>JBBBDQ010001527.1:0-1307500 GCA_037127315.1 Ascarosepion bandense | reverse complement strand
GAGGAAGGTTTTTTATATGAGTATAATTATAATCTCGTTTATATATATATATATATATATATATATATATATATATATATATATAATATTTATTAAAAATTTATATCATAAGTATGTTATAGCATCACAATAAAGTAGCTATTTTGTTTCAAGATTTCTTGCATTTTGTCAAGTGATGATGCTGATTACAAAGTAAAGAGTTATAAAAACCTTAAATGAATTTGATTTTAATTTTAAAACCCTTTACCCCACAATCAACACCGTCACTTTACAAGACACAAGAAGTCTTGAAACAAAATAGCTACTTTGTCATGATGTTATAACATAATTATGTTTTAAATTTTGAATAAATATTATTTGCACTACTCTGTATTGAGCACTCTTTTAAGAATACTGCTATCGGAATTTCATTTTATCCATACCAACTACATACTTGGATATATATAAATATATATATATATGTTTATCTGTGTATGTGTGTGTGTGTGTGTTTGTGTTTGTGTGTGAATTCAATGGAAGAATTGTCAATTAAATTATGCAAAAATCAAAATAATACTGACATCATATTTTAATAGAAATATTTACCAAAATTGCACAAAAATATCTTGAAATAATAAAGAGCAATTTTATTCAATGAAATCACCATTGACTTCAGCTACAACCTCCAGACTAATTCATAATCTCCTGCATCTCTTCTGGACAATCTTCTTTTTTAAGTTGGCAAATGCTGTTATAACTCTTGCCTTCAGTTCATCTTTGTTATTATAAACAGTTTTTGCTCAACACTGCCCTACACATAATAATCAAGGTGATCACAGTCTGGAGAGTTAGGTGATGCAGTTGCAAAAATTGTCTAACAGCCATGACTGGGTTATTCTGCTTGTGTGGTAGAGATCTGTTGCTAGTCATAAGTTCTTCCAGCAGCCACCCTCTGGACAGAGGGCAGGACTACCTCCATGCCAAGGACCAGATTGATTTTGAGAGATCATTTTCAATCATGGCCTTGATCTCACCAACAAACTCAGGTGTTTTTTTCTTATCAGAATATTTTTGTAATCACCATTAGAGTCATCTAACTCTTTTTGTTTTCTCTGTACAGCCCTCAACACTCAGAAATGTTTGTATTGGAGCTTCTGATATAAATACCAAGCAATACAGCATGCTGTTTCCAAATTTCTAGTGGAGCTAATTGTGGCATAGTGCTCTTTTTCTCACAGTTTAGATATTTCTGAACTCTTTTATTTGGTACCGTTCTTTGTGATTCTTGGCACCAGCCAGCTTTAATCACTGATCTATGAAAGTAGCGGTATACAGTTGACTGTTTAGATATTCCTGGATCAGTCTGGCATTATGCACAGCAAGTCTTCATCTGATTGGGTTATTTAAGCACATGACAAAAGTTTTCAGATTAGTATTTAGATTTCATAGCAATTTGATGTGTTGGATTAAACTTCATCAGTGCAGCTTATGCTGGGTTCAATTTCCCTTATCTCATATGATAAATTTCTCAAGTTGTCTGATATGTTTAGATTTTACTAATTTCAAATCCTAAATCTTTATGATGAGTTCAGGATATTTGTCATCACTACTTTTATTTCAATTTGAAATCATAGTTTCCATTTAAAAAAAGAAACTATCTCAAGTCCTAGTTTTTTGTTTTTTTTTAATCATTTTACCCCAAGCAATGTGGAACCATCATTACCATGCAGAGGGTTATACTGAGAGAAAAACTGGGTAAAATGGGTATTGAAGAAAGGATAAAAGATGAATGGGATTCAAGTAGAAAAGAAGATAGCAATTGACATTGCATTTAAATTTTTTGAGATTGTAGCTATCAGAGAAGCAAGTAAATGAGACAAAGTTCAACAGGTGGGGAGTACAAGAAAAGAAACTCTTGGAGTAGAAGTGGTAGTTGCATTTAACTATTTCTTGGAACACTTGGTAGAAGATGTTGATTTTCTGTTCAAGATCATTCTTATCCAAACTATTCAGTTCATTGGCCTTAGGAGGTAAAAATTGGATCATTGTCTTCTGTTAGTTGCTCCATTTGGGTTGCAGTATGGAATACTTAAATAATCAGTGCTCATCTCTTCACACATGTACTTGTAAATGTGCAAGGAATGAACAGGGCACAAATAGAGGAGAAGGCTCAATTGACTTCTTTCTTCTGAAATTATTTTGCCACAGAGTGACTAGATCAAATTTTCAATAAACAAAGAAGAGAATGTCGAACTTCTATGTAATATCAACCCTCCTATATGGCAGTGAATGCTGGAGATTTCACATGAGGAAAAGACTTGAAATGTGTTTTACAGAAGGATACTGAGAATACCATAGACTGAATATGTAAGCAACAAGGAAGTTTTTAGGAAAAAGGAAACAAAAAGGAAACTTAGAATCAGAGAGAGTTGAAATTTCTAGGATACATAATGGGGTTTGTTGACTTTGATATTCACAGGACATAATAAAGGCAAGAGAGATACAGGAAAGTAGTAATTAACCTCCCTAATGATTTATTTTTTTTACAACTTTTTAACCTTTTACAGCTTATTTAAAGCCAGAAAATATTTTTAGGTTCAAGAATTTTTGGGGAGATGATGATTTATTGATAATGCATTACACCAGCCATACATCCAAGCTTACAGTGCCTGGTATTCCCAAGCAGTCTCTTGTCTAGGTACTGACCAGACTTTTCAGTCAGTCAGTCAGTTAAGTGCAATACATGATACATGCTTGGGTGATCATGTCTCTTTCAAGACATGACTGACTGGGCCAAAGATTTTCCTGCAGTAGGTTGCCATTTCTTTCTGCAATAGCCTGGTTGCCAACCAAGGCTATAGAACCCGATCTGTCCTGCTATTTAACTCATAGCTAGAGGGAAAAGAGATGGATTTATACCTTTCCCAGAGGTATTTACTCACAAGTGAAAGCAATGAATTCAACTGGAAATTTAATTTGTTTCTCGGATTTCTTGCTCCAAGCCAATATCCATTGCACTACAATGCACATACCAATGCACATAATAATAATAATAATAATAATAATAATAATAATAATAATAATAATGATAATAATAATAATTATGCACATAATAATATAGATCATCAGAAATGTTATTATAAGGTTTTAAACCCAATCTTTACAAAACAGAAAAATGTATCAAATCTCAAATGTGAATATTTCATTTTAAAGTGTGAACTTTAAAATAAGTTATACTTTCCAGGTTATAATTTTTATTAGAATTAATCAAAATTTCATTTAATAAATAATTAAAAGGCAACAGAGATGGATTTAAATCTAATGAAAAAATGAGAACTGTTGTTTTAACTGATATGGCTGTAAGCTTCTACTTAAAATGTTTGTACAAATGGATAGTAGATAAGAGCCTGGATGCTACAAAGAATAGAAAGTTGTGGAAAGCCACATCCTGAAGAGTACAGAACAGAAGAAATTCCCATGAAAAGATGATAAAATAAATTGTTTCTATTTTGTTTTTTAATAATTTTAAAAGATCAGAGACCCAGAAAATGCATGTTCCTTTTTCACTTTTTAAAGGAAATAAAAATTGACTTCAAGGATCTACTAAATGTCTTGGAAAATTCCTTGGCCTCTCAGTCTTGACTTAGCTACATTTTGATGTTGAAAGTGGCTATTTCAATGCTAGATATGATTTTAAAACATAAAAAAAAAAATTGTTAAAATTTCTAGAGCACATAACGAGGAAATAGGGCTTGAAAAATTTGATATTTGCACGACACTTGAGATGGTAGAACAGAGTTTAAGAGAGAAAACAAAAAGACAAAACTTATTAAGACCTACATTTGCTAGTGTCTAAGTGTGGGTTCATAGTTTGGTAATTTATTTATTAGTTACTGAATTTGTTTATTTATTTAACTTTTTTCTGGGGATTGGTTATCTTATTCATTTAGTTTAAAGTATTAGGTTTGTCTAATGTATTTTTCATGCTGGTATTTTACAAGATATTTGTTTACAGTTTTTGGTTTGTGTCTGCATTTTGAAATAAGTTCTGATCATTTGTTTAGTAATTTGTGTTTGTCTGGGAAAGTGATTATAGCTATTTTCATCTCTAGTCAAGTTTTACAATTTTTTGATTTATTGTTGTTGCCTGATGCAAAAACTTTACTCCCCATAATACACCATTGACAATGTATAAAATAGTTGAGCCCCCCTCCAAATACACACATGGCCTGACCAATGCATTCAAGCATAAAACATACTGTCATTTCTCAGTGTTGATTTTCATTTAATGTCTCCACATTAATATATATAATTTGTCTATACTTTTGAGATGAAATACTATTTACATTATTTACATTGTCTGGACTGCGGTCCTCATCGTTATTTGCATATTCACACCATTTCAGCCATTATACACTCTGGTCTTCTTCAGATGATTAGAATTTTGAACTGAACATTTTATTTCAATCATTGAGTATATTGTTCTCATTCCATGAGCCATGCCACATATTGATGTCTTAATTATCTTCCTTTAATTCAACTCTCTAAGTTATTTGTTCACCACTGCTGTAGCCAGGTATTGACCTCACATCACTTTGAGTCAGATCATTGGGTTTAACTAATAAACAAAACATTTTAACAATTTTTATATAATTTATATCTTCAAAAGAAAGAAATCATATGGTCACATGAAAAAATACAAAAAAATTACCTATCACACCTTGCTTGTCATTTTAATAAAACCTGCATATATATATATATATATATATATTAATGCAGGTTTCATTGAATAATATAGACAAGTTTTGTCTATTAATTTTGTGTAGGATCCGTTCATACCGTCTGTTATACTTGATGGTGATGTCGTTAAAAGACAACAAAAAATCACAGTATTTGTTGAATTTTTTATCAGGTCTAAGCTTTCGGCTCACATAAGCCATTATCAAAGAGTAAATAATAACACACAGTAAACATAGAACATTTAAGCTATTAACAATAAAGATAATTGAATTGAAAATATAAGTCCATCCCTACCGTGGCGGATGGCCGAAATATATATATATATATATATATATATATATATATATATATATATATATATATATATATATATATATATATATATATATATATATATAGAAATTGCACCTAATGAACCAGACAAACCTACCTAGGTTTCACCTAAACGGATCGTCAGGGAAAGCTAAGGTCTTTCTTTTTTTACAACCATTTTTTCCTTTGTTCAATAGTTTTCAAGGAAGGTTTTCGAGATGAGTATAATTATAACCTTCTTCATATATATATATATATATATATATATATATATATATATGTATGTGTGGATGCATATATATATATATATATATATATATCCAGGTGAAGTGAACTAACAGGTTTAGAATCCCAAGTTCTCAGACATTTCTTCTTCTATGTGCCCTGTCCCTTCAGGACGTAGGCGATCAGGGTTTTCCAAGTTTCCCTATCCCTGGTGGCTTTTAGCATGCCTTCTCCTGTTACACCATGCAACCCTTATTCCATCATCCACCAGATTAGGTCCTTCAAATATGTTATCCATTGCTTTCCCCTGTCTCTTTTTCCCTCTATATGGCCTGTTAGTATCAGGTTCTCCAAGCCCTCCTTCCTCATTGGATGTCCCAGGAACTTCAGCTGTCTCAGTATTAATTTCCTTTTTGTTTCCATCATTTCTAAGACCATATCATTGCTCACATGCTCGATCCATGATATTCGCAGCATCCTTACTTTTCCAAGAAGTGCTCAATACAACATAAATTGCAGAACATAATATAATTAAATTTGTTTTTTATTTATAATTTATTTAATTTTCATGGTGATACTGAAATTTCTATGTTTTGAGATTTTACCTTATCATTGGGCAATGTTGAATAATTGTGGTAAATATGATTTACATTTGAATGTAAAAAACTACATTTGTTATTTAAAAAGTTAAAAATGGAGGAGGAAAAGAGAATAAACTTTTAGATTTTATGCATGTATTTCATTTAACTCATCAGAATGAAATTCAACTTTTAAATTTGAAAATATAGGTTATATATTACAGGATACGGTTTTTTTTTTCTTTCAAGCTTAATGAGAAAAGGTCATTTTGTTCAGCTAGTATCTAGACTGCTTTTTTTTGGTGTGATGTATACATTATTGCTACAAGGTTATTGTCTTATATTTCTATGTATCCCAACCATTTTAAAACCAAAAAGAAAAAAAAAGAACACATTTTTAGTTTTAATTTTACTTAAAGGAACTTTTAGTATGATTAAACTATTTTTAATTTTGGTTCAGCATGCATTTTTTCTTCAATTTTTCATATACTCATAACTTGCATTAATTTTAGTATCTATTAAATCAAAATTATATCATAATACACAACAAAGTACCAGATAATCGATTATCTTTTATGAATAATTATCAACCATTAACTGACTGTAATGTAATTTTTGTGATTTTTGTGTTTTTGAAAAGGAGAGTTTTTGAAGCTATCACATGATGTGCATGGCCAGGCATCGTGTGAGAGCCTGCCTATTTTTTTAAATACTTTTAAAACTCTATTTCTATCAAAAAGGAAACATGTAAGAATACTGAAAAAATTAAATAAAAAATAAAAATAATCTTCCTTGTCATTTTTAGCGAAATATATATATATATACATATATATGTACATATATATATATATATGCATGTATATATATATGTATGCATATATATATATATGTATATATGTATAATTATGTATATATATATATATATATATATATATATATATGCATGTATATATATATGTATATATGTATAATTATGTATATATATATATATATATATATATATATATATATAACAAATATATAATAAAGATAAATATTCTGAGAAGAATTAATATAAATTGGTTCTTATTTATTCTAATTAATTCTTGTAACTGTCAGAATGAAAATTAGTTTTTCCTTCTGAACCTCTAAAATCCTATCTCAGAGTGAAATTGTTTACAAACTCTGCAAGTGTAAACCTGACGAAAATCTCTGTTTTATATTCCTGAGATAAAATTAAGAAAGAAAATCTATTGATTCTTTCTTTGTAAAATTTATTATATACTTTTTTGGTTTATTTGCTTGTTTCCAACAATTATTTTCATTAATTAATAATAAATTGCTATCCTAATTAGACAGCACCTCATGGGAATCAAATAAATTGATCAGCTTATCCACTTGTTGAAAAGTTTCAAGATTCATTCTCACTTTGGAAAACTTTGGTCTGCGATTACTTTCAGACATTAATAAGTGCTATTTGATAGAATTTGGAATCAGTAATGTAGATTGGATCATTAAAATGAATTGGAAAAAACATGTACCAAATAAAACCATGCAGCTATGTTTTAGTATTTGATCATTTGCTGGTTTTTAATAATTATTTATTAAATGAAAATAAATAAAAAATAAAAACCTGGAAAGTATAACTTATTTAAAAGTTCACACTTTAACATGAAATATTCACTTTTAAGATTTGATACATTTTTCTGTTTTGTAAAGATTGGGTTTAAAATCTTATAATAACATTTCTGATGATCTATATTATTATGTGCATAATTATTATTATTATCATTATTATTATTATTATTATTATTATGTGCATTGGTATGTGCATTGTAGTGCAATGGATATTGGCTTGGAGCAAGAAATCCGAGAAACAAATTAAATTTCCAGTTGAATTCATTGCTTTCACTTGTGAGTAAATACCTCTGGGAAAGGTATAAATCCATTTCTTCTTCCTCTAGCTATGGGTTAAATAGCAGGACAAATTGGGTTCTATAGCCTTGGTTGGCAACCAGGCTATTGCAGAAAGAAATGGCAACCTACTGCAGTAAAATCTTCTGCCCAGTAAGTCATGTCTCTTTTGAGACATTATCACTCAGGCATGTATCATATATGGTACTTAACTGACTGATATTTTTATTATAATTACTACTACTACTGCTACATAGTGAAAGATCAACACAGCAACAAAATGGTACTGAGATACAAATATATGATGACCAATGTACTCATCATATTTGGTTAAGTTCATCGGAGTGAATATCATTTGTCCTAAAATTGGCTCCACTGCAACTATTATATAAAATCTTCATTTTGTCTAATGTTTCATTTTACCAAAATGTCCAAGCATTAAAATTTAAAGTAGTAGCTCTCAGAAAGAATCTATTCAAAATGGAATGGCCTTCATATGTGACATCTTTTAGTCTTGATAGTTCATAGATTGCACCTAAAGAGTTGTGCATCAGATGCTGATGGCAGTGCAACATCTCTGATGGCTGTACAGGCCCACATGAGAGTGACAGTCTAGATCAACAGTTGCCAAACTGTTTGAAATTCACGGACCACTAAATATATAATTTTAAATTTGGTATATTACTAATATGAATTTAGGAAGAAAAGGTAAATACACTTATCTAATAATAATTGTAAAACTTTTATTTTATTAATATGAAATGCACCCATTAAAAAAAACAACATTATAGTGTAATTATTTAAATAAAACAAATAGAAAATTTAAAGTTTATTCAAATTTTCTGCAGAACATCAAAATGTTGTACGGACTACCAGCAGTTCATTGACCACTGGTTGGTAATAAATGCATGTGAATACACTCACCCATAATGTTGCTATGCTTTTTTTCTTCCATTGAGCAGGCTTTTCCCCAGTGGCCAGGATTGGTAATGTCTTCACACCTCTCAATGTCTATGTTCATTGCCTTCATGTCTCTTTTGCAGACATCCTTGCTGGTGGTCACTTTCCTTTACAGAAAGAGCTTTAGAATTCTCAGATCCAACATACAGTGTACAGGTTCAAGCCAGCAGAGTCAGCACTATTGGAGAATCATGAATAAAAGTTGGATAACTGGGCAGAGGTGAGAACTACAACAGTGGTGACCCAGTCAGACCAACTGATGTTCAGAATGCATTTCAAACAGCAAAGATAAAAAGCACTAGGGTGTTGCTCCTGTGATACAAAGAGATTCCCAAATTAGAAGACTTAACATATTTTGCTAAATACATTATTATTATTATTATTATTATTATTATTGTTATTATTATTATTGTTATTCTTCTTCTTCTTCTTCTTCTTCTTGCTTCATCTATGGTGATCTCAACATCCTTCCATAGAAACTCATTTCTAATGCTTCAATTTTTTTTTGTCCTTCAAAAAAGTGTTCAACATTAACTGCCATATAGGAGGACTAACAAAACAATACAGTACTCTTTTTTGTTACTCATGAAATCTTTCTGTTTATTAGCACCTTGTTTAGCTTTTAAAACACTTAATGAGGTAGGAGGACTTGGAGAATCTGATACTCACAAGGTGGAAAGAAGGAAAGAGAAACAGATGAAAATAGTGCTTGATGTATTTGATGAGCTTAAGCAAATGGATATCAGATCAGTGTTTGGTAGAAATAACAAGACAAAATATATTAATCACATGTGAAATCCTCATTGTTGAAGTTATTGCTAACATTTTATGTTGAGATTTACAAATTCTACATTTCATTCAATTTCATCAACCTTTTCATTCTTTTAAAATTTTCAATAACTTTTTTTGGAAATAATTAATGAACATTTATTGCACTAAGCTATGTACCCTAGTAAAACCAACTATAATTTGTACCCTGTTACTTGTTTTCACTTCTCCCAAAAATTTAGTATCAATTATTGTGCTTACAGTTATTACTAGAGAATGAGCTACAGTAATCCTCTTCTAATCTCTCAGACCCTCTTCTGTAATCTTGTAGACCCCAGGCGAGGATAACCTTAACTTTTCTTTGAATTCTGATGTTCTTTTGCATGATCCTAGCTTCTAAGAAAAAAAAATCAGTGTATTTTTCCATTTTTTCAGTTTTCTTTTGCTGCAACTCCGTGTGTTGCTATCACAGCATCCCCTACATTTTTACATAGCTTCCCATTTCTTTATTTCCATTTAACAGATCTGATCCTCTCGGTTGGAGGTGATAGTCCACCTGGATCATGACATCCTTGAGTATCTTATTCTTTGTGTATTTATTACAGCCTCTGGTTTTGCTAAAGCAATAAATACAGGCATTGCATAATCTCATTACTACTTCATATTTACTCCAAGAATTTATGATTATTTATATGACGGAAAAAAAATTTGTCTTGCTGAAATGTACTAAATCTGTTCAATAAACACAAAATTTATTGACAGACAGTAAGAATTCATTGGAATGTTTTCAAAAAAGAAGGAAAATAATAATATCATTTTTATTATTTAACATCAATATTACCTGCTATTGTCTAAATCAAATTTGGTCACTTAAATTAATTCTGAGTTCATCCTTGGTTTGTAACATAAGAATTTTGTTTTATTTCTTTATTATCATTGCACTCCAAGCAAGGCAGGACCACCACTGGTGCACATGGGGTTATAGCGAGAGAAAAAATAAGTTACAGGTGTCAAAGAAAGGATAAGTGAAGAATGGGAAATAGAAGATGGCAACTGATATTGCATTTAAACTTTTAGAGATTGTAGCTAGCAAGAAAGCAAGCAAACGGAAGAGAGTTCCACAAACAGGAAATGTGAAAATGGAACTATTAAAGTAGAAGAGGTGATTACATTTAACTTTTCTCATTTTTTTATAATTGTTTCATCCCAAGCAAACCAGTACTGCCACTGCTGCACGGGGAGTTACAGAGAGAGAAAAATATGGTACAGGGGATACCAAATAAAGGATAGGATTTAGCAAAGGGGATGAGATTTAGAGTGGTAGGAGATGGAAATTGATGTTGCATTTAAACTTTTGGAGATTGTAGCTATCAGTGAAGTAAGCATACAGAAGGGAGTTCCACTGATGAGATGTGTGAGCAAAGAAACTGTTATAGTAGAAGTGGTAGTTACCTTTGACTATTTTGGCAGTAAGAGTGTAACCTTGATACCAATCTAGTAGCACAACTACATTCATGTCATCAGGGCATCAGGGAAAGAATTTTGTCAGAACAGAATCTATGAAAATATTTATAGAAAAGACAGAGAGAAGCCACATCCCGTCAGTAAGAAAGTGACTGAAGGTGAGCTGCCAAGTCAGGACCGATTATGTTGCCGATTCTTCTTTGGATTTTGTCAAGAACCTCAAAATGAATAGCAAGAGCTCTCAAATAGATATAGCAACAGTATTCAATGCACAGATGAAGGACAGATTTATAAATGTGCAAGATGAATTCTGATGTGATAAACTTTTTATACAAAGTCTTCAGTTTTTTCTATGTACAACATCACGTATCAGAAATTTTGGAAATTTTAAATTTCTAGCAATCAAACAGCATCATCAAAAAAATGGAACTTATTTCAACTAAATCTACCTTAGGGAAACTGAACATGATTTTAGTTAATCATATGAATGCATATTTTTTTAATTTAACTATCATTTTTAAATTAGATTTTACTAATTTCAACTAAATTTTTATTTATACATTCATTTAAAGTTTTTGTATCCCACACTCTTTCAACACCAGTTTTGTATGGGCAGGTGATAAACCTAGTTCATAGACCAGGCTACTTTCATTGTAAATTATAACCATTTTCTTTTAAATAAAACAGCATTTCCAAGATCAGAATTGGGATTACCTACTTATATTGATGGAAGAAAAATAAAAACAAAAGTCATTATCAGTTCTTAATATGAGATCACTGACACCATTTACAATCTAAATTTGATGTAGAATGGCGAAATACAGCTGAAGAAAAATTGTTTCTTCAGCCCTTCTTGACAGTAAATCCAAAGCTCTTGCAAATTCTTTCATTTTCAACTCTTTACACATTGCATGTACATTTTGGTGTCATGAATATTGGCTGGGATTGAGAAATCAGAGAGCTGAGTTTGAATTCCAGTTGAATGTGTTGCATTATTTGCACAAATATATTTGAGAAAGGTATTAATCTATCTCTTCTCCCCTCCAGCTATTGGTTGAATAACAGGGCAAATTGGGTTCTATAGCTTTGGTTGTGTAGTCAGTCATGGCTCGAAAGAGACATTATTGCCCAAGCGTGTATCATATATGGCACTTAACTGACTGACTGATTGACACATAGGTTAGATTATGTTTAGATCAACCAACCAATGCATATATTTATTGGGTCATGTATTCTTGAACACAACAGTAATTGAATTTCTGGGACTTATAAACTTAACAAGTAACATAGAGAGTTGGATTAAAGGGAGATAACTCATGACCACTAGGAGAAGCTTTGCACAAGGAATGAGAATGATACACCCCAGTGATCATAATAAAGGGTTTGGTTTGAAATTCTTAGCACCTGAAGAAGGTTGGAACATACAACAGCTGAAACATTGTGGAAATGGCAATGAAGACAAGGACAATAGTCTGAATAATGTAAATAGTGTGAGTATATTTTTCACTGTAGAGTGTACCATGGAATTTTATCAACTCTTTTGCACTATTGCTTTTTTGTACTGTAGATTGAAATTTACTGTCTTTGTTGCAATCATGGCTCTCCACATCTTCCTGTCTCTTGTAGCTCTTAATAACTTTTGTCTTAGTATTTCTCCCAAACCCTGCTCTGATATCTATTTGCTTAAGCCCATCAAGTATGTCACATGCTGTTTTCCTATGTCTCTCTTTCCCTCTTTCCCCCTGTGAGTATCCAATTCTCCAAGCCCTTCTTTCTCATTATGCATGTCAGAAACTTCAAGTGTCTCCTCCAGATGTTAAGTATAGCTTTCCTTTTTACTTCCATCTTCTCCAAAACTTTGTCCTTATTCAAATGTTCAGTCCATTGTATCCTCAGTATTCTTCTGTAGAACCACATTTCTGTTGCTTTGAGTCTTTCCTTCATCTTTGAAAAGATTGTTTAGCATCTGCTGCCATACAGAAGGACTGATATAGTCCAGTACTCTTTTCTTTGTTTCCACTGAAATTTTCTTATCTCTTAGTACTCTGCTTAGCTTCTAGAAAGCATCTTTGTTCATGCTAATTTGTTTTTTTACACAGAATGTTTTGTCTTATTCAAGGTTTTTTTGGTTAATTATGACATTTTTATTGCAATGGATTAATTTAGATGACTTTTATGTTCTATCCTTCTTTTCACATTGGATGAAATGCTGCTTTTATCAATTACTTGATGAGTTGGATACTAATAATCGCACAAACTTTCTTTGATCCCTTTTGTCTAATTTTAAATAATAATTTACTCCCAATACCAACAGGATGACTTGAACAACATGATTTGATATTCCATCACAATTTTGCATTGTCTCATTCCTATCATTTTGATAATTTTCATCCTCTTCTCTAACTACCCTAAAGTAAAAGATGAGTTAAGGGCTTCTAGCTTCATACAATCTGTTTTTAATCATATAACCAGAGAAATTTGCATGTGCAACTTTATCCGGGATGATGCTAATCTTGAAGAACATCATGTGGCTTATAATTTTTGCATGCCTTATTTTCAGTATCACATGGTGTTCAAATTTGCATTTCCCCTCTTACTGTGTTCATATCTATATGACAATTTCTCAGTAAATATTAAGTTAATTGATTTTTAGACTAAGTCACTAAGTTTATATGAAATAGAGATAAAATAAAGTCCTGAGAAGTGATGAGGGAAAAATATCAAAAATCATAATTGACTTTGATAAGTATTAAACTTTTGAATTTCTGATTCTATAAATTAGGTTGTTCAGAAGAAAATGCCTGATTTTAGAATAAACCTTTTAATTTTTTTCTAATGTTATTAATATAATAATTGCAAAAAACGTATTACTTGTTCCTAATGACTAAAATGTCCTCTCTTTTAATTTTATATCAAACTCTTTCAAAATTTAACTTAAAGGATACATGGTTCAGTGGATATAGACATTGATTAGTTCCAGTGACATGATCTAAAGAGCTGTGAATTCAATACCAGGCTACAGCAATGATGAACAAATAACTTAGAAGAGTTAAGTTAAAGGGAGATAACTACATGGATACCAGAAGTGGCTTCACACATGGAATGAGAATGATATACCCCAGTGATCATAATAGAGGGTTCAGTTCAAAATTTCTAACTCCTGAAGAAGGTTGGAGCATACAATAGCCGCAACATTGTAGACATGGCAATAAAGATAAGTACAATATTCTGAACAATATTAACAATGTAAATACTACCTCATCTAAGAAGTATTGACAAATACCCAAACAGTTTCCAAAACCAAAGTTGCACCAACAGAAGATTATGGTGAATGTCTGATGGTCCACCATTGGCGTTACCCATGATGGCTCTTTGGAATCTAACCAGAGCATCACTACCAAAGTTTACTGTCAGCAACTGGATGAAATGTAGATTCAGTTAAGCAAAATGTGACTGCCACTGGTGAATTGATGAGGTTTACTACTGCTTCATGTCAATACTCAGCCACCAATTGCCAGAATGAAACTGCACAAGGTTACCAACTTGGGATACAAGACTTTGTCATAGCCAACATAATTCCCTGATCTCTTGCTCACTGACTACCACTTTTTCAACAACCTTAACTGTTTTTTCTTAGCTAAAAGACATTCTGTTGCAAAGAAGATGCAGAAACTGCATTTAAAGATTTATTGGCATCCAAAGCTTTACAGTTTTATCATAAAGGCATAAAGAACTTTGTGACTTGATGTCAGAAATGTATAGATGTTCAGGGTTTCTATTTTGACTGATTTAAACACTGCTTAAATATATTGTGATTTTCTAAGGATAGCTTAGATATTTCATAAGGCCAAAAGTATGGGGCATCCAGTGAGAATCAAAAACACTATTAAGTCATAATTGTTCTAATTGACAAGCTTGTTAACCTTTACTTCTTACACTATGTTGAAGTGTTCTAACTATCTTATGCGGGAAGCACAATGCCAAAAGTTATCAAGCAAGGAGTGAACTCACTACACAGTCATAATTGCAACACACACACACACACACACACACACACACACACACACACACACACACACACACACACACACACACACACACACACACACACACACACACACACACACACACACACACACACACACACACACACACTTTTGAATAAATCTAAAGTGAATGTGTATTCAGATAAATAGAAACTTGCTTAACTATAAAACTCTTCATAGCTGAGCTGTTAAGACATATTGAATCAGACAATGGCGTTTCCTGCAGAAGGGATATGCAAGCTCAAATCTTGCTGAAGGTCATATTTTCTTTATTAAATTTTCTTGAGTATGCAGATCTTAAAAAAACAGAACATCTATTCAAATAAATATATACACCAAGAATAACATTTGAAGTAATAAAAGATATATATATATATATATATATATGATAGCTCACACCTCATTATTGTCTGTTTATCTCAAGATATTGTAAAACTTAGTTGTGCATTTAACAGATACAGTTTTTATACTGGATAAACTTTTAAAACCTCTGGCAAAAAGTTGGGAGACATGACGTATAGACATATAGACATATATGACATATAGACAAATATATATATATATGCTGTATGCCAAAATTTATATGTAGGTGTGTATATGTGTGAGTGTGTGTGTGCACATGCATGCATGCATGTGTGTATGTGTGTGTGCATTCAAGTGAATAGTTTGTGAATGGAATTGACCATGATATACAGACTGATCAATGGATACGAGAGATTTGAGAAGATGAGTTTCAGATCATATCTAAGATAAGTTCCAAAGTAATGGAAATCAATTATTGCAGCCCCTGATTATGGAGATGGTGGTGGATCTGCATTGTTAACACTTAGCCGATTCAGTGTCTGACTTTAATTATCTAATTTACAATAAAGTTACATTCTATAACAGTACTCACACTAATACTTGTGTGTGTGCATGTGTGTGAGAGAGAGAGTTGAATATATGGATTGGAATTTGACAAGGTGATAGAATAAAGTAAAACAACAAATAGGAAACATATCTTAATCTAAGATGCTTCACTTTTATTAAAACTTCTTCAAAGACTGAGAGAAAAATGAAAAAAGCAACAAAGAGACAGTATACTGGAATGTTATGATTTGGGATTAGTTTTTATTGGTCAGATATGTGTCACATGTATGAAAGCAATAGATAATTATTTTTAAATGTATGCAAGTGGAATATTTTAAATGATAAACTCTATAATAATGCATGTGCATGTTTGTATAGAAATGCTTGTCTGTTTAGGTTTGCTGGACAGTAACAATAGTTAATAAATGTGTGTGTGTTAAATATTCTCTCTAAATGCCATGTTCTTTTATGAAGTAGACAACTATGGTTCTCCACAAATGTCTTTTTTATTGGTGAGCTGCTATGTCTTGTTGGGAAAGATAGTTCAGTGACTTCCCATTGCTTTTGTCATGCAGTCATTCTACATTCTTCCATCCAAAGCTAGAGAGCCTAATTAACCCTGAGCAGAGTGTGCGTGTGTGGGGGTGCACGTGTGCGTTGCAATAATGACTGAGTTCACTCCTCGCTAGATAACTTTTGGCATTGTGCTTCACACATAAGATAGAACATTTCAACATGATGTAAGCTGTAAGGGTTAGCAAGCTTGTCAGTTAGAAGAAGAGCATAAGAGATGGATTCTTGCCTTTCCCAAGTGCATTTGTGTGAAAGTGAATGCAACATACTCAGTTGGAAGTTCAACACAGCTTACTGATTCCATTTTCCACACTAATAACTGTCATGCCACTCACACATCTATTTCAAATATTCTTTTTTGAGACATGATTCATTTTGGCTCACCACAACTCTCAGTCCATTTTATAATGTTTAATTCTTTATCTCTCTCTCTTTTCACTTTGCTATTCATTCATATAAAAATCTGTTTCCCTGTAACTATCTTAACTTCAAATTCTCCAAGCCCTCTTTCCTCATAGAAAGTTCAACTGTCTCTTTCCAATTTCATTCAGTTAAGTGTCAGACTTGATACACGCTTGAGCAATCATTTCTCAAAAGAGACATAACTGACTGGGCAAAAGATTTTGCTGCAGTAGGTTGCTTTCTGTGTTGCCAACCAAAACTATAAAACCCAATCTGTCCTGTTATTTAACCCATAGCTAGAGGGAAGTAATGTATTAATACTTTTCCTAAGAGTATTTGTGTGTAAGTGAATGCAATGAATCAACTGAAATTCAAACTCAGCTCTTCAATTTCTCATTCTGAGCTGATACCCCCTGCACCACAATGCACATCATTACTGTTCTTATTTCTCTCAGACTTCCTGATCACTTACATGCTGGGTCTATGGCATTCTCAGCATTTGTTTTTAATAATATCTTAAATTGAAGTGCTAAAACATTAGAAACAGTAACCTAATATAGTATGTCCTTTCTCCAGAGGGGCTCTTATTGTTATGTAGACATTTCTATCCTGGTACATTGCAAAGTTGCTTCTAACCATTACTTGTTTGCTGTGGCTGTATGGAATCTAGTGATGGTTGCATATTGTTCCATGCATGTTCAATAGGGTTTAAATCTGGTGGGCATGAGAGTTAATGGAGTATCTGGAAGCCAGTAGATTTCTCATAGAACCAGTTTCAAGTCACCCACATATAATTGAGGGTTGCATTATCTAGTGGGAACAAAGCATCACAACTGGAAAACATGGTGAGTTTAAAAGAAACCAAGAAAAACGCATTAAAAAATGGTTAGCATTACCATTACTACTACCATTCCAGAAACCTCAATTATGAGATGAGTTGCAAAAAAAAGGAATCAAGAAAAATGCATGAGAAATTGAATAATTGAAACACAAACTACTTACTAAAACACTTTTTCTTTGCTTGAAAAGGAAAGAAAATCAGTTCCTGTGAAATCAGTTTCTGTGATTTGTGGGAGAACAAACAAAAGCTGATAAATAAAATAATAACAAAAAAATAAAGAATTTAATTTTCCCATAATGCAAAAGGAAGCCAAAAAGGTTTTCTAATCAAATGTGAATTTTATGTCCCCACTTCCAGAAAATGATGATCACTCTCTTTTCACCATCCTATCATTGAATTTAGACATTTTTGGTAGTTGCACCAATGAAGAGTAGATTCAGCCACCTTACTCAATGTTAGACTGACTGAAGTTGACCATTCCTTATAAATCTACATCTTTGTACCTATGTGTGTCAATAATCCTTGGCAATTCATTTTCTGCTAAAGCCTTCATTTTGTTTATTCCGTTCAACTGAAATTGAAAGTCTGTTCACATAACAAACTCCAAATACAACCCTGCACAATTAGTGACCACAATAAAATATAGACATTAGCAGAAATATATAAACAAACTCAACTGTAAACATTTTTAAAACTGAAAGCCAGCAAAAACAGTAAATCAAACAACTTTTCTACCCATTGTACCATGTATGCAGACACAAAAAGATTTTCGGCAAAAATATTTTACTCTTACAGTTTGTGATTAAACTCAATGTAAAGAGCAAAATTGCAAACTTTAAAACTCTGCATGACATACAACTGTCTGTATGAGATTGTATCCAAGTCAAAAATTTTCTTTTCGACATGTGCAAAAAAACACTCCATGATAGACATTATCATCACTACTACAACTGCTTTGCTCAACAGGCAAGCAACACTCTTTTCATCTCTACTGTCTTTCTTTCTCTTAGTCATAATCACATTTGACTTCTACTACAACTGGCAAACATTACATAAAATACTTTTGTCACCAAAATTTAAAATATATTTTTCATCCTTCAAGTTTCTAGTATAGAACATACAACTAGGGACCATGTGGAAAAGCAAAAATCTACAAATAACAAACTCTGAGCCAATATAAAAAAAGCACAAAACAACAAGAACAACCAAAAATATATATTTATATATAGACCTAAAAAATTTAAAAAAATGAATAATTTTACCGTCTGTTTAAAAAATTAAAAAATATGAATATTTGATTTTACCATTGTTTGAAAAGTTGATAAATGACACAAGGATAACAGATAATTCTGCTCACTAACTCAACAAATTAATAGCAAAAGTTGACAAAGTAAGAGTAAGAGAAAACATAGTCAGGCATTGTTTTACCCAAGCTCCGCCTTTCACAATAACACCAGTCAGAGCTGCTACTTGATACCTTAGCTGATGAAGACCACATCTGAATGCTACAAAAGGTAAATCTGAAGAGCAACAATCTCCAACACCGAAATACATACTGAAGTACTTCTATTTTATGAAAATCAGGGCACGCAAGTGTGTCATGGGCACCTCTATCCCAAACAGGCAAGTCATGTAGCCAGAGGCCACGTAAAGCAGCCAGCAAAATAGAGCCAAATTTCATATCAATGTCACCAAACAGAGAACCTATGCCAAATGAAGGATTTGGTTCAGAAAACTTTCAGGACCAATTGCCATTGCAACCAGTGATTCACCACTTTTTGAGGTTGAAACCTAGATTGGAAAAACAACACTAAAGTTCTTGTTTGATAATCGTGCTTCAGAGACAATACTACCTAGTAAATATGCAAATAGCCTCTGCCTAAACTCAACACCAGTTCATCTATCCTCAGCCAATTGACAAAATATCCAATATTATGGAGAAGCATCTATTGACATAGACTTTCCATGACTTTACTGCTTGTATAGACAGACTGTAGTGGTGGCTGACACAGGCAGCCCACTTTTGAGCACTGGCTTTCTGTGATATTATAGGCTGCTAGTGAGCTTTCAAGATAGAAGACTAGTGAACCCAAATACCAAATATGTACAGGATAAACATGTTGAGGGACCCATACACCAGATATCAATCAATAACAGTGATATTCTCCCAAACATTGTACATCCCTTGTTCCAAGACCTGCCAACACTACTTACACCAAGAATGAAGATACCTATTATAGTACTGTCAAAAGTCAGACATAGCATAGATACAAGTGATAGTTCACCCACCTATGCTAAAGTGAAACAAATGTTTGAAGAAAAACTTAAAGCTGCTAAAGAGGAATTTACAATGCTACTCTACATGTGAATTATATGACAGTCAAATTATTTCTGGTCATCACTCCTTCACATGTTTCTAAAATTCACACCTGGACAGTGGCATGTCTGTGAAGACTACAGGAATTTAAATGCATTGACAAAACCTAACAGATATCCAGTACTGAATTTCAACAGTCTTTCTTCTAAATTAGATAAGAAAAATATATTTTCCAAAATTGATCTTTTACAAGCCTACCACCAAATAACTATGTGAGAAGATAGAAAAATAACAACAACTGTAAAACTATTTGGCCTCTATGAGTGTGTATATATGGCTTTTGTTATATGAAATGCTACAGCTACATTTCAAAGATTTATGAAGAATATATTTCTCCATGTTAACTGTGTTTTCATTTATGGGAATGATGTTTTAGTTTTCTCCCAAACAGAACAATAAGATTACAAGGATTTAGATAAAATTCTAGGGATTTTACAAGAAAATAGTCTACAAACCTGGACAAGTGTCAATTCTTCAAGAAGTAACTTGAATTCTGGACCATCATATTAATTCAAAAGGCTTAATACCCACAAAAGAGAAAAAGTAAAAAATAAATGAATTTCAAGAAGCAACTGATACAAAATCACTTCAGCAGTTCTTGGGAATGGTTAACTTTTATAGAAAACGTGTTCCACAGGCAGGAAAGATTCTTCTACTATTCAATGAGGTGATAAAGAAACACCCTAAAATCAAAACCATACTGCTTGATGAATAGAGGCATTCATAAACATTAAAAATGTCCTGGGCAAATTCATTGCATTTGTTTACCCCAACTCAGATGTAACTCATGTCTGGTAGTTCTAACTATTCTGTAGGTACAGCATTACATCAGATGATTGATAACAAACCTGTTCTCACAGAGTTTTTTTTCTCTAAGAAACTTTATGAAAACCAAAGAAAATGGTCCACATTTGACCAGTAGTTACTGGCAGCTTACTTGGCAGTGTTGCAATTCAAATCACAAATTGAAAGTAGACCTTGTTCACTGACCATAAGCCACTCACATCAGCTTTTCATAAAACAAAAGGATGAAATCAGATAAACAGAAAGAGACACCTGTTGTTAATATCTGAATATGTAACTGATATCCTAAATACTCATGAGGAAGAAAATATTGTTGCAGACTGCCTCTCTAGGCCAGCTAACTCAGTGACAGTCAAACTTTGTGACTTAACCAGCCATCATTAAGCAGCAAGAGTTTGACACAGAAATAAAGGCCTACACAGACAAGCTGAAGGCTTATACTGTTGGCAAAAAAACATTTTATGTGACATTTCTACACCCTATCCATGACAATTTATTCCACAAACATCACACATGGTGATCTAAAATACCCTCTATAATATATCCAAGACCCACAGTCATTGTAAAAGTAATGAAATCCTGCTACTTTTGGTCTGACATGGATAAGACCATATACTCATGGACCAAAGAGTGTTTCAATTGTCAACAAAGCAAGGTTACTCATCACAGAATATCAGCAGTAGTTCTTTTTTACTCCCAATTCAAAACTATCCATATTGACCTTGCAGGGTCATTGCTACTAACCATCAATCACAACAGAACATACTCATCACCAGCAAGGTAAATCCTAACATGCATAGACAGAGCTACTCAATGAATTGAATCTACATCCATGCAAGACAATATGGTTACAACAGTGGCCATATCATTTCTAAATGTGTAGATATCTCAATTTGGAGTTCCCTTGTATGTTGTCACCAATAGAGGAAGTCAGTTTAAAAGTGAGAATTGACAGAATTCCACAGACTAAGAACCACAATATACCATCCACAATTCAATAGATTAATTGAAAATCAACATAGAATGATTAAAACTGCCATAATGGCAAGAAAACAAAATTGGATACCTTGTCAGTAGAGTTACTTTGTTTATAAAATCTACCAACAGACCCAGGTTACCCACTAGCTGTTGCAGTAACAGGGACTTCCGACTATGGTCGAAAAGGACTCTATGGAATTTGCCAATAAAAAGGGTTCAACAATTAGCACAAGAAATAATAAGACTTGAAACAGAATCTCTCTCTGATGGACACCTACACACTGTTCCAAAGCATTTCATTACCTAAGAACTAAATAATGGCTGGTTATGGGTCAACAGGTGCTCTTTAGATGCTCCTTAGGAGCCTCTTATACTGGACTGTTTAAAGTCATAGATATGAAAAATATTTTGTTACTGACTTTCATTCTGAAAATCATCAAAATGTGTCCTTGGATATAATGAAGTCTTTAACACAGACAAAAATACCTCTGGCTGGTCAAAACTCAAAAGGAATAACAACCGATAATGACACATTCACAGATGAAGATGCCCACCAAAATTAGAACAATCTCAAACTCAACCTAGAACCACATGTTAAAAAAAAAGAAGGGTAACATTTTCTAAAAAGAATGAATTTATATATTTTTAGTTTATAATGTATTTATACAGCTTCACTTTTGGGTGGGGATGTTTTGTGGGACAATGAAAATAAACTAATAAATAAATAAAAATAAAAATAAATAATTTAATTTTCCCATAATGCAAAAGGAAATGAAAAGGTTTTTTTCCAGTCAATTGTGAATTTTATGACTGCACTTCTTAAAAGGATATGATGACTCTTTTCTCACCTCACAACCATTGTGTTTGGATGTGTTTGGTAGCTGTACCAATGAAGAGAAGATTTGCCCACCCTCACTCAATGTCAGGCTGAGGTTGACCATTTTATATAGATCCTCATCTTTGTACCTACATGAATCAATAAATATTGGCAGTTCATTTTCTGTTCAAGTCTTTGTTTTGTTTATTGCAGTCAACTGACATTCAAAATCTGTTAGCAGAACAAACTAAATACAACCCTCCACAATTCTCTCAAACAAGAGGCTTTTGTTTTAACCAGTGGACTATCTCTACAAGTAATTTTTATCTCAGTTGATTTTTTTTTGTGTTTGTCGAGGAACCATTTTTTTTCTTCCACACAATTTTAGTTATCTCTTTCTTTTCGGAAGCGATAATCCTGTTGAGATTTCCTTATCTTTCAGCAATTTTTTATTTTGTTTTCAAAAACTAATAACTGAAAATGCCATTTTCTCTCTTGTTTAATGAAGTGAATTATCAAACAAAGTGTGAACATTTAAAATGAGATTCTGGCCTGAATTTCCTTAGGCCATAGCAATCAGTTTTCCTTACATCTGGACTTGACAATATTGCTAAGATTACTTGCTATGTTTACACCAGTTGATGGTTTTGTACAAAAAATAAGGGTGATGAAAACTTGCTAAATCTTTCCATATATGCATGAATTTCATCTGATTTCACAAAAAGAATAAACTAAATTTACTTCTTCCCACTACACACATACACTTATACATACATACATACATATATATATATATATATATATATATATTTCTGCAGACAAGCCAGTTTAGCTGTATCACAGCTCCTCAGTACAACTAGATTATTCGTATTGCTTTAAACTGGAATTGAAATCTGACTGATTTGTGATCAGGCAAATATTTTTCCACAGTGCTATCGGTGCAATGCCAGAGACAGGCATCTTTCATGGCAGATTATTCACAGGATGTAAAAAACTGCAGTAACTAAGAACATTCAATTTAATAGCCGAACCATACTGCATCTAATTCATTAACCAAAGAACATAGCATAAAGTAATGACTGTTTTTATGAAATCTAACCCTCTCTAAAGTGCTCTATCAACTAACAAGAGCATGAATAATCATCTGATATATATATATATATATACCTGAACAAGTTTGATTAAAAAGAACCAACAAAGTCTGTCTGTTTTTTTTTTTGTTTTTTTTTTTTCCTATTTTCCAATTTTTGGATAAGGTGCTGAATATTGTGCTTTAAGTTGTGGATAAACTGTCCAATTTTTATATTTTGATATTTTTGTTCAAATACTTTTGGTTTTCCTATTATCATAACGAATCAAATTGGTATCTGTGTTGTAGTAAAAATTATTCTCTTTGCATCCTGGTATTCTTTGGGAAGGTGGGTATTTGAAATCATCTAGTATGATGTGACGTGTAATTGCCATTGGGAATGAGGCAGTTTTATTTATTTATTAATTTTCTTTAATTGTTTACACTATCTACATTTGTCTTTGTTGCCATATTCACATATATAAGGACAACAACCTGAACAGTGTAAACAGTGTAAATAATTACAATACCTTATTTCAGAAATATGGACAAATAATTCAATTTAAATATTTATTTTTGTTATTATTATTCTATTTACAGCATCCAATGCAAGGAAAGACTGAAAACTCTAGAATCCGCTATTGTACAAAATAAACAGCGCAAATGAAATAAAACAGAAGTTATCTTAAAATGCATATGATCTAATGTGCACAGATATTTTATTATTATAATAATAAAAATAATAAATTACATTGATTAACTTTAGTGATTGTACAAGAACCAGTGTTTCAACATGATATAGTCATAGGTAGATAATAAACAGACTGAGATAGATAGATAGATAGATAGATAGATAGATAGATAGATAGATAGAGAACAGACTTAGACAGATAGATAGTGAACAGGTTTAGATAGATAATAAAGAGACTGAGTTTGATAGATAATGAATAGATTGTGATCAATAAAAAATGAAGAGACTGAAACAGATATGAATAGAGTGAAACAAATAGATATGAAAAGAATGAGATAGATAGATAGATAGATAGATAGATAGATAGATAGATAGATAGTGTTGTGGGATCTCCCTGTTTTGTATATGATAATGGACTCGACTGAGTGTACATATACTCCTGCCATAGAGAGAACAGCAGTTAGAGTTGGGCAGTAGAGAGTATTCGTAGAGATCCGTTACAGTTATTGGAGAATACCAGAACTGATACGTAAGATACCAAAGTTACCCAGAGACTACCGCATCAGAAGTCAGACTAGCTCTGAGTTCCACTCAGCTAGAATAATCTACACGGATATACCACGACTTCACTTCAAGACATGTATATATTTATTTCTTACTAATAGTATTCCTGGAATTACTAACCTGCATTCAAGTCTGTATATTACGTTCAATATAACCTACTTTTCTATCTCAATATCTGTTTTGTTGTTCATTATTTCGTGCAATTCCTCACCCAGAATCCATGATAGATAGATAGATAGATAGATAGATAGATAGATATATAGATAGATATGAACTGACAAACACAAGTAAGTTTATAGGTGGATCCAGAGGAGAAATAATGTCAAATTAACAAAGCTGCAGTGAAAGAGATTGAGTTTATTGAGAATGTCAGAAGGTCTGTTGCATGACTTTTCCCATAATTGCTAGATATGCCAGAGGCATAGGTGCTGGAATTCTTTCTGACTTTCACTGTTCACAAGAACCAATACCAACATTACTCTTGGGACAAAATGTCAATCACAGTTAATGGAAGGAATCAATTGTCCAGTTGTGGATTAGCTTTCGAAAATTTAATTGTATTCACCAATCATTTTCTCCAATCCTATTTCTCAATGAATTCCACTCTCAGCAAATACACAGAGTTGAAGTTAGAAAACAGAAATTTTGATTACAAGGATTTGCAGAATTTCTATTGGTTGAGATGGAGACAAAATTTGTTCCTAGGATGGCAAACACATGATAGATATGGAAAATGGTGTCTGAAGGCTTGCAAATAAAGTTTTCTTTCTATTTCTATTTCTTCTTCTGTGTGCCATATCTTCAGGACATTGGCAATCATGGCTCTCCACAATTTCCTATTTTTTGTAGATCTTAATAAATTTAGTCTTTTTGTTATCTCTCCAAAAATTTGTTCTGCCATCCATTTACTAAAGCTCACAAGGTAGATTATACATTGTTTTCTTTTATCACTCTTGCCTCCAATCTTTCCTGCTCTCAATTTTTCAAGCTCTCTTTCCTCATTATGTGCCCTAGGAATTTCAACTATATCTTTCTGATGTTAAGTATAAGTATCCATTTTGTGTCCATTTTCTCTAAAACTTTGTCATTGCTCACATGTTCAGTCCATAGTATTCTCAGCATCCTTCTGTAGAACTATATTTCTGTTACTTCAAGTCTCTTCTTCATCTGTGGAAAGATTGTCCAGCATTCTCTCTCATATAGAAGGACTGATATTATATAACTTTTTAATGCCTTTTTTCTTGTTTCTAATGAAACTTTTTTATTTCTTAACACTTTGCTTAGTATTGGATGACATTTTTTGCTATCTCAGTGCACCTTTTGGATATCAGTGTCACACTTTCCCCCCTCTGTTAAAACACTTCCCATATATTTAAATTGTTGGATTTGTTTCATTTTGCTATACCCAATTTATATCTGAAACAGAAATGAAAACAGTGTTGGCATATACTCTGAATCCATCATAAAAATTCAGTATATGAAATTAGTAAATATTTAGTATATACTAATTTCACATCCTGAATTTTTAAATTACTTTGGTGTATAATCAGTTATAGCAAATTTATTATAGGAGATAAAGCGAATTGTATATAGAATAGGCTGTGCTAGGGTTTGTTTTCACCAACATGATAAGTTGCCACAAAACTGAAAAACTTGCATCATATTCTTAAAATAGCTAAATCAGATCATGACTTTAATACGAGTAATACACATGATGACATACTTGTTCAGAAATATTTCAATTGTCAGCTGCATAAAATCACTTTCTCAGATCAAGGGTTAAAAATTATATGAGTGATTGAAACATATAGGTCTTAGTAAAGACCATACTTCTTTTAACCTTATGGTGTTATCTACTGCCACTGCTGCTACTGGAAACAACAATCATTTTTTATGGATAACAACCAACACGAACAGCAGACGCATGTATATAAAAATATAAACTTATATTTTTATTCTTCTTTGGTGACAGTTGTGTGAGTTGTCTTCTCTCTTCTCTCTTCCCTGTGCTCTCTCTGAGTCTTCTTGGTGTTCTCCCACTAGCTCAAAAACCCCAATCTTATATAAGCTGAAATTTCTTTGAGTTCTGTTTAATTGTGTTATCTAAAACTAGGCACATCTATTAATCATTTTTGCTGTTTGTTGCCTTTGAAGCTGGCTGCTTTTGATGCAATCACACTTTTGTTTGTCACTGTTTACCTTCCTGCCTTTGACGTCAATCATATTTCCATGGGTCACAGAAATATATTAAAATGGACCAGTGCAACAAAATCACCAAGAACTGTACCAAATAAAATAAACCATATTACTTGAGGATCTTTAACAGCAGTAGCAATTAAAATGAATAGCACCTGTAATTCAAAGTATTGGTTTCTTGTTCAGGGAATTCAAAATGTTTCCTTATATGTAAATGGTTAATATTGCTATTACTGTCTAGCTATTTGTTTACTTATCTACAAGATAGTACTCAAAATTTTGAAATATTTGTACAGGAGAGATAAACAGAATGTTCTATAAAGTTTTTTCTACCATCTTTTGTGAGTTGCTTTTCTTTAAATTCTTGTTTTCATTAATTTTCCTTAATTTCTTTCTCATACTTGTTAATTTAATGTTTCATCATTACTTTAATTTTTTTTTTCTTAATGTTTAAATTCTTTGTCATAATGTTTCATTTCTTTTTTTCATAATATTTCATTTTTTTTTTCTAAATTTTTAATTGCTTCTTTGTCATAAAATTTCATTTCTTTTTTTTTATAATTTTTAATTGCTTCTTTTTCATAATTTTGAATAGCTTCTTTTTCTGACTTACTTCCATTTTAATGATCAAAGCAAAATTTGGCCACATCTTCTATCTTCCACAAAATTACATTAATTCACATTTCCCCTAAAGTCTTGTAATTTTCTAAGTCTATAATCTTTATTGAATTGAATATTTGGAATGAAAATATTTTAGTTTATATTCAAAGAGATTAATAGATAAAATTAATGAAAGAAATATGAGTTATTTAATTTTGGCTTCTAAAATTTACCAAGATCTCTGATATCCTCCAGGAATCAACTTTTCAGAGATTTTGTTAATTTCGAAATGTAGATTTGAACAGACACAGAAAGATAAAAAAATATTCAGATAAATAGATCACAATAGACAAAATTATATAAGCTTGATAAATATATTGAAATGAAAAGACAGATATAGACAGAGTAATAGATAAAAGGGTATAGTGGAACCTTAATTAACAATGTGTTTAATAAAAAATCTTCCACAGTGATCATTGGTAGGTATGAAGAGAATATGATAGATAAATAGATAGATGCAATTAGTAAAATAGATAATCTCCAATTAGTAAAATTAGTAATTGGTTTAAGACGGTGTCTTCTTAATGGAAATGATCATTGATAAATGCAAAAGAACAGACTGAGAATAAAGAGAGAAAGAGATATAAAAAGATAGATAAATATTGATTAATCTGTTTAATGGCATATCAATTTCTTAGGGGTCATTTAATGCCAAAAATTAAATTTTCATGAGATCTTTGAAGTAATAAAATATTATATATGTTATTCTGATTTCACAGTTGAATTTATGATAGATGATACTCATCTTTTGAGCATATACATGCTTGTGTGGACGTCATTACACGAGGCAGTATGTGTTTTATGGAAGCTAACTTTTAGAATACAGATTGATTTAAAAAATTGTAGGGATTAATGTCATGAAAGTTCTTTCATATTAGTTGTTTTGTAATATTTTAAACAACTTTGGGTGAAGTCACTACAGTTTGTCAGTATGTGTGTACTGTTGGTTATTTTTATATAAAAATGTATTGCTGATATTTTTACTATAAAATTGGCAGCTTGACTCCAGTCTCTCTCTCATAAACAAGATGTGGCTTCTTTCTTTTACTTCTACAAATACTTTCACAGTGGCAGTACTGCCTTGCTTGGAGTGGGATTATTATAAAAAAAAATACTTTCATAATGTTTTTCTGCAGGCGTCAATATTTGCTTATAGCTGGGATCCTAGTAGGTGCTACTACTACAGGTCAGGGTAGACACTGGAACAACAGCAAGTATGAAGTAGTTTTCTGCTCCTCAAAACCTTCAATCTTCCAATCAGAGGCCTTGCTGCCAGTTGTAGTTTATCATCATACTCAGGACTAGATAGATAGATAACTAGATACAATGTATCTTCAATTAGTAAAATTAGTACTTGGTTTAAGACAATATTGTCATCCTAACAGACACAATAATTCATAAATACATATGAACAGACTAAGATATATAGATAAATATGAACAAACTGAAATAGATATAAACAGACTCAGATAGATAGATAGATAGATAGATAGATAGATAAGGTAGAGCCCCAATTAGTAATAATTAGTAATTGGTTCAATATCTTCTAAATTGAAGTGATCATTAATACATAGATTGATAGATTGACAGATGCAGTGAACCCCAATTAGTAAATTAGTAATTGGTGTAAGAAAAAGTCTTCCTAATTAAAATGATCATTAAGTTATCAATAAATGACCTAATTAATGTCAAAGAAATTAAACCAGAGTTTTAAATGACATTCAAATTTAAATATTGAATATTTTTAAATGATACTTTCATGAAACTTACCCACTTGTGTGAAAATTAAATAAAAATTCGTAATTATGTCAAATTTAATATATAATGTTTCAAAATGTCTGCATCTGGAATTAAAGTACTTTTGTAATGAACAGATGAGCGAATACAATGTTTTTTTATAATACATAAGAAATATATTTACATCTATTTTAGGAGGCAGAGTGGAGTAATGGGTTGAGAAATTGGAAAGCTGAGTTCAAATTCCAGTCAAATTCATTTCACTTACATGCTAAAACTCTTGGGAAAGGTATGAATCCATTTCTTCTTACCCCAGCAATGGGTAAATAGCAAAACAGACTGGGCTCTATAGCACTGGTTGGTAACCTGTCTGCCACAGTAAGAATTAGCAACCTACTGCAAGAAAATGAGTTCTTCACTAGAAATTCATTGGCTGGGAAGAAGTCTTGAGCTTTGGTCCACAATCTTTCTTGAGATAGTGTCTCATATATATATATATATATATATATATATATATAAAAAGACCCTGGTGTAGGGCCAGTGATCCATCGAAAGAGGTATATGATATCTACTCACAGCAACATGGATTTTCAACCAACTATCAGTTGGTCAAAAGATGATGATGATGATGATATCTATTTTCTATTGGCATGAACATCCATTAGAACAGTCCAGACCTCAGGTGCAACTTGTATATAAAAATATGTTCAATAACTAAAGATACTGTAAAAAGTACCTGTCTTCCCCTACCATGCTCTATATTTACATAAGTTAAATCAAACCAAAAAATCGAGTATTGCTGTCATATCTGGACTGGAGCTGCTTAATCTTCACTTTCCAGCCTTGAAAGAGTTTAAAATCATTTACACAGCCTTGGGGATGATGAATTGTTTCTAGCCTACAACTTTCCCACAGATGAATCATTGCTACACTCTTACTACTCTCATTGCAGACGTTTAGAAGAGCTACATTCACTGAAACAGCTTCTTCTCCAGAACTGTAATTTCATGGGACAGATTCCTAAAAGGTAAAAGGATGCTTCCTCAATCCCTACAATCTTAACCTTTTTAAGTATAGAGACATCCATTTTCTATCCTACATATCCTCATAATATGCACATTTAACTTTCTCTTTTGATGCCCTTACAATGAAATCATTCAATAATTCTTGATCTTGAGTTGCTCTTGAGCCTTGTTGTAAAAAAAAAATGTATGGAAGTGCAGAATGTACCAGCATGAAAAACATAATTATAAACAAGTTTTGAATATTAGTTGTGGCTGTATTTACTTTTCTATAGTTCTCTTAGGAAAGGCATGAATCTACCCTCAGCTTTTGTTTTTTTTTTTCTTTTTTTTAATCAAATTCACCCCAAGCAAGGCAGTAAAGCCAGTAAGTCACAAGGGGTTATTGGCTGTAGAAGAATTAGAAACCAGAAATTTTACTAAGGAGCAAGATTTAAAAAAAAAGAGTAATCAGGAAGACAATAGGAAACAATTGAACTTGCATCTAAATTTTTGAGGATTAAAATTAACGAAAAAACATGTAGCCACAAAAAAGATTTACAAATGAGAAAGGCAAGAAAAGAAACTGCTAGCATAGAACCTACAGTTACGTTTGATCCAACTCAACTGTGAATTGGTAAGATTTCATCATCCATTTGTTAATGCACTTAAATGCATGAAGTCTAGGTACAATGGCAAAGAGATCATCTAAACAGTTGCCATGAAAGTATTTATAGAAAAGGCACAGGGTGGCAAACTTATGGCAGTGGGAAAGTGAATGAAGTCAAGATGCCAGATCAGGACCAATAATATTACTGATTTTGGTTGGTAACCACTTTCAGAATCAAACAATTCTGATTATAGATTCATGATAAAATTCAAAGAATGGTCTGTGATCAATCTTGATCTGGAATCTTGACTTGAGTCCCTTAATATTTTCTCAATTTCTTTCACTCTCAATATCCTCTTGCATTTATTGCCTTCCTCAGCGTGAAAGGAAAAAAATAGAATAAAAATAACAAATACTTTTTTCTTTATACACGCTACCAATGTTTACTTACCTATAAACTCAGATCAAAAATAATTTTTAACATTAAATAATGTAACAAGGGTTTGTTTTTTACAAAGATGTTCACCCTATACAAGGCCCAAAAGCTATTCAAAGTAGGATGTTACAAAGTAAGAGGCACCACCCCAAGCAAGGAGATAATGCCACCAAAATGCATGGGACCATCAGAAGTGAAAGAGAAGGAAAAGGCTTTAGAAGGAACAAGAAACCCAATCCTAAACAGGAAACAAGTGATAAACCTCTACTCCTGTTCAAAAGATTGAGAAGGATTATGAACCAGACAACAAGTGAACCTATTTACTTCTATAAAAAGATGTACTAATCAACCCACCCAAATAATACATACCTATATTGTAATAATCAATTTCAAAATCTTTATTAGTATTCACAGCCTGCAACTAGTTTTTATAATTCATTAATCGATTGAGACAGATCTCAGGGATTTTGGCCTATTCCTCTTTTGTCCAGCTCTACAAATGTTATATATCACTGTACGACGACAAACAACGAGAACACGCATATATAAAAATATAAGATTATATTTCTATTCCTGACGACGAGCCTGTGTGGAACAGAGAATGGAAGAGTGAGAGCGCACATAGAATGAGTCGACGGGAGTGTAAGTCTTGCTTGTGGTGTCTCTCTGCTTCCACTGGCCATTCTCTGCTGGCGAATCTGTGTGTCGATTTCTTTTTATAGTCTTCTAGAACCGGGACTTTTCCTTCCGGTTTTGTCTCGCCTACGCAACGCCCACGTAATTCCAAGAGACACCTGTTTTGTTTACTTCCGTAGTCATTTCCGCCGCTGTCAGAAATAAGGTCAAACGAGCCCGACTCATAACTCTGCGACATCCGCTCCAGACGCCGACAGGATGTATTTCTCAAACACCTGTCTTGTCGTTCGCTGACCCCTTCATCGACGGGAAATATCATTGATTGCATCAACCTTCTTCGGGTGGGGGCTAGATTGCTATATTACACTCCTCGCCCTCCCATTTTCCAAAATGTTCACATAAGAACATTTTAAGCGCAACACCCCCCCATGCCACACAAGCCCGACAATTGTACAAAACATGTGCACGCCGAAACAAACAAAAAAAAAAATATAGGGGAGCCTACATCGGCAACCCAACAATGTTCGTGTCCATTGTGGAATTTTCATAATGTTCTCCCAGCTCGATGTTTCATTGTTCTTTTTTTCTTTTTTTTTTCCTTTTCCCTTCTCCTTTTCTCCCTTTTTTTCTTTTTCTCTTTTTTTTTTTTCTTCTTCTTACTTTTAAGTTTCTGTAACTTTCAATGTTCGTTTCCTTTCTCGACTCTGTCCATACGCGTAGACGCCTCGATGCACGACCATATAATCATAGGCGGTAACCGCGCCCCATTTTCTAAACTGACATCGAGTAAATGACCTTTGACCAACACCATGCGTGTTTCCGCTCGAGTTTATTGTTACACATGTAACTTAATTTAATTTAATTTAATTTCAAACATACTATGTTTGAACACAGAAAAACTGCCATTATCTGCAGTACATATCATTCATAGTCTGACCGAGAAATGTTCAATAGAAAACGAAGAAAATTACCCTGATTCCAACGTTAATCCGCATGCAATTTACTTGTGGAGGATTAGAGGTTTCATCTATCTTAATTTAGTCTAAAAAAATGGACCCGTGACTCGTAATTCCTTAGTTTGTACAATGTTTTCTTTTCCTTTAACTACTTCCTCTGGATTCGAATCCAAGCATATCTGATTTGTTGACATCTCTCTGTTTAACGCAGAGACATTTGAGTGTTGAACACCCGTTGACCCCGGAGTACTATTCACAACGGATAACTCCCTTTCCTTTCCCGAAGCACTGTTGCTTCTTTCACACTTAAAAATCCGCTTCCTAGCTATTATTCCAAGGATTATTATTACGCCGACTATGCCAGCACTGACTCCTATCGTCAACTTCTTCGGGAGTTGTTCATATCCTTCACTAAATCTTTCCATATCTATCTGTTCCAAGGTATTTACTAGTTTGCGGATAGGAATCTCCTCCATATCGCGCAATTCTACCGGCATGGTGTCCACTGAAAAATTGGGAAATTTCTGCGTAATTGGGACCAAACCACTGAACTAGAGACGTTTACGTGTGTGAGCTGTAGCTTCCCTACGTTTCTAAATCTTGAGTCACCGTTAACCTGTGCAGCCAACACCATATGATCATTGTAAGCAGTACACCCCTCCTTTATCTGTATACTGGCTAGCGGGGCTTGGGCGACAAGCTTGCTCCGAGACCCACCACCACAAAGAACTGCAAAGTGCAAATCCCTGGTAGCAGCGACCATCCAAGATTCCCCGTCCACCCTGATTGCGATTGGAAGTCGAGTATTCGTTTTAACTGTGACTCGACAGTTCCTCTCTATTCCTGCTTGATCATGCCGAAAAAGCGACATCTCGCAAGATTCTCTTGAATTGATACCTCGCACAATCCGTCGGTACTTGCCGAGCACCGTGTCGCTTCAGCCTGGCCCAAGAGAATATAACGTGTTCCAGCCCTATTTACCGCGATCATTTTTGACTCCATTTCAAACCTGGCCGACAACTTGGATCCGAACGCTGAACCTGATCGTGTGGGCAACGGAAGAGGAAAATTCAAAATGTTATATACTACATAGGAGTGTTCTCTATCCACCAATGGGACGTCCACCACAACCACAATCGATTTTGAGTCAAAAAGTGTCCTACAACTTAATGTTTTATAATAATACCAGATGTCCTTATCTGGATCGCTTGCTAATTTTAAATTATCTGGGAGCGTCTGAGCTATATTATACATCAATCCCCTTAAGTCGTGCGGAGCGATTATGCTAGGAGACAAATGACCAATCGACAATAAGTTGAGCTGCAGTTCCAAATAGCTTAAAGCCATACAGACGTCTAAGAAATATTTCCCTAATTTATCGACTACAATCTTGTACAACCAGTATCTATGGGTAAGGATCTCTAATCTGGATATTCGTTTATCCAACCCCTGTGTTGCGTTTGCCATGGAACCTACAATACCTTTAAGGCTAGAAATAATTTCATTTATTTTGTGTCTATTATTAGATACCTCATGTCTCGTAACATTTACTACGGAAATGCTATCCTCTGTCATATGTAATATCCTTTCCTGTGTATTCGCTAACTTACCCAATGCTCTTTTGATCACACGTAGATCATCTTCCGATGTTACTCCAAAAAGGTAACTAAGAGCATTCCCTACAAAGGGCAACACGGACCGCTTAGTTCTGCGAGTCATAGACCTATAATCTTTGTATTTTAATAACAGCCTTTCACGTTCTATTGCAATTTGCTTAAATTCATCATTTACATGATTCATCAATGTTTCGAATGTGACGTCCCCAAGGAATTCCTGTGGGAAATTTTCCTTTGCGCCCGACTGGACATTTTGTATGCATCCCTTCAATGATTGGAACGCAGCGTCGTATGGTGTCAGATTGATCGAAAATGTCACCAGCCACCTTGCACGTGACAGTGAGATCTCGTTCTGTTCAATAAATACGACGTTCTGGTAATTTTCAATCGCTACGTCCAATCCAGGAAAAAGCAGCAGGACCAAAAGAACAAGGTTTGCCATCTGAAACGAGAGACAAAGCTGTTAGTCTCGCTCTGTACTGACACCAGAGACGAATAATTTACTTTATGCTTTAGATACCATTAATAATTTTCCACGTTTGTATCTTCCGCATGTGTTGCTATAAGGAAGGTGACCTAACTATTTCACTTAAACTATCGTTAATCCTATCGTGAAACTATCGCATATCAGCCAATAAGTCTACAAGACTTTTCAGTTGTTCTTTCTTTTTGTTCCGATCAACTGTGGAATCTGCAGGTCTATCCGTGCTTTTTGCCCCAACAGACGTTTGCCTCATTTGGACATCTTCGCTGCTAGGTGATTCCCTAGAAAAACCCTGATCTACATGAGTAGATCCAGACGTTTCACACTTTGAGCAATCATCCTCGAACGTGGATGAAACATTATTTATACCACCGATTCTATCATCATTATCAATAGTTGACACGTTTTTATTCGCCATTTTACGTCGCGTCATGATGCGACGCTCCATTAATGGAACATCAGACTCATCGTCTGATTCCACACGTTGGTGTCGATATTTGTGCACTGGAAAGTCGGTCTGTTCCGCTCCGGATTCGTCATCCGAATCACTGGATTCTACTGGAGCAGCCAATACAATCTTTCGTAACGGCCTATCGGAAGTAGGGATTTTCCATTCATCAATGGACGCTGCCCGAAGATGCTCAGCATGCGTCTTAATGACCGAGCCGGTTAACTGATCTCTAATTCTATAAGAGACCGGGCCAGTCTTTTCAACGATCACATAATATGGCCGCCAGCGCACATCTAACTTCCCTTTCTTTTGGTGATTCTTATAGTACACCAAATCACCAACCTCAAAAGTTGTATTTTTCGTCTTACCACGCGACTTATCTATCGCGGCTCTCCTCGCTTTTCTTATATTATTCCTAACTAAAGTGAAGCTACGATGCATTTCCTGTAGTGCAATTTGGTGATGCTCATCACCATAATATATGCGACGAGGCCTCAGTATATTGTCCAAGGGCAAAATAACATCCCTGTTATAGAGCAAGTAATACGGTGAAAACTTAGTGGTTTCGCTCACATGAAACCGGATAGCCGCCAACATTTGGTTAATGTAAACATCCCACGACTGTTCGTTGTTGCCGATTTTTTTTGCTAGAACATCATGCATTGTTCTGTGAAACCTCTCAACCTTACCGTTGCTCTGGGGGTGATAAAAAGAAGTTGTCACATGGTATATATTTAGGTCTTCTAATGTCTTTTTCATTACCCTGTTGACATTTTCTGGCCCATTATCAGTTAAAAGCTGAAGTGGTGTCCCAAATCTGGGGAAGATTTCGTCAACTAAGAGATGCACCACTGTTTCTGCCTTCTTGCTAGGAACCGCAAATGCCTCCGGCCAACCACTGTACATATCTATGAATGTAACTATGTATTGGTTACCTGAATGGGTCTTTGGGTAGGGTCCTGGGACATCTAAAGCAACCTTTGCGAAAGGAAAAGGAGGGAAGTCACATTCCTGTATGTGGGGTTGCTGCCTCTTTAGGTTTCTTGTCTGACACGGGATACATTTACCTACGAAATCATTTATTTCTCTAAGTAAACAAGGCCAGAAATACTTTTGTTTTATTGAGTGGAATGTCTTATTCACCCCCATATGGCCACTGTCATCATGGTATTGAACTAGCACCCTTTTTCTAAGGTGAGATGGTACATACAGCCTGATGAGGGGTTCATCATCAGGCTGAGACAAATAGTACACCACCTCATCCATTACTATATATCTCTTCTGTTCTGCTTTGGTAGCCCTACCATTTCGTAATCTAATCTTCAGGTCTAAGATGTTTTTGTCTGATTCTTGCTCCCTGATTATGTCTATTCCTTTCAATGTGGGCCGTTCGGGTGCCTCTGATGAATTTCCGACATTTTTATGGGCTGCTAATTCTTCCGGCTCCATTAGGTTGGAGTTTATAACACTAACCAAGTAATTTCTATCATCTATGTCTACTGGAGAAGCAATATGGTCTTCGTTCACATCAACAGCGCGTGATAAGAGATCCGCGCAAACATTATCCTTACCCTTAAGATACTGTATGCTGCAATTGTAGCCAGACATGCTCAGAGCCCAAGTCTGTATCTTCTTATTTTGTATGGGCGAATTAAGTAAGTGCTCCAGGGGCCTATGATCAGTGTATATTGTGAATGTTGCGCCATGCAGGTAGTGATTCAGTTTTTGAAGAGCATAGTGTATGGCATAAGCCTCTTTCTCTATAGTTGACCACCTCGTTTGTGTGTCACTTAATTCATGGGACAATAAATAAATTGGTTTTTCTACATCCTTCCTATTTTCCTTATCGTACACCACCTGGGATAGGCATGCGCCAATCGATTGATCGGATGCGTCAGTATATAACCTATACGCCTTATTTGGGTTGGGATAGGCTAGTGTTACCATCTCCGCGAGCTTCGTTTTTAGTGTATCGAAAGCGGTTTGGTAAGCATCGTCCCATTGGAATCGTGCATATTTCCTTGTCAAATTGACCAGCGGTTCGGCTATATCAGAGAAATTTCTAATAAAGCGGCGATAGTATGAGGTCATCCCAATAAAAGCTCTTACTTGCCTAACAGTGGTTGGAGTAGAAACTGACTTTATAGCCTTGACTTTATTGAGGTCTGGTTGTATTCCCTCTTCACTTATCTTGAACCCCAGGTATTGGGTCTCTTTCTTAAAGAACTCACACTTAGCTGGCTTCAGTTTAAGGTTGTGCTTACGTAGACTACTCAAGACTGTGTCTATATGTTTTAAATGATCTTCCACCGTATTTGAAAATATCAGAATATCATCTAAATATGCCAGAGCAAAATCTTCCCGTCCCTGTAAAACAACTGACATTAATTCCTGGAAGATGCCGGGTGCGTTTGCAAGTCCAAATGGCATAACATTAAAATGAAACAGACCCTTGTGGCAGGTGAATGCACTTTTTTCTTTGTCATCATCATGAAGCTTAACTTGCCAGTACCCTGATTTTAAATCAAGCTTCGAAAAGTACCTTGCCGAACCAAGTGATGCCAGTATATCATCGATGACAGGAAGAGGTCGAGCATATTTCTTTGTAATCTTATTAAGTGCTCTAAAGTCTACACAAAATCTCTTACCACCGTCTTTCTTCTCTACTAAAACTACTGGAAAACCCCACGGGCTATTGGATCTCTCAATTACACCTGCCTGCATCATTTCGTCGATTGCTGAATCCATTGTCTTTCTTTGTTTGAGGGGTGTGCGATATGGGCGTTTTCTTATGGGCTCATGCGTTCCAGTATCGATACGCATCTCCACAGTATCGGTTCTGCCCAGGTTTTTGTCGTCACTAACGAACATGTCCCTATTTCTTTTTAGCAATTTGTTAATTTCAGGCTTGAATTCCTCCGGTACATGTACCTGTTCCAAATCTACATCAGAACTTTTATTATTTTGTTTATCGGGCATAGTAATTTCAGTAATATTACCTGCCCTTTCCAATTTAGCCAGCGGACACCCCCGTCTCAAAGTGATTGTCTGGTTAGTGTTATTCATTATCAGCAACTGAAACTTACGAGACTTTGGCATTTTTACAACTGCGTTGGCTACTGATATACCACATAAGTTGCTAACATATCCACTACTCAGCTGTTCGATTTCATATTCTTTGCCACGTCCATTTCTCAGCCTGGTTAATCCCAGACAAGCATGCAGGTGTTGAGGTCTTAATGTTACTTTTTGAGCTAACCTAACAATAGAGGAAATATGAACATCCTCCTCTAATGCCACGTATTCTTCACCAATCTTCAATGCCCCCAAATCGAAATACATTCTCATCCCGTTCTGCATCAGCCAATCTCGGCCAAGTATAACGTTTCTATTGAGATTTTTCACGACTAAAAAATCATGGGGTATGGACTTACTTCCTATCTGGACCTGTAGACGACAAAGGCCTTCAACGTATAACGGGGATCCATTCGCAGTTCGAAGTTTAATGTCCCTCTTTTGCAGTTCAAGTCTCAGTCGCAATTTTTTAAATACCCTACAGCTTATAACCGATACCTCTGCTCCTGTATCTACCAATGCCCTATAAGGTCTACGTTCTATTCTAATAAAGATGGAATTTGGCGCGCCCATATTACCAACTATGTGCGTTGGTACCGTCTTGTTCCGTTCGTTGGGCGTTGCACGAACTGACCTCTGCCGTTTCCCGGGGCGCGTCTACAAAATTTCGCTATGTGGCCTTCTTTCCCACAATTCCAACACCTAACAACGCTCTCGTTCCTCTCCCGCTCGCGAGTCTTGTATTCAGTTCGCCTATTACCACCTTTTCTATTGTTCTTATTCCTATTATTATTATTATTATTATTAGATTTAGCGGGGCTTACGGCTTCTATCGGTACCCGTCTCCGAGAGTGGCAAATTTCCATAGGCTCCTCTTCGTATTCAGAGTTTGCATCGAGTCGAATTTTCCATCTCAACTCAGATAACGCTTTCTAATAGGCAGCCTCTAGTGTTTGTGGCTCATCCTTCATAACTGCCATCTTTATGTCCCGATCCCTTAGACCTTTTATGAAAAATCCTAGAACTTGTTTTATCACAACTTCATTCCTCCCGTCAACCCCAACATATGCGCTCTCCGCTAGGCGTACTACTCTCTGCATGTAGTCCTGCACCCCCTCTGTTCTACCCTGCTTAATGTTCACTAATTCAACTAACCGTGCGTCGGGGTCTAAAACCAATCCGTAGTATTCCTTTAAAGAAGTTTTGAACTCCTTCCATGTGAGTTGTGGGTTATTAGAGATTAGTCTATATACATAGTGTCCAACAGCTCCTCTTGTTGTGAGAAGAGCTGCCTGACACTTGTCTTCTTCTGCCACGCGCACAACTTTAAAATACCTCTCCATATCCTCCAACCAAGCACTATAACCACCATCTTCTTTGCACGCTAATGGCTATATATTCTTTAAAAAAGATTCTCCCCTTAAAGTGTTCGACACCGAACAAGCCACATTTCTCAATTCTAGGGTCAGACCTTGAACAAAATCGGCAAAAGTATGCTGTTCCATTTTTTTTTTTTTAATTAGACTTATTATAAACTTATTATGAACAAGAGCAGAACACACACAAGATCGAATCAAAAGTCACCTACCTTTCGTTGATGTCGTCTATGGTCGTCCGGTTGCTTTCTATTTTCGTCTTCTTTTTTCTTTTTCTTCCTCTATCTAGTGGTTTTAATTTCGTAGAATTTTAAATTGTCGCCGTGGTAACCAAGTTCGCATCTATCTGTTTTGTTGTTGTTGTTGTCTTAAAAACAGCAAGTCACTATGCACCAAATTGTGTATGTTATATATCACTGTACGACGACAAATAACGAGAACACGCATATATAAAAATATAAGATTATATTTCTATTCCTGACGACGAGCCTGTGTGGAACAGAGAATGGAAGAGTGAGAGCGCACATAGAATGAGTCGACGGGAGTTTAAGTCTTGCCTGTGGTGTCTCTCTGCTTCCACTGGCCGTTCTCTGCTGGCGAATCTGTGTGTCGATTTCTTTTTATAGTCTTCTAGAACCGGGACTTTTCCTTCCGGTTTTGTCTCGCCTACGCAACGCCCACGTAATTCCAAGAGACACCTGTTTTGTTTACTTCCGTAGTCATTTCCGCCGCTGTCAGAAATAAGGTCAAACGAGCCCGACTCATAACTCTGCGACATCCGCTCCAGACGCCGACAGGATGTATTTCTCAAACACCTGTCTTGTCGTTCGCTGACCCCTTCATCGACGGGAAATATCATTGATTGCATCAACCTTCTTCGGGTGGGGGCTAGATTGCTATATTACACAAATTCTTCAAGCTGGAAAAATTTCTCACCATCTCATGTCTTCCACTCTCACCATAAATTATCCATGAACCAGTTCTTAGCTAAATTCAACATATATTTTGAGCAATTATTTTGATGGAATGTTCACTCACAAAGCCCAAGATTTTTAGTAGCTTGCTTGATGATTTGATCTAAAATCTGTATATACTTTTCAGGTAATTGACCCAGACTAATCATGACCAACCCCAAAGACTCCAATAATGAAGCAAGCAGATGATGATCTCAACAGATCTCAAATGTAGACCCAGTAGATGAAGAAAGCTACGCATGATGGACATGCTACAGAAGGTGCCACTTAAAATTATAAGAGTTAGCAGCAGTTCATTTTTTTTTTTTTTTTTAATCATCTCACCCCAAGCAAGGCATTCCACTGCCACTATTGCGCATGGGGCTACATAGGGGAAGGTAAAGAGAATGAGTGGTTAGACATAGGGAATGTCAGGAGGAAGGTGACAGATGAGTAAGGATACCGAGGATGAGGGTTGGGCAGATGGGAAGAGTGTTTGATAGAATGGGAGCAGGTTAGTGTGTTAGGAGGTGTCTATTGACCTTACATTTAAACTCCTGGAGATTGTAGCCGTCGGGGAAGCAATCGTTTGGAAGAGAATTCCACAGTCGGGAAGTGCAGTTTCATAATTGTATTCTTTATGTACTGCAGAAGAAGGTCATCAAACCAAGTGGGTCACTTCCTGGTAAACTGAGGTCAACCATAAATAAATTCATACAAATGACACCTTCTTCTACTCTAATCTAACCAAATCATAGATGTCAGGAGCAGGTTTGTGGGAAAGTAGAAGATTCTTGTCCTGAACTTGCACATTGGTGATAGATTTAGACACCAACACCATCATCATAAAGGAAGCAATAAATTAAATTCTTGGTTATGAGATAAAGCCACAACTGACAACAAATTGGATGCTAAAATAGGAAAAAATAGACTCATCTTTCAGAAGGACTTTACTGTCATTGAATTACCCACCGTTTGTCTGAAGTATAACATTTATATCTCATATTTTCCCATATATCATTGTTTCTTCATGATTCCAGTCACTTTAGGCTTAGAATCATACCCTGTTGTAACATTGGTTCTCATACAATTGCCAAAGTTAAGCAATGACAAGCTTAGTTAATACCAAGATTGGTGACTGCTTAGAAGTACCAGGATGTGCAAGTGATTTAATAGGTAATGACCCAGAATTGTAAATAATAAAGCAAAATTCTAGTCAGGTTCATGAAACATAACTAATATTAGGAAAGGTAGGAACCCACCTCTTCTCTCAACCCAATTAATTAGTATCACTAAATTTTAACTTCAAAACAACCTGAAAAAGGTTGATAAACCATAAGGAACGCGTAATTAAATCAATCCAAGCACTTTAAACAGGCTACCAGTCCTACTGGCTAAAACTAAATTCCTATAGCCTTGTTATGGCAGCCTATTATCATTAACAACAATAAACAGGGAAAGTGATGAAAAAACAGAGATAAGATGTGGTTGAGATTAGTAAAAGGATTTTATTTCCCTGTGATTCCAGATTATTGTGTATTAGTCATAAGCATACACACAAATACACACATATTTCTTTCTTTCATTTTTGAATCTGATGAAGCTACAAAAGGCAAAAGACATCATCAAATTTAGTTTCAATGAAACAGTTTTTCATTTGTCAAATGTTTCCAAAACTTTGTCAGAATTCTATATCCTATTTTATACATATATAAGAGACCTTTTAAGCATATATTAATAAATATGCATATTATTTTTCACTACTAGCATGATTCAGAATTTTGTATACAATGCAATCTTAAAGATTTTGTCAACTCTCTTGCTCTCTCTCTCTCCCTTTATATATATATATATATATATATATATATATATATATATATATAACCTTAAAAAGAAATAGACGTCATAATTATCCCAAGGAACCTTTCGGCCAACACTTGTCAAGGGGTACGTTGGCTTTATTACAAAGGGGTAAAAAATAGAAGATAGAAAAACAATGAAAAAACTTACAATACTGGGAGAAGATGGAACGTGATTAAAAATTAACTTTATTCAATAAATATTAAAATGTAAGGGAGGGTGTAAACATGCAATTCCACAAGAGTGAAATAAAAAAGCAAAACTGTTACACTCACAATCCCTCCAGTAATTGTAAGGAGCGTAAGAAACACTCTTTCTGCCTGCACAATTTATTTCACTCAAACATGACTGTTTGCAAACCAGACAATCTCTATATCTGCAAAGACAATAGAACAACTAAAACTATTTTCTCCCCACAAATATTGGGAAATTAAATGTGGGCTTTTTCTTTTCTTTTTTCCATTTAACTAAACTGAGCCACAGCAATGCATGGCTGGGTACAGCTAGTATATATATATATATATATATATATATATGTGTGTGTGTGTGTGTGTGTGTGTGTGTGTGTGTGTGTGTGTGTGTGTGTGTGTGTGCACAAAGGTGGACAAAATGATGGAAACACCTTGAAATTTCAAGCAAATTTATTTCAGTATGGAAGCAGCAGGCGCTTGGAGCCAGTGGCAGAGTCGCTTTAAGTATACCCTCGCTGCTGACCAATCACAGGGCACATAACTTGGAGAGGGAACAGGAAGATTTTCCCCAAGGGACTCGCACCAGCAGATGAACAGTAGCAGTTGGGAGAACTAGGCTCAGGGAGTAAGGACGTCAAACATTTTGTTGTGGTGTAGCCAGGTGGTGTGATGCTTGCATTGTGTTTTCCCCTACATTCAGAGGGGTCATTAGCTGTCACTCATCTTTGAACAGCCGAAGTATGTGTTTTATCCCTATATTAATGGGATATAATTGTCAGAGTATTTTTTGCAGTGTAGAGAACCTACACTCACCTGGCTAGTTGTTGGTTTTCCCATTAACCAAATCAAATTGCCTAATTGTGGATTCTGGAGTCCCTTAAATATTTGACTCCCATATTGAATTGTTGCGGCGTTTGAGAAACCCTTCAAGTGTTGTTTGACCAGAGCCGCTACCCTAAAGAAGAAGAAGGAAAGAAAGCGTCGGCCCAACCAGCCCCTGGAGAAAGAAGCTTTCAGCTACGGGAACCTTGACTTGCCCGTCTCACACTTATTCGAATGTAAGAGAACACCATTTGTATTTCTGCTTTCTCGTAAGTACTTTGTGTCTGTGTTCGTAAAGCATGCCTTCGTCTTTCCCTCTTGGCTAATTCGTGACTTAGTCACAATATTTTAATTGTATATTCCGTGGTCAGTTTTGATGCTAAAATACCTATAATTTTAGCAGTTCATCTGTCTTAATTGTTCATATTTCTAATGCTAATCATTTATTGAACTGTACATGTTAAATGCAAAAACCTTTTTATGTATTTTAATTTTAAATGATGTAATAAATAGTTCTGTAATAGTTCTGTAATTGAGACGCACGAATTTTAATCTTATTTGCTTTGCCGCTGTTAACATGTGGTAATACGTTAAGAGAGAAGAGTTGCTTCCCTTGAACACGAAGAAACAATTTAAGGAGGTTAAATTATATCATCTACGAGAATAAATTCTTATTCTACTAGAGTTGAATGTGTTGTTTTTTAGTAAAAGAAATAATTCTTTTATTCTGCTAATATTTGACGTTTAATTATTTTATCTTTAATGTACACAAAAAGTTTTTGAATCGATTCACATGGTATAGCAGGTATCACCGAAACGCTTAGAATTTCCGAAATTTTCTCCTCCAAGACGTCTTATGCGAAATCAACAAAAATCAGTTTAACTTGTAGATCAAGGTCCGAAACTCTGATGTACACAAACATTTTTCGAATCAACGTAATCAATGTATTTAAACGGATGTATTTTGAATGGAATAACGACGTAACTTCGAAACTGACGTAACTCAAAACAACGTAAGTCGAGGTGCCACTGTACTTAAGTATTAAGCTTTATTTTCGGACAATATTCTCATAATCTACAAACATTCTGCATTTGCAATAAATTGAATTTTGCAGTACCAGAGCTTATCAAAAGTGTCAAATTGTAAAACTTAAAAAGCATTTCTTTAATTTAAGATTTCTCATCATGCTTGGCCTAAACAGCGACCTCACCTCCTCTGTGAAAAAAGAGAAGGTTCCTTACTCAATTTCTCCGTGTGCTGCTCGATCCAAATATTCTGTAAATTTTTGCTAATACATTTTCCCTTGATGACGGCTAGAAATTTATTATTCCGACTAAAATATCCTCCCTCATGCAGGTTAGGCTTATTTAACCAAAAATTGCCGTCTAAGAATGGGAATCATTTCTAAACTTGCGATTTCAAACTCTGGTTCGTAAGCGTAACGCTTTGGTACTGCTTTAAGATCCATATTCTCGACCAACTCTGCGCCTTCAATCTAAATGCCTAGAAATAAAAGGCACGCCGTACATTTCACCAAATGCCAGTAGGGAAGACAAAAGAAATCAACGGGATGCTTCATCGAGTAGTAGGCACTCCCAAAGTGTGGAATGGTCTGTGAATGCGACGGTTATGTCCATTGACAAAAGTTCTTTGAGGTAACAAACTAGAAATGCTTCCACCATTGTATTTGCACATTCAATTGAAAATGATGATTTAAACAATCCATAAATGCTTCCTAAACTGCAGCCTCCCATGGTTTAGTGATCAATGAAGAATGTCAACTTAGGTTATCAACGAAAGTAAAGGCAAAAGCAGACACAATAGCTTTAGAGAATGACGTTCAACGTAAACATCGTTTGAGCAAAACCCTGCTGCTTTGGCAGCTTCGCGCGCTTCAGAGAATGGGGCTCGAGGTGAGCTTCGTCTAAATAGAATTGCTACAGCTATGACTGTCACAAGAGCTTCACAGAATGAAGTCCAGCGTGAACTTCGTAGTAACAGAAATGCTACAACTACAGCTGCTACATGAGCTTCAGATAATGAAGTTCAACATTATCTTCGTCTGCGCATAGACTCTACTTATTTGAAAACTGCGGGAACTGCAGAGATTGAGGATAAACCAGGGTGTATACGAACCTTTAAAAAATTTTAAAAATCAGTAAATCCCTACAAAATAAAATAGTGAACATAAAACGGTGTAAAAACCATGGTAAAACAAAGAAAATAGGGGTAAATCCATACAAGCTGCTGACATAAAAAAAAGCAAAAGGGTGCTAAAAGAGGTCACCAAAATAGTATCAGGAAATACTCAAAAATGTCCAGAGATTACTAAAACCTGAAAAAGAATTTGTCAAAGAAGCCTACAAAATTGCCAAAGAATTCCCCAAAACCTAAAATTTAAAATTAGCTGATCCGTATACACCCTGTAAATGTGATCGATGGCTGAGCCGAAAGGCTGCGTCTACGGCAGCTGCATGAGCTCAAGAATACAAAGAACAAGAAATAGAATAAAAAGAATAAGAAAAAGAAAAAGAAAAGGATGAAGAAAATGACGAAGGCAAATATGATGAAGAAGGCGACGAAGATGATGAGGAACAAGCCGAAGAAAATGAAGAAGACAATGAAAAAGACGAAGAAGAAGATCAAGGCAATGTCGACGAAGATGAAGAAGTCGACGTCTAAATGAACAGTTGCATGTGTAGATCCAATGGTAGAAGCATTTCTGGTTTGTTGACTCAAGCGATAATTGTTGGTGGATGTGGTTTTAGGTGAAACTCGTTGTTTCATACGCTGGGGCTGTCTATGAAAACGGTATGTTTCAACATTTTTGTAACTTATACCTTATCATAACAATTTCACTTTTTCTACAAGGTGCCAACCCCTCCGAAGTTGCAGAGACAATGCATCCGCTTCTTCTGCGTCACAACTTCATCGCATCCCGTTACAGGCTCCCGTAACGCCCACCCCAGTTCTTCCAATTGTACATACATCATTCCCGTTTATTAGCAAAATTGACCAACAACAAAAACCAATACTTATTTTGCATTTTTTTTTAACTTACACGTCACAGCAACTTCATACTTGAGCTTTTTGAATAAGCACTTGACCTTACCATTTCAATATAACCACTAAAAAAACTCCGAGCGATGTCGGACTATACTGCTAGTAAATATATAAAGAGAGAGAGAGAGAGAGAGAGAGAGAGAGAGAGAGAGAGAGAAAGAAGGAAAAAGTTGTAAGTGGTTTGTTTTATAACTCATGCAGATGATATTAAAGATTATACAAATGGATATTTTAAATTATCTATATTTCCTAAATGCATTTTATTCTCTGAATTGGTAGAAGCAATTTGGATGTATTGTTCAATTTTTCTCAGTTTTTCCCTAGCTGGCTTACTACTTTGGCGGAATGCTGGAAAGAGCTCATGCTTCAGGGTATCAGATTTGTAAAATAAAGACTACCAGAATTGGACAAGAACGATGTAGAATTAATCTTAGAAAGTGGTTTGAAACTGACGGCATTACTGTTTTTTGGTCCATGCTCTAGAAAACTAGTGATCAACTCTTTTCAGCCGGATACAGCCAAAAAATTGTTTTTTTTATTCATATATTCTCTTTTCTTCTCTCTACCATGTCTTTTCATAATGTAGGAAATCATGGCTCTTCACAGCTTCATGTTTTTGTTACTTTCAATAATAACTGTTCTTATGCCATTTGTCTTTGTAATATTTACTTCTGCAAAAGTAAACTTGTCAAATAGGTCATGTGCTCCTTTCTTCTGTTTTTCTTTCAGTCTCCTATGAATGTTAAATTCTCCAAGCCAGATTTTGTCATTATGTAACCAACATTTTTTAGTTGTCACTTTATGATCAAAGCAGCACTTTGTTTCTATTTATTATTCTCTTTAAAAATTGTCACATGCTATATCCATTATGTTCTCAACAATGTAGCCGCATGATGGTTACTTCAAGGTTTTTGTATTTGTAATGAAATTGTCCAGATTTCACTAGCATATGGAAGAATAAATATTACATGGAAGTCAATATTATATACATATATTTAAATTTACAATATTGTATGATTTCTCAAAAAATATCTATTACTTTCCTGAATAAACCAAAGCAGGTTGAACAAATTCAGGAATTAGGCAACACTTTATCAATAATCCTGTTTGTGCCAATTCTTACTCATTCAAGCAGAAGGAATTTCTTTACCCCTTAAAGTTACTCAGCATCACCTAAATTATCCTTCACTGCCTTTTTAATTTTTTTGTCTGAGAGATGACAGATAAAGTCGACTTTATAAAACTTTTTAATGATAATTCTGTTTATGGTATAACATTTTAAAATTATCAATAATCTTCTTAGATTAAAGTTCACCAGAAGGCTGTCCACTTAGGAATCATATCACCCGTTTTGTTTGACAATTAATTTCAACATTTCCATTTTCTCATGCTATATTTAAGTTTTGTACATGTGTAATGGATGTTAGCTCAGAATGAGAAATCGGAGAGCAGAGTTCAAATTCCAATTACATTCATTGCATTCACTTACACGCAAATACCCTTAGTAAAAGTATGAATCCATTTCTTTTCCCTCCAACTATGGGTTGAATAGCAGAACAGATTAGGTTCTATAGCCAAAAAGAATGGCAACTTACTGCAGGAAAATATTCTGCCTAATCAATCATGGATTGAAAAAGACATGATTGCCAAAGCATGTATCATGTATTGCAACTAACTTGCTGACCATTGAAAAATATTTTTTGTACCACACTTTCCATTTCCATTATATATTTATTCTTAGAAGAATAAATATATATCTATATTTATTCTTCTAAGACAATGTTACACAGATAGCTGGATTTTTATATCTGCTTGATTTTGATAATTCAGAAATGGATTCCGGATTGGGAAAATGCAACAAATTACAGGCAATGAAAATTATCAGATTGACTTGTTCGAGTCAAAATCTATTAGGATAAAATTCCCAAGCTTCAGGACCATATCCAGGATTAAATCTTTTTATCACAAATGTCATGAAATGTTTTTCTGCATTGTTTTTAATTAGCACACTTTAAACATTCTTGTTAATTTTCCTTTGCACTTGATTAAAAATTTCTGTAAAAGATCTTGATTGAAAATAATGCAAAACATGCTGGTTAAATAGTCAACTCATTCCATTGCTCCAGGAAATATCTAAATCCTTCCACCAAACCTAGGTGATACAAATGATGTACTCTGGGGTGATCAAGTCGTTTTTGATGGTTATCTTATTCATATAGGATTCTATCAATATCCTTTCTTTCTCTTCTACTCTAAGAGTTTTCTTTCATTACACTTCCCATCTGTGAAACTCCCTTCTGTTTACTTGCTTCCTTGATAACTACAATCTCCAAAAGATCAATTGCTATATTATATCTACTTGATTATCATCCATCTCTTATCCTTTCTTCAACACCCCTGTGCCTTATTTTTTCTCTCACTGTAACCCCCTGCACACTAATGATTTAAAAAAAAGTACCATGTGGCAATCATGTATCTCTTCAGTTCACGATTGTATGATTTATATAAGATTCTACTGGATATAAAGTAAAAGATTGATTTCATATTGACATTAAGTAATAAAGTAATTACTCCATAATTTTTATTCTGTGCACCATGTCTCTTCAGACAGAGTGTTGGTGATTATATCTCTCCACAATTTCCTGTCTTTTATAGTGTTTTTTAAATTTGATTTTTTTGTTATCTCTCCTAATTCCTATTGTGCTAACCGTTTACACAAGTTTGTTGTGTACTATTTTTCTCAATCCCTCCTGCTTTTTAATATGTCCTGTTAGTATCAAATTTCCAGACACTCTTACTTGACTATGTAACCTAAAAATTTCACCTATCTCTTTCTGATGTTAAGTATAAGTGTCTTTTTTGTTTCTATTTTCTCTAAAACTTTGTTAAAGAGATAGTTACAATTATTAGTACATGTAACAAGAAAAACAAATGTGCAGAAGTAGAGAGACTGAGCAGGAACAACAAAGCAGAGATGCATAAAGAGATAAGAGAACTGACAGGACAAAAAACCTGCTCCTCAACAGGATGCATAAAATCCAAGGAAGGGACAATCATATTAGAGAAAGAGGAAATACTCCAGAAATGGGAAGAATACATAAAGGATCTTTTTTGCGACAAGAGAGAGCAACCGAGAATACACAAGGAGATGGATGGACCGGAAATACTAAAATCCGAAGTGGAAGCTGCAATGGCCAAAATGAACAGAAACAAAGCACCTGGTCCAGATGGCATAGTGATAGAGCTGCTGACAGCCTTAGAAGAATATGGCATAGAAAAGATTACCGACATAATAAACGAAATTTATAGCAGCGGAATAATACCAGACGACCTATGCAAGTCTATATTTATAGCGCTGCCGAAGAAACCTGGTGCAAACGAGTGCGAACTACACAGAACTATCAGCTTAATGAGTCACATTACAAAACTGATTGTCAGAATCCTGATGAATAGAGCGAGAAGCAGAATCAGGCCAGAGATAGGGCAGGAACAGTGCGGGTTCGTCAAGGACACTGGAACAAGGAACGCCATATTCATGATTAGGATGCTCTCTGAAAGGGCATTACAAATGAAGAAAGACTTGTACCTATGCTTCATTGATTACGCGAAAGCATTCGACAAAATACGACACAAAGAATTGATGGAGATGCTAGGCAACCTCGACATTTTCGGCAAAGACATAAGAATAATTAAGAATCTCTACTGGCAGCAAACGGCCTGCATACGGACAGGTAACGACCTCAGTAGATACACAAAGATAGAAAAAGGCATAAGACAAGGATGTGTCTTTTCACCGGATTTGTTCAACCTATACAGCAAGAATATTTTGAGGACCCTAGAGGACACACCAGGATTTGTTATTGGAGGCCACAACCTGAACAACATAAGATATGCGGACGATACAGTACTGATTGCGGACACGGAAAGGAAACTGCAAGATCTCATACAGAAAGTAGCAGTGGAGAGTGACAAGAAGGGACTACAAATAAACTTTAAGAAAACTGAGTGCATGGTCATCAGCAAAAGATACAACCCAAAATGCCAAATATAGGTGGGAGATATCAGAATCAAGCAAGTACAAAAATTTAAGTACCTAGGAAGTGTTCTAACAGGAGATGGAAAGTGCGACACTGAGATCCGAAGGCGAATTGGCATTGCAAAAGGACGCGTTCCAGAAGATGAGCAAAATACTAACACACAGGAAAATCTCAATAGAAACGAAGAAAAGAGTGCTAGACTGCTACGTGATGTCAGTTCTTCAATACGGCTGTGAATGCTGGACAATATCATCGAAAATGAGGACAAAACTGGAAGCGGCCGAAATGTGGTTCTACAGAAGAATGCTACGGATATTGTGGACTGAGCATACTAGCAACGACGAGGTGTTAGAAAGAATGGCAACAAAAAGGAAATTGATGCTGAGCATCACGAAGAGACAACTGAAGTTCCTGGGACATGCAATGAGGAAGGAAAGCCTGGAGAACCTGATACTGACTGGCCAGATAGAAGGAAAGAGAGACAGAGGAAGGCAGCGGATGACATATTTGCAGGGCCTGATCAGGTGGATGACGGAACGGGGGTTGACAAGAGTAACAGGAACAAACATACTAAGAGCCACAAGGGATAGGGAGACGTGGAGAACCATGATCGCCTACGTCCTGAAGGAACAGGGCAAATAGAAAAAGAAGAAGAATAAAAAGACAAAATTTATTAAGTGCAACAAAGGAGAATAAATTATGAAGAGCCATAATCATCATCATTCAGAAAAACATGACACATAAAAGTAGAAGAATTTGAAATTTGAAAAAATATAACGCAAATATAAAGAGAATAATCTTATTGATTGGATTTGATACAACTTATTTAAATTAATTTTTTTCTACCTGAATATTCACTAAAATAAAGGAACCTAAACTTAAACTGAAACTTAAGCAGTAGTGGGTGAATATTGTTTATATTTTATCTTTTAATATATATATATGTGTGTGTGTGTGTGTGTGTGTGTGTGTGTGTGTGTGTGTGTGTGCGCGTGTGTGTGTGTGCGCGCGCGTGTGTGTGTGTGTGTGTGTGTGTGTGTGTGTGTGTGTGTGTGTGTGTGTGTGTGTGTGTGTGTGTGTGTGTGTGTGTGTGTGTGTGTGCTATGGAAAATCCCAAAGATTAACAAAATGGTTAATGGCTTCCCTTATGTTGATAGGTGTCGCTGGTTTGAATCCTGCTAAATGACACACATTTTCGTAACAAAATTTATCATAAATAATCAGGCCAGTAAAAATAACTATATAAATATACTGCTTGATTAAATAACGAATATATATATATTTTCAGTAATGTTTACCATGTATAAAGCCCAGGCATCACTCTTGGTAGAGGGTTATGATAAGAGGCAATTTGTGCATATAGAAGGGAAAGATAATTGTTAAGTTTAAACTTGAACAGGGCAAGATTGTAGTAACCAGGTAAACCTCCTCTCAGTTGTTAGTACCACAGAGCAGTGGTTTGTGGCAAGAAGTTTTTTGAGTGGAACTTTTCACTGCTAAAATACGGAGTAAATGTGGGTGGTTTGCTACAAAGTAAGTGGTATGACATGTTCAAGCCATGAAGGCTTGAACTGACAGAACCAAAGAAGATAGTTCACCTGAGCACTTCCTGTGGAAATAACAACAGAGTAGCAAGAAGCTAATACATATATATATATATATTATAAATTATACTTTAGAACATGGACAAACTACCAAAAAAATGCCAAAGGATTTAATTTGAAACAATGTAACGAACATCTGTATCTATCTGCAATTCACTTCATATTTTACGAAGGATTTCATCAGCTACTATTGTGAAAGTTCATCATGCTAGGGAATAGAGGATGGATTTTAAAGAGCTTTTAGGATGGTAACTTTTGAAATGGAGATATTGTTGGGTGTCTGTGGGTTTGTGGTAAATGTCTGTGATGATGTAATTGTTTTCGTTTTTTATGAGTATGTTTAGGAATGGTAATTCTTCATAACTATATTCTAGTGTGAACTTGAATTTGGGGTGAAGTGTTGTAGTATATTGTGTAGTTTATATATATATATATATATATATATATATATATATATATATATATATACACTACCGACCATAATTTTGGAACCACCCAAACATTTTTAGCAGAATCAAATTCGCCGTGTTTTTTTTTATGCAGATGTCAAGTAAAAAAAGTATTCTTTTCAACTTTAAAGTAAACATTTACTCAGTTTGCTACTTGACTCCTCTTATTGTGATCAAGTTTTTGCCAAAAATTCAGATTTATTCAGATATTATAATTATGGTATGATTTATTTTTGTAAACCATATTTCTACAGTATAAATGGCAAGGAAGAAACAGATTAGCATTGAAAAAAGAGCTCAGGTTGAAAGAAGGATATTCTGAATGTGTTATCACTAAAAAATTAAGCCTATCAAAAATGGCGTGTATTATTGCCTTCAACGACTTTGTGAAACTGAGTTAAATGTTGACAGAAAAAGATTTGGTAGGCCCAGAGTAACATCTATTGTAGAGGATAGGCACTTGATCATATCTAGGAAGAGGAATAGAAGAAAAACCGCTCCAGAATTACCAATTGAAATGAATTCTACTCGGCAACATCCAGTATCTGTTACTACTGTTAAGAGATGACTTCATTCTGCTGGGCTTAAAGGCTGTGTAGCAGTTAAGAAACCACTATTAAAGAAGGAGAATAAAGGATGAAATTGATCGTACAGTTGAAAATGAACTTCCTAAAAATGAACAAATGTTGTATAAATGCTTGCAGGATGCTTGGAAATCACTTTCAACAACTTATTTTTATTAGTTATTAGAAAGAATACCAAGAATTTGCTCTGCAGCAATAAAGGCTTGTGGTGGTTTCTTTGATGAAAAGAAAATATGAATTAACTTTAATTAAATTTGAAATTACTCTATGTTAATTTTGGTTTGAATTATTGTACAACTGTGAGCAACAATGAAATATATCTATATTTATTCTTCTAAGACATAAAATTTGTTATTTTTTTCTCTTAGAGAATAAATCTAAGTGGTCCCAAACTTATGGTCAGTAGTGTATATATATATATATATATATATATATAATCATTATTAATCAGTTTTTGCTCATAATTAAATTAGACCAGTATACAGATGTATAAAAAAATGGTCAATACATATAGAATGTAGAGCTTATGAATATTTTCTGTTTGGAAACATGTTATTTCCTCAACCTAGGTTTCAACTTTTCCATATCTTCAGACTATTTATAATAACTGATTTTCCAATGTTTTCAAACATACAAGAAGGTTTTTTATGAACACACAATTGAACGTTTAAAATAAACTCAAATTTTAAAATTAAGGAGGACTAATTAACAATTTTTAACACTTTCATCTAGGTTTGTATGAACCTAAAATGTATTATTTAGTGTGATTACATTTGAATATTATTTCTGATTTTTCATTTAGTAATATTTTTTGTTCTGGAAATAATATAATTGCTAACTTTTCTTCTTGGCACAATCTGCAGTCAATCATCACCATTGTAATCTGCAGGCAATCATCACCATTGTAAAGTTTGGCTTTTTTATTATACTCCATGTTATATCAGGGTCTTTGCTATTTTTTTCTTTCAATTTTCACATGTGGTTAGCCAGTTTGGTACAATTTTGAATGTTTTTTAGGTTAAATATAGATTTGTGATTATCTGCTTTTCAAAATAACTTTTGTGGATCCTAAATATGTTTTCCTTTATCTATCTGTATCATGTAACTTTTGCTTTGTAAATAATTCTATCTGCATTACAAAGTTACAAAGTCCGTCAAGTAGGCATTTATTTTTGTCCCTAGTGTTGCATTTTTATAAGTGATATTGTACTTCACATTAGTTTTTAAGTTTCTGAAATTTTGTTTTTTATGCAGTTGCATATATATTGTTTTTTTTATGGAATTGTGTGTGTATATATATATATACTGTTCCATAAAAAAACAATATGTATATATACAACAGTAATAGTGTTACTGGTTAGGTCAGTAAACAGTTATTTCAAGAAGTGATCAGTGCACAATCCAATGAATTGAATATGCAACAAAATATTAAAGAACAAAATGTCCCTTTTGCAATGCAATTTTCAACCATATAGGTCTCATCAGGCTGTAAAGGCTCTTACAGTCTGATGAGACCTATATAGTTAAAAACTGAATAGCAAGGAAGTGGAGTAGATTTTGTTCTTTAATATATATATCTATAAAGATGTGCATTGGGGTGCAGTGGATATCAGTTTGAAATGAGAAATCGAAGAGCTGAGTTTGAATTCCAGTTGAATTCATTGCATTCACTTATGTGCAAATGCTCTTGGGAAAGGTATTAATCCATCTCTTCTTCCTCTAGCTGTGAGTTAAATAGCAAGATAGATTGGGTTTTATAGCCTTGGTTGGCAACCAATCTAACACAAAAAGTAATGACAACCTACTGCGATAATCTTCTGACTAGTCAGTTATGTTTCTTTCAAGACATGATTGCCTAAGTGTGTATCACATATGGCACTTAACTGTTACATTTATATATATATATATGTATATATATATATCATTAGTGAGAAGGTGACTAGAGTCGAGCTGCCAAGTTGGAATCAACAACATTGCAGTGTCTCCTTTGGATTTTGTCAAGGATCCCAAGATGAATAGCAGGTGTGCCTAACCATATATGACAGCAGTATTGAAGGCATGAGTGGATGGTAGATTTGTATAAGTGCAAAATAGATTCAGACAAGAAAAACTTTCTGGCTCGACACAATGACCCAACCTTCCTAGCAGTAGATGTTTCTAAAGTTTCATAGATGAACACTCCAGTAATCAATCCACCTACTGATGAGGGATATCAGCATATGACTATATATTTTCTTGTTTTATTTTTGTTTTTTTACAAGGCAGATTTTTTCCCTTTCATTGTGTGTGTGTGTGTGTGTGTGTGTGTGTGTCTGTTCCACTACTTCACACATGCTTTTAAGCATATCTATAGTAACAAATTGTTGTAACACATGGTAAAATATTAATAAATGTAGACTTCCTAGAAAGTGAATCTCAAAGTAGACAATGAAATGCAAATTTCAATGCTTTTGATAGATTCATTTTCAGATCAGAATATTGGCTCTGTTTATACTTGAGCCTTTATAGATTGCTGATGAGAAAGATAGAGTCTAGTATGAAGTTTTAGCAGTAGACATAGACTGCATCTCATTATGCCAACTGATTTTCCTTGCTGGATTAGTTGGCCTGAGTTATTATTGCATTGTGTGCAAGAAGAATGAGTTTCTTATTCAATCAAAAGAAATGATCATCTTTTTGTTTTCTTTTCTGAGGAGAACAACAGACCTGATATCAATTCCTCTTAAATCAGAAACAATCATTTGAAATCTATTGTGCCAGTTTCTCAATGCTATACAATTCTGGCTAACATACACCTATATCTACATAGAAAATCCTTATTTATACTAACTGAGCAGTATTAAAAACAATAACTAAATGAGATATCTTTAGACATGGGTGATGAAATGAAAACAATCTACCACTCTAGATTTAAATCTATATCCGTCTATATATATATATATTCCAACTTGGCAGCTCAATTCTAGTCACTTTCTCACCGATGATATATATATATATATATATATAAAAGAAACTAGGGAAAACTATTTTTTGCTAAGATGTTTCTTCCTCTAAGAGACTTTATCCAGGTAAATGTAAGGATTTATTTTGTTGAAATGTCTATATACAAGAAAAAAGGTTATCATTGATTTATCAAGGCTTTTGAGTTTAAGAACATTTATGAACATTCATCAGGTAGTTAAAAGGTCAGTCAAAACATGTGATGAACACAAAGTGCCATAATTCAAAGTCTGGTTTTACAAAAGTGATCAAAAAATATCAAAGAATTTTTTTTAATAAATCAATATTGTTTAAATTGTGATCAGATTGTTATGATTGTCTTCTTATGTACTGTACATGTTCAATATTATGAGATAATATAATTTCATTGCATTCACTTATATGCAAATACCCTTGGCAAAGGTATGAATATATCTCATATCTCCTAGCTATGGGTTAAATAGCAGGACAGATTGGGTTCTGTAGCTTTGGTTGGCAAACAGTCTACTGCAGAAAGAAATAGTAACCTATTGCAGAAGAATCTTCTGCCTGGTCAGTCAAAAGAGACATGATTATCCAAGCCTAGATAACCTATGGCACTTAACTGACTGACTGAGTGCAGTGTGAAATGTGTGGACAGACTTACTTTATGATGGTCAACATATTATGTTTGTGAATTTGTAGACAAAGGCTTCGTCTGAAACTGCTGATTATTCTTTTCTATTGCGTGTATAGACAAGGCCTTAGTCACCAACCACTGGCTGTCATCTCTTCCATTGCGTCTCTGTATGTGTATGCCTATGTAGATCAACTGGCCTCCAAAATTGTTTTAAGCCTTGAGAAGTAGTAGGCTTCTATATTTATATTTGTAAGGAAAATTCAAAATTTAATTTCACATCAAGGTGTGAACATTTTGAATACAAGGTTTTCATTAATTAGAAAATAATTTCACAATGGCTTGCAAAATTTTTTTTTCTTGAATTTGCTGAAGTGGTGATGAGAGTTATTGTTAAAGTTAATTTTTAAATTATCTAAAAATATCATGCGGTAGGTCTACTACATGTGCATGTTTTTTAGGAGCATTTCTTCTAATAATTATTGTTTATTTATCAAACTTTCTGATATGATTTTATTAGTTGAAAAATATATATAGGATTTAATTTCTATAGACTGGTGAGTATTGACTGAGATGAATTATCTTCTTTAAGCATGGAAAGCAAAATGAGAACAATCTACCCAATAGATTGAATAAAGGGTTTGTTTAGAAATCCCAAGTTACTGACTGTACAAAGTCAAACACTTGAAGAATGCCAGAATGTACAACAGCCAAAATGTTGTAGACCTAACAACAGAGATAAATATGCTGGTCCTAATAATGCTAATTCCTCATCTGATAAGTTCCAAAAAATCTGGAGAGAATTGTCAAACAAAAACTAAAGGTCTGTCTATATTTCTAAGATAAAGTATTGTAACTATTTACACTGTTTACATGATTTGGACTGTTGTCCTCATCTTTATAAAGCTGAGGACAACAGTTCAAATATAGTGAATTTGGTATAAATATTTATCCAAATGTAAGTAGTGTAAAAATTAAATACATTATAGTTTTTTAATCCCATTTATATAAATCATCAATCAGTCTGAGATAAAATATTTTTAAATAGTTACAAAAGAAATCTGCAGTGTAACTCATCCTGATCTGGCAGCTTGACTCCAGCTACTTTCTCACGGATGAGATGTGGCTTCATCTGTCTCTTCTACAAATATTTTCATGGTTTCTGCTCCAAGAAGCTTAGCTCCCTGGTGCTCCCTCTGCATGAATTTACTCAAGCACCAGACTGGCAACAAGGACTCAACAATTTTCAGTTGAAACAACCAAATACAACTCCCACTGCAACTCTAAAAGCTTCTTTTCTTGCACTTCCCACATGTTGAACTCCCTTCTGTATACTTGCTTATCTGATAACTATAATCTCCAAGAGTTTAAATGCAACATCAAGTGCCATCTTTTATTCCTTTGGCTCCCATCCTCCTCTTCTTATTCTTTCCCCAACTCCCTCTGTATCTTGTTATTCTCCCTTTTCACTCTACTCTTATAATGTAATGCTTTGCTTGGGTTGAAACAATTATAAAAAAATCTTATTAATGACAATACTAAAATACTAATTTATTAGAAAATAATAATATCAAAACATCCACATAGATTTCTTATAATTTGCTTTCTCTACCAACCTTTTGAATGCACCTCATAAATGCTGATATTTCAATGCTTAAATGGTATAAATAAATATACAAATATTTTGTTAAGCTCCTCATGATATGGATGTGATTATAATGCAACTGTTGGTGAAACAGAAAATGAAATTACTGAGCTAAGTTCAAATTTTAGCCAAGTCTGTTGCATTCCTTTTCACACTAATATCATTTGGAAATGCATGAATCTATCTCTTTTACCCTTCATCCAATGGGTTAAACTGCCAGATAGACAAAGCACTCAAGACTTAGGTGATGGAAAATCTATCAGAAGGACCACTCTCAATTCAAATCCATACAGAACATATCAGGAAATGACTACCTTTCCCTCAAATCAATAAAAAAGAAATTGTGGAGAGCCATGATTGCTTACATTCTGAAGGGTTATAGCACTAAAAGAATTATATAGATAAATGTGTTGTGTTCTTAAATATCCTTGATGTCCTTCATGGCATGGCAACAAACTCTTTATATAACCATTTTATTCAATAGTTTCACGCCAATGAATTCTTCAAGTTTTAATGAAGACAATTCTTCATCAGATTTTATAGATGAGTGCTACAAAATCACAAAGCATTTTACCAACTAGCAAAAACTACTCTACTTCAAGACTTTCAACAGTAGCAACAACAAAAATAGGTAGTACATGTAATTAGATGTGAAAATGATAATATGATTAAGACATTAACTTTCTACAATTCCAAGATACAAAAAAGAGCTATAACATTTAGTGCATTTTTGAGTTTAATTTCCAGAAAAATTCTATTAATAAAAATATCCCTGTATATTTCTTAGTGTGTTTTAATTACTTACTCTACTTACAATGTTTGGACTGTTAACCTCAGTTTTGTTGTCATATTCACAATGTTTCAGCCATTGTATGATCCAGCCTTCTTCAGATTACTGGAATTTTGAACTGAACCCTTTATTTTATCTACTTCTAGTTCCACATACCATGCCTCTTCCAAATAACTCATTTCCATTTAACTCAATTCACCAAGTTTTTATTCAGTTATTCTGTGACCAGGTATTGAACTCATAACTCTTTGTGTCAAATCACTGGATTACTTCAACCAACACTTTTATCCACTGGGCCATGTGTCCTTGGAACCCCAGTGGACTAACAAATTTCAGTTTGAAATTTTAACATTTCAGTGATTGTTCACTTTGACCTTCTTCAGGTGATATACTCATTGATGTGCCCAAGTCCCAGTCGATAAAACAAATTTGCTTTGTGGATAAAAGCATTGGTCAAAGTAATCCAGTGACTTGACCCAAAGTGTCATGAGTTCAACAACAGTGGTGAACAAAATAGTGATAGCTGAGATAGTTGAATATTTCTGTTATCATCCAATTGGCAATGCTCATTCCAAGGATTTTGAATGCTGATTTTTGAGTCAAATTTGATTCTCCTATTTGTAATTTTAGTACAACACAATTTTTCTCATCTAATTCTCTATAGAGGTTCTCTCAACTTAGAACATTGGGGCAACACAGTGTTGACTTAGTTATTATTAATGCAAAGTAAAATCAAAAATTTTTATTATAATGTTGGGTTAGTAACATCTGATAAGAATACAAGACTAAATTAACATTTTTCTACCTCTGGAATCTATGAGAATAGTATTAATGAATAAAGGGTATGTGGTTTTAGGTATTTCATCAAATGAGCACTCTTTTTGTTGCAAAGATGTGAGAGATTCTACTTCCTCTCCTCCTATTGTCTTCTGTGTGTACAACTAGTTAGGTTTACTTCCTTGTTTATGTTGATATGCCCACCAATTTACTCTGAAACCCAATTCTGAATTTGTCAACTTGCAGGTTACCTTCTAGATTTTATGTAATATTGACTACAAAACTGTGATTTCTTATCATTTTAGCATCACCACAGATCAGTTTTTAGATCATTTTTAATATTAAATCTGATTAATATCTTCACTATTTCCTGGTGTAGTTACATACTACTTCATTTTCAAGGCAGATAAATCCAAACATATGGAAGTTGCAACAAAATCTTTCTACATACCCATTATCATATTAATCTTTATCACTCTATTTGTGACTTTATTTGCTGTACAAAATGTTTATTCTCTCATTGAAGGTGACTGATCCTTGAATAATTGTGTGTTTGAATTTCACAGTTGTATTGTCATATGGCAACATAAAAAAAGTTTGTGTGACATTAACAATAAAGATAATGCAATTGATAGGCTTTGAAAAAGAACCCAGTAAAGAAGGAAGTTATATTTATAATGCAGTGTGCTAAATGTTAAGTTTTATTAAATATCAACATTTTGAGCACCTATCATGACCCAATGGCTAACAGACCAGTACACAAGTAGATTTAGTTCAACTCTTACAAAGTACTCTTCTATTAAGACCTTGTATCAGACAAAGTGGAATAAATAATTATTAAGTAGATACTTAAATTCAACAGATGCTCTATCAAGAGACTCCAAGGAACAATTCACAAAATTCTTTTAATATTTGACTTGATCATTCCTTTCTATATTTATGCTCATAAAACCAAACTGCCTTTTGCTTGTGAAAAATTTAGTTGATCTCCAAAGTGGAATGATACTTCTCTTATGGATTCTGCTTCCATGGCAACACTATTTGGCCAAAACTATATGGAACCAGATTCAACTATTTCAGCTTGGAATGGAACCTCAGAAGAAGTGAAGTTAGTTCACATAATTTATCAACTTCCTCACACACTGACCTCTTGTCTCCATAGCTTGAGTTCATGCCAGTCAATGTTGTAATGACGACATTCAGCTAACTGCACTGAAAACAAAGTGATTAATTAAGCTTTGTCATTCTTTTTATTTCCATTTCCTGACCGACCAAAGTGTCTTGTTATTCCAATCAATTTACTACCAATTATCACAAAGCTACAACATTAACAAACTAATCATTGCTAAAAATGCCTCTCTTCCCTAAATATTTATTGATCTGTCTCCTATTTCCAGTTAGAATTTATGAGTTGGTTTGGATTCCAGTTGAAGAGAATTGTACAGGATTGGTCTCTACCTGAGCTTGCATATTTTCCTTTATGGAATGAGCAAGAATTGATATTAGCAACTGCAAATGGCATTTCATATCATTTCTTGGATTCAGTTTTCTGGTTTGAGCCAAGAGAAGCTAGGTTGTTAATGAGATGGCAATCACATTGACATTAACTGAGTTAAACTTAGTGTGGCACAAGGTCAAATATATAAAAATAAGAATGGCAGAATAACAAACAAATGGAACACGTTGATAAATTTAGCATGTTTCACTTTTATTTAAGCTTTATTAGATATGAAATGTGAAAGAGAGAAGAAAATTCTGTCTTATTATGTCTACTTAACCAATGAAAGACAAGCAACACAAAAATAAAAAATACCAGAAAAAATATCATACTTAATTTTTGATAAAACTTAAATAAAAGTAAATCATCTTAAATTTTTAAGTGTTTCTGATTTGTTCCTTATTCTAGCATTTATATATATATATATATATATATATATATGAAGGAAAAATATATATATATGTAAGTAAAAAATTATTGGTCTTTTTGTCTAAAGACATCATTTTTTACTTGCCCTCACATATATATGTGTATCCCATACTAAAATAATTTAAACATTAGAATAAGAATTATTCGAGATTATTATTATTTTTTAGTAGAATGTATCTTTATACATAAAATATATCGAATTTTTTTTCAGTTAAGGGTTTTACAATCATTAAGATACAATTTTTCATGTGTACGAATATTTGTTTCACCCCACTGTATATATATATATATATGTACTGCTCCAAACAGTCACTCTTCCACAAGAAATTCACACAGTAAAAATTACTATGTAGTACAACACACAAAGAATAAATATACCTAATGCAACACCCTTGAGAATGCCTCAAGCACTAGCTGAAAGAGCTCAGAACATTACAAACTATGGACAATTTTTATATTCTTTAATTCCTAAAAAACAGAAGAAAATGTTAGAATGCTGGAAAAACTCAATAAAAGATTGATTAAATCATCTTTGCTGGCCATCTTCAATGAAAGATGTTTAAAAAAGTTCACTACACAAATATACATTAATATATATATATATATATATATATATAATGGCTGGCCACTCATTTTCATAGATGCTTGTCTACAAGGAAGAAAAGTTAATCCCTATTGCAGATATTTTCTCAGACACACTAGTGTTTGTTCAACATCCACAGAGCCCACCTGTGGTTTATACTGCAACTATGCTGAGTGAACCTTAGTTACAGTTAGTTACCCATATTCACCAGATATTGCCTCATTTGATTATTACTTGTTCTGATCAATGGCAGATGGCCTGGCTGAGTAGCACTCTAATTCTTATGAAGATGCCAAAATTTGTTCAACTCATGCTTAGCCTCAAAAGATGTGTTTTTCCCAAATGGTACTCAAATGCTATCAGAAAGATGGGAAAAAGTAGTGACTAACAATGGACAATACATTCAGTGACATTTTTCTTACTAATAGTTGTAAATAAAAGATTAATTTTCATGAAAAATCAGTGAAAACATATTCAAGATTCTAATATATACATAGATCTGTCTGCGGATGACTATTTACACTCTAACACTCTGATTGAGCACTCTGGAGAAATGGTAGACTTTTAAATAAACAGTAGCTACTCTAGCATCTATGCACTGTTCATTCAGTAATGAATTAGAACACTCTCAGCTACTGGCGAATGTTTACATGGTATATAACACACTAAGAGTTTGCATTCTTTTACCAAGCACCCATAGCTCAGAGGTAGAATCACCAACTGATGACAATTCGGTCGAGTTTCAATCCTGGCTAAAATCAATTGGATGTCTAACCATACTGATGAGCTGTGATACAGTGAAACAGATATGTCTGTGGATGACTATATATATATATCAGTTTATCTATATATATAGAAGATTATATAAATTTCAACTAACAATAGTACTGACTACTCAGTCAATCAATCAATGTTTTCAACGCTGTTATGAGTCTTAAACCGCGCAATGAATGTTGAATGTTTTCTTATAAAGAAACAGCTAACATGACAAGTATTATTAAATGTATTATATTTTTGTAATATTTGATTATTAACTCTGGAAACATTTTTCTCTTCATTAAACAGATATTATTGGACGTCACAAACAGATTACTTGTAATAACAGTTTGATGATTTTTGTGGTTTTCAGGTTAAAGTACAAGGTTGTATCAGAAACTTCCCAGACTGGGATTACACGACAGATTCCATAAGTTAGAAAGTTAATGTTTGCTGATATTCAGCAACAAGTCTCCATAGATTGATTTATTAAATTATTTATCATTTTATAGTGCTTTGCTTGCTATTGCTCACTTTGTATATTCATCCTGAACTAACATTTGATCAATCATAAAATACATTCACCACTCTAAGTTCAACTCAAAGTTTATTTACCATCAGCCTGACCAAGCATTTCAAAGACTCTGCCTTGTAGAGATTTTGCCAAGTTTCATTGATGCAGACATATTGCTCAAGTTTGTTAACCATTGTACATACTGCAGAACCATTCCAAGCAAAACCTCTCAAAATTGTACAATAAAGAGTCAATACAAAATAAAATACTTTCTATACACTGTAATGAAATCTGTATGTAAAAGTCATCAAAAGATAATGTTAAAATTTTCATTCATTCTAATCATTATATGACCAACCCATTTAGTCAACTACATGCAAGATTAAAGAGACCTGAACCCAGCATCATAGTTAATTTTGGAACTTCATAATCTATTCTATGATAGAATAAAGGCTACAAACCAGTTTTTGAATTTAGAAATGTCCATCTTAAACTGGTTACCAACCATGGCTAGAGAGACAAGTCTACAATATTATTTAACCTATTTTTCAGGAAAAGAGCATTTGTATGAAAGTGAATGTAACAAACTCAGTTCTCCAGTTTCTCTTCTCAAACCTCTAATTGTTACTCTATATGAGGATCCATGAATAGTAATAATTGCTAGAAAGACCGAGAAAAATTTCAGTTTTCGTATTTGAAATTTTTGGAGAATCTTAATTCTTCAGCTAATAATTGAACAAGCTAATAAATTCTACAACAATAAAATATCTGTAGAAATTACTCAATTGTCCCATTAAATATATTAGCTTAACCAATTTAATAAAATATTGCAATAACAATGCTGGTCATTATTTGAAGAATTGAGGTACAAATGAAAAGATTTGAAATTGACAACTTTTTTTATTTCACTGCAATAGACATTAAACTCTTCCTTTCTTTCTTTCATTTCATCACTGAACCCAAGTAATATCTTTTGTCTTCTCACATGATCAAAACAGAGTATTCCATTATTTATGAGGCTTTGACAAGGTGTAATGGTCGTGCAAACTAAAGCAATAACAAAAGAAAGAACAAGCACAATTATTATATGATGGTTAGATAACTTGAAGGCTATTAGCAAACTGACTCATGGATTTCTGTTAGATAGTACAAATACAGTCTGTTTAGTCAGGGAAGTTTTTGATACCACCTTACATAGTCACAGTATTGTCAATTTCAAATGTGAATAATATAAACAAAGTAAAATTTGATTTAATAGTTTTATGAAAATAAAAAGTATAAAACTTTAACTATCTTGGAAGTGTTGAAACAGATTGTAAAATTGATATGGCCCTAAGGTTATGTCACCCTTGACATGCAAGGCAAAGCTCTTCACCTCAATCTTTGCCTCAGACACAAAATAAGATGACAAAGGTCATCCTCTCCCCATCTTCCCATCTCTCACTGAGCACAATCGCAATAGTATACTTATTTTAGTAAAAGAAGTTTCTAGACTTATCAAAAGCCACTGGCCTGGATAAAATTCCAGTGATCATCCTTAAAAATATAAACCCAGAATTATCCCCAATTCTAGCAAAATTATTTAACCACTGCTTGAAGGAAAAAACTTTCCCAGACATATGGAAGGTGGCAAGCATATACACAGTCTTCAGGAACACAGGTAACTGATGTTTTTCTCCCATTACAGACCCATTAGTCACCTTAGTATCATCAGTAAACTTACTGAAGCATTATCAACAAGAAGGTTGTCGTTCCTGGATAGGAACAATTCTTTGTGCAATGAGCAATCAGCCCAATCTACTGCTGATATCCTGAGTAACATTAAACATAGAATTGAAGAAGCCCTTGACAACACACATACTGCAATGTCTATATCATTAGATATCTTGAAGGCCTTCAATAAGGTATAGTACAAACATTTACTACACAAGCTCTCCAATCACTGGAAAAGTTTTCTTGATTATAAAATCCTTTCTAACAGATAGAGCACTGAACATTGTTATTAACAACCAATCCTCCCTACCCTGGCAGTCAATGCAGGTGTCCCTCAGGGATCGCTTTTTTGACCAACCCTCTTTCTGATTTACATGAATGATCTACCAAAGAATAAACACCAATTATCTGTAAACATTTATGCCACTGAAACAACAATATATGGGTGAACCTCCAAAGGTCTTGACAATCATTGATTGACAGCTGACCTGTCTTCCAATATTACACTTTCTTCACATTAGGGAAAAATCTTGTTAGTTACATTCAATGTCTCCAAAACAAAAATGGTTGCATTCCATCACTGCTGATTAGACTCCGGACTATGACCAGTCATGATGAATGGATGTCTCCTTGAGGAAGCCTCAGGCTTTGAGTGGATATTCAGCCTCAAACTCATACCCAACATCAAGCAGAATTCTTATATACGATCAACTGCTAAAGATGCAGGTAAAATGACCAGCTCCCTATCCTGCTCCAGTATAGTTAAATAGCTAAATCTGCTGCTAGGAAAGTTGATTCACTGTGTAGGGCCAGGAAGTTTTTCTCATCTAAATCCATTTTGCACATATATAGATCTACCATCCCCCTGTGCATTGAATACTGCTATCATATATGGTCAGGTCCCCACTGCTATTCATCTCAGGGTTCTTGACAAAATCTAATGGAGAATCTTCAATGTAATTGATCTCAAATTGGTAGCTCAACACCAGTCACTTTCTCATCAATGTAATGTGACTTCTCACTGTCTCCTCCACAAATACTTTCATGGCTTCTGTTCTGATGAGTTTAGCTCCTGGTGCCTCCTCTGCATGAATTGACTCAAGCTACTAAATTAGCTATGAAGTTGTATCATTTTACAGGAAAATCAATCAAATGTAAATGCAACTTCTACTTTATTGTTTACTCATATAAAAATCTATGGTCTGACTATGTATCTATCATCAGGCCATCCTGCTTTCTTTCATGACCCAAATCTTAAAACTCTATGGTTACCTAATTATCATCTTTGATTGAACAATATTGACACACCTAAAGCATTTTCTTTAACTATCTTTCCCTAATTTTCTAAATAACCATGAATTCATCTTATATTTTCAAAATAAATCATTTCACCATTTATTTTAACATGAAGAACAGTTTTGTTCTGAAACATGAAAATTTTTTGTGTAGTCATATAATGCTTTTGTAAACCATTGTAATAACAAGATTACAGTATATATATACGAATATGGCTGTCTGTCTGGTGCATGTGTGTGTGTCTTCATTCTAACAAACCCTGCTCCTCCTAAAACCCTTGGTCTGATTTCAACCAAAATTAAGTCACTTGTTGATCATGACATGAACCTTTGATGTAGGCAAACATTTTTTGACTTGATTTACAGTGTACAGCAGAAATCACCAAAATGCTTAGAATTTACAAAATCTTCCCTGAGACATTTTATCTGAATTCAACTAAAATCAGGTAACTTGTTGATCAAAGTTTGAACCTTTGATGTACACAAAAATTTCTCAAATCAATATACAGGGCTTGTCAAAAATCAATGGCAAACATAATTTAATGTGATTTTTTGTGCACATTTATGCATTTCTTCACACAAACTCAACCAAAATCAAGTCACTGTTAGATCATGGTCTGATGCTTTGATATGCAAACAAAAATTTCAATTAACACAGAGTGTGTGGCAAAAATTAATGGAAAATATTGCTTTTTGCGTCTACGGTTGTATCGTGTTGAATACACCGGTTCCCGTCCGATCGCCAAAGTTAAGCAACATCAAGCCTGGGCAGTGCTGAAATGGGTGTCCATTTGGAAACACCAGGTGCTGTAAACGTAAGGACCAAGAATGGTCCACTGGTCCTCCAGGTGTGAGGGTTGGGTGCAGGGCTAACAACACTACCCCGTAAAAAACAGTTTGTTACAGAAACAGCAACAAAAAGTTGCTGCCCTATGCACCATTGGGTGTGATGGATAAATGATGATGATTGCTTTTTGCACTTGTTTATTTCTCTGAAACAGGTCTTTTTTGTAACTTCTACCTTATCATATGCCATAACAATTTCACATTTTCTACAAGTTGCCAACCTGTTTGATGTTGCAGTGACAATGTATCCATTTCTTCTGTGTAACAATGCTATTGCATCACATTACAGGCTCCCATAATGTCCACCCCCATTTTTCTAATTGTACATACATCATTCCTGTTTCTTGGCAAAATTGACCAAGCATGAATTCCATTTTACAAATACAACAAAAACCAATACTTACTTTGCATTTTTTTTTAACTTGTGCATCACAGCAACATCATACTGGAGCTTTTTTAATTAGCACTTGACTTTATGATTTCAATGTAACCACTAAAAGCCTCAAGCAATGCCAGCTATATAGTTATATATATATATGTGTGTGTGTGTGTGTGTGTGTGTGTGTGTGTGTGTGTGTGTGTGTGTGTGTGATTTATTTGTTTAAACATTATTTTAATGGATATTTGTATTTGAGTAGATAGTCTTTTTTTATAATTAAACATTATATTTATTTAGATCTACTGGCCTGAATAATGAAGAAATCTTGTTAGGAAGATAAGCATCATTTGGCAGGATTCAAACCAACGTCTTGAAAATAAATCTTTAAATCTGAAATAATGCTTCTAAACACAGATTTTTCTGGTTTTTTGAAGAATTCATATCTGCTTCCAAAAGTAAGGAAAATGTTTGTCCAGAGGCATTATTTCAAGCTTTGTCTGACTGTAATTTTTTCATGGTTGAGCAGTCCAAGACACGTCAGATCAATTGATGCTTTCCCCTAGGGGACGCAGGTTCAAATTCTACTGGAGGATGCATATTTTCTTAACAAGATTTCTCAATTATGCAGGCTAATAGATAGAAAAAAGTATACTGTTTAATCATATAAAAACAAAGAATCTACTCAAATACATGTATCCATTAAAAATAATGTTTAAACAAATAAATTAAAAATAGGTCAGAGTTAATCCATTTTGTAACTGATTTTGTAAAATTTTGCTTAATATATATATATATATATATTAAAAATAAACATTAATAATCTGATGACAGAAATGAAATGAAGTTATTGTCTAATTAGACTGTTGGATAACAAAGGCTAGAGAACCTAATCTGTTCTGCTATTTAACTCATAGCTGAAGGGAGAAGCAACAGATTAGTGCCTTTCCCAAAGGTATTTGTGCATAAGTGAATGCAATGAATTCCAATGGATTTGAACACATCTTTATGATTTCTTGTTCCAAGCCAATATCTACTTCATCACAATGCACATTCACTTAGCAATACAAGTTTTACTTAATAAACCCATATCTAGGGGTGGGTGTAAATGATTTTTTTTATATTTCCCAAAGGTAATTGCCCGTAAGTGGATATAATGAACCCAATGGGACTTGGAAATTAGTTTTCTAATTAACAATTCTATGCTATTATTGATTAGACCACCTGCACATCTAAACTTATAGCACCTGTTATTCCCAAATGGTTGCACATACTGACCAGACTCAATATTGCTTAACTTTGATGAACATATGGGAACTGATGTTTCAATGTAAGTCTCCAACTAGTTCAGCAATATCTAAACTGTCAGCTGTATACAATCACTTTCTCAGATCAGTGATTAAAAAAGGTTTTTTAGCAATTAAAGCATGTAGGTTTTAGTGTTAAGTATCATTTTTTATGAATTATCAACCTTTTTCATGTGATTTAAAGCCAGAAATTAATTTTAGATTATAACATTTTGTGGGGGATAATAATCATTTACTTGTACAAGTCTTACTAATTAACCCATAGCTAGTGGGAGAGGAGATGGATTCATACCTTTCCCAAGGATATTGGCATGTAAGTGAATATACTGGAATTGGAACTCAGCTCTCTGACTTTCAATTCATTATCTAGCAATAAGGAAGGTTTTGACGATTCCAAAATTAAATACATTAATGCTTTCGAAAAAAATAAACTCAATACTAGTTTAGAATATTGGTAAACACTTCCTAAACTTAATTCACAAACATTTCTACCATCTACTAACACTAAAGAAATTTTTTAACAAAACAATGTTATAGCTGCATTAAGAACACACATAAATTTATTTCACAACATAATAATATGATATCAAATAAATACTTGGCCCACCAGAATAATTTCAGTTACCCTACTACTAATAATAATAAAGACCATTTGAAAAATAATTGGAACTGCCAAAAAAATAAGACCTGCCCATTGAATGGTCAATGTATGTCTGAAAGTATTGATTATAGATCACACATTTATTTGATGATGATGTTAAATTTTACTTTGGATTGACTGCTAACATATGGAAGCTTAGATTTAACAATCACATGTTGTCTTTAAACAACAGAACATTTACACAAATGCACTGCTTTATCTATATACTATTAGAAATTAAAAAAACAATAAGAATCCAATTATTACCTGGAATATTATTGCTAAATCCAAATCTCGCAAGGGAAAAGAAACTAGATGTAACTTATGCTTTTTAAAAAAAACTTGCCATCTTAAACCATGTAAATAACTCTAATCTACTTAACAAAAAAACGGTTTAATGACCACATGCAGCCATAGAAAAAAATACTTAAATTCTTAGACCCAGATTGATACAGATTTCTCTATACATTTGTCTCTTTCTTCCTCACTCTCTTACTTACCTTTTTCTTTCTCTCTTTCTTTTATCTTTCTTTCTTTCCTTCCACAGAAATTACTATTAATAATCTGGAATTACACTCCTTTGATTTCATACCCCTACATTTTAATATTTTTTCATTTAAAAATTTTTATTTTATAAATTTGCTTTTAAAATTTTAATTTTTTTATTTAAATGTAGTCTTAGTTTATTTAAATTTTTACTATTGTTATTAAAAACCAGTAGCCTAACTTTATAAGATTTAACTCCCATGAACATCAAGTAAAGTTAATTTCAAATTTATTAAATTATCAGTTTCTAATATGCACCCAATAACTGCATAACACATGACACTCTGAGTCGGGGACCATCAATGTAGGAAAATATGTATATTCATTAATATATATCTAAAATAACTCTGTTCATACTACACTGAGCACTGTTTTATTAATACCTGAATAATATTATACATGTGCGTACCCTCATATATATTTTTATTAATTCACATGACTATATATATATTCAAATGAATAAGAACAAAGAAAATAATTGCAACATTCAAAACATCAATTTAAAACAGCGGTCAACATCAAAAATAGAGCAATGAATTTTTATTATTAATTATTATGTTAGAACATGTGCAAACTACTGACTACTATAAAATTGTACATTTTGTTTCAACATTGAAAGAACAACCTTTCGATATTGAAACAAAATGTACAATTTTGGAGTAGTTTCTAGTTTGCACATATTCTAATGTAATAATTAATAATAATAATAATAATAATATATATATATATATATATATATATATATATATATATATATATGTCAACACAAGATAAAATCATCTTTGATTGTGGATGTCTTTATGTTAACATCCCTGTAACCATTCTAAAGATGCCTCATGTGAGTTGAAAGCTTAGACTCAGTATAATAAAAAAATATCCAGATGTTGGACAATTTTTGTCTTTATTTTCACCTGAAATTAAAGCCAAAATACGATGTTTAGAATGGCTCATGATTAAACATAATAGACATTCATTGTCGGATATTTTTAACAATATATGTTTAGAAAATCATCTGCTGCCTCAATACACTAAATATATGTATATGCATAGTATTGCACCTAAGAAAAGTGCTCAACAGTAACGAGCAAAATATAGTGACATAAATTAATAAATAATGATGACTGTGTTTAGCATAAAACAGACTGTTACTTCTGGGTGTTGACTTTAATGTCTACTTTTATATCAAGTGTTATCCAAAGTTTGGGAAGTTTGAACTGAGTCATCAGTCTGCACGTCCATTAAGTTACTAAAGGTTTCCAGTGTCTCACTAAACATGTGAGTAGACTGTCTAATCAGTAATTAAGCAAATGTGTGTTACTGCTTTGTAAAATGGTCAAAGACTTTGAAAATGTTATCAGAATATTTATTACCTGTTGCATTGGGGTGCAATGGATATTAGCTCAAAACAAAAAATCAAAGAGCCAGGTTCAAATTCCAGTTGAATGTTCACTTATATGCAAATACCCTTGGGAAAGGTAATCTGTTTTTTCTCTCTCCAGCTATGGATTAAACAGCAGGATAGATTGGGTTCTAAAGCCTTGGTTGGCAATCAGTCTACCACAGAAAGTAATGGCAACCTATTTTGAGAAAATCTTCTGCCCATTCAATATGTTTCTTTCAAGACATGATCAGCCAAGCGTGTCATATATGGCACTTAACTGAGTATACACATACTTTATTTAGATGAGAATTGAAAATAATTTTCTGTTTCAATTAATTTTCTTGAAACAAGAGAAATCTGAAGACTATATAATATTCTTTATATAATATTGGACATATTATGTTACTTTCTTGTACACAACTCAGACAGAGAGTGCATCCACAAAAATAACTGTTCAAAACATTTGCATTAAAAATCAATATGAAAAATAAAAATAAACACAAGATACATCCTGTTTCATCTGTTACTTTTTATATTTTACTGTTTTCAAGCAGCTAAACACATCAAAAATGGAAGCACCAAATTTAGCCATGGGAGTTGTTCTGAACACTATGAAAGAAAAAAATGTATGATTGATGACAAAGAAATTAACATTGTGTTAAGGGACCTTTTTAAAAGTTGTCTGTTAGAAAAAAAAAAAGGGCAAATAAGAGCTACCAGCCATATTGAATTTTTATCTTTTCTATTCTGATTGAATATATTTCCTTTTTGCATTCTTTGCTTCTGCTATTGAATTATTTTTGGTAAAGATGTCAAAGTAAGGTCTATTTTAAGAAAATATCAGATATATTGCTACTTTTTACATTTTAAGTAAATGAAGCTATTTTTCTATACAATCTAAGTGTAGCAAACAAATAAAACAAAATATTCAAACTTATCTTTCAAACTCAGTCTTGCAGAAATGGCATCTGCTCATCAGAGGTTTAGACAGTAAAATTTTACTGTCTTTCTGTGAAACTCTGATTCTGGAAGATTAATTGAACATTTCATTTATTTCTTTGCTATTTATACATTATTTTTTATTATTCAGCAGTTTAATTACAAAGACTGCTTATCTTGAAAGCATTATCTTCAAGAAATATGTTGGCTAACACATTTTATGGCAAAACAAAATTTTACATGATATATATATATATATATATATATATATATATATATATATATATTAATATTAATAAATATACATTATTTTTCTTACCAGTAACACAACTTGGGGTTTCATGCCCAATGCAATCTTAAGGCGCTGAATAGCGACTACCTATTACCTAATGTAAAATTTAATAAAAAATAATTATTAAAATTTAAATTATGTAATGATCATTCTTTACTAAGCACCTAAACATTGCATTGGGCATTAAACTCTGAGTTATGCTACCAACAAAGAAAATAAGCTATATTTATTAATATAAACTTAATAGCTCTGCTATATTACACTGAGCACTGTTTTATTAACACCAGCAGTTAATGTACAATATTTTGTATCTTGCACTTTTTCTCATATATATATATATTTTTATTACAGTCAAGAAAAAATCAGTTCATGATTGAAGTGTAATATATATGTATATATCATGACACTTTTCAAGAGTGTCTGATTTTGTGCAAGGTCTGGCTGTAAGCTCAAGAAAGATTACCTACCAAGGTTATAGAGTTCAGCCTACTCCTTTCTACAGCTAATTTGGCATCAGTCAGTGATTCTACCTCTAAGCTATTGGCACATGCTTGAGAGAGGGGAGGTTATAATATGTTATATATGTGATGTATACACATGCCAGCAACCAAGAGAACTCAATTCATGATTGAAGAGTAATGTTTAAATTGCAGAAAGCGACTACTGTTTGTAAAATTTTCCCCTCTGGAGAGTTCAGTAAGCAAACAAGAGCATAATTATTCAGTGTCATGAAAACCCGTTTCACGGTATCACATCTCATTGATGTGGCTAGACATCCGATTGCTTCCAGCCAAGATCAAAGTTTGACTGATTTGGCATTAGTCAGAGATTCTACCACTAAGCTATCGGCATACCGGCACACAACTGAGAGAAGGGAGGTTTTAACGTTATTTTACAGTCAAGAAAAAATCAATTCATGATTGAAGTGTAATATATATGTATATATCATGGCTCTTTTCAAGAGTGTTTGATTTTGTGCAAGGTCTGGCTGTAATCTCAAGTAAGATTACCTACCAAGGTTATAGAGTTCAACCTACTCCTTTCTACACAGAGAAGGTGTAGAGGATTTTATTTCAGAGATTTCTTTCTCAGACAAATTGCTATTCAAAGCTAAAGACTCTTACCCAGACTCAGCAGCTTATATATATATATATATATATATATATATATATATATATATATGAGCGCCTATAGCTCAGAGGTAGAATCGCCAACTATGCAACACTCATTCAGTAATGAATTAGAGCACTCTAACTACTAGCACATGATACATCATATGCTAAAAGTCTGCCTCCTTCTACCAAAAACCCATAGCTCAGAGGTAGAATCCCCAGCTGATGCCAATTTGGTCGGGTTTCAATCCTGGATAAAAGCAATCGGATATCTAACCATACTGATGAGCTGTGATACAGCAAAAAAGATCTGTCTGCAGATGACTATATATATATATATATATATATATATATATATGTCAATTGAATTATAAATTGAAAAAAAAAAAAACTGTGTAATGTATTTCATCCTGTAGATGTACTTTATTGAACTAAATATTGAAATGCATTTGTCTATATTCCTGCAATGAGGAAGTATTTACACTATTTACATTATTTGTACTATTGTCCCGATCTTAGTTGCCATTTGTATGAGGTTTTGGCCATTGTATGCTCTGCCCTTCTTCAGGAGAAGAGAATTTCTAATTGCTAAGAATTTCGAATCAAACCTTTATTACAATCACTCAGGTATATCATTCTCATTTCTTTGTGCAAAGCCTCTTTTGGTAGTCATGAACGACCCTCAGGCTCAGGTGGATGAGCTAAGGTGGAAAGTGAGACAGGCATTCAAAAAAGCCAAGCTACCCAAATCAAACATCATTAAAGAGGAGGAGCTAGCAATCAAGACCCTACAGAGGAATGAGAACATCATCATACTACCAGCTGACAAAGGCAATGCAACTGTAGGGATGGACAAAACTGAATACACCAAGAAATTGGAAGACCACATTAGAAGTGGTAGCTATAGCAAAAGTAAAAAAAAGATCCCACACTGAAAACAGAACAACAGCTTTTGCAGATTCTAATCAAGAACAAGGATCACTTCCATTCTAAGATATACAGGCAGTTGTCTCAACATTACAGCAAGCTACCTCACATGTATGGTCTATCTAAGATTCATAAAGACGGTATTCCACTTAAGCCAATTGTTAGCAGCCTAGGCTCAGTGTCCTACCCTCTGAGTTGCTTCCTTGTAGATATAATTGACCCACTGATAGAAAAGTCAGATTTCAAAATTCTGCTCAGTTTGTAAAACTTATCAAAGATGCATGCTCCCATTCAGTACAATCCAATCAGATGATGAGCCTGGATGTGGTGAGTCTGTTCACCAAGGTACCCACAGTGGAGGCACTATCTGTAGTCAGGGACAAACTGACCTTGAACTCATCTCTAGGAGAACGTACCAGTATTCCACTAGATAATCTGGAGATGCTGACTTTCTGTACACAAACAACACATTTCAGATTGGGATCAGACATACATTGGCAGGATGAAGGCTTAGCAATGGCCTCGCTGTTATCACCATCATGGGCTAACATATACATCAAATACTTTGAAGAGATGGCATTAGTATCCACAGCTCTAAAACCAACTCTATGGCTGAGATATGTTGATGACACCTTCCTACGATGGCTACACTATGGAAAAAGAGAGTGACAACAAACTGGCATTCCTGGATGTGCTAATAACTTGAATAGAGGTGGGGTTCAAGACATCTGTATACCACAAGCCAACATTCAACAGACAATACCTCAACTTCAACTCCCAACACCCAAACAATGGAAAGAAAGGAATCATCCACAACCTGTAATGTCGGGCAAAAGTAATAAGTGGCAACCCAGAGACATGCAAACAGGAAATGGTCAGTATAAGCAGTACCATACAACATAACAACTATCCAAGGTACATGACAACAACTCCAACGAACATGGGAGTGAGGATGCATGAGGATAGTAACTCTCAGAAAACAGCCTCAGTCTGTTTACCCTATGTAAAGGAGTTATTGGAGGAAATACAAAGGATCTGAGGTCCATATAACATCAGGACGATCTTCAGAAGTCATTCTACACTTTGCAGGTACCTCTCTTAACTAAAGCACCCATCAGAGAAGGACAAGACTAAGGACAGTGTGTACACCATTCCATGTAGCTGTGGAAAGAAGTATAAAGGAAAAAAAGCCACTTCCTTAGCTAAGGTTACATTGCAAGGCCGTAACATGAGAGGAGATACAAAAATCTGGTGTAGCTGACCAATTATGGAGGGAGAAAGGGGATCACCATCCCCTATGGTATGAAGTTGAAATAATAGATAGAGAATGCCACTGGAAACTATGTAAACTTAAGAAATCAGTACATATGCTAGGCTACAAAAATCTTCTAAGCCAACCAAGCATAGAAATGAATACAATGTGGGAACCAGTAATACAAAGTGCCAGAAAAAATTATTAACATCAAAAATTGCAATATGAATTCTGGTAAAAAATGTTTACTGAATATTAGATTCATAAGTCCCAGAAATTCAGTTGTCCTTGTCTTTAAGGACACATGGCTCAGTGGATATAGATATTGGTTAGTTCCAGTGATTTGACCCTAAGAGTTGTGAGTTCAATACCAGTAACTTAGAGATTCAGGTTAGAGGGAGATAACCCATGACTACTCTTACGTGTTAGAAGTTGTAACAAAAGAAAAGAAAATGATTTACCAAAACACAAAACTAAATCACAAACAAATATTTAATTTTCTAAAAAATACCAAATAACATAAATAAAAAGATGCAACTGTGGCATTCAAAACAGAAGACGTAGAGGTTTAGGCTGTACTGGGTCTATTGGGGAAGTGTGACGAGGGAGAAGAAGAAAGTGAGAGTCAAGTATTTTTAACACAGTAAGGCTAGCAAAGTAATGTATGCGCTATTACTGGAAATCCACCAATATATGTATGTATAGAATAACTTTTTGTTTAGTCAATGAAAATAGTCAAAAACTCTATTTACCAGTTTAGTTCCAGGAGGTCATCTTTTGCATTTTTGCTGGTCGGTAACTTTTCATAGAGACACTTTCAGCTGAATATAATAATCCACGAATCAAAAACTGGAGTTGATAATACCAAAAACTACTTTTTCACAACTGACAGCTCTTTTCAAAAACCTATTTTTATAGGGGCTAACACCTAATCGGCATATTTCTCGATGTTTCTCAACTCATCTAGATTTTTCTCAAATATACTGGAATGATCTAGAATCTTCCAAATGTTCTGTTTCTAATTTCTCTATTTTACAACCACTTCATGAATGAAAACTTTTTTGTACTAACAAGTAGAATCCCTTACTATAAATTTTAACCTTTTTGTTGACTTTATTAATATTTTTTATATAGAAATGCAGCCTCGTAACACTACCAAAAGAGGCCTCACACAAGGAGTAAGAATGATATACTCTAGTGATCATAATAATGGGTTCAGTTTGAAATTCTTAGCACCTGATGAAGGCCAGAGCATACAATGGTCAAAACATCATACAAATGGTAGCCAAGATGAGGACAATAGTCTGTATAATGTAAATAGATTACAAAATGTGTTAAACAGAATATTTCTGCCTTGTCATTCAGTTGTCTAACATTGTTTTGATATATAGAAAAATATGTATCATATAATATATTTAAGAATATATATATTTAATTAATATGTATCATATAATATATTTAAGAATATATATATTGTATTTGTAGGTAGCAAAATTCCTTTTGTACATGTTTCATTGAATGCGTCAAAAAAAAGATCTATTAAGTTTTTATTCCATTTTTCTAATGTTGGTATAGTTTTTCTTTTTGCTGAGAGAATGTAGAAGCTGTTTGGAGTGATTATTGTTGGTAGCATTCTCTAACTATTTTGAAGGAAATTATTGTTAGTATATTTTCCTGTGTTTATTTTGTAGAAATAATAGTAATTCTAAGCTGTGCTAGATGAGATGTGGTGGTAAATTCGATGTTAGATCTGTCTTTAAAAGACAGTCAATCAACATGTTAAAAGCATTTTATTGTCAATAAATTTGAGACTTGTCTTATTTTTTTGTTATATATAAGTAGCTTCAATATATTAATATGTCTTTTACAATTAGATTTCCTTACGATGACAAGATTATCTAAAGGATTTTTTCCATTGGTTATTGTGTGTAGGTGTATAAGTGCATTTAGATGAAACTGAGTTCATTCAATCTGTTACTTAATATCAACCACCATATATCTTATGTTGTTATCCAGTTTATTACCAGAAATGCAGGAAGGGCACTCTGAACATGTCAAGTAAAATTTCTTAAAAATTTTCCCCTGAAAAAAGGTAAAAAAAATGTTTAGATAAACATCTTTCACTGATATCTACTTTTCATGTACACTTTAATTCAAACAACAAATGAGAAATCAACAGAAATTGGATTTTTGTAATCATTTGACATTTAAGCAAGGCAATAAAGTCTCTAAGATGCAAAGGATTACTGAGAGTGAAAGAATGTTTTAAAAATCATTATTAAGAAGAGAGGAAAATAAAAGAACATGTTGCAAGGAGACAGATGATGCTAATAGACATTGCATTTCAATATTTCATATATATATATATATATATATATAGTCATCCATATCATCCATAGACATATCTGTTTCGCTGTATCACAGCTCATCAGTATGGTTAGACATCCAATTGCTTTTAACCCAGGATTGAAACCCAACCAAATTGGCGTCAGTCGGCGATTCTACCTCTGAGCTATGGACAGACTTTTAGTGTATGATGTATCACACGCCAGTAGTTAGAGTGCTCTAATTCATTACTGAATGAGCGATGGGTAGATGCTAGAGTAGCTACTGTTTTTTTGAAGTCTACTATTTTTCCAGAGTGCTCAATCAGGGTGTGAGAGCATAAGTGGGCATTGTAGCACACAAAAATGATAGCCTGTTTATGCAAAACAAAATCCTCAAGCTATGTACCTGATGATTGCATTTAAATGAAACAGACTGTTGCCACTGGATATTGCTTTCAATGTCCACTTTTGTATATACATATGCTCTATCTTTGATATTGAGCACTTTAATCCATAAATAATATATGTGTGTGTGGGGGGATTTAGTCAAGTAGACAAAATATAAATACAATAAGAAAATTGTTTAAAATCTGAATTTTCAAACTCACCTGTATCCTTCCTTGACAAAAAATTAACTTCATTTGAACATTTCTTAAAAAAAGTAAAACGCTTTATTGCACATGTGTAGGTTTGTTGTAAAATTTAATAGAGATGTGTTCACAAGTTCACTTTTGATTTAAAGATACAACATTGTTAAACACATTAATCTATATTGCTTGAGCTAGCTAGGCAACAAAAGGTCATTGACCCCATTTAAACTAGTTTCTTTTTGTGTAGTTTAATTTCCCAACCCTAATTCTCTCACTTTCTCTTTGGGTGTGTGGTCAAGTGGTTAAAACATTACCTTTACTGACCTTGAGGCCAGGTTCAAATCTCACTATAGTTGATTTATCAATAAAGTGCTTTTTTGATGCTATTATTCTGTAAGAGGTTATCCCAAAATGTGACACATTTGGAAAGTGCTGAGAAACGATGCCAGGGGTTGACCCAAGCGTTTTAAGTAAAATTTGAGACCCCTTGATGGCTGTGCTAGCATAAAGTTATAAATCATCTTGATTGAGGATGTGGGCCTTGTTCAGACTATTGTTCATGCTAGATAATGTGCTCTCTCACAGAAACTGTAACTAAGGTCTGCTTAGCATAGTTGCAGTATAAACCACAGGTGGGCTCTGAGAAGGCTTCTGCAATGGGAAATAGCTATCTAGTAGACCTTGGATATCACTGGCCAGCTATATATATATATATGTGTGTGTGTGTGTGTGTGTGTGTGTGTGTGTGTATAAGGTTAGTCAAAATTATGTTAATACTTAAATAGTAGAAATCATTTATTTAAAAAATATATATCATATGTGCAAGATAATTTACAGGATAGCCTCAAGTTCAATATGCAAAAACCAGTGAGCAACAGTAGCATTTAAAGACTAGACACTCATTTCAATGGAAATAGATGGTATCACAGTTGATATTCTATCTTTGAGGACATTGATATCCCAAACTCCCTTGCTGTACACAATCTCATTCACCATATCTGTTCGCCCAAAATCACAGGGTGTGAAATTGGTGGATTGTGGAGATCAACGCAATGGTCCTATGCAATTTGTCCATTGACCTGGAAATGTTTTGTCGAGATAAGCATGAACAATAATAATGTTAGCATAACCCTATATATATATATATATATATATATATATATATAATTTTTATTTGTTCATCCCAAGCAAAGCAATACCACCACTGATGCACAGGGGGCTACATAAGAATAAATATTTGATCAGAAGGAGAGTGAAGAGAAAGACAAATCAGTTACAGGGGGTGTCAGAGAAAGGGCAAGAGAAGGATGGGAACACAGGTATGAAGACAGTTGCAAAGGTAGAGAAAAAGGAAGAGGAACAAAGCAAAGGAAAAGAAGAAGATACACGGGGTGATGTTGAAAAGACTGGAGTCAAGTGGATAAGAGATGGGAATTGACATTGCATTTGAATTCCTGGAGGTTGTAGCCATCAGGAAAGCAAGTATGTAGAAGGGAGTTCTACAGGCGGGAAGTGTGAGAAAAGAAGCTGCAGGAGTAGAATTGTCAGCTGCATTTGGTTGAATTATAAATTCCAGTTAATTGAATTATATTTCTTCATATATTTGCAATGTCTCTTCAGAATGTAAGTGATCATGGCATCTTTCTATAGAAATACATTTCTTTTGCTTCAAGTCTCTTATTCCTCTGTGAGAAAATTGTCCAGTATTCACTGTTATTTAGGAGTACTGATATTATATAAAAATTCAGTACTCTTTTCTATGTTTCTTACAATATCTGTTATTAAGTTTCTGATATTTCTCAATCAGGCACTAGAAAACAAATAGCCTCCAAGAATGATAGCATTAGATATTCTGAAGGGATTTGGCATGTTGTGGCACAAAGTATTGCTGCTCACACCTTCTAGTTATGGAATTTCTGGATGAGTTTTTTTCAATAATAAAGTCTTCCAAGTTAGTTGTTAATGTCTAGTCCTCAACAAATTAATACAAGCATCCCCCCAGGGGTCACTTCTCAGACTAGTCCTATTTTTACTATACATAAATGATCTGCCTAAGTGTATACTCAGATCATTTGTGATTACTTATGTTGATAATACAATGGTTTATGGTTGCACCTCCAAAATTAGTGGTGACCAGAGATTTGCAGCTGATCTCTTCTCTTATTCATCTCTAACACCTCAATTGGGGAAAAACTGACTGATTACATTCAATTCCTAAAGAAACTATTTACATTCCATCATCACTGATTGAACCCCAAACTACCACTATTCATGATGAACGGATGTTCCCACGAGGAAGCCCTGTGTCTTGAGCATCTATTGACCGTTAAACTCACCCTAGACCTCAAGTGGAACTTGTGCATATGATTCATCACTAAGGATGTAGGAAAAATGGTTGATTTCCTGTACCACTCATGTAAGTACCTGACTTTTCCTGCTATCCTCTACTTTACAAGAGCCAGATCAGTCCTAAAATTTAGTATTATATTCATATTAGGACAGGATCTGCCCAGTCCTCACTTTCCAGTTTCAATAGTCTCTCTGAGTCCATGTGGGTGACAAATTATCTTCCATTCAAAAGCCCTATACTCACTGACAATATGTGGCTAGCCTCACATTCCTACTTTCATGGAAAATGCTTGGATGAAGTGCATTGCTTGGTTTCACCAATTTGAACCTTCATGGTTAGGGTCCACACCATCACTCACATTGTAACAAACCACCCTCATTGCCTCTATACTTCTTTGCCAAGAAGTAAGTTCCACTCAAGCAGATTCTTTCCATGAACCATTGATCTGTGGAACCAATTCCCAAGAGAATATTTTAAATCTTGGGTTAACCATAATCTTCCCCACCTATCTGCATAAAATATGCTTTTTACATCAATAACCCTCTACCTCAAGTAGACCCTTGTACAGGGTGAACCTCACTGGAAAAAAATGTCCTTTTGGAAGAATTAACTTAAAATCCGGCCCACTGTGTAGATTTTCAGTTGGGATGGATAATTCTAAGAGAGATTAATCAAATTTTGATTGCTTTCCTTTACCTTAAAAATTCTGAGCAATCAAATTATTAAATAAAATAATCCTAAAATAATTTATTCTTTTACAATTATAAGAACTGGAAATTAAATTCTTTGACAATTAAATGAACCAAAAATTTGTTGAAGATTTTTTGAGGAACAGTATTTACATTTACAATCCTAAACATGTAAAACTTCTATCTTCCCTTGTAAGGCTAAGTATCCAGTCTACTGTTTTATAGACAGAAAGAGAATCAAGCTGACTTATCATCTAATTAAATGGGATAGTGTCCAACTGTCTTGGATATACTGAATAATTTCCAGCCAAGAAACTGACAGGTCTATACTGGATCAATTAAGTGATAAATTGATTTCTTTTGTAAATTACATCAATCAGAGAGGATATGACGACATCATGATGCTCTTATTCAGTGAGCTGACAACAGTTTTCCGTTGACTGCTTTTGAAGTTATAAATGTCTAAAGAAATAATTATGATTAGCAAATCCTTTGTTATTAATATGAGAAGAATAAAATGGCATTGTTGGATTAGCACCCTTGACTACAATTACTGATGGCACGATTTCTCACCCACTTTTCCTTTTGACTTTGGGAATGACAACACATGCCTTTTTCTTCTTTCTGCAAAACATGAGTCATGTAAGTACATCAGCAACATTAATCAAAGTTCCTTTCTTTTCTCCAGTCAGTCAGTTAAATGCCATACGTGATACACACTTGTGTGTATCATGTTTTGATTTTCCTGCAGTACATTGCCATTTCTCTCTGTAGTGGACTGGTTGCCAACCAAGTTTATAGAATTCAATCTGTCCTGGTATTTAACCCATAGCTGAAGGGAGAATAGATGGATTAATACCTTTCCCAATGGTATTTGTGCATAAGTGAATGCAACAAATTCAACTGGAATTCAAACTCAGCTATTCAATATTTATTCTGAGCCGATATACATTGCACCCCAGTGCACAACCCACATATTTCTTTTCTTACTTCTCTGTAATATAATACATAATATATTTATTAATTATTGTTTTTTAAAACTATGTCTAGTGTCTTTATTAGTCAGACTTACACGAGTGTGCAAAATATCATTTGTGAGAGAAATAATAACAGGAATTGTAAGCAAATAATCTTTTCCGTTTTGCATCAGCATAATAGTTCTCAGCTGAGAAAAGAGAATTGTCAGACTGAGTTCCAATTCTTTTTGAAACTGTTTATACTACAATAATCAACAGATATCCCATATCAACTAGACAATAAACACTTCATGATGTCCTGAGGGTACTTAGCTGAAATATGGTGTCTCTAATAAAATCTATACTAATCAAGGAAACAATATATCAAAATAATGTATACAGTTTATATCTCTTTTTCATTAATGCACTTGGTCTACATCGTGATGATGAGATAGAGTGGCTATGCTGATGACATGGGTATTCATAATTGGTTTGGTTGATTGCTTTTATTTAGTAGCATATCCCTATCTATGGGTTATTTAATGCAAAACTTTAAATATTTTGAATACAATTTTATGGCTTCAACTACGTATATTTTGTACATAATTTTGTACATTCAATGCAAACGTATGCTTTATACATATACAATTTGTAGATCAGCTGTTACAGGTGTTATACGTTTTGGTATAATGTTAGAACATTATTTTGAGTGTTTTTGTATTTTCAAATTGTTTTCTCATGTTTTCCTTGTAGAATTTATGTCTTTAAAGTCTAAATTTGTACATTCAATTCCTTTGCTTTGGTTGTTTTTGCTTAGCAGCATATCAATCTGTATGGGTTTCTTAATACCAAAATCTAAGTATGAAAATTCAAATTTTATAAATAATTCAAGCGAATTAGATTATTTTATGACTAAATTATAATTACTGAGCTGCATTATTTTTTTAACAAATAATCTAACAAAATCAAACGGTGAATGAAAAATTGATTCTCCTTAAAAATATTCAGATTAATCATAGCAACTTTTTTTTCATTCTTTTGACAATATTTACATTATTCGGACTATTGTCCTCATCTTTTGACAATGTATGCCAGGTCTTCAGTTTTACTATAAAATGTATTGATGATCATTTTGCTATAAAATGCACTGCTAGTGATTTTGGTTAAATTTTTAATAAATTCGTAAACTGAATTTTGAAGGCTAAATAAGTCCTCTGAGTAAATGGTATCATGGCTGAGACTAAGAACTACAATTATACCTACTTGGAGCCAAACCTGAAGTAAAAACTAAAATAAAAGGGCTGAAAAAAAAACAAACATACAGACAGATAAACAGACACAGACACAAACATCTTGCCTTTTATATATATATTATCGATTTTCTGCACTATTGTAAGAACTGCAACCTTGAAACTTCTGAATATTGTTTCTTATGTCTTTGTCTATGAGTGTATCAAATTTGATTAAAATTGAACCATTCCTTCTATAACCTGATTTTTTCAATTATCGATTTTCAATATTTATCGGGGGTACCTCAACACAAAACCTAGCTAAGAACACTTGCAGATGCTTATAGTACAACTGTGTAAATTTTCAAGAAAATCGGTTCAGCCTTTTGGAAGTCTATAGGTAACAGACACGCACACACAGACACAGACACACACACAGACAAAGTTTCATTTATAAATAAGTTTAGATTAAATATATATGAAGCTACATCAATGATTGGCCAATAATAGTTTATAATTATTCCAATGCAAATAACTTGGCAGTGCTACCTGCATAAATCTATCTTTTACAAACTATTTTTCCAACTCAACACCATCAACAATAAATTCTAGGAAGGATTTCATATATTGCCTCAATAATCTACTCAATTAAGGCTTTTTTAATTAAAATATCATGAGTAAAACTGTTTTAATTGATTAAGCATGAAAATCATTTATTTTGACATCTTCACTATCAAAAACCAAATTACATAGTGTTTAGTTGCTGCTTTCCCTGAATAAGAGAGCCACCATATTTGGTCTCATGCCTATAGATTATGCAAAAGTTTTTGAAATTTCATTTCAAACATACGCACCGTAATTGAGTGCTAGAGGGTGTCGTCAGTGATGTCATCGCGAGGATCACTAGGGGGTTTCGGGTCTTTCAACATCGTACCCACCTCACCACGCTGACCCGACCAGAGATGATCAGCCTCTGGCCCACCCTCGATAAGCGCTTTCAGACACTGGAAAATTACATTTAGACCCGGTACAAAACCTTGCAAATGCTTCCGATTGGCGACAGTCAGAGCCACTTTCCATTTAGAGGCGAAGCGCACATGAGCTTGTCCAAAACATTAATTTAGACGCAGAATTTTGGGGAATTTAGCTAACAATTTGGAATCCAGGCGCTCTCTCTTTTGATCCATAACCAATTAGCTGTTCTTTCCGCTGTTTCGGGTATGGACTTGAGTGCTTTTCTTTTTTTACTCCCACTATCCCAATATCTGTTAAGGCTTTGCATAAGAACCTTGCTGCAAATCCTCTAGTCCTAGTCCTATAGGAGTGCAGCTAGCCCTCCAGCCTTTAACCCTGCAACTCTCCAGCAGTTATAAATTATATTACAAAGAACTGTTGGAACAACTGGGCAACCGTGATATATTTAGGAAAGATATTAGAATAATCCCAAACTTGTACTGGGAACAGACTACCTGCATGCAAATAAAGAATTCAGTAAATATAAAAAAATAGAAACGAGTATAAGACAAGCATGCGTCTTCTATTCAGAGTTCTTCTCCTTCTTTATGTGCCATGTCACTTCAGCACCTAGGCAATCATGGACTTCCACTTGCTCCTGTCCCTTGCCACTCTTAATATTTTCCTCTTGGTATCTCTCTCAGACCTTACTCCACCATCCACTTGCTCAAGCTCATCAGATATGTCCCATGTTGCATTCCTCTGTCTCTTTCCCTCTATTCATCTTGTGAGTATTAAATTCTTCAAACCCTTCTTCCTAATTTACGTGTCACAGAAACCTCAGCTGTCTCTTCCTGATGCCAAGTATATGTTTTATTCTTATTTACATCCTCTCCAACACCTTGTCGTTGCTCACATGCTTGGTTCATGATATCCTCAGCATCCTTCTGTAGAACCACATTTCTGTTGTTTCAAACCTCTCCTTCCTCTTTGAAAAGATTGTCTAACATTTTCTGCAATATAGAGGGACAGATATCACATAGCAGTCTAACACTTTTTGCTTTGTTTCTGCCATATAGAGGGACAGATATCACATAGCAGTCTAACACTTTTTGCTTTGTTTCTGCCATATAGAGGGACAGATATCACATAGCAGTCTAACACTTTTTTCTTTGTTTCTAATGAGATTTTCTTATATTTCAGTACTCTAGTTAATGTTTGAAATATGTCCTTGGCTAAGCCAATGCATATTCGGATCTCAGTGTTGCACTTTCCAGGTATTTAAATTTCTTTACCTATTTTATTTTGGTTTCCCCTACCTATAATTGGTATTTTGGGGTTTTCATGCAATGTGGTGCAGTGGATATCGACTTGGAACGAGGACTTGGTAGAGCCGTGTTTGAATTCCAGTTAAATTCCTGGCATTACACTTACATGCAAATCCCATTGGAAAAGGTATTAATCCATCTCTTCCCTCCAGTCATGGGTTAAATAACAGGACAGACTGGGTTCTATAGCCTTGGCTGGCAACCAGTCTACCGCAGAAACTAATGGCAGCCTACTGCGGGATAATCATCTACCCAGTCAAGACATGATCACCTAAGCGTGTATCATGTATGGCACTTAACTGACTGACTTATGCTCAGTCCTTTCTTCTTGCTTTCTCTTGCAACCTTTTGTAGGATGTCCTGCATTTTCTTTTCCATATCAGCTATCAGGACTGTGTCATCCACATATCTTACATTGTTGAAATTGTGGCTACCAGTAAAAAATTCTGGCAAAGATTCTATCAATTGCTTTGCCAAAGAGGTTGAAATGAATCATCGAGAAACCACATCCTTGTCTTATACCCCTTTCTATTTTTGTATATCTGCTGAATTTGTTTCCCGCCCAGATGCTAGATGTGTGCTGCCAATAGGTTCTTTATTGTCCTTATGTTTTTCCAAATATGCCAAAGTTGCCGAGCATCTCTAACAAGTCTTTGTGGGGGACATTGACAAATGCCTTTGCGTAGTCTATAAAGCACAAATGAAGGTTCTTCTGCATTTGTACTGCTCTTTCAGTTAGCATTCTGATAATGAATATTGCATTCCTTGTTCCAGTGTCTTTAATGAACCTGCACTGTTCTTGTCCTATCTCTGGTCTGATTCTGCTGCACACTGATGATGAGTTAAGCTGATTGTTTGTTAGAGTTCACATTTAGGAATCGGGAAAGATATATCTCAAAAGCTAAGCAGAAGAATAGTAACTATATGAAATCAACTGTGAACTGGGCCAAGCAAAACCTGTATTTCTTGTTGCTCAATAAACTGTTCTTAGCTAACAAAAATGAGGAGACTGGTAGGTCTATACTGAGAGAGAGATTAGCATTCACCCACATTTTTAAAAACTGGGCATACACTTGACACTTTCCACAGGCTTAGGAAGGATTTCTTCTTCAAGCAGCTGTTAAGTAACTTTGCTAAGATTAGAAATAAATCCAACTTGATATTCATAAGGTTGATTACTAGCATTGTGTAAGGGCCAGAGGCTTTCTTAGGGTCAAATATTTTGATAATTCTTGAAACTTCTTGAGCTGTAATAAAATTATTGCAGAGATTGTGCTCAGTGGAAAGTTGAGAAGGGGATGTCTTTTGTCATCTAATATTGAATTCATGGCAAAGATTGACACAAAGAGCTTTGCCTTATCTGTCGAGGAAGATGTGACCCCAAGGCTTTATAAGAGAAAGCAAGAAGAAAGGACTGAGCATAAGTCAGTCTGTTAAGTGCCATACGTGATACACGCTTAGGCGATCATGTCTTGAAAGAGACATGACTGACTGGGCAGATGATTATCCCGCAGTAGGCTGCCATTAGTGGTCAGAGCTGCTTCACTTCAATTCATAGTTTGAATGGATATCTTCTAGAATACTCAGACTAAAGATGGAAGTAGGGACTTTGGTTCCAGTAAGTAAATATGAATTTAAAATATGTTTTTATTGAATTATACTTCATTTGAAAATCATCACCATTATGAAGAATTGTGAAAACATGACATGTGTAACTCTTGGATCCCATTCATTTTTTAAATTTGGAAAGAGTTTATAAATGTTTCATTTAAAAAAATTTTGATAAATGTTTCTTGATTCTATTTTATTTTTATTTATTTGTTTTTATTTTAAGTTTGATGTTTTTAAACATTATTTAATAGTGCAAATGGAGTGTTGAAATATTTTTAAAATAGAAAGATGCTCATACGAAATTCAGTCATGCACAACATATGGGGGTTAAAATGAATGCTCCTTTTCCAAAAATTAAACAAAAGTAAATAACTGTGTAACCTTCAAGAAATGAGGAAAAATAACAATGCCAGAGACAAAAATACCCTTGAAAAAGGCTATAGAAGTGGCCAAAAGCACTTTGGACAATAAAAATTATGGACAATTTTTATATTCCACAACTCTAACAAAATGGAGAAATGTTAAGATGCTGGAAAAACTTCACAAAAAATTAAGTCTTCCTCATAAGCTTTAGTGTATAAAAGTTATATATATAAAACATTCACTTGTCAGAAGAATCAATTGTAAAATTTTGCAATCAAGTCATCTGAAACATGTAACTTCCATAAAACTATGAGTAAAGATAAAAGATAAGTGAAAATTTAATTTATTACTGTTGATCTTAATTACTTGATGTAATTACAAAGACTACCTACATTGAAAATTTGATGTTCGAGAACTTCCCTGGTCATGCACTACTATATTGGTGAAAAACATTTTTTATTGCTTTATACACACACATTATATATATAGATTGGAATCTAACAAGATGAATAGAATAAGTAAAGAAGAAGTTCTTTACTTATTCTATTCATATATATATATATATATATATATATATGTATATATATATAAAAGCACAACTCAGAGTTTCATGCACTACACAATCATCAGGTGATAAATATTTATGTATCAGTGTGTACCTGCATGTATACACATATATATACTGATTTACATTCATACCTATACATATATATTTTAGCAACACAGTTTTGCATTTATTTTTGTTACCACAACTCACACCCTTGAAGATGATGTTGGAAAGAGATTGAAAGTACTTAGAAACATCAAGAAATGAATAATAAAATAACCTGTCAAAGTTACAGCTCATTCCTTACATCTTTTAATTATGATACATGAAAGATTATCCATGAGTATGAACAGATTTTATTAAAAATAAGCAGACACAATGTTTGCAATTTATTTAAACTGACATGTTTAAAATAATTTGTTGACCAAATACACAAATATATATATATATATATATATATACTCAGGAAATCTATACTCAGGTGGATTTTGCCTTACACCTTCAACTTATTTCGGAGTAGGGTGTGGTTGATGTACTACCTCAGTCTTTTTTATGCTAATTGTCAATCCAAAGGTTTTGCATGCGGCAGAAAAACGATCAAGAAGAGCCTGGGCTTCTTCAAAGGATGTGGCTACCAGAGCAGCATCGTCGGCGAAGAGCAAATCGCGAATAATTTCGGTGCGGAGAAGAGTTTTGGCTTTAAACCGTTGATGGTTAAATAAGCCACCGGATGACCGAAATTGAAACTTGACGCCAAGGTCCCTGTCACTAAATGCATGTTTCAGCATGAAAGAAAAGTGCAAAGAGAACTGGTGCCATTACACATCCTTGCTTGGTCTCGTTTGTAACATCGAAGGGATCAGACATCATGCCATCTAAGACAACATTGGCCTTCATTCCCTCGTGAAATGAAATGATCACATTTAGCATGTTTTCGGGAATACCAAGCTTCCCTAAAACCTGCCAAAGAGCATCGCGATTCACAGTGTCAAAGGCTTTCGTCAGGTCAACAAACACCATGTACAATTCCTGATTTTTCTCCCGGACCTACCTTTTCTGCTACTTGGCGAAGGGAAAAGATCATATCAATGGTGCCGCGACCCGATCGAAAACCACACTGGGATTCAGGATACACATTATCAACGAGATGTTTGATGATCCTGTTCAAGATGAGCCTAGCCAGAATCTTTCCTGCAATCGAAAGCAGAGATATCCCACGATGGTTGTCACAAACATTCTTAACTCCCTTATTCTTGTAAAGATGTTTGATGCAGGCATCTTTGTAGTCCTGTGGAACTCGACCTGCTTTCCATATCTTCACAAAAAGAGCATGGAGCTTTTTTACCAACGCATGCCCACCATACTTATACACTTCAGGTGGAATTGGGTCCTTTGGTGATGGGGACTTGCCAGAAGCAATTTGCTTGATGGCTTCCTGATAAGCTGGTTCCAATGACAATTCTGGAATATCTGGATCTGGATTCTGGGGAATAGAAGATATGACATCATTGTCAATGACAGATGAGGTGTTTAAGACGGTTTCAAAGTGCTCCTTCCAACGGTTGAGGATATCCGATTTGTCAGTAAGCAATGCCTCTTCGTCAGCTGTGCTTAAGGGAGAAGCACCGCTTTTCTGAGGACCAAACACCTCTTTCGGACCATCATAGAAGTCTTTCGTGTTCTTGCTGTCAGCAGCTTCCTGCAGTTCAATTGCCTTATTGTACCACCAGCGTTCTTTCATAGCTCGGAGAGCACGTTGCACCTCACCTTTACATTTCCTGTAAACCACATGCTTCACTGCTGAGTTTTTGTCCTCGATCAAACGTTTGTGAGAAGAGTGCATTTGGTTGATCATTGCTTTTACTTCATCATTACTTTCGTCAAACCAATCCTGATGTTTTCTTCGTGGTATCCCAAGGACCTCCACTGCTGCAGAGTGAGTCGCTTCTCGCAATGCTTTCCAAGAAGATTCGACATCATCAGTTACATCAACAGCCTCAAGGTTCTCGACAAGCTTATTGGAGAGCTCGGTTTTCTTTTCCCTGGATTTAAGAGGACGCACATTGATGCGTTTGGGAACTGTCGATCTTGTAACTCTGTGCCTCCGCACGTGCAACGAGAGCTTACTTCTGAGAAGGGCATGATCCGAAAGATAGCAAGACGTGTGGAAGGAACGAGTGATTTTGAAGTCATTGATGTCCTTCCGTTTAGTTATGACGAAGTCAATAAGATGCCAGTCTTTCGAACGAGAATGCATCCATGTGGTCTTCAGGTGTACAGGTTGTTGGAATAAGGTATTGGTAATGCAGAGGTCAAACTCCCTACAAATTGTAAGAAGTCGTACGCCACTTTCATTTACCTTACCTACACCATGTCTACCAAGAACACCAATCCAAGACAAATGATCACTACCAACACGTGCATTGAAATCACCAGCAAGAATGAGTTTATCCTGATGTCGAACTTTGGAGATGACTTCGCGAAGGGTATCATAAAAGTCATCCTTCTCTTGATCTGAACTAGCCAATGTTGGGGCGTAACAACTAACTAATGTCACCCTGGTGTTCCCCTCTAATTCTAGGGAAAGAATTGCTACACGATCAGACACGCCTTTAGGCAAAGACGATAAGGAATGTGCGAGCTTGGACTTAATGGCAAAACCAACGCCAGATTGACGGGGTTCATTTTCTCCCTTTCCTGATCAAAAGAAGTCATATCCTCCTTTTTCCTCTCGAAGTTGAGAACCATCAGGCAAGCGAGTTTCGCATAAGACAGCAATGTCAACATCATACTTCATTAACTCAAGAGAGACAAGGACAGTCCTGCGCTCAGGTGCAGTATCACTATCCTGTAGGGTACGGACATTCCAACACCCTATTAAGAGATTCTTTGTTGGGGGTTTTTGTCGTATTCTATTGTTCTGACTGCGCAACTGGATAACCAGACAGCTGCAGCGGGCTGCCAAGTTCAGTGGTGAGCAAGCAATTTTAGGGCTCCTTTTATCGCCCCCTCCCCGGCCTGGGGAAAGCAGTGCTATCCCTAAATAGGGCTGCTTTGTCACTGATGGAGGACACGAACAGCACAATTGCTCACAGGTTTGTGCTAGAACGACCATCTACCATCAGCCACCACTGTGCAGAGATCCAACTGAGGACTTCCAGTGATATCCTTTACCTGTCCCCGTCGCTTTCACTCCATCGCCAGTGGACTTCTTACAGGAAAGTGTGAGGTTTTTCATAATGAAGGGGTAAGGGAAAATCCACCTGAGTATAGATTTCCTGAGCGTAAACTGAAAGTCGACGGTCATGATATAAATTATGTCAGGTCCTTTCCTTACCTCGGTAGCAAGGTGAACCAAAGAGGTTTTCTTGACGATGAAATTGTTCACAGAATTTCTAAAGCCACTTGTGCCTTTGGAAGTCTTCGTCATCGCTTGTGGGACGAAAGGGGTATTCAACTAGACACAAAAATCCTTGTTTACCGTGCTGTTGTTCTTTCCATTCTTCTTTACGGCTCTGAATCGTGGACTCCGTACAGACATCACATTCATCAGTTAGACGTATTCCACAAAAGCTGTCTACGCTCCATTTGTGGTCTTGGCCTCCGCGACAAGGTTTCAAATACTGAATTGTTCACAAAATGCAAAATATCTGGAATCGAACCATTCCTTATCCACTCGCAATTGCGGTGGGCTGGTCACGTCCTTGTGGATACCTGATGACAGAATTCCGAAGATTGCGATGTACAGTCAGCTGGCAGATGGGAGAAGGAATGTGGGACAGCCTTGGCTTAGGTACAAAGACAAGTTGAAGAGTAACCTGTCTGCAGTGAACATACCATATGGAGGTCTTGAAAATGTAGTGAGTGACCGCAAAGAATGGAGATCGCGGTGTTTTGAAGGTCTCCAGAAGTTTCAATCTGAAAGCATAAACAAACTGAAAGAAAACCGAGAAAGAGCAAAACGACAAGCAGCGGCACCACTGTCTGCAGCGGTCAATCTACATTCATGTTCTATTTGCGACCTTGTTTGCAAATCTCTTGCTGGACTAAAAAGTCATCAGAGGCAAAAACATAAATGAATTTTATAAGTATAAGTTGTCTGAACCTCATACGTCGAAATCGACGGGAGAGTCCATCATATATATATATATAGTGTGTAATCTTACATTTTGTAAGATCTTATTAAAACAATGGCAATCATATGTAACTAAAAGTTTCAGGGTTACTAAGCATAGGATATAATCCATCTGTGCTTTGATGGAACCAATTTTCAGATGCTTAGAATTAGATCATTTCCATTCCCCATATCTGTATTTGTGTGTGGTCATTCCCACCATCCCTCCTAACACCCATGAGAAGAAGACTGAAGCAGTCAGCATTAATGAAACAAAACCATGTGAATGAATATTCATCAGATTAGAATGAAATAAATTAACCACATATACACTTACTTTATAATTTTCAGTCTGGAGATAGTTGGCTTATTCACATACGTACATTTGGTTATAAACTACGATCTTTTATTGAGAATGTTTTTCCTGCTAAGTAGTCTTTATAATGTCCTAACACATCGCTCAATAAATCCCTGGCCTAACTAATAAAACAAAAACTTTTAGGCAAAATTTGATTTTATTCATCACCATAGTCTTCTTCTAGAGTGATACACTGATTCCAACACTTCTCTAACAATTCGATGCCTTTTCTGTAGAAAGATTTGTCTTTGGCCTCAAAATATGCCTCGGTTTTCGATATCACTTCTTCATTGGAGCCAAATCTCTTTCCTGGAGCATTCTTTTTATGTCTGCAAGCAGCCAGTAGTCACTGGAGTCCAGATTTGAAGAATAAGGTGGATGCGGAAGTAATTCAAAGTGCAGTTTATGTAGTTTTGCCATTGTTCTGATCGACTTGTGACACGGTGCATAGTCTTGATAAAAGATCACTTTTTCTTCTTCATTTGTGGCTGTTTTTGGTGATTTCTTCCTTCAAACACACCAGTAATACGATATAATATTTACTATTGATGAATCTTCCTTTCTCAGGGTAATTGATAAACAAAATACCTTGCACACCCCAAAATACGGAAACCAAAACCTTGCCTGCTGATGGTTGTTTTGGACGGATTTCACCTGCTGCTCTCCACTCAGCTGACTGCTGATTTGGCTCTGGAGTGAAGTGGTGGATCCATGTTTCATTCATTGTCACATATTTATGCAAAAACTTCTTCTTGTTGCATTGAAACAGTTGCAAGCAATACACTGAATCGTTGACACATTGCTGTTTTTGATTGACTGTGTGCAAATGCAGCACCCACTTTGAACACAGCTTTCTCATTAACAAATGGTCACGCAAAATGATGAATACACTGCCTTCTGATATATTCAACTCCTCTGCTATCTCATGCAACTTCAATTTACAATTGGCCAAAACAAATTTGTGAACTTTTTTTGTGTTTCTGGAACAACTGCCAATTTTGGGCGACCTGAGCATTCAGCATTATGTACGACCACATTTAAAGTCAGCATACTACCTTTTAACCTGTTGTTTCCAATTGAGCAGATTCTGAATAACACTTATCAAATCATTGCTTTGATTGAACAGTATTTTTCCTATCAGAAAGCAATGCTTTATCAACACACAAAATTCAGATTTTTCCATTGTTTTGAAATTTGCAACAGTAGTTTCACTTAAATAACTGTAATTTGTAAACTAATAATCTGATTGGGCCCAAATTTTGTCCAGTGCCATTTGGACTTTTTATAAGTAGCCCCATCTATATGTCAGGTCTGGGATATATTGAGTGATGTGTCAATTCATATAACTAAAACTTTATGTGTCTGTGTTGTCTTTAGACTGTTCTACTTGACAATTTGTTTTGCCATTCTTATGATATAGTGTAATGGTTAACAAGCTTGTCTCATTAAAACATATTGCACCTGAGTAGTGGGTTCAATCTTCACTGGGTGCCTCATACACCCGGTCTTGTGCCACACTTAAACGGTGCTTAGAAATTCAACTCATGCATGTATGTTTTTGGACAGTATTGTGCTATCTATTAAAACCTTTGTTTCCAAAGACCTTGAATCACCTCTAAATAAATCATGTCAGGTTCACTATCTACTGTGACTTGTTATATAATGATTTTGTTGGCACACTCACCTAATGGGCCATTCATGTTATATATGTGTGTTTTGCGGGTGTGTTTCTGTGCATGTGTCATCAACCATTGTTAGTTTGCTGAGAACAAAGGTCTTTCCTAAATCTTACCATAAAAGCAGTGACTGTGGGATTTTTGCCTTTTTACCATCAAACCCCTCTATTTCATTTCTCCATATCCTGTTTGGTCTTTTTCTTCTGTATTTGCCAGTAAGTTAAGCAACTTTTTACACCATCAATTAGTTATCTTTTCTTCTTGCTATATGTCTCACCTGACACTGTTTTTGTAGTTGAATCACTTTGATTGAAATAAAATAAGTGTACGGAACTGCAAAAGATGGCTTCCAAAAGCTAAGCAAAGAATTAAAAGTGGAAACATTTCAATAGAAACAAAGATCAGAGTAGTAAACTATTTATATACAAACTCTAGCATAATGGCTAAAATGTCGATTTGTGAACTTGATGATATAGTAATTGAGTGTTCAATCCCTGCACTGGGCAGTGTATACTTGAAATCAGTTTAAACAGGAAAGCAATAAGAGCAGTCATAAAAACAAGAACTAGATGAGTTATTCATAAACATGGACAGTGAAATGAGAACATTCTATGACCGTCTGCCATAGATTAATTAAAGTGTTTAGTTTTGGAATTCCCTGTAGGTTACCCAAATCAATATACACCTGGTGAAGGCAGGAAGATACAACAGCTGAAACATTGTGATAGCAACAACAAAAACAAGGACAATACTCTGCATGTAAATAATGCAAATTCAGAGAGTACTGAACTGTTATGTAATACTGGTTCTCTTTTATGGCAGTGAATGCTGGACAAGCTCATCACATTTGAAGAAGAGATTTGAAGCAACAGAAATGTGGTTCTACAAAAGAATATTTACAGTACCATGGACTAAACATGTAAGCAATGAGGAAGTTTTAAGAAAAATGGAAGCACAAACAATACTTATACTTAGAACCAGAAAGAGAGACATTTCTAGGACATATAATGAGGAAAGAGGGCTTGGAGAATTTGACATTCACTAGACATATTGAAGGTAAGACAGAGAGCAGGAAACAATGAGTAACCTGACTAATGAGCTTATGAAAATGGATAGCCAAAAAAACAAAAACAAAAAAAAACTTTACTAAAAGTTAAAAAAGACAGAAAGTCATGGAGATCTATGATTGCTAATGGCCTGAAAAAACACAACGTATAGAAGAAGAATCTACCATTCATCCACACATTGAATATTGTTGCTACATCTGTTCTGGTGCTTCTACTATGTATTTAGAGATTCTTGATAGAGTACAAAGAAGAATCTGCAATATTATTTGTCCTGACATGGCACCTCCACTTCTGTCACTTTTGTGCCACCATAACATAGCTTTCCTGTGCCTGTTCTATGAGTATCTTCATGGTAATTTTTCTATTGAGCTTTCATCTTTGGTACCAGACTCTACAAATTTAAGCATAATACTAGACTAGCAGCAAGGTCTCATTATGTTACATTTGAAATGGCTAGATGTAGATGTAACTGTAATTTCTATGCTAGCAGTTTCTTCTCTCGCACTTCTCACTTATGAGACTCTCTTCTAGTTTCTTACTTTCCAGTCAAGTCTGATCTTAAAAATTTAAAATGCAATTTGTTGTTTTCTCTCCTTAATAGTCTTTCTCTTACACTCAGTAACCTCTTGCATCTGAGTAACTTTATTGCCTTACTTAGGGTAAACTGATTAAAAAACTATCTTTTCGATGTTAACCATTTTCTATCATTTAGAATTGTTTTAAGCATTGCATTTTTGGCATATTGTCAAGGTGCTTTATAATTGCCAGAAAAATCCACAGTACAGAGTTATTTCCTTTGGACTATTTCATAAGAAGACTAAATATCCATGTTGTAAGTGTTACCCATCAGATATGTACATAGTATAGTAATTATTAGTATTGATGCAGTTGCACTCACTTTAACAGAAATACCCTTGGGAAAGATATGAATCCATCCCTCATCCCCTCAGCTAAAGTTTAATAGCAAGGCAGACTGTTCTCTCAAGCTTCTACATATATAAATAAGGAAAACACATTTTTAGCGTCATTGATAAAAATCCTAGTAAAACACATATTCATTCTACTGTATCCTTGCTTTTTATATAAAAGTGACATGAGAGGCATTTCTGTTGCACACAGCATAGAAACTAGTGTACAATTTGTATGTTGAGTTTAAATTCCAACCAAGGCTGTCATGGTAATTTTTGTAGAAATACTCTTGGAAATGTATAAATACATTTCTTCTTACCCCAGATAAGAGTTAAATAGCAATGCATACTGGGATCTTTAGCCTTGGTCTAGAGTTACCATTCTTTACAATAATTTACAAATTCAATGAATTTTGTTCAAATTAAGCTTAGTTTAAATATGAGGTAGGACTTTTTAGAATGTTCTAGAATATTCTTTCTGAATTTCATGCAAATTATTCAAAGTTTTGAGTCTTAAGACATACAATGGCAGAACAGCTTGTGTTAATCTTGTAAGGTTGAAGAATTTTATCTTAATTTCACACCCCACTTGACAGACTAATTGGTCCCAGTCCCATGAGGCCAACTCCATATTTTATTTAAGCTTGAACAAGCCTTGAAGAAAAGATGACAGGAAATCTATATTCTGTCCTCTGTTGGAAAGCAGTAAGCACAATGAAGTGAAGACTTAGATGAGAAAAGGATTTCTAAGTAGCAGATTCAGAATTCTCAGATCTGTCCTTATGTGTGGTGCCAGCAGGATTGCTAAAGATGTATAATGGAACTGCATGGATCTCAAAATGAAAAGTAACTCTCTGACCCCAAGCCAGATTGGATGAACGGTGAATAAAGATATTTGGATCTCTTTTTGATGGAGTCGTTCAGTGGGCGGGAGGTGGATGCTGCTTATTCTTAAGAGTATGTCGTCCTTCAAGTGTGTAATTATTTGATTATTTAAAATATCTGCCGGCATCTTTACTTAGATAAATATGTTGAATATATACATAGGCACAAGAACATACATGAATATTATTCTGTATATAGATAGATAAAGATGCGTTTATGAAGATATATATACAGTAGCAAGCCTAAAGATTGAAGCGATGTTAAGAAAAAGTCTAAATATAAAATAACTTTTTATTTTAAAGCTTCAAAGAACATTTTATCAAGGAAAAAAAAGATATAAAAGTAAATTATATAATTCCAACATATAAAGCTCAATAAACTTATTTTGATAAAGTTATAAGAATAAATATATAACATTTGAAAAAAATAGATGATCAAAAACATCAGAACGATTAAATAAATCTATAAAATTTAATAATTATTTTGCTTTATTGAAAATTTTTATGGTAAGAATATAAAATCGGGTATTTTACTAAATTACACCGGCTTTTTACTGGCTCTTGCATTGTAAACATGGCAAAAAAATCTGTGATGGCATTGGAACTTAAAAAAATTGATAGTCAAGTTACGTAATCCTCAACTGGGGATTTTCAAAGAGTGTGGGGAAATCTAAAAGCATTATTCATAGTATTTTAAAAAAACTTGAGGAAACTGGGTCATGTAAAGCCAAGAAACCACCTGGCAGGCCTATGAAAACTACTGCAAGGGAAGACAGATGGATTGGTAAAGAATCAAAAATGGATTGATTTGTGACAGCAACCGCTACCTCTAAAAGAGGTAATGCTAACCTTAGCATTAAATTACCAAGGCACTATTTCCCAAAGACTTAATGTAATAAATCTGAACAGTCGAGCAGCCTCTACAAACCCTTACATTTCTAAAAAGAATAAAATGAGCCGATTGAAATTTGCTACTGAACACATCATATGGATAGAAGAACGATCGGATTGTGTTCATTTTAGCGAAGAGTCAAAATTTAACCTGTTTGGTTGTGACGAGAGAAGGTTCATTCGGCACAGTCCTAAGGAACAATATTTACCTCAATGCACTAAAAGCAGCATTAAATTTGGAGGATGAAGTGTGATTGTGTTTGGCATGATTTCATTTGCTGGTACAAGACCTCTTGTTAGGCTACATTGTAAAATTAATGCAACTGTATACAAAGAGATATTTAAGAAACATGTTGTACCTAATTTGGGAACTGCAATTAATCAACCAGCTGTATTTAAAGACTCTTTCCTTCTCCCGATGATATGTTGGAGTCCCAACATTGAAACAAACATATGATTATAGAGAAGAGGACATATATAGAAAAAATTATGTACATGTTCTAAAACATAATTTATAATATATATATAAAAGTTTTTTGGTGTCTATTATTCTTGGTAGGCTTCCTTTCTTATAAAGTTTTATTAGACTTTCCTCTTATGACCTTAGACCCAATCAGTTATGTGAAACTTTTAAACTACAGTTAGAATGAAAAAAATACATAATCATGAGTAGTAGCTTAATGGTCAAAGTGTTAGATCAGAGGCTGCAAGTGAATTTTAATTGTCTAACAGATGTGGGGGTGTTGTAAAGAAATATACTACCAACAACTATAATAAGCTTATGAATACCATCTTCTTTATCACTTTATCACTTTTTCACTTATTGATCATTTAAATGATTCATCAGTCACACTATTTATTTGACATTTATTGCATATTTTCAAAAAGTCTGACCTATAACAATTATTAATATATCTTTTATGTTTTCTAACAAGAGTTTCTTTTTAACAGCTTTCAGCTATGATTACTAAAAGCATAGAAATGTTGACACAAAAATCCAAACTTGCAATAAAATTAAGATCACAGTCGGCAAAACAAAATTATAAACTTTCAGCTATGATTACAAACAAAAAAACTGTTCACACAAAACTCCAATCTTGTGGAAAATTAAGCTCACTGTCAGAAAAACAAAATTATAAGCAAATTCATTTCAAACAATATTTGTTCTCATTTTTCTCTACAGCAACATAAAATGAAAGAAAGTCAAGATGACTGTGAACAGCAATGATGGCATTAAAGATGAAAGAGGACATCATCTAGAAGCAAATTTGTTTAATACCTATAAGAATAATTTTGCTTAGTGATTAAAACTTTTTCTTACATATTGATTTGGATCATAAATATGACTTACTTTTGATCATTGCATCCTGAATGAAGTAATGTATGTAGCGAGAAAACAGTTAATGCTTAGCTCTTGTATATGCAGTAGAAGCAAGAGTAACTGATGCACCCTTAACATTTAAGTTTAAAAATCTGAAACAAAAAACATGCATTATATACAAATAGTTACAGAAAATATGGACTCAGGGCAAAAAATATTTTTGATACAAGCAAAATAAAGAGAAATGTTTTTTCCTAAAAAAATAATACATAGTCTTTTTTTTTCATTCTTTTTTCATTTTTCTTTACTTTTTCATTCTTAAAAATACTTTTTCTTAGAAAGAAAAATAATTTTTGGTGTTAGCAAAAAAGGAGATACTTTCTTTTTCTCTTTTCTTTCCTTATTTATTCTCTTTTATTTTCATAAACATTTTTTGTACAAAGAAAATGTTATTTAATGTAAACAAAAGAGAAGAAAATGTGTTTTTCATGAAAGAATATTTTTTTAAAAATATTTTCTTCTCTTTTTTATTTCCTTTTTACCATAAAAATCTTTTTCTTGGAAAGAAAAGTGATTTTCTTCTAAAGTTTTTCTTCCTTTTCTTTTTCTTTTCTTTTTTTGTACTTTTTTCTTACAAAATATTTTTTCTTAGAAAGAAAAAACATTCTTTTGATGCCAGCAAACAAAGACAAAAAGTTAAAAAAATATTTTATTCTTTTCCTATTCTTTCTTTTTCTTAGAGCACTTTTTTCTTAGAAAAATGATATGTTGTTGCTAAAAACTAAATTTTTATAATGTAAATCATGTAAATTTAAATATTTGTAAATATAGCCTGAAAGTTGAAGGTGCAGTAGAAGCAAGTGTAACTGAGCACCCAGTGAGAATTGAACTCCCTACAATAGGGACATTGTCAATGGGTTGGAATTTTTTATGTTGTAGTAGATGCCTCATAATGCCTGCAATAAGTAACTTAAGATTATTTATTAATATAGATCAGCATATTTTCTCAGTATCAAAATATTTGTTTACTCAGCCTATGATCAAAATGTTGTCCTCTAGCTAAGGATCAGCATTCCTTTCTCTGGATTTGGGCTGCAATTAAAATGTAGCGTCTGTTGTTTCTTCCTCTTAAAGTTATGAAAGATGCCTAGTTCTTGGGATTTCAACCCAGTGGAAGAATCATCTCACTCAATTCACTAAAGAGGAATGGTTAGAAGATACCAATGCTAGTATGGACAGTTTTCACAATGCCAAAGCACATTTTTGGCTCATATATCAGATCTTACATCTATGAATTATTATTTGTAGATCACTATACAGTGCTGAATGAATTGGTTAAATGATGAGATAAAGGGGAAAGATTTAGTTCCAAGGTTTATTTTGACAGTCCATTTACTAAACCTAGTAACTTTGAAAAACTGAGAAATCTAATATTGATTAATACAATAGGAATTTGTGGGGAGCTATGACTGCCCATGTCAAAACATATCAAGACATGGGCAAGCATAACTCCCCACAAATTCCTAGCCTTTGTAGTTCTTACTAATATTTCATCTTTTTGCTATCCCTTCTAATTTCTGTGCAGCCATCTTTTTATGTTACGTTACTCACTGCTTTCCTCTATTTCTTTTAATTTTTACTTATATGTCCTGTAAGTGTCAAATTTTCCAAGCCTCACTTTCCTGCCATAGAATTTTCAACTTTCTCTTCCTGATGCTAAGGAATTATCATCCTTTTGGTTTCTCTTTTTCTTAAAATTTCCTCATTGCTCATATGTTCACTCCATGATATTCTCAGCATCCTTCTGTAGAACTGCAAGTCTCTTCTATGAGGAGATTCTTCAGTATTCACGACCTTAGAAGACTGATATTAGGACACTTTTCTTTATTTCTAATGAAATTTTCCAATTCCTTGCCAATTGCTCTGCTTTTGTAAGTTATTTTTTGCTATTCCAATGCACCATGTGCGTTTGTGGCACAGTGGATATTGGCTCAGAATGAGAAATCAGGAAGCCAAGTTCAAATTTCAGTTGAATTCCTTGCATTCACTTATGCACAAATACACTTGGGAAAGGTATTAATCTATCTCTTCTCTCCAGTTATGGGTTAAATAACAGGACAGATTGGATTCTATAACCTTGGTTGGCAACCAGTCTGCTGCAGAAAATAATGGCAACCTACTGCGGGATAATCTTTTGCCTAGTCAGTCATGTCTCCTTTGAGACATGATCACCCAAGTATGTATCATGTATGGCACTTAACTGAATCCACCATCAGATTTCAGGTGTCATATACTCTTTACTCCATTAGAACATTTCCCAGGTATCTGTATTGGAGTAGATAGACTAAACTATCACCCAGTTCACACTCCACCCACATCTATTGAACAGGTGAAGAGGCTCATCCCTTATTTCCTGTTTAAGATGCAGTTTCCAGTTTTCTCTTTTCTAATCTTCTCACTCTTATGTAGCCCCCTGCATATCAGTGGCATTACCGCCTTGCTTGGGGTGATATGATAAAAAAAAAAAAAAAATCTAAATTGTTGTACTTGCTTGAATTTGTTAACACCCTTCATATTTTCCAAGTTGGGCCATTCTTTTTTGGCCATACTCTTTTTTTACAATTAATGCTTAATCCTTTCTTCTTGCTTTCCTTTACTACCTTCTATAGAAGTTCCTGCAGTGTCTTTCCTGTATATACTACTGTGTTATTTATATATTTTATGTTGTTAAAATTGTGTCTGCCAATAAATCCTGGTATGAGCTTCAGTTCTCTCACAATCAATTCATTTTAAATGTTGAATCAGTGAGAAGACTTGTCTTACATCTCTTTCTATTTTTGTACAGTTACTGAATTCATTTTCTATCGATATGCAGGTGTTTTTCTCCCAGTAAAAGTTCTGGATTAATTTAATATCCTGCCCAAATATGTCAAGCTTTCCATCACTAGTCATCTTTTTTTTATATACCCATACATACAAAACATGACACAAGGTGTTTTTCCATGTGAATAGGTACCAAAAATGCCAGGGTTTCTTGATTTTTTTAAACAAATATATCAAAGTGTAGGAAGTAAATCGCCAAAGACTATTTTTAGAATTGTTCCCAGTCGTAAGTCATTGGTAAGACAATCATCCATTCTTTTTATAGAACACTTCAAATATCACAAGGATATGTTTGCATTGGCCATGTTTTCAGTAAAATCAAGTATAGATTTTTTAAGCCATATCATCAGCTTTTTTTATTTAATATCAAAACCTGTTATTAAACTTAATTATATACTAACATTGGATGTAAATATGGTATAATAGTTGTTGGCTCAGAACAAGATATTGGCCAGCCAAGTTCCAATTCCCATTGTTTTTATGCAAATACCCTTTGAAATTCCTATCCTTTGTAGTTCATACTATTTATGTGATGTACTTGATGGGAGATAAAATGATGGATATTATAAAGTTTAGATACATGCTTACAGGATTCTGAACTTTCTTCAATAAGTCAAAACTAAAGAATCTTGAGGTTGTCTTTCCATCTCTTTCCCCCCAGATGGGTTAAATAGTAGAGCAGTCTTGGTTGACAACCATTCAAGGGAAGGACAACTCAAACCTGAATAGATGGAACTTGTATGTGTCTAAGGAAAGGAAAACCCCAACAGAATACGGAGGTTGAGTATGAGGCCAATCATCCTAACTTGGAGAATGATTAAATTACAGAAAGCTCACCAATAGCCTTATGTACTACAAATGATCAGCTAGATAGCAAATATAATAAACATTGGTTGAATTTATACTTGCATCTATAGTTAAAAAATTTTAATGTTTATACTTTAGACTATTGGTTAATATTGGTTGTGTTTATGTATGAGTTTATAAATATTGGTAATGTTTATACTTTATCAACCTTTGAGATTTGAAAAAGAAAGAGAGTGAGGGGAAATTTACTTGCCCCAAAATCATTTTACTTCACCAACTCCATTTTCTTAATAGTCGCCTTATGTAAACATAGTGTGAATTGCTGACGAAATACAAAAAATGAAATTTTAATTAAAATTTTGAACAATTTCAAAACTTTTTAAAAATAATAACGACAAAATTTGATCTTTCCTCTTAATAATAACATAAACATTTTGATGATCAAACTTTGTTTTTATTAAGTTTTAACATCATGATATGCTATTTTTTGGCAACTGAGTGGAGGTACCTAAATTTGTAGTTTCTTTCTTCTGTTTGACTACAGCCTCTATCTCATTGATAAAAAAAAAATAACAAATCTGATTTTCTCAACGATCTTCTATAAAAACATTACTTACTTGTATAATTTGTTTTTTGGTCCATGGCTGAAAGAAGTATGCATATTTTTTTTTCTTTCAAATGTTTGTTTTTACTTTTTGTAAGCAAGAAGGAAATCTAGATGTTGAGTCAAGGATAATATTTTTCCAAATGAGTTTCTAAAAATCTGTGAGCGTCTTTAATTTTGGTGACTGAGATATTTTGGCTCCACTCTGGAAGCATTAATTGTAAATCAGGCAGCATGCATAAGACCAAAGAGTTCAATAATGTTATTGTAGGTTATTTTAAGTAACTTGTGAATCTTTAATGGCATACTTTTGGGTTGTAAAAGGAATCAGATTTCTTTTTTCTATATTTGAAGGGACACATTTAATTGCAAGATTTTAATTGACTGTGGGCAAGTAAAGCAATAAACTTTAATTGCCCAATTAAGCTTTTAATTGACTGAGTTGATCGAGCAAGTGAAATCTTAAAGGCTGCTTATGTCTATTAGTAAATACTGGTTGTGTTTATACTTGAGTCTAACAGTGAATATAAATGAGATTTATTGTTGGATTTATAGATAAAAATTATGCTTAATCTTGAGTCTAAAGGTAATCATTTCTCATGTTTATATTTAAGTTTATAGGTAAACATTGGTTGGTTTTATACTTAAGTTTGCCAGCATCCATCCAAAGCTGGCTCCTTTTGAGGCTCTTGCAGTTAGGGCATTCTAGCTCCTGCCAATGTCTGAGAGAAAGTTGAGGAATAAAAAAAGAATGAGAAGAAAATAGAAAAAAAGTAAATAATCTAGCACTGAAGGGTGATGGATATTACAAAGTTTATAGGATTCTGAACTTTCTTCAATAAGTCAATGCTACAGAATGATGATTTGATATAAATTATAAATATTGAAAAATGCAAAATGATTATCATGGTGTTATCCCTGCAGCCTGAAGATGGAATATAGAAAAAATAATTATAGAAAAATTATTTATATGAACTCTACATACTTGAAACTTAATGGGAAGAAAGGTCATGGAAGTGCGGGATCCTTGTCCTTCCTAATAAACCTACAAAACAAAATTTGAAATATAAAAAAATCAGCCTTCAGGTGTATTTCCCTAGAGAGAGCAGAAAAGAATCATTTTATTAGTAAAGCCTGTAGGCAGCATAAGATTCAGATATTTTCTCCTGTTATCAGCTTCCATAAAGGAAGAAAGGAAATTGTTATCATTAATAAAAAAAAAAAGCAAACATGTATCCTTAGATTTACAAGTGATCAATAAATCTATACAGAAGTGTGGGTTTTATTTAGAAATGTATCTGTTGGCCTGTCCTTCAATATGACAGCAAATGCTGGATAATCTCATCAAAGATGAGGGAAAAACTTCAAGCAACCATATGGTTCTACAGAAGGATGCTGATGAGGTACTATGGATCAAACATGTGAGCAATGACAAGGTTTTAGAAAGGATGAAAATGAAAAGGAAACTGAAATTTCTGGGACACATGATGAGGAAAGAGGGCTTGGAAAATCTGATACTCACAGGATAGATAGAGAGAGAAAAAGCTACTGGAAAAAACAGCTTGTGACTTACTTGATGAGAGATAAAATGATGGATATTACAAAGTTTAGATACATGCTTATAGGATTCTAAACTTTCTTCAATAAGACAAAGCTAAAGAATGTTGATCTGATAGAAATTATAAATATGGAAAAACCCAAAGTGATTATCATGGTGTTATCCCTGCTGCATAAGGATGGGATATAAAAATATAAATATAGACAGATCTTGAGGTTGATTGAATGCAAAACTTTTATAATCTGAGAAATACAATATGTGATTTTAGTCTGTTTTAAGTTATTTAAATGCAATGTGCATTATGGTGTAATGAATATTGGCTTGAAATTGGAAATTCGTAGAACTGAGTTCAAATTCCAGTTGAATTTGTTGTATTCACTTGTGAGCAAATATCTTTAGGAGAGGTATGAATTCATCTCTTCTCCTTTCAAATATGGGTTAAATAGTAGTAAAAATTGTGATTTTTCCTTAGTTGGCAATTAGTCACCACAGAAGAAATGGCAGCCTACTGAGGGGAAATTTTCTATCTAATCATTTATGGATCAAAAAGACATGACTGCCCAAGCATGTATCATGCATGATACTTAACTGATGAACATGATGAACACAATTCTTGTTTGTAATCATTAGAGGAGCCCATAGTCATGTTGTAATCTTCTTGAAATTGTCACTAAACTGTATCAGTCTTTCAGCAGTGATATTATTTGAAGGCAATTCTAAACCAACTTGACCTCCATGAACCAATTAAGGAAAGAGAGCTGGTTGATATTAAGTGTAATAAGAGTATTAATGATTGCAACCAAAAAGAGATGTATATCCTGCAAGTGAATCAAAATCAATGATATCTCTTCTTGGGAAGGTGACTTTGCCTCAAATAATGGCACACAGTTGCGTATCGGTCTACTTATTATGACAGTCTAATTCCTAATGGATTTACTCTGGCTTCTTCCAGATCAATATGCAAATCTGATTAAAGAAATCATTCATATCTCTTTTGTATTAGAATCTCTCTTAAAAACTGAATGAGATGGCATCACGTCAAGTGTTCAGTCCTTGTTATAATGCAGGTCTTCAATTGTAGGATGATTTTTTAAAAAAATAGAAAGGAAATCTAATCTTAAATAACAACCCAGAAATAAAGTCTGCATTTTGTTGGCCATTATCAATATTAGATATTTTTATCATACATTGAATCTGAGCATCAGGTCAAATGTTCAATTCCAGTTGTAACTGCAGGCTGGTTAAAAAATTATTAAGCAATATTTAGCTTTAAAGTGTTACACTTTTTTGCTACGGAAGCAACACAACCTATACCTTCAAACATTTTCAAAGAGAAGTACCTTAGGTACAAACAAAATAAACAGTATCATGATCAATTTAGATTATAACAATTTTATTTTTTATTACAGTTAGTCTTTGGTGAAATAATAAATTTTTAATCATCTAGGTTGTTTTTTTGGACACATTCTTTGAGAGAAATGTATTTTTAAGAAGGACAAATGGTTTTTTCTAAAAACTTTTTACATGTTTGTATATTTTTAGGCTCAGCAGTTAATACCTACCAAAATTGTTAAGGATCCATTTCAAGTTTACAAAAAAATTATTTTTTTTTGTATATACTGACCAATAAGACGTGTGGTCTCAAGTCCTAATAAGAACCTAAATATGTGCTTTGTATCTTTCTGAATAGATAGAATTCAGATGAGTATTTTAAAGCAGAATGTTTTTGACATTAAGAAAAGAAGACCAGAAGGCTTTTGAGATCAAGAAAAGAGGACAAGAAGGTTTTTTGACATTAAGAAAAGAGCAGTGAGAAGTAAATTGACATAATTTGGAAGAAGGTACAAGGTTACAAGCCAACTGCAGTGAGACGAAATAATTTTGAAGTTCAACTGAAAGTTCTTTTGGAAACCACAAAAGAATTCAAAGAAATTTTCCTAAAACCTCAGTGAGGTATGAACAGTATGAATAAAAAAAGATTTTTACAAAATTGTTGTATGTCCCAGAAACATTCAGTAAAAGAAGGTTTTCTTTCATTTTTTCTAAAAGGTGGTTGCACTTTTGTTTTATTGTCTTCCTGAATCACTTTCCATTTTTGTCTTTTTCTAAATTGTAATCCTTTTTTTCTATTTTCAGAGATTAATTTTCTTTTATGGTATATCTGTAAATGTTATCCTGCCTTCCGTTCGTTAAGTGCCATACATGAAACATGCTTGGGTGATCATGTCTCGAAAGAGACATGACTGACTGGGCAGAAGTTTATTCCGCAGTAGGTTGCCATTGCTTTCTGTGGTAGACTAGTTGCCAGCCAAGGCTATAAAACCCAATCTGTCCTGTTATTTAACCCATAACTGGAAGGAAGAGATGGAGTAATACTTTTCCCAAGGGTATTTGTGAATAAGTGAATGCAATGAATTCAACTGGAATTCAAATTCGAATTCCTGCCTTAATTGTTTTATAAAGCACACAAAAGGAAATTTTGATTTTTTTTGTCTTATATGTAAATTTTCATATTATTTCTATTCCTGTATATAGTAATTAATGTTTATTCTTTAAAACTTTACACAGTGATTTGAGTTTTGATTGTGCTTTATACAACTTTCTCTTCCTACTAACTAGGTTTTGTACTTGGCAAAAGAATTTAGAATTGGTAGGGAATTATTTGGTGCACATGTTGCATAGTGGTATAATGAATATTGGCTCAGAATGAGAAATCAGAGAGCCAAGGTTGAATTCCAGTTAAATTTGTTGTATTCACTTATGCACAAATATCCTTAGGAAAGGTATGAATCCATCTCTTCTCCCTCCAGATATAGGTTAAATAGCAGGACAGATTGGATTTTATAACCTTGGTTGGCAAGCAGTCTACTGCAGAAAGAAATGATGACCTATCATGGGAAAATTCTTCTGCGTAGTCAGTCATAGATTGAAAGAGACATGATCACCCAAGCATGTTTCATGTGTACCAATTAACTGACTGACTGACTGAGGAAGTTAAAAATGTCATACTTTACCCAAAAAGGGGAATTTGGTCATTGTGCAATTTTTAAAAAATTAAGTTTTAGTTTTAGTTATTTTCTTTTATCGCATGGCCCAGTGGATAAAAGTATTGGTTGAAGTAATCCAGTGACTTGACCCAAAGAGTTATGAGTTCAATACTAGGCCACAGCAGAGGTGAACAAAAACTTGGAGAGTTGAGTTACTAAAGGGAAATAACTAAAATTGAAACTGGGATATCCAAAAGAGGCATGGCACATGGAACTAGAACAATCTACTCCTGTGGCCTAAATATAGGGTTTGGTTTTAAATTCCAACGTATATCACCTAATGAAGACCAAAATGTACAGTAACTGAAATGTTTGTGAATATGACAATAAAATTGGGAGCAACAGTTCAAACAATTTAAATAGTTACCATACCTCATCTTAGAAATATAGACAGATGTTGAATGTATCTTAGTTACATTTCTGGAAGAGAGTGTATAATCTGAAATGATCAACAGTCTCAACATGGCCAGTATGGTCATGGTGACTTTTGAATTCATGCTAGTACAATCATCAGCATTATCAGAATAGTTCCATCTACCAAATTTCATTTACAAGGCTTAACTTGATGTCAGGTTGATAACATCAAAAAGTCACTTCTCTGACAAATAGACCATGGTGAGATTCAAACTGAGGTCTCATAGTCAGAAAGCAAATGTTCTAACCACTTGGCAGCACACCAAGATTTGTATATTATACCTTAATATTGCCTTACTTGCATTAATTCATAGTCATTATTATTATTATTATTATTATTATTATTATTATGTAAAAAAATAATATGTTAATTTAAAAATTATAGCAGAGTCTATAAATAGGATAGGAATGCAGTTATTGCTTGTTGATCCCAATTTTGTCAAAATCTGTCTGAAAAATTTTACTGCTACTGCCAGAATGAAGAAATTAGAAGACAGCAAGACAATTGATGGTTATAATGAAATCATGGACCTGTTTATGGGTACAGCTGGGTGTGAGGCAGCAAAGAAAGCCTATCCAATGGCCTACCCAAATGCAGTATAAAAAGACAGATGTGCATTGTAGATACCAGCTCAGAATGAGAAAATGGAGAGCTGACTTTGGATTGCAGTTGAATTCATTGTATTCTCTTATGTACAAATACCCTTGTGAAAGGTATTAATCCATCTCTTCTCCCTGCAACTATGGGTTGAATAGCAGGACAGATTGAGTTATATAGCCTTGTTTGCCAATCTGTCTACCGCAAAAAGAAATGGCAACCTACTGCGGAAAAATCCTCTGCCTAGACAGTCATGGATCAAAAGAGACATGATTGCTCAAGTATGTATCACATATACCACTTAACTGACTGACTGACTGACAGTTTAAATGGATTAAAAGCAACTCAAGCCTATCATGGTGAGGAGAACCTCACCATGATAAGATTATTTGTCTATACTTCTGAGATGAGGTAGTATTTACATTAATTACATTCTTCAGACTATTGTTCTCATCTTTATTGCCATGTTTACGATTTTTTGGCCGTTGTACACTCCAGCCTTCTTCAGGTGCATGGAATTTCAAAACAAACCCTTTATTTCAATCACTAGCATATATCATTCTCATGCCATTACATATGGAAGAAAGCCAGGACATACAATGGCCGAAACATCATAAACATGGCAATAAAGATGAGGACAATAGTTTGGAGACTGTAAACAATGTAAACTTAAAATAATAATAATAATTATTATTATTATTATTTTTTATTATATGAAAGAGCAGTATATCAAGAAAGTGATGCTGATAATGATAATGATATTAACCATTTCTCTACAGCGAAACATTTGACATTCACTGACCAAGTAGCCTTGTCAGTTTACTGTCAATTAAAATTTATAAAATCTTTCACTTAAATAATTTTTCAGGAAAATGGATTTCTGAAGTCCAATACCTGTTATTGCTTTTTCCTGTATTTTCTTCCCAACTATTTATCTGAAGTAGTTTGGAATGTCAACATCTTGATTATGTCATTATTTTCTCTTCAAGTTACATATGCTATCTATTTTAGTTGTTGCTGCTGTTGGCAGTCCTCAAATGATGCAATTTCTCTTATTTAGTATAGTTCTTTTTTAGTGGTTCTCTATCGCCAGTCCACAGTGTTCAAGGGAGGATCTTTAGCAAGAGGCTTTCCATGTTAGAATCTATTTTGTACGTTTACAAATCTACCATTTATCAGTGCATTGAATACTGTTGCCATATCTGGTCAGGGTGTCTTGTTATTCATCTTGAGGTTCTCGACAAAATCTAAAGGAGGATCTGCAATGTAATCGATCCTGACATGACAACCCACAGCTCATCTTCATTCACTTTCTCACCGACATGCTGTGGCTTCCCTCTGTCTTTTGTACAAGTATTTTTATGGCTTTTGCTCTGATGAGCTTCTTTCCTTGATGTCCTAACCACATCTATTTATGAGTGAAACTAGATTGGCATGAAGATCCCACTCTTTTGCCATTGAAATAGTTAAATGTAATTTTATAATCTAACAGTTTCTTTTCTCACACTTTGCATTTGTGGAACTCCCTCCTATTTGCCTGCTTTTCTGACAGCTACAATCTCCAAAAGTTTAATTGCAATGTTAATTGCCAACTTCTATCTCCTTGATTTTCATCTTTTTCTTATCCTTTCTTTGATAGCCCCTGGACCTTGCTTTTTTTTTGTTCTTTTCTCTCACTGAAAAACTCTACGCAACAGTAGCAGTCCTGCTATGCTTTGAGTGAAACAATTATAAAAAAAAACGACTCTTAGGTTTTGCTCACTCAAAACCTTTTTTTACCATTGATCTTAGGAAGTGGTTGAATATAGCTGACAGTTTAGAAATTTCTGAATGGGTTTGATGTCATGTATGACATCCATATGAAAGTCTCAATCTGACAAGGCTATTTAAGAACATGACTTATGTTTTCAGGTTGCTGTTTTGATTTTGTAGCTATTTGCAGTGTTGTGCAAAACTCCTTCTGGCAAGGAAAATTCAAATGAGAAAAATAGAGGAGGCAATAACATTTCACTAAAATAGGAAATTTTGTGAATTTTTAATATTTTCATTTGTATAAATAATAACCTGCATTCTTACTTATGATTATTATTGTAATATTTGTTAAAGTTGTTAAGTTTGAATATTTAACAATGCAAGGAGTTTATTCAGGCATTAGATTAGGAATCTTGATTCATCAGAAAATTCATATAAAAAGTTGTGAATTTTTCATGGATACTGCTCATTTTTATTATCTTTTGATCTCAGCCAAAAAAGTGAGAAGTGATGGCACTTGTGATAAAATGCCATTTTTCAGATGCACAGTATCAAACAACAGAAACTGAGTATGGTAATCTCCAAAAATCCAGTTAACATAAATAAAATAACTTCGTCTGCTGAATTATTTTTAAATTGTTAATAAGAGAAATGTTCATAACACAAAGAAAGAAAGAAAGGAAGAAAGAAAGAAAGGAAAATAGAAGTGTTTAACATCTTCTGCAAATTCTTCATAAATAATGGCCTATTCTGTTTTGATTGCATAGAAAAATACTACACTACACGAATGAAAGTAAGAAAGAAAGAAGGGAAGATAGAAGTACTTAATGACTGTTTCAGTGAAATGGAAAAAGTTGTTAATTTCATATCATTTGTACCCCCTTATTACCAGCATTCATATTTATAATTGTTATTGTAATATTTTGTTAAAGTTGTTTAGCGCAAATATTTAACAGTGTGATAAGGAAATTTCTAAAGATATTTTATTATCATAAAACTCACAATGAGCTTATCATTCAATCATTAACTTAAAAATTAAGATTCACTAGAAAATTCAAATAAGAAAACCATAAAATTTTCTTGGGTTAAAACTAGCTATTATCATTATTATTATTATTATTTCTGTATAATTTTTTTTTATATATTAATTTCCTAGCTGTCATTGCTGGGAGCAAATGACAGCAAATCTCCTCAGAGTGTCAGCATTTTCTTTAGTACCCTCACAGACAGCAGTGCTACTTTTCTAATCAGCCTCAGTGATTCCCCAAATACCTAGGTTCTCCAATCACCCATTTCAGTTTTCAAGGATGGATCCAGATGTACCAATTAATATTATTATTATTAGTAGTAGTAGTGGTAATAGTAGTTGTAGTAGTATTAGCAATAGTAATAATAGTAGTAGTAGCAATAGTAGTAGTAACAGTAGAAGCAATAGTAGTAGTAGTAACAATAATAGTAGTAATAATAGTAGTAGTAGTAATAATATTAGTAGTAGTATTAGTGATAACAGGACTTTCAATAACAGAAATATAGATGTTCTATTGATTGTTAATGTTTACTGTAGCTTTTATTATTATTTTAGTATCAGCAAAATAATTACTACTCTTTGCATAGTCAGTGTTACAACAAAAGAAATAACATTAAAAAACGAACAAAATTAGATATTTGTACCAAAAACAGAAAGACATTATGGTGATTGTAATTACATATACAATAATGATTTGATAAAAATGGAAAGTGACATCAAACTGTATGATTTCTAAGAACAGATAATAATAATCAATACTCTAATAAAATTACGAGTGAGATTAAGTTCAGAAGACAGTTCCTGAATATAAAAGAAAGTTCTCGAAGTTCCAGCCATAGACTGCTGCAAATCTTTTCAATTTTGAGTATCTTTCATGTTGATCTTGGCTTTTAGATTTAACATTTCCAGTTGCATCAAAACATTCACTGTAACAGCAAAAAAAAAAAAATTCTCATGCAGCTGTATATATATCCACAGAATAATTTCAGTGTGAGACTTAATTCACTTATTATCAAAGTACGAAATCAGTCAGATGTTCAAAGAAAGAAACGATTAGTCATGCGACAGTTTATGACTGGTCGACCAAATTTCTACAGAACAAATTTGAGACATTTGGCATGCCACAAAGTGGATCCTCATTAGAATGGTGTGAAAATGAATTTGTTCCAACTTGTAGAAGCCAATCCTCATTTGACCAGCTGGATAACCATCAGACACTCCCAACTGTCTTTAACCATTTTGTTGCAATTGGCAAAGTCTCCAAAATTGGTTACTACACCAACAACAAGCAAATTACTATTATTATTTTATTACCAGTTTTAGTAAATTTGATTATTGTTGCTTTTTATTCCAACTCACTAGATCAAGGTATACTTTATTATTAATATTATTTTATTGTTAGTTTTATATAGAATAAAAGAAAGAAAGAACATCAAAAAGATGAAAGAAGAAAAGAAAGAATATTTTTAAAAATATAAACACAAAGGTGAAAATGATAAAGAAGAAAGAAAGAAAAACATAAACAATGAAAGAAGAAAAGAAAATATTTAAAAAACTATTATAATTAAAAGAAAGAAAGAAAGAAAGAAAGAAAGAAAGAAAGAAAGAAAGAAAGAAAGAAAGAATGACAGAGGGAAAAAATAAACCAGGAAAGACTGGATGAAACCAGAGAAGAAAAAAGGTTAAAGAAAGAAAGAAACATAAATAAATGAGCTGAAATGAAGAAAGAGTGAATGGATAAAAAGAGGTAGACTGAAAAAAAGAAAGAAAGAAAGAATGAATGAATGAATGAATAAAAAAAATTAAACCAAAGAAGGAATAAATAAATGAATGAAGAGTAGACTGAAGGAAGAAAACAAATGAATAAACAAAAGGGGTAAAGTGAAGAAAGAAATAGTAAAAGAGAGACAGAAGAAATAATGAGAGAATGAAGTAAAATAAAAAAGAAATGTCTAAGCTAACTAAGAAAGAATAAAGATAGAATAAAAGAAAATTAAAAAACAAAAAGAGAGAAAGACTGAACAAAAAAAAAAGAAATATTATAAAATAAAAGTGTGTGTTGATAACAATGAATAAATGTCAGAAAATGTTTTAAATCATTTTTGCTATTTGAAGGCCTAAGAGCAAACATTATAAATCACTGTAAATATAGATCATCAATACATATTGATATAGATTATTGTCTTGTCTCCATAGTGGGACTTTCTCATCAAAACTCTATAAAAAATAGCAGTCCAAATTATAATTATCAAAGCGCTGTTCATATCTACCAGAAGACTAAATATTTCAAATAGTTTATAAGATAACATTAAATTAATAGATGGTATGAAAAAAAACAAATACCAGGATTTTTCATGAGAGTGACCAAACATGAGAAATATGTGAAAGATGGATGTACCTTGGCCACAAAAGAAATGGCAATTGATCCCAATGGCACTTGCAAAGAAACAGCTTCTTTTCTCGTGCTTTTCGCCTGTGGAACTCCCTTCCACAACTCTGCTTTCCTGACAGTTACACTCTCCAGGTGTTTAAATGTAGGGTCAATAGACACCTCCTATCACACTAACTCCCAATTATTCTCAGAACACTCTCATCTACCCAACCCTCATTCTTGGTATCCTTACCCGCCTATCACCCACCCTCTGACATTTCCTATATTTAATCATCCTTTCTCCACTCTACGTAGCCCCCTGCGCAGTAGTGGCAGTGACATGCCTTGCTCGGGGTGAAACGCTTATAAAAAAAAAAACTTAAAAATCAAAGATATATATTGAAATAATGCAGACCGCAACAAGAATACTGACATGGAATGTCAATGTTATAATTGAAATTGTTACATAATTTTTACTGATAACATAGGTTTAAGTCCAGTTGGTATCTTTATTGCAGCTTTTCTATGCAGGCACATTATTTTCCCTTGAAAGTCTGGTTCAATACAGTGTCCACTTATTTTCACTCATCTTGACTTGTACTGGATAAAACTAAGTTTATTTAATATTAATACTAGGGAGAGTGAAGGAGACATGATATAAGGGCCACCAGTAAGTGTGGAGATTAAATAACAGTTTTAAAAAGCAAGAACTGTTCAATACAAAAAGAAAATAATACTGCCATGGGATTGGGTTTCCCATTGCATTTCCTGGCAATCTTACTCTTGTATGACTTGTCCAAACTCTCTTTTCTCATTTTATGTCCTAGACATTTTCATCATTTTTGTCTGATTCTAATTATGTGTCCTTTTTGGTTCTTACTGGGTGCACCATACTTTTGGCATGGTGCTACAAATAAGCTAAATTTAGAAAATTACCATAAAACAGATGATAGAATTAATTAGATAAATAATAACAAGACCTTCTTGCTTGAGATTTACAAAATATGAGGGATAAGTGAAAGATAGATGTACCTTAGCCACAAGAGCAATGGTAATTGATCCCAATGGTGCTTGTAGAGAGAATGGAACCAGCAAAGAGGTATACTGAAATAATGCAGACCACAACACTTTTGATTTTCTTTTCAAGAATACTGACATGAAGAGCCAGTCTCATATCTGAGATGGTTACATAATTTTTACTGATGACATAAGTTCAAGCCCAGTTGGGATTTCTAGTGATGTTCTTTTATGCAAGTAAATTATTTTTCCTTGAAAGTCTGGTGCTTTACAATCTTCAAGCACTCATTTTCATCTATCTAGACTTGTACTAGATGAAACTAAGTTTATATTTAATATCAATACTAGGGGGAGTGAAGGAGACATGATATAATGGACACCAGATACCTTCATTGTGAAGATTGAAGAAAAGTTTTAAGAGTCAAGAAGAAAAAAATATAAAAAGTAAATAATGTTACCATTGAATTTGGAAGACTAGGCAACATTTTAACTAAATTAAAAAAATATCAGATATCCTCCTGATTAAGAAAGAAAATTTGTCAAATTGTAAATGTGTTAGTGGTTCACAGTATGAAACAAAAAATTTCTTCTTCTTCTATGTTTTGTGTTATTCCTGGACATGGGCAATCATGGTCCTCCACAGCTTCCTATCTTGTGTAACCCTTAGCAATATTTATCTCTTTGCTAAGCCTCAAATCCCTCTGTTGCACCATCCATTCAAACAAGCTTATCATCTTGGTTGCCTATTGTCTTCTCTTGACCCTGTCAGTTGTAACACCCCAATGGACTGTCCGAAAAGTTTCTCCGGTGTCCGTTCTCCACGCTGTGATGTTGCCGGGAGTTTGTTGAAAAAGTTGGAGCCTCAAGCTGGGGGTACAAGATTAAACTATAAGGAACGAACTTCCACAACTTGGATGAGTTGAAACGATGCTTTATTTCGTTTAGAGTTAGTCTTTTCAGTTGGGGCAGGCGATGTGACGTTCAGCTCTAACTCTAATTAATGGAGATCAAATCCGAACTGACCGACTCAAGACAAACGGAGTTTCTACTCACTCAACTAACTGACTAACTTAACTGATCTGACTGATCAGCTCGGAAATATCACCTGTATTTATTTAAAACAATCCGGAAGTGACTAGAGACCCCCCAGGCTAAAACAAAACTAAAAGATAAGCATTGGTGACTGTAAGTTCAAAATTTCAAGGTACTTAAATTTTGCTCCCTTTGATGTGTAAACGGGATGTCTGCACTAAGCCTCCAAGTATTTTCCAGGATTTCTTTAACCTTTTATCTTAATAAAGCTTCCTCCGGATGTTTTTATAGCCCTGACACTTTACCCCAGACGTTTTTTATTGCCGGGAGAAAGGAAAAAATTCCATTATCTTTTCTTAATGTGTGGTCAAGATACAGTAAAGACAGTTTTTGACCTGGTCATTCAAAAATCTATTTCTGAACTTTATCTCTTATCACATTCAATCACTGAGTCAAATATTTACTGGAAGACTGGTAGGATTTAACAGTAATCTGATACCCTTTTCTCTTCCACAATTTTCCTTATAAAAGAAAAAGCGTTTATTTATTTATTTTTTCCTCTTCTTTTTCACTTTTGTTAAACATGTTTTTAATCTATTTTCTATTCTTAACCATTTTCTATTTGAATCTATTATAATAAAATACATATTTTACAAATCCACCTTAATATACGCCTAGTTATCGTGTCACACAGTATCAAGTTCTCCAAGCCCTCATTTCTTATTTCATGTCCAAGAAATGTCTTTCTGATTTTGTGTTTGTGTCATATTTGTTTACATTTTACTTGAGACTTCTTTCATTGCTTAAGGGCTCTGTCTATGCAATTCTCAGCATCCTTCTGTAGAATCACTTTTCTGTGAGAGAATTAGTAACTCAAAATATATGAGTCATATCAATAATAATAATAACATGAAATTCTCTGAGATCTTAAAATTCAAATATATCACCCAATCCAAGCCCAAAAATGAGATCTACTGATTAAAAGTAAGAAAAGAAAAACATTTGTCAGAAATTCGATTTGTATTATTCAAATAGACAACAGACTGAAATTGTAAAAATATGGAAATCTGGAAAGAAATCTCTGGAATTTGCAAAAGACCTGAGAAAATTATAGACTCTAAAATTGGAAGTAGTACCCATCATTACTAGCATACTTGGAACATGTTCTTAGATCCATTCAATGATATAGACAAAATTGAAAAGAATTGAAGCTATGCAGCCAATAGCATTAGTAAAAATCATTCAGAATATCAAGAAGAGTGCTTGTCAACTGAGGAAATTGTTAACACTCAATTTCCAATATCAGATTCTATTGTCATAAAAATCACTAAGTACAAATACTACCTATATTTAGCCATATGCTTGTATTTTCTACTTTCCAGATGTTTTTCTCTGTTAGTTAAAATTTAATACAGCAGTTCAGTTCAATTTTTACAGACCCTATATTTAAGAGCAAGAAGTCTAAGCATGGATGTAATGAAGAATACAAGGAAAGAGAAGGGTATATCAAATAATAAGCATAGAAGTACTGTTGGTCATCTTTTTCTTTATGTGCCATGTCCCCTCAGGATGTAGGTAACCATGGCTCTCTACAACTTCTTGTCCATTCTATCTCTTAATAAACTTTGTCTTTCTGTTATTTCTCCTAAACCCTGTTACACCATTCATTTATTTAAGCTCATTACAAGAAGGAGAAATATCAGGACCTCACTTGGGAGATATATGAGAAACATGAACTAAGATTTTTAAGGAAGATCATTCAGGCTTTGCCCAACAACCAAAAAGAATTATCTTTGAAAAAAACATCAGGAAAGAAATAAAACTCCCAAATAAACAATGACAATCAGTTCTTATCCAAATCAAAACAAAGATTTTTAAATTTCAAAACATCTCAATATCGAACATTGATTAGCAGTCTTACTTTCCAGATTATAACTACAAGTTTAATTTGATCTTCACTGGGTGCTCCATTAAAGTACACAAAGTTGAGCTTATAATGTATTAGTATTAGCATTCCTCCAGTTTTGTGGGGTTGGGTGCAGGGCTAACAACCCTGCCCCGTAAAAATCAGTTTGTTACAGAAACAGCAATGAAAAGTTGCTGCCCTATGCACCATCTGGGTGTGATGGATAAATGATGCTGTTGATGATTAGCATTAGTATATAATGGGTTAAATAGCAAGACAGTTTGGGTTCTATAGCCTAACGCAAAAGGTAATGGCAACTTACTGCAGGAAAATCTTCAACCTAGTCAGTCATGTCTTGAATGAGATATGATCACCCGAGCATGTACCATGCATGACAATTAACTGACTGATATAATGTATTATTATTATGAAATAATGCATTAGTATTAGCATTAGTATATAATGTAATAGTATTAGTATTAGGTTGTTACAAAAATAATGACTGATTTCAGAAACAATTTTATTCTTGAAAGATTAACTGTAGAAATGTTGAAATTAGTCAAAATAGGAGCCTTGAACATCTATGCACCTCTGCCATTGATCAACAAGAGTATATATTCCTCGTTGATAGAAAGTTATTGGATGTGATGCATCAAAATCTTTGAAAGCTGATTCCACCTCTGGTTTGAACCTAAAGGTTTTACTATTTAATAATGAGCTTAAGTGCTTAAAAAATGATAATCAGTGGGTGAAAAATCAGGAGAATATAGAGAATGTGGTAAACTTTTGAATCATATGTCTGTGAGTTTTTGCAACATCATTCTGGCAACATGTGGCCATGCATTATCATGGAGCAGAATTGTCGATTCATTAATGCAGGTCTCATTTTCTGCAGGTGTGCATACATTTCAGCAACTTGATTGCAGTAAAGCTCTACATTAATGATTTGTTTGGCTTCTACAAATCTGTAGTGGCTTCTTGCAATATATGGCCACACATTATGGCAGAGCAGAATTGGACCATGTTAATTGACTAATGCTGATTTCATTTATTTTGGCAGGGGTGCATGCATTTCAGCAAGTCAATTGCAGTAAAGCTCTGCATTAATGCTCTGATTGGCTTCTAGAAAACTAGTGGATAATAGCAATTGAAGATGCAACTTTGGCTTTGGCAAATGTCTGAGAGACTGATCACAATCAAGCCATTGACCTGATCATTTACAATTATCATAAAGGACCCACTTTTCATCATAAGTGACTATTGCGGCAAGAAAAGGATAATTAGTCTTATCGAGCTTTTTCCCCTTGACAGTACTCTGAAAATGGTTTGAAACTTTTGCAGTGCTGCTACTAAGTGTCTGAAACATTTCTCTGACACTTTGATGTGGGTTTTGCTCAACAACTGCTTGTAATTGTTTGTTGTCAAGACTGCATGATCATCTACCTTCTTCATCTTCAAGACTCTCATCACCAGTACAGAACTTCTGGAATCAGCTTCAAACTATTTGACCACTTGTGGACCCATCTCCCCATGCTCTGTTGATATTAGCATGAGTTTGAGAGGCACTGTGCCCAAGTTTGAATTCATGCAAGAAAAGTAAACAAAGATAATGTTTTGTCATGTTCATAATTAAGGGCTTCTATGCTTTAAAAATATTTCTGTCTGAAAATAAGTTAAAAATTATTAAAGAGTACACATTAATTATTATGTATACCAAAATTCACCTAATATATACTGTGAATACTATGTTAAAATAGCTTTTCAAAATACAACATTTCAAGCAGCCATTATTTTTGTAACAACCTAATATTAGGACATCACATATTAGTAGTATTAGAATATAATATATTAGTATTAGTCTTTTTATGATAACAAGATCCTCAGGTAAAGGTTTAAATTCATGTTATGTTTACATATAACATTGTCAGATTGACACTTTTATATGGATGTCATGCAGGGCAACAAACCTGTTCAGATATGTCTAAACTGTCAGTCAGCTACTAAGAAATTTGGTTTCATGTGTCATACTAGATACTTTTCTCTCCAGAAGCTATAGTAAATATCTATAAGTCTACCATTCGCCCATGCTTCGAATATAGCTGCCACATATGATCCAGTGCTCTTACTATTTATCTAGGGATCCTTGATACAATTCAAAGAAGAATGAGCAATATTATTGGTCCTGATCTGTTATCTTGGCTTTAGTCACTTTCCCACCACCATAAAATTGCCCTTTTGTGTCTATTGTACAAATGCTTTTCTGGTAATTGTTCAGACGAGCTCCTCGATATTGTATCTAGACATTTTGAATTTAACTAGCAATGAAGTCATCAGTTTACAGTTGAGCTGATTAGATGTAACTGTATGTTCTATACTAGCTGTTTTTTTTTCATGCTCTTCTCACTTGTGAAACTTCCTTCAAGCTTCATGTTTTCTAACCAAATTTAAGCTTCTAAAATTTAAGTGCTATGTTAATTGCTATCTACTGTTCTCCGGATTATTATTTTTTTTTATTCTTGCTCTTTAGTAATATTCTGTTTTCTAATTCTTTCATAGCCAGTAACCCCTTGTGTCTTAGTGCTTTACTACCTTGCTTGTGTTGAAGTCACTTAAAACAAAACTGTATGAAACCACTTTCTCAGATCAATGATTAAAAATGATTTTGAATGAATAAAGCTTGTGGATTTTAGTGGGGACAATGCTTCTTTGAAACTTTTGGACAAGCACGGCAGAATAAGAAAGAACTGTAACAAATAACAAAAACATCATAAATATGTAACAAATGTAACTCAAAGAGAAATGACATAATCAAAACCTTGATGTTTCACATTAATTTGAATGAAAGCTTAGGAATGAAGCACCAATCAATACTGCTGGAAAGAACAATAACAGATAATGGACTTGTGAAACCTATTTTCCTGAAAAATTGTTTTTTGCTGAGTTAATTCCCTTGATAAGATTATTATTGGTCAATCATTGAGCTTGCATCATACACATATATAGAGAGAAAGAGAGGCCACCAAGAAAGAAGAGGCAACCAATCTTGGAGTGAAGGTGACTAAAGTAAAAATCAAGAAAGAGAAAGAAAGAAAAATAATAACAATAATAATACTTGTCATCATCATCAACATCATCATTGAGCTCACCTCATATATATATATATATATATATATATATACTAGCAGTATAGCCCGGCATTGCTCGGGTGTAATGAAAGCTTTAAAACTAAAGACTAAAGACTAAAAAGCAATAGTTGTTTCCAGTTATAGTGAAACCGTAGACTGAAAGAAAAATGAATGGATGTAAGTCAAATTTTGATTTCCTGGTATCAATATCAAATAAGTTTTTTTCGTTCTCTAAGTAAACGGTATCATGGCTGAGACTAAGAACTACAATTATACCTACTTAGAGCCAAACCCGAAGCAAAAACTAAAATAAAAGGGCTGAAAAAATACAGACATACAGGCATATAAACAAACACACACACAAACATCTTGCCTTTTATATATGTATATATTATTGATTTTCTGCACTATTGTAAGAACTGTAACCTTGAAACTTCTGAATATCGTTTCTTTTGTCTTTGTCTATGAGTGCATAAAATTTGATTAAAATCGAACCACTCCTTCTATAACCCGATTTTTCAATTATCGATTTTCAATATTTATCGGGGGTACCTCGACACAAAACCTAGCTAAGAACACTTGCAGACACTTATAGTACAACTGTAAATTTTCAAGAAAATCGGTTCAGCCATTTCGTCTATAGGTAACGGGGACACACAGACACACAGACAAAGTTCCATTTATAAATAAGTATTTGTACCCAGAGGGAAAATAGAGGCAACCTTGGAGGGAGAGTGGCCAAAATTTTTAAAAAAAAGAAGTTTTAAAAGAAATATTTTATAAATTTCATCCAAAATTAATAGTTGCTGTTTGATTAATGAATGCCTAATGTTTCCTTATAAAGAAATGGCTAATATTACCATTATCAGTGCATTCAATAGTTATGGCCTTGTGCTTGATTAAATGATGCTAATCCAATAATTTTGTCTATCTTGAGATCAAACTAACTTATTACTAATGTAGAGAAAACAATCCTTGCTAAGAGCCCCACAGTTGAGGCCCTTGCACTAGACTAAGAAATATATAGTAAATATCAATAACTTGAGAGCTTATAGTCAAGTGAATACTGGAAATTCTCCTTAAATATTTCATAAGTCAAAAACAAATAACAATGATAAAATTAATGAAAGATTTTATTAATGACAATTATGAGAATGAGTGATTTACAAGAGACCTGATCTGAATCATAACAGTAATTACGATAATCATATTATCGAAAATATCACAAATAAGATGCCATTTATAGGAAGGCAATCTCCTATATTAAAAACAATAGTGATAAAAACAAAGAATTAATCACAGACTGAACAATAAATTCAGTTGGAGACATTTCTTATCATTACTTAATTTAATTAGTGTTTTCATGCTTCATATATGGAGAAGGGAAAGTATATAAAGTTCCAAAGATGGGGAAGCTACCAGAAAAGGTCTTGCAATGTTGACTTGATGTTATTTGACTTTTGTAGTTTCCGCTTGAATGCTCTGATGTGAATAGCTAGAGAGAGAGAGAGAGAGAGAGAGAGTGAGTGAGTGAGAAAGAAAGAGAGAAACATTTTTTCTAGTATTCTTAAATTTTTCCATTTTCAAAATGCATCACACAATTACCACTTTAAAGGCAACCATGAAAAGAAATTAATAACCATTAACAACATAGCCCTTGAAAATGGATAAAGTGGTCAAAAGTGCTTGGGACAATAGATGTTATATAGAATTTTTATACTCCATTACCCAAACCAAATAAAAAAATTTAATAATATAAGAAAAAATTTTCTTAATATTCAACAAAACATGTTTGAAAAAAAAGTTACTGCCCAAATATACAGCCTATCAGAATCAGAATGATATTAATCTTCCTAATTTTAATATTTTAAAGCTCTGTAGGTTAAATCGTTATCTTTTATTTAAATGTGTATAGAGTAAGTTTTAATACAAATGTTTGCTGGTTTAATTTGACTTTGACCAACAACTGTTTAATAATTATATATATATATATATATATATAGGTTTCATTAAAATTGACAGACAAGTAATTATCATTAAGTTTTTTATATAATTTTTCACTTGTTCATATAAGTTTTTTCTTTTCAGAACTCAAATTATATAAGAATTAAGAATTGTCCAAAAATGTTGTACTTTTAAGCCCTTTTGGCTATACTTTTACCCATTATCAAGAATTAATTTTGTTTTACTTGTAAATAAACATTTATAAGCAGGCGTATTTAATTGTGCCATATCAAACTTTTTCTTTGTAATGTAACCAATGGCAACTACAATCATGGGAACAAAAACAATAACATTAATAATTTTTGCAAAACTCAAATGCACAATAACTACAGACAGGATGAATCTTCACTTTGCAATATCATCCAAAAGTATGCAACACCGACTAATTAAAAAAAAAATTAAATTAATTATCTATTATAAAAAATTTAAAAACTGCCAACCTCATTATTATAATAATAATTCACCTGAAAAATTTAACTGCAGAGAACTCATGTCATTTATGAATTTATATGTCCTTTAAATAACTGTGTTCCTTAACTATCCAAATCCATAAACAATTACATTGGCTACACCACCACAAAATTGACGAGAAGATTGTACCTTTCCCACAACAGTTCCATCCGACCTCATTTAAACACATGTCAAAATCTTCTAGGACCTATTCATGATATATATGTTGATAATACATACATAATAGCATCATTCACATGCAAAAGAAGATTAAAAAGAATGCAGGCATTACTAATAAAAAACAACATTTATGAACATTGTAAAAATGTACTTACTGTGTTTGGAACTTTATATTCAGAAGACTCTATATGCATGAACTTTGCACATGTTTATATACAAGTAAAACAAAATTAATTCTTGATAATGGCTAAAAGTATAGCTGAAAGTACTCAAAGTACATTATATGGACACATAAAACGATATATAAGAAAACTTAATGATAATACCTTACCTGTCATTTTTTTGAAACCTGCATAAAGGATAGATTGTTGTCCAAATACAAGATAGATAGATAGATAGATAGATAGATAGATAGATAGATAGATAGATAGTGATTTGAAAGGTCTATGATAGATAGATAGATAGATAGATAGATAGATAGATAGATAGTGATTTGAAAGGTCTATGATAGATAGATAGATAGATAGATAGATAGATAGATAGTGATTTGAAAGGTCTATGATAGATAGATAGATAGATAGATAGATAGATAGATAGTGATTTGAAAGGTGTATTTGAAATAGGATCGATAGATAGATAGATAGATAGATAGATAGATAGATAGTGATTTGAAAGGTCTATGATAGATAGATAGATAGATAGATTTAGAAATAGGATCGATAGTGATAGATAGATTTAGAAAGGTCTATGATAGATAGATAGATAGATAGATAGATTTAGAAATAGGATAGACGTGTTTGAAAGGTCTATGATAGATAGATAGATAGATAGATAGATAGTGATTTGAAAGGTCTATGATAGATAGATAGATAGATAGATAGATAGATAGATAGATAGATTTGAAAGGATGATTTAGAAAGGTCTATAGATAGATAGATAGATAGATAGATAGATAGATAGATAGATAGATAGATATTATCCTACATCTATGGCACAACTTGAAATTTCATTTGTTATGCAATCATAAGACACATCATTAGAATCAGACAGAAATGGTGGAAATGTCTTGGACATAAAATGAGAAAAGAGAGTTTGGAAAACTTGATTCTGACAAGTCATACAAGGCCAAGATTGCAGAGGAATACAATGGACAACCCAATCCCATGATTGCATTATTTTCTTTTTGTACTGTACAATTCTTGATTTTTAAAACTTTCATTTAATCTCCACAATAACTGGTGGCCATTATATCAAGTCTCCTTCACTCTCCCTAGTACTGATATTAAATTAACTTAGTTTTATACGGTACAAGTCTAGACAGGTAAAAATGAGTGCTTGACAGTTGTACAGCATCAAACTTTAAAGGAAAAATAATGTACCTGCAAAGAATTACCATTGCTCTTGTGGCTAAGGTACATCCATCTTTCACATATCCCTTATGTTTTGTAACTCTCAAGCAAGATCTTGTTAATAATTAATTTTATCATCTCTTATATGGTAATTTTCTAAGCATAGCTTATTTGTGGCACAAGTTCAAAAGTATAGCACACCCAGATATAAATATAAAGATAATTCCACAGATCTTGCTTACGCTTTCACTGACTAGACTGGTTCATCTTATGATGTATTTTGATTCCAATTTGTTTTTGTTTTGTTTTTTAAGTAAAAACTAGGATAGATCTAGTATATATTCACAAGGGAAAAGAAGGTGAAATGTTTTTATATACTTATGATCACCTAATACAAGGCGTAAGAGCCATTCAAGCAAGGTTTAAAGTTCATGACATTATGCAGATAAAAGATAATGGTTAAGATTTGAAGAGGTCAAGAATATAGGGATTAGAAAAACATTCTGCCTGAAGTCTGTTCTACAAGCAGCAGTTTTTGGAAAGAAGCTATCTGAGCGAAACTTTCTTCTTAATGGAATATGAAGAGAATTGGGATAATTCACACTTGTGTACATGGCATGGCAGGTCCTAATTGTAAAGGTGTTTTGATGTGGGGTCTGGCAAGACATAACACTTAATATGACAGAGTCAGTCATGATGGTAGTATTCAATAGTCAGCTAGACAAATCTAAAAAGTGTTATTTTCAAACAAATCTGTAAAAGTGTTATTTTCTTTTTGTCTTTCTAGACAGTTACCCAGGACTACTTATCATGAATGGACTGATCCATTCATGATAATAAGGAGGGTAACTGGCTCTTACCACAACATCTCACCTTTTGAAACTTATTTCATAAATCATACTTTTTTCTATATATTTAATTTCCACCATGAAAAATGTGCATTTCTCATCACTCAATTTAAATCTCTACTCGTTTATTTTACAGAATACCTCATTTATGTGCTGAATATGGCGCTCTCACTTTGCACTTTTTATTAAGATGCCATCAAAGTAGATGATCACAAAGTTTACATTGCTCAACATTGTGTCCATTACTTTCTGAAAAATTCCAGGTGCAACCTTAATTCTGAAAAGGAATTTGTTAAACTTGTATAATCCCTTGTAGGTATTTATTGTTAACAGTGTGAAATATTCTTTGTCAACCTGGATTTGCAAATGTGCATCTGACAAGTCTAACTTTGAAAAGTACTTTCCACCATTTTTGCAAAAATTTCTTCTGGGCTTAGCAGGGGGTAATTGTTTATTACAAAAAGAGTTTATGGCCAAATCCCATAAATTGAAAGGTTGTATCTAATCTGTTCTGAACAAGTTATAAGTTCTTTTCATCATGAATGCTTTAGCCTTCACCATTTTCCCATAAAATGATATATCTGATGTGAACTCTCCTTTAAATTTACATTTCTGTCCAGTAAAGCCCCAAGCGATTTTTTTTTTTTTGTTAATGATGATATTGGTTTACCGATTCTTTCCTACATTTCCCTGTTTATAATAGTCAAATCTAACTCTGTGTCTAGCTGAAACTTTATATTTCTTCTATCTAATTTTATGGTCATAAATTTTCTTTATTCCCATGTCTGCGTTATCTGTCATCGACTCTATGTTTACAATACTCCTGAATTTTGATTTTTCATTTATTTTTTATCTTTGCAATGCAAACTCTTGTGTCTCACATTTCCACATTTGAAATATTTTTTGTATTTAAAAAGGCATTTCCTCTTGTAATGTAGTTTGCCACATCTGTAACATGGATTTGGTTTTGTAAAGTTTTTTGTTTTTCCATATGCTTTAGGACAAACTGAGTCTATGTGGGATAGATCTCTTTTCTCAATTCTAGCCATATCATGCTGTAAGTTCACTATTCTTTGACACTTTCAGCTACCACTTGCAAGGTCAATTTTGAGTTCTGTGAGAAAATGGGTTGAGGGTAAAAAATAATTCATCACCCACAAGGCCGCGTAGATGCTTTTGTATTCTATCAAGACAGACAAGTGAGAACAAGGCAGCACCAACCCAGATATTATAATGGTTTCTAGTTGCCAATCTAGTAGCACACATAAATTTATGTGGTTGTGGCATCAGGGTCCTACTCAGTGTAGAATGTTCAGAGTCTAAAAGTGAGTCACCACTGTCAGCTCTTTCATTTTGTTCAGCTGATATGGTGTTGAAAACAGACTCATTCCAATCACTCTGGCTTTTGATTCCCAGAAGAATCCACAGGTAGTGTATTGCTGGTGATATCAGTAGGGAAATTTATGAACTCAAAGGAGGTGGAGACTACTTGTGGGTTTGCCAGAACTGTGAGTGATATAATTGCATTTTCATTTGGGTGTCGAATTGGAGCATAGTGTGAGTTGGCTTTCAACAAAGTTATACACTTCTTTCTTTTTCTTTGTTATTATTTTGCTTTTTCTTCTAAATTTCTAAATAAATCGTTTTAAGGCTAGCACTTTCTGCTTTGATGTTTTCATGGTAAAATTTGATTCAGTGCAGCTTCTGATCTTCATAGAGAAAATACTTCTCTCTACTATTCGTTTGAGAGACTCTTTCTGATTTCTATCAGCATGGCTGATGCTAACCTCCAAAAAAGTAAATCACTGCAACTTCTCAGGCTAACATTTTGGGCTGGCAGGAAGTGAAAAGAATATATTGAATCAATTGCTAGTCTACTGCTAGAAAGTTGGTTCACTTCCTGATGCTAGACAATTTTTCTCTCCAGAATCTATCATAAATATTTATATGTCTACCATTCTTCTATGCTTTGAATATTGCTGCCACATCTGGTTTGGTGTTCTAGCTATATGTTAATAGATTCTTGATAAAATGTAAAGAACAATCTGCAACATTACTGGTCCTGAGCTGGCATCTTGGCTTCAGTCACCTTCCCACAGCTATGATGTAGCTTCCCTGCACCTTTTCTATAAATACTTTCATGGTAGCTGTTCTGATGAACTTTTCACTGTGGTATCTAAACTTTAAGAATTTAAGCACAATACTAAATTGGAAACAAGGTTTCATCAACTTACAGTTAAACTGACTAGATGCAACTGTAAGTTCTATGCTAATAGTTTCTTCTCTCATACTTTTTGCTTGAGGAACTCTCTTCCAGCTCCATGATTTCCAGCCAACTTTGATCTTCAAAAACTAAATACAATATTAATTGTATTCTACTGTCTTCTTGATTCCACTTTTTTTTATTGTTCTCACTCCTTAATTAGGTTTTCCATATTCTCATATTCTTTCAAACTCAGTATCCATTTGCAGTTTCGTGCCTTTACTGCCTTGTATGGGGTGAAATGATTAAAAACAGATGTAACTGAAATTTTTTCTATTTATTATGTCTATCTCTTCCTTCTTTTAGATGGTATACTCTCAAACTTCTGAATGCAGGGATTGAACATGAAGGAATAAAATGAGTTCAATTCTTTACCCTTTTCTCTTTTCATTTTTTTCTTTCAGCTTGTCTATCAATCTGCATTCATTTTTTTATCCTTTTTTTCTTTTCTTTCTTTTTGTTCTGCATCTTCTTGGCTTGTTTCTTTTCTTTTTCTCTCTACAATTTTTATTTTCACCTTCTGCTTTATTTTCCCCTCTGCTGTTTTTTTTTCTTTATTATTTTCTGTTTTACTCTTTCTAGTTTTATTGTTTATTACTCTCTCTCTCTCTCTCTCTCTCTCTCTCTCAGTCTCTTTTTTGTTTTCCTCACCTTCTTCACTTTTATCTTCTGTTTCTCAGCTTTCTTTCTCTTTACTTTTCCTTTTATTCTTTTCTTGGCTTTCTTCTTTTACTTTCTCAGGGTTTTCTGTTTTTGACTCTTCCTCTTCTGTTTTTTTCTCAGATTCTTTGTTCTTCCTCTTTTTGCACCTTTTTTTTTATTTCATTTCTGTCTTTCAGTTTTGTTTTCTTCTGCTGCCTTCATTTATTTTATTTTTCTTCTTCTTCTAAATTTCACAGAAAATAAAAGCAGTTTATATTTATGAAGAGAAAGTGATTATCAAAAAGTTAGCAAATTTCAAACATATTTTTTATTTTGGATTCTCAATCAAATGAAAAATTCCTCAACTTGGCAAAAGATAAAAGCCAAATCAAAATTGGTTTGTAATTTTTGTTGTTGCGCCTTGAATTTTCACAGAAAACATCTTTCCTTATTTTGAAAATCAATGGTAGCTTTTACAAATGGTTCCTTTTTTAATTCAGTCAGTCTTTCAAAACAGAATAAAAAAAACAAAGTGAAACAAGCTGTAACTAAAACAGGAACAACCCTCACACCTGCTCTTATACCAAGTGCTTATAATTATATAACTTCTATACTATATATATATATATATATATATATATATATATATAGTCTTTCTGTATTTAAGTCAATATATGCTCAGTTGTTAATTGTTCTATTGTGACATAAAGGAAGTCTGAAACTTCTGGTATGCATTTTTTTCTCTTTCCTCTTTTATCATTTTATCAATTTCATCTCCTAATTTCCACCAGTACTTTCTATTCACCTATCTTCTTTCTTCTTTTTTTCTTCTAATTTATTCATTCTTTGTCATTTTCTTACTTTCTTTTTCTCTCTAATATTTTCTTTCTTTATTTTTCTTTTTTTTCATTATATATTTCTTAATATTTTTCTTAATATTTCTTTATTTATTTGTTTAATTCTTTATTTTTTATCCATCTATCTTTCATTAATCTTCCTTTTTAACCTTTTGTTATATTTCTTCTTTATTCTTCTTTTTTTCTTCTTCTTCTGTCTTCTTTCTATCTTTTTTCTATCTTATTTCCTCCTTTTTCTTCTTTTCTATTTTTCCATATTTTTTTTCTTTCCGGTATGATCCTGTTGTTTTTCTTGTCATCACATTTCATTTTGCTTCTTTTCTCTCTTCTTTCCCTCTTCACTTTCCTCTAAATTTTCTCTTTTTCTTGTGTTTCTTCTTCCACTTTATTTCTTTTATAACCACTTCTTCTTTTTTTTCTCTTCCTCCTTTCTCCCTAACATATCTACTTCTTTCTCTTCTTTTATATCCTCTTCTCAACTCTTTCATTTCTTGTTCTTTATTTTATATCCACATCCTTTTTTTCTTCACTTTCTTCTTTCCCTTCTCTTTTTTATATCCACTTTGCTCATTCACCTTCCTCTTCTTCTGCTTTTTCTTCCCCTTCTCTTTTTATTTTTCTTTTTTCTCCTTCACTTCCTATTCTCTCTTTTATATCCATATCTCTCTCTTTTTTCTTCTCCCTTCTCTCTTTTATATTCACTTCCCTCTCTTTTCTTATTCTTCTTTCTTTCATCTTCTCTCTTTTCAGGTTACCATCTCTTTTCTCTTAAATCTGAATCCACTGCCACCACCCAGGTATTAGACAGTGTTTTAACAAGTAACAATAACCTACTTTAAGCTCCTTTGAAACCTAAAATCAATCAAAATTGATTAGTTTAATATACACAATTAGCCCTGCCAGACTTAGAGTCTGGTGAACCAGCACCCTGCACCTACCTCTGGTTTCAACCCCACCCATCACCTACCACCATTTACAGTCAGTTCATGCATCTTTGAAGAAAGCCAACTAAAAAGTCCAATCAACTAAAACATCTGCAGATTAGCAACTTTACGTCAGGTTTCGATGGACTTACTAGATGTCCTCATCAGAAAAACCATTATAAAATCTCAACCACTTGATAAATAATCATACATATAATAGCTTTATATTTGAGAAATAACATATCTGTTCAATTGTGATAATCACTTTTTTGTTTCATGCCCAGAGTGTTTCTATATTAAAATCATGTATAATGTATTTTTATTGTAAACAATACATCTAAATAAATACACAGCAAATTTTATGTCTGTTTGTATGTCCAAAACCCCTCTAACTTGGTCTATACTTTCTCTACACAGACATATTATACCTTTTTGAAATCTTGATGATCCTGAGATCAACAATCTGCCCTTCATCTGGTACTTGAATATCCAGAATTGGAATTTATGTTCATATGAGAAGGGAAGAGTTAAACATTCAAATCTCAAAATAACTTTTAAAAAATTAGTGATTTTAAAGTTTTCTTTTTAATTTATATTGAGTTTAAAGTAATGAAAAAACCTTGTGAATTTAATTTCTTTTAAAAATTCAGTTTAAAATATCCCCAAAGCTTTGAATTGAGGAAATCAATTTCTTCAAAATTCCAAGGAATCTGAGTCAAAGTGGGCGGTTCTGTGACTTGAGGTATTGAACTTCAACAGAGTTTTTGATTTGAAGAACTCAACTCAATTGAAATTTCATGGACTTTGTAATTTGAAGAAGTCAATATTCAGCCTGAATTGGAATTTGGACATAAATCAAAGTTTGGGCCCATATCAGACTCTTAGTTGGAATTGGACTTATAGCCTGAATTCGAATTAAAGTGAGGTTTTGAAGTCCCATGGAGTGAATTGACAAATTAAAATTTACTACTTCAAAATTATCATTGTTTGTTTTTTTTTTGCATAACTGAACAAGAGCTTCCTTCAGTTTTGGACTGGAGTGCAACTGGAGTGAAACTTTTAAACTTGTATAGACTAAATTGAACACACAATTGGATACTTTAGCCCAATACTGTAACGTGTTAGAAAGCCAAAATATTATCTTGAAAATAGGAAACATTCCTAGTTAGACTTATCAGATCTAGATTCTTGCATGGATGTCATGAGCAGCATTCAACTCATTCAGAAATATCAAAGCTATCATCTATATATGGCTGTTTTCTCAGATGAATAATAAAGAATAGCTTATTCTTTAGATCTTATAAAAGAAAATCCTTCATCACATAGACTGGTACTACAAGGTCACAAATGAAGAGATTAAATAACAAAAATCACTTGAAATCTTAAAAGCACCACAAAAATGTTTAGCACATGTAACTAGAAGAGAAAAAAATTGATCTAATCAAGATGTTAACTTTCCACACTGCCTAAAACAAAAGGTTTGGAAGGAAATTTCTGTCAATACTAGAAAAAGCTAGAACAGTGAACTTGAGAAAAAACTGTTTTAATAAAAAGATTTTATATAAATTTTAGCCAACAGTAACACAAACTGCTCAGTCGATTGATGAATATTTCTGTAGAGAAATGGCTGTCTCACCATATATATATATATATATATAATTGTCATATTTTGTTAGTAAGGTTTGCTTAATTCTTGACCAATAACAATCATTCTCTTTCTCATTTGCAATTTGTTTTGATAGTAAATATTTCTATGTTTTACAGACAGAACATCCCACATTATTAGCCACCTTATGATTTACTAATATGTAATTTTTATGCTAATGTTCACACAATGCAACACCCAAGAGCCACTCAAAGTAGAAGAGTTACTGTTTAGAGTTGTATGAGCATGAAAAAATGCAATAAATGAAGTTAATGGGGGTTTATGCAGGAAATACAACAGTTAACAAAAGACTCAAAGATCATATTGATCAGGAAAACATCCTGCCTCATGTCTGTTCCACAAAGCTATCCTTGAGAATAAGCTGTCCAGAATATGTAGGAAATAGAAGAGTCACACTTGTGTATGTGGTATCACAGGTCCTGGTAGTAAAGGCTGAAACTGGTGAGACTAAGAAATGTAACTTCCCATAGAAATAGTAATAGAGAAGCAAAAGTTTCGCAGTGTTTCATCTTTGAGAAAAGTGTTGTAGGGTGGAAAATAATTAATCACCCACAAGTTTGCATCAGCACTTTTAAAGTCTATCAAGTTCAACAGGTGAAGAATGGGCAGTTCCAGACCAGATATGGTAGCAATACTCCATTGTTAGTCTGATCTGTTTTTTTTTTAATTCCAGTTAAATTCCTTGCATTCACTTACGTGCAAATACCCTTGAGAAAGGTATTAATCCATCTCTTCCATCCAGTTATGGGTTAAATAACAGGACAGATTGGGTTCTATAGCCTTGGCTGTCAACCAGTCTAGTGCAGAAAGTAATGGCAAACTACTGTGAGATAATCAGCTGCCCAGTCAGTCATGTCTCTTTTGAGACATGATCGTCCAAGCACATATCACATATGGCACTTATCTGACTGATTGGTTCTTGTAAATATAGAGACTAGCAGATAGTCAGATGCTTACTGAAGCAGTACAATGAATCTGACCATTTTTTTCAGAAATTTTAGCAAGAGATTGGATATATGAGTTCCACTTGAGGTCTGGTGAGAGCTAGTGTCCCAACAGATGTTAAATACTTACTGGAATATGAAGGATTATTTGCTCAATGATAATAATATCAATTAAGATGAAAACTTGTTTGTTCTACACAGCCAGAAACAAAGAGCAGCAATTCGTATGAAATGTTTTGAATTTCAACATCTCAAATTCATTATTGAATGTTTGAAATTGTAAAATTGGGCTGTAGGGCTGATTTAGCAGATTCAAGGAAAGACTGAATAACACCACAGCTTCTGGAAGAGAAAACAGTGCTAGAAATTACAAAAAAAAATAATCAGCAGGCACCACTGAACAGTGAAGAAGTTTTTTGAAGATGCTGTATGGATGGCACAGATGCAGGGTTAGATAATGCCAAGGGTCTTCTTTCATTGATATATGGGCAGTTTCAATGGAGATGTTATCGAGAATCCATCATCAAGGAAGTGTCAAAATATGCAAGATATGTCATCCTAAATCAAATGGCAACATATATGAGGTAATTCAATCTGTCTCCCTTAAATGCTGGCCATCCAGGAAATGGTCAACAGAAGACATGAATAACATTTTTTAAAATATTTCTTTGAATGGACAAATTCTGTGTCACTTTCAATAGGTTAAATTGATGAAACAAAGCCTTTAGGAATTTAAGTGCAGTACTAGATTGGCAGGAAGGTCTCATCATTTTACAGTTGAATTGGCTAGATGTAAAGCCTTTGCTAACAGTTTCCTTTCTTGCACTTCTCACTTGTTGAAATATCTTCAAGTTTTTTGCTTTCAAGTCAAGTTTGACTATTTTTTAAATTTAAATCCAATATCAATTATTATCTACTGTCTTCTTAATTACTGCTTGTTTACTGTTCTCATTCCTTAATAATGTATTTTTTATTCTTTCACACTCAGTTGTGGTGCAGTGGATATCAGCTCGGAACAAGAAATTAGCGAGCAAAGTTCAAATTCCAGTTGAATTCATTGCATTCACTTACGCGCAAATACCCTTGGGAAAGGTATTAATCCATATCTTCCTTCCAGTTATGGGTTAAATAACAGGACAGATTGGGTTCTATAGCCTCGGCTGGCAACTAGTCTACTTCAGAAAGCAATGGCAAACTACTGTGGGATAATTTTCTGCCCAGTCAGTCATGTCTCTTTTGAGACATGATCGCCCAAGCGTGTTTCATGTATGGCACTTAACTGACTGAATCTCATTTGTCTTGGTGATTTTATTTTCTTTGTTGTGGTGAAATGATTAAAAAAGTGACTATAAGCAGAAAATTATCTCAGAAATTGAGGTGTAAAGACTTAGCGGGTATTTTAGGGTAGAAATGTAGGTAGCAGTTGTAGGCCCATGACAAATTCTTATAACTATCATTGTATAGGCAAATAAAGATACAAGATGCAATATCTCAAAAGTAACATTGCATTTTTTTCAACTTTAGATTTTTTCACTCAATGTTGGTCAGTGAACATATGACCCCAAGGTATTCTCTAAACCTGGATTTTATATCTTATCAGGACATGAGATTCTTGTCTTCTCTTCTGTATTTGTGTGTTTATATATCTTCCTATCATATTGTTTTTCTCATGCATGCACATCCTAGGTGCAGCTGAATTGACTAAGGGTTTACATGTTGCTGTAACCATTGACATTGGGTAAAGTGTGAATCTATACACAGTGGCTCAAGAAGGAGGTGGTTATCTCTCAAGTCAACATGTTGATTCACTTAGCTTCTTTGATGATCTGGAGTGATAGAGAGTGTAAAGTTTATTCTGACATCATTTTAAGTAAGTCTGAATTCTGATAAGTTGATAACTAAAACATGCTTGGATTTTTTTAAACGCAAAAATGAAGTCTTGGTCCATGAAGAAACTAAATCATTTAGAAAGATGATTTTTAAGCATAACATTAACCCCATCAGATTTGTAAAAAGCAGACTAACAAAACCCTGAAGAATATGAATTTCAAATATATTCATTTGAGAAAGAACTCTGTTTGTCTGGCCATAATTAATTAAAAATTTGTAGAATGTTCTGAAAAGAAATTTTATATTGATGAATGGTAGTTTGTTAGTATAAGTAAACTTTTGAATGTTATTTTGGATGCAGTTCATTTTATATGACTTTTAAAATTAGTTTCAAAACATGCAGCCTCCATATAATATTAATGTTGTCTTCATAATTATTCACACTAATGACATGTGGTCTATTATTCTCATCATGAACAAACACTTTATTCCACTAAACAGCCAATTGATGAGCATTAGGTTAGGTTTAAGGCTCCAAGTTCTCCAGATGGAATATTCTCAATAGCCTCAAAGAATCAAGTTTTGGTTTGTGGTTCAATCCTTGTGCCAGGCAGTGTATTTGGACCCAGCAAAAATGGGGCAGTTGTAGTTCTTTTGAAACTGCCTCCTTTTAGGTTGAATAAATCCATTGAGAAGATGCATCATTGTCTTACACTCCTTTGTGTATTAAATCAAAGCTAACTACAGTAACAAAATCTTCTCTGGGATGACAATGAACCAATATGCAACTATAAATGTTGCATTTTGGTAAGGGGTTCATTTATTACTTTTCCTTTTTGGCATATGTGATGATTGCTACATGTTTTCAGGTCATTTGACTAAATAGGAGCAATCTCTGTTAACTGTAAATTTTGGCTTAAAGGCAGAACTTTTCATCTCAATAGTGTGACTCTTCATGATCTCCTCTTTCTTTGAATCTCTGTGCCTGTCTTTCTGTCACTTTTATACACTTTGACCTATCACAGCCCCAATTTTTGTATGACTTACATATTATTTCTAGACCAGCCAGTTGCACTTCTTTGAAACTAGCCATTAGATCCCATATTTACTTAGCTCAGTATACTGCAACACTACATGAAAATTGTCTGGCATGAGGCCACTTTACTGAAGCACCAGGTGAAATTCAAACTTCCCAAAATCATGTACTGGTCTATGAAACACAGTTGCTTATGATGACAATATATTAGGCACGTATAATAACTTATTAAGTTTAGCTTTGTCTGGCACAAGGCCATTTTGTGGAGTACCGAGTGAGGGTCAAACTTCCAACATTTGTGTACTTTCTGTGAAATAAGCACCACAATATATTAGGTATCCATCTTATAATTATTTACAAAACATAACTTTGTCTGGCAAAAGGCTATTTCAGTAAGGATCAAACTCCCTACATTTGTGTAATGGTCTGAGAAACGTGGTTTCTTATCATTACAATATATTAGACACTATTCTTATAATCATTTTGTAAGTTTACCAAGTTAAAACATCAGTTCTCATATGATCACTGAAGTTAAGCAATATCGATCCTGCTCAGTACCTAGATGGGCGACTGCCTGGGAATATCGGGTGCTGTAAGCTTGGATGTGCAATTGGGAGTAATAGATAAGAATTAGAAATCATGGAGTTGTGTTCTAATTTCAGTCAGGTTTGTTATATTCACTTATGCAAAAATATTATTGAGAAAGCTATGGGCTAATTAGTAGGACTTGTATCAGTAAATTATTATCTCAAAAAATTCTTACAATCTAAAAATATTTTCCTGACTTTAAATAACCTGCAAAGGGTTGATAATCAATAAAAAAAAAAAAGTCAGTCAATATAATCATTTTATAAACTTAGCTTAGTTTGGCACAAGATTATGACAGTGGAGCATCCAGTAAGTATCATAGTTACTATCTTTGTACATTGACTTAGGAAATCATAAGAGTTGCATTCTAATAATGAACCTGAAATATATAAATACTCACCAATTAAAAAAGACATAAATTCATGAGGAAACAATTAGTATTAAATTCATGATAACATCTAGAAGCTTCAGTTCAATAAAGCCCCACTTACAATAGATATGAACTGAACATTCTTTGTAGCTGTGATTGTACTGTATTTCTCTCCTTGCATATTTTTTCTTTTCTAATACCAGTAAATTCTCATTGAAAACACCTAACAGTGATTCCGTTTTACTAACATTGTTTACCAATTAGGGTTTCCAAAGGAAGATTCTTTTCTCTCAAATCTATCATTCATACAAAAGTGGTATTACCTGCATCAGCAACTCTGTGATCACCATGGCAACCCTCAATTTGAAATGCAGGGTGGGTGTTGAATAAGAGGAGGATGAAGAGATTAGTATTTAGTGAGTTATTTAGTAAGCTGTAGTGGGCAAGCTGAGTTTCCTGTCAAGATGAGAAGACTAAAAAAGAAAAAAGATGCATATTCGTTTTCAGACAGATTTGTTAAGCAAAAAAAAAAAAATGCACCTCTACTCCAGTTCCATTAGAGAATAGAAAGTTAAGTAAGTCATGGTGACTGATCCCAATAGTAATAGAGAACATGATAATAAAGAATGGTAACAAAAAAAATTGGCAAGAACAAATAAAAGGAATAATGGTTGTCTGATGAGTGAAACAAATTACATAAATGCAAAACAGTAACTTTGATACTAGTGAATGAGACACATTAACATAGGTTGTAGCATTGTTAGTCATAAGAATACTGATGGTATGGTTAAAATGTTAATAGATGCGACAAAGGTGGTAATTTTAATGGTATTGGTTTTGATAATGATACTAATAATGATAAAAATATAAATTTTAGGATCATTTCACTCCAAAGAAGACAAAAAAGCCACTAAGATGCAAGGGGTTACTGAGTGTGATAGAATATAAGGAAAAGCAAAACTGTATTAGGAAGAAAGAACAATAAAAGATAATGATTTACATTGCCTTTAAATTTTTGAACATCAAATTTGATGCCCAAGCAAGAGGCTGGAAGAGATTTTTAAATTTGAGAAGTGTGAGAGAAGAAACTGGTAACATAGAACTTAATTCCATCAAGCTATTTAAACGGTGAAATGATGAAATCTAGTTACTTCTCTAGTACTGTACTGGAGTTAAATTTATAAAATTTAGGTAACAAAGAAGAATGTTCATTAGAACAATGAAAATATTTATAGAATAAGAATATCTATAAATATTTATAGAAATATATTTATAGAAAAGGCACAGAGAAGCTATGTTACAGTCGTAGGAAAGTTGCTGGAGCCAAGATACCAGATCAGGACTAATAATATTGCAGATTTTTGTTCGGATTTTATAAAGAATACATGGTGTCATAGATAAATTATCATCTAAATTATGCAAATATGAAAATAATTCTTAAACTCATATTAACAGATACGTTTACAAAAAATTACACAAAAATATCTTGAAATACTAAAGAGTAAATTTATTCAATAAAATTGCTATTGGCTTCAACCACAGCCTCCAAACAACTTTGGAATCTTCTGCAACATTTCTGAATGGTCTCCTAGTTAAATTTGGTGAATGCTGCCATAATCCCTGTGTTCAGTTTAGTGTTACAAGGTGTTTTCTTAGTCTCTTGTTCAACTGCACTACATACAATAATCAGTCTGATTATTGCAGTCTGGGGAGTTAGGTGGCCAGATGTAAGAGTTGATAAGGGTGCAGAGATTGTCTGACTGCCATGACTGGGTTCTCCTGCTTGTGTGACATGGTGCAGAGTTCTTCTCATCTTACGAACTGAAGACAGGAAATTCAGCTTGCCCACTACAACTTACTACTCACTAAATACTAATCTTTTTTTTTTTTTTTTTTAATCATATCACCCCAAGCAAGGCGAAAACACCACTGATGCGCAGGGGGCTACGTAAGAGTGAAAAGATTGGAAAAGAGAAAAACCGGAAACCACATCCTAAACAGGAAACAAGGGATGAGCCTCTTCACCTGTTCAATAGGCGTGGGTGGAGTGTGAACCGGGTCTGTTTCTACATAAAGGGTCTTCCAGAAGTTATCCACTAACCCAGTGCAGAACTGCCTTCTCAAGGCACTTGATGTAGGCCTCCATGTTGACTCTGAGGCACTCACCAACAAATATTATCGTTCTTTTCTTATCAAAATGATCAGAATGTTTTTTCTGAGCTGCCATAACTTCATAATTACCATTAAACTCTTTCTGAATCCTCTGCACTGTCCTCAGATTGACACCCAAACACTCTGAAATATTCATATTGAAGTTTCCAGTGCAAAAGCCAGAGTCATCATGGTGATCTTTTTCTCATAGACGGTGCCCAACTAACCCTACTATACTGTGCATATGACAAAATTAAAAATATAGAATGGCGACAATTTACCCATCGCGCTCTGTATATAGCAGAAGCATAAGACCAGTTGTGGTACTAATATTCAATGTCTGGATGAATGGTGGCCTTTTATAAGGGCAGGACAGGTACAAGATTAGGTCTAGTGAACCAATTTTTCTAGCAGCAATTTATTTGATATAATTTTTCCATTTCATATCAATAGAAAATGTTAGCCCAAGAAGGCACAATGATTGATTGCATGGTGGTTAGCATCAGCCATGCCAATGGAAGGCAAAAAAGGTTCTTGAAGGCATTTAATAGAGAACAATTTTATTTTTGGAGGCATTAAAATTAACAAGTCATTTCTTGCTCCAATTAACATATTAATGATTACAATAATAATGGTTTTGTTTGCAATGATGATTGCTATGTTAATGTCATTGCTATCTTCTCTGTTATGGAACTCTTACCCAAACAATAAACTGTACAAAATTAAACCAACTGTAAAAGAATGGCATTAGAAATGCCAAACTAGAAGATAAGAAATGATTATGTCCATATTGGACATACTATCATAACACATTCGCATTTCCTATAAAAAGGAAGAATGGCTGTTGGCATGTGTGGCATGCCAAGAGCCATTCATCATAAAACACTTTCAAATAGACTGCAGCAATTTTGATTAAATCTGCTTAAAATACAACCAAACAAGAAACTTAAAAGAGTTTTTTTTCAAAATATGATTTATTTTGTATTTTCTTATTCCTAAGAGAAATTAAACTGATTATAAAAAAATATCAAGTTAAAAATACACATAACAAAGAACAGTCTTACTATTTAAAATAAACATTTTTGACTGTTTAAATACAAGCTTTTTATTTAAAAAAAAAACATTAAATTTTAGCAGTAAATGACCCAATGGCTTGATATGCCATAAAACAAACCAAACCATCTCCATCTGTAACAAAATATTTCTCTGTTTTCTTTCTTCCTGTCTTTGATGTTTCCTTGTTTCTTTTCTTCTCTCTCACATTTTTTCCATTGCCTTCATTCTTACCTTTGTTTTTTTTTCCATTTTTTTATATCTTCCCTTCTCATTCTTTTATCTCTTTTCTTTTCCAAATTTCTGTCCTCTTTCTTTTCTTCTAAATTTTTATCTTTCTTTAATGCCTTTTCCATTTGTATTCTTCTATCTTTCTTTTTTCAAAAGTTAATAGTGATGCCTGATTTTAATAATGATGAAAATTAAGATTAATTTTTTGTCAAGCATATTATCATCTTGATTTTGACTTCCCAGACAACGATTTAGGAAGGTATTTCAAATATGTAGCATGGCCGAGAGTGATGAGTGAGAACAATGTGAGACAGGCACATGTTTCCATAGCAACTACAGAAGATCTGTCAACCAGTGGGTGTACCACATAATGGAAAAAAAAGCTTACAAAGAAAAGGAATAGAAAAATATCAATATATTGAAAAAACATTAAAAAACATTAAAAGCAGAAAAATGACACCGAATAATTTTTTTTATTTTCTTTTACTTTCACCTAATGCAAAACTCAAGAGCCACTCTAGGTAGAGTGTTTCTGAAGGAGGTGTGTGAATATAAGAGTAAGAAGTGGACAGTGAGGATTCTCTGGATATGAGGGATACCTAATAATTGATCCTTAACTTGAAAAGATTAAGATTTTAGTATTCAGGAAAGCATCCACATGGGAGTCTGTACCACAAAGCAGCAATTTTTTGGGAACAAGCTGTCTGAGTGGAACAACTAAAATATGGAGGAAGTGAGGGTGATTTGGTTCCATGGATGCAGCATGGTGAGTCTTAGCTGTAAAAGTCTGAATTAGAAGAACTAAAAAATAGATCTTGTCCAGATATACACCATGAAAATCACAATAGAGTAGAAATAGGCTTTGAATGTTGTATTGTTGGGGAAAAGGATGTAAACTGGAAAATTTGTCACTCCCCACAAAGCTGAATAAATCACTTTGGACTATCAAAGGTTAAAAGTGAGATAGGTTGCAGGTTCACCATTTCAGTTTTAACGTATTGGTGCAAAGACTAATAATAAAAATAAAGACTAAACATTTCATATGTAAAATTACTGTTTATTCACTTCTGGCCTTCATCAGTTAGTATTGTCATAAAGGTGTGTCACTCTGGGGACTTTCTTCAAATGTTGATCTTCTTCCCACAAAAATAAGAGAAACTGACTTCTCCCTCTTAGGTAGGCACTTATATAATTTCCTGCCTATGTTGTCACATGTGTGATCATCTTAAGCTCAGCTGGGTAATCTTCTGTTTGCATGTTGGAGCAGTTATTAACTTCCTTTAATGCCTGATTCTGCACCTGGTAACTACAAGGATACTTTCCTGGTCAATCTTCAATTGTGATGCCTATTTTAGTATCTCCTTAGGTGAGCTCAGTGCATATATTAAACAATGCTTCAGATGTAATAGTCTAGAGGTTTTAAATTAGGACATCTAAAAGTTTGCTTGTTGAGTTCATGTATATGGACATACTTGGCTAACCACTTCTGGTTCACACAAATATACAGATATATCTACATCCTGTTGCTTCTTAGGCCCCCCCCATTCATTCAGGGCTTGACCACGAAGTCTAAGACTTCAGTTTTGGTAATGTCATTGACTCTTAGGCCCTGTTTGGCGGTTTTTCTTATGTATTTTTGGTGACAATTATTACAGGCATTAGAGTAAATTCCTTGTTCAAATTTTAATTTATTGTTTTGTTTTGTATTGATTAAGTCTTTATTTTTTAGATGTAGTTGTGACAAATTTTATGTTGAGTCTAGATAACTTCTTTTCACTTGTATATATGTATAATTTTGTGTATGTCATAGTATATAAAAGTCTCTCTGAGAACAAACATTTCTCATTCATTTTCCCTTTCAGTCTTTTCACTACCAAAGACAATACAGTATTATAAATATACTACACTAGCAGTATAGCCTGGTGTTGCTCAGGCGTAATGAAAGCTTTAAAACTAATCCATGGTCCTGGAGCTCAGACTCTTTGGATGTTGGCACGAAAGACTAAAAAGCAATAGTTGTTTCCAGTTAAAGCGAAACTGTAGACTGAAAGAAAAATGAATGGTTGTAAGTCAAATTTTGAATTTCCTGGTATCGATATCAAAGTTTTTTTCATCGTAAACTGAATTTTAAATGCTAAATAAGTCCTCTGAGTAAATGGTATCATGGCTTAGACTAAAAACTACAATTATACCTACTTAGAGCCAAACCTGAAACAAAAACTAAAATAAAAGGGCTGAAAAAAATACAGACATACAGGCAGATAAACAGACACACACACAAACATCTTGCCTTTTATATATATATATTATCTATTTTCTGCACTATTGTAAGAACTGCAACCTTGAAACTTCTGAATATTGTTTCTTATGTCTTTGTCTATGAGTGTATCAAATTTGATTAAAATCAGACCACTCCTTCTATAACCTGATTTTTTTGATTATCGATTTTCGCTATTTATCAGGGGTACCTTGGCACAAAACCTAGCTAGCTAAGAACACTCGCAGATGCTTATAGTACAACAGTGCAAATTTTCAAGAAAATCTGTTCAGCCGTTTTGGAGTCTATAGGTAACACACACACACACACACACACACACACACACACACACACACACACACACAGACAAAGTTCCATTTATAAATAAGTTTAGATAGATATATTGGTATATATTCAGAGGTAGTTATAAGAAATGTTACCAATCTGGTTATAACATCAGGCATGCCGACATTGTACTAAACCATCAAAGGTAATGGATATTGAATGAAAAGTTGATGAAATATAGATGTAAGTGATTAACACATGCTGTATGCCAATTTTGATAATAAATAATCTTCAGACCATATATATTGTTCACCTTGGGCCTGGATTTTTCAAAGAAGCATTTTGGAATCCATAATTCTCTGTCTTTTCCACAAATATTTTCAAGGCAACTGCTAAGACTAGCTTTTTTCTTGGTGCCCCATCAATGTGAATTTAAGTGTGCTACTAGATTGGCATCTAGGTCCCACCCTTTTACCACTGCAATAGTTAAATGTAACTGTCACTTCTACTCCAATAGTTTCTTTTCTTGCACTTCTCATCTGTTTTCCCTGATAGCTACAATCTCCAAACATTTAAATGCAATATCAGTTGCAACCTTCTATCTTCTTGAAGTCTGTAAACCACCTGCACACTAGTGGCAGTCCCACCTTGCTTGGGGTGAAATGATTTTTAAAAAATGGGATTTGTTCTTTGATCTCTCTATTCATAACATTGTTTCATAATGATATTTGATGGTCAGTCCATCATAAAACTTTACATGAAATGTCGATATTGATCTTTGCTTGCTATATGTGGAAATTAATTTGTAAGTAAAGCAAGTTTTATCAGATATTCACTCCTATATCATGATTTTGTTGTTCCAAATATGTTAATAATAATAACTTATTTTACAAGCTGAATTTGATTTTATGACTCAACAATTGCTATATAATGGTCATGTATTCTTGCATGTCATTGTAGCAACATATTTTTGCTAAACAGTTTTTTTTTTATCTAAATCTGAGAATATCTACATCTGTTTCTATCTCAGTGTCTTCATATTTATCTAACTTTCCCAAGGGTCATTGCATTCACTTACATGCAAATACACTTGGAAAAGGTATGAATCTATCTCTTGTTTCTTCACCTATGGGTTGAATAGCAGAACAGGTTGGGTTCTATAGCCTTGGTATAGCAACCAGATTACCACAGAAAGAAATGGCAACTTACTGCAGAATATATATATATATATATAATGTTTCGTTGAAGGATATAGATGTTATTATGACTATTTATTTTTATAAAGATCCTTTCCAGTTCTGTAATCAGTTTCTTAATGTCAAGATGAAATTCATCAAGGAAGGTGGCATATTTTTTCCTACCCAATACTTTATAATATGCATATATTATTCAATAAATCATGTTTGAATAAAGATATGCTACATATATATATATATGACACTTTCAATATCATTTCTTTAATTATGAAAATTCCAGATGGTTCTTTTTGTTCATGTGAGCATTGTCCCAAATTTGTCTATGAACGATATTAGTGCTTATGCACTTTGTAAGCCTCTTGTATTCAGCTTCCAGTAAATTATTATTATATTTATTATTATCTCCCCACTCCCATGGTTATGGTGAACACGTTAGCAACAGTACGTCAATGTTGTCAATGGTAGACTCTAACAAACCAGATTTATGGCAATGAATTGCAATGGTGCTGTGTAAATCTATCCTTCATACTGTACAATAGATGAGACCTAATTATTCTGTTTCAAATGAGAACTGCAGGAATGCACAGAGTGGCACTTTGTGTCTCTTAATATATGCACAACCAAAATCCCTATGATAACATGACGTATCCTGACATTACCTAGTCTGTCAGTCAGAATTATTACTATTAAACAAAATGATTGACATAATTCTTTAAATTGCAATAGTAATCTCCTGTGATGGTTTCAGTCTGTTTAAGCAGCTCATAATAAACTACACCCAGCTGATACCACCAAATGCAGAGCAGAAGCCTTTAACCATGTTAATGCATGGCCTAGCTTATCCCACTATCTTCTACATTTAGGGTTATTGTAGTATATTCACTTTTCAGTGCTGGTCAGGAGATGATGCAAAAAACCTTTCTTTTTCTGTCATTGAAGCAGCTGTTCACACATGACAAGACACCATTCAACACCTCTCAGCTTCAACTCATACAGCGTTGGACTCTTTCTTTCTTTCTTTCTTTCTTTCTTTCTTTCTTTCTTTCTTTCTTCTTACCCCTCTTCGTGGATCACACACAAGCGAATTAGTGGGCTTCTATTCCTGGGCATTGTTTTATGGTTCCAGCCAAAAAGTTAAAAAAGTATTCTTATCTTACTCACTGTTACCATGCATGGGTTGTGAGCTCAAAAGTTCTTTAAATTTAAGTAATTTTTGTTTGCATTTTCCTAAGAAGTATTAATTTTAATTTTTCTTTTTATTTCTGTTATGTTTAATTGAACACTTGGTTTTTCTTTTTTTAACTCGTTAGAAATTTATGTGGCTGTTGGACTTTAACTAAGTTAAAACTTAGTAATTCTTTATCCTATTCCTTTATTCTTTTTAATTGGAGTAGTTAGATCCTGCTATCACCCGGTTCACACTCCTCCCACCTTTATTAAACAGGCGTAGAGACTTATCCCTTGATCCCTGTTTAGGAAGTGGTTTCCAGCTCTCTCTTTTCTTTCCTCAGACCTCAGTATTGGTGTTATTGTAATTGTCCTGTGATGTGTGTGGTCGGTGGCAACGTATTTTCATTGTGAGGGTACCAGGTTGGCAGTTTCTGGTTGCTGTTTCCGACTGGTAGTTAGGAGCCCTAACTCTTGTATAGTGCCAAGTGTGGTTGCTCTGATCAACAGTTGCATAGTATCAGGGTTCTTGCAGTGCCATTTTGTAACAAACTTAAGTCACTGGTGCCCCTACCACAAGAGTTTACTCGTACAACCAGACTGGCAACAGGGTCCCACTGATTAACAGTTAGATCAACCAATTGCAGCCGACAATTCTACTCCAGCAACTTCTTTTCTTGCACTTCCCACCTGTGGAACTCCCTTTCATATTCTTGCTTTCCTGATGGCTACAACCTCCAGGAATTTAAATGCAATGTCAAATCCCATCTCTTATCCATTTGACTCCAGTTCTTTCTACATCACCCTGCATATCTTTTCTTTTCTCTCTACCTTCACAACTGTCATCACACCTGTATTCCCATCCTTCTCTTACTCTTTCTCTGACACACCCTGTAACTGGTTTGTCTTTGTCTTTACTCTCCTCCTATCTAATCTTTTACTCTTATGTAGCCCTCTGCGCATCAGTGGCATTACCACCTTGCTTGGGGTGAAACGATTGAAAAAAAAATGTAGATGACACTGTGTTGATAGGAGATACAAAAAGAGAATTACGAGAAATCTGACAGAAGTTAGTAAAGGAAAGCAAATAGAAAGGCCTAAATATCAATTGAAAGATGGAATGGGTAGTTGTCAGAAAAAGGAACTGCCAAACATGTAAATTAAAAATTGAAGATGCCAAAATCAAGAAAGTAAAACATTTTAAATATATGGGAAGTGTTTTAACAGAGGATGAAAAGTGTAACACTGAAAGGCACATTGAAATAGCAAAAGTAACCTTTCAAAAGCTATGTAAAGTATTACGAAATAGAAAAAATTGTTTGAGACAAAGAAAAGTTATGTAATAACAGTCTTTCTCAAACTTTAATCCCATAACCAGCTATAATCACCCATAAGCAGAAAGGGAGTATAAGAAAATAAAGGATAAGAAAATAAAGGATATGTCGTGGCAAAAGTGTGGATACTTTATTACTTATACTTCTATATACTTTATTCAAGGAAATTAAATTAAATTTATTAAACTATAAAAAATTACTACTGTCTGAATTTTTGAGGTGAGAAGTTATTATTATTTACATTATTTGTATATGAACTATTATCCTCATCTCTGTTGTTATTATCACAACTTTTTGGTTGCTGTTGTATCTAACTAAACCCTTTATTTATCCTATGTTGATAGATTGCTTTTGTTCCACTAACCATAGATGGTGATATCTCGTTCATGTTCAGTACTGCTCGGTTATTGTTTGCCTTGTTTCCAATGAGTCTAAGCCTCTACTGCTTGGCTCAGAGATTGAAATTACACTTACTGTGTTGCCAAATTCATGAACCAAATCTACTAGACTCAGTCAGTTAAGTGCCATATGTGAAACACACTTCGACGATCATGTCTCAAAAGAAGATTATCCTGCAGTAGGTTGCCATTGCTTTCTGCAGTAAACTGGTTGCCAACCAAGGCTATAGAACCCAATCTGTCCTGCTATTTAACCCATAACTGGAGGAAAGAGACGGATTAATACCTTTCCCAAGGGTATTTGTGCGTAAGTGAATGCAATGGATTCAGCTGGAATTCGAACTCGGCTCCCCGGTTTCTCGTTCCAAGCCGATATCCACTGTACCACAACGCACACCGTCCCATAATTGTTCCATAATTCTTTGAAGGTTATTCAGATTGACAAATAACTGATGAAGGTCAGAGGTCATAATCGCCAAAACTTGATTATGACAACAAATATGAGGAGAACAGTCAGAATAAAAGTAATGTCAATAATAGCAATTTCTATTGGTTGCTCTTGCAAAAATATTGATTATAGCTTGTTTTATGTGACATGTCCTTTCAGGTCTTAGACTATCATGGCCCTCTATCTCTTTTTATCACCTTTTGTCTTGTGTTTTCTCCCAAACTCTGCTTTGCCATCTATTTGCTTAAGTCTGTCAAGTATGTCACATGCTGTTTCCTCTGTCTCTCTTTCCCTTTGAGTTTCAGAGTCTCCAAGCCCTCTTTCCTCATTACATGTTTCAAAAACTTTAACTGCTACTTCCCAAAGTTTCATTTCTCCATTCTCTCCAAAATATCATCATTGCTCACAGGATAGCAGTGTATACATTAAAAAAATTTTTAAAGTACATTATTTATATTAATTATTGTAATCTTTTGTGTATAAATTTCTAGGGAGCATAAAGCATAAGTAAAAAAAACAAAGAAATTTCAGTTAAAAGAGCTTATTTTTTATGTATAAAATGCAGCTGACTTTACAGCAAAGAAAATGACCATTACTTGTGTAAAAAGAAGAGAAAAAATTAAAGAAAAAACGGATATTTTGTTTGCTTTTGTGATTTGTAAGCATTACAAAAACATGATAATGACTCTTGGGGCATCAGACCATTAAATAAATCACCAGTACACATGAAGAAAATAAAGTGAAATAAAATTGAATAAATATAAAGTTGTTTATTTCTTTTTGTTTTAATTATGGTAGATTTATTTCCCTTTGTTGCAATACACCATTAGATCTTTCCAATTTGACCTAATTTTGTCTGTTTTGAGTCCTGAAAAAATTAGATTCAGTTCTAAACTGAAGAATAAGACACAGCAGACTTTTGGAGGTGATTTTGGCTAAAAAAAAAAAAAGACCTGTGGTTTGTATGCACAGGATTACAGTAATGTAAGGATACAAAAGTAGCTTATCTCCCTTTGGTCAAGGTGAGTCACATGACAGCTGTTTCATGATGTCACTCTAAATAGTGGCTCAAGCACTAGTTATTAGAGAGTTCATGAACAGTAACCAAATGGGAAGATTGTTTTCCTCTACCCCAGCATTTGGTCAAGGTAGACCAGACTAAATATGCTTACATCAGAAGCTTGCACAGACATAGATAAATTCTGCCATGTCCTGCTGGGACAAACAGCTTAAAAGCACGGAGATGCCTTATCTTGCTGGATTATAACATAAGATGAATCTAACCACATTCTACTGGGACATAAGATGAATTGCTCTCTTTAAATCTAAAGTCATAACAATGGCTTCTCAGATCAGAAGTAACTTCAACTATATGTAAAACCTTTCCTTTTGTTCCTCCTTATACTTTGCTTTGCATTAGATATATGTGCTATGTATTTTTCCATGTATAGAAACTTATATATATATATATATATAATTCTGTATATGTCATAGTATATAAAAGTCTCCCTGAGAAACAGCATCATTCATTCATTTTCCCTTTCAGGCATTCCATCCCGTCCCTGAACTTAGATGTTGTTATATCACTGATATGGCAATACCCGTTAGCAGGAGAAAAGTTTGGGGAGAATAAAATCTTCCACCAAGCAATCTCTCTTACACTGGTGACTGACACGTGACTTATTTATCCAACCCACATGGGAAAGTACTCATACAGTAATTATCCCCCTTGCATAATGAATTTCTCATCCTTTACAATCTGGTCTCACCCACTGGGGACTTCAAACCTCACAAGTTGCAGTATTATGAGCCCAAGACTAAAAAGATTAAGTAAACATGATTAACACCCACCAGCAATGTGACACATTATTAGAAAGATGTGATTCACAGGTCAAAGACCTGGATTCACACCCAAGGAAAATTGATTGAAGATTATTTACAGCATTCAATAAAACATCCCCATTTCATCAATACCATCATACTTCTGCCTTCCCTCAGGACATCTTTGGAAATGAAAATGGCATCATATTGCAATTTCACCATAACCCAGAGAGACAACTTATTGGATACTGTATACTGCACTGTCTCATACCAGATCTATTTACCTAGATGGCTTACCAACTTGCTGGTCAGTTTACATATCAGGCAGCCAAATAGAAGGCTACTTGATTATTTTCTCTACTGTGTAATGATTAAATTTTTTTGTCTTCAAATATCTTTGTGCATATCAGGAATGTCAATCATTTATAAAATTCAGATTTTTGTAAAATCCAAATATCATTGATTCAGATTTTTGTAAAATCCAATTATCATTGATTCAAGATAAAATAATTAATTTTTTGTTATATGATAATTACTTTGGAATAGTTTCTTCATCTAGATGAGAAAATTTTTCCAAACAAATCAATGTATAAAAGTAAAAAATGTCTCTTCTCTGAAATTCAGACAGAAAAAAAAGAATAAATTGGCCGTTAGATAGTTTCATTATAACCTTCAGGAACCATTTATTATTTGAAAATAGCACATACACAGATGCTAAAAAGGAGAGATTTCACATGTCCCCATATATGTGTATCAGAAGCTTTAAATGTTGAGTTTGGGTTACTTTTTCTCGGCCCAGAACATTGACCAAGCATGTTGAATGGATAATTCCTTCAGGGAATGACTTGATCATCTATTGGGACATAAATTTGCCCCAAAGCTCATCTGGAACTCTTATATACAATCTATAACTATAGCTGCTGAGATAATGATTGGTTCTCTGTACTGCTTCAGCAAGAAGCTCACTCCTTCTGCTATCCTCTACCATTATAAGAATCAAATCAGGCTGAAAATAGAGAACTGCTGCTATATAAGAATGGAGGCTACCCAGTCTACACTTTTCACTCTTGACAGAGCCTAAAAGCATCTCTGTGTTCTTGTGGGTGACATATTATTTTCTGCTCTGTAACCGTTTCTCACTGATGAAACATTGCAAACCTCTTGTTGCTCTCTCATTATTTCCATGTAGAATGTTCAAATGAACTACACTTCTTAATTCCACTAATCCTTACCTTCACGGCTAATACCGGACATGCCAGGCACATTGTAGTGACCAACTTTCATTTCTTTCATATTCCTCTGGTGAGACATAAGTTCTACTCAAGCCGCTTCTTCCTACAAACCACTGCCTTGTAAAACTAACTCCCAAAAAGATGCTTTCCTGATCACTATACTCTTAACCTGTTCAATTCTAAGGATAACCCTAACCCTTTCACACATATCCACATAAACTGTGCCTCTTATTCTGTAACATTCTACATCAAGTTTCCACAGAGATCTGTGCAAGGTAAACACCACTGTAAAGAAAAAAACAAAAAAAAATTTTACTCTGAGTTTTTCAAGAGATGAAAGGTACCATATTTTAGTGATGAAGAGGTACTAAAAAGTATGCCTAAAAGACATTATAGGAAAGAAAAAAAAAAGAAATTTAACAAAATAGTAAGCATTCTTCCTACATTACTACAATTCATCATTTCTAACAATAAGCATACCATAGAATTAGTATAAACAGATAGAAAACTTTGAAATTTTGATATTGTGTGTACTAAACATGAATAATAACAAAAGGTGGAAAGCAATATTGTTCATTATACTCGGATCAAAGAAAATGACATGGATTTACCCTCAAAAATGAAGAAGTCAATCCAGATGAATCAAGATATAATAGTAACAAGAAACAGAAAAGCAGATAGAAAAGATCAGACCCAACGGTGGTCAGAGCAACCAGATAAAAACAGCACAGATGAAGAACAAGATTCTAAAGAATCAATTTATAATCGTAAAAATGCCTCTACCTAAAAAGTAGATTGAAAGAAGGCTCATTCATAGAGTGCTCACAAAACTGTGATAAAAACAACAAAGATGAAGAGACAAACTAAAAAATGGGCCTGTCTATCCACTCTTCAGTGGGTATTAGCAATTTACTGCCTATAGCTTTCAATGTTTCTTTTTTATTCACTTATCATTGGTGCAAGATTTTCAATATTGTTTGTGTCAATATGTGTATTTACATGCAGCCGTCTGTGCAAATGTGTGTTCATGTAAATGTGCCCATTTGCACAAATGTGCATATGTGTAGGATGTTGTGATAATTTGTTTCTTTTCCCCGTTTTATTTTTTCACTTTACACTCACTCCTTAGCTTTTCCTCTTTTTCTTCCTTTTCCTCGTATTTTTATTAAGCCTAATTATTACATTCTCTAGACATTTAATTTTTGATTTTACCCGTATTTTATTATTTTTGTCAAGAGTGCTAAAGTACTACACAAGTTGTATTTTTTTTACATAAATAACTGATATTAATCCTTAAATGATAAATATTTTTTTATATATTCATATGATACCAATGATGCTTTAAATTATATATATATATATATATATATATATATATATTAGTCATTCACATTCAAATACAAGCTTATATAGGCATCATTAGTATAATATATATATATATATATATATCAGGAACCATTACTTCCATCTATTCCGGAGACAGTCAACTGATCACAATTGGCGCCTGTTCACATCTGCTCACAATGAGTGCAAGAGAACCCTAAATGACGCCAAACAGTTGTTTGCTGAGAGAATGTGACAGCACATAGATGACTGCAAGTTCGGCTCCAAGAACTATTAGAGGATTTGTAAACGAGTGCTCAACAATAGGAAATCCTCAATACCTCCTTTAATCCATGGATTTGAGGTTCTCACGTCATCTGCAGACAAAGCTGAGTGCTTTGCCCACAGATTCTCATCCAACTTCACATTCAACTCATCTGGAGTAAACCCACCTGACTTCCCTATTAGAACTGAGGCCAAACTGCACGACGTATATATTACCCCGACAGTAGTATCCAGAGTAATTTCAAAACTCGACCCCCATAAGGCGTGTGGAGACAATGGAATCCCGGTGATAGTCCTAAAGAGGTGTGCTCCTGAACTTTCCCCTGTCCTCTCTAAACTATTTAACTACTGCCTTTCTGCTTCCTGCTTTCCTGCATGCTGGGAGTTCTCTTCAGTCATTCCTGTATTTAAGAATTGTAGTGAACCCTCGGACCCATCCAACTATCGCCCTATCAGTCTTCTACCGATTTTCGGGAAAGTATTCGAGGCTATAATCAATGCTGAAATAGTTCATCATCTCACCGCCCACAAACTGTTCTCCGACAGGCAATATGGGTCCTGCTTTGCCAGGTCCACGGCTGACCTGCTAATGGAGTACATGCTACAGGCCCTTGATGAGTCTGACAAGGCTCGCACGGTTGCTCTGGACATCTCCAAGGCTTTCGACAGGGTTTGGCACTCTGACCTCCTATGCAAACTACGCGGTTATGGTATTACCGGTCGCCTGCTTGACCTAATCCAATCTTTCTTAAATAACCGCAAAATGAAGGTCGTTCTGAATGGGCATGACTCTTCGTCCTACAGCATGAATGCTGGTGTCCCACAGGGCTCTATCCTGGGCCTGACGCTCTTCCTTATTTTCATCAACGACCTCCCAGATGAGATCAAGTCCCAAGTAGACATCTACGCAGATGACACTACAATATACCCCGCACCAGTAAGAAACCTGTCGTGGCGGACAGACATAATCTCACTGCTGACCTTGAACGGAATCTACACTCTGTGGTGAACTGGGGCAAGAAGTGGCTTGTCAACTTCAATTCATCTAAGACCAAGCTGTTGTCTGTCAACCATTACAGGCAACCTCTCCTGCCTCCCATAAGCATGGACCAAGCGATTCTCCCGGAGAGTAATACACTACACCTCCTCGGACTTACCCTGTCCTCAGACCTCAAATGGAACCACTATATTGAATACATAGCAAAATCTACTGCTAAGAAGGTTGGGTCACTATGTTGATCCAGGATGTTTTTTCCACCTGAATCCATCCTGCATATATACAAGTCAACCATCCGTCTGTGCATGGAGTACTGCTGCCATTTATGGTCAGGTGCCCCTGCCATTCTCCTCAGTGTTCTTGACAGGCTCCAAAGGAGAGTCTGTAATGTTATAGGTACTGATCTGGCAGCTCGACTGCAGCCACTTCCCCATCGTCGAAATGTGGCCTCCCTTTGTCTGTTCTATAAATACTTTCATGGCTTCTGCTCAGACGAACTTAAGTCACTGATGCTTCCTCAACAGGTGTTTACTCATACAACCAGACTGGCAACTGGGTCCCACCCATTCACAGTCAGGTTAGCCAAATGCAGACGACAATTCTACTCCTGCAGCTTCTTCTCTCGCACTTCCCGACTGTGGAACTCACTCCTGTATTCTTGCTTTCCTGGCGGCTACAACCTCCAGAAATTTAAATGCAAAGTCAATACTCATCTACTAACCACTGGACTCTAGCTCTCTCCCCACCCCCATATAACCTTCCCTTTCTCTCCACCTATGTATCTGTCATCGCACCTGCTTTCTCAGCTTTCTATTGTTCCTTTCTAACTAGTTTGTACTCCTCACTCTTTTCTAATTAATCTTTTTACATTTATGTAGCCCCCTGCACATCAGTGGCATTTCCGCCTTGCTCGAGGTGAAATGATTAAAAAAAATATATATATATATGATACTAATGATGCTTAAATGCTTTATTAAGCCTAATTATTATATTCTCTAGACATTTAATTTTTGATTTTATCCATATTCTATTATTTTTATCAAAAGTGCTAAAGTACTACACAAGTTGTATTTTTTCACATAAATAACTGATATTAATCCTTAAATGATAAATATTTTTATATATTCATTATTCATATAATACTAATGATACTTTAAATTATATATTTATATATATATATATATATATATATATATATTAGTCATTGACATTCACATACATGCCTATATAGGTGTCATTAGTATCATATATATATATATATATGATACTAATGATGCTTAAATGATAAATGCTTATATATATATATATATATATATATATATATATATATATATATATGCACATATATTTATATATCCTTACTATGCTATTATTTTGTTTTCCTCTTTGGTTTGGTGGTATCTTTATTAATTGTAGGAGGTTAGATTTAAAATTATATTTTTATTTATTATTGATGTGCTTATGCTTATATTCAAAAACTTGTGCATATGCACATGTGCACATTCATGCATGTAAGTATATTAGTATATGCACAAGCACATACATGCACATATAAACACATGTACACAGGCACATGTACATGATGTCTATGTTTTATTGTGAATAAACTTGTGCTTAAATGGTAATTGTATTTTTTAAATTTTTAGTGTATTAATTACAGTTGATTGTGTTTAAAGAATGTTTTCTTTGTTGTTTGAACATGTATATAAATAGTCTCTACTCCCACGCACTCACAGATGCACCCCCTCACACACTGTACTTGCACACATATATGTAATAGTTAAAAAGTGTATATGTATTAAATTAAGTATTTTCTTATATATTATCATTTATCAAACATTTCATTTTTATTTAATGGTCAGTAGTGGATTTGTTTTGGCCTTGGTATTATATATTGTGGTATCGATTATGGGGGTAGATTTGATCATTTATAGGTGTTTGTGCATGTGTGTATGAATCTATTTATATGAACATGCACACACATGCATATAAGCATATATTTCATTTATTTATTTTACTTATTTATTTAAAGTTTATATTATATTTATTTAATTATTTGTTTATTTTTAATTAGTGTTTAGATAGCAAAGTACTATTTATTTATATGCCTACAATTAACTGTTATTTCAGTTTTCTTGTATAAGTGTTTATTCTGGTTTTTAAAACTATTGCAATTTTTTCTCTAAGCATAATTTACAATTTTTGCTGTTGATACTGTAAGGGGCTGCTTTTTTTATAATTTTCTTTTTGATTTTAATGTAGATATTGTTTTCTTTTTGACTCCATGTGTATTTTAATAGGATTATGTTGTTTTTTTTTCTTTCAAAGCACAGTTTGTGGCTATAATATCTTTCTTTGAAAAATTCTTCTGTGGTGCCTATATAAACATTTCATCTGCACTAATGTTATTGACTAAACATTTATTGTTGGGCAATTTTCTTTGTTTCTGCAGTTACATTTGCTGGTGTTATTTTGCTGGATTTTTATTGTTATTGTTGTAATTGTTATTGGTTTTGTTGAGTATATTTTTTATTGTGCTTAATTATTATATTCTTCATGTTATCCCAGCAGTTGTAACTAATTTTCATTGTATTTTTGTTGATAATTTTCTGTTTTTATGGAAGTATTTATCAATTATTTTGAAGAATACTTTCCTATTTTTGTTTTTATTGTAGTGTTGTGGGAGAGGTGAACTAAATTAGGTTTCTTTTTCTGTTTTTTTTTTTTTTTTGCTTGAATTATTTTCATTCTCGTATTCTTATTTATTTGAATATCCTCCATATCTTAGGAATGATTCATGTTTTTTTTTTTTTGTTTTCATTGAATGGCTGACTAGAATTTGTTGAATTTCTTTTATTTATAGATATGGGTATTTGTTTGATTCCGTTTGGGGGGGTTTGGAATTTTTGTTAATATATATTGGATTGTTGCTTGGTTTTCTGTATGTTTTCTAGGTTTCATCATTTAGTTTGAATTTATATCTAAGAAATTTACAATTCTTAGGCTGGATTTTACATATTGTAAATCCTAAGCTTTTGAAGGATTTTATTATTAGTTTTTTCTATAGTTCTGTTGATATTATTTCTTAGAATTAATAGACCATCTTCCCTGTATACATCTATATATTTTTGTTAATAATATTTGTCAATTTATTGATTATATATATGCCTATAAGTCCACATGCCATGGACCATCATAGCTACTCATTGTTACACCACAGTTATTATTCTTACTATTGTCATTGTTATTGTTGCTATTATCATGGCCTTTTTTGTCTCTATTTTTCATTGTGGTATCATATTGATTTTCGGTAGTGTTTAATTATATTTCTGTCTTCATTGGGAATAGTCATGTTTTCTTTTGATAAGTTTAGTGTGTTGTTTAGTGTATGCTCGTTAATAGATGAGTAAAAGTCTTTAATGTCTAATTGTGCAAAGGAATAGTTTTCTTTATTACTAATGTTATTAAACCAATAGATTGTTGCTTTTGTATTTTTCCATTGGTTTATATTTAGCATGTTTCTTAGTTTTGAACATATTTTTTTGATATTTGTTTGCTTATTTTCCTAATGTTGCTTTTTGTGGGGTTTAATCTGCATGTTGGTTTGCTCATAAAATTGTTCTTATTGTTTTTTAATTTAATAAATGGTTCTGCTTTTGCTAATTGTTTTATTCTGGTGTCTAATTTTAGTTTAGTGGCTATGTTTTTAGCTTCTTTGTTTATATCATTTTCTGTTTCATTATTAGAAATTTTGTAAAATTCAATGACTTTTTTATCAGCTAGTTTATTGCAATTGTTGGTCTCCATTTTATAAATTATGCTGGATTTATCTGCTTCTATAAATAGTTTCTTTTGAGTCATTTATCATTTTTTGATCTTTTTCAAGTTTTTTAAGGGAATTATTGTTGAATTTTATTATTTCCAAATTATTGATTATTTTTGTTAAGTCATTTTCAAAAGCAGTGAGATCATTTTGTTGTGGTTAGCATTTCATTGATGTAAATCCAAATATGTTAATATTATTGTAATATCACTGTTATTGCAGTGGTTGGTATTGTCATTGTCTCTGTTGAGGAAATAGAATATCCTTTATCTTAGGCATTACAAGTGTACATTGAAGTCAATCAACACACAGAAGCAATCGTCAGTTTCATGTTTATATGCAATTATCTGGCTATCTATTCCTAATATTGAACACATTAACCTATGAATTGTAGTTGTTTACTTAGTGACATATCAACTCTTTATGGGTCATTCAATACTGAAATTTAATTTTCTTGGGAGAATTAGTAATTTCTTTTACAAAAACGTATTGCTGGTAATATTCTTTTTCAAAAGATTTTTACAATAAAAATTCATTTTTATACTTTCATAGTGTTTTGCTCCCAGTTTAAAGATTAGCTAATTTGCCCATAGGTGGGATCCCAACAGGTGCTACCACCTTGTTAACCCACAAATATAGCATATCTTAAAACTCTGTTTTATCTGATTGATATATATATATATATATATATAGTTTAGAACATATACAAATTATCATCTACTACAAAGTATACATTTTGTTTCAACATTAAAAGGACAATGTCTCACCAGGTAGTGTGAAAGTAGATGGAAAATTCTTTTCCTTATATTGTCAAATTATGTGTGTGAGGTAAATGGGTAGAGGAAATGGGAAATCAGAATTGGAAGTTGTAAATTAGAACTTGAACAAAAAGAGGAAAGAGGAAGAGGAGGGAGGTGATTAATGGACATGCTGAAAATTTTAGAAACAGGTTTAACAGTAGAAGATAAGATATGGTCCTTTACAGCCTTTTATGGCCAGTCCTTTAGGTTTAACAAAGAGAAAGAAGTAAGGAAATGTATATGGAGTGAGAGGGAGTAGGAGAGGATGGGCTAAGAAGAGATAAGAATTGTTAGTGGATAAACATATCTGTATTAGTCAAGCATAAGGTTACAAAAATTTTTGAAATTAAACTTAATTTTTATATTTAATATATTCCTATATTTAAATGAAATTTAAAATTTAAGGAAATCTTTTTTTTATAAAACTTTAATTAGATCACAACTTGCAGTATGACGTAAAGATAAACTTAGAAGTAAGAATATATATATATATATATATATATATATATATATATATATATATATATATATAAGGGGAGAGATCATACAGTTAAAAGTGAATATTGTTGTACTAATATTAATACTATAAAGGTTTATCGTCTCTAGAGATCCAAACTTTAGATTTTGTAATTTTTAGCATGATTGTGTGGTTAGTTCTTTAATGTGTTTGCAATTTACTGTGGTTTCATGCCAATGGTTTAGTAATATGTATTTAATTTTTTTTTAAAAACTGGGTTGGCCTAATAATTATGGCTGGTAGTGTATATATATATATATATATATATATATATATATAAAGCTAAGATGGTGACTCAAGCCTTGAATACCAACTTTTCTAGAGATAGTGTTTTGATAAAATTACTCGGTGTACTTGAACAAGTGTGAGTTTCTGAGTTTAGCATCAGGAAGAGCATTCAGCCTTGTAAAACCTTAATTCAAATCATGATGACAAATCCTTTGTTTGGCAGAGTGCAAGATTAATCCTGGTCCTACCTCATAAAAAAACTGTATGTATGTATGTATGTATGTATGTATGTATCAATCAATCAATCAATACTAGTAAAATTTGATTAATGAAACCCTATTGATTTTCAAATTGAATGCCCACTGCCAATGCACATTGATGTTCTTTGGTAAAAAAAAAGAAAATTTGCAGCTTTTATATTAATAAGAATTATCAAATTTTTCAGATATACAACTGTGAAACAGTGACTGCAAAGTCCTCATCATCCTCATTGATGTCACATTATACAAGTTTACATGTAAAAACAGGATTTTAAAAAAATGATTTTCCAGAAAATCAATCCCTTCTAATTAGAGAGTTCATTCAACAAATAATTCCTACACCATATCCTGTTTAGTCCTTATGCCATATTAAGATTAGTAAATATTTCACTGTCTGTATAGTAATTTGATTTACTGTTATCTTTTATTGATTTCTAGTGACTTGGATTAAACTATATATTGATTATTTTAAGCTTTACATTCACAACATCAGTTATTGACTCGTATCTTTATCTTACTTGTTTAAATCCCTCCAAGTGAAAAGTAGTACTGTACAGCCTTCCATGTGTTATCAAATGTATTCAGGAGATGAATTGTCAGTATTAATTCAGTTATTGACAAGTACCTTTATCTTACTTCTTTCAATCACTTCAGTTGAATCTTAGTCCTCTACAACCTTCCAGGGATCATCTGACGTACTCAGGTGTTAAATCAGAATTATTATGCTAGTTATTGACTTGTATCATCATCTTTCATTTTTGCCTCACTATATACTTTATGAATAAATTTTGAGAATGTCAAGAACAGACTGCTGCTAGGAATCAGAAAGTAAATGCTAAAAATGTTGGCAGTTATAATGAGGTTAGAAGACTTGGAGAATTTAATATTAACAAGGCCATTGGAGGCAAGAAAGGCAATGGGAACATTTAGGTAATATAGTTGAGAAGAATAAATAAATGTATAGTAGCATGAATACCCCAGAAATGAAGGGGGAACATAAAGAAGAAAAAATTACAATGAGCAACAAGACTTGGGTGATTAGGCCTCTCCACAACTTCCTCTCTGATTCTTCTCTAAATAACTTTTGATTTTTTTCTATTTTATCATTGTTCTGCAATTCATTGGCAAAAACTAATTAAGTTACGAGCTGTTTCTTCTTGTTCCTCTTTTCTTCAGTATGTCTTGGGAGTGTTAAATTCTCCGGATTCTTTTTCTTAACTATGTGACTACGAATTACAGCTCTTTGAAGATAAGGCAAATGAGTGTCAAAGCATAAATTCTTTCTCTTGATGGCAACCTCTGCAAAAAAAGCCTTTACTAAGCTAAGACTGGTGTAGTACAAAGCTATAATTGCAAAAATGAATTGCATACTCATAACATACACAGACATTAGAAAATGACAGCATTTTTTTGTTTTCATTTACATTATTTACATGGTTCAGACTGTTGTCCTCATCTTTGTTGCCATAATCATGATGTTTCAGACATTATACACTCTGACCTTCTTCAGGTGGTTGGCTATCTGATGTAATCAAATGAAGAATTGTCGTTATTATATGAATTATTCACTAATATCTTTATTTTACTTCTTTCAATCACTCTAGAAATCTTAGCACTTTAAAGCCTTCATTGGCTATCTGATGTACTCAATTGAAGAATTGTCATTGTTATATCATTTATTGACTACTATCTTTATCTTACTTGTTTCAATCTCTCTAGTTGAATGCTAGTACTCTACAGCCTTCCATGAGTTATCTGATATAATAAAATGAAGCATTGTCATTATTACACCAATTATTGACTAGTCTTTACATCTATCATCTTTCCATCATCCATCTTTCCATCACTATAAGACAATGGCATAAAAAACCAATTGTTTGTAAAAAAATAAATGTGGATGATCTCTCCTCTGACCAAGCTCTAACAGTATAATCATGGGAAAGACTGGCTTGTATCATTCAGTACCCCAAAAATCAAGCACTGAGCAGAGCTTAAATTTTCCCATCTTGGTGAGCATTCATGCTACTAATCAGTCTCCTTGCCTTGAATATATATTGCGAATAAAGCTCACTTCGGACCTCAGATAAAACTAACATATTCGTACCAAAGAATATATCCAGTGATAAATTAAATAGTTTAACATCTATTAACATTTCATTGCCCAAGTTGCAGCTCAAACCATTACAGCCAAGACCTGCTTTATTTTGTTCACACGATTGAACCACAATATATTCATTTGGAAAAAATGATGTTCCACTTGGAAAAATTATTTCCAAAAACCACTACTTTGATGCATTTCCAAGCACTACAATTTTAATCCCTTCAAGTCTAGGATCAGTTAGGATTGCCGAAAGAATAGTTGATTCCTTGTACCACTCTAGGAAATACCTTACCTACTACTTCTTATAAGAGTCATTAGACCAAGAATGAAAAAAAATTGCTACCATATCTGGGTTGATGCAGCCCAGACTCTAGCTTTGGCAGAGTTCAAAAGCGATTACACAGCCTTGTGATTAATTTTTTCCACCCTGCAATCACTATCTCACAAACAAAATGTTGCTAGCCTGTACACTATTCTGTTGCTGTTCGAGCACCAAATGTTAAAATGAACTACAGTCTTTAGTTCCACTAGCTCAAACCTTCGCAGTAAGGTCCTGCCATGCTACACAGTGTCAAATTATCCTCATTCTCTTCATATTTCTTTGTAGAAAAGACTCTCATGAGAATTCTTCTCCAACTACTATAATCTTAACCTCTTCATGTCTAGTTTCAGCCAATATTTATCCTACCTGTCCTATAATATGCACCACTTTTGTTTTCTTTACACCCTTACAAAAATTTTATTCAGTAGCAATTCTACATTGAGTGGCTCTTGAACCTTGTACTGAACAATAATATCATCTTCTTCCTATTTTAATATAGGTTTATTCTGCATTGTATCAGTGGTTTTGGCTGCTGGTGGTAGTGGGAGCAGTGTAATCGTATGAGGTATATTTTCTTGGAATATATTAAGACTCTAAGTACCAATAAAAGCTTGTTTAAATAGTACAGCCTACCTGTGTATTGTAGTTGATTGCATGCCTCAATTTATCTCTACAGTGCATTCATCCTCTGGTGGCCACTTCAAGAAAGTCAATGCACCATGTCACCAATGAAAATTAATGGTAGTTTGGTTCATAGAACATAGCAATGGCCTGTCTGTGTTCATGTGACCTCCACAATCACTGGATTTCAATCCCATAGACCATTTTTAGGATGTGATAGAAAGGAAAATTTTAATTCTGGATGTGAAGCCAACCAATATGGATGAATTATGGGATTCCATTATAACAGCAGTCAGTCAGTCAGTTAAGTGCCACACTGCTTGGGCAGTCATGTCTTGAAAGAGACATGGCTAACTGGGCAGAAGATTTTTCCCGCAGTAGATTGTTATTACTTTCTGCAGTAGACTGGTTGCCAACTAAGGATACAGAACTCAATCTGCTATTTAACCCATAGCTAGAGGGCAAAGAGATGGATTAATATCTTTCCAAAATGTATTGTGAATGCAACAAATTTAACTGGAATAACAGGTTACAACTGGTTATAACAGCATAGAACCCAATTTTCAAGAGTGTCCTTTCAGAACACCACTGAATCTATGCCACTGTTTTTTTTTTCAAATTCTGATATTTAAATTCTTTATTCATTATCTTCATCAGCATTATTTCATGGTTGATATATTCTTCAGCCTCTCCCAAGAATTTGTTGTAGGAATCAAAAACAATAGAAAATACTTTGATAAGAGAAGACAATCCATGTTTAAATTGTGTCAAAATCACTAGTTGCTTAATGAATTCATGCAATGTTTAGATGACAAAATATGATACAATGATTTTCAGAAGCAAGAAAAATTTATCACACTAAAAAGATCTAAAAATACAGGACTATTTTAGGAATATAATTTATTTCTGTCATTCAATTTGGTGACTTAAAATTAGAAAGAATTCAAACTTTTCTCAACTTTTCATTGTTGTGCTAAGACAAGAGTATGCTTATCACTTCTTTTTTATCAACAGAGACACAGTTTTCTAAAGAACAAGAAAATTGGTAGACAACACCAGTCTTATGTAATTTTTTGTTTTTATTTTGTCTTGTTAGTAAACACAATGTTTCTTCACATTTGATCTCGTCCCACACAAAACATGTTTAGTCATTATCTCCAAATATGTATAAGTGTGAAATCTTTTTTTATTTTTTTGACTAATTTTCACTCAACTCAATACCCAAGAGCCACTCAAGTTAGCGTTTAAGTGAATTAGGTTTGTGATATAAAGGAGGGGCGGGTAGGAAGTGAAGATTATGAGGATGGATCCTAACTGATCCTAGAATTGAAGGAGTTAAAATTGTAGTGCTTGGAAATGCATCAAAGTAGTGGTTTTTGGAAATAATTTTTCCAAGTGGAACATCATTTTTTCCAAATGAATATATTGTGGTTCAATCGTGTGAACAAAATAAAGCAGGTCTTGGCTGTAATGGTTTGAGCTGCAACTTGGGCAATGAAATGTTAATAGATGTTAAACTATTTAATTTATCACTGGATATGTTCTTTTGTACTTAAAAGGCACAATAACAACTTTATATTTACTCCTGGCCACTAAAATATGTTGTGGTCAATGGTCAGCACAAAACATTTCATTATGAATGGTCAGTATAAACAGTTTTGAAGGGAATCATCCTACGATTTAGTTCTGAAACTTTGTATGACTTCAGTTTTCTTCTAGAGAAAATGAAATGAGAAAGAAAGAAAAAGTAAATTGTACAAAGCAATTTTTAAAAAATGAAAATAATCAAGATCTTAGTAAGCTTAATGAATATATGTTGGTTGACATATTAACAACAAGGATGAAGATACCAGTCTTAATAATATATCCAATAAAGAAAATCATTCATTTCAGAAACACAGACAATACGAAAATACCAAAGAATATATTAGCCAAAATATTAGATTAAAAACAGCAAAGATGAAGATGATAGAATAATATGTGAAATCATAAAAATGATTAATTTCAAAAGTTTGAGCACAAAAAGACCAAAGAATTTACTAACCAAAATATTAGTTTAAATACAGAAAGACCAAAGAATATATTTGCTCCAACACTGTATAAAAAACAACAAAGATAAAGATAGTTTTTCAGAAATATATTGATCAACAATTACCAAATAATTGTTTTACTGCATTCGTAGAAATAAGGAAATCAAATTTTTTTCTTTGCCATTTTCAAATTGATTAATCAGATCATAACTTCGTATTTTTTCATTGTTTCTTTCTTTCCATTTTTTATTCAAAATATTCTCTTTTTAGTTTTGATTATTTTTTTATCTATACATGTCTTTACAACCTATTCAGCTCCGTAAAAAGCCCATGGGAATCTAATTAAGGCCCTAAAAAATGATACAGTCTTTGCTATGTTACAAAATTATTAAACATTGTATTGTATTCAAGCAATATTTAAAAAAATTCTTCACAAGATACATACTTATGTGTTTTTTAATCGCATTTAATTAGTAAGTTTACCAAAGTGAATGTTGTCATTGTTATTTTATTTTTGGTTTATTATAGAACTTTTTTGTAACCATACAGGCTTCTGGCATGAGATATTGTCATTATTCCCTGATTTGTTTGGATGAGCATACAATGAGTGACCAGTCAATGTGTTGAAGGCTATTATTATGGGATAGAATGTATACTTGTGTGAGGGAGATAGTGTGTCAATAGTAATATGGTCAGAGGAGAAATTTTCTTAAACAGGAGGAAGGAATGAAATTAAAAACCATATTGAACAAATATAAACAACATTGTATTGCCTTAGCAAAACTAACTAGAATGAATATTGTAAGGGAGTTATAACTCTCTGTAAATAATTATAAAATGCCTAAAATTTATACATGCAAAAATGAGACAGTAAGATGTGAAAAGAAAAAAATAGTATTTATTATTCAGTTGACACTGGTTGTTGTGGTGTTAGAGACAGAAACAGTAATATTGTATAAAATGTATATAGTCTTTCTTGTTTCTTTGTTCTTTTGTTTTTTTCATTATTATGTATATAGTAAGTGTCCATAATTTAGTTGAATAAAACAAAATCTGAAGTTTCCCTACCTCAAATTTGGGTTTAAAGTGTTAAAAGGCAAATGTTATGGATATTTATCCTACTCCCCCACGAGAGTGAGATGTGACACAAGGTTTTTTTTTTTAAAGGTGGGGAACCCAACCACATACAGACAGGCACAGGAACAAAAATTCCCTAGTTCCCTCAACCACCAGTTGAGCTGGCTCTGGTGACTAGCACCTAGTCCACCCCTATGCTGCAATGGGGTGGCACAGCCGCGAGACACTGTTTCCCAGGACCAGGCATCTACTTAGTGTAATTTTTCTCAGATGCAACCCTGCTCTCGCAGACGGAGCTACAACTGAGCCACACTCTGTCTTCAAGGACAGAGATGCAACTGAGAGATGATTTTGGTACCCACCCAACACAAAAATGTGCCAGGTAAGTATGAAAAAAGCAAATGTTATTGATATGTTATGAAAAGTGAGGAGTTAAAATTTTGGTCAACCATCATGTTGATTCCTTGTCTGATAGTGAGCATTTCACATATTTGTGTGTAGTAAAAGAGAAGAATGGTGTTGATTCTCCTTGGTTTAGAAAGAGGAAATCATATTAATGAAAATTGTAACTGTTATGATTATTTTTATAAGTATTTGTGACATTATAATTAATTTTATTCATCTATTTTTAATAACCTCTTTTTATACTGTGTTGGCAATATAAAAAGAGAAAATTGAAAGTGCGAAATGTTCTTACTTGTATATATGACTTATGTAGTGGCCTACCAAAGAGACTTTCATTAAAGAAGACTTACTTATCCTTTGGCAGAACTATCAGCTTAGGGTATTTGCATGCTCTGTTTTATACAATACTGCACCTAATGGGTATACAGGAGTCTTCAAGGGAGAGAATAAAACATAGTTTAGCCCTACAGTATCCTGTGGGTAAAAAGAGGAAATACAAAAATAGAGATCATGTGCCCTTTTCTTTAGATACTCTTTAATACAAAAGCAGCACATCCTGTGCCATTATTTAAAAAAGTCAGAGGGTATAAATAAAAACATTTGAAATTGACATATTTTTTCTATTTCACTAAAGCAGACATTAAGCAAATGAGAGCTTTATCACCTCCTTTATCTACTCTTTTCCATTGAAATCAAACAGGGTCTCTGATATGTCTTTTTCAATTATTTATGAGGTATTGGCACATATATTCTAAGTAACAAGCAAAATTATAGTACAATATTAATACTAAGCCATACTGGATAAGTGATTTTGTCACATTATTGGTGATATAGTTAAAAAAAATGTAATTTTGACATTTATGAAATTACTTTAAAATCAGCATAGGTTGCTGAATAAAAATAAATGTTCTATTTGAGCAGAAGAAATCTTTCAAGTTATACAAGTAAAATAAAAAGTTAACTCAATCAATTATTGTCATTTTCAAGATACAATTTAGCAGACTTACAATTAGAATCAGAAATTGGCTTGGTTCTATAAAGAATGTATATCTTTTGTAGTGAATGTGAATGTTTTTCCCAAACACTACAATTTAACCTCCTCAAGCCTAGAATCAACTGTGATCTATTCTCCATATCCTCATAATCTTTATAATCTTCATTTCCCTCATATCCCATGCCTAATTCTGTAACAGAACAAGAACCCTGAGATCTGAGTTTGAATTTCACTCAAGCTCATTATAATCCCTTATGAACAAATACCCTTGGGAAAGGTATGAACTCAACTCCCCCACACCCAGCTATGAGTTAATAGTTGTTATAACTTGCTTCTAGTGATTATCATATTAAGTCTTGCGTAGGTTACTTGCAATGACTTTTTTTTTTATGATCATATCGCCCCAAGCAAGGCATTTTACTGCCACTGTTGTGCAGGAGTTACATAGAAAGAGAGTTATGAGAAAGAGTGACAGGTTATAGGGAGTGTCAGGAAGTGGGTAAGAGAAGGATGAGAATACTAATGAGATTGCAGTGGATGGAGAAAAGAGCATGAGAGAGAGGATGCAAGTTAGTGAGATAGAATATGACTATTGATTTTACATTTAAATTCTTGGAGATTGTAGCTGTCAGGAAAGCAAGTAAACAGAAGGGAATTTCACAGGTGGAAAGTGCGAGAAAAGAAGCTGATGGAGTAGAATTTGCATTTACATTTTATTGGTTTCACAGTAAATGAGTGGGACTGAGTTGCTAATCTTGTGGCTCAAGTAAATTCATATATAGGGAGCACCGGTGAGTTAAGTTCATCGGAGTAGAAGCCATGAAAGTATTTGTGGAAGAGACACAGGAAAGCCACATTGCGCCAGTGAGAAAGTGACTGTATCTGAGCTGCCAAGTCAAGATCAATCACATTATAGATTCTTCGTTGGATTTTGTCAAGGACCCCTAGGTGGATAGTAGGACCACCTGACAAGATATGGCAGTAGTATTCAATGCACGGGTGGATGGTAGATTTATATATGTGCAGGATTGTTTCAGACAAGAAAAACTTCCTGGCCCTACTTAGAGAACCAACCTTCTTAGCAGTGGATTTAGCTATGAATTCTATATAGTCATTTCACTTGAGGTCTGTTGTGAGAGTTAACTCAAGGAGGTGCAGTGTTTTGCTTTCAGGGAGACTAGCCTGATTCATGCTAATGGGGGGTAGGAGCGATTGTCTGTGATGATTAATAGATAGCAGCTTCATTTTGGGAGCATTAAAATTCATGAGCCATTTCTTACGCCAGTCCACCATAGATTGGAGGTTCTTTTCAAGCTTGGCAGCAAGGCTTGCTTTGTCAGCCTCAGCAGATTTTTGATTGAGGTGAGAGTAAACCGTAGTGTCATCAGTGTATATGCCTACTTGGGATCTTATTACATCAGGGAGATCATTACTGTAGATAAGAAAAAGCATAGGACCTAGAATAGAGCCTTGAATTTCACCTGCATTCATATGATAATATTGGGAGGCATGTCCGTTCAATACTACCTTCTTTATGCAATTTGAAAAGAATGACTGGATATGGTCAAACAACTGTCCAATTATACCATAGCCCTGCAGCTTGTGTAGAAAGCCAGCATGCCAGTCTCTGTCAAACACTTTGAAGATATCTAGGGCAACAGTTCGGGCTTTGCCATTCTTGTCAAGAGCCTAATGTATATATTCAATGATAGTTGTGAGCATATCAGCAGTAGACCTGGTGAAGCGGAAACCATACTGTTTGTCAGAGAAGAGTCTGTGGGCTGTGAGATGTTGAACCACCTGATGATGGTTTTGAACACTTTGCCTAAAAGTTTGTAGGAGGCTGATAGAGTGATAATTAGAGGGGTCAGAGGGTTCACCAGTATTTTTATATATTGAAATTACAGAGAAGGACTTCCAGCAGGCAGGAAAGCAAGAAGCAGAGAGGAAGTAGTTGGAGAGAACAGAGGAGAGTTCAGGGGAACATTTCTTTAGGACAATGATTGGGATTCCATTGCTACCACTCATTTTATGGTGGTCAAGCTTTGAAATTATGTTAGAGACCACCAAGAGGGCAATGTGGATGTCATTCAGTTGGGCCACAGTTTGAGGTGGGAAGTCAGTTACAGATACTCCAGACGACTCCAGTGTTGAGTTGGTTGAGAATCTGTGAGCAAATCTGTTGTAGAGGTAAGAACCTCAAATTTATTGATTAGAGGGTTTGCTGTTGTTTAGTACATTTGTTAGAAATATTCTTGGGATGTTCTTTTTTTTTTGGACAGTTGGTATTTCATCATAAAATTATAATTTAATAAGACAATACCATAGCATTGTAATCTATTCACTGTGTACATGGGAATTCCTTTTTTCAAACCATAAACTGATAATAGAGGTCTATGGTTCATCTGTAACTAAAAACTCCTTCCATGTATAAATTTGTGAAATTTTTCAATGCAAATATTATTTCTGGTGCCTTTTTTTCTATTTGGCTGTATTTTTTTCTGCTGTTAGTAGTGAGTACAAAGCATGTGCAACAGCTTTCATGTTACTATCATTATATTTATGCAAAATTACTGCTCTTATACCATAATCTTATATAATCTAAAACCAGTATGATTTCTGCTTTAGGAACTTAATGCACTAATGATAAATCTGACATTAGTATTTTTTTATTTCTTCAAACTCTTTGTGAAACTTGTCAGTCCAGTTCCACTTTATGCCATTTTTAAGCAAATTGTTCAGTGGAGCTCTCAAATTCTGTATTAGGTATATAAATTTGATAATAGATTGTGAGTCCCAGAAATGACTGTAGCCTAATAAAGTTTGCTAGGGAAGGCATATTTTTAATTGTACTTGCCATAGACAGACCTGGTTGAAGACTGTTTTTTTTCAATGATTTGTCCTAGGTACTTGATTTTTGACACAAACAATTCACACTTTTCCTTACTGAGTTTGAACCTGTACACTAGTGTTTAAAAAAAAACTGTTTTCACATGATTGATATGCCGTTCTTTAATTAATATATCATCCAGATAAGCAACTGTGAAATCACAATCTGCAAGCATATTATCCATAGCTTGTTGAAATATAGCTCAAGCCACTTTTATACCAAAAAGAAATCAGTTGAACACATACAATCCCTTGTGCATATTTATAGTTGTTAATTCTGAACATTCTTCTTTAACCTGTATTTGTAAATACACTACAGAAAAAATATAGAAAAAAATTTCCCACTATTTAATTTCACAAAATATTTTTATTAGACCTAGTAATGGATAGTTATGGGATTTTTAACAATTGTTTAACCCTGTCAGAAAATCAGCACAAGCACAAATTTTATTTTTCTTTAGATACACTGCTAGTGCTGCCCATTTTGAGTGGTAAATCTTTTCAATCACACCTATTTTTTCAAATTTGTTTAATTCTTCATTGACTTGACATTGACTTAAAATATATCTTTTTTATTTATGTTGAATAAAGCTGTATAACTTTTATGTGAGAAACAAACTCTCTCAATTTGTTTTAAGCATTTTGGAATATTACTTCATGTACAATGATTTAATATGAACCTTTTCTCTTCTTGACAATTCATCGAAACTACAAACCTTTAATGTTTGATTACTTGTCCTGAAACAAGCAGCTGAAACTTTAAATGTGTAAATTTGTAAATAAATTTCTTATCTTGTTTCATCAAAAATAACACGTGTTTCCTCATCACTATCTCTACGTAGTTCACTATCACTAAGAGTGTCTAGTTGCATTTTTACATACACATTATTAATTTTCACTCACATAAATTTTCTTTGATTATGTTTTTCCATTGCAATGCTGTGTACAACTTTTTTTCTATAAGAACTTTTCATTGCTTTAGTTTTGCAGTATGACTTATTATGCCCTGCTTTTCCACTTGTGTAGCATTTAAAATTCTTAAAGAGACTGTCATCTCTGAGATGTAACTTTCCACAACTGAAACATGGATTCATTTTTCTTTTTCCAGATTTTTCTTTTGCTTCTATTTATGTAGATTCTTTTTCCTGGATTTCTTTGATATTGTATTTCAGACTTAGAATTCTCTGATATTTTAATATTAATTCTTGCTTAGACTACTCACCATGAATATTCCTACCTGAAATCCAATGAGCTTTTTCTGACCCTGTATAAGTTCTTTATTTTGTGGTACAGTATATATCGGCTCGAAACGAGAAACCAGGGAGCCGAGTTCGAATTCTAGTTGAATCCATTGTATTCACTTATGTGCAAATACCCTTGGGAAAGGTTTTAATCTGTCTCTTCCTTCCAGTTATGGGTTAAATAGCAGGACAGACTGGGTTCTATAGCCTTGGTTGGCAAACAGTCTACCACAGAAAGCAATGGCAACCTACTGCGGGATAATCTTCTGCCCAGTCAGTCATGTCTCTTTTGAGACATGATCGCCCAAGCGTGTATCACGTATGGCACTTAACTGACTGATTTAAGGCATCTAGCCTAATTTGTTTTTATTATTAGTGGTGTATTATTTACTCCATAATATAGTAGAACATACTGGGCTCTTCAGCCTTGGTTGAGAGCCAATCTAGGAGGACAAGTGTAAATTCAAAAACTGTATGTAGTCCTGGTGAATCATCAGTTTACACTCCTCCTTGGTCTTTTGCACAGGAATAAAAGGTTTATCTCTTTTTCCTCTTTAGAGTTGGGTTTCTGGTTCCTTCTAAAGTTTTTTGCTTCCATTATTCTGCTGCATTTTAGTGGCATTATTGCCTTTCTTGGGGTGAATTGACTAAAACAATGAAACTAGATTAATTAAGATTTCTGAATTTCATAATGATTAGGATCCTGACTGATTTAGTTGGCAGGCTGCTTGTTTGATTGGTTGGTTAGTTGGTATACAACACCATTTTGCTATTATTAGTAAAATTTCCTAAGAAAACAAGTGGGGATAATCCCACAAGTATTCTCATATTTGTAACTGTATTCACACTCCTTCAGTTCATTCATTCTGCATTCTAGTATTATCAAAAGTTCTGAAATGAAGCACTATTATTATTTCATAAACCATTTGGACTAATACCTTGATTTATGATGAGCTGAACTTATAAAAATTCCACATATATTAAAAACAAGAATTCTCCATGATCTCATACCTATCTTCTTCTTTCATCATTTGCCTGTATTTTATCATTCTTTTCCTTCTCCTTTCTAATTTTTGTAGCTCTTCATGTATTTATCTAAAAGTTTTACAAACATGAATTTGTATCAGATGCAAAAAGCAATGAGGACTGCTCTCTCCTTCATCCTTTCTTTTATCATTTTTTTGCTTTTCCAATTTTAATGACTCACAATTCAGTTCTTTAAACATTGTGCTTTTAGATCTCATCCTCAAGCTTCTTTTTCATCTCATCTTTGCTCTGATTAGGGAGTACTTTGCTCACCTCTCTCTTTCTCTCTCTCGATAGATAGATAGATAGATAGATAGAAAGAAAGAAAGAAAGAAAGAAAGAAAGAAAGACAATATAATAATATTTTTCAGATAGATAATGAACAGTCTACAAAAAATTTTACAAAACATTGAGATAGATAGATAGATAGATAGATAGATGCTAAAAAAGCACAACTAGATCACTACATAGGCAATTACCTCACTCCACACACACACACACACACTCTCTCTCTTTCTCTAGATAGATAGATAGATAGATAGATAGATAGATAGATAGATAGATAGATAGATAGATGCTAAAAAAGCACAACTAGATCACTACATAGGCAATTACCTCACTCCACACACACACACACACACACTCTCTCTTTCTCTAGATAGATAGATAGATAGATAGATAGATAGATAGATAGATAGATAGATGCTAAAAAAGCACAACTAGATCACTACATAGGCAATTACCTCACTCCACACACACACACACACACACTCTCTCTTTCAGATAGATAGATAGATAGATAGATAGATAGATAGATAGATAGATAGATAGATAGATAGATATGAAAGTGTAAAGCTGAATACTATTAGGCATTTTAAAAACAAAGCAGCCAGTTTTGCTCCCACTCTTCAGGCTTCATCCAGAGATTAACTTAAAATAAATCATTGAATGAATGAAGGGAAAGGAAGAGAGAGAAGAGAAAAATTATAATGTGAATGGGAAAGTAGTACTAGGGACAAATGATAGCAGGTCCCAGCAAACATTTATACTGTTTACAAAGAGAATGTTTGCAGGACCTGATATACAAAGACTCCAGCACTCTTAAATGAAATGTAGAGTGTGACCAGGACACAACCATAAATCAGTCAACACTAAACTCAGCAGCACACTTTCTATTATTTAAAAGGTGCTCACATATGGAGAAACCATAGGTATTTGGGACTGGTTCATTAGAAGCCATGGTATGATTCCTGATTTTACTTGAAACATGCTGTTTAATCCTCATATCTAGATGCTGATTAGTTCGTCATCATCGTCCTGTGGCCTCGGCTGAGATAGATCTCACTACACCCCTCCTGTATTCGCTGTGCATTTGGAACCCTGGCACAGTTTATAGTGAAATTCATAATCTTGTCAAATAGCTGAATACTTGATGCTTCGCCAGGGCTACCAAGGATGTTTTCATTGTGACACCAACACTAGATGGGTTGCCTCCGGGCCCCATCCTCTTATGTAACCAATAACTGGAGGGAAGGGACGGATTAATACCTTTCCCAAGGATACCAGTGCTTATGTGAATGCAGGGTACTCAACTGGAATTCGAACTCAGCTCACCATTTTCTCTTTCCAAGCCCACATCCACTGCACCACAATGCACATCTGTCACTGAACACTTACAGCACCTGGTATTCCTAAGCAGTCACCCATCTAGGTACTGACCAGGCTCACGTTGCTTAACTTTGGTGATCGAACGAGAACCGGTATATTCAACTTGATATGCAGTAAGTAGTTCTCCCTATGTAGTTGGCACCACAACTACAATTATATTAATAAATCACAGAATTTGCTTGATGAAGTGGGTGAATGTCCTTGCAACTAGAACAGAAAATAGGCTGGGTATGAAAAGCCACTTGAACCTTAGCCAATAAATAACAAGTACAAACACTAGATGAAATCTGTTTAGTTAAGCTTTCACAGGCAGGGAAGTATTAGATAAACAGGGCATTTTTAACCATAATTGGTTTGACCTTTCTGAACTCAGCAATCTTGTCACAGATAATGGAATGAATGGTATGCAACACTGCATAAGGTCTCTGCAACAAAATTAATTTCATCATCCAGAAAAGCCTCCAAACAGATCATTAATACCTTATGAATTAGCGTTTTAATAAGGTTTATCTTTCGCTTCCTCAGACAAAAGGAATCCCAACATGTATATAACCCTGCAAATGTAGGTTTCCTACATAGTGAGGTGAGAAAAGTTGTTAGTGTCCAATGTACCAAAACATCCAAGAAAGCCAGTTGAGAATTAGACTTTTTCTCAACTGTAAACCTCAGAGCTGGATGAAGACAATTAAGTAAAGAGAGAAACTGATCTGCCTCAACTTTGTTATTAAATAAACAGAAAGTATCATCAACGTATTGACAATACAATTTAGAATGAGGTGTACTACAACGTAATCTCTCTTCATGAAAGCCCAAAAAACTATTAGCCAGTGCTGGACCCAAAGGAAAACCCATAGCAACCTTGTCAATCTGTCAACACATGATATTATCAAAACTAAATTCAACAGATGACATGTCAAATTTCATCAATTCAACAAATTTTTTTTTTTTATAAGCGTTTCACCCCAAGCAAGGCATGTCACTCCACTACTGTGCAGGAGGCTACATAGAGTGGAGAAAGGATGATTAAATATAGGAACTGTCAGAGGGTGGGTGATAGGCAGGTAGGGATACCAAGAATGGTTAAATATAGGAAATGTCAGAGGGTGGGTGATAGGCAGGGTAAGGATACCGAGAATGAGGGTTGGATAGATGAGAGTGTTGTGAGAATAATTGGGAGTTAGAGTGATAGGAGGTGTCTATTGACTCTACATTTAAACACCTGGAGATTGTAGCTGTTGGGAAAGCAGACTTGTGGAAGGGAGTTCCACGGGCGGGAAGCATGAGAAAAGAAGCTGTTGGAGTAGAATTTATGGTTACATCTTATCTGTTTAAATGTAAAAGGGTGGGACCTAGTTGCTAATCTAGTATCTCATGTAAATTCCTGCTTAGGCGGCACCAGTGCTCTAAGTTCATCGAAGCAGAAGCCATGAAAGTACTTGTAGAAGAGGCACAGGGAAGCCACATCATGCAAGTGAGAGAGTGGTTGCAGCCAGTCTGCCAAGTCAGTATCAACCACGTTACAGATCCTCCTTTATATTTTGTCAAGAAGCCCAAGGAGAGCAGCAGGGGCACCTGACCAGATATGGCAGCAATATTCAATACACAGCTGGATGGTAGATTTGTGAAAGGATAGGTTTTAACAGTATCCTATCCATATGTATTTTTATAGCCCATATAGACAGGGTCAAGTTGATCTGGAGAGATAAATTTCATCTTTTTCAACTTGCTTCTGAAATGTTTTTCTTTCACTTGAGGTAGTAGCACCACATGTATAAACAGGGCTGAGCTTTATGACTGTCCAACATTTGGATATTATTTTATTATGCTGGTTCTAAGCTTTCGACTCACATGGGCCATCTTCAGAGAGGTTACAAGGATGTTGGACAATCTTAGTTTTTATTTTCACCTGAAATTAAAGCCAAAATATGACATTTAGAACAGCTCATAATTAAACATGATACACATTCATTGTCTGTTTTATTTAACAGTATATATTTAGGAAAAAAATATATATAGATATATACAGTGGGGTGAAACAAATATTTGTACACATGAGAAATTATATTTTAATGATTGTAAAACCCTTAACTGAAACAAAATTCAATATATTTTATGTATAAAGATACATACTACTAAAAAATAATAATAATCTCAAATAATTCTTATTCTAACAGAAATTAATGCATTATTTTCATTTTAAAGAGTTAAAAAAGTATTCATACAAAACAAAAAAAACATTAATTTAATTTAATACTTTGTGGAATGTCCTTTATTCAGTTCAACAGCTACCAGTCTATTCCTATACGTCTCAACTAATAATTTGCACACATTGACTGGTATTTTTTCCCATTCTTCTTGGCATATAGTCTTCAAATTCTTGATATTTTTGGGGGCTCTTTTCACAATTTGAATTTTCAAATATCGCCATAAATTCTCGATTGGGTTCAAATCTGGGGACTGACTTGGCCGTTGCAAGACATTAACGTTACTTTCAACAAACCATTTTTTTGCAGATCTAGCGGTATGCTTAGGAACATTATCTTGTTGAAGAATCCAATCAGGAGGTAGCTGAAGCTTCTCAACAGAAGTCATTAAATTGTCTTGCAGAATTTTCTGGTAGCTTTCGGCATTCATCTTACCATTTATTACTGATATTTTACCAACACCTTTTGCAGAAAAACAGCCCCATATCATGATGCTGCCACCACCAAACTTTACAGTTGGCATAGTGTTCTTTGGTAAGTAGGCTTCACCATCTTTCCTCCACACATGATTTTGATAATTATGACCAAACAACTCTATTTTAGTTTCATCAGTCCATATTACCTTTTCCCAAAATGTACATTCTTTATTCGTATGCTCTTTAGCGAATTTTAGCCTAGCATCTCTGTGTCGTTTCAAGAGTAGTGGGTTCTTCCTTGGGCTACGTGATTTCAGACTGTTTCTGTGTAGTTCATTACTTGTTGTATGTTTGGTTACTTTAATCCCAGATGCACTCAGATGTTCCTGCAGCTCTTCTTTGGTAACCTGTGGATTTTGTTGGATCTGGTATCCTAATATCCTTGCTGATCTTGGAGAAATCTTCCTCGGAGCGCCTGTTCGTCTTAGGTTTTCAACGCTGTTACGAGTCTTAAACTGCGCAATGAACGAAGCAGTTGTAGTAAAAGAAATTTTCAGGTTGCTAGAAATCGTTCTATAACTATTCCCATCTTTCCAAAGAGACAAAATCAGTTGTTTTTGTGAAATAGTCAATTCTTTCCCTTTAGGCATTATTGGAACCTTCTTGTAAGACTAGTTATTGCAGAATGATCTGATAGAGGCTAATAGCGTTAACTATAGTTACTGATAACATTACTTGAAAATTCTAGAAAATACTACCATAAAATATTCGTTAAAATTGATTTGTACAAATACTTTTTTCACCTCTTAAAATGAAAATAATGCATTAATTTCTGTTAGAATAAGAATGCATCTTTATACATAAAATATATCAAATTTTGTTTCAGTTAAGGGTTTTACAATCATTAAAATACAATTTTTCATGTGTACGAATATTTGTTTCACTCCACTGTATATATATATATATATATATATATATATATATATTTTTTTTTTTTATTTTTTTTTTTTTCATTTCGAAACTAGTTATTTATGCAACCTTTGTTTCATCCTTTCTGTATCTTCATGCAAATTATAATAACTATTAAGAGTTATTATAAATTGTCTGAAGATACTGAAATGTTGGAACCAAAGTTGCATAAATAACTGGTTTCTAAATGAACAATAGTCAAAAGCCCTATCCTATATATGTATTGAGCACTTTTTAATATGACTGTATACTGGTCTAATTTAATTATGATCAAAAGCTGTTTAATAATAATTCTTTTATATATATATATATATATATATATATATATTACCAGTCAAACTAAGAAAACAGTTTCTTCATATGCTCTCCTTATTAAGACTCATTGACAGAAGTTCTTCAAAATTTATGGAAATCATAATGCTTGGTGTATGATTTATCAAAGATTTTATGGAAAATAATTTCTGCTTGAATTATTGGAGTGAGGATTTATCCTTATTTACATATGGACTATTTTTCTCTTCTTTGTTGTTAATATCACATAATAAAAACAATAGTCTACATGTAAATAATGTAAATGAAATTTATTCAAGAAAAATCAGTCAGTTAATTGTCATGCATGAAACACGCTTGGGCAATCATGTCTGGAAAGAGACATGACTGACTGGGCAGAAGATTATCCTGCAGTAGGTTGCCATTACTTTCTGCAGTAAACTGGTTGCCAGCCAAGGCTATAGAACCCAATCTTTCGTTTTATTTAACCCATAACTGGAGGGAAGAGATAGATTAATACCTTTACCAAGGGTATTTGTGCATAAGGGAATACAAGGGATTCATCTGGAATTTGAACTCAGCTCCCCGATTTCTCATTCTGAACCGATATCCACTGCACCACAAAAGATGCTTGTTTAAAATTAAATCCACGAGACAAAATAAAAGAACGGTTTTGTTTTGTTATTTGTTAGAAATTTTCTTCAGACATATGGCAATATTGACCTCACTAAGTGGTAAGTAGTAATGTTCTTCTTAGTTTGGCATCATCTTCAAGACATGCTATCTATGTGACTGCAGCCCGAGGAAAACTAAAATGAATATCTATGTCATGTCAGTCTCTTTGCAGTTTGAAGACAGCTTGGCCAGTCTAGATGTGTAATCTTGAGAGTGTGGAAATTGTATGATGCAAACAAATATTTTTATCATGGAAAAAAATACTTGCTAACCATGTTATACAAATTTTATAAGAGACAGATTAATTAAAAGACGTACCCTGAATGATCCCTTCAACATTGCAGCAAGAATTTCGAGCCAGATTAAAGCTGATCTAAACAAAGATGTGAGTCGCCATGCAGTGTCTTAAACAAATTTGGATTGGCAACTTGTTTTCTGAACGTTAAACTGTTCAAATATAAAAGAAGAAAGAGAAGGCTAAATTCAAACATACATAAGAACACATTATTTAGAAAGATGAGAATTTGTTTAAAGTTTATTTCGCTAATAAAAGTAAATTTATTTGAATCTGAGAGCAGACATTTTCTTTAACATTGTACAGGTGCCAGACTTAAACCAAATTGTGCAAGAAAAGAAAAAATTGTCTAAGTTTAGAAGGGGAAGTGTCATAACATGAAGGATGTTCTCTCTAACTGTTGAAATTATTGTGGAATTAATGGAATATAGCACCATGCTGTTCCTTCTCTACACTCAGCCCTTTTTATGAAAAAACAATGACCATGTATTATACTGTTAAGCAAGTGAAATAATTTTTTTGAAGATGCGAAATACTGAAGACTTAAAATGTCCTGCATAAAATCCTAACTTATTTTCCATTGAGAATTTGTGAAAAAGAATACAAGACATGATTATGGCACACAACCCAAGCTCTGTAAGTGATTTATGAGAAAACTTAAAAGATGATTGAAAGAAATTAACTTTATATTTGTGCAAGAAAATCATGTCCTCTAGGCATAGGTATGCTGAAGTTATTGCTAATAATTTTATCTGTTTTAGGTTAAATTATTTATAAATTGCTTTTTTTTCATAAAATTTATGACAAAAAGTATACTGCATACCCATTTTTTATCTGAAATCTTTTTGACTAACTTTGTGATACTCTGGGAAATGAAAACAAAACAAAAGAGAAAAAATTCTATTCCAAAATTGGCTATAATTGTCACAGACTTCTTGGAACCTAAGTCAGAAACGAGTTGGTTTTGAATCTCTTCCTTTTCAATATCATTATTTCTTCTGCTTCTTTCTTCTTTATCACATGTCATTTTATATTTCTGCCAACCATTTCTTGTGTCTTTGGTAGGATTTTGGTAATTTCATTTTTCATTTATGTACTCATGCTGTTCTCATTCTCAACAATGTCTAAGATCTTTCAATCTAGGAAATTCAAATCAGGAAAGATCATATGTTGGGGACTAGGCATGACATGATCATGGAAATTTTCAAACAGCTACTCATGAGTATTTTGGGATGGATAAGAGCCTCACTGGAACATGCCTGGTATCTCTGAGCCACTCAACTTGATCTCTGATTTGGCTGCTAGGTTTTGCGATTCTCAGTAGGTGATGAGATCGACATATGAGGCACTACCAGAAGTAGGGTTGGCATTATATGGCCCTCATTGCTGACAGGCACAAGGTCTATCACAGATAGTGTGAACTTTGTGTTTATCACTTTGGTTACCTCCAAGATGTGTAAACATTGTCACCTACTGGTTTTTCTATATACCTGATCATGGCTGAAATTCATAAGAAGGCTCTTTAGGTTATATATTTATAAACTTGATACCACAGAGCGTGGGTACTGTTTTAAATTGGCAGAAAGACATTTTTTCCCTTAACCTTTAGAATGCTTTTGGATAACACTTCTTCAGAAGGTATCATTGGCAAATTTGACTAACATAACAAGACAAAAGACTAATCATAGAGACATGCAAAATAGGATTGGAACACGATTAAAAAATAATTTATTGTCAAAGAGATTTACGAATAAAAGAAAAAATGCTTCAACAGAGTATAAAAGTGATAAAATACATAAAGTTCTCTTTTTGTTTACAGAGACCCGATTTGTGTAACTTAACACAAATTGCTTCAAGTACACATAAATGGTATTCAGACTAGACCTTGTACAAAACTGTAAACTATATAGTCATTCACAGACAGACTTGTTTTGCTGTATCACAGCTCATCAGTATGGCTAGGCATCTGATTACTTCCAGCCAGAATTGAAACCCAACCAATATGACATTGGTCAGAGATTCTACCTCTAAGCTATTAGCGCACATCAAAGGAAGGCATATTTACTGTATTATATACACAATGTAAACAAATGCCAGTAGCCAAGGGTGTATAATTAATTACTGAAGAACAATGTAGAATTGCCAACTGATGTCAATTCAGTCAGATTTCAATCCTGGCTAGAAGCAATTGAATGTCTAACTGTACTGATGAGCAGTGATACAGCGAAGTAGGACTGTCTGTGGATAATTATATATATATATATATATATATATATATACTAACAAATCTAATTTTGTGTTATTTGATGATCACATTGAAGGTAACTGAGTGTAATGATTAAAATTTGAGTCCTTGAATGTTGTTTGATATGTTAGTGTTACTGCTCTGTCTTGTTGAATTAGTGGAGGTACTGAGCATTTTAGTCTTTGATCACCTACATCCTGAAAAGACATGGCACATGAAGAAGAAAAAAAACTTATACTTAACATTAGGAAGAGAAAGATGAAATTCCTGGGACACATAATGAGAAAGGAGGGCCTGGAGAATTTAATACTCACAGGATGGATAGAAGGAAAGAGAGACAGAGGAAAGCAGTGCAAGATGTAGCTGATAGACTTGAGCAAATGGATGGCAGAGTGGGGTTTGGGAAAGATTCCAAGAAGAAAAATATTGAGAGGGACAAGAGACAGGGCCAAGTGAAAGTCTTTGATCACCTACATCCTGAAAAGACATGGCACATGAAGAAGAAAAAAAACTTATACTTAACATTAGGAAGAGAAAGATGAAATTCCTGGGACACATAATGAGAAAGGAGGGCCTGGAGAATTTAATACTCACAGGATGGATGGAAGGAAAGAGAGACAAGAGGAAAGCAGTGCAAGATGTAGCTGATAGACTTGAGCAAATGGATGGCAGAGTGGGGTTTGGAAAGATTCAAGAAGAAAAATATTGGGGACAGAGACAGGCCAAGTGAAAGTCTTTGATGCCTACATCCTGAAAAGACATGGCACATGAAGAAGAAAAAAAAAACTTATACTTAACATTAGGAAGAGAAAGATGAAATTCCTGGGACACATAATGAGAAAGAGGGGCCTGGAGAATTTAATACTCACAGGATGGATAGAAGGAAAGAGGGCAAGGAAAGCAGTGCAAGGCCATGGCCTGATAGACTTAGTGGATGGCAGAGTGGGGTTTGGGAAAGATTCAAGAAGAAAAAATATTGAGAGGAACAAGAGACAGGGCCAAGTGGAAGTCTTTGATCACCTACATCCTGAAAAGGAACATGGCACATGAAGAAGAAAAAAACTTATGCTAACATTAGGAAGAGAAAGATGAAATTCCTGGGACACATAATGAGAAAGGAGGGCCTGGAGAATTTAATACTCACAAGGATGGATAGAAGGAAAGAGAGACAGAGGAAAGCAGTGCAAGATGTAGCTGATAGACTTGAGCAAATGGATGGCAGAGTGGGGGTTTGGGAAAGATTCCAAGAAGAAAAATATTGAGAGGGACAAGAGACAGGGCCAAGTGAAAGTCTTTGATGCCTACATCTGAAAAAGACATGGCACACATGAAGAAGAAAAAAACTTATACTTAACATTAGGAAGAAAAAGATGAAATTCCTGGGACACATAATGAAAAGGAGGGCCTGGAGAATTTAATACTCACAGGATGGATAGAAGGAAAGAGAGACAGAGGAAAGCAGTGCAGAATGTAGCTGATAGACTTGAGCAAATGGATGGCAGAGTGGGGTTTGGGAAAGATTCAAAAATATTGAGAGGGACAAGAGACAGGGCCAAGTGAAAGTCTTTGATCACCTACATCTGAAAAAGACATGGCACATGAAGAAGAAAAAAAACTTTATACTTAACATTAGGAAAGAGAAGATGAAATTCCTGGGACACATAATAGAAAAGGAGGGCCTGGAGGAATTTAATACTCACAGGATGGATGGAAGGAAAGAGAGACAGAGGAGAAAGCAGTGCAAGATGTAGCTGATAGACTTGAGCAAATGGATGGCAGAGTGGGGTTTGGGAAAGATTCCAAGAAGAAAAAATATTGAGAGGGACAAGAGACAGAGCCAAGTGAAAGTCTTTGATCACCTACATCCTGAAAAGACATGGCACATGAAGAAGAAAAAACTTATACTTAACATTGGAAGAGAAAGATGAAATTCCTGGGACACATAATGAGAAAGGAGGGCCTGGAGAATTTAATACTTTCAGGATGGATAGAAGGAAAGAGAGACAGAAAGCAGTGCAAGATGTAGCTGATAGACTTGAGCAAATGGATGGCAGAGTGGGGTTTGGGGAAGAAATTCCAAGAAAAATATTGAGAGGAACAAGAGACAGGGCCAAGTGGAAGTCTTTGATCACCTACATCCTGAAGACAGCATGAAGAAGAAAAAACTATACTTAACATTAGGAAGAGAAAGATGAAATTCCTGGGGCTTTTATATTGAGAAGGAGGGCCTGGGAGAATTTAATACTCACAGGATGGATAGAAGGAAAGAGACAGAGGAAAGCAGTGCAAGATGTAGCTGATAGACTTGAGTAAATGGATGGCAGAGTGGGGGTTTGGAAAGATTCAAGAAGAAAAATATTGAGAGGGACAAGAGACAGTCCAAAATTGAAAGTCACCTACATCCTGAAAGACATGGCACATGAAGAAGAAAAAACTTATACTTAACATTAGGAAGAAAGATGAAATTCCTGGGACACATAATGAGAAAGGAGGGCCTGGAGAATTTAATACTCACAGGATGGATAGAAAGGAAAGAGAGACAGAGAGGAAAACGGTACAAGATGTAGCTGATAGACTTGAGCAAATGGATGGCAGAGAGTGGGGTTTGGAAAGATTCAAGAAGAAAAATATTGAGAGGGACAAGAGACAGGGCCAAGTGAAAGTCTTTGATCACCTACATCCACGAAAGAACATGGCACATGAAGAAGAAAGAAAACTTATACTTAACATTTAAGGAAGAGAAAGATGAAATTCCTGGGACACATAATGAGAAAGGAGGGCCTGGAGAATTTAATACTCTAGAGGATGGATAGAGAAGGAAAGAGAGACAAGGAAAGTGCAAGATGCGCTGATAGACTTGAGCAAATGGATGGCAAGTGGGGTTTGGGAAAGATTCCAAGAAGAAAAAATATTGAGAGGGACAAGAGACAGGGCCAAGTGGAAGTCTTTGATCACCTACATCCTGAAAAGACATGGCACATGAAGAAGAAAAAAAACTTATACTTAACATTAGGAAGAGAAAGATGAAATTCCTGGGACACATAATGAGAAAGGAGGGCCGGCTGGAGAATTTAAATACTCACAGGATGGATGGAGAGAAGAGAGACAGAGGAAAGCAGTGCAAGATGTAGCTGATAGACTTGAGCAAATGGATGGCAGAGTGGGGTTTGGAAAGATTCCAAGAAGAAAAATATTGAGAGGGACAGAGACAGGGCCAAGTGAAAGTCTTTGATCACCTACATCCTGAAAAGACATGGCACATGAAGAGAAAAAAAAACTTATACTTAACATTAGGGAAGAAAGATGGTCCTGGGACATATAATGTAGAAGGAGGGCCTGGAAATTTAATACTCACAGAATGGATAGAAGGAAGAGAGACAAGAGGAAACGAGGTAGATGTAGCTGATAGACTTGAGCAAATGGATAGCAGAGTGGGGTTTGGGAAAGATTCCAAGAAGAAAAATATTGAGAGGACAAGAGACAGGGGCCAAGAGTGAGAATCACCTACATCCTGAAAAGACATGGCACATGAAGAAGAAAAAAAACTTATACTTAAATTAGGAAGAGAAAGAGATAGAAATTCTGGGACACATAATGAGAAAGGAGGGCCTGGAGAATTTAATACTCACAGGATGGATGGAAGGAAAGAGAGACAGAGGAAAAGAAAGATGTAGCTGATAGACTTGAGCAAATGACGAAGAAGAGTGGGTTTGGGAAAGATTCCAAGAAGAAAAATATTGAGAGGGACAAGAGACAGAAGCCAAGTGAAAGTCTTTGATCACCTACATCCTGAAAAGACATGGCACATGAAGAAGAAAAAAAAAACTTATACTTAAACATTAGGAAGAGAAAGATGAAATTCCTGGGACACATAATGAGAAAGGAGGGCCTGGAGAATTTAATACTCACAGGATGGATAGAAGGAAGAGAGACAGAGGAAAGGGTAAGACAGAAATGGATAGACTTGAGCAAATGGATGGCAGAGTGTTTGGGAAAGATTCCAAGAAGAAAAACATTGAGAGGGACAAGAGACAGGGCTGCGGGAAGTTCTTGATCACCTATATCCTGAAAAGACATGGCACATGAAGAAGAAAATCCATACTTAACATTAGGAAGAGAAAGATGAACTGGGACACATAATGAGAAAGGAGGTTTGGAGAATTTAACACTACAGGATGGATAGAAGGAAAGAGAGACAGAGGAAAGAAAGGGAAGATATAGCTGATAGACTGAGCAAATGGATGGCAGAGTGTTTGGAAAGATTCCAAGAAGAAAAATATTGAGAGGGACAAGAGACAGGGCCAAGTGAAAGCTCTTGATCACTCATATCCTGAAAAGACATGGCACATGAAGAAGAAAACTTATACTAATATTAGGAAGAGAAAGATGAAATTCTGGACATAATGAGAAAGGAGGGCCTGGAGAGAATTTAATACCACAGGATGGAGCAGGAAGGGAAAGAGAGAGAGTGAGGAAAGCAGTGCAAGATGTAGCTGATAGACTGGAGCAAATGGATGGCAGAGTGGGGTTTGGGAAAGATTCCAAGAAGAAAATATTGAGAGGGACAAGAGACAGGCCAAGTGGAAGTCTTTGATCACTCAGCATCTCGAAAAGACATGGCACATGAAGAAGAAAAACTTATACTTAACATTAGGAAGAGAAAGATGAAATTCTGGGACACATAATGAGAAAGGAGGGCTCAAGAATTCTAACATCACACAGGATGGAGTAGAAGGAAAGAGACAGAGGAAAGAAAAGAGACATAGCTGATAGACCTTATAAATGGATGGGTAGATAAGTTTGGGAAAGATTCTAGAAGAAAAGCTAGCTGAGAGGATGAAGAGACAGGGCCAAGTGGGTGCCCTGATCACCTACATCCTGAAAAGACATGCACAGAAGAAGAAAATCAATGCAATATTAGAAGAGAAAGATGAAATTCCTTGGGACACATAATGAGAAAGGGAGGGCCTGGAGAATTTAATACCTACAGATGTGATAGAAGGAAAAAGAGAGACAGAGGAAAGCAGTGCAAGATATAGCTGATAGACTTGAGCAATGATGGCAGAGGTTTGGGAAGATTCCAAGAAGAAAAATATTGAGAGGGACAAGAGACAGGCCATGGAAAGTCTTTGATCACCTACATCCTGAAAAGACATGGCACATGAAGAAGAAAATCATACTTAATATTAGGAAGAGAAAGATGAAATTCTGGGACACATAATGAGAAAGGAGGGCCTGGAGAATTTAATACTCACAGGATGGATAGAAGGAAAGAGAGACAGAGGAAAGCAGCAAGATGGGAAGCTGAGTGACTTGAGCAAATGGATGGCAGAGTGGCTTGAAGATTCCAAGAAGAAAAATATTGAGAGGGACAAGAGACAAGGGCCAAGGAAAGTCTTTGATCACCTACATTCTGAAAAGACATGGCACATGAAGAAGAAAACTTATACTTTTAACATTAGGAAGAGAAAGATGAAACCCTGGGGACACATAATGAGAAAGGAGGGCCTGGAGAATTTAATACTCACAGGATGGATAGAAGGAAAGAGAGAGACAGAGGAAAGTGTGTATAGTTGACAGACTTGACAAATGGATGGCAGAGGAAGGTTTGGGAAAGATTCTAAGAAGAAAAATATTGAGAGGGGACAAGAGACAGGGCCAAGTGAAAGTCTTTGATCACTCATCCTGAAAAGACATGGCACATGAAGAAGAAAACTTATACTTAACATTAGGAAGAGAAAGATGAAATCTTGGGACACATAATGAGAAAGGAGGGCCTTAGAGAATTTAACACCACAGGATGATGAAGAAAGAGAGACAGAGGAAAGCAGCAAGAGCGTAGCTGAGTAGACTTGAGCAAATGGATGGCAGAGTGGGGTTTGGGAAAGATTCTAAGCAGAAATATTGAGAGGGACAAGAGACAGGCCAAGTGAAAGTCTTTGATCACCATATCCTGAAAAGACATGGCACATGAAGAAGAAAAAAACTTATACTTAACATTAGGAAGAGAAAGATGAAATTCCTGGGACACATAATGAGAAAGGAGGGCCTGGAGAATTTAATACTCACAGGATGGATAGAAGGAAAGAGAGACAGAGGAAAGCAGTGCAAGATGTAGCTGATAGACTTGAGCAAATGATGGCAGATTGGGGTTTGGGAAAGATTCCAAGAAGAAAAATATTGAGAGGGACAAGAGACAGGGCCAAGGAAGTCTTTGATCACCTACATCCTGAAAAGACATGGCACATGAAGAAGAAAAAAACTTATACTTAACATTAGGAAGAGAAAGATGAAATTCCTGGGACACATAATGAGAAAGGAGGGCCTGGAGAATTTAATACTCACAGGATGGATAGAAGGAAAGAGAGACAGAGGAAAGCAGTGCAAGATGTAGCTGATAGACTTGAGCAAATGGATGGCAGAGTGGGGTTTGGGAAAGATTCCAAGAAGAAAAATATTGAGAGGGACAAGAGACAGGGCCAAGTGAAAGTCTTTGATCACCTACATCCTGAAAAGACATGGCACATGAAGAAGAAAAAAAACTTATACTTAACATTAGGAAGAGAAAGATGAAATTCCTGGGACACATAATGAGAAAGGAGGGCCTGGAGAATTTAATACTCACAGGATGGATAGAAGGAAAGAGAGACAGAGGAAAGCAGTGCAAGATATAGCTGATAGACTTGAGCAAATGGATGGCAGAGTGGGGTTTGGGAAAGATTCCAAGAAGAAAAATATTGAGAGGGACAAGAGACAGGGCCAAGTGAAAGTCTTTGATCACCTACATCCTGAAAAGACATGGCACATGAAGAAGAAAAAAAACTTATACTTAACATTAGGAAGAGAAAGATGAAATTCCTGGGACACATAATGAGAAAGGAGGGCCTGGAGAATTTAATACTCACAGGATGGATAGAAGGAAAGAGAGACAGAGGAAAGCAGTGCAATATATAGCTGATAGACTTGAGCAAATGGATGGCAGAGTGGGGTTTGGGAAAGATTCCAAGAAGAAAAATATTGAGAGGGACAAGAGACAGGGCCAAGTGAAAGTCTTTGATCACCTACATCCTGAAAAGACATGGCACATGAAGAAGAAAAAAAACTTATACTTAACATTAGGAAGAGAAAGATGAAATTCCTGGGACACATAATGAGAAAGGAGGGCCTGGAGAATTTAATACTCACAGGATGGATAGAAGGAAAGAGAGACAGAGGAAAGCAGTGCAAGATGTAGCTGATAGACTTGAGCAAATGGATGGCAGAGTGGGGTTTGGGAAAGATTCCAAGAAGAAAAATATTGAGAGGGACAAGAGACAGGGCCAAGTGGAAAGTCTTTGATCACCTACATCCTGAAAAGACATGGCACATGAAGAAGAAAAAAAACTTATACTTAACATTAGGAAGAGAAAGATGAAATTCCTGGGACACATAATGAGAAAGGAGGGCCTGGAGAATTTAATACTCACAGGATGGATAGAAGGAAAGAGAGACAGAGGAAAGCAGTGCAGGATATAGCTGATAGACTCGAGCAAATGGATGGCAGAGTGGGGTTTGGGAAAGATTCCAAGAAGAAAAATATTGAGAGGGACAAGAGACAGGGCCAAGTGAAAGTCTTTGATCACCTACATCCTGAAAAGACATGGCACATGAAGAAGAAAAAAAACTTATACTTAACATTAGGAAGAGAAAGATGAAATTCCTGGGACACATAATGAGAAAGGAGGGCCTGGAGAATTTAATACTCACAGGATGGATAGAAGGAAAGAGAGACAGAGGAAAGCAGTGCAAGATATAGCTGATAGACTGGAGCAAATGGATGGCAGAGTGGGGTTTGGGAAAGATTCCAAGAAGAAAAATATTGAGAGGGACAAGAGACAGGGCCAAGTGAAAGTCTTTGATCACCTACATCCTGAAAAGACATGGCACATGAAGAAGAAAAAAAACTTATACTTAACATTAGGAAGAGAAAGATGAAATTCCTGGGACACATAATGAGAAAGGAGGGCCTGGAGAATTTAATACTCACAGGATGGATAGAAGGAAAGAGAGACAGAGGAAAGCAGTGCAAGATGTAGCTGATAGACTTGAGCAAATGGATGGCAGAGTGGGGTTTGGGAAAGATTCCAAGAAGAAAAATATTGAGAGGGACAAGAGACAGGGCCAAGTGAAAGACTTTGATCACCTACATCCTGAAAAGACATGGCACATGAAGAAGAAAAAAACTTATACTTAACATTAGGAAGAGAAAGATGAAATTCCTGGGACACATAATGAGAAAGGAGGGCCTGGAGAATTTAATACTCACAGGATGGATAGAAGGAAAGAGAGACAGAGGAAAGCAGTGCAAGATATAGCTGATAGACTTGAGCAAATGGATGGCAGAGTGGGGTTTGGGAAAGATTCCAAGAAGAAAAATATTGAGAGGGACAAGAGACAGGGCCAAGTGAAAGTCTTTGATCACCTACATCCTGAAAAGACATGGCACATGAAGAAGAAAAAAAACTTATACTTAACATTAGGAAGAGAAAGATGAAATTCCTGGGACACATAATGAGAAAGGAGGGCCTGGAGAATTTAATACTCACAGGATGGATAGAAGGAAAGAGAGACAGAGGAAAGCAGTGCAAGATATAGCTGATAGACTTGAGCAAATGGATGGCAGATTGGGGTTTGGGAAAGATTCCAAGAAGAAAAATATTGAGAGGGACAAGAGACAGGGCCAAGTGGAAGTCTTTGATCACCTACATCCTGAAAAGACATGGCACATGAAGAAGAAAAAAAACTTATACTTAACATTAGGAAGAGAAAGATGAAATTCCTGGGACACATAATGAGAAAGGAGGGCCTGGAGAATTTAATACTCACAGGATGGATAGAAGGAAAGAGAGACAGAGGAAAGCAGTGCAAGATGTAGCTGATAGACTTGAGCAAATGGATGGCAGAGTGGGGTTTGGGAAAGATTCCAAGAAGAAAAATATTGAGAGGGACAAGAGACAGGGCCAAGTGAAAGTCTTTGATCACCTACATCCTGAAAAGACATGGCACATGAAGAAGAAAAAAAAACTTATACTTAACATTAGGAAGAGAAAGATGAAATTCCTGGGACACATAATGAGAAAGGAGGGCCTGGAGAATTTAATACTCACAGGATGGATAGAAGGAAAGAGAGACAGAGGAAAGCAGTGCAAGATGTAGCTGATAGACTTGAGCAAATGGATGGCAGAGTGGGGTTTGGGAAAGATTCCAAGAAGAAAAATATTGAGAGGGACAAGAGACAGGGCCAAGTGAAAGTCTTTGATCACCTACATCCTGAAAAGACATGGCACATGAAGAAGAAAAAAAAACTTATACTTAACATTAGGAAGAGAAAGATGAAATTCCTGGGACACATAATGAGAAAGGAGGGCCTGGAGAATTTAATACTCACAGGATGGATAGAATGAAAGAGAGACAGAGGAAAGCAGTGCAAGATATAGCTGATAGACTTGAGCAAATGGATGGCAGAGTGGGGTTTGGGAAAGATTCCAAGAAGAAAAATATTGAGAGGGACAAGAGACAGGGCCAAGTGGAAGTCTTTGATCACCTACATCCTGAAAAGACATGGCACATGAAGAAGAAAAAAAACTTATGCTTAACATTAGGAAGAGAAAGATGAAATTCCTGGGACACATAATGAGAAAGGAGGGCCTGGAGAATTTAATACTCACAGGATGGATAGAAGGAAAGAGAGACAGAGGAAAGCAGTGCAAGATATAGCTGATAGACTTGAGCAAATGGATGGCAGAGTGGGGTTTGGGAAAGATTCCAAGAAGAAAAATATTGAGAGGGACAAGAGACAGGGCCAAGTGAAAGTCTTTGATCACCTACATCCTGAAAAGACATGGCACATGAAGAAGAAAAAAAACTTATACTTAACATTAGGAAGAGAAAGATGAAATTCCTGGGACACATAATGAGAAAGGAGGGCCTGGAGAATTTAATACTCACAGGATGGATAGAAGGAAAGAGAGACAGAGGAAAGCAGTGCAAGATATAGCTGATAGACTTGAGCAAATGGATGGCAGAGTGGGGTTTGGGAAAGATTCCAAGAAGAAAAATATTGAGAGGGACAAGAGACAGGGCCAAGTGAAAGTCTTTGATCACCTACATCCTGAAAAGACATGGCACATGAAGAAGAAAAAAAAACTTATACTTAACATTAGGAAGAGAAAGATGAAATTCCTGGGACACATAATGAGAAAGGAGGGCCTGGAGAATTTAATACTCACAGGATGGATAGAATGAAAGAGAGACAGAGGAAAGCAGTGCAAGATATAGCTGATAGACTTGAGCAAATGGATGGCAGAGTGGGGTTTGGGAAAGATTCCAAGAAGAAAAATATTGAGAGGGACAAAAGACAGGGCCAAGTGGAAGTCTTTGATCACCTACATCCTGAAAAGACATGGCACATGAAGAAGAAAAAGGTTGATAAAAATCTAAACAAGGTAATTCCCAAATGTTCATTCTACAAAAAGTTATCTATACAATTAAACAAAGAGACTGTCATCACTGAGATGTAAATTTCCACAACTGAAACATGGATTAATTTTTCTTTTTCCAGATTTTTCTTTTGCTTCTATTTATGTAGATTCTTTTTCCTGGATTTCTTTGATATTGCATCTCAGAATTCTCTGATATTTACCTTACCCTCAGTCAGTTAAGTGCCATATGTGATACTATAGTGGGTTGCTTATCTATTCTTTTCTGTTAGTAATGGAGAGTCCGTTCTAGAGAAGGGTAGTTGTCTACTGTTACAGGTTAATGGAATTTGGCCTTGTTGTAGATAGCCCACTATAAGTCATAAAATGATTACAAATCAAGAAAGGAAATTTGAGTAGAAAAATAACATTTTATATATACACATATTAATTATTTTTTTTACAATTGAAGTAATACATGAAGTATAGGTCCAACAGAGGTTAAATTGTTCATGGCAATAAAATGCTGAAAGAGAATTAATGCTTAGGAATTTGGGAGCATGTAAGTAAGGAATGTCTTTGATGTATATGGTCAGTAAGTAGTTTTTGAGACAGAGAAGAAGGAAAGAAGTAAGGGAGGCAAGCGTAGTAAGCCACTTGACTTTGGTCAAGGGAGATACTAATTACTCTCTTCTTCTCGAGTCAGTCTTCTCGCGATGCTTTCTGTATCCGCTTTTTATATCTTCTTTTTGGATCACAGCAGCTCATTTGGGATTTCACACTTGTATTTGGTTCTGGGCTTCTCATTGGCTGATAAATAAAATTCGCGTAGGCTCGCAAACTGGAAATTTAATATTTAATTAATTTTTAGTTTTCAACCGGAACATCTGCGCGGAGCCAGCGGTGCAGCGATGACTTTTGGTCATTTGCTTTTTGGTTGTGAAAGCACAAACAACCAGTCCATCGCTTTTGCTCGGTATCACCACAATACACACTTTGGATGATCATGTCTCAAAAGATTATCCCACAGTAGGTTGCTATTACTTTCTGTGGTAGACTGGTCGCCAGCCAAGGCTGCAGAACCCAATTTGTCTATTATTTAACCCATAACTGGAGGAAAGAGCCAGATTAATACTTTTTCCAAGAGTATTCGTGCATAATTTGTGCAAGGAATTCAACTGGAATTCGAACTCAGTACACCAATCACTTGTTCCAAGTCGATATCCACGGCACCACAATATCCTTACCCTAGCTAAGTTAAATTCAGAGAATTTAAACAAAAGAAGACAATCTATGCTTGTTTATCACTGAACTGGGATGGCAAATATTTAATCAGAAAGCCAATATCTTCAATCGTAGGTCATCTCCAGGTGTCACTTAAAATTAGCCTCTTTCAAGCAAACCAAACATGAATCATTCACCCACTTTTTGTCAAATGTTGCTGAAGAGAGTCACCTCTTTTCCACTCTAATTTTGATTTTAAGCTGGTTCTCAAAGAACACAATCAGTTAAGAAAATGAAAACTTCTCACCTTTATAAAACTCATCCTGTCACATCATTCAAAATGCAACTGTCAAGCAGGCACAAAAACACATCATATTCATTCCTCTTCAGCTGTGAAGCAACACTGATGCAAAAAACCGGCCTCAAGGAAAAAAACTATCTACACAGGATGTGAACCATGTAGCTTTCAATTAGTTCCCTCAATGACCATATGACGCTATATGAAAAGAAGATGTGCCCCAAAGTTTCCACCAATCTACTTGTCAATCCACAACAGGTGAAACAAAAGTTGAACTAATACAACCCACCACTTCTACTCCTGGTGCACAGCAGTAGAAGTAGCAAGAGCCTGTAAAGAAGGATAGAGCATATACACAAGGCACAAACTCACCCCTTTAAGGAAAGGCTTCTCCTGGATCATAGATGAACTGCAGCTTTGGCCTTTTTCAATACTTCTAAACAATACTTATACAACTGGCTGCTGGGGCCAAACCAGATATCAAGTATCTTGAGAGACCTATTCATACAAGAAAAGCACCTAGGAAGAGAGACTTCCTTTCACACATCCAATCACAAACCCACAGACTTAAAGCAATTTCCCTTAAAATCTGTTACCATCTCATACCTGCTAATTTCCTTACTAACTTTATTAATCTCAGCCTTTGTTTTTCACAAAGGCAGTCATATTGCCTGCATAGGTGGAATACCTGACCATGGTGGTCACAGCAGGAAGAGTAATTCTATATAGAATCAAATTCATCTTTAACTTGTAAATAAAAAGCCCCAATGTAAGAAGGTACAGCATCCACATAAGTAGGAAACCCTAATGAATGGATCTGGACAACATGAAATGTTTTCACCTAACTCTATTCACTTCACCAAGAGAATGATATAAGAGACGGATTCAGAATCAAAAGTACAGACTGAAGCTGCCTAACTTGAGTACAGCCCCCAAAAATTGATGGTCAACCCTATCAAATGCCTTAGACTGATCTGAATTGATCAGCGTGGCTTCACTGTTGACTTGTTTTATAATCAAGCATACCATATAAAGGTTGTCCTGAATAGTCTTACCCTTTACAGTGCAAGCCTGCTTGAGGCCATTCTGACTATATATGTAGGTCTTGTAAGGTGAAAAATAATTCAAGCACCCCTATCATAGGAGAGAGGAAGAAAAATAAAGAAAAGAACCAGGAACAAACATAGTGACAGATTTAAGAAAGATGCTGTAGCAGCTGAAGGATTACTCTCTACTTGGAGTTTCCTACCAAAAACTGCATAGTCAGTGTAAGTTTATCAAGCAGACCAAACAGTATGCTCATCTGATTTCTGATATTGGGCTTTTGGTTGACCTTGATATACAAGAGCGCATTGCAAAAAGATCAGTATCTGTGGTTGACAAGTAATCATATAAGATTTCTTGATCCACAAAAGACACAGTAATGAAAATGTTGAATTCCTTGGGCAGAGGTGGGGTTGAGACCCCAACAAGTCATAAAATGGCTCAGGATTTTTCATGTAGGAAATACCATTGCCCATGCCATAGGAATGCGTAGATATGACATTCCAAGATTTTATCACAAAGAAATTTATCATCCATAAAGATTAACAGGGAGGACATTGAACCAAGGTGGCAATGTACAAGGTTCCAGACTATGTGCTTGGAGAGTTTGTGGGTGTTTATCTGATACAGTATGAACAATTGGTGTTACTCAAAAATATGAGTTGGTTGAGTGGGTGTTTGAATTAAAATTGGGCAGTGAAGATTTTAACTCCATTTCCAGTAGCCTGGAGATCGGTGGAAAGAATTACCCCATCATCGTGAGAGGAAGGAAAGTAACCTGTTGGAAGTGTAGCACAATTGGTCACCTCACCCTTTCCTGTCCACAAAAGAAGGTCCTTAGAGTTCCATCTAAAATTGACCAAAAACTCTTACCAAAATTGACCAAAAGCAGTTACTAATGGTTTTGCAATGACTGTGGTTGTTACCTGTGGACAAAATTTTCTAGTTGGGTCTCCTTTAGAGTTCAAATTGCCTTTAACACCACTGACAACAGATCAACATGAATGGTTAATGATGGGTAAAATGAGAGAGAAACCCAAAGTTGAAAGATTTCCATCTCCTGAAATTGCCATGGGTAAAGACACCAGCAGTCCCAGACTCATGGATGAAACTTCAGTTAATTTTTCTTCCCCACCTCTATGATGGGGTGGTTGAATTATTTTTAAATAATGAGGGGAAATTAGCAATAAGGCAAGCATCCTCTTGGCTGTCAGTTCTTAATGTAGCAGTTCATGCAAAAAAGCTGTTTGAGTGGAGCTTACATTTCATCAATAGAATTCAAATGGGATGAGAGTGATTTGTTACAATGTATGTGGCATCCCAACTCTCAATATATAGTTACTGTGATAGAGAAGAAAATTAAATCAGTTATTATAAATTAAATAAATTAAATCAGTTATTATAAAAAATATATATAATACAATATAACAATTATATAAATATATATATATTAAAATATGTTATAAAATACAAATAATTGAAAAAGTTATATATTAAAATTAATTACATTAAATTTTATGTTATATATATATATATATATATATATATATTTTCTAATGAATATATCTATTAAAACAAATATATCTTTAAATAAATAAATTAACTCAGTTATTATGAATTAAATAAATTTAGTTTTTTAAACCTAATCAAATAAAGACTCAAAGACAAAAATCAGAATCTCATTCACCATTATACAGGATTTAATTATAACTGAATTTTTAATTTCTGTTTGAATTTCTGGGATGAAGAGTTATCATTATTTACATGTGTAATATTGTCTTTATCTTTGTTGTTGAGAAATACTAAAAATAACAACTAGATGAGATATCCCTAGACATTAGCAGTGGAACAAGAACAATCTACCCTCATAGATTAAATATAGGGTTCAGTTTTAAATTTTCTGTAGGTTGCCCAGATTGACATACACCTGATGAAGGCCAGAGAGTACAACAGTCTAAATGTTATGATAACCACAACAAATGGAACTAGTGTAAATAATTTACATCATTATAAAAAAAAACTTTTCTTTTAAGGAGAAAATGAAGTGAACAGAACAAACAGGCTTAGAAGCCACAGTTTTCTGGCATTTACTTTTTTCAAAAGTTCTCAATGTGACATAGAGCATAATATAATTAAATGTATTTTTTATTTTATTATATATATATATGTGTGTGTGTGTGTGTGTGTGTGTGTGTGTGTGTGTGTGTGTGTGTGTGTGTGTGTAAATAATACCAAGAGTTAAAAAGAGATTTAAAACCAGAAAAGAACAAGTTTGTTTTTTTTCTAGATATGTACTGTTTCTGCCAATAAGATTTCTCAGATAATCAAGTCATCTTCCAAATAAAAATTATTGAAATTTTTCATTAGAAACAGACAAACTTTTTCACAGTTTTTGTTTAAGTTTCCTAATCATTAAATCTTCAAATTCCCCTGTCGCCAACACCTCTACACACAAAATGCAGAAACTGCATTATCTCCCTAGATAGAGTTTTGTTTTTTTTTTAGCTTTAACTTTTTTAAAGAAGAGTTACAAAGAAATGTGTCTCCTTCAGCTTATTCTACAATGTCTAGACAGATTTTTTCCTCTATATAACAAATCTTTTCTTGTCTTTTAAGCTGTACAATGGAATCTGATTTCAGATAAAGCAAATTATGAAAAAGAAAATGGATAAAAGACTTGCAGAATGGGTTGAATGAATCTTGAAGTTTGTTTCAGGGAAGGAGTTTGTAAAGCAGGAACTCTCAGTGAGTCACATGAAAACAGTCTAGAGAAATGTGTATGAGAGAGTTAAGCAATTGGGGAAAGAGAAAGTGTAAAATAGTCAATTCGTAATTTATTGTTAAAGAAAGAAAGGAAAGAAGAGATTAAAAAATGTCAGTAGGTGAATAGAGGGAGTTTACTCAACATCTTTATAGAAATCTGGGAACTAGCCAATTAAAAAATAGTAAATGTCAAAGGTAGCTCTCCTGTAAAGAAGGAGCAAAAAATCTTTCTTGAACCTCAATATTTTTAGAACTGTTTATGTTGCTTGGAAGGTCAGCAAACTTGTTATTTCTATGATTTGCAGGAGGTTGACATTTTTAAAGAGTCTTTATTCTTTTTTCATTTTTCTTAAGATTTAACCTTATGTTACTGGACAAGATGACATGTTATATCTATTGCAGATATTTTTGCTTGTTTTGGGGGTATTTTTTTTACTTAAAAGGTGTGTATACTGTAATTGCTGAAGTTACCAATGTACTTCAATTGAAATTTGTAATATTTTAAAAAGAAACACCTTTTTTATATATTTGGAAAGTGTGACACTGAGATCCAAAGGTTTATTGGCATGGCCAAGGATGCATTCCAAAAGTTAAGCAGAGTATTGAGACAGGAAAATTCTGTTGGGAATGTGGTGATACCAAGCAAAGCGAGGGACCGGATGTTTGCCCTCGGAGGTCCAGAAAGCAAATGACCAAAACTGGTCTTTGCGCACCCGGCTCCATGCATATGTTCTGGTAGAAAACCAAAAATTAATAAATATCAAATTCCTTTTCACGAGCCTACGTGAATTTTGTTTATCGTCCAATGAGAAGCCCAGAATTAAATACGAGTGTGAATTCCCAAATGACTTGCTGGGACCCACAAAGATTAAATAAAAAGCTGACACAGAAAGCATCTCCAGTTGAGAAAGTACGAGCATAATTAGCACATCCTTTGACCTCATCAAGCAATCACACTATGCTCACCTCCTTTTCTCTCTCATCTTCTTCTTTGCTGTCCTCTGAGCCACTTACCCAATCAATGGAGTGGAGACATCAAAGACATTCCAAATGGACAAACGCTCCCACATACATACGCACAAAGTCTCTTTTCAGTATTTATTGCTATGAACATTTTAACGTCCTTTGGACCCATCCTAAAAATATTACTTTATTTGTAAAAAAAAAACTTAATTGATATCTGTGTATACATAAATGTTGTTTCTATACTCAATTTGATTTTCTTGTTCATACTATAAGGGATAGTGGGCTATCTACTAATGAGGCCAAATTCAGTTAATCTGTTTCAACACACAACTACATTTCACTAGAACGGAAAACCCACTATAGGAACAAAGAAAAAAGTACTGCATTGTTATGTGATGTCTGTTTTTCAATACAGTAGTCAATACTGGACAGTTTCATCAAAGATAAAGGAAAGATTTGAAGCAATCAAAATGCGGTTCTACAGAAGGATGCTGAAGATATCATGGAAATGATGAGGTTTTGGAGAGGATGGAAACAAAAAGGAAACTTACACTTAACATGAGGAAAAGACAGCTGAAGTTTGTGGGACACGTAATGAGGAGAGATGGTTTGGAGAATATAATACTCGCAGGACAGCTTGAGGAAAAGAGAAAAAGGGGAAAGGAATAGCATTCATCATAACCTTAATATTGTTATCTTGTGCCAGACTTGTCAAAGAAAAATGCCTACTGTTTAAAAAATTTATACTTCTAATTTTGCATTGTGGTGTAATGGATATCAGCTCAGATTGAGAAATCAGAGAGCTGAGTTCAAATTTAAGTTAAGCTATTTAAATTCACTTATGCACTTTTAGGAAAAGTATGAATACATCTCTTCTCCTTCCAGCTATGGTTAAATAGCCGAGTTGTATATCCTTGGTATCAACCAGTATACTCCAGAAAGAAATGGCAATCTATTGCATAAAAAAACTGCCTAGTCAGTCATTAATCGAAAAAGACATGATCATCCAAGTATGTATCATGTATGGTACTCAACTGAATAACTGTGCCTCGCAGTCCTTTGATTTTTTCTGTTACTTCTTTTATGTCTATATTTTAATTCATTTTACCCTTTATTTGTCTAATGGTATATTTCCAACATGTTCCAGAGGTCAATGTTCAAGCCCAAATGAAAGGAATAAAAGTCAAAATTTCAAACACTGATTTTGAGCTGACTAAAAGAAGCATATATAGGTCATCAAACAAAAAAAAACAAAAAAAACTAGACAGTAAATCCTAAAGGAACTTATTAATATTAGATATTAGCACTGATCTAACTAGAGGGCTCAATGTAATTAATTTTTTTATTTACAGAGTCAATATTTGTTACATATAAAAAAATTCAAAAATTTCTCATGTCAGATGACCATTTCAGTAGGTGAATTTAACACCCATCTTATCAGTGAGGCCAAAAATTACAGAAAAATAAATTTGTTTGTTTGTGTGTGTATATAAAAAATGGAAGTAAGGGTAAGGAAAAACAAAGAAAGAGACAGACCATTGCTACCAAAACATGTTAGATCTGGTTTCTGAATGACAGTAATGAAAAGAGATACAATAAAATAAATTAAAAATAAAAATAAAAATAAAGAAGAAATAGATCAGACAAAATTACAGCTTTTCAGGCTGTTAAAGGGCCACAAATAATGTTAATATCAAAACAAACTGGTTAAACATAAGTTCAAAATTAAAACAATAGAACTAGAAGGGAAACAGTTTTGAGAAAGGGAAATTATTATATGAAAGATTTTAATTATACAGCTAATAAGAAAAATGAAACAACAATTTTAAGTAATTTTTTTTTTTTAATCATTTCACCCCAAGCAAGGCAGAAATGCCACTGATGAGCTGGGGGCTACATAACTGTAAAAAGATTAATTAGAAAAGAGTGAGGAGTACAAACTAGTTAGAAAGGAGCAATAGAAAACTGAGAATGCAGGTGTGATGACAGATACATAGGTGGAGAGAAAGGGAAGGTTATACGGGGGTGGGGAGAAAGCTAGAGTCCAGTGGTTAGTAGATGAGTATTGACTTTGCATTTAAATTTCTGGAGGTTGTAGCCATCAGGAAAGCAAGAATATGGGAGCGAGTTCCACAGGCGGGAAGTGCGAGAGAAGAAGCTGCAGGAGTAGAATTGTCGTCTGCACTTGGCTAACCTGACAGTGAATGGGTGGGACCCAGTTGCCAGTCTGGTTATTTTAATTTTAGATTAATTATTAAGTTTTAATTTAAAATTCAATGTCCCTATGAAGGCATATAGTTCAGCCAAAGTTGCTGATTTAGCAGGTATTTATATCTTAGATACTTTAAATAAAATTATAGACAAACTGGCTTATACTATGATGATAGTCTTATATTCATCCCTAATAGCAATGAACCCTTGACTACTATGATCCATAAAAAAATTATTAGAGCCTTTAAATTACAAGGATTTAAAATTGAAGTTTCCTCTAACCTAAAAATTGTCAATTATTTGGACATCAGTCTTTACCTAATGGACAATTCCTACAAATCTTACCTTAAAGAAAATGATATCCATAGCTATATTAACAATAATCCCAACCACCCTAATACCTAATAAAACAAATACCTTACATTGTTAATACCATAATTAACCAATTGTCTTCTAACCTTAAGATCTTCAATGAAAATAAAAAGCTATATAATAAAGCCCTCAGTGAAAGTGGCTTTAAGGTCAAATTGTTATATATAAAACCCGTTGTTAAATCTGAGTTATATGGTTTAACTTCCAGTTCTGTAGACTAACATTGGTAAATATTTTGTGAAATTGGTAAGTAAACATTTTCAACCCAATAACCCCTATACAGAATCTTTAATAAAAATACTATTAAAATTAGTTATCCTTGCACATATAATATACATAATATCATTAATTCTGACAATAGACAAACTTTAAAGAATTTAGAAAGAACTACTATTAAAACTGGTTTAATATTCTCATGCAATTACTGGTCCATCAACATTTGTCTCTAGAACATAAATGTAAGTCTATGCAAGTGATCTAACAAGCTAACATTTTCCTAAAAATAATTATCAAGTTTACATTGAAATTTTGGCAGGAGAATTTAAACAGCATTACTATTCTGATAAACATTCCTTTTCTACCCCCAATCTAAAATTTCAAACTTCTCTTTCCCAAAGATTTTAGGAAATTAAAAAGGAGAGACTTAACCCAATAGTGAGTTGGAGATTAATAGGTTCTGCCCACACCCCTCATAACCTTTACAATAGATGCAATTTATGTATAGTTAAGAAAATTAAAATATCCAAAGCAAAATTTGCTTTTAAACTTAAAAAAAAGTTATAATCAAATGCTGTCATTAATTTAGATTTAAATTCAAACTTCCTAATAATAATTCTAAAATTAAAATTTCTTAAAATAAGTGTATCATTTCTTTTTACTAGCCATATAGTTAAACTATTTTATATAATAATTTCCTGTTCTTAAATCTATTTTTCTTCTAATTTTATCAGTCTAATTTTTAACTAAAGTTATGTTTAACCAGTTTGTTTTGATATTAACATTATACATGGCCCTTGAACAGTAGCCTTGAAAAGCAGTAATTTTGTCTAACCTATTTTTTATTTATTTTTATTTTTTCCTTATTTTATTGTATTTCTTTTCATTATTGTCATACACAAGTCAGGTTTAATATGTTTTGGTAGCAATGATCTGCACCCTCTTTTTTGCTTTTTCCTTACCCTTACTTCTGTTTTTTATATACACACACAAACAAATAAATTTATTTTTCCATCTTTATATCTTGCTGATGAAATGGGGGTTAAATTCACCCGTCAAAATGGCTATCCGATAAAAGAAAGTTTGAATATTTTATATGTAATTAATATATATATATTTCATGTGTCCTGACTGAAATTAATATGATTATTTTAAAATAACAACAAAAATAATTAAGAAGTAAAGACTTTCTAAAAAAAGAAAAAAGTCAGCTTAGGATGTGTTGCTTATATATATATATATATATATATATATATATATATAACCCATTATTAACTCATGTATATATATAACTCGTTATATATATATATATATATATATATATATATATAACATGAGTTATCTTTATTATTTACACTATTTATGCATGGAATGAGATTTTTCCCTTAGATTAAATAATGGGCTCAGTTCAAAACTCACTGTAGGTTCCCTAGATTGACATATATCTGATGAAGGGCAGAGGGCCCAATGGCTGAAACATGATAATAACAAAAAAGATTAGTCCATATTTTTTATATTTAGTTTTTAAAAATTGTAAATTAATCAAAAACAATTGTATAGACCAAATTAATGGCATGAAAAAATTAATTGTAAATTGTACATCATTTTTAGCTTTAATTCAGATGCAATGGTGGGAAGTTTTATAAAGCCCATGGTAAAACATTTACATTCTTTTTCAGAAGATATTTCTGGATAGATTTAAAAGTTTGTTTTTGGTTATTTTCATTGATAAAGTTCCAACAATGCTGCTGTTTCTGATTTCTAAAGGATTTCACAATAATCATCTTTTAGTCTTATGCTTCTCTCTCTCTCTTTGCTAGTTAACAACTTCATACACACTCTCTCTCTCTCTCTCTCTTTTTTGGCTACTCTCTCTCTCTCTCTCTCTCCCCCTTTCTCTCTTTGCTGGTTAACAACTTCCCTCTCTCTCTCTGTTTTTACTGGCTAATGACTTCACTCTCTTTTACAAATAGCTCAAATATTTTGGATATATAATATAGAAATAAGGTTTTGTTATAGACATCATTGCTTTTTTGTCATGTCTACTCTTAAAACTTCCATATTTTTCAAAGCCTACAACTCATTCTAGAAGCCTACAGTACATCCCAAATTGAAGGCTTACATGCCAAAGCACATTTACCACTTTTACACTTACCTAGCTTTCTGTTTCTTTTAAATGAACTACACTCTCCTAAATGTTTTGTTATAGGAATGGTATTTTTCTAACTAAAACTTCACTTTGATAACTCCAAACAAATTTCTTGTCTTTGTGACTCAAGTTTCAATTCTCTCTTATCTGACCTTAGTTTTATACTGTTTGTGAAGAAAAACTTAAAAACCTATATAAATCAAGATTTGGTAAAATGAACAAATTACACAGTTTCAGAATATAGCATGCACATTATTAGAAAATATCCTATCAATTAATCAGTTTCAAACTAAATAAAAAATCTCTTTTTATTGAAAAATATTAATAAGATATGATATCAAAACTGGGTGGATATGAAATTAAAATAAAATTTAATCAACTTATGATTCACAGAGAAAGATAGAATCAAATTATGAATTTGCAAAGCTTTAACTCTTAAGCATGTATGGTTATTAAGTTATTAAAAATTTTATCCTTTTTTAAGTAACACAAAATTCAAGCTGAGCTGAACATTTTTCTGTTAAATATGTTTGCATATTTATGTGTTTGTTATGACATTCATGTAATTCTGTTTGTGCAGTGCAATGGATTCTTCTAAATAAATGAACAATAAATTCTATTTGTCTAGCCATGTGTCTGAAAGCCCCTAACTCACCCCACTCTTGATCTACATTGACATATTATACTTTTTCGGAATCAGAATTATCTTTATCTAGTGCTTGAACATCTAGTATTGGAATTTGCATCCAGATGAGAAAGGAACAATTTAAATTGAAATTTTAAAATAACTGAAAAAAATTAGTGATTTTAAAAGTTTTTAATTCATACTGAGTTTAAAGCAACACAGATTTGTGAATTTAAAAATTATGGTTTTAAATTCAGTTTAAAATATCTCTAAAACTTAGTGAATTAAAGAAATCAATTTTATTCTTCAAAATTCCTATGAATCTAAGTTAAAATGAGAGGTTTTATGATGTGAGGTTTTGAAGTTCTGCAGAGTTTGTAATTTGAAGAACTCAACTTGACTGAAATTTCACAGAGTTTGTGATTTGTAGAATTTAATTTTGAGCCTTAATTTGAATTATGGCCTAAATCAGAGTTTTGGCCTAATCATTCTTTTAGCCATAATTGGACTTATAGCTCAAATTAAGTTAAATTGATGTTTTGAATTTCCATAGAGTGAATTGAGGAATTCAAAGTTATTTCTTCAAAATTAACATTGTTGTTTTCGAAACAGGACCTGAATTTTCTTTAGTTTTGAGCTAGGATCTCAATTAGCCCTCTGCAGGAGCTAGCTTAAAAGTTTGCACAGAGTAAAAGGACTACATACCAAGTAACCAGCCTGTGTGATAAAGTAGCAATCTCAACAAAGTAATAAAAGGAATTATTAAGAAATCTTCCTGTGTTTTTGTCATATGAAAACCATAAAAAACGGGACTAAAAAAAGAAAAATACCTTTTCGTAAACACAATAACTATTTCTGAATTATAAAAGTTTGGATTTGTACAGTAGTTGTTTTCTTCTTTTCTTTTCCTTTTCAATGTGGATGAGTCGAACAGTTTTACAAAACCAAATTTTCACCCTTCAACCTTCCGCAGTTTATTTTTACAGGACTAAACAGGTTTATCAACATAAGGAGAGTTTGGAGAATTTGATACTCACAAGACAGCTGGAAGTAAAGAGAGACTGAGGAAAGCAACACATGACATACTTGATGTGATCAAGCAAATGGATGGTAAAGCAGGGTTTGGGAAGGGTAACAACAGAAATTGTGTTAAGAGCTGTAAAGGATAAAAAGATGATTGCCTACATCCTGAAGAGACATGACACAAAGAAGAAGAAGAAGAAGAAGATGAAGAAGAAGAAGAAGAAGCATTTGCAAATGCTAAATGAGATTTCAAATGAGTGACCTTTAGAAAATGAGATTTGCAAGACTGTCCTACTTAAAGATCTGCTCAGTACAGGACTTAAATCACAGTAATTTTAGTCACTTTCTCTCCAGAAGCTTCTAATTTGTTCTTGGGGCCCTTAACTGTAATATTTAAATTCTTTTCAGCAGTTTTTAGAAGGTTACATTCTGCTCTACATTCTGGATGCACATTGTAGTGCAATGGATATTGGCTTGGAACAAGAAATTGGAGAGCCAAGTTCAAATTCCAGTTGAATTTGTTGCATTCACTTACACACAAATACCCTTGGGAAAGGTATTAATCCGTCTCTTCCTTCTAGATACAGGTCAAATAACAGGACATACTGGGTTCTATAGCCTTAGCCAGCAACCAGTTTACTGCAGAAAGTAATAGCAACCTACTACGGGTAAACCTTCTGCCCAGTCAGTCATGTCTCTTTCAAGACATGATCACCCAATCGTATATCACATATAACACTTAGCTGACTGACATTCTGCTCAATCCAACAGATTTTCCCTCCTATCACATCCAGGTTTATTTGCAATAGTATTTTTTCTTTTGAACTTTAGAATGATGTTTTCAAAAAAAATATTCTATATGTCATGACATGGAAATTTTTTTTTTTAATCGTTTCACCCCGAGCAAGGCATTCCACTGCCACTTTTGCACAGGGGGTTACAGAAAGGCGGGGAAGTGATGAGAAAGGATGTTTAGATATAGGAAATGTCAGAAGGAGGGTGATAGACAGGTAAGGATACCGAGAATGAGGTTTGGTTAGACCGTGAGAGTGTTTGAGAAAATAGATGCAAGTTAGTGTGTTAGGAGGTGTCTATTGACCTTACATTTAAACTCCTGGAGATTGTAGCTGTCGGGGAAGCAGGCATGTGGAAGGAAATTCCACAGGCAGGAAGCGCGAGAAAAGAAGCTGTTGGAGTAGAAATTACGGTTACATCTTATCTGTTTCACTGTAAAAGGGTTGGACCTAGTTGCTAATCTACTATCTCGTGTAAATTCGTACCTAGGCGGCACCAATGACTTAAGTTCATCAGAGCAGAAGCCGTGAAAGTACTTATAGAAGAGGCATAGGGAAGCCACGTCACGCCGGTGAGAGAGTGGTTGCAGCCGGTCCGCCAAGTCACTATCGATCACGTTACAGATTCTCCGTTGTATTTTGTCAAGAAGCCCGAGGAGTGTAGCAGGGGCACCCGACCAGATGTTGCAGCAGTATTCAATACACGGGCGGATGGTAGATTTATATATGTGCAGAATAGATTCAAACGGAAAAAACTTCCGGGCCCTGCACAGAGTGCTGACCTTTATAGCAGCGGACATGGCAATGGATTCAATATAGTCATTCCATTTGAGGTTCGCCAAGAGTGTAAGGCCAAGGAGGCGTAGTGTTTTACTCTCAGGGAAGCAAACCTGTTCCATACTAATGGGAGGTAGGTGCGATTGTCTATGATGGTTAATTGATAGCAGCTTCGTTTTGAAAGCATTGAAATTCACGAGCCATTTCCTACCCAGTCCACTACGGATTGGAGGTTCTTTTCAAGCTCGGCATCAAGGTTCGCATTGTCGCCCACACCGGGTTTTTGATCGAGGCGAGAGTAAATTATGGTGTCATCGGCGTACATGCCTACTTGGGATGTAATGGAATCTGGGAGATCGTTAATGTAGATCAGAAAGAGCGTGGGACCTAGGAGAGAGCTTTGGGGGACGCCAGCGTTCGCATGGTAGTTTTGGGAGGCATATCCGTTTAATACTACCTTCAATGTGTGGTTAGAGAGGAATGACTGGATTAGATCAAACAAATATCCAGTTATACCATAGCTCCGCAGTTTGCATAAAAGGCCAGCATGCCAGACTCTGTCGAATGCTTTGGAGATATCCAAGGCAACGTTTCGTGCTTTGCCATTCTTGTCAAGAACCTGGTATATGTACTCGGTAATGGTCGTTAGCATATCAGCAGTAGACCTGGTGAAGCGGAAACTGTACTGTTTGTCCGAGAGAAGCCTGTGGGCCGTGAGATGCTGAATCACCTCGGCGTTGATAATGGCTTCGAAAACTTCGCCAAAGATCGGAAGGAGGCTGATAGGGTGGTAATTAGCGGGTTCCGAGGATTCGCCAGTATTTTTAAATATAGGAACTACAGAGGAGGACTTCCAACAGGCAGGGAAGCAAGAAGCAGATAGGCAGAAGTTATAGAGTTTAGAGAGGACAGAAGAGAGTTCTGGGGCACATTTCTTCAGAACTATGATTGGGATTCCGTCACCACTGCTCGTTTTGTGAGGGTCAAGTTTTGAGATTATCTTAGAGACCAGCGAGGGTGTAATGTGGACGTTATTCAGTTGAGCCTTAGTTCTAGGTGGGAAGTCAGGAGTAGGTATTCCTGACGAATCCAGTGTCGAATTGGTGGAGAATCTACGAGCAAAGCATTAAACCATGTCCGCTGAGAAGGTGAGGACCTCAAATTCATTGATTAGTGGGGATATTGAAATCTTACTCTTGTTGAGCACGTTTTTGCAGAGTCGACAGTAATCTTTGGCGCCAAACTTAGAGGATGCTATGCGTTGCTTCACTCTGGCAGCAAACACCAGCTTAGCTTTGTTTAGTATTTTTTTTACACTTATTACGAGCTGAGGTGAAAAGGCTCCAGTTTTGGTTCGACTAGTGACTTCGATAGAGCCGGAAGAAAAGGTTCAGGTGGACAATGACTGCCGAGTAAACGGCGAGAACCAGGGAGACGAATTTGATTTAAGCTGGAATTTCCTGGCAGGGATGAAAGCATTGATGCCAGCCTTAACCCAAGAGGAGACCTCGGACGCACAGTCATCGACGGGAAGACCGAAGACGTTGTTCCAGGGGACGTCACAGAGGAAGTCTCGGAACGAATCCCAGTCTGCTCTCTGGTAGCAGTAAGATATTCTGCTGGTCTGGGTTTCTTGGGTAGAGTGAGAGTGGATTGAGGGCAATGGAATCAATAAACGTAGTGTCTTCTGGAAATATGTAGAGATTTATTCAGTAAAAGTTATTATTTAATATTCCTTATTTATACATTAACATTATACGTTTCATATTTGTACATTTCTAATGCAATTCATTTTGAACATAGCAGTTTTTTTATTTTATTGTCACTTGTTAAATATACATTATAGAAGGTTACTCTTGCATATACATCCACCTAACATTTATAACTAGCCTAAGCCTAAAAGGAAAAAAAAATTAATGATTTCACCCCAAGCAAGGCAATAAAGCCATTACGATACAAGGGTTACTGAGTGTGAAAGTAACAGAGAATACAATCAAAGAACGGGATTCAAGGATACAGAAGATAACAGTCGATATTGAATTTATATTTTTGGGGATCACAGTTGACTGTCAGAATAAAATTCCACAAACAAGAAGTGTAAGAGAAGAAATTAGCATGATACTTATGGTGAAAACTAGCAATTTTGACAGGAGAATTATGAGACCTATATGCACTTAAATCCATGGAGTTAAGGTATTATATAGTAAAGTTCATCAGAAAAATTACCATGAAAACATTTCTAGAAGAGGCTAAGTGAAGCTACATTATGGCAATGGGGAAGAGAATAAAGCCAGCATGCCATATCAGGATCAATAACATTGCAGATATTTCTTTGGATTTTGTCAAGAATCTCTAAATATATAGCAGAATCACCAGACCATAAGTGGCAGCAATATTTGATGAATGGTAGATTTATAAATACACAAGATAGATTTTGGCACAAAAAATTGTCTAGCATGATATAGTGAAACAGATTTCTTAACAGCACACCTAGTAATTGATTTAATATAATCTTTTCACTTTATGTTAGTGGAAAACATGGGCCCAAGAAGGTTCAATGAATCGCTCTTCTGGAGGTTAGCATCAGCTATGCTTATGGTAAGGAAGAAAAGTTTTTTTGTAGTGATTAAAGTGATAACAGTTTTGGAAACATTAAAATTTACAAGCCATTCCCTGACTTAGTTAACAAGTCATTTTCGAGAGCGACCCCTACTCATATTGAGAATTTTCATTCTTTTCACAATGTCATAATTAAGGTGAGGACCAGCTATCTTCAGAAACATGTCAGGTTACTGGTAGAATACATATGATGTGTAAAACCTGAAACTCATAATAAAAGCAGGGCACATCACTATGATTCACTTTGATGCTGTATTTTTCAGTTTATAGATTCATGTGATGAGACTGTATGTTAAAACATCTTGACGACTATATGGCTAATGCTAACCTTCAGGAGAGTAACTCATTGTGCCTTCTCGGTCTAATGTTTTCTACTAACATGTATTGGAACAATTATATTAGATTGTTTTCTAAGTCGACTGCTAGGAAAGTTAGTTCACTGCTGGACAATTTCTCTTGTCAGAATCTATCTTGTACCTTTAGAAGTCTGCCATTTATTCATCAAATATTGCTTCCACATCCAGTTTGGTACTTCTGCTATGTATTTAGAGATTCTTGACAAAATCCAAAGAATAATCTGCAATGTTATCAGTTCTTACCTAGTATCTCAGCTTCAATCACTTTCCTACCACCAGCATATAGCTTCTTTGTGCCTTTTCTATAAATATTTTCATGTTGTTTTGATGAGCTTTCATCTTTGGTACCTTGACTTCATAAATTAGTAGTTGATTCGATATAACCATTGCACTTTATGTCATTGCAAAACATGAGACCAAGAAGGTTAGCATCAGCCATACAGATGGAAAGCAAAACAGATTCTTTAAGATGATTAATAGATTAATTTCATTCTTAGGAGCATTAAAATTGCAACAGTATTTAATGTTTCATTCTCTGTAAACTAAAGAAACGAACCTTGGTCCAATAATTTCAGTCAGAATGTATATAAATGACTGGCTCCTCTCATTTTCCAAACCCACCCAGCTCAAGTACATTTCGTTGGTTCAATACCTACAGAACCCACCTGTGGTTTATACTGAAACTGAGCTTCCCTTAGAGTTTTTAGGCATGAACACTAAATGTCTCATGGCAACACCCATGTTCTGAAGAAGAAAAAGATTTTTTATACTTTTATTAGCCTACAGACTAATGAAAAACTAAATATTACAGAATATAATTATCCTTCCGGCCATTTTTTAGGGAGCTGCGAAATCATTTTTGTAATAATAAATAATTCTATATCAGTTATTTATTTCATTCTATGACCTAATGACATCACCACTGGTAATAAGTTTAATTGCATAAAAAACACACCATTCTTTTCATTAAAATCTGTCTTCTTCTTGTCAATTTAATACCACCTAAATTAATTAATTAAACTCATTAAATTGAGTCTTAATTAACTTTTTATTAAATTATTTGCATCAGAACAAGGCTAAATTCTTTCTACCATTCCTTAATATCAGAAGCAAAATACAACTGCTCCTTCTTTTAACAAGGGATCAGCAAACATGAAGTTTTAAACAAATATCAAAATGTGGTTTCACCCAAATTAATTCAAAGTTACAATATTAGTACCCAATGAAGATTTACCTTCCTACCAATGTCTTTTTGCATTATCTATATGGCAGGATGTGCATTGTGGTGCATTAGATATTGGCTCAGAACAAGAAATCGGGGAGCCGAGTTCAAATTCCAGCTGAATTCATTGCATTCACTTACACGCAAATATCCTTGGGAAAGGTATTAATCCATCTATTCCTTCCAGTTATGGGTTAAATAACAGGACAGATTGGGTTCTATAGCCTTGGTTGGCAAACAGTCTACCGCAGAAAGCAATGGCAACCTACTGCAGGATAATATTCTGCCCAGTCAGTCATGTCTCTTTTGAGACATGATCACCCAAGCGTGTATCACATATGGCACTTAACTGACTGATATGAAAGATATACAAGATGTTTGACTAAGTATGAAATAGTCTAGTTAAAGGTTACATTTATGGCTTAACAATTTAAGATTTAACTTTTAATCAAGGTTTTGAAAGACTAATATACTAACATTATCTATATCAATGGTTCTCAAACGGTGCAATGTACCTCATAGGTGAGGTGGAAAATGAATTCCAGGTAAAGCAGAATGATTAAAATACAAAGATTAAGAAACAGTTTCAGAAAATTCAAATGCCCAAAATAAATATGATTTGAAAATTTAAGATATTATAATCCATTACCTGTAATTGCATGCATGAGTCTCAGTATAGTTATAAATAATTTGGCTATATTTTTGAGATGATGACAATCTACCCCAGTAAGTTCAGTTTGAAATTCCAATCACCAGAAGAAGGTCAATGTACAATAGCCAAAATATTGTGAAAATGGCAATAAAGATGAAGTAACAGTCTGAACAATGTAAATAATGTATATAGTTATAAATAATTATTGACCAAATTTAGCATTGTGATATATCAAGTATTATGAATATAGTAACAAGGGCCTGCAAATTGGAGGAGTAATCAATATTAATGTCTTGATGTCAAATCCGCAATGACGTCCCTTTAACTCGCTCTCTTTATTTTTAAATGTACTTAATATCACATAAAATTTGGTGAGGTGCATGTAAATTTTCAACCTGAAAATGCATCCCAGAGAAAAAAGATGTTTGGGAACCACTGATGTTTGGGAACCACTAGATGTTTAGCTTTGGCTATTCTAGTTAAAGGTTACAATAATAGGGTTCCCAAAGAGGATCTAATTTCTTACCACTGACTTATGAAACTCATCTACTAGCCTCTATTGTAGGTACTCTAGATGTTTTATTTGTCTTTAACTTGTATGATTAAAGACTACAATAGTTGGGTAACCAATAAGAATTAAACTCATCAGTAACAGGAGTCATGTTTGTATCCAACAAGTTATAGAAAATAATTTGGCATGTTCTCTTGAAATTTATAAATTTATTTCTAGGAAGAGGCATTGCCGGAAAACTTGGACATCAAAGAGAAGAACAACTGGTAGTTCCAAGTTCAAAATCCTGCCAAAGAAAAATGTCCTTTGACAGAAACTGGAAAATGCAATAAACATAGATTGCCAAATAAAATAAAGAGTTCCAATGAAAATTCTTTAAAAATTCCCAAATGCAGAATTCAGTTGATTCAATTTAGGGTAAATATCAACAGAAATATTGTAATAAAATAATAAAAATGAAGAGATCCTAGTCTGAATGAATAAATGCATTGTAAGAATATTTTCTCTCAGAGATTCATAGAGAATTTAAGTAACTATGATTTTTTGCAACACACTGACACATGCTGAAATCTTCATGGTAGTTGGCATTGTTATAGTTATTGCTAACATTTTTATTGAGATTTACAAACTCTATGTTTTGTTCAATTTTGCAAACCAATTGATGAAATTTGAATAAGCTGATTTGTTTAGAAAAATACAAAATCCCTACTTTGTTGTTTAATAATTTATTTAATTTAAATTAATTTTAACTTCATGGTAAACAACAATTTTTTTAAGAAAATGTTTTCCTTTTTAACAGTGAAGAATAAAGTTTTAGGATTTCTTACTCTTGAGAATGCAATATACAACTGGTGCACATTTCTTTCTGGTGCCAAATTTCAAATTTTTGAAGCAGTTGATCTTATGATTTGTTTATAATTTTCAAAGACGTAGGGCAAATTAAAAACCAGATTCTTATTTGAAAAAATGGTGTTAGCAAAATTATGAAAACACTTAAAAAGTAGTCAAAATCAAGTTGTTTTCACTCAAAAACAGTTGAGTTCAGATAGTTAAGGCTGTTTACATAAAGTTATATTTTAAAAAAATTTCATAATGTACTTGTACTACATTACCTGCTTGCACTTCTTCCAAAATTTGATTTTCATTCAGTCAATGTATGGCTATTTTAGAGGATGTGCTGGACAGACTAATGGAAGTCACAGAATTTTGTACATAGATAGTTCAGATTAAGAAATCCAATAAAACAAATTTGCAAGTCTAAAAGGCAATAAAATATAGCCTTTATTTCAATATCAGTCATTTCTAAAATGAAAAATTATCATTTATATATTCTAATTTATTCAAACTATTGTCCTTATTATTTCCATGTAGACTGTTGACCTCATTTTTGTTGTTATTATCATAACATCTTTATCAGATGTTTGTTGAACTGAATTTCAAAATGAACCCTTTATTTAATCTACAGGAGTAGATTATTCTCATTCTGCTGACTCTATCCAAGGATATATCATCTAGTTCATACTTTTAATGCTGCACAGTACTTGCTTGCCTCATTTCCAGTGAGTCTAACTTTGACCAGTGCAGGGATTGAACTCAAATAACTACGTATGAAATTTATAAACTAATGCATTAATTTACTCTGGCATTGTTCTGTGGGACAATCCTGAGCTTACAACTTGGAGCCTTCAACCTAATCTGCCTTCTGATAAGACTGCTTCTGCTTATCATCTTTGACAGCATTCACCAAACTTTCCCTTTTCTACTGTTTCAACCTTATTTTAGTTGCAATAGTTTCAATATTTCTCCCTTTTCTGCGATGAAGAAATTCCTTTATTCTAATTTCATTTCACTTCTAAGATTTGTGACAATCTTTTCAACATCTCAATCTTCAATCTAATGGTCTGATGATCCAAATCCTTAAATAATAACAATTTTCATTTTTTGACCTGCTAAATTCCAAGACTCCATGACAGACCTGAAGAGGACTGGTACTTTTTAAGTTTGTCTCTGATTGGTCCTAAAAATAAATTAATCTTTAGTCTAATACTATTGATAATTGGTAAATTGTTTATAAGTGTTGATAAACTCTATTGAAAATAATTCCAGTAGAAGAGTAGTAATAGTAATGATAATATTAAACATTTCCTGATAAGGAAACATCTAGTATTCATTGATCAAGCATTCATTACCACTATTGAAATTTATAAAATCTTTCTTAAAACAATTTTTCAGAAAAATATGTTTATTAAGTCTTTTTTTTATCTTTCAAACATCAATGGGAGCTTTCTTCCTAACCTTTTTCTTGAAGTAGTGTGGAATGTCAACATTTTTTCTTTGTGTTGCATGTGATATCCATTTTAGTTGTTGCTGTTGTTAAAAGTCCTCAACTAATGTTTCTGCTATTTGGTACAGTTCTTTGTAATTCTTTAACCCCAGTCCACAGGGTTGAAAGAATGTTGGTCTTTGCTGAGACCTACGAGTTTCATTTGTTTAAAGCCATTTTTAATCATCTGATCTGAGAAAGTTGTTGTATGCAGTAGACAGTTTAGGTACTTCTGAACAAGTTTGATGCCATATATGACAACCATATAAAATTCTCAATCTGATAAGGCTATTTAAGTATGTGACTTGAGGTTTTAAGTTAATCTTTTGGTTTTGTAGTAACTTGCAGTGTTGTGCGAAACTACTCTATTCTGTGTTCAATTTTCTTACTAAAGAAAAGAGATAATTTTTTTCTTCATTCTGTGTTTTGCATAATCATTTAAACCCTAAAATAATCTATGGTAACAAAGTTGACCTGTTCATCACTCTGATCTCTTCACTTTCAGTTCTCTTTTACACCCACAAACCAAACTAACTGAAAATCTTTTAAAGAAGTGAAGGATTTTCTTTTCATTAGAACTCATATTTTAAACATATCTTATTTGAATATTTTGACAACAGTAATTATTTTTTCTCGGCTATGGTAAAAAAATGGAGAAAAGATAAATTTAAGTTAATTAAATATAATTGAATAATGCAATCTTGAAAATAAATAATCACTTTTTTCTTTAATCTGATCTAATCAAGCATAGATAAGATTAATTAGCAATTTTCACTTTTTTTTAAGAAAGAAAGAAAATATAGTTGAAAACCTGATAAAGCCATGCACACACACACACACACACACACACACACACACACAGGTTTTGACTTGAATAATGGCTTTCAACAACAATCAAAAAAGTGAATCAGCAAACTGAGTTTCAGGTTTGGATGAGACTGATTATATTCATTTAGCACTGATACACCTGGGACAGGCATAAATCCACTTCTCCCTGTATTGTATAAATGGAAGAGTCAGGTAACATAACAGTTATCAGCCAGGAAAATAGAGTTGAAAAAATTAGTTCAATTTTTCAACTGAAGAGGCTTTCGTTTACTTAGTACTAACACCCTATGGAAAGCTATAAATCTATCTCTCCTTGAATTCTACGTGTATGCTATATGCACAGTAGTATCATTTTCAAAATGAAAAATGGAATTGGCAAACAATGTTGAGAAAGGCATGAATTCATCTCTTCTTCATGCCTGTGGAACTCGCTCCCATATTCTTGCTTTCCTGACAGCTACAACCTCCAGAAATTTAAATGCAATGTCAATACTCATCTACTAACCACTTGACTCTAGCCCTTCCCCCACCTCATATATCCTTCCCTTTCTTTCCCCCCTTACAACTGTCATTACACCTGCATTTTCATCTTTCTATTGCTTCTTTCTAATTGGTTTGTAATCCTCTTCTCCCTCCTCTAATTAATTTTATTTCAGTTATGTTGCCCCCCGCACATCAGTGGCATTTACGCCGTGCCCGGGGTGAAATGATTAAAAAAAAATATATATATGTATTGATTATTTAATTACTTAGTTTTTACTCATAATAAAATTAGACCAGTACATAGTTAGATTAAAAAGTGTTCAATACTGTGTTCAATATTGTAGAACTTTTGAATATTCTTCATTTGTAAACAAGTTATTATGCAATCTAGGTTTCTACAAAGTGATGTCTTCAGGCAATTTACAATAACTGATTTTACCAGTTTTTTTTTTTGTTTTTTTAAGAACACTCATGTTACACAAAATTTTTTTTAACATTCACATAACGGGGTATTTTTTAAATTAAAAATTGTGCATTCAAAAATTCCCCATTATATGAGGATTCAAAAAAAATCTCCATTACGTCAGTGTTCTTAAAAAAAAAAAACGGTAAAATTGCAAATTGCCTGAAGACACCACATGGTAGAAACCTAGGTTGTGTAACAACCCATTTACAAATGAAGAATATATATATATATATATATATATATATATATATATATATATATATACTGAAGATACAAGTGCCATAACAATTATAATCAAAGAAAATGGAATCTTCTTTATGGACCATATTTTATCAGGATGTTGGAGATCATGGTTCTCCACAACTTCTAATCTCTTGTAGGTCTTAATAAATGTTGTCTTTCTGTTATTTATCCTAAACCCTGTTCCATAATCTATTTACTCAAGCTACTATGCATGCTATGAATTTTTTCCTCTCTCTCTTGCCCTCTATCTGTCTTATCATTATCATATTTTCCAAGCCTTCCTTCTTCATTATGTGCTCCAGAAACTTCATCGCTTCCTGATTGTAAATATAAGTTTTCTTTTCATTATTATTTTCTCCAAAATTTTATTGTTGCTCACATGTTCTGTCCATGGTATCCTCAGCATCCTTCTGTAGAAACATATTTCTGTTAAGAAGATCGTCCAGCACTCACTGCCATACAAGAGGACAAATATCAGTTTAGCACTCATTTTTTTGTTTCTAGCAAAGTTTTTCTGTTTCTTAGTACTCTGCTTATCTTTTGCAGTGCTTTTTGGTTATCCCAATATGCTTTTAGATTTCAGTATTGCACTTTCTGTTAAAACACTTCCCAAGTATTTAAATTTCTACACTCGTTTGATTTTGCTATCTCCAACCAATAAACTAAATTTGATTTTTGGATGAGCCTGTCTACTTTCTATTAATATCCTTGGAAAAGGCATGAACTGCCCATAAATATTTATGAGCAAGGAAAACCAAAGCAAACAGATATTAATTTTTGGTTAAGCTTGCTTATTTAATAAATAAAAATAAGTTTAATGCATTTAAATACTAAAATAATTTTCACTTCATTTCTTTATTAAAATACAATAATGCATTTACATATTAAAATAATTGCAATAAATTTCTAGTAAAATATTTTTAAAAAAAGTTTTTTCATGTTTCGATACATGTATGATGATGACATTACAACATAAAAGATATTTCATAGTGGATATTTTTTGCATTTTAATGAAAGCAAAGCATAACTGTCAACTGTTACATTTGAAGCAAAAAGAAAAAATTATAGTAATTTTAGCAACAGAATTTTGCAGTTATTTTTTGTTACTACAACTTACACACCTGAAAATGATCTTGGAAGGAGACTGAACATACTTGGGAACATTGAGAAATGGAAAATAAAATCACCTGTAAAAGTTACAGCACATTTCTTACATCTTTCAATTATAATACACGAAAGATTATCTGTGAGTACAAATGAATTTTATTAAAAATAAGCAGACATAATGTTTGCAATTTATTTAATCTGACATATTCACATGAATGCAGGTGCAAACTAAAAGCTCTATTCTAGGTCCTGCACTGTTTCTGCTTTTCATCAATGATCTTCTTGATGTCATTTCCCAAGTAGGCATCTATGCAGATGACACCACCATTTACTTCCATCTCAATGGTAACTCTACCAAGACTGACAAAGTAAACCTGGCTGTTGCTCTTGAAACTGACCTCCAATCAGTGGTTAACTGGGGCAGGAAATGGCTTGTAAATTTGAATGCCTCCAAAACAAAACTGCTCTCCTTTAACCACCATAGAGAAACTTTCCTGCCATCCATCAACATGGCTAACATTAGTCTCCAGGCAAGTAATATACTGCACCTCCTTGGCCTCACTTTTTCCACCAACCTGAAGTGGAACATCTACATTGAATCTGTAGCTGCATCTACTTCTACTCCAACAGTTTCGGTTTTTTTTTTCACTTTTCACCTGTGGAACTTCCTTTCATATACTTGCTTCCCTGATAGCAACAATCTCTAAAAATTTAAATGCAACATCAACTGCCATCTTCTATCTTCTTGAATTCCGTTCATCTTTTATCTTTTTTTCAATACACCATGTACCCTATCTCTTCTCTCACTGTTACCTCCTGCACACTAGTGACAGTCCTGCTTTGCTTGGAGTGAAATGATTAAAAAAATATGCATGTCTTTATTTATCTATTAATTGGAAATATTTGCTTTCAATCTATAGAAGTTTTATAGATGCTTAAAACACCCACATAGAAAAATACACTTTCAAATATTATTGGATACTGATGATTGTATTGGATCAAAATTGATTTTTGTGCTGAATTGAAAAAAGTTATCTTAACAAATAATTATATTCTAAAAAAATCACAATGGTTACAGATTCTTAGCTTTTCTCATGAATGAAAAATCTTTTCTTTCTTTTTAAGAAAATTTATTTAAAAATGTCTGGTCTGTGGAATCTCTCAAATATTTACCTACTATTGATCAATCTTAAGTTACAAATTCAAATCATTATAAGCAATTGTTTACTGGCAAAAATGTATGGTTTTGATTACAGTATTTACATTGTTCAAACTTTTGTCCTCATCTTTGTTGCCATATTCACCACGTTTTTGCCGTTTGTACACTCCAACTTTCTTCAGAGGTAAACAAAACATAGAGTATTGAATTAAAGGGAGTTAATTGATACTGAGAGATCTAGAAGAGACATGGCTTGTGGAACCAGAACAATCTACCCTGGTGAAAAAAATATAGGATTTAGTTCAATATATTTAATATACCTCATCTCAGAAACAGAGACGAATGATATTGAAATTTGTAAAAAGTTAGAGATTTCTGAATGAGTGAATTCAAGCCTGGATTACAAACTAGGATAGCTTGGAGATTAATAAGTCAGTTTGAGTAGAGATTGCTAACTAGGATAGATTGATAATTACTGCTTAGAACAGTTTAATAGGAGATTGCTGACTGGGATATTTTAATTAAAGATTGTGACAGTTTGATTGGAGATTACAGAATGTGATAGTTTAATATAAAATTACTGAATAGATAGTTTTATTGGGGATTACTGGCTAAAACAGGTTGATCAAAGATTACTGACTGAGACAGTTTGTAGATTACAGATTGTCATAGTTTAGTAGAAGATTACCAATTTCTGTAGTGCGGAATCTTTTCTGTTGAAATGTTATCCAAATATCTTAGCACTTTAAGAAACGAATTAAAATTCTTCTATCACTATTAATGAATTCTTAGTTTCAGGTAATCTTTGTTTTTTTTTCAAAAAAAGATTCTGGTATACTTATACATGGCCTTGGTATTCACATATGGTAAAAACTCTTCGAATGGCAAGAGAATTATCTCTTGAGTCCACAGATGATTTCTTCATGTGATTTTGACTTTCATCATTGCACTCTGTTAGCTATCTACTTTTTTCTGTTATCTTTCTCCTTCTTCTCAGGACTGTAACATGTTACAAAAAGTACTTGAGTACAGAAATGGATGTCTTTATGGATGTCTGTGAACTTTTTTATATTTGGTGATTTTAATGCTCACCATGTAAAATGGTTTAATCATTCTAATGTTATTGATGTTACTGATATTCAGACTTTCAATTGCTCAGTCTCTTACTCAGGGTCTTATTTCAAACAATCAATATGTTTTGCTTCTCTCATTCAACTGCTGAAATATTAATGATTTTTAGTAAAAGAGTTAATCAAGTTTCAGATAAGAATGGCAAGCCTTGGGCTGTTAATGCGGTTATTTTGAACTCATTTCACAGGATTTGGTATGCCAGTCTACTTCACAAGTTGAAAGGTTATGGCATTTCTGGATTCATTTTTGATCTGATTCAACCTTTCATATCAAATCATGAAATGAAAATCATCTTGAAGGGTCACTCTACTATATCTTTCTGAAGTAATGCAAGTGTCTTCCAGGGCTCTATCATTGAACCTACATTCTCCCTAATTTTCATTAATAACCATTCTGATAGCATCAATTCCCATCTTGTTATTTATGCTGATGTCAACTATTTACTTTTGTCTTAATAGCCAAATCAGTTCAATAAAATCAAATTGGCAGCTGATCTAAAATATGATCTACAATCTATCTAAACTTATTTATAAATGGGACTTTGTCTGTGTGTGTGTATGTGTGTGTGTGTGTGTCCGTTACCTATAGACTCCGAAATGGCTGAACCGATTTTCTTGAAAATTTACACAGTTGTACTATAAGCGTCTTCAAGTGTTCTTAGCTAGGTTTTGTGTTGAGGTACCCCCGATAAATATCGAAAATCGATAATCAAAAACATCGGGTTATAGAAGGAGTGGTCCAATTTTAATCAAATTTGATACACTCATAGACAAAGACATAAGAAACGATATTCAGAAGTTTCAAAGTTGCAGTTCTTACAATAGTGCAGAAAATCAATATATATATATATATATAAGGCAAGATGTTTGTGTGTGTGTCTGTTTATCTGTCTGTATGTCCTTTATAGAAATCCACAATTTTTATCCGATTCTCACCAAACTTCAAAATTTGACTTACATCCATTCATTTTTCATTCAGTTTATGGTTTCAGTTTAACTGGAAACAACTTTTTTTTACGTTTTTTTTTTCATCATTTCACCCCAAGTAAGGCATTCCACTGCCACTATTGCGCATGGGGCTACATAGGGGAAGGTAAAGAGAAGGAGTGGTTAGACATAGGGAATGTCAGGAGGAAAGTGACAGATGAGTAAGGATACCGAGGATGAGGGTTGGGCAGATGGGAAGAGTGTTTGATAGAATGGGAGCAGGTTAGTGTGTTAGGAGGTGTCTATTGACCTTACATTTAAACTCCTGGAGATTGTAGCCGTCGGGGAAGCAGTCGTGTGGAAGAGAATTCCACAGTCGGGAAGTGCGAAGAAAGAAACTGTTAGAGTAGCAGTTGCGGTTGCATTTTATGGTTTTCACTGTAAAAGGGTGGGATCTAGTTGCTAATCTAATATCTCGTGCAAATTCGTATCTAGGGGGCACCAGTGATCTAAGTTCATCGGAGCAGAAGCCGTGAAAGTATTTATAGAAGAGACACAGGGAAGCCACGTCGCGCCTGTGGGAGAGAGACTGCAGGCGGTCTGCTAAGTCGGTATCTATCACATTACAGACCCTCCTCTGAACCTTATCAAGAAGCCCGAAGAGAATAGCAGGGGCACCCGGCCAGATATGGCAGCAGTATTCAATGCACGGGCGGATGGTAGATTTATATATGTGCAGGATAGATTTAGACGGAAAAAACTTCGGGGCCCTACACAGAGAACCGTCTTTCATAGCAGCGGATTTAGCAATGGATTCGATATAGTCATTCCATTTGAGGTCCGCTGAAAGTGTGAGACCAAGTAGGCGTTGTGTTTTACTCTCTGGGAGGCAAGCCTGGTCCATGCTAATAGGAGGTAGGTGAGATTGTCGATGATGGTTAATTGAGAGTAGCTTCGTTTTAGAAGCATTAAAATTTACTAGCCATTTCTTACCCCAGTCCACTATGGATTGGAAGTCTTTTTCAATCTCAGCTGCGAGGTTAGCTTTGACGCCTACACCATATTTTTGGTCGAGAGTAAACTGTGGTGTCATCGGCGTACAAACCTACTTGGGCTCTTATGGAATCAGGGAGATCATTAATGTATATCAGGAAGAGTGTAGGACCTAAGATGGAGCCTTGGGGGACACCTGCGTTTGTATGGTAGTTCTGGGAGGCATGTCCGTTTAATACCCCCTTCATTGTGTGGTTAGAGAGGAATGACTGGATTAGTTCAAACAAATGTCCAGTTATACCATAGCTCCGCAGTTAACATAGAAGGCCAGCATTCCAAACTCTGTCGAACGCCTTAGATATATCCAATGCAACGGTTCGGGCTTCACCATTCCTGTCGAGTGCCTGGTATATGTACTCGGTGATGGTCGTTAGCATATCAGCCGTAGACCTGGTGAATCATATTGCTTGTCCGAGAGGAGCCTGTGTGCTGTGAGATGCTGAACGACCTCGGCGTTGATGATGGCTTCGAACATTTTGCCAAGATCGGAAGAAGGCTGGTAGGGCGGTAATTTGCAGGGTCCGAGGGTTCTCCAGTGTTTTTAAATATAGGAACTACAGAGAAAGATTTCCAACAGGCAGGAAAGCAGGAAGCAGATAGGTAGAGGCTGTAGAGCTTAGAAAGGACAGAGGAGAGTTCAGGGGCACATTTCTTTAAGACTATGGTTGGGATTCCGTCCCCACCGCTCGCTTTGTGAGGGTCAAGTTTTAAGATTATCTTAGAGACAAGCGAAGGTGTAATGTGGACATCATTCAGTTGTGCCTCGGTTCTAGGTGAAAACTCGGGTGTAAAAACTCCAGATGAGTCCAGACTCGAATTGTTCGAGAATCTGCGGGCAAAGCATTCAGCCTTATTTGCTGAGGAGGTGAGGACCTCAAATTTGTTGATTAGCGTGGGTATTGTGGACTTGCTCTTGTTAAGTACTCTTTTACAGAGTCGCGAGTAGTCTTTGGCGCCGAATTTAGAGCATGCTATACGTTGCTTCATTCTGGCAGCAAACAACATCTTAGCTTCGTTAAGTATCTTTTTACACTTATTACGAGCTGAAGTGAAAAGGCGCCTGTTTTGGTCCGACGCGTAGTTACGATAGCGTCGGAAGAAATGATTCCGGTGGGCAATGGCAGCCGAGCAAGCGGGTGAGAACCATGGAGACGAATGAGATTTAAGCTGGAATTTCCTAGCAGGGATGAAGGCATCGATGCCAGCCTTAACCCAGGAGGAGACCTCGGATGCACATTCTTTGATGGGAAGATTAAAAACGTTGTTCCAAGGGATGTCACAGAGGAAGTCTCGGAACGAATCCCAGTCTGCTCTTTGATAGCAGTAGGATATTCTACTTGTCTGGGTTTCGTGGGTCGGGCGGGAGTGGAGTGAAATATTGACGGACACTACAGTGTGGTCAGAGTTTCCGAGTGGGCAGAGTTGTCTGATAGTGCAAGAGTCTGGGATGGAAGTGAAGCAGAGGTCTAGAAGTGAGTCCCTTCCGTTAGGGTTGTCGGAGAAACGCGTGGGGAAGTCCACCACTTGCGTAAGGGATTGGGTGATTGAAAAGTTCATGGTGTGAACACCAGCAGGGTCGGTAACAGCGTTCTCCAGCCACTTGGTGTGGTGGGCGTTAAAGTCACCAAACACGAATACATGGGCAGATAGATGGGAAGAAATGGCTTTGTCAATATTGTCAGAAATGATGTCAAGTAACGAACAGTCAGGGGAGGAAGGAGAGCGGTAGAGAAAGAAGAGATAGCTAATCGAGCTGAGAAGTGAGAGGCGGAAGCACATGAAATAATGATCTGGGGATTCAAAAGATGACACCCTAGCTAAGGGAAGGTGTTCGCTGACATAGACACCAAGCCCATGCATATGAACATTGGAGTCCTTCCTGAAGAGGGGAAGGTAGCCAGGAACGTAGAACTCAGATGAGGGGATAGAAGGGTTAAGATTAGTTTCACATAGGGCTAATATATCAGGTGAGTTATTGTGGAGAAATGAATCTACGCTGAGGGAGTTGGTGCGGATGCCGCGTATGTTAGTGAAAGAGATGCAGACAGGTTTGGGCGTTTTCAAATGAGCTGGTTTAGTTTTGCTATTATGTTTGCTTTTTTCCATAGTGATTCAGTTAAGGAGAGGTTTTAGAATAGAATCAGTCGGTCAATCGTTTGCAACTTGTGAAGGATGAAGACTGGCGCGGCCTACAACATAATGTGGCTTCGGGGTTGCCCACCGAACGTTCATGCAGGGACGCCCGTACATGCGCGATATAGCACTACAAGAACCCCGGTATTATTCAACTGTTGATCAGAGCAGCCTCTCAAGACGCTACCCAAGAGTTCGGGCTCCTAACTACTAGTCGGAAGCAGCAACCAGGAAACTGTAAAGACATTGCCACCATACTCCGTAACTGCAAAGAGCTTCCAGCTGAACTAACACTAAGACCGGAGAAGAGGGATGAACCGGGAACCCCTTCCTAAACAAGAAACAAGGCGATCACCTCTACACTTATTCAAAAGAAGTGGGTGGAGTGTGAGACCGGGCGATAGTAGGAACTATCTACTCCAATTATTGCTTTTTAGTCTTTCGTGCCAACGTCCAAAGAGTTTGAGCTCCAGGACCATGGATTAGTTTTAAAGCTTTCATTACACCCAAGCAACGCCATGCTATGCTGCTAGTCTTAGATATTTAGAAGTCGACCATGCTTTCAATATTGTTACCACATTTGGTCTGATAGTTTTGTTATTGATTTAGAGATTCTTGATAAAATAAAAAGAAGAATCTGTACTGTTATATACTTTAAAGAACTTTCCTTTTCAAAAAGCACTAAAACACAAAAACTTACATTACAGTCAAACATTAGAACATAACAACATTGGAAAGATAACATCCTTGAAAAATGGTCTGTAAAGAGGCTGAAAGCACTTGGAAAGTAAAAAATTATGGAACATTTTTACATTGCTTATCTCCAACAAAAAAGATACATGTAAGAATGCTGGAAAAAATTAATAAAATCTTCCTTGCCAGTCATTTTTAATGAAACATGTTTAATATCTATATACACACACAAATAAATACACAAGCATTGTGTTAACTGAGTGTATTTGCAATCTTGCTGATTTTTCAAATAAGAGGTTTTTTCAGCTGAGTAAAAATTTGTGAAAATGTGTATTAGTGTATAATATGACCCCCCCTCTTTTTTCCTTTTATTGTCAGTTAATATTTCTCATATTATGCACAAAAATATGTTTCTCTAAAGGTGCCATTTCATGTGAATATGAAGGATGACTGATAACTCCCCAATTAGATTTTAACAATTTTCTTATAATATTGACTAGTTAAAGAAAAATGTTTGATTAATTCATGTTGTGTATATTTTTTTACATATATTTTCTTTCAGAAGTGACTTTATTTTGTATTCAGGACTAGTCAATTGTACTAAGTACATACTTAATAATATTTTTTTATAACTGGGACGTTATCATCCCTGTAAGTAAAAGAAATTTAAACCTACAAAGGGCAGAAGAACTCTCAAGGAGTCAACGGCCAGCTAACTAGAGGTGGTGTCTCAATAAATCACCGTGGAGAAGACAACGGGATACCACTCCACTATTTACCTCCGCTCAGTCATGTTTAATTAAGACGAATGTGTTAAAGCCAACAGCGTGAAGGGGGTTGCTTCCCAAGGAAACAACTCCTCGCTCAGTAAGGACCGGCATGGCCAACAGGTGCCACGTGACCGTCATCCGGCGACTGTTAGCACCAACAGCGTAAAAGGGACATTTTACTCCAAAATTTATTCCTCGCCCGGGAAAGAGCGACATGAGCAACAGGTGTTCTTGGACCGTTACCCTGCGACTGTGCGCAACAAAGAAAAATTACTTTTGGAACATGGAACGTCAGGACACTCAACAACTGTGGACAACTAGAGAATATCAAGCAGGAGATGGACAGACTGAAGATCAATACCCTAGGCATATGCGAAACCAGATGGCCTAATAATGGAGACCTCAGTAGCGACACCTACAGGATAATTTATGCAGGAGGCAAAAACAACGAAAATGGGGTCGGTTTAATACTAAACAAAGAAGTAAAAAAATGCGTTCTCTTGAAACAAAGTGTTTAATCTCCTTGTTGAAGACTGCATCTGAGGTTTCCTCCTGGGTGAAAGCGTGCATTGATGCATTCATCTCATCCAGGAAGTTCCAACTCAAATCTCATTCTTCTCCTTGGTTCTCTCCTGCTTGCTCGGCCACCATTGCCCACAGATACCATTTCTTACGGCTTTACCGGAGTGATGCATCTGACCATAATGGGCACTTTTTGTCTCTGCACGCAATGAATGTAAGTGAGTTCTAAATGATGTTAAGCTGTCATTTGCTAATAGAACGAAGCAGCTTATAGAATCCTTCAAAATTGGCTCTAAGAACTACTGGCAACTCTGCAAAGGTGTGCTGAACTACAGCAAACTCTCAATCTCTTCTTTAATTGAGGTCCTCGCAACTACATTGGACAAAGTCGAGTGCTTTGCTCGCAGATTCTCCACCAATCTGCATTTGATTTGTCGGGAGTACCTGAACCCCAATTCCAGCCTAGAACTGAAGCTTAACTGAATGACGTTTACATTACCCTCTCATTGGTCTTTGACATAATTTCAAAACTTGACCTCCATAACACAAGTGGAGGTGACGAAATCCCAGACATCGTCATGAAGAAATGTTCCCTTGAACTCTCCTCTGTTCTCTCAAAGTTCTACAACGACTGCATCTTTGCTTCTTGCTTTCCTGCCTACTGTAAGTCCTGCCAGAACTCTGGAGAACCCTCAGACTCCTCTAATCATTGCCCTATCAGCCTCCTACCGTTTTTTGGCAAAGTGTTCGAGTTTATTATCAATGGTGAGGTTGTTTAACATCTCACAGCCCACAACCTATTCTCCAACAAACAGTATGGCTTCCACTTTGTCATATCTATGGCTGATCTGCTAATGACCACCACAGAGTATATATACTAGGCTCTCGATAAGATCGGCAAAAATAGAGATGTTGCTCTGGATATCTCCAAAGCATTTGACAGAGTCTCTCATGCTGCCCTTCTGCACAAGCTCCAGAGCTATGATATAACTGAATGCTTGTATGATCTAATCCAGTCGTTCTTATCAAATCGCGAAATGAAAGTGGTATTGAATGGGCAGGCTTTCAGACCCTATCATACGAACATGGGTGTCTTTCAAGGCTCTATTCTAGGTTCTACGCTTTTTCTGATCTTCATCAACGATCTCTCTGATGTAATCAGATCCCAAGTAGGCTAGTTTATATATATATATATATATATATATATATATATATATATATTACGGAAATCAACGAATTTTAACGAAACTTGGTTATAAGCAACCGACAATTTGAAATGAATTGTTTGAACATTATTTTTTATCGATACTCGTATTTAAGTAGATATTCTGTTTTTAATGAAACAGTATTATATATTTATATCTACCGGCCTGATTACTTACGATAAATTTTTATTACGAAAATGTGTGCCATTCAGTAGGATTCGTTTAGACTGGAAGCTATTCGTGGTCGAGAGGTCTAAGACGTTACCAGATCAAATAGTAGCTTCCCCTATATAGATAGGGGTCGCAGGTTCGAATCCTGCCGAATGGCACACATTTTCGTAATAAAAATTTATCGTAAATAATCAGGCCGGTAGATATAAATATATAATACTGTTTCATTAAAAACATAATATCTACTTAAATACGAGTATCGATAAAAGATAATGTTCAAACAATTCATTTCATATATATATATATATATAACTAGCTCTTCATGTAAGTCATTATATTCCAGGTGGGACTTATTACATCAACATATATATTCAATTTAATGATTATTTATATAATTTTATCCGACCAAATTAATATAAAGTTTCAAAATTATTATTTTAACTTTGACTTCACAATGTTTCCGTGGATGTTTTAAGAATTCTCCAATATCTTTTGTCATTTCTCTCAGATTACAGAAAAAAAAAAGAAAATTCCCTTTCCAAAGCAAGAAGCGTCTCCTATTCATTGCGGTCATTTACCTTCATTCCAGAGATTTTCTTCAATCACACAAAAAAAGTTTGATTGGTCGGCGCAGAAAGAGAGAGAGAGAGAGAGAGAAAAAAGGAGATAAATATGAACAGAGACTGACGGATATTTACTGAACAGAGCTTAACCTGGTACAAGACGACATTTATTGAGAGGCCAGAAAAAATGTTTCTGTGTCTATCTTGCGAGCCATCACGTTTTGTCGTGAGATAGATATGAACAAATTTGAATAGATAGCTAAACTCGTGGACTGATTTTCCTTTAATTACAAAGTAGATATTTTGAGTTGTGTCCCCAGTGTCCAAGGGAAGGTCAAGCATTTGACCAATTCATCCATCAGTACATTCTGTGGAACTGTCAGCAAATAAATACTGTCCACTCAGAGACGAATCATTATTCCAAGTCTGCCTCAAACCCACTCTGCACACGTATGACCCACACGGAATTACCAAAGGCATTTCAGGAAATTTTTAGTTGCTTCTATATGAAACATAATCGTACATACTAGCACAGAGTCAGATATTCACACAATTCAATACCCGTGGAGAAGGCACTGAAAAGTTCTCAGCTCGACTAAGAAAGATTTTTTTTCAAATATGATATTTGGAAATTTATTCAGTTTTGGGAAAATGAATCGAGCCGATAATTGTTCAACGGCTCTTTGTACAGGGATAATAGCACATTTACAAAATATCTATGCTGAAAATCACTATCTTTACAGGTCATATCTGACAACAGATACATCAACATATTCTGCTTGCAAAAAAAGAATAAAAATAATATACCTTATGTTACAGATATAGATAGCTACACACACACACACCTACACACGTATATTGAGATTGAACTCCGCGTGGGAGCCTAGAGTCAGTTTTGGAATAGCAGGTCAAGGGTGGTTGACCCAGATACCCTTAGTAGCAAATGTCTAGACAGGAAATAGGCAGAAGCTAGACACGAGGTCGTGAAACAGCAGGAGCTAGAATTCGCGCCAAAAACTAAATCACGTGGAAAACAAAGTTTGGAAGTCAGTTGCAGTTCAAATCTTGTACGAGTAAGTCACGATTGCTGGGCACTGGTAAATGATGAATGAAAAGGAAATTGCATTTCAGATAATAGCGTAATTTGACCAATTCCTTTTAAGCAACTCCGAATAAGAAAAAAACGGATTAATAAATCCTTATTCGTTAAAACAAGAAGGAGACGAAGCCGAATTTTTTCAAAAAAGAAAGAAAGATAGCGACAAAGATAAGAGAAAAAGAAGTAATGTTATTTGTATGCTGATTCCTGTTTGTTAATAGAAGATAAAGAAAACGAAGCCAAGTTGTTTATCAAGAGGAGAAAGAAAGATAGCGACGAAGATAAGAGAAGAAGCTGTAATAGTATTTGTATAATGATTCCTGTTTGCTAAAAGAAGAGAAAAAAAGCGAAGCCGAGTTCTTTATCAAAAAAAGAAAAGGAAGAAAGATAGCGACGCAGAAAAGTTAACGTATGAAGGAAGAGATATTGAAAATAAGAAAAATGCAGAATTTTTCGAGTGCAGAAAATACGACGCTTGTTTGAATAAAAGAATAAAGAAGAGTGCGGACATTTCAGGATATTTGTATGCTGAAAGCACAACAGTCAACTGTCTATCTTCTGCCTATTTCCTGTCACAGCATACAACACCATTTAAAGCTCGGTAAACTTTTTTTTAAGACTGGTGAATCTATAATTGTATCACAGGGAGCTTTCCGTATTCATTTCATGTTATGTCGGAATGCTGTTGTTCAGCATAGAAAATCGATGCCGCTATGAATATTTCAAGGCCACAGGTTCGGATCTTAAAAGAAATCCACCTGGAAGACCTCGAAGCGGGTTAAGAAAAACTTTAGAAATCATCTACAAAAGCATATTATATATATAGACCACTATTGAGAAGATATCATTTTTACAACCAAATGAATAAAAAACTATAACCCTTTGTTTAAAACAATAGTTAAATAATTTCTTTAATGACAGTTACCTTGATATTTTTACCAACTTTTAAACTGTGGGATGAATTTCTGTGGCACCTCATAAAACCGGACATTACCGAAAAAACTGAAAGAAAATATAGACAGTTGTAGCTACATACATTTCAAGTGGACTGCGTTTGGGTCCGAAGTTGTATAAAGAAAGAGGAGGAAGAGAGAAAAGAAAAGAGAGTAAAATAAGAGAGAAGGAACAGATATAAAAATAAGTTATTTTATTCTTAGACCCCCTGTTAGAACACGCATACACTTCCACGAATATTGTTACCACACCATACCACGTGTTTATGAATTATATGGTTCTCCTCATTTTTATTTTAATCTCTTGCATTCGTATTCGCCTGTATTCATTCATATTTGTTGATATGTGTTGTAAATTGTTATTTCAACTACGTTGGGTATCCGAATATAAGTTTTGAGGTTCAGATCATTGGACATTCTTATTCATACTTAGATATATTTTTTTAATTTAATATTTTGTTACTTAATAAATTTATATAAAAAATCGTCACGTCTTGTCGTTCATCCTTGAATTGTTGGTCATGTGTTCATATTGAAGCAAACCTGGGAAGATTGCCATTCGATTATATCAATCGAACAGCAATCTTATGTTTTTATTTTTATTTATTATTGTCCATTTGTCATGATCTAGGAAAGATAACCCGTATCTGTCCATAGATGCGGAAATATAAATATTTCCGAATCGATGTGTAACCATCTTGTTGGTTATCGTCGAGGCAGGCATATGACACTTATGTCAGATTTTATTATAAAAGTGAATGCTTTTGTAATAAAATTGGTATTAGCTAAACAAAAATGCTAAAATTTCTCTTATATATTTATATGATTAATTAACTTTGTGATTTTCAGTTAATAATATTGATACTTGTTAAAAATATGTGTTAAATCTATGAAAAAACTTGTTTATATTGCTTTGGTTGGCATTCATTGCAAAGAAGAATAAAATCATCCATCGCCCAGCAAGCGTTGGTAAAAACGCACGCTGACTGAAATTCGTCAGTCATGTCAGTTGCGCATTCTGCCACAGGCGGAGAAAGACTTATTTTTTATTAATATATTCAAATTAAGAGAGCTAGTTTTTCCAGAGTGATAGGATCATGAAAATTCTCGACCGACCACCCGGGTTATGTGGAAGAGATTAGGGTCCTGCATGAACATGTACGAGCACCAACTCGATTCACGTTTTGACCTCTCATGGCTAAGTACTTAAATGTCGACAATGTGGTAAGCTTATCTAGAAAAATAAACCTTGCTTCCCACGATCTCCAGGACGATCAGAGACGACGTGGCCTCGGGTATCTCCACGGAATCTGGTCAGAGGTACGGTTAGTTCATCCTGTTCAATTTCAATAAGCGAGCTAAGTTAACTTGATTCACTGTAGTTGTTGACCATGAGCACGACATACACACCTGGCCCCGGCCTTTGGGCTGGGGTCTGGGATGACCAAAATAAGACTAGTTTTAAGACCAGGTTAGACTGGTTTTGAACCTATCCACTGCGGTGGATAGGTAATGTTTTGACCAGTACCTGGGCGTACGCGCTCAGGTTCCCCACATTAAAAAAGACCTGGTGTCACATCTCTCTCAAGTGGGAGAGAAGAGTAAATATCTACATTTTCATTTAACATAATAGCTTCATATTAGACAAAGGATGTGATAATAATTTTGTTATCCACGTGTGTCTGTGTTTCATCTATTGCGCAAAGGCATTCGACAAAGTACGCCTTAAGAACCTGTTAGAGACGCTTGGTAACCATGACATATTCGGGAAAGACCTTAGAGTAATAAAAAAAACCCTGTACTGGCAGCAAACGGCCTTCATACGAACAGGAAACGAATTCAGCAGATATGCAAGTTAGAAAGGGATGTAAGACGTGTATTCTCACCGGATCTGTTCAACCTATACAATTCTGAGAGCCCTGGAGGTTCTGCCAGGATTCGTAATTGGAGGTCACAGTCTGAACAATATAAGATATGCAGATGATACAGTGCTGATAGCAAATACAGGAAAGAAACTATAAGACCTTCTACTAGAAGTAGTTAAAGAAAGCAGAAAGACGGGATTACATATAAACTACAAGAAAACTGAATGCATGGTAATCATTAAAAAGAGGAGCCCAAAATGCAAACTACAAATTAATGATACTAAAATCAACCAAGTGCAGAAATTTAAATACATGGTAAGCGTTCTAACAGAGGACGGAAAGTGCGATACGGAGATTTTAAAGTGTATTGGCATGGCCACGGATGCATTCCAGAAGCTGAGTAAAGTATTAAGAGACAGGAAAATTTCATTAGAAATAAAAAAGAGAGTACTGGATTGTTATGTGATGTCTCTCTTTCAATATGGCAGCGAATGCTGGATAATCTCACCAAAGATCCAACTGAAATGTAGTTTTACAGAAGGATGCTAAGAATACCATGGCGGGAACACGCAAGCAAAGACGACGTTTTAGAGACGATGGACACAAAAAGAAAAATGATATTAACATCAGGAAAAGATAACTGAAATTTTGTAAGATGTAATGAGGAAAGAGGGCTTGGAGAACCTGATCTTCACGGGACTAATAGAGAGGAGAGATAAGGAAAAGCAACGCATGACATACTTGATGGACTTAATCAGATGGATGGAGGAGCGGATATTGAATGGGATAACAGGAAAATGAGGATTAATAGCGACAAGGGATAGGGAGATGGGGAAGGCCATGATCGTTTACGTTCTGAAGGGACACGGCACGTAGAAAGAGGACAAGAACAAATTGTCGAATACCGATTTAAATTTTCTTGCGGACTTTAATTCTGCTGATGACATGCCTGAAGGTGTACTGGGATTTGGTAGATACGGTAGACTCTAAAGAACTTTTGTAGTGTTTCTTCATTCATTTTTTCATGACTTGCTTTTTTCAAAGCTCTCTTGAAAGGACCTACTAACCTTGTTCGTTTGGCCTCGTTTTGATACAGTGGAGTAGTAATATGATTAATGGAGAACATTTTACAAACAACTTCGAATTCGTGAGCAGTGAATTGTGTACAATTATCCGAAACTATGGTATCGAGAATTCCATATCTTGCAAACAGTTTATGTAGAAAATTCGGTAAATGTTCGTTTTAGGTGCCGACGGCTTTTCCTCCTTCAAATTTATCCAAAATAGCATTATTTCTGTGCAAATGTATATGCTGAACTCAAATCAACAATTAGTTATTAAAGAAACTTACTTTTTTTGCTTTGAAAGTCCATAAAAAAAAATATATCTCGCAATTTCTCTCTCCCGTAACTCTCACAAAGTCATGTAATTAACTGCAGAATGACGTTCTACGTAGGCAGAATTTTATTTCGAATTTTGGTCAATTTTCTTCCTTTACAGAAACTTCCGGCGATGTACTTCCGGTAATTAAAGTAATAAGCATAGAAATACAATAGCGCCTTACTTTCACTACCGGAAGTACATCGCCGGAAGTATCAGTAAATGAAGAAAAATCGACAAAAAATTTGCCAAAATTCGTTCACATGCGCAGTATGTTATTCTGCAGTTAATTACATCACTTCGTGTGAGTTACGGGAGAGAAAAAGTGCAAGATATCGTTCGTTTTTTATGGACATTTAGCTAAAAAAGGTAAGTTTTTTCAATAACTAACAGTTCAGCATATACATTTGCACAGAGATAATGCTATTTTGGATAAATTTGAAGGGGAAAAGCGTCGGGACTTACAACGAAAATTTACCGAAAATTCACTGACACCAAAGAAGTTTCGTTTTGTTTATTGTTTTTTTTTCTTTTGTTTTGTTTTTGTTTTTTTGTTTTTTTGTTGTTTTTTGTTTGTTTTTGTTTTTTTTGCACTTACAAATTTCAGGCCACTTAGCAAAGCTATCCGCAAGATAATATGATCCGTTTATTAGACATGCAAAATCTACAAGCAGTCTTGACTACAGAATGTCTGTCTTTGGCCAAGATTGTATATTTGTGATAATTTTGCTGCCAGAGCACAACCACTGCAGATTTTTACTATGTTTTTAATGTCTTAAACCATTTTGGTCCAGTATACATATTTTATCATAAGAGATTTCATCCTTGAAATTCCCTAATTTACGCTCTGAAAATCATTTAATATTCGCTTTTGCAATCTGCTAGTTATTACTACTTTTCGTGCGAACACCAGTAGACCGTCACATAGCGAGTAAGCGTTCAAACCTGGATTGTATTCTTTCTTATTTTCTTTTGACTACGTCATGTTCTGCTTTTTCTTTTTTTATTTCTTCCAGGGTAAGTAGTAATTCGTGTAATATATTGAATAAAAGATTTTTAATTTCTATATCACTTTTTATAACTGCAATTACAGTGTCCTCAAGCGGTTCAGGTTTTTTCTGTATTAATCCTGATAACCCATCCGCTTGTCTTAATTTTTGTGGGGGTTGGTATTCCATCCTAAAATCGTAATTTAATAAGATGATACCTCATTGTTGTAACCTATTTGCTGTATGCGTAGGAATCACTCTTTTTTAACCATAAGTTGATAATAGAGATCCGTGGTCTGTCTGCAACTGAACCTTTTTCTTTGGATAAATTTGTGAAATTTGTTCATTCCAAATATTACTGCTAATACCTATTTTTTGATTTGGCTGTAGATTTTTTTCTGTTGCTATTAACGAATGCGAAGTATGTGTGGCTGCTTTCATATTACCGTCATCGTATTTATGTAAAATTAGTGCTCCTATTCACTATTCCATAATCACTAACATCTGAAGCCACTACGATATCTACTTTTGAATCGTAGTGCGCTAATGATAAGCCTAACGTTAGTATTTTTTTCTTTCTTCAAACTATTTTTGACAATTATCAGTCCAGTTCCACTTTATGCTTTTTTAAGTAAGTTGTTCAATGAAGCTCTAAAATTCTGCATGTTAGGTACACAGATTTGATAGTAGTTTGCTAGTCCAAGGAATGCTCGTAACCTAGTAACGGGGAGGCATATTCTGAATTGTACTTACCCTCGACGGATTTCGTTGGCGACCATTTTTGTCAATGATTTACCCTACGTATTTAACTTTAGACAAAAACAATTCGCACTTTTCCTTGTCCACTTACATTTTTGCAATAAATATTTATAGGTAAATCCCATAGCTCAAGTAATTCAATCTAGTCAGTACCGAATAAGTTCGTAGTATTTTTAGCACATAAGCCTTTGATTTTACACATTTATCACAGAATGAGATATTACAAGTTCTTCTTCTTCTATGTGCCCTGTCCTTTCAGGACGTAGGCGATCATGGCTCTCCACGTCTCTCCTTCCTTCTATCTGACCAGTCAGTATCAGGTTCTCCGGGCACTCCTTCCTCACTGCATGTCCCAGGAACTTCAGTTGTCTCTTCCTGATGCTCAGCATCAATTTCCTTTTTGTTGCCATTCTTTCTAACACCTCGTCGTTGCTTGTATGCTCAGTCCACGATATCCGTAGCATCCTTCTGTAGAACCACATTTCGGCCGCTTCCAGTTTTGTTCTCGTTTTCGATGATATTGTCCAGCATTCACAACCGTATTGAAGAACTGACATCACGTAGCAGTCTAGCACTCTTTTCTTCGTTTCTATTGAGATCATCCTGTGTGTTAGTATTTTGCTCATCTTCTGGAACGCGTCCTTTGCCATGCCAATTCGCCTTCGGATCTCCGTGTCGCACTTTCCATCTCCTATTAGAACACTTCCTAGGTACTTAAATTCTTGGACTTGTTTGATTCTGTTATCCCCCACCTGTATTTGGCATTTTGGGTTGTATCTTTTGCTGATGACCATGCACTCAGTTTTCTTAAAGTTTATTTGTAGTCCCTTTTTGTCACTCTCCACTGCTACTTTCTGTATGAGATCTTGCAGTTTCCTTTCCGTGTCCGCAATCATTACTGTATCGTCCGCGTATCTTATGTTGTTCAGGTTGTGGCCTCCAATAACAAATCCTGGTGTGTCATCTAGGGTCCTCAAAATATTCTCGCTGTATAGGTTGAACAAATCCGGTGAAAAGACACATCCTTGTCTACGTTGCCAAATTCTGTAATGGATAGGGTGATTTTAAAAGCGTTGATGGCCTCCTCGTTCATAACCCATATCTGCCGTGTATTCGACCCAGTTCGAATTAAGGTGAACACACTTTTGTTTTGGTGAAAATTCCGAATTCTACGTTGTGCTTACCGTATTTTTTATAAACAAAATGTCTTTTAGTTCTATTTCTATAGTTTTTCGCTCTTTCTTCCTAGGCCGAGGGAATGCGGCAGAAATCCTCCACTAAATTATATGGTAATTTGGATGCGTGTTTTTCTTTTTTCTTTGGGTTCAACAGATTGTCCTCTTTACCTTTGGTAGACGGTGCGATCTCTGTCTTTTTGGTGGAAGGACTGGAAGTTTGGTTTTGTGTGTGCAATGCTTTTTTGATGAAAGGACTGGGATCTCATCTGAGCGGGTTAGTTTTGCCAGGGAGGCGTGTGTGACTGAAGATCTATTTTATGATTTTACTGCTTAGGGACGAAGTAGAGACTGAAAGGCGTGGTGTTCATTTAAATGGTGATAAAATATCAAAAAATTGTCTTTCTCAATTTTTCCTTCATTTTTTTTATCTTTTCATTTTTTTTTTTTTTTTTTTTTTTTTTTTTTTTTGTAACCGAGGTTATACATTTTATGTAGTTCTTGAAACCTGGTCTTCTCTGAACCTGGGATGTCGCCCTTAATGCTGGTAGAGGAAGCAGGTCTGTTTGTGTCTTTAGCCGTGGGGACTTCATCTACTACAAGGAAACTATTTCATGCCAGAAATCTTTTCCATCTTGCATATTTACAAATCTATCATTCGTCCGTACATTGGATATTGCTGTATCTCGGGGTTTTCAAACTGTGGTCTGCGGACCACATGGGGTCCGCAAAGATAAGATAGGGGGTCCGTGGATTAACTCATCACTTGAAATTCAAAGTATAAATTTTCAATGTCTGGATATTTATTTTTACTTATTAATGTTATCAAATGACAAAAGCTTGCACTATCGCCCATTACATGTCAACGTTATTTATACAAAAATTTATGTTACACATACAAAAGCTTGATGTTCAAATTTACTTTTTTTTCAGGATGCAAGTGTCACCCATGTATAAATTTTTAATAAAGTGGTCCGTAAGTCACAAAGTTTAAAAACTCCTGCTGTATCTGGTCTGGATCTCCTGCAATTCATCTCGAGGTTCTTAACAAAATCCAAAGAAGGATCTCTAATGTAATCGGTCCTGACTCAAAATACCTCATCGACGTGACGTGACGTGACGTAACGTGACTTTCCTCTGTCTTTTCTATAAATATTTTCATGGCAACTGTTCTACAAGCTTATTTCCATGGTTCCCCGACTACATGAATTTAAGCATGCTACTAGGTCGGCATCTAGGTCCCACTCGTTTACTGTTGAAATATCTAAATGCAACCGCCATTTCTACTCTAACAGTTTCTTTTCCCATACTTCCCGCCTGTAGGTTATGTTTAGTCCTTTCTTTTTGCTTTCTTTAGCTACCTTCTCTCGGAGGTCTTGTAGTTTCCTTTCCGTGTTTGCTATTAGCACTGTATAATCTCGCTGTGTAGGAGCTATAAAAGCAATGGACATTAACACTCCGGAATATAGTAGCGGAAACAACAAGATTTCTGCTTCCGGCATGCAGTTTTCTTAATTTCAGCCAACCACAAAACACATCACACAAGCGCACGAAAGTTTTCTAACAGCAAAACTTATAACATTTTATCCTTTTTTAGCTCTACGTGTGCACACAAGTAATCGCCCATTTCTTGAATTGTTATTCTTTATATAAAAATATGCATGTAAATTTCCTCCACGTGTCGAAATTCGTTTGTTTCGAAGATTTTAAATGCGTTTCTTTTGTAAATATATTTAATTCATTTATTTTGAAAGTCTTCATTCTAATCAGCAACAAGCGCCCTGTCCATTATAACCTTTAACGCCCATTCGCTACTAAACCAGTAATTCTCACCGTACCAAAAGTGAGTATAAATGAGTTCTCTTTTTACGTGCCGTGTCCTTTCAGGAAGTAGGTGATCATTTCTCGTAACCCTTTGCAACCTTTGTCCTTTGTCAAGCGTCCTACATCCCGCGTTCCGCCACCCATTCACAGAAGTTCGTCAGGTTGCTTTCCCCTGTCTGTCTTGCCCTCGATATGTCCTGTGGGGTCACATCCTCGCTCCTCATTATTCGTCCAAGAAATTTCAGCTGTCTCATTCTAATTCTGACGATATATATTTCTTTTTATTTCCATTTTCCTTAAGTTTTCATCGTTGCTTACGCGCTCCGTCCATGGAATTCTCATTCTCCTTCTGTAGATCCGCATTCCTGTTGGTCCTAGTTTTCTCTTCATATTTGAAGAGATTGTTTAACATTCATTGCCATAAATTGAGCAATATTTTCTTTGTTTTAACGAATTTTCCGTTTCTTCATACTTTGTTTACAGTTTGAAAAGCATTTTTTTGCCAATCTTCGTTTTCACAAGAAAATTTGATTTTCGACGAGTTTACTCCACAATATTGTTACCATTTCGTTGACAGTCTTCTATCAATTTTCTTTTCTTCCACTACCCTTCTCAGCAAAAAACTGCTAAAAATGACCTTTGCAGTCATTATAGAACTGTTTCCTTATTTTTCCTTTGTGGGGTTTCTTTTTATATTTTCTTTTCCCCATTATACGAATTCTTTAAGACGAATGAATGGTAAATTGAAGTTACAATATCTTATGACTATAACGGATGATCAAAAATATTGCCAGCCAAGTAGTAACCAATTTAGCCCCGTCAGCAATCAAACATGGCGTTCAATGTTATCCTGATAGGATATTAAAGTGTGAAGTGTAATTTGCAATAGCCAAACTGAATAGAAACAAAGCAGCTGGACCAGATGGCATAGTCATAGAGCTGCTGTTTGCCCTGGAAGAATTTGGTATAGAGAAAATTACAGAAATAATAAATGAAATTTATAACAGTGATGTAATACCAGATGACCTCAGCAAGTCGATTTTCATAGCACTACCTAAGAAACCAAGAGCAAAGGAGTGCGAACTCCACAGAACCATCAGTTTAATGAGCCATATAACAAAACTGATCGTCCGAATCCTGATGAATAGAGCGAGAAGCAGAATGAGGCCAGAGATAGGACAAGAACAGTGCGGTTTCGTCAAAGACACTGGAACAAGGAATGCCATATTTATGATTAGGATGCTCTCTGAAAGGGCAATACTAATGAAGAAGGACTTATACCTGTGCTTTATTGATTATGCGAAGGCGTTTGACAAAATACACCACAAAGAATTGATGGAGATGCTCGGCAGCCTTGGAAAAGACTTAAGAGTAATCAAGAATCTTTACTGGCAGCAAACCGCTTGTATACGGACAGGTAATGAATTCAGCAGATATACAAAGATAGAAAGGGGCGTAAGACAAGGACGTGTCTTTTCACCGGATCTGTTTAACTTGTACAGCTAGAATATTTTGAGGACCCTAGAAGTTAAGGCTGGATTTGTCATCGGAGGCTACAATTTAAACAACCTAAGGTACGCAGATGATACAGTGCTGATAGCAGACACAGAATGGAAACTACAAGACCTCCTACAGAAGGTAGCTGAAGAGAGTAATAAGAAAGGACTATAAATAAACTGCAAGAAAACCGAATGCATGGTCATCAGTAAAAAGGGCAGCCCAATATGCCAAATACAGGTCGGGGATACTAGAAGCAAGCAGGTACAAAAATTTTAATACCTGGGAAGTGTTATAACAGAAGACGGAAAGTGTGACACTGAGATCTGAAGGCGAATTGGCATGGCGAAGGAAGCATTCCAGAAATTGAGTAATGTATTAAGAAACAGGAAAATTTCGCTAGAAACAAGGAAGAGTGTACTGGATTGCTATGTGTTGTCAGTTCTTCAATATGGCAGTGAATGCTGGACAATATCATCGAAGATGAAGGAAAAACTTGAAGCAACTGAAATGTGGTTCTACAGAAGAAGGCTGCGAATATCATGGATCGAGCATGTGAGCAATGATGAGGTCCTAGAAATTATGGAAACAAAAAGAAAATTAATAATGAGCATCAGGAAGAGATAGCTGAAGTTCCTGGGACATGCAATGAGGAGGGAGGGCTTAGAGAACATGATACTAACAGGCCAGATACAAGAAAAAAGAGACAGGGGAAAGCAACGGATAATATATTTGAAGGACCTAATCATGTGGATGATGGAACGAGGGTTCTATGGTGTAACAGGAGAAGGCGTACTAAGAGCCACCAGGGATAAGGAGACGTGGAAAGCCATGATCGCCTACGTCCTGAAGGGACAGGGCACATAGAAGAAGAAGAAGAATTTTGAACATTTATCGATGATTGCTGTCATATTTTAACTGAAAGTAACAATTTTTTGAATGAACGGAGTTAAAAGCAAACTTTCCAAATATTGACTAACGAAAATAATAAGAGGGATCTTCTTCGTTACAAAATAAATGAATCCATTTAGACTTTGACATAAATAAATCAATCTATTTTGACGTGACAATACTTAGCCAAGAATAGTGGCAAGTAAAGGGACAGATACATAAAATGAGAAAAGAAAAAAGGGGAAAGGAGAAATAGAGAAAATAGATAACAAAACGTATTGAAATAATATAATTTTTATATCATTGTGGATAATTTTCACGTTCGAATGAACACTAAGCAATTTATCAACAGTTATATTTGAAGGAAGAAAATTTAAAGTAATTCTCATCAGCACAGTTTTTCGATTATTTTTTGTTAGTACAATTTGCACCCCTGAAGATAAACTCGGAAGGAGTTTTAAAAGTACTTGGCAACACCGAGAAATATGTATAATAAAATCATCTGTCAAAGTTACAGCGCATTTCTTATATCTTTCAATTATAATACGCGAAAGATTATCTGTGAGTATAAACGGATTTTATTAAAAATAAGCAGACACAGTGTCTGCAATTTATTTAATTTAACATGCCTAAAAGAAAATTTACTGCCTAAACACACACACACACATATATATATATATATATATATATATGTATATGCACATAAGTACATACATACCAAGGTACATACACCCATGTCCGCTCAAAACCCCCCACATACATTCACATATATACATACATACATTTACGCACACATACACATGTGCATATACACCCACACACACACACACACACACACACACACACACACACACACACACACACACACACACATATATATATATATATATATATATGTATATGCACATAAGTACATACATACCAAGGTACATACACCCATGTCCGCTCAAAACCCCCCACATACATTCACATATATACATACATACATTTACGCACACATACACATGTGCATATACACCCACACACACACACACACACACACACACACACATATATATATATATATATATATATATATATGTATATGCACATAAGTACATACATACCAAGGTACATACACCCATGTCCGCTCAAAACCCCCCACATACATTCACATATATACATACATACATTTACGCACACATACACATGTGCATATACACCCACACACCCACACACACACACACATATATATATATATATATATATATACATACTTATAGATAAAGAAACTGGTTAATAAGTAATAAATCATGAAATAGAAAGGGAAGGCTTAAGGCTTTCGAGAATCAGGACCTATTAAGTAGTAAGAAATGTCAGGGGAAGTCATTTGGAGATTAGAAAAATAAAATTTAGAATCTATGTTCAATTGCTACTCAAATGATAGGATTTGAAAAGATAAGGGATAAAATAGTTTGATCTATATGGTTACTGTAACTAATTGATATACATATTAATTATCACCCCATACCTTTCTACCAATTATAGTATTAAGCTAACTCATGAATTTCTTCAAGTTCTTAGATCTACCACACCAAACAATGGCACCCTCGCATTGTTTGATGTCGAAAATCTATTTACTAATGTCGCTGTTGCTGAAACTATTGACATCATAATTAACTCTATATACAAACATAATTCAATCCCACTCCCATCTATCAATTCCAATATTCTATAAAAATCTTTTACTTGCCTTCAATACTAAAGTACCTTTTTACGACCATCATGGCAATATTTACACTCAAACTAATGGTGTAAGTATCGGAAACCCTCTTGTTCCGTGCTTCTCAAACTTTTATATATCCCATGTTTCTAAAAGAATTACTAAACCAAAAATATATGTTCGATACGTTAATGATATTTTTATTTTAGCTGACAAGAAAAATGAAATCGATAATCTTCAAACTACTTTTGAAAAAATTATGTTCTCAATTTCACTTATAATCTTAGCCACAAAAAACAAACTCCCATTTCAGGATGTTCTTATGGATTCTAGTAATAATACTTTCACTACTTCAGTATATAAAAAACCCACGAGCAAAACTTCCTTCTACTTTAATTTTATTAGTCAATGTCCTCCTCGATACAAAATAGGTGTTATTAAAAATTTCCTCGAGAGAGCGTACGAGAATTCATCTTCCCAACCGCTTTTCTTCAAAGAACTACACAATCTGCAACAAATGCTTGTCAACAACGGCTTTCCAAATTATTTACTTGATTACCATGTAGGGGCCTCGGTGATGCTTGTCAAATTGGCTTTGTGCCAAACACAACCGAAGTCCCCGCCATTTAAAATATCAGAAGGTTGAACATTGGATGTTGAAATGTGAAAGGATAAAATATTTCGTTTGTACATTAAAGTAAAATTTTTATTAACAGAATAACAAAATTGTATAAGAAGAAAATGTTCAAAAAGAAAAAGCATGTAGTTAATTGCTCAAAGAGAAATATATGTATTTAAATGGTCCACAGAAAGAAATTCAGAGTTCATAGTTGATAGTAGCAGTATGCGTGCATGTAAAAAGATTAAAAAGGTTGCTTTCCTTTTATGGCTGGAGAAAAAGTTAAAAGGAAAGTCAGGCAATAAAGGAGATTGTACTTATTGAAGTCAGTTGAAGTATCTTGTTATTTTCTTTGACCGTGTGTAAGTGAAGACGAAGAAAGGAAAATTGAAAAGAGAGGAAAAACGAGTGTGTGACGCGCCCTTACGTCCGTGTCGGCTTCTTGAAATTTATTCCTTACAGTGTGTCGATGTTCTTCAGATTCGCTTCCGTGCAAGAATGATCTGACTGGTCAAGCGCGTGAATAATTAGTGAATTGTATCCAGGTGATCGGCTCAGAACAGCATACCTATTTTCTAGGCATGAAAAAAATTGATTGACCGAAAAATTAAATTGAAAAAAAATTTAATGATAATAACATGTCTGTCATTCTTAATGAAACTTTTATATATATATATATATATATATATATATATATTCTGTCACGCTCAGGGGATTGGATTAATTTGGCTTTTTTTTCTCATGTCTTAATGTAAGATACTCAATAGTAGGTACATCAATATATATGTTTCCGTCATTTTTGATGGCACGCGTCCACTCATATAGATATATTGTGTAGTTGGTCAGCAATCCATCTTTTATCCAATTTAGTTACAGACGACTGACAAGGTAGTACGGTTAAGCTTCACAAGTATTTTCTTTTTTAGACACACAGTGTGTAAAAGCTGTCCAAATGTTCTGCACACCTGAGCGCTTTCGGCTATTCTTTTAGCCATTATCAAAGGTGATTTTAATTTTTTACTTTTAAAAAGTATGTGTTGTTGTTTTATGCATGTGTATAAAGTTGTCAGAACTTTTTATTTTCTAAACACAGTCAGCACATTGTGACCGTGTTCTTAGTTAATATTATTGAATGTTAACTTTTCCTTTTTATTATCAGTGCTTCCATTATTATTTTATCGTTTTACATGTGGATTAGGCTATTACACTTTTATTTTCTACTAGTTGCGGATGGAGTCTGGTAGGTTTCCGCGTATGTTTAAACAAATCTTAATATATTATTTTAAACGCTATTTTTAGTGGATACCAATATTTGAGTAGACGCTCAGTTTATTTTAAACAGTATTTTATTTTGTCAACTGCCTTAAGCATTCGATAAAATTTATTCATTAAAATACGCCCTCCGGCAGGATTCGAACCTGCATCCCCAGTACTGCTGATCCCTCGGAGAACCTAAACCGATATATAATAAAAAAATAAAAGGAAATGTTGATTAAGCGTGAATTAAAAATATCTGATGATAGACGGAAACGATGAGTAATTTGAGAGACGAACCGATTTAGTTTATCTGAAATTTTAAATAACACATCACAGACAAAAACGCACAGAGAGAGAGGGGGGGGTTAATCAAGTTGATGAAAAATGTGTCGCAACACATACTACACCGATCTTACGTAGGTGGCTGCTGGCCATTCAGACAATGTATGACAACCACACATCCGTCAGAATTTAACCTTTTATCAAAACGAGAAGTTCGCCTGGTCTGGTCTGTGGTATCTTGATTTCTGCTGATTAATTTGACGACAATGTAAATTATCTTGGGGAAACTATGGCACCAGGATAGATTTTCGGTAATCAAAAATCCTGTGGAGGCATTGTGATAGTATAGGTAACGTTCTGCTAAAAATAAATGGAATATAGCGTTCAAGTAACAGTATTTTGTCACATATCACTTCGCTCAACATTATTGGAGACCATATATACCTATTCATTGTAACAATGTTTTAGGATGAAAGATGCATTCAGGCTGAAGAATAAACAAATTGTCGCCGCTTAGTGTTGACCTCAGTGTCCACTTATATATTTATATGCGTTCTATCTCTGATATTGCGCATGTTTAGTATATATATATATATATATATATATATATATATATATATATATATATAAACCTAGCTCTTTGAGTTAGGGCATCGTAGCAGTGTCCTCACGAAACATCGAAGATTACATGAACCTGCTCAGTTAAAGTCACAAATTCTTCGCTCTAAACCTACCGACGCTGTATCTCTACCCCAGTACCGTGCACTTTACGATAAAAAACCCTGCTTGCCAAAATACGTTTTATCAGTAAAACTACTGAAAAAAAATTAAACAATCTTGGCGCCAAACATTATAATAACCCAACACTATATATATGAAAAGTAGAGGCTTAAAGGTAACTCTCAAACGGATCCTATTAATATTAATTATTCAAAATTAAATATTAAAACAGATCCGCCAGACATTCAATGTCATTAAATTGACTTATTTACAAAGCCAGTATTAATTGCATATAAAAAATTCAAATTTTCCAAAAACATATGGACATTTCAACGAGTGAATTTAACACTCGTCTCTTCAGCGAAAAGAAGACATCATGTCAAAATTGAATTATTTGTGTGTGCTTGCGTGTGTGTTTCTGTGTCTGTGTTCGTGTGTTTAAGAAACGGAAGTAAGAGTTGCGAAAAAGAAAGAAAGAAAGAAAGAAAGAAAGAAAGAAAGAAAGAAAGAAAGAAGAGAAGAAAAGGAAAGGAAAAAATTTCAATTTATCAACATGGGGGATTATTTTCTGAAATTGGTATTTCCATACCAATAACTCCCTATGCAGAATCCTGAATAAAAATACTATTAGAATTAATTATTCTTGCACGCGTAATATGAATAATATTATTAATTCAAACAATAGTCAACTTTTAAAGAATTTAGATAGAACTAATGCTAAAACTTGTATAAGTACCATGTTTCTAAGTTCATAAACAAAGAAGGCAAATGTAAATCTACCTAAGTGATCTACCAAGCCAACATCTCCCTCATAAATAACAAAAATAATTATGAATTTTACACTGGAATTTCGGCGGGCGAATTTAAACATGTGCGTTGTGGTACAGTGGATATCGGCTCGGAACGAGAAACCGGTGAGCCGAGTTCGAATTCCAGTTGTAATCCATTGTATTCACTTACGCGCAAATACCCTTGGGAAGGGTATTAATCCGTCTCTTCCTTCCAGTTATGGGTTAAATAGCAGGACAGATTGGGTTCTATAGCCTTGCTCGGCAACCAGTCTACCGCAGAAAGCAATGGCAAAGTACTGCGGAAGGAATAAATTTAATTTAAATATAATTTCCTAATAATTAATCTAAATTTAATTTCTCTAAAATAATTGTATTATTTCCTCTTAGCTCTATACTACAGTATATTTATAATAATACTTCTCGTTTTTAAATCCTTTTTTATTCTAGTTCTATATTTTCCATTGTAGTTTTATTTTTAACCTAAGTGATAATTATCCCTTTTGTTTTAGTCTTAATGATATCTTAGTTTCAAATTTAATTTAATTTCTAAATAATAATTAATCGAAATTACTTTAGATATATCCCATCTTATTAGCAATATAATGAAATTATTCATTGATTTTATATATATTATAAAGTATTTATTTTTATTTCGTCCAACTTTAAATTTATTAATATTAAAAATGCTATCTTAGATTTGTTTATATCTATGATTATTTATTCAAATTTATTCATTATTATTATTATTATTATTATTATTATGTCATTTTTCATCATATTTCGATTTCTGCTTTGGTCTCACTACCAACCAAGTCTGCGGGGAGACCTAAGGCAGGTAGTGGCGTGTTGTTATGGCTCCATTTCATGTTTTTCTATCTTCCCTATCATCCCCAGCATTACATAGATAAAGTTTTCCTTAGTGTGTGGGCTGTACTTAATAAGACAATTTTTTGTATATCTCTTAAGCTGGGGTTTCCAGGGATTCTTTCAATGTGTTGTTTTGTTCCATTTTTTATCATTCCAAGTGCACCTACTATCACTGGCACAACTCTTGTTTTCAATTTCCACATTTTTTCTATTTCAATTTCCAGGTCTTTATATTTTGACAGTTTTTCAAATTCCTTGATTGCTATGTTACAATCCGCTGGACAAGCCATATCAATTAATAGACAAGTTTTCTCCTTCTGGTTTTTAACAATAATGTCTGGCCTGTTTGCTTCAATTTTTCTGTCTGTGTAGATGGTGTAATCCCATGGAATGGTTACATCTTCTATTTCTGTAACCGGTGCTGGGTGATGTTCATACCAGTGTTTGCCTACAGCTTTTCCATAATGTTTGCATATTGCCCAATGTAAATATTGCCCAACTCTATCGTGGCGATTTTTATATTCATTTGGGGCAAGCACAGAACAGCCTGAGATTAGGTGGTCTATTGTTTCTTGGTGTTTATCACAAAACCTGCATTTTGGATCCATATTATTATGCATAATATTTGCCTGAAAGTTTCTCGTGAAAAGACTTTGGTCTTGTGCTGCAAGTATAAAGCCTTCAGTTTCAGACTTTAATCCAGATGCACGTAACCATCGGTGAGTATTAACTTTGTCAACATTGGATTTATTGGCACGTACTGGATATTGGCCATGCAGAGGTTTGTCTTGCCAGCGTTGTTTCATCTGTTCAAGAGCTTTATCTTTGGCTTTCATTTTCATATTCTTTGCCGCAATAGCCGGCTCTTGGCTTCCGTTCTGCTTTTCTACAGAATCTACTAACTGTAAATCTTGTTTGAATTTACTGCCTTCTTTTATTATTGAATATTTTTTCTTTCTTTCTTCATGTTGCCTTACTAATTGTATCATCCAATCCTTTGTTGTTTCTATGTATGTTAGTAAGCCAATAGTTGTTGTCTTGTATGACAATTCCAGCTGAATAAGACCTCTTCCACCTTCTTTACGGGGTATGTATAGACGGTCTACATCAGCCTTTGGATGATGCATCTTATGCTTAGAAATAAGCTTTCTTGTTTTAGCATCCATTCGCCTGATGTCGTTTAGAGTCCAGTTTAAGATGTTAAAGCTATATTGGACAACTGGGATTGCAAGGCTATTAATGGCCATAACTCTGTTCTGTGAATTTAATTCAGTTTTTAATATCATTCGTAGCCTTCTATAGTACTCTTTACGCACTATTTCTTTCATTTTTTTATGGTGAATGTTTTCACTCTCATTTACACCTAGGTATTTATAAGCTTCTTCTGGTTTCAATTCTTTTATTGTTACAGCAGGGTCTAGGCTAATTGAGGATGTTTCTTGTATTGATCCACGTAAAACTGTAGCTTTAGCACATTTATTCAAATTAAATTTCATTCCAATGTCTTCGCTGAAGCATTTTACAGTTTGCAGAAGACCTTCCAGCTCATTATCATTCTTAGCATATAACTTCAAGTCATCCATGTAAAATAGATGGCTTATTTTTTTTTGTCCTATTTTATAACCACATTCTGTCTTATTAAGTTGACTGGTTAGTGCTATTAATGATATGCAGAATAGTAAGGGAGATAAAGAATCACCTTGAAATATACCTCTTTTGATGTTTATTTCATCAGACTTATAGGTTCCATTTATATGATTGAGGTAAAGGGTTGTTTTCCATATAGACATGCACTGTTTGATGAAATTGATGATGACGGGCGATATCTTGTATATATTTAAAGTCTTTAAAATCCAGTCATGTGGCACACTATCGAATGCCTTTCGATAGTCTATCCAGGCTGTACTAAGATTTTTCTTTGTACTGTAGCAGTTTTCCAGGATCATTTTGTTAATCAGCAATTGGTCTTTACAACCATAACAGCCACGTTTGCACCCTTTTTGTTCAAGCGGTATCATGTCATTTCTTTCTAAGAATAAATATGTCTGTTTTGTTAAAATAGATGTTAATAGTTTATATGTTGTCGGAAGACATGTAATTGGTCTGTAGTTTTTCGGGTTGTTTGTGTCACCATTCTTTGGTAGAAGAAATGTAATTCCTTTGGTCATCCATGCAGGAATTTTAATGGGATCGTCAACCATTTCTTGAAGTTCTTTGGCTAGTTTTTTATGTGCTGCATTTAAATAATATAGCCAAAAGTTAGGAATTTTATCTATTCCTGGGAATTTCCAATTGTGTGCTTTTTTTAGTGCAAATTTAACATCATCTTCTGTAATTCCAGACCATGTCTGTTCGGGTTTATTTTTCATTCGTTCTATCTCTTGCGTAATCCAATGTACTTCCTTGTTAAGTTCTTTAGGGCAAGCCCATATCTTTTCCCAGAACTGTGTGACTTCTTCCATTCTGGGGGGTACTGTCACTTCAATTCTTTTTTTACCTATTTCCCTGTAAAATCTCTTTGTATCAGTCTGAAAAATTTTGTTTTGTCTGTAAAATCTTGCTCTTTTTTCATAGCGTCTTATCCTTTGAGCCTTCAGTTGGATTTTTTGCTTTATTTTTTCTTTATTTGATAAGACTTCATTTACATTCCTGATGTTATATTTTTTTTCGGCTCTTCTGCTTTTCCTAGTTCTTACATTTATTCCTCTACTCAGTTCATCCAGTACTGATAGTTCGCTTCTAAGTTGTTCGATTTCTTTTTGTATTTTTCTTTTCCAAGGTGGATCTTCACGCCTGCGAGACTGCCTTGTTTTTATTTTGATATTCATTTTTTTTTTTTTATTATTATTATTATTATTATTATGTCATTTTTCATCATATTTCGATTTCTGCTTTGGTCTCACTACCAACCAAGTCTGCGGGGAGACCTAAGGCAGGTAGTGGCGTGTTGTTATGGCTCCATTTCATGTTTTTCTATCTTCCCTATCATCCCCAGCATTACATAGATAAAGTTTTCCTTAGTGTGTGGGCTGTACTTAATAAGACAATTTTTTGTATATCTCTTAAGCTGGGGTTTCCAGGGATTCTTTCAATGTGTTGTTTTGTTCCATTTTTTATCATTCCAAGTGCACCTACTATCACTGGCACAACTCTTGTTTTCAATTTCCACATTTTTTCTATTTCAATTTCCAGGTCTTTATATTTTGACAGTTTTTCAAATTCCTTGATTGCTATGTTACAATCCGCTGGACAAGCCATATCAATTAATAGACAAGTTTTCTCCTTCTGGTTTTTAACAATAATGTCTGGCCTGTTTGCTTCAATTTTTCTGTCTGTGTAGATGGTGTAATCCCATAGAATGGTTACATCTTCTATTTCTGTAACCGGTGCTGGATGATGTTCATACCAGTGTTTGTTTACAGCTTTTCCATAATGTTTGCACATTGTCCAATGTAAATATTGCCCAACTCTATCGTGGCGATTTTTATATTCATTTGGGGCAAGCACAGAACAGCCTGAGATTAGGTGGTCTATTGTTTCTTGGTGTTTATCACAAAACCTGCATTTTGGATCCATATTATTATGCATAATATTTGCCTGAAAGTTTCTCGTGAAAAGACTTTGGTCTTGTGCTGCAAGTATAAATCCTTCAGTTTCAGACTTTAATCCAGATGCACGTAACCATCGATGAGTATTAACTTTGTCAACATTGGATTTATTGGCACGTACTGGATATTGGCCATGCAGAGGTTTGTCTTGCCAGCGCTGTTTCATCTTTTCAAGAGCTTTATCTTTGGCTTTCATTTTCATATTTTTTGCCGCAATAGTTGGTTCTTGGCTTCTGTTTTGCTTTTCTACAGAATCTACTAACTGTAAATCTTGTTTGTATTTACTGCCTTCTTTTATTATTATTATTATTATTATTATTATTATTATTATTATTATTATTTTTATTATTATTATTATTTATATTTATTTTATTTATTACTTAGTTTCTCCAAATGAATGTAAAATTAAAATTCCTTCAAATATTTGTTTTTACTCTAAATTAGCAATATAATTTATTTATATTATAGAATAACACATTTCTTTTCATTCTCAAGGTACATTTTTCACGTAATTTTATTTTGATGTTAACATTATTCGTGCCCTTTTAGATGGTAATTTTTAGAATGTAATTTTTTGATAGTAACTTTGGTAACTTGAGGGCCCATGTGTCCCGTTTCTTATTATATATATATATTATTCATCTTTACTTTTTTTAATGTAAGCGTTTTAACATCCAATACCAGTTGGCATTTTTCCTGTTCCGTTCCGTCAGCTAAACTGACAGGTTATTTTTCTTTTTCTCCCCTCTTTTCTTTCTTGCTTTTTTTCTTTCCACCTTTTCCATTTCTTTTTCGCTACTTTTACTTCCTATTTATACACACTCACACGCAGAGAAATAATTGAATTTTGATATAATGTCTTGATTTTGTTAAAGAGACGAGTGTTAAATCCACTTGTTAAAATGGCTGTACATTTTTTATAAAATTTGAATTTATATATTGTAATTTTGTTATTACAATGGCTTGTAAAAGCATTATATCACTACACAAAAATTATCATGTTTCAGAACAATACTGCTCTTCTTTAGATGATATTTTAAAATCAATGCTGAAAATGATTTATTTAGAAAATATAAGATGAAGTCATATGCTTCTAGGTGTGTCAATATTGTTCAATCAAAAATGAGAATCAAGTTGAACTATGAAGTTGAAGATTTGGGTCGGGAAAGGAAGCAGAGTAGCTTGATGTCAAGGCATGTCACTTGAATTTTGTCTGGGTAAGATACCTAGTGAGAGCATACATTATTTAAACGAGTAGACAATAATTTTTAACAACAGGTTGGATTTTAGGATTGATTAAAATTTTCCATTTAAAATTTTGTGTAGTGATATAAATCATTGTAATAACAAAATTAAAATAATAAGTTCTACTTTGTATCGAGCACTTTTGAGAAACGTAAATGTATAAACAGTGAGTTTTAATCTACCTGTTCTTTCACTTCCTTATATATATATATATATATTAAAACATTAAAACATTACATATTTGCCATTCACTTCCTACCCAGGTTTCAAAGGCAAACCACATTTCGTTCTTTAATATACTGTTGACTCTTCATATTCAGTTCTTTGGATTGTGGATTGAGCCTTTATTTAAATAACCGTATACTGGTCTGACTAGTACTTCTTTTACTGTTGATTAAATGCATAGGTAATATGCATTTGAAATAAAATTAAATATTCACCATTCACTTACTACCCAGGTGATAAATGGTGGAAATGATTTATTGACAAAATATAAGATTTATTAAAAAAAAATCTAAAATCCAACCTGCTGTTAAAAATGATTGTCTACTCATTTAAATAATGTACGGTCCTACAATGTATTTTACCCAGACAAAAATAAAAAGTGGCATAACTTGGCACCAGGCTACTCTTCTTCCTTTCGCGACCCACATCTTCAACTTCCTAGAATCGCAGTAAATTATAAAACGTACAGTTCAATAGGATGTGCGTTGTGGTACAGTGGATATTGGCTCGGAACGAGAAACCGGGGAGCCGAGTTCGAATTTCAGCTGAATCCATTGTATTCACTTACGCGCAAATACCCTTGGGAAGGGTATTAATCCGTCTCTTCCTTCCAGTTATGGGTTAAATAGCAGGACAGATTGGGTTCTATAGCGTTGGTCGGCAACCAGTCTACCGCAGAAAGCAATGGCAACCTACTGCGGGATAATCTTCTTCCCAGTCAGTCATCGCTCAAGCGTGTATCACGTATGGCACTTAACTGACTGACAGTTCAATAGGTTCATAGGTTAAAAAAAAAGTTATTCAAATTCCCTATTAATACACTGTGAATAAGGAACGAAGAAATATTAACAATGTTCAAAACATTAATTTAAAACAGTGCTCAATAGAAAAATAGAGCTATGAATATTTATTATAAATTATAGTTTAGAACATGTACAAATAATCATCTACTGCACACACACACGCACACACACATATATATATATATATACATATATATATATATATATATATAATTCAAACTTTCCATGATCTTATGGTCATTTCAAATTATTTTAGCTAATGATTTTATCCCTTCTTATCAGCAATATAACAATATAACTTGAGATTATATATATATATATTAAAAAATCATTTCGTTTTATTTCGTTCAATTTTCATTTATTTATATAGAAATATTACCTAAGTATTGATGTCATCTTGGGTTTGTTTCTAATTTAATTTCCAATAATTATTTTAAATTTTAATATCCCTTAATAAAAGGGTGTTTTTCTTCTCTTGAGTCATATAAATTATATTATAGATTAATTTCTCGTTTTTTTATTCCTTGTTATTCCTGACGTAAATTTTTAAAGTAATTATTTTGATATCAACACTATTCGTGCCCTCTTTTGTATTGAAACGAAAAAAAAAAATTAAGAAAAAATGTGTAAAGGCCAGGCAAAGCCTAACACTTTTCTTTTCTACATACTTTTTATATTTGATTTTTTTAATGTACCTTTTTCGACTTTTTCTACCTCCAGATTGCAGCTTTTCCATTTCGTCTGCCAATGTGATGCGCTTTTTCCTTCCTCTTTCTTCTTTTCCTCTTCCCCATTTTTCTTCTTCTTTTTCCTTTTTCCTTTTCCTTTTCTTTTCACTACCCTTACTTCCGTTTTCTTTACTCATACAGACACTCAAACAAATGATTCTATTTTACCATAATGATTATGATCGCCGATAATGCGGGTGTTAGTTTCAATCGTGGAAATTACCATATATATATATATATATATATATATATATATATATATATATATATATATATATATATAAGAATTGTGGTATGTTTGTCTTATAATCTCCCCCATCGAGTTTCTTCAAGAATCCCCTTGCGTGAAGGTCATGTTTATTACTTGCAGTTTGAGTTCCGGTTAAAGTAAAATATTATCAATAAACATTGAAACTTATTTCAATTTTTCAAAGTTTTTTGTAAATATTCCTCAGTTTTAAGTACGGAACATACTAAAGGCAGGAGAAGCAAGGGAAACCATCGAGTAACCTACCTAACGAGTTTGTGTGAATGGATGTTATGAGGCATGGTAAGGCTTAATAACTGCATTTTTTTATTACCATTTCCACCCAAGCAAGGTAATAATGCCAGTAAAATGCCAGTAAAATGCAAAGGGTTACTGGGATTGAAAGAGAACGAGAAGACGTTAGTGAGGAGAAATAACAATAACAGAACATGGTTCAGGAACACAGAAGATGTGCTTAAGATTTTTAAGATTGTAGATGACAGGGAAGTAGGAAATCGGGATGGAATTCTACAGGAGATGCACGAGAAAAGAAACTACTTGAATAGAACTTACGACTGCATCTAGCTAGTTCAGTAGTAAAATTGGTGAAACCTAATTGCCGGTCAGTAATACGCTTAAACTCAAGACCACCAGAACAACTACAATGAAAATATTTGTAGAAAAGACAGAAAAAGCCACGTCAACTCTGTGAGAAAGTGACTGATGCCGAGATGACAGATCAGGATCTATAACATTACATACCTTCTTTGGATTTTGTCAAGAAGCTCAAGACGTATAGAAAGCAGATATAACAACGATATTCAATGAATAATTCAACAGAAGAATGGTAGCTTTATAAATGTGCAAGTTGGATTCTGACAAGTTTTCTAACACGATACAGTGACAGAGCTTTCCTAGCAGAAGTCCTAGCAATATCATTAAAATCTCCCAAAAAAGGAGAGGAAGTTGTAGAAGAGCATGAACTCTCACTATATGGACATAGTATATGAAAGAAGATTCTTTTTTCTAAATCACTGGAATTAGAAATCCAGACAGTATTCATAACTGGCGGCCACACTCTTGACAATATAAGATATGCAGATAACACAGTGTTGGTAACAAATACAGAAAGGAAACTCCAGACATTTCTACAGAAGGTAGTGAAGGGAAGTAAAAGGAAAAAACTGAACATCAATTTTAAGAAGACAAAATATATAGTTGTCAGAAAAAGAAGCAGCCCAAGATTCGAACTAAGAATTGAAAACACCGACCAGCAAGAAAATATTTTAATGGAGAACAGGAAATAGGACAACGATACCCAAAGATACTTTAGATTACTTAAAGACGTCTTCCAAACGCTAACCAAAGTATTAAGTAACAAGAAATTTTTGTTAAAAACAAATAAGAGTACTGAACTGTAACATAATATCGGTCCTCCTATATGGCAGAGAATGCTGGACAATCTCATCAGAGATGAAGCGATTTGAGGCAACAGATATCTAGTTCTACAAATATGATTATGGTTGATACTGCCTGTGTTGACTTTGCTGTGACAGGGGTTTTCGGCGGGGATCAGGGTTTCAGTAGGGGGGTCTTATTTTTTCTTGTTTTTTTTTATTTACAAAATGGTGTTGAATTACAAAACCCTGGTATTCTTATTCTTCTTCATGTGCTGTGTCCTTTCAAGACGTTGGCGATCATGGACTTCCACTTGGCTCTGTCTCTCGTCGCTCTCAATATTTTTTCTCTTGGTATCTCTAAGCCCCGCTCCGCCATCCATTTTTTTCAGAAGCCTTGCAAGGATTCGTCATTGGCGGCCACAATCTCAACAATATCAGATATGCAGATGACACGGTGCTGATAGCAGACACGAAAAAGAAAATGCAGGACCTTCTACAGAAGGTAGCAAAAAAGTGAGTAGAAAAGACTGAGAATAAACTTAAAGAAAACTGAATGTATGGTCATCAGCAAAAAGAGGAGCCCAGTATGCCAACTCAGTCGGAGAAACTAAAATAAAATAAGTAAAAAATTTCAAATACCTGGGAAGTATCTTGACAGAAAGTGTGACATGGAGATCCAAAGACCATTAACATGGCCAAAGACGCATTTCAGAAGCTAACATGTAAACCTCATTAGAAACAAAGAGTTCTAGATTGATATGTGATATCTGTCCTTCTGTATGGTAGTGAATGCTGGACGAGATGTAGGAGAGGCTTCAATCTGCAGATATGTGGTTTTACAGAAGGATGATGAGGATTCCATGGACGGAGCACGTATGCAATGATGAGGTGTTGGAAAGGATGCAAATTTAAAAATCCATTAACATTTTCTATTGCTATTAAATTTATAAAACTCCTCTATACAAATAATCCATTTAAATGTGAAAAGAATGCTTTAAGCGAAAAGGTTAAGAACTACTGATTTAAGCAAAGGTAAGAACCTTGCCATGCAATTTATTCTATTACTAGAGGTATTGACAACTATCTTATCACTACCCTGCCACAGTGATTGACTGGGAACTTTGTATGTGATCTAATACTTCTATTCATATTATTTGTAGAGGATTTGATCAATTAATACGTTAATACAGATGTTGGTCTAATGAGACCCCAAAGAACTCGATTTTACGCTCTGACACTTCTTAGAATATAGAAACACTTAACCAACCAATGTGTTAGTGCTTATTTCTTATATAGAATTTGTTGAGCATAAATTTTACAAACGTTGCAGATCAATACACTTGCACATCTTGCCCATCACCCTGGTATTCGAAATACTGCACTTGTGATAATGAGTAATAATCTTTACAAAGTAATTACATGAGATAAAGATCTTTTTAATTCTCTTTTTTTTCCGATTTCTCTTTCTACTGTCATTGGTTCTTCTCTTCTTCCGTGGTCTCCGTTCTTTCTCAAACAATGAAGAAAATCTATCAAGTCCCAATCAGACCATCATTGATTGGCTTCGACAATGCCAATAAAACTTGTCACTATTTTTTTCTTATTTGTGAACTCTCTCTGTGCATACTTCTATTTCTCTCTCTCCATCTCTGTTTCCATTTCCTTCTCTCTCTCTCTCTCTCTCTCTCTCTCTCTCTCTCTCTCTCTCTCTCTAACACACATACACACATCGTTGAGCTCTTTGCTTTAGGATAATGGTTAAAAATATGGACAGTCAAATCCTCACTCAGTGAACCATACTCGAGGCCTTGTGTCAACATAATATTAGTAACTGACAAGTTATGGTATTAGTTCAAAACACTGACTATCTATGTCGGTCAGGGACACCTCGGTGTAGTGTAATGGTTAGCAAGCTTGTCTTGCTAGAACCTGTTAGTAGTGAGTTCTATCCTCACTGGGTACCTCATACTTTCGGCCTTGTGCCAGATCTAAACGGCACTTAGAAATTCAACTATCTTGGTCAGTATCTATCATCTATCTTGGTCTAGTATTTTTCTATGACCCATTCTCTATATCTATCTTAAGATATATATATATGCAGAGAGAGAGAGAAAGAGAGAGAGAGGAAGAAACCTACATACAATCAGATATCGTTTTCTTTCTGTCTGAAACACGCGTATACAGTACGTCCGCTTTATTTCTTTCTAGTTTTCGTTTTCTATAATTATAAATATTTTTCCTTTCTTTTTAATTCCCCTTCGGCTTTTGTTTCTTTCATTTGATTTTACTTTCTCATTTTTACTTATTATTTTCTCTTTATTTCTTTTCTTTATTATACATCGTTCTTGTTCACCCGCAGCTTCCCCCCCCCACACACTCTTACTCTCTTACTCTCTCTCTCTCTCTCTCTCTCTCTCTCTCTCTCTCTCTCTCTCTCTTCCGTTTACGCTTTCTCTTATCGTTCTACTCCCTGTTATTGGCACTCTTTTGTTATCTTTTGTTAGAAAAGCAAAAAGAGAGATAATGAATTTGAAATAAGAGAAAGACAAAGTAGAGGGAAGAGATAAGAGGAAGTATGTACTCTCACTCGGCTTCACTTTTCTTTCTCTCTTTTCAAATTAATTATCTCTCTTTCTGCTTTTCTCGCCATCTTTTTTCTCTTGACCATTTTCTTCGTTTTTTTTTTGTTTTTTTTCTTGTTGTTCTCTTTCTCTTCTTTTGTTCCCTCTTTTCCTCCTTTGCTTCGTCGATTATTTGAATTTTAATCTTTTCTCTTCTCTCTTCTTCCTTCACTATCATTGCTGTATTTTTCTTTGATTCCTTCCTCTTTTTCGTTGTCTTGTTTTCTCTCTCTTTTCCTTTCCTTTTCTTCCTGTATCTTACCACCGTCTTTCCAACTCTCTCTCTCTCTCTCTCTCTTTCTCTCGCTCTCTCTCTCTATTTCATTTCTTTCTTCCTTTCTCATCTGGTCGGGTGCCCCTGCAATTTATCTCAGGGTTCTCGACAGGCTCCAAAGGAGAATCTGTAACGTGATCGGTCCAGACCTGGCAGCTCAACTCCGGCCACTTTCTCGCCGGTGGGATGTGGCTTCCCTCTGTCTTTTCTACAAATATTTTCATGGCTTCTGCTCCGACGAGCTTACCTCACTGATGCCCCCTCCACAAGAATTTACTCGAGCAACCAGACTGGCAACAAGGTTCTACAACTAAATGCAGCCGCCACTTCTACTCCATTAGCTTCCTTTCCAGCACTTTCCACCTGTGTAACTCCCTTTTGTATACTTGCTTCCTCGACGGCTACAATCTCCAAGAATTTAAATGCAATGTCAATTCCCAGCTCTTGTCCACTTGACGCCAGTCCTTTCCTCGTTCTTTTCCCATCACCTCGTGTATCTTGTTCTTTTCCTTTCTCACTCTGCCCTCGCAACTGTCTTCTCACTGGTATTCCCATCCTTCTCTTGTCCTTTTTCCGACACCCACTGTAACTGGTTCGTCTTTCTCTTCGCTCTTCTCCTGCTTAAACTTTCACTTTTCTCTTGTGTAGCTCCCCTGCACATCAGTGGCGGTACTGCCTTGCTTGGGATGAAACGATTAAACAAATATCACTTTTTTTCTTTCTTTCTCTCACTACTTTCCAATTTTCGTCTAACCACTTCCTTACACACAATACTCTTTCTCTTTTTATTGCATTATTTTTTTTTATTTTATTTATTTATTTTTTTTTTGCTTTACTCTCTTAAAAAGCTTCTTTTTTTGCTTTACTCTCTTAAAAAGCTTCTGCTCCATTTCACCTTCCCTTGCGTACATTTGCTCTCTTCTCCTTTTATGTTTCTAATTCTTTTTCTCACTTTCTTTCCCTTTCTTTCTCTCATATTAAACTCTTTATCTCTTTCACGCGGATTCGACCAGCTTCCTTCTCCCTTCTATCCTTCTCTTACCCCCCCCCCATCCACTATTAATTTCTTCCTTTCCATCTCTATTCCATTCTTTTGTCCCGCCTCCGTTTCATCTCAAGCCTATCAATCGCTTTCTTCCCCAATTTCCTTAGAACCATAACAATGATAGAACATTCTTTACGAATCTTTCACGTCAGAAACTAAAATACAAGACAAACAAAGCAGAAATAATTTGCACTCACTTTCTATTTTTAGTTTTCTGTTGTTTAAATTTCAATATTTTTCTTGAAATTCATTTGCCGTACGCACGTGTGTATTGGGCGGTTTATAAGTAGAAAAATATCTGTAAGAATTTCTCCGTTTATCTGTAGGAGAGCATGTCTGTGTCGTCATGTGAATGAATCTACGTATCAACTTGTTTGTCTATTTTTCTGTGTCGACAGGCAACATTTTACGTTCTTGAATATTCTGCCCAGTATTTTCTCACTACTAATCCTCTTTACACGAATGCATTGAAATCATTCGTTTTGATTCACAATTCTTCTCATTGAGTTAATTGATTTTTAAGAATACCCGTAAGCAATCTGACATCTTCAACAAGTTTATATATATATATTTATATATATATATATATATATATATATATATAAAGATATTCATTTAGAGGTATATACCTCATTTAAATGCTGTTGTCAATTGCCGGCGAATTTTTTTTTAAGAAGGTTCAGCTCAAATAAAAAGAAAATACGATTTTTACGAATTCCGATATTTCTTATTGTTAATCTTTCTTGTGAGTAATTATTCTTAGTCGTTTAAAGTGACGACATTGAAATGTTCTTTCCCAAAAATTACGGACTTTATTGAGAATAAAAATAAACCCGATGATATCGTCTACTTTGCTTTTAATCAGGTATCATTGAAATTCATAAGTTTCTCGTCAATATTGTTATAAACTGCGTAACAAATGTTAAACAACAATTGTCGGTGAGGCGGAAAGAAAAGGTGACAAGATATGTTGAATTAAAAGTGTCTGCATTATCATTGCAGGTAGGCATTGGATCAAGGCAAAATGTTTCTTGTACGCAAGTGAGGCAGCGGTTATGAGGCGAAGGAGTCCGATCTCAAAGATGCGATAGTTGGTTGTGCACAGTGTTTTCAGGCATAAACACTTATGAAATTAATTTATTTGGGTTAATCTAGTCCTTCCTTCTGTTGTGTTAGGATATTTTAGTATATTGTGGCCGTCCCACTTAGAGATATATCAGCAGAGACTATCTCTAAAACCATACTACGAGAGTGGATCGCAGTCTTTGGTTGTCCTTCAGTAATAACAACAGACAGAGGCTCCCAATTTCAATCAACGCTTTTCGATGAATTTACAAAGTTATTGGGAGTCAAACATATAAAAACAACAGCATATCACCCCTGCGCAAATGGATTAATCGAAAGATTCCATAGACAACTTAAAACAGCTTTAACAGCTAACAACAGCTTCCGAAATGGTTTTTGAAACATCTTTAACACTTCCAGGTCAATTTTGTGAAAAAACACTTCCTTACAACCAACTACAACTTTTGTAAAAGATTTTAAACACAAAATGAACGATTTAGTTTACACACCCACAAGAACACAAACTAAAGAACTTTACATACCAAATCCCCCACAATATCACGCATAAACTAATACCTAATATGAGCTCTGGAAAGTAGAGGAAATCAAGATGTTGGTTCTCGTTCCAAATACCCAATCATCACCATTAAACTTAATCAAAACCTATTATTGTTATCGTAGTTGAACTTTTTTGTTGTTGTTGTTAGGAGTCAATGTTGAGTTTATAAAAATAATTAAACTATGAAAAAATCCTCATTTATCCCTGGTCTTTTGAATATCAATAAATGTTTATCCCTTATTCATTGTTTTGGGTTGGGTTTCCAGATCCTTCTAAAATCTTTTCATTCTCTTTTACTTCTAGTAGCTCCTTGAGTTTTAGTGGCATTATTACCTTTTTGGGGGTGAACTGATTAAAAGAAAAAGACATAATATTCAACGATAAAAATTAATTATGATTTTATGACAAACGTTTCATGTGTAAAATGTCTGTCAATTGATTTGAGGTCTTATTTTGGAAAAATAAAATATTCTAGGGTTTGTTAAAAAAATCTTTATCTGAGTTCGTGCAAATGAAAACTCGTCAGAAACGCTGATGAAATGTTTGCATAAAGGTTTGAATATTCCAACTCAGATTAGTTCTTGCCGTTGTCATGGTCTTTAGCGGATCGATTTGATGTTTCGCCACTGGCTGTAAAGATTTTAGTCTTTGACGTTTGTGTTAGTAAGCCATTTGATGGCTAGTCGCCAGCTTGCCACAAAGGAATAACAAACAGTTTTGTTTCGTATAAAAGCTGGCTTCTTTGAATATGCTGGCTTGGTCTTTTCTGGCAAGCCTTTCCGAGTCAGCTCTGTGCTGACCCTGAGTTGGTTGCAGAAAAATGTTTGCTTTTTGTAATTTTTAGGGGAATCATAGATTAATCCTTTTGAATTTACTTAAAATCAATTCTGATTACTTAAAATGTATTTTTCAAATGTGACGTGCTTTTCTCTAAATCCACGACAATTTTTATTGATTTCCTTTGAAACTATTTCGAACCACCCGCGACATTTTTCTAACTACATTAGTAACGTTTAATAGTAACACATTATAAAAGAGGACATACCACTAACAGTTAAAGATTATAAATACTATAAAAGCCCATAAATTTTGTCAAGCTTGCATATAATTCTCGTACGCGGTACTTGTCTCTTGATAAAAAAACATATAGTTGCTAAAAAAACATGCAAACAGATATTCCCAACCCTCATAAATAAACACACACACACACACACACACACACACACACACACACACACATATATATATATATATATATATATATATATATATATATATATATATATATATATATGCGATTGGGCCGTGCCGTCAAAATTTGACAGCAAAATATGTATATCGATATGCCGTCTAAAATGACGGCAACATAAATATGGATATACCTACTATTGAGTATCTTGCATTAAGACATAAGAAGAAAAAAATTAAAGAAACACCTGAGCGTGACAGTATATATATATATATATATATATATATATATATTTCCTCTTCTGCTATAAGCGTGACTCTTTAGAAATTAATTGAATTCTTTCGGTGACTGGCGTGTGTATACACTGCTTATATACAACACGTAAAATTTTCCCTTCTCTGATTCCATGCGGCTATGACTCAGGGAGTAGCGACACCAAATCGGTTGAGTTTCGATCCCGGCCAGAAGCAAGTGGATGTGTCTAGCCACACTGATGAGCTGTGATACAACGAAAGAGGGTTGTATGTGTATGACTAATATATATATATATATATATATATATATATATATATATATATATATATATATACAGCGGTCTTTATTGTAAAAAAAATAAAATAAGTCACTGTTAAAGAGCGAACACATGGCAAGAGCTTTGATAAATGTTAGTAAAGTTTAACGGGTAGTAAAGAGCATGAACTGAGCCGATGATGCCTCGGTATTGTCTCTCACTCCATGAGCGTGATAAGAGGGAAATACACACACGCATATATGTAGATTATATATTATTGTTGTGGCGAATCTTCGTTGCCAAGTTGTTGTGGCCTGTTAGGGCCAGGAAGAAAGACACGGAAAACAAGAAGGTAGGTTCAAACAGTGTATTAGAATAACAGAACATATATACAAGTAATAGTATTAGTAACTAGAAGATATTAGTGTAAATCCGAATGGTATATTTTTCGCTGCGTCACAACTGTCTCTAGACTGCCTCTCGACTGTCTCCCCAGAAGTCGCTCAGGTTAGTTATTATGAAAGATGAAGAGTCGATTCCACTGTAGAATAGGGCACCATAACAATTTATATATATATATATATATATATATATATATATATATATATATATAAGATTAAATAAATTCCAAACAATATATTTGACTATTTTTAATAAAATCCGTTCATACTCACGGATAATCTTTGGCGTATTACAATCAAATGATGTCAGAAATGAGTTGTAACGTTGACGTTTTCATTAATTTCTTAAGGTACCCAAGTACTTTCAACCTCTTTCCGAAGTCATCTTCAGGGGTGTGAGTTATGGTAACAAATGTAACCGGAAAACAGTGTTTCTAAAAATTACTGTACATTTTTCCTACTTCAAATATAAGGGTTGACAAATTGCTAGAGGTCATTAGAACGTTAAAATTATCCAAAATGGAATTTTTTATATGTTGTAATGTCATCGTCATGCACGTGTTAAAGCATAAAAAACTGTTCTTTTTAAATTGATGGCTTCAGTGTTTTAATGAATATTGCCTCGAGAATCGGTAGTTTGCTTTCGTTGTTTTCTTGTTGTAGAATAGTTGCACTATCGATCATTATTTTTTTATATTGTGAATGGAGACAGGAATGTTGTTTTAGATGTCTACAAATGAATGAATGGTCGGACAAATGTAACGTAAGACGTCTAGTTAATGTGGTTGTTGTTAATCCAACATATATATTTGTTTTTTGTCGGTCATTACAACCTGTAAAAATATTCCATTTTGGATAACTTTCCCGTTCTAATGAAAGCTAGCAATTTGTTAACAGTTATATTTGAGGAGGGAAAAATTTACAGTAACTTTTTGGCAACACAGTTTTCCGGTTGCATTTTTTACCATAACTCACACCCCTGAAGATGACCCCGGAAAGAGTTGTCAGGGAAAGGATACAAGGGTTGTCAGAGAAAGATGCGGGTCAAATTGACTTTGCATGTAAATTCTTGGAGATTGTAGCTGTTAGTGAAGCAAGTATACTGTTACGAGGATGCATTTATATATAAAAATAATATTAATACTGTCTAAAAAGTTGTAGTAAAGTACTCTATTGAGTCCTACTTGTTGTTACAAAAAAGTTTTAATTCAGAAAGTAGTCGTAAAAATAAGGAAATTAGAAATAGAATGTTTGGAAGATTGTATAATGTTCCAGAGAATTCGAAAGAATCTAAAAATATGCAAATTAGGTGTTAGCTCTTATAAAAATAGGTTTTGGGCAAGGATCAGTAAGTCGATAGCAGGATTGATTGACCTCTACAGCTCCGGTTAAGATTCAAGGTGCATATCCGACCAAAAGAATCTCGGATATGCACCTTGTCGACGACAAAAAATAAAACTTGAAACAGTTGGTAAAAGGGTGTGCTGACCTCATCAGCTCCGGTTTCGATTCAAGGAATTATAACCAACCGAAAGAATCTCTCTGAGTTGACGACAAACTAAAACCTGAAAGAGTTGTTGACACCAGGGAGCTAAGCCCATCGAAGCAGAAACCGTGAAAGTATTTGGTGTAGTGACAGGGAAACCACATTATGTCAGTTAGAAAGTGACTGGAGTTGAGCTACCAGGTCTGGTACATTGCAATTACATTGCAGATTCTCCGTTGAATTTTATTAAGAAGCTTGAGAAGAATAGCAGGGGCACCCGCCCAGATGTGACAGCAGTATTCAATGCACGAGCGGATGGCAGATTTATATACGTGCATGATGGATTCAGACGAAAAACACTTTCTGGCCCTCCACAAGGAATCAACCTTCCTAGCAGCAGATTTAGCTTTAGATTCAATGTAGTCATTCCACTTGTGGTCGGCTAATAGAGTTAAGCCGAAGAGGCGCACTGTTTTGCTTTCAGGGAGACTAGCCTGATTCATTCTGATGGTGGCGGGGGTGGTTGTCTATGGTGGTTAAAGGATAGCAGATTCGTTTTGGAAGCATTAAAATTTACGAGCCATTTCTCACCCCAGTCCACCACAGATTAGAGGTTCTTTTCAAGATCAGCAGTGAAGTTTGCTTTGCCAACCTCGGCAGGTTTCTTATCGAGGCGGGAGTAAATGGTTGTGTCATCAGCATAAATGCCTACTTGGGATCTGATTACATTAGTGAGATCGTTGATAAAGATCGGAAAAAGCGTAAGACCTAGAATAGAGCCTTGAGAGACACCCTCGTTCGTATGATAGTATCTGGAAGCATGCCCATTCAATACTAATTTCATTATGCGATTTGAAAGGAATGACTGTAGCCCTGTACAGCTTGCATAGCCCTGTAGCTTGCATAGAAGGCCAGCATGCCAGACTCTGTCAAATGCTTTGGAGATATCTAATGCAACAGCTCGAGTTTCGCAGTTCTTATCGAAAGCCTGGTATATATATTTTGCGATGGTCGTTAATATATCAACAGTAGACCTGGTGAAGCGGAAACCAGACTGTTTATCGGAGAAGAGGACGTGGGCTGTGAAATGTTGAACCACTCAACATTGATAATACCCTCGAGCACTTTGGCAAAAAATCGATAGAAGATTGATAGGTCGATAATTAGAGCGTTCTTAAATACAGGAACTACAGCGGAGGACTTCCAGAAGGCAGGGAAACAAGAATCAGAGAGGCAGTAGTTGTAAAGTTTGGAGAGGACAGAGGAGAGTTCAGGAGCACATTTCTTCAGGACAATGATTGGGATTCCATCATCTCCGATGGCCTTATAAAGGTCAAGCTTTGAAATTATGTTAGAGACCAGCGAGGGAGTAATGTGAACGTCACTTAATTGAGCCTCAGTTATCGGGATCGAGGGCTTGCTGTTATTTAACACATTTTTACATAGCCGCCAGTAGTCTTTGTAGCCGAATTTGTGGGATGCTATATGCTGTTTCATTCTTTCAGCTTCGCATCATTTAGGATTATCTAGCACTCATTACGAGCAGAGGCAAAAAGGCACCTATTATTGTCAGACCCGTGGCTCCGATAAAGCTGGAAGAAGTTATTCCTATGGGCAATAGCGGCCGAGCAAGCAGGAGATTTCAGGAGGACGAATGGAGTTTAAGTCGTAACTTCCTGGCTGGAATGAAAGCATCAATGCCAGCTTTAACCCAAGAAGAGACTTCGTACGCACAGTCTTCAAAGGGAAGACTAAAAACTTTGTTCCAAGGGACGTCATATGAAGGAAATCGAGAAACGACTTCCAGTCTGCTCTTTGGTATTCTGCAGATCTGGGCTTCCTGGGAGGAGGGGATGTGAAAGAAGATATTAACGGAAATCACAGTATAATCAGAGTTACCAAGAGGGTCAAGCTGCATAACATGGCAATAGTCAGGGATAGAAGTGAAACAGATATAGATCTGGAGTCAGATCCATTAGGGTTAATAGAGAAACGCGTGGAGAAATCCACCACTTGCGTAAGATATTGAGTGACTGAAGATTCCGGCAACATCTGTGACAAAGTTTTCCAGTTTCTTGGCGTGATTGGCATTGAAGTCTCCAAACACAAATATAATGGAGAACGGATTAGAGGAAATAACTTTATCTATATGTTTCGAGATGCTGTCAAGTACAGAACAGTCAGGAGATGAAGGGGAGCGGTAGAGAAAGAAAAGATAGCTAACCGAGCTTAGTAGAGAGAGACGGAGACACATGCAAGAATGATCTAGAGATTCAAGAGAAATCACTCTAGCTAAACGAAGATGGTAGCTGACATAAACGCCAATTCCATGCATGTAAACATTGAAGTCCTTCCTAAAGAGGAAAAGGTCAGCAGGGATATAGAAATCCAAGGATGGAATAGAGGGGTCAAGGTTACTTTCACAGATAGCTAAGATGTCAAGTGAGTTTACTTTGATGATGGATTCAACGCTGCAAAGGTTCCTACGGATACCACGGACGTTCGAGTAAGAGATGTTAATAGGTTTAAGTGATTTATGTTTAGCTGGTTTAGTTTTAATTCTTACTTTGTCTGATGTCATAATTAGTGATTTCTTCGGTAAGGAGAGACCTAGAGTAGTAGTATCAGTCGGTCGTCAAATGCAACATGTGTAGGAAGGAAACTGGTGCGCACTGCAGATAATGTGGCGTCAGAGTTGCCCATCGGAAGTACTTGCAGGGATACCCATCCATGCGCGACATGGCACAACAGTATATCCCGATATTATTCAACTGTTGATCAGGGGAGCCTCTCAAGACGCTACGCAAGACTTCGGGCTTCTAATTACCAATCGGAAGCAGCAACCAGACAGCTGCCAACCCAGTACCCCGAAGAGACGCCGTCACCATCCACACACATTTCAAAAGCTTACGACAGTGCTAGTATTAAGACCTGAGGAAAAGAAAGAATCTGAGATCCCCTTCCTAAACTGGAAACAAGAAATGAGTCTCTACTCCTGTTCAAAAGAAGAGGTAGAAGTATGAACCGGGTGATAGTAGAGTTTATCAAATCCAATTTAAAAATAAATAAATTAAATTAAAAATACCCTAAGTTTTAACTTAGTTAAAAGTCATGAGATCCCTTAGTAATCACTTCAAGAGAATTTTAACATACCTTTCCTTAGAAATTTAAACAGTTTTTTAAAATCTCTTACAGTCCGGACACCTAAAAGAGCTAACTGAAATTTTAATTGACACAAGTATATTTTAAAATTTATCCAACGCTATATGCAACAAAACATAGAAAAGAAAAAATAAATGAATACATATATAAATATTAATTCCAAATTTAAAAGTTCAGAAAAAATAGCTCCTTAATTATACTTACCAGAAACGAAATCTGCTGCCATCAGAATATTAACCGAATTGAATGAAACTTTAAATTCATCATGGTGAATTCCATTTCACTTTTTATTCAGTTGTTATTAATTTTAATTCAGTTGGCCTCTATCTTCGTTGACCGTAGAGAGAGAAAGAGAATAAGTGCGTGTGTGTGTGTGCAACTATAACAGACTCTTTTTTAAGTTACATTTATATATATATATATATGTGTGTGTGTGTGTGTGTGTGTGTGTGTGTGTGTGTGTGAGCTTGAGTTTTATTTAACGGCATATAACGTGGATTATTCAATGCTCAAAAGGTGGGGTTTAAGGTATTTTTTAAAGTTCGGTTATAGAGTTCGAATTCCAGTTGAATTTTTTACATTCACTTACGCACAAATACTCATGGGAAAGGTATTAATCCGTCTCTTCCCTCTAGTTATGGGTTAAATACTACGACGGATTGGGTTATATAGCCTTGGATGGCAACCAGTCTACCACAGAAAGTAATGGCAACCTACTACGGGATAATCTTCTGTCCAGTCAGTCATGTCACGTTCGAGACATGATCGCCCAAGCGTGTATCACGTATGGCAGTTAACTAACTGAGGACGTTGACTTAGTCAGATTTTGGTGATTTTTTTCTTTTTATTTTAGAAAACTGAAGAGTACTTCTAGTTTTGTATTGAAAAATGTATTGCTGGTAATAATTTTTTCCTTCAAATATATATAATGAGAGTATTTTTTTCCTTAAAACATGTGTCACGTAATCATTTTTTCCCTCAAAAATGTACATTTTTCTGTAAAAGTATATTTTTATGTAAATATTTCTATAAAAGTTTTGACCCCAATTTGGAGGTTAACTATTTGCCCATAGCTGGGACCCTAACAGGTTCTACCACTCCGGGCCAGGGAAGACGTGGGAACAACAACAATTAAGAGGGGGTTCCATGCTTTTCACAACCTACCAATCAAAGGCCTTGCTGCCGGATGTTCTTTACCATCATACCCAGAATCTGTATACACACACACATACACACACACACACACACACACACACACACACACACACACACATATATATATATAACCTTTGATTTATCTTCAGATATGGGAAGCGTGTAAGTAGCTTTTTCAGCTTTTTAGTAAGTTCTTTTTAGTCTGACATTCTCTTAAAAATGCTGCATATCTTGTTGTGAATGACTTTAGAAAAATAACTATTTTGACCAACATAATATAAAAAATATATGCATCTGATAATTAATTCACTTTTAAAATCTAAACTTAGAACATAGAATAAGGGCCAGATAAGTGAAAACTTAATTCTATTTATACAATATACTGGCCAAAGCGTTGGGAGCTGTAGTCCCATATTCCCCAGTAGAGTCTATCGGACTTTATTGATTGGTTGATTGATTGATTGAGTGATTGATTGAGCAAGCGAATGAGTGAGCGGGTGATATATATATATATATATATATATATATATATATATATATATATATATAAGTTGAATATATGAATCCAAATATGACAAGATGGATAAAATAAGTAAAGAATAGGTATGAAAAAAAAAATGTCTTTAATCTAACATGTTTCAGTAACAAGCTTTATCAGAGATTTATTTTAATATGAAAGATTTAAAAATTTAAATCCACAGAAACAGTATGTTGATTGAGTTTCTATTTCACTGGCCAAATACGTGTCACGTGTAATACAGCAATAGATGGATATTTTAAATGAAAGTGTATGTATGCGGAAATAATGCATGCGTCAAGTGTAGTTATAGACGAACTAAGTGTATTTATATGTTGGTGAGTATGAATGACAAAACAAAATATATTTCCGTTCAAAATTGTAGCGAAATAGTGCATACGAGCGACGGACAATTTTTAAAAAATAAAATTAAAGAATCACGTATGTGTGCGTATGAGAGAATCATGTATGAATGTGTGTTTTTATGAGTCGGTAAAATTAGTATGTATGTGAATGATAAAACGAAATACATTTCCGTTTAAAATTCTAGTGAAATAATTTTTTCCTTTTTTCCTCTCATATCTTTTTTTAGTTATTATTATATTGTGTGGTTTTCTAAACAAGAATCCACAACATAGAATTATTTCAATGTCATAATTACGTAATGTAAATAATATCTCGAAATATTAAAACATAAAATTATACTATTAATATATAAAGTACCATATTATATCATTATATTATTATAGGTACCTTCACTAAATCGCTGAAAAAACAGCATAGTATGAATAAAAAAAGACCCAAACTTAATAAAAACGAAGTTTTTCTATCAAATTGTTTCAAATATTATTAAGAGGAAAGATCAAAGTATTTTGAATTATTTAAAAAAAGAATTAATCCTTTCCAACATGTTTGAAATTTTAGTAAAAGGTTTTGTTTTGATCTTCGTTAGAGAGTAACCAAAATCTTTACGAGAGTTTACAATGGATAATGTAATATTACGTAACTCAGTTTTTTTTTCGATAAAAAACACATTAATTTGGAAATTCTTGCAAAAATAAAATAATTGTCGGATTTTAATGAAACTTTCAGAACTTATTCACAAATGAATTAAATTATTTTTTTAATTATTATTTTTTAAAAATCTTGGTAAAAATATTTCTATTTCTCATAATTTTCCAGAAGCCTCTCTACAGAGCTTACAAAATAGGAGTCTGATGATCATGTTATGGTTTATAAAATGGCGTGAGTTCTAAAAATAGAAAAAGATAGACACACTGACGCCAAGAATTCAAAATTGGGAGGCAAAATAAGGAACCGTTTCCTTTGGTAGGAGTAGGAGTAGGAGTAAGAAGTAGGAGTTAAGGACAGTAGTGTTGGGTAGGAGATTTGATAAAGAGAAGAGGCTAGTGAGTTGACCACTAGAGTCCAGAAAGGATAGGCTCGTTTACTACTATCATCCCATAGTGAAGAGAATTTAGCTAGTCTGCTCCTGTATCCACACAAAATTTAAAGGTTGTAACTTGATGTAAAAACCTAAAGTTTTATCCCAAAAAATAATCATTAATTCAAGTTTGTGTTATCTTCTAATTATACCGAAACGAAGCAACACAACAATCACTTTAAATATTTAAACCTATAGTGTTGATGCTCACGATGTTTCTCTCTCTCTCTCTCTCTCTCTCTCTCTCTCTCTCTCTCTCTCTCTCTCCCTCTTTCTTCATATATGATATATATTGCAGTGTTTCACTTCTATAGATGATTTACATTCCCCAATGAGTCGTGCGTTTCACTTCTACAAGCTTGATTAAAGACTAGACAATGGATTATTTCAATTTATTTTTTATATAGTTCAGACGATTATCTAGTTTTCTAGTGAAGATTGAGATATGAATTGACAAATGTCTGAATACCTTCGTTTTTCATAAACTATTGTCAACTGTTAAGTTTTTTGACGTTTTATTTTGGCTATCATTTTTCAAATATCACGCCTTCAACTGTCTTGTCGTTATTTTAATGGTATTAATTGAGAAGAAGGCTCCGAAACGGTGCTTATTTTATTCCTAATTTAAACATGAATTCGAGAGGAACACATTAAAAGAAAATCAATGAAGTCATATGCCGTACAGAAGCTCGGGGAAATGTCATTGGCATGAGGAGCATTACACATTCAGCTCGTTTAAGGGGAGTTTCAATTACTTTTCAGTAATTTCCTTCTTGTGTCATTTCGTTGGCTTTTTTTTCGTCTTTTTTATATTTATCAAATAATGAATACCTAGAAAAGGTTTATAAATCTAACAGGTTTCGCTTTTATTAAAGCTTCATCAGAAAATGAAATATTGAGAAGTGAAAAGAAAATGCAGGGTTTACATTCCTAGATGTTTTGTAGATTTATGCAACTATACATCATCACCGAAATTAAAACTATGATACACATACACACATAAATTATACACACGAATACTGTTTGACAAGATAAATGCTCGTAAAGTCTGCTTAACCTTTGAAAAACAAATAACATAAAAATTTAAAATAGCATAATCTTCTTTTTCTCTTCCATATTTTATTCTCCTGAAGATTTAATAAAAGCGAAACATTTTTTAATTTATAAACATTGTCGTATTTGTTCGTTCTGTTGGATTCCAATCCATATTTGATCCATATTTTAGTTTTACATTTATTTATTTACATTATGATGATGACGTGCATAATAAAACTCCAAATCACCCAAAGAAGTTTTTGTAAATAAAAATAGATAAAAATACACTGAGGTAGATTGTGTGAGTTTTTGTGTGTAATAGTTTCCACTGCTAGTAGATAAAAGTGTACAGATTCAATATTAATTTCCTTTTCGTTTCCATTCTTTCCAACACCTCGTCATTGCTTACATGCACGGTCCACGATATCCGCACCATCCTTTTGTAAAACCACATTTCAGTTGCTTCAAGTTTTTCTTTCATCTTCAAAGATATTGTCCAACATTCACTGCCATATTGAAAAAGTAACATCACATAGCAATCTAATACTCTCTTCTTTGTTTTTAGTGAAAGTTTCCTGTGTCTTAATACTTTACTCAGCTTCTGGAACGCGTCCTTCGCCATGCCAATTCGCCTTTGGATCTCTGTGTCGCACTTTCCGTTTTCATTTAGAACATTTCCCAAATATTTAAATTTTCGTACCTGCTTGATTTTAACATCCTCCACCTGTATTTGGCACTTTGGGCTGCTCTTTTTGCTGATGACTGTATAACTGAATTTCTCATTTACGTAGTGGACTCTTCTGGTAACGTAGGTCGTCTGTCTCTATGTAGTAGACTTTTCTGGTGTCATAGTTGTTTCAGTCTATGTAGTGGACTTTTATAGTGACGCAGTTGCATGTTTCTATGTAGTGTACTCTTCTGACGACGTTGTTGTCTGTATCTATGTAGGAGACTCTTCTACTGACGTAGTCGTGTGTCTCTGAGTAGTGAACTCTTTTGGCGATGTATTCGTTTATTTCTGTGTATTAGGGTCTTCTGGTGATGTAGTTATGTCATTATGTATTGGACAAAGAAAAATAATTTTTGCTAATCTTGATAAAAAAGCATAATTATTCAATAGAATTTTGTGTGTGTGTATATATATATATATATATATTGTTTAATTACTTAGTTTTTGGTCATAATAAAATTAGACCTGTGCATATTTGTATTAAAAGGTGTTCAATACAATTATATTGTAGAACTTTTTAATATTTTCCATTTGTAAAAACGAGTTATTACGAGACCTGGGTTTCTACCATGAGTGGTGCTTTCAGGCGATTTGCAATAACTGATTTTACCGTTTACCGTTTTTGTTTTCTGTTTTGTTTTTTTTTTGTTTTTGTTTTTGTTTTTTAAGAACGCCCACGTAACGGTGTTTTTTTTTTAATGCTCACGTGACAGGGGATTTTTGAACGCGCAATTTTCAAAATTACAAGAAATTATAAGGTTTTCATTCATGATTGCATGAACCTAAGAGGTATTTTTTAGTATGGTTACACGTAGTCATAATTTTCGTTTTTTCATTCAATAGTTTGTTTTTGTTTGGTAATAGCATAATTTGAGCGTTCAAAAAAACACCGTTACGTGAGCGTTCCTTAAAAAAAAAAGGTAAACGGTAAAATCAGTTATTGAAAATCGCCTGAAGACTCCACTCATGGTAGAAACCTAGGTCGCGTAATAACTCGTTTGCAAATGGAAAATATTAAAAAGTTCTACAATATAATTGTATTGAACACTTTTTAATACAAATATACACAGGCCTAATTCTGGTATATGGTGGATTGATTGACGATGGATGGGTTCTTATGGTGAATGTACAAATTGTAATGAGTGACTGGGTTGTGAATCCGATTAGCTAGGTATAAGATCGTATTTGATGACCAGCCTCAGTTTACCCCTACCCACCCCATTTCAGCCTTGTACCACAATTGTAATTTATGGCTATAAATTTACATAGTTATTCGATGGTGAATCGTATGTTTTGGCGTAGCAGAGGAAAAATAAATACGGTCACCTAAACTCTTACTCTTTAGAAAGAACTAGCTCATGTTATTGTCTAATCTGTTATCAGCAGAGATAGCGAGAAGATGAAGACATATGCAAGGCGAAAGAAATAAAATACATAACTAAGACATGTGTCATTGTAACATTTTACAGAAATAGAGATAAGATTTTAAATCGAATGCTGTTTGTTTAATTTAATTTTCTGGAAGTATAGAACATAAACAAGACGATATAGAGAAACCTCAAGTTTTTATACTTTATAAGTGCAATGTAATTGCGAAAATTATTTAAATATTTTCGCCATTTTTTACGGCACAGATAAACACGTAAGTCTTATAAACTGTATCAATAAAATAACATGCGACCACATGACACTACACATATACAAAACGCACTGTGCGTACATGTACATATTTCCATGCCCGTTCAGAGATTGTATCTCTGGTACTAATAATAAACCCACTACATATATTGGTTTAACTACAACCACGCTTTCCCGTAGACTTACCTGCCACCTTTCTGATCAGAGTAAAAGACATTTCTTAGAAAAACATAACCATGTAGGTAATATCAGACAGATTTTAGTCAACAATACAATAATCCTCACTCATACACACAGTAAAAAGTACCTTCAGATATTGGAGGCTATCTACATTAAATCCAAACAAACCACACTTAATAAAATCACGTTTAAATCTGGTCATAGCACATTACATTGCATTTAAATATATGGTTCTGTTATCATTTCGAGCTCTCACACGATGTGACGTCATAGAACCGCATTACAAATTTACGAACTGCGTTTGCTATTTTTGGTAACTGTAATTGTTGCTTAGCAAAGTTTTGTATAAACAAAAGATAAACTCGTCGCTGATGGTGGATGTTTTTATGTTAAGGTCCTTGTAACCTCTCTGAAGATGGCTCATGTGAGCCGAAAGCTTAGAACCAATTTAATAAAAAATTATCCAAAAGTTGGAGAATTTTTGTCTTTATTTTCACCTGCAATTAAAGCCAAAATACGATGTTTAGAACGGCTCATGATTAAACATAATAGACATTAATTGTTTCTTATATTTAACAGTATATGTTTAGAAAACATATACATATATACACATTCCTATATCAAAAATTTTTTATTTATTTTTTATCGTAGAAATCAATTTTTCAGCAGTGAATAATATGTGGTTTCGCTTGATATTCAAGAAATGTTCAATATAAACAAAAAAATACTGAGTAACAAAGTTTGTGATATTTTAGAACTGCAATGAAATTGTAAATGCACAAATATTATAGACATTTAAAATTCTTCTTCTATGTGCCTTGTCCCTTCAGGACGTAGGCGATCATGGCCTTCCACTTTTCCCTATCCCTGGTGGCTCTGAGCACGCTTTCTCCTGTTGCACCAAGCAATCCTCGTTCCATCATTCACCTGATTAGGTCCTTCAAATATGTTATCCGTTGCTTTCCCCTGTCTCTTTTTCCCTCTATCTGGCTTGTTAGTATCAGATTCTCTAAGCCCTCCTTCCTCATTGCGTGTCCCAGGAACTTCAGCTGTCTCTTCCTGATGCTCAGTATTAATTTCCTTTTTGTTTCCATCATTTCCAAGACCTCATCATTGCTCACATGCTCGATCCATGATATTCGCAGCATCCTTCTGTAGAACCACATTTCAGTTGTTTCAAATTTTTCCTTCGTCTTTGATGGTATTGTCCAGCATTCACTGCCATATTGAAGGACGGACAGCATGTAGCAATCCAATACTCTCTTCCTAGTTTCTAGCGAATTTGTCCTTTTTCTTAATACTTTACTCGACATTTAATATTATCTACATTTATAATGGAAAACCTCAACTATTGTACCAAACTGGCTAGCTACGTGTGGAAATTAAAATTGAAATATGGAAAAGACCCTAATATAACTTAAAGTATAATGAAAATAGCCAAACCATACAACGGTGGTAACATATGCAGATTGTGCCAGGAAAAATAATTAGCTATTTGTTGTTCCTAGAAAGAAAAAATTACTAATTGAAAGATCAAAATTTATGTCTAAATGTAAGCATATCCATAAATAATTACTAGGATCATACAAACATGGAGAAAAGTGTTCTAATATCTTTAAATAACTCCTCCCTAGTTCTTAAATTTTTCCGTTTTTGAAAATTCAAGTCGCGCGTTCGTAAAAAAAAAATCGAGCGTTTGAAAAACAATAAAATCAGTTATTGAAGTCGGCTGAAGATACCAAAAGGTTGACACCTAGGTCGCGGAAATAACTCATTTCCAAATTATATATATATAGTCTATCTAAATTTATGCTAATCACATAAACCTCAAAATGATTATGTACAAATACGTTATACAATAATTGATATACACATGTTTATTTTTAGTGGATACCCATATTTGAGTAGATGTTCCGTTAATTTATTAAACTATAATATTTATTTACGTATACTGGCCAGAATATTCGAGAAATCTTATTGAAAAATATGCGCTCTCCGACAAGATTCGAATCTGCCCCACCCTTGGTAGAAGAAATCGTCGTTAGATCCGACCTTCTTTACACTGACTCAGTCACCCAACAAAGTTGCATTGCCTTGTAAATGCAAATATATCTCGAAACATTCATATCTGCTCAATTTCCTAGCCTATTGTAAACAAAACAATTACTAAACAAGTGATGGATTATTATTTATTAATCCGACAGATTTCATTATACAAAAGTTATTTTTAGTGGATATCCATATTTGAGTAGACGCCACCTCCATCATATATTCAGGCCGGTAGACGAAAACAAATATATTGTTTAATAAGTAAACGGTGCGTCTACAGAAAATATTTTCCGATTGTAAGAATTTTTTAAAGATAATAATGGTTTTTAATACAAGTCTTACTAATTAACCCATAGCTGGGTGGAGAAAATGTGGATTAATATATTTCCCAAGAATATTTGCGCGTAAATGAATATAACGAACGCAACTGAAATTGGATTTCGACTCTCTGATTAACAATTCCCAGCTATTGTCTATTATTGTCTCACCTGCACATCGAAGTTTACAGCACCTGGCACTCGAGTAGACACCCATCTAGGTGTCTACTCGGGTGCCAGGTGCTGTAAACTCTAGCAAGCTCGATGATGCTTAAATTCGATGGTCGTACGGGAAATGTTGTTTCAACTTGATATCATCGTAGGCCTCGTAAGAAAAGAATAAAATTATTGAAACTGTCGGGGATGCCAAATCATGATTGGTCTACGCAAAACAATCAACGTTTCTATTCCATGTCAATAGTTTAATCGAGAGTTAACGTATTTTTTATTATCTTTATTTTTTTATTATTGTTTTATTCAGAGATTCAGACAGTGGTTACTTTCTGTTTAAATATCAACATAAAAACGAATTCTTATTTGAAGCTTTCTGAAGGCATCTCTGTCAGTCGTGAACTGATAAAATTCCAGACAGAGTAAATATTCATTCAAATAGAATTTGTTATTCACTTGGTTCTGCTTTGGGGTATAAAGTAAAAGTATGTTTGCTTTTCGTGCCAACTATGTGTTTTCAAGCGCAAAGAAAACACAAGTTTAACGAGACACCGTCTCCCTCATGCTATGAAGTTAGTAAAAGATTAAACAATATCAAATACAGATCAAATATGGATCGGAATCCGACGCAATGATCAGATAAAAATACAAATAGGGAACATTTATCAATCTAACATATTTCACTTTTATTAAAGCTTTATTAGAGAATGATGTATGGAGATAGAGAAGAAAAAATGGTATTCCTATGGCCTTCCAAATTCAAGGAAAGATGATAGCTCGTCATTTCGCGGTTCGAAGAAATTAGGGGGTTCCAAGCCTAACTGAAATACCGTAAATATTGCTTTCAGTGTATAATAATTTTAGTTTATCTATCTGGGGTTCAGATGATAATCTATAATCACAAATATGTGCGTCTAGTAATCATTAAGTTTTGTGGGGGGGGGGGGGGGGTTTGCATGTCGATTTAGGAACGTTTTTATGCACACACCGTTTGTTTTAGATAAACATACGTTAGATTGTTTAAGAATGGATTCGGTTATGTAATACAATGTCTTTCATGTGTGTTTATAATTGTTTATATAAGTATGTGTGTATATATTATTTTTGCAGATACTGTAAAAAGTGTAAATGCGAGATCGAATTGGTAGAGCCCTACTCTAGAATAAGTACACAAACTATGACTAAATGTTTGTGAAATAGTTGCAAGGATAAAAATAAAACGACAATTTTTACATCGCGGTTAAAACGACAATTTATCCATCACGAGTGATAATTGCTAGGAAATATGACAAATTGAAAATAAAAACCCATTAAAAGTGGATCACGGCAATATATTTCTGATTGATCACTTCATCTTTCACGTGCAGTACACAAGAACTCTCGCTAAAAATTGTAATGTTTAAAATGAGTCGGTCACATGACCATGACCAAATATAAATTTTATGGCGCGAAACGAAGCCATTAGTGAAAATTCCGAAAACAATGAGCAGGCATTTTGAAACCTTATTGTACGACCTTTTGCATCTCACTCAGCGAAAAGCGACAAGGTTGATTAACACCAACACATTATCAAACTTCTTTCTCAACGAACAATATTACGAAAAATACACAGCAAAGATCTGCAGCAAAAGAATTTTCAATTTATTTAAAAAAAACAAGAAAACTATCAACAAACACAAAAATACAGTCCAAGGTGAATACCTGTACATAACTGTACACGTTTTTCTTTATTTCCGATTGCTAAGAAATCCAAAAGTATTTGAACAATCTTGGTGAATCAAACAATTTAAGAACATTTAATTAAACAGGAAATCTTGAATTTTGAGCTGTATTACTTCAATCCATCTTTCAGCATATTTATCCAACATTCACTTGAACTAAGGACTTTTAATCCTTTCAAAAACATTGTTGTAATATTTGTATTTATTTGTATATAAAAGTTGTTATTAATAATGAAGAATTGTTGATTACTTAATGTTGACCTTGGGTCTTACATACAAAAATAAAAAATGTGTTGTTGGAGTAATGAACACAGCCTACAAAAATACCTTCTGATATATCGAATTTATTTAGTAACCTTAACTCCGCAACAAAGTGTAGGGAAATATATTGCTTAAATTCTGCATTCTTATGGTCATCTTTTAATGACGAATGGTTTCATGCGAATTTAGGGCTTCAGTCTAATAAGCAACAGTCCTTCTGTCTAATCACTGAGTTTACATCTTTTAACAAATTATAAAAAAAAATACTATTATTTATTTGTCGTTTGTCCCTTTAAGACTTTATTCAAATTGAATGCGATCCTTGCAGAAGACGAATATCATTTAGTGTGTGTAGGGGTGGACAATGTCATGCCGAAAATTCAGAGTTTAATTAGACCAATTCCAGTATCAAGTGAACTAAAAAAATTCAGCGGACTATTTTTAATTTTCCAGGAGTTCGGCTTTATTTTTGGTATTCTGGTGCCTCAGAGAAAGATTTTTCTGTTTTTTTGTTTTTTTCTTTGAAAATCCTAAATAAAATTGAAAGTATTTTAACCTTCTTTGAACTCATTTTTTTTTTAGTTCCAGATTTTGGATATCGAAAAATAATTCCTTTTCATAAGAACCAGGTCAATATTCAATATTATAAATACCAATATATATATATATATATATATATATATATATATATATATATATATATATATATTGGTATTTATAATAAAAACAGTTTTCACAGCAACAAAAAAGCTGTCGTGTTTCAGTGCTATCAATAGTTCGTCATCAGGTGATTTAACGTATATATATATATATATATTGCGTATTTGAGTAGTAATGCCCCTTTTATAAGAGTTTCATTGAAGACGACTGACAAGGCACGGCAAATAAGGTTTGTATTTTATTTTTCAATTGATTTTATTTCTAGACATAGTTCATGTTCAAACGGCCTGTGGATCCGGGCGCTTTCGGTTAATCTATTAGCTATTATCAAGAATGATTTTTTGTTTAACTGAATGTGTAGATTTTTATATCTAGCAATAGGAATATTTCATTTTCCGAACACGGACAGCGCGTTGTAGCCATATTCCTAATTAATATTACTGAGATACTTCTTCTTCTAGGTGGAGTGTGTGTGTAAACTTTTCTATATAATTGTGTATAGATATATGTGTCTAAACATTTATTTATAATTTTGTATATATATGTGTGTATCTGAATTTTTCTATATAATTGTATATGTGTGGTTACACTTTTCTGCATTAATGTATATATTTGTGCATAAACCTTTCTATATACCTGTGCGTATATATATATGCCTTTGTGTGTGTAAACCTTTCTTCTATATTTGCGTGTGTACAAATATTTGTTGGTGTGTAGTTCTAATATATATATATATATATATATATATATATGTGTGTGTGTGTGTGTGTGTGTGTGTGTGTGTGTGTGAAAAGTGTATGTATATAATTATAAATATCTATATATATATATATATATATATATATATATATGCAATTTGTTATATATATTATATTGTTTACATATTATATATGCGTGGTACTTATTTAAAAGTGCTCAATATCAGTGATAGAGCAGATATATTCATATAGATAGCTGTGAGTTTGTAACCCTGGGTTTCACGCTCTTGCGAGCGTCAGACAAACTGATTAATTTTTTAAAAAATTGGTTATATGTAGGGTTGTGTATATTCGTGTATTATTGTGAAAGTGGGGGAAATCTGTCGTCATGACAGACGCAGACATTTGTGGAAGTGGGGGAAATCTGTCGTAACGACAGACGCAAACATATATATATATATATATATATATTTATATATATATATATATATATATATACATTTGTACACCCATCAACGCGCGCAAGGACACACATACATACGCACGGGCAAACTTTTATCCATCTTGAAAAAGCAGGTATAAAAACAGTAAACTTCTTAGATGTCACCCTTAACTTGGACAACAAGACATATGAACCATACAGAAAAGATAACGACTTACGTACACACATCCTCCAACCACCCACCTTCAATCATCAAACAAATACCCATACCAATCAGCCGCAGACTATCTGAAAATTCATCTAACATACAGATTTTCAATAACAAAAGAACACCATACGACGAAGCACTAAAGAAATGTGGATACAAACAACAACTACAATATACACCCCCGCAAACAACAACACAATGTACTACATCGGTGACACTGAGGGACCATTTAAGAAAAGAAAAAACAACCACAATTTTTCATTCTCTAACAGAAAATACTTGAACAGCACTACACTATCCACATACATATGGCGTCTAAAAGACAGAAATATTTCACCAATAATAAGCTGGAAAATACTGAAAAAAGCACCTACCTACAACAACATTACAAAAAATGCCTACTTTGCCTACATGAGAAAGTAGCAATTATATCTCATACTCCACAAAAAAACTTACTAAACACAAGATCAGAACTAATTTCCAAATGCAGACATGAAAATAAATACCTATTATCACAATTTATACCAAACGGAAAAAAAATCACACTTCTCTGCCATAGTAAAATTAATAATTAATACACCACAAATAAACACTAACAAGCATTACAAATTAGAATGTCTACCATTTAAATATACGCAACCACAAAAAATTAAAAAAACAAGCCAATAGCCGACTTTAAAACAAAAAATAACAATACAGCCTTAAATAAAATAAGACCAATTCTTACCTATCATAGTTTCACACAGAACCCATCAAAAGTACATATGTACGTACGAGAAATCGACAACTGTCCAACAACCGAATGCGTATGTATGTGTGCAACGGCACACATATACATATATATACCGAACCCCGCACGAGTCGCATGTGTATGTTTATGCAAGCCTCAGTGAACGAACGCCCGTGCGTATGTATGTGTGTCCTTGCGCGCGTTGATGGGTGTACAAATATATATATATATATATATATGTCTGCGTCTGTCGTTACGAATACACGAATATATACAACCCTACATATAACCATTTTTGAAAAAAAATTAATCAGTTTGACGATCGCAAGAGCGTGAAACCCAGGGTTACAAACTCACACCTATCTATATGAATATATATATATATATATATATATATATATATATATATATATAGTCATTCACATACAATCCTGTTTCACTGTATCACAGCTCATCAGTGTGATTAGACATCCACTTGCATCTGGCCGGGATCAAAACTTGACCGATATATTATAAATTATACTTTTATATTGAGCAGTTTTAAATTATTTTTTTGAACGTTGCAAATATTTTCTTCGTTCCTTATTCATTTGAATACATATATATATATATATGTGTGTGTGTGTGTGTGTGTGTGTGTGTGTGTGTGTGTGTGTGTGTGTGTGTGTGTGAGTAAGGTTTTCTATATATTTGCATATACGCATGTGCTTGAATAAACACTTCTATATATTTGTGTATATGTGTACACACACAGACATACACACACACATACACACACACACACACACACACACACACATATATATATATGTGTGTGTGTGTGTGTGTGTGTGTATGTATGTATTAGTCTCCTATTATTTTTTACCCACCTAATTTTTAGCCCTTGTGCGCGCTTGAACAGCTATATTATTCGAAGATATCTCAAATGATTTCAGTCAAATATCTTGGTAACGCTACGCATTACAAGAGTTTACCACCGAGGAAATCATAAGAATATTGAATTATTATTGGTGTTACGAAGCCTAAGTAGATATTTGAATTTTCATTTTCACAAGTGAGATTGTTCATTTTTCGCTCGCAGGCAGTATATTCAATAATAAATCAATATATATATATATATATATGTGTGTGTGTGTGTGTGTGTGTGTGTGTGTGTGTGTGTGTGTGTAAGGTGGAAATTGCTGTTCTAAACGTATTTTTAAAATATGATACCCTATCCACACACTGCTCTGCAAGTGATGTCACGATCGCTGGAAAATGAAAATGGAAAGTTGAAATTATGACGGTAAAATTATGAATACTGAGTTTGAACAACGTCTAGTTTTTTCAGATGCTCATGTGGATATGTTGGTCAAAATCTGGTTGGATAAACCGCCTCTTTCCTAATTTATAAACAAATCTTACAGTTGCATGCTGAGATTTCTTCTTAACTAGTCTGAAATGAACAGTTCTTGGTCTGATCCTCCATTTGTCTTCTTTCCTTGAAGTTTTCTTTTTTACAATAAGGTTCATCCTGTACAAGGCCCGGGATCAACTCGAAGTAGAGAGTTACGTTAAGGGGTAGTTTATAAAGATAGGAAGGGAAAATAACGGTTAAGTTAAGACTGAAACAGATTAAGATTGTAGTTATCGGAGTAACAACCGCTTGGAAGTTTCTTCCACAGAACAATGGTTTGCAGGAAGGATCTATCTGAGTGGCACTTATTTGTTGACGATGAGATACAGGGAGAATGTGGGTGATTTGCTATTGTGTAAGTTTCATGGCGGGTCTAAGCCGTAAAAATTAGACGCGCGGAAGCAAGGAATATAGTTCATACGATCACTTTTCATGATAGTAGCGATAAAGCAGTGAGAAACTTGCCACATCCTGCTTGTAAGAGAGAGAGAGAGAGAGAGAGAGAGAGAGAGAGATGTTGGAGTGAGGAAAATAATCTTTCTAATATTCTCTCAAGGTACGGTGCCCCCTCAAGGCAACATTTGTGACGGTAGTTCGAGATCTGATCAGCCGTGATAGAATGTAACTAGTTTGGTTTTCGAGGCACTGGAAGTAACCAGCCAATCCCCCCCACACACACACACACTGGGAAGTTAGTGTTAGATCGGAAGAGAGGTCAGCGGCCAATTTCTGATTGTAAAGATTTTAAGAGGTGTACCCGCATATTGTCGTATCATCGACATAGATGTTTATAAATGACCTGAGTATAGAAAATACAGGACCTCCTACAGAAGATAGCAGGGGAAAGCGAGAATAAAGGACGAAGCATAAATTTCAAGAAAACTGAATGCATGATTATCAGCGAAAAGAGGATCCCAAAATTCAAACTACAAGTCTTGGATACTTACAACAAATAGGTGTAGAAATTTAAATATCGGGGAAGTGTTTTGACAAAGGATGGAAAGTGCGACACTGAGATCCAAAAACACATTGTCATGGCCAAGGGCGCATTTCGAAAGCTAAGAAGCGTATTGAAAGATAGGAAGGTTTCGTTGGAAACAAAGAAGAGTACGAAACAGTTTTTTTTTACTTAACTGAGCAGTTTTGTTTCAGTCATGCCAACTTTGAAGTTTCGTAGAGACACTAACATAAAGGCATTTTTTTCTGCTAGAGCAGCAGAAAAACAAAATCCATGAAGAGTGAAGGCATCACAATAATGCTTTTACGAAACTTCAAAGTCGGCATGAGGGAATCAACACTGCTCAGCTAAGTGAAAAATCTCTCCGCACTAATTCTCTCTCTTTATCTTTATATATATATATATATATATATATATGTATATATATATATATATAAAGCCAGATAAAAAGGACTCAGGCTTTTACGATTTTGAGTTCTCTGGCATTTAATTTTTTTTAAAGTGCTCAATACAATAAATATAGTAGAGCATAATATAATTATATAATTAAATTTGTTATACAATTAAAAATACATTGCGACACGGAAACTTCTATGTTTCGAGATTACTATCTCGTCATCAGGAAATGTTAGATGTTAGTTGTGAAAACATTGACTGATGACGAGATAGGAATCTCGAAACATAGAAGTTTCCATGTCGCAATGTATTTTTAATTTTTAATTTATATATATATTACCACCTCTACTCGAGTTTTACCACATTGTATGTTTCAGTAAGATGGGTTTATATATATTTATTCATATTATTTACATGCAGACTATTGTCTTCATCTTTGTTTTTTTTTTTGTTTTTTTGTTTTTTTTAATCATTTCACCCCGAGCAAGGCAGAAACGCCACAGATGTGCAGGGGGTTACATAAATGTAAAAAGATTAATTAGAAGAGAGTGAGGAGTACAAGCTAGTTAGAAAGGAACAATAGAAAGCTGAGAAAGCAGGTGCAATGACAGGTACATGGGCGGAGAGAAAGGGAAGGTTATACAGGGGAGGGGAGAGAGCTAGAGGCCAGTGGTTAGTAGGTGAGTATTAACTTTGCTTTTAAATTTCTGGAGGTCGTAGTCGTCAGGAAAGCAAGAATACGGGAGTGAGTTCCACAGGCGGGAAGTGCGAGAGAGGAAGCTGCAGGAGTAGAATTGTCGTCTGCGTTTGCCTAACCTGACTGTGAATGGGTGGGACCCAGTTGCCAGTCTGGTTGAACGGGTAAACACCTGTTGAGGAGGCATCAGTGACTTAAGCTCATCCGAGCAGAAGCCATGAAAGTATTTATAGAAGAGACAGAGGGAGGCCACATTTCGACGATGGGAAAGTGGCTGCAGACGAGTCGCCAGATCAGTACCTATCACATTTTATTTTGCCGAATATTACTAAGAGCGACAAGCATCTGATGAAGATTGTATAATTATAAAACAGTTAAACAAAAGCAAGTAAAATAAGTTAAGCCAAACAAATAGATAAACTATGTAAGCAATAACAAACCACATCCAGTAAAATAACTGTTAGAATAACACAATAGACTGACCAGTATATATAAAATGTTGAGCAAAAACACAATGTGCGTGGCATGACGATTGCATTTACCCTGAAACAGACTATCGCCTCTGGGTGGTGACTTCAATGTCCACTTTTATATTTACATATGCTTTATCCCTGATATTGAGCACATAAATATATTCTTCTATGTGCCGGGTTCCTTCAAGACGTAGGCGACCATACCTTTCTACATCTCTCTATCCCTATTTATTTTGTTACTCCTTCCAAACCCTACTCGGCCATTCATTTGCTCAAGACCATCAAGTATGTCATGCGTTGCTTTCCCCTGTTTTTCTTTCCCTCTATTCGTCCTGTAAGTATCAGTTTCTCTAAGCCCTCTTTCCTCATTACATATCCCAGAAACTTCAGCTGTCTTTTCAGCATACTTTAAAATTTATTTTATCCTCTGTGTGTATGTGCGTGTGTGTATGTGTGTGTAGGGTTTCCTCTCAAAATTGACATAATTTAAAATAAGAATATATGAGTAATTACATGTCATAAGCAAATGCAATTTAATAAACTTAATGTTGACCAATGAAAGGTTCATTTATCGATATTCCAAGGTATGTAAATTTTATAATTGATTTTACAAAGCTTCATAAATGTTCAATATACGCATCATTTGTGACACGACACACGTCAAGTCAGTTGTCTAGTTCCTGTCAAACATGTTGTCGCATGTCTTGCATAACTTTCCCTGCTTAAGTTCCTCTAGACTCATGGGAAGAGTCCTTTCACATAATTCCATAGAAAAAGAAGTATCTCAAGGTGTCAACTCAGATGAATGTGTTCGCTACTTCCAGAGCGCATCTACATTATCACTGGCACGTCCAATCCACCTTCCTGGTAAATCTCATTGAAATAAGTTTTTGTACAATTGGTTAAAATTTGAGATCATTTGAGAGAGACGTGGTAATGCTATTAAACTCTAAAATGATTTAAATTATGGGCAGACGCCCTGCATACGTTGTGTGTGTATGCGGGGGAGGAAATTATGGATGTTGTTTCAAAAAAAAATTTCTTTGTTTCCCATTAGACGAAACAAGAAAAACTCTTTTAGACTCTTGTTCTGGTCTGATGAATAAGCGGATATTTTAAAAAGAGGGTGATAAAATTTCCAATAATAAGAATAATAAAAAAATAGAGCAAAATAATACAAGGAATTAAGAATATCATACAAGACGATAGTAACGTAAATCAATTCGAAAAAGAAGTAGTGTTAATGCGCAAACGCGACACAGTCAAGTGGTTATAGCCTTCTGACCTTAGACGTCACTTTTAGGACCAACCCTCTTTCTGATTTACATAATTGATCTGCCAAAGAATATTCTTATTCTTTATGTGCCCTCTCCTTTCAGGACGTAGGCGATCATGGACTTCCACTTGCATTTGTCGCTCTTAACATATTTTCTCTTGGTATCTCCCCAAATCCCATCATGCCATCCTTTTGCTCAAGCCGATCACATATGTCTCGCGCTGCTTTCCCCTGTTTCTCTTTTCCTCTATCCGTCCTGTGAGTATTATATTTTCTAGTCGCTCTTCCCTCATTACGTGTCACAGAAACCTTAGCTGTCTCTTCATGATGCTGAGTATATGTTTTCTTTTCGTTTGCATCCTCTTTAAAACCTCGTCGTTGCTCACATGTTCGGTCCATGGTATCCTCAGCATCCTTCTGTAGAAACACATTTCTGTTGATTTGAGCTTTCGTTCAACTTTGAGGAGATAGTCTAGTATTCGCTGTCATATAGAAGGATAGATATCACATAACTGTTTCGTACTCTTCTTTGTTTCCAACGAAACCTTCCTATCTTTCAATACGCTTCTTAGCTTTCGAAATGCGCCCTTGGCCATGACAATGTGTTTTTGGATCTCAGTGTCGCACTTTCCATCCTTTGTCAAAACACTTCCCCGATATTTAAATTTCTACACCTATTTGTTGTAAGTATCCAAGACTTGTAGTTTGAATTTTGGGATCCTCTTTTCGCTGATAATCATGCATTCAGTTTTCTTGAAATTTATGCTTCGTCCTTTATTCTCGTTTTCACCTACTATCTTCTGTAGGAGGTCCTGTATTTTCTATACTCAGGTCATTTATAAACATCTATGTCGATGATACGACAATATGCGGGTACACCTCTTAAAATCTTTACAATCAGAAATTGGCCGCTGACCTCTCTTCCGATCTAACACTAACTTCCCAGTGGAGCATGATATAATTATATAATTAAATTTGTTATACAATTAAAAATTAAAAATTCATTGCGGCACGGGGATGTATTTATATAGAGTGTATTTAGGCAGCAATACCTTTTTTATGCAAGCTTTCGTTCAAAATGACAAAATGCTGTGGTTATATTTTCATAATTTTCCATGTAATATTTTTTTTTCAGTGCATAACTTTTATAAAAATTGTACGAATGTTTTATTTATTCAATGGCTTTAGGTTATTTTTTAGCCATTTTCAATGATGAATTACATTATACTTTTAATGGATGTCTATGGATTGCTTTGTGTTTGTATCTTGAGTTATAAGAAATTTTTGTTTTCCAAACACTCTCAGCACATTATGGCCGTGTTCATAGTTGCTGGCTTTTTCATTTTTTATTAATAATGCTTCCATTATTTTTAGTCTTTTTACACGTAGATGATGCTATTATATTTGTATTATTGACGAATATATATAATGCGTGTATGTGTGTGTCCACAAACAGATGAAAAATGCCAGATATTATTTCTATCTACGATTAGAATATTCGCTGAAATTGCTGGCGTACTGAGTTTGATTCACAGAGTGGTTCTAGCCTATTCAGCGTTCGGATAATTAAATGCAAGTACGGTGTTAATTAGCAAGCCAATCGACTGAATTATTAATACCAATGTAGTAAATTCAATTTTTGACAATTGCCTTAATCTTTTTGTCATGTACTGAACTAGGGAATCCTTCATGCAGCGAGGGTCGTCCTCATTGAGTGCACTAAAACGGGGAAATACCTGACTTTGCTACCCATAATGCCGAATTGATCAGTATATATAAATAATATTATTTCCATATATACTTTTTATTTCAAGGTTCTCGACAAAATCCAAAGAATGATCTGCAATTAAATTAATCCTGACTTAGCATTTGGACTTCAGTCACTTTCTTAAAGACGTGACGTGGCTTCCTTTTCTCTTTTCTACAAATATTTTCATGGCAATTGCTCTGACGAGTTTTTTTCTATAGTGCCACGACCACGTGAATTTTAGTGTGCTACTAGATTGGCATCTAGGTCCCACCCTTTCATCGTTGAAATAATCAAATATAACAACCACTTTTACACGAACAGTTTCTTTTCTCGCACTTCCTGTCTGTGGAACACCCTTCTGTTTACCTGCTTCCCTGATAGCTGCAATTGCCATTTTCTATCTTCTTGAATCCCGTTCATCTTTTATCCTTTTCTCAATACTCTCTGCATTCAGTCTTTTCTTAAACTGTAACCCCACTACGCACTAGTAGCGGTCCTGCCTTGCTTGGGGTGAAATGATTTAAAATAAAAAGTCAAGTCCCCGCAAAAACGAGATGCTTACATATCTATCGCTATTTCCATGGATAGTTTTCAAACGAACTACATTCCTTAGTTCTAACAGTTCTAACCTTTACAAATAAGACCCACCATACCACGCACATTGTACTGAACCACCCTGATTTCTCTCCTATTTCACTCATGAGATATAAGTTTCTTTTTCTGAAACGCTACTTTGTGAAACCGACTCTTAAGACGATGTTTCTCTCATCACAATTCTTGGGTTAATCGTTATCTTTTTCACATATCCTCATACTCTCTGCTTCTAACCTCTTGCTTTATAATCCTCTCCAGCTTTTGAGCCTTGCACAGGGTTGGCTTCATTATATATATATATATATATATATATATATATATTTAACTAATTTTTATGTATATGTAACTAATTTTTAGTTACATTCTCCCTTTTTTTGCGAACCCAGACGATGTCAATTTTTTTTCTTTTCTTATTTATTTGATTTTATTCTATCTTTTTCTTTTTCTTTTTCTTTTTCGTTTTCTTTTTCTTTTTCTTTCCCTTTATTTTTATTTTTATTTTATTTTATTTTATTATTTATTTATTTTTTAATTTCTTTGCAATCTATTTAAAAAGGAAAAGTAGACTAATTTTTCTCCAGTTTCTGAAAGGTTTTTTCTGTTGCTGAGGTGATGTGTCGTCCCCCGTGGGGATCTTCATATCGAAATGGCCATTCAACATCTTTGAATTAATCCTTTTTTAATATATATATATATATATATATATATATATATATATATATATATATATCCAGAAAAAGAAAGAAAAGTTTTGTATCAATCTATTGTTTCGTTGGAGTTCTGTGTCCTTATTGTATTCATTAATTGATAGTAAACGTAATTTTTAAAAAGATAGTTTAAATGCCACTTTAAGTTTAGATCGATGAAGGTGGATTAGCCGATAGCAGTATCGACTCTTTTCTTGTATGTAGTGATACGAATCAGAAAAAAAAACCTTTCTTTGTTGGTTTCGTAGCTTCATAAGAAACATCTAAGAAAATACACCAATTATACAAAGTAAACCTCGACGCTGCTATTGGAAAGGATCTTCAATCTGTGATGAATTGCGATAAGAAATGGCTCGTAAATTTTAATGTTTCCAAAACGAAGCTGCTCTCTTTTAACCACGATAGAGAAACTTTCCTATCTTCCATCAGTATAAATGACGCTAGTCTTCCAGAAATTAACACAATGTGCCTCCTCGGCCTCGCTCTCTCATCCGATCTCAAGTGGAACGACTACAACGAATCAGTAGCTACATCTACTACTAAGAAGGTTCGGTCACTGTGTTGGGCCAGGAAGTTCTTCTCGTCAGTATCCATCTTGCTCATTTATAATTCTACCATTCGTAAGTGCATTGAATGCTGGTGACATATCTGGTTGGATGCTCCTGCTATTCATTATAGAGTTCTTGACAAAATTCAAGGGAGGATCTGAAATGTAATCGATCCCGACTTGGCAGCTTGGCTTTAGTCAGTTTCTTCACATCGGGATCGAGCTTCCCTCTGTCTTTTCTACAAATATGTTCACGATTTCTACTCTGACGATTTTTTCCCTATCGCCTCGATCACATGAATTTACACGTGCTATTAAATTAGCAACTAGGTCCCACACTTTTGCCGTCAAAATAGTCAAATGTAACCGCCACTTTTACTCTCAGTTTCTTTTTTGCAATTCCCGCCTGTGAAACTCCTTTTCATTTACTTGCTTCCTTGATAGCTACAATCTCCCAAAAATTAGATGCAATGTCAATTACCATTGTCTATCTCTTTGATTTCCATCTTTCTCTTATCCTTTTTTTCGACATCCTTTTTATTTTTTTCTTCTTTCCTCTTACTATAGCCCTTTATGTACCAGTGGTAGTACTGCCTTGCTTGGGGTGAGACTATTATTAAAAAAATGTCTCCGTGAGCTGAATACATCTCACTTGTGTAACGTTATGATAGTAATGGCTGTTTCGTGAAATACACTAGTTCGATGCTTTGACACACATCATAAGTGTTTTTTTAGCCGATGTGTTTCGGGCTTTTTACTATCATACTCCCTCTCTACGGTGACCAAGCTACAACTTTTCTCATTTTTTAATCACAAACTACGACACCTCATAGCAATTTATAATCCAATCACTGATAACTCCCTGTTAAACAGCAATCTCCGCTCTTCCATAAAAAAGCAGGCAAACATAATAATGGTTTCGCTCTGGTAAGGAATACGGTCACACGCTCGGTTTGAAGTGTAACGATCTTTGTTTCAACTCACTGATATATATATATATATATATATATATATATATATATATATATATATATATATGTTTGGTCTTTCAGCATTCAACAGTGAGTTGAAACAAAGATCGTTACATATATATATATATATATATATATATATATATATATATATATATATATATTGTTCTTAAAACTATTTCTAATCTGAAGCCATTTTTGATGTTAATAAACACAAAATATTTGAATTAGGTCACCGCTTTAAATTTCTTAACAACTGAATTATTTTGGTTAAAAGTTCCTTTCTCATTGTTTGACATGAGTTTGGTCTTTCAGCATTAATCTATTAAACTATTCCCAAAAAGCATAAACATTCTTTATTCTAATTTCTGACAGCTGATTACTCACTATCCCTCCCAAGAGATTACGATCGTTCTTTTCAAGGAACAACATGTTTAGAAGTGGATTTTAAGTAAGGGGTTGTACAAGTACAGACTCACCCTCTTCATATCTGCCCTTTAGAATCCAGTTAGAGTGAATAGCCAGACCAACAACAGTAACTTTATTTATACCTTATAAGTTTAAGTTATTTTCTGTTTAATATATAGAAATAGATTACATATAGTAAATATTTATTAAGTATTACGAGTTTTCAGTGCTTTTTCAGCAGTGTTTTATTATAGCCAAACTATATAGTCATATTGATGACTCATCTGCTTCAATATTGAGAAGATCGATCAGCGATCATTTATTTGAAGCTAACGTTATAGTCTTTGCTGATGGATTTTAGTTTTGCGACAACTTGTCATTGTTTGTTTTGCTCTTGAAATTATTTCTATTCAGAAACCCTCTTCGATGATAATCGAGCCAAGTATGTGCGTTGTGGTGCAATGGATATCGGCTCGGAATTAGAAATCGGAGAGCCGAGTTCAAATTCCACTTGAATTCTTTGAATCCACTTACGTGCAAATACCCTTGGGAAAGGTATGAATCCGTCTCTTCTTTCTTAAGCTATGAGTTAAAAAGCAGAACAGATTAGGTTCTGTAGCCTTGGTTGACAACCGGTCTACCATAGAAATAAATAGCAACCTACTGCGGGAAAATCTTCTGCTTATTTAGTCATGTATCAAAAGAGACATGATCACCCAATAGTGTATCACGTATGGCACTTAACTGACTGATAGGTGCATGTAGTCCAAATTTTTCAGTGTATTTATGTATTTTATTTATCACTCTTGTTGATTAAGTCCTGAGTATGACGATAAATTACATTCGGTAGACAGGCCTTTGATCAGATTTTTCTGCTGATTCGGCATTGTTAGGATTTGCACAGGCGCCAGCAATGCTGCCACAATTGAGGGACTGGTAATACATGAGTAGCCACTGGATTTTGACTTATTGCATGGTTCCGATGCCATTAATACACTATGTGGTTTTTGCATCATGTGCTTTGGGTTGACAACCTGTCTACTGAAGAAAGAATTGGCAACCTACTGCGGAAGAATCTTCAGCCCAGTCAGTCATGGATCTAAAGAGTCTTGATCGTCAAAGCGTGTATCCCGTATGGCATTTAATTGACTAACTTTTATCTTCATTGTAGGCTCTTTGACATTGATCGCCATGAACTCGTTTTTTTCTGTATTGATCACTAGGACATAATCATATGGATTAACTACTAAGGCGGTCCAGATATATTTGGTAAACCCGATAAATGACTAATAAGGCAATCGTCTTTGGCTTCTCATGATCAATTGGATGTAAACTACATTTCTTAGTGGAATTGGCAAAATTTAGTTTGTAAAAATAAAATTTTATACGTGAATGGAATTGTACACGAATGCACCGGAGAGATTTTGGCTTTGAGAACCATTTTTTGTTCAATCAGTATGGCTGATGCAAACCTGCTGGAGAGCAATTCGCTGCACCTTCTTGGAATGAAGTGGAATGATTATATTAAATCAATTGTTAGGCCTGCTGATAGAAAATTTTGGTTCACTGTCAAACAGTTTGTTTTTTTTTTTCGTCAGAATCTATTTTGCGCGTTTATAAAGGTAACATTCGTCCGTGAATTGAACATTGCTGCTACATTAGTCAAGGTGGAGAGAGGCAAGTAAGAATTCGCGCACTAAAATTATTGTCCATCATTTTCAAAGTAGGTACGGGTCAGATAATTTCTGGGTGTGCGCACTCTCCATCCCTCCCCTTGGTAACGGGCCAGTTGATATTCAAACGTTTAATAGGTATAGCTTAGTCAATCCCAAGGTCGTAAAAATAGGTCGTTTAGTAATACTCAAACTTACTACAATAGTACTAATTTTTCGCATGCTTGTAAAATAAATATGATGTCAATTTTTTTAAATTAAAATGGTTTTTATTGTCTGTTCTGTGATCTTCTTAATATGAATAATATAATTTCTAATAATATATATTATAATAATATAATATAATATATAATATAATATAATATATAATATAATATAATATAATAATATAATAATATAATATAATTTCTAATAATATAATAATATAAATATAAATGTATCCAGTAAAAAGAATCGCCGTTGGTTTTGTTTTGTATATGATCCGTTCTGTAGCTTTGTTACATGGTTGCTTTTGCCGACTCATTTAATTTCACCGGAAGCTGTGCTGTTCTGATAACACAGACTTCGCCTTTTCTTTCTTTGGTTGTCTATTTTATTTTTACTTTCTTTTTGTTTTAACTCACCACATAGAGCGTGATAAATTTTTTTCTTTTCTTCATCTCCTTACATCAATTTCTCATACAAAATTTGAATTTCGTATATATTACTTTTTAACAACATTTCACCCTTTTAAGCGATATCAATTTGCATTAAAAACAAAATGTCTCCCGCTACGCTATTTCAGGTGTGATCAAATATAATTTATCAGTAACAACATAAATTGCTGTAAGTATATCTTATACTCATCTTTCTGTTAAATTAAAAACAGCGTTGTCACCTGCACTGCTCTCTCGGTGTAAAATTGACATTTTATATAGAATAAAGATTTTTTTCCCCACTTTGTGAATTATTTATTACTATAACCGTTATTTTTAGTAGATACACATATTTGAATTTCTATCCTTGTTTTTATTTTATTTTCATTTTCTTAAAAAGTGAAACCAGCCTAGATTGACAAATCCGATAATAATCAGAAATAATGATTAATAAAAATTTTTTTTAAATATACTCTTGTTTATATTTCGCGTAAGAAACTGAAGCTAACAGTTATAAATTCAGAAAAGCCTCAACGAGAGATGTGCTCAACTTAAATCGGTAATTCAAATTCTGTCAGGTTCGTCTCCGTGGCCAAACCGGTAGCGGTACACTTTGACTAAAAAAGCCGTTTCCCTGTTAGGAAAAATTGTTAGGCACTTTTCTTTCGGGGTACTTCTCAATTTAGGCTGTTTGTTATTAGTTTCACTGACTAAGCAAAAAAAAAAAAAAAAATAGGAATGCAACTCAAATACGTGTACTCACTAAAATAACATTCAGCGTTTTAGTAACTAAAAGTTTCTTCTGAACGTAAAGGTACATTCACTCAATTCTTAGACGGTAAAAATGTAATATAATATTTATACATAAATTTCTGCGTGTACTTGAAGCTATATGGATCAAGTTACACAAATCTGGCCTGTGCAAACATAAAGAGAATTTCGTACTCGAGTAAAACTTACATCTAGATATGAAAGAAATGAGGGTGGTACACTATAATGTGCGTGGCATGATGGATTTCAGTTGTGAAGGTTAGAACTAGTGAAATAAGGAGTGTAGTTCGTCTGAGCACATTTTATGGAACTAGCAATAGATCATCGTACATGGAACTTTGATGTTTGAGTAAATACCAGAATTATCTGTTTAAAGTCGATTAATGTGGCTGATAACATCGACAGCTGAAACTTACTCGAGTAAACTTCATTAGTTCTGAGTGCTTATGCTTAATTTGCATCATCTACTTCGGGGTCATATGTTTGATTACTTGTCATCGATATTATATATATATATATATATATATATATATATAATTGTTTTAAATAATTCTTTCGAAATGTAAAGTAAAATTACCAACAATCAATTTTATAATCTACAAAATATCTAAAAAAAAATATACCTTTGTTTTGAAAGCATAAAATTACGTACAAAATATTTACATTTCGGCATTGTATTTGTATATGATATGCAGCCAAATACAATCATCCTCTTCGGCTTCACTCTCTCGGCTGACCTGAAGTGGAACGACTACATTGAATTAATAGCTAAATTTACTGATAAGAAGGTCGGGGCAGAAAGCTTTTTTCTTCTGAATCCATCATACACATATACAAATCTACCATCCGCCCGTGCATTGAATACTGCTGTCATATCTGGTCGCCTCTGCTGATCATCTTGGGGTACTTGACAAAATCCAGAAGTGAATCTGCAATGTAGTCGATCCTGACCTGACGGCTGGACTCCAGTCTCGGTATCACCGACGAGATGTGGCTTACCTCCGTCTCTTCTACAAATACTTTCACGGATTCTGCTCCGACAAGCTTGGCTCCTTGTTGCACCCCACCACATGCAAATTTGCACTAGCTACTAGACTAGCAACAAGGCAAAAACAATCAAGAGTAACCACAACTTCTACTCTCTACCTTCTTTTCTCGCACTTCCAGCCGGTGAAACTCCCTTCCGTATTCTTGTTTCCCCGATAGCTACAATCACCAAGAGTTTAAATGCAACGTCAACTTTCATGACTTCCATCCGTCTGCTCACTTTACACTTTCCTCTCGCGCAGCTCTTATCACACCAGTGTACCCGTCCTTCTCTTACCCATTCTCCGAAAGCTGTTGTGACCTCTTCTCCTCTCTCTTTACTCCCCTATTATGTAACCTCCTGCACACCAGTGACAGACAGTACTACTTTGCTTGGGGTAAGACGATTATATATATATATATATATATATATATATATATATATAATTAATTCAGAAAAATTTCGTAGTTGTAAAGGAATTGTCTCGTGAATCTACAGATAATTATTTTATGTTCTTTTGACTTTCGTTATTGCACTCTGTTAGTTATCTCTTTCTCTTTTATCACTCTCCTTCTCAAGATTGTAATATATTAGACAGAATTTTTTATAATATAAATCTCTCTCTCTCTCTCTCTCTATATATATATATATATATATATATATATGTTCATCTGCAAACATTTTTCTGTCCTTTTTAGTTGTATGTATACACACAAGTATAATTTACCTCTTCTTGTCTTGTTATCAATTTTATGAAAATATACGTGTAAAATAAATTCCTTCTGAACATGCATTTGATATTTTTGAGAGCGCTTAACCTCGTTCCAATACAAACCTTGAATACTGCTGCCATAACTGGTCGGGTGCCCCTGCTATCCACCTAGGGGTCCTTCACAAAATCCAACGGAGAATCTGTAATGTGATCGATCCCGACATAGCAGCTCAGATACAGTCACTTTCTCACCGGCGTAATGTGGCTACCCTGTGTCTTTTCTATAAATACTTTCACTGCTTCTGCTCCGATGAACTTAGCACTTTGGTGCCCCCTAGGTATGAATTTACTCGAGCCACAAGATTAGCAACTGGGCCCCACCCTTTTACTGCGAAACCAACAAAATGTAAACGCAAATTCTACTCCATCTTCTTTTCTTGCACTTCCCACATGTGGAATTCCCTTCCGTTTACTTGCTTCTCCGACAGCTACAATCTCAAGGAATTTCAATGTAAAGTCAATAGTCATCTCTTATCTCACTGACTTGCATCCTCTCTCCCATGCTCCTTTCTCCGTCCACTCTACAGTATTCTCATCCTTCTCTTACCCACTTCCTGACACCCACTATAACCTGTCACTCTTTCTCATAACTTTTCTCCTATGTAACCCCCTGCGCACCAGTGGCAGTAAACTGCCTTGCTTGGGGCGATAAGATTATAAAAAGATACATATATATATATATATATATATATATATATATATATATATATATATATATATCTTTTTATTAAGCATCTTGCTTAACTTTTGGAGTGCTTCTTTCGCTAGTCGAATGCGTGTTCGGATCTCGATGTCACATTTTCAATCTTATGTTAAAACGCTTCCCAGATATTTGATTTACTGCTTGATGTTTATAGCTGTAATTTGTAACACGAGCCTTTGGGTTTTTCTCTTGCAGATGACAGTACCTACTGGATGTTTCGGGAGCTTGTTTATGTTTTACAGTCGATGGTTAGTCTGTTTTTTCTCTCGTTTTCTTCTACCACACTGTCTAGGAGGTCCTCAATAGCCATTTCTCAAATTGGCAAGCCGCCTACTTTCTTTAAAAAAACAAATGTGTTGATGAGAGGGAGATTTCGTCTGTGAAAAGAAACGAAAAAGAAGGAAATAAAAGAAAGAGAGTGAAGCCAAAATATGTTAGAAACTTTAAGTTAATAATAAATTAGTAGAATACAGAAATATGCGTCGATGTGATAAATGATTCGCTTGTGAAGTAAAAAATAATAACAAAACAAGAATAAATAAGCAACATTTTAAAGAACACCGGCTAAAATTAAACTCAATAAATAAATCTTATTCTGTTTAGCATTTCATTCCTAAAGTTGTGAATTTGATACAGACTGGGTACATGATAGTTGCCACCTGACACTAGTTAGTTTAACCTATGCATAAGAAATAAAACTCCTATACTTTGTCTTTGAGTACTGGTTGGCAGTCTGATTTAAGAGTTCATTATTGTTGTATTGAGTTTAATCTAATTCTGAATCTCGTCAATGTAAATGATTATTTTATGTCCTTATTTTTAAATGAATTAATGTGTTTCTTAGAATTTTTTTTTTTTCAGAAAATAAAATAGCCAAGAGAGCCCAGGTATTATAAAAAATAAGTTTTTATATCACAAGTAAAACGTACAAAAGCAGGTAGAGTTTTGATATATTTCTTAAATAAAAATATCTAAGAATAAGAATAAAAAGAGTTTTCCGAAAATTTGCTACAAAAAATATAAGTCCTCCTTTTATTACTATATCGTTCTACATTGAAAATGTATATGCGTTTTTATCTGTGTGTAAAAGTTTTCAGAGAAGAGGAGTGTAAAGGGATTAGAGCAGTCAGATGGTAACAATGAGAAGGTTACAAAAGTGGCCGGAGTCAAAAGGAACATGCTGGCCGAACAGTCGGAGTAAGAATGTGGTAACTTGATCTTCCTGTGATATGTCCGATTCGAGGGAACTTTCATATACTGCTCATATCGCCTCCTATTTTTTGTTGTGTGAACTGATGAAATGGACCCTGTTAGGCTCCGAAAATTCGAAACTCGAGTGTTCACACTGTTAAAAAAGAAAAAGTATGTATATGTCATGTGATTCTTACGCCTGCAACCGCGTGATTTCGAGGCCATTTAAGTGCAGTTTAGTAGAGGCTCCAAAAATTCCGGAAGATCGAAATTGGATTTGAATTTGTTAGAAGGATTTTGATTGAAAGAAAAAATACGATTACTTAGATATTTTCAGTTACGTTTTTAGAAAGGATGAAATTGGAGGTACATGAATTTTATTAATTTATTCTTAACCTTTTGATCTTTGCCGGCTTTCTTTACCTTATTAATTCCAGTTTCTTTATTAATTTTGTTTTTACAAGTGAATCATTTATCACATCAACACACAGGTGTCTTTCTTTCTTTCTGTTTGTCTGTCTGTCCGTCCGTTCGTCTTTTTCTATTTCTATATTCTATTAATTTATTATCAATCCTTAGGCTTTGCTTTCTCTGTTTCCTTCGTTTAGTTTTTTTGTTGTTTCTTTTTGCAGACGAAACCTCCCTCTCATTAACACATTTTTTCTTTCTTCCTTTCTCTCTATCTTTTCTTAATTTCCTTCTTCTACTAATTTATTTTACTCCCTTCTTTTTTCTTTCCTTCTCCTGTACCTTATGTCTTTTTTTTTTGTTCTCGGCTAGTTCTCGTTCAGAGGCAAACATTTTTCTTCTCTCGTTCATTTTTCTCTCGTTAATTATTTTCTTTTTACTGCCATATTTACATTCTATTTAAATAACTTATTATTCAGATTAACTTACTTTCTCTCTCCCTCTCCTGTGTTTTCTTCTTTTTTCACTATTAAAATCTTTTATCAACATTCTTGTATTTTCCTTTTCTTATTCTCTCGCTCACTTTTATCTTTTTCTCTTGTTTTCTTTTTTCCCATTTTCTATACTATAAATTCAGTTTCTTCTTGCTTTACTTTTTTCTCTTTTATTTCACTCTTTTTCTCTATTAATTTTCCTTTAGAAGTGAAACCTCTCGTCAACGTATTTTCTTTTTCTTTCTCTCGTTATTTTTTCTCTTTCTGCCATTTGGCCTTTCCATTTTTTTTAATAAACTGAAGTTTTCTTTCTTCTTTTTTTACCCCCCCCTCTCTCTCTCTCTTTTATTTCCTTCTTTTTCTCTATTTGGCCATTTTTGTTCGCAGACGACATTTCTATCTTTCAATTTTTTTCTATTTTCCCCATTCTCTTCCATTTAATTTTACTTCTCTCTCCTTGTCTCTCTATCTTTCTTTCTTTCTCTCTCTCTGCATATATATATATGTGTGTGTGTGTGTGTGTCTTTTATTCTTTCCATCTTCAATTAATTTATTAACTTAGCTTTCTTCTATTATTTCTTTACTTCTTTTTCTTTTATTTCTTTCTTTTTCTTACTTTACAAATGTTTCCCCACTAACAAAATCTTTATCTTGTCAATAAAGTTTTCCTCTTTTTCTTTCATTTTCAGTTCTATCTTTTGCTAATTTATTATTGACTTGGATTTGTATCTTTTTTTCCATTTATTTATTTTTATCTGTTTTTGTGCTGTTAATTTTACTCCCACTTATTTTTTTTTTATTTCATCAACACATTTTATTATTTCTATTTTCTTGGGCTTATCGTTCATAGGATTTAATAAGGTTCGTTCCGTATGTAACAGTCGCAGTGCTGCATCTTCTATCCTTGGGCAAAACGTTTTGAATGCACAACTCATCATTAATCGTAAGGAAGCCAAGAAGTGGAGGGCGAGTTATTTACAGACAGATAATTCGACATAATATATTAATAAACTTTCTGGGAAGTATTGACGTTAAGGTATTTTTTCTCTTTGCAGTCATCCGTAGGGATGCGAGTTTAAAACATATCTCTTTGACTGTTTTGCAGGTTTATGAAACGACAAAATTGTGTCTAAATATTTAATACGTTTTCATATTTTACAGGGTGTGATTATAACCATTTCAAAGCAAAATATTTGATAACGTATTCGGGAAAAAAGAGGGATAGGGGGAGCAGCGCGTAACATACTTGATAAGTTTGAATAAATCGATGTTAAAACAGGGTTTGGAAGAAATAGCAAAAAGACAAAACTTAATAAAAGATACAAGGGACAGGGATGTGTGGAGGGCTGTGATCGCCTACGTCCTGAAGTGGAACCGCACATAAAGAAGATTGAGCTTAGAGATTACAGTAACCCTTTTTATCCACGGATTTGTTTTACAATATTTTATTTACATGCGATTATCCCCCAATCTTTTCTTTATAATGTACAGGGCCTAAGAGCCACTCGAGGTACAGCGTTACAGAGTAAGTGGTAGAGTTTATGGGTGGAAGATAACGGTTAGCACTAGACTTGAACAGGTTAAGATTGTAGTAATTGGTTCCGTAAAACAAAGTATAATTAACATCGCACCAATGAAATACGAAAGGAAACAGGATGATTCGCTACAATGTATGTGGCAGGGTTATGGGTTTAACTGCGATGATTAGAAGTTGTGGAACGAAGAAATGTAGTTAGTTTGAACACTTTCCATGGAAATAGCGACAGAACGGCAGGAGACTTGCAACATTTCATGTGAAAATGTTGTTGTAGGGTGGAAAATAATTCGTCACCCACAAGAACGCGGTCATAACTGAGACTGGAAAGGGAAGCTGGCCGGCTCTTGGCCATATATATTCCGTTTACGGCCTGGTCTGGCTCTTGTAAAGTAGGGGGATGTCAATAATTCATGCGTTTTAATTTATAACGGTTCTAAAACGCCAGCGAAATCGTAATTACCATCCCCCGCTTCCCAGCCATTATTGCTAGGTTTGAAAGTGAGAATTGAGTTTCTGGTTCTTTAAAAAATCTTTTGATTCTCTTTCATTCCTAGAGGCCCTCTTGCGTTTTAGTGGGATTGTTGCTATGCTTGGGGCGAACTGATTAAAAATGTTTAAATAATTCGGTACAATTTTAAGAAAATCTAATTAAACAGATTATTTTGACTTTTTAGAATAATTATATTATTTATCTATTTTGGCTCCATTCGACTAATTTGTCGTCATATGAAATAGCAGACGACAACACGTATTATTAATAGTGCTGTTGTTGAATTTCATAAGATTTGATTGTACAGAAAATTCGAGCTTACACACACCTATACCTTTTCATGAGCGAATTAAAAAAGCATATATATTTATTCATTCACTAATTATAAAAAAAGCTCTTTTCATAAGACAGTTGGCTCACAAAATTTTACCAAGTACGGACGTCTTCGAAAACAACATGGATGCAATCTCTTATTTATTAACGGATCAGTTAAATCGTTAACCGGACGTCTCGTTCAGGCGACATGCATTTCTTACTCTTTCATCTTCTCTTTCGCGCTGTATTCATTGATTCTCTTTATTCCTCATGTACTATCAACAAATAAAGAAAGAAAATCACAGAGAGCTACAATTCGTCTGATTGATGCCAAGTCTAGACGACCTACTTTTTCTAACTCTCTCACTCTCTCTTTCAGACTGCATTAATTGACGCTCCTTTTTCCTCATTTACTTGTCGGCAAGAAAAAGAAAGAGGAACAAAGGTATCTCCGTTTTTATTTTCGCTCAGAACAAACTTGTTGGCTTAAACTCACATTTTCTTCCCAAATCCATTTCGTCTGAATTCAAGAAAACTATGCTCTTAAACATACATTCAAAAGAAAACTTTATGCAGAACTTTCAAACATAAATGTTATTTCAAAACAACAAAATCGATGTTATTCTTCTCGTTAAATAAATTTACACTTATTAATACAAACGAGACCCTTTTATCTTTTGTTCAACCTTCTGATTTTTTCAAATGTGTTGGGCTCGGTTATATTTGATACACGGCCATTTCTCAAACATATCCAACTGTAGCTATTTTAACATGCGATTGGATTTAGTTGGCATTTATAAATTCTTTCTATATGAACACGATGAATTAAAAAAAAATAAAACTTTATCAATAGAAATATTACTTATAAATGACAATTTTTTAAAATTTGAATTAGAAATCAGTAACACAAGAAATATTTATTAAAATATGCTTTTAAAATTAGTCATACAAATTAAACAATGATGCCAATATTGGTAACACCATCTGTTAGTAAGAGGGTCATTCAATAAATAAGGTGAATTTTTTGGTATAAGGACTTCTAATACAGATAGAAAGCTTACTTTTTTTTTAATTTTTTTCCTTTACTTCTTTTACAAAGGGATTTAATGTTTTTTGCAGATTTTTGCAAATTGAAAAAAATACTTTGAGAGTTTTGGAGATTAAAAAAGATGGCCGACCAAGAAGGATTGAACAGAAGTAAGTTATTACTTTTTGTTGTTGAAGGGTGCAAACCAGTTGAAATTCATAGGAGAATGTCAACTGTGTATGGTGCCACATGTTTCAGCCAAAAAAATGTCTACAAGTGGGCTAAATTGTTTAAAGAAGGACGGAGTAGTGTTGAAGATGAAGACAGGCCTGGGAGGCCTACAGAAGTGAGGTCTCCTGGAGTGATCGAATCAGTCAATGACCTCATTCAGTCTGAAGGGTGACAGTGGATGACATTGCAAGGACTTTGAGCCTATCTGTTGGGACAGCACACAAAATTGTCCATGATGACCTTGCCTACTCGAAGGTCAGCTGCCGGTGGGTGCCAAATATGTTTACTGCAGAGCCCAAACAGAAGAGGGTCGAGTTGTTCCAGCAGTGTTTCTCCCGCTATGAGAAGGATGGTGATGAAGGTGACATGGGTTTGGCACTATGAGCCTGAGTTTAACCGGCAGTCCATGGAGTGGAAGCACACAGGTTCTCCAGTGAAGAAGTTGAAGTCCCAGCGGTCCACAAGGAAGGTGATGCTCACCGTTTTTTTTTTTTTTTTGGATATGCAAGGCCCAATCACCACTTCATTCCTTGAGAAAGGAAGTACTGTGAACAGCGCTAACTACTGTGAACTGCTGAGGCAGGTCAAGAAAGACATAAAGAACAAACGCAAGGGTCATCAGTCACATGGAGTCGTCTTGCATCAAGACAACTCAAGGCCTCACACAGCAGCCCAAACGCTGTTAGACCATCAACGAGCTGGGCTGGGAACTGTTCCCTCATCCCCTTTACAGCCCAGAGCTTGCCCTATTCAGACTTTCACTTGTTTGGTTTCTTGAAAGCGTTCACGAGAGGCACGAAGTTTGAAAATGACGATGAAGTCAAAAGTGCTGTGAGCGATTGACTGAGACATCAGTCCAAAGATTTTTACGCTGAGAGAATACAGAAGCTTGAGCACACATGGGAAAATGTGTGAAACTGCTAGGAGACTACGTTAAAAAAAAGTAAGTTTCTACCTGTATTAGAAGTCCTTATACCAAAAAATTCACTTTATTTATTGAATGACCTCGTATATTTGACAGATAAATTTCGAATCCAACCAATGACGCCCACAAATCCTTTTGATTTTCCCTATATTCTTTTTACACGTAATTGCACAATAAATTTAATAACTACAAAAGGCTGCGAAATTTTCATGGCGTGGTAACAATGCTGACACTTTTTCTTTGATGTTAGGTGTCAGAGAGAATAAAATTTAGTCTTAGGCGAATTTATATAAGATTTATTCTTTTTCTTAAAGTAACTCCTCAGGTGATTGCTCGAGTGATGCTTAGCATTTGGGTCTCGCCAATAATTTGACAAAACAAAGAAAATACAAGGCAAATCTGTTAGCATTTCTTGAAAAACTATGTAAAAATTCTTAATAATTCTGCCGTACATTTTAAACTGAGTTCTCATTAGTGACTTCAAATTACTGTTTGTCATCTTTATTTATTTCATATTGGCTTTTAAACATGTTTTCAAATTGCATTTAGTCACCTTTATTGATTTCGTGTAAGACTATGGCGCCTGTTTTCTTCTGAATTACAGATTACCACCAATTTTATACAACACTAAATTACAATTTGTCACATTTTTACATCAATTTGGAGCTTGTAGATTGTTTCTTGAATTTAAATTGCAGTCTGCCGCCTTTCTTTCAATTGCGACAAAATATTTTAAATTTATGCTCAATACTAACGTTTACCGCTTTCGTTTTCATAAATCAACGCAGGAGTATAATGATCTCTATTAAAACAACAGCAGTTTAATAATAATAATAAAAAAACTGAGAAAATATTATAAATTACAAGAACTTTACATGTTTTTTCAGGTTAGAAGAACTTCTGCAAAAAAAGCGCTCAATAGATAACTAGAGAATATTCAATAAATTTAAAGTTCAACCAACTTCTCTGCTTAGCCGACTCAGAGTTTCTCGGTGAAACGCTCATTTGGCATTTCGATGCAAAACTCTAGAGTTGGTTAACGAAATAAGTTGCTTGAATTTTTCTTTTATTAAATAAAATCATTATAAAGAAGGGATAATGTTTTCTGCTCGCGGTTGACACTGAATTCATCAATACTAAATTAAACTTCTTTTAGTCTCTCTGTTTATATTCTTCTTATATTTCCTGGTCATTCCTTTACATGCAATGCATCTTTTTACCTTAAACAGTGTTAAAATCTTCGTAGAAACTGATGTGTACCTTATACAGAGAAAGTTCATGCATTCAGTAAAGGTTATTAACCACGGTTTGGAGAAGAAAAGAAAGTACAAGCGTATCGTCTTTGAGATACTGACATTCTGTTTAGGTTTTCGTGAGTCGGTTGGTCCCTAGCCGCTTCGATTCCATCTTAGATAAAAGGAGTCGCTTAGCGTAGATTCGTGTGAAAGAAATAGGGTTTCGACTATTGAAATATCTCGCTTTATCTGTTTTCAGGGGATAAAAACTCAAGTTTTTTTTACATTTATTCAAACAACGATTGGTTAAATTTACTCTTTTTAGACCCTAAAATTTCTAATCTTCTTTTAGATTTTATTTTCGGTAGCTTTTTACAGGAGCTTACCTTTATATATATATATAGACTATTTTTATCTTTTTTGACATACCTCTAAAACCTTTACTTGCTAGCTAGTTAAATAATTATATTTGCATATACAATCCCATTCGAAAAGTGGCCGAAATTTTCCTCAAAACATCTCTTATGGCTGTAGAAAAATGGCAGACGTAACACATTAGAAAGGTGTACAAATGTCTTTAAAATGATTAAAATTCACTCGTTCAGAAGTTACTCTTTTATTAATGTATCAGTATATTCTCAAAAATGAAACCACTGACATTTAATCTCGAAATTGCATGAAAAGCAAGTGAAATTTAACAAAAGGACAGAACGGCATTTTTTAATCGTGACGATAAACTTAGATTATTAATTCCATCAGGGAAATGACAAGTGTTGCAAAAAAAAAAAAAAAATATGAACAAAATGTCTTTTGTTTTAGCATTTTAATCATCATAATAGAATCGTATCTTTCTAAAATTACTTAGTCAAAAAAAAAGAACGTAAACGCTATATTTGAGTTCAGGTTTCATTTATTTTTATTTATTTTGCAACTCATTTAGTGGAGTATATTCATTTCTTGTTTATTCATGAATTCAGTTTGCTATTCGGTTAAGAGGAATCATTATATACAACAGTGGGATTTTTTTTATATTAAATAGACATTTGTTAGAAAATGTCAAACCCACATTTCGTTGGCGCTCCAGGAGAATCGAATTCAATGCTGATGGTTCGTTAAATAAATCTATGAGAACAGCTTCACTGTGGTGAGCGTTCTGTTTTATAAAGCAGACAACAATTTATCAAAGCAATACTTTTGGCACAAAAAGTGTCTGCCCCTACACAAAAAAGTGAGTTGAAAATTTATAAACATTTGTATTTGACTTTCTGTAAACAAAAATATAAGGATTTTTTACTCCTTCATTTTGTATGAAAATTTGCCTTTAAAAATAGTTATTCCTGCCAAGGAAAATGAGAAAAATGTAAGAAAACCTATCTAAACCAGCTGTCAGATACGTAAAATTTAATTTCACAAAAAAAGAAACAAAAACGAACATATATACACTTACACCTCTTCACGAGTCAATAAAAAAGCACATGCATTTATTCATTCACCAATAAAAAGCTTTTTTATACTAAGAATACCATATACAAAAAATGTCAGTAACCAAGTCCTATTAAAGAGAAATGAGAACAAAGAAGCGTGCAATTAGAAAGACACACTTAAATTTTCTGACATATAATGCGGAAAGACAGCCTAGAAAATTTAAAATTCACAGGCAAGAGAAGCAGAGGAAAACAACGAGTCACCTACCCGACATGTTTTTGTAGATGGAAAGCAGAACAGCGACAGAGTGAGTGTAATGGATCAGAAGTCATGTAGAATAAAAGCAGACAGGAAGCTGTGAAAAGCTATGATCTCTAACGGCTATTTGATGGTAAAATCTAAATATTTTTTACACATTTTTTATACCTAATAATGGTCTTAGCGATACAAGTCTTACTAATTAACCCATAAATGGTAAAAGAAATGGTGGAGTCATACCTTTCCAAGGGGTATTTTCGTGTAAATATACATAACAAACCTGACAGGAATTGCAACTGGTTTTCTCCGATAAACAATTTCGAGCCATTGTTCATTACACCAGCCGCACATCCGGAATTACAGCACCTGATATTTCCAAGCATCACACATTGCAGTTTCAACGTGATGTGGCCGGCCGTTATGACGTCTCCAAAATCCTCCGGACATAAAAAAGAAGCATAATACCTAATTTGCATAATTTACTCTTTTTAGACCCTATGGCTTATTTTCATCTACGTCCGCAAATTTCTAATCTTCTTTTAGATTTTATTTTCGGTAGCTTTTTACAGGAGCTTACCTTTATATATATATATATATATATATATATATATATATATATATATATATATATATATATAGACTCTATTTTGATCTTTTATTTTTATTGCATGAGTTCCTTTTTTACCAATTCTGATTCCTTGTTAATTAATAATGGTTCAAATCCCGCTGGTGGTGATATATTCTTTATTAAGTTTCTTGAGGGCACCGGTTGGTAGACGATATAAACACTATTTAAAAAACAGACCATCTACTCCAATATGGGTATCCACAGAAAGGAACATTTGGAGTATATATCTGTTTCAATTAACAATGTCGATTCCTATCGGATTTATTGATGTTGGAAAAGAATAACATGAATTGGTAAAATTTAAATGTTTATTAAGAGACATTATTAAAAAGTTAAGGGTAGCAAGAGGTTGTTGAAATGTTTGTAGTAGTCCTTGCAAGAGTGAGATTATGTGTACGTAGGCAGGAACGTATGCATGTATCTATGTATGAGCATTTATTGTTGGGTAGGATAGTCTTTGAAGTTATCGCTCAGGGTGAATGATGAAAAGGAGAGAGGTGAGAGAGACAGAGATGAGAGGTGAGAGAGAAAGACAGAAACGAAAATATTAACGACCGCTTCACGTTTGTCAAGGGACGTGTTAATTACGCTCGTGTTTTTCTTTCTGGCGAGGGTCAAACTTGACCCGTTTTTTATTTCGTTTGGGAATTCACTCCCGCATGTGATTCTAGATTTTTTGTTTTGTTTTTAGCTTTTTGCTAGTTTTCTATTGGCCGAAAAACATTTCGCATCGAGGTGTGAAATTTCGCGAGTTTGTGTGTGCTAAGCAAAGTTTGTAAATTCGAGAAAATTCGTTTATTCCTAACAAAATCAATGAGTTAATGCTTAGCATATGAATTATTAATCTAGAACTTTTGTTCAATACTGTACAGTATATATATATAATCTGTTTATGTTCTTATATTCATTATCAAGACATATATATATATATATATATATATATATATATATATATATATATATATATATATATAAATTTTGATCTTATATATATGCAGTATATCTCATTGGAAACAAAGAAAAGACTGTTGGATTGCTATGTGATATCTGTCATTCTGAATGAAAATGAATGTTGGACAGTCTAATCAAGGATGAAGAAGAGGCTTGAGGCAACAGAAACGTGGTTTCACAGAAGAGTGCTGAGGATACTATGGACGAAGCACATGTGCAACGATGAGAGGTTAGGGAGGATACGAACGAGAAAAAAACTTTTATTTAACATCAGGAAGAGACAAATTAGGTTTCTGGGACACCTAATGAGGAAGGAAGGCCTGGAAAATTTAATACTCACAGGACAGATAGATGGAAAGAGATACGGGACAAAGCAGAGCAAGAACTACTTGATAGGCTTGAGCAAATGAATAGCGGAGAGGGGTTTGAGAGAGATACCAAAAAGAAAATTATTAAAAGCTAAATTAATTCTTCTTCTTCTTTTCTGTGCCATGACCTTTCAGGACGTAGGCGATCATGGCTTTTTACATCTCCCTATCCCTGGTGGCTCTTAGCACGCCTTCTCCTGTTGCACCATGCAACCCTCGTTCCGTCATCCACCTGATCAGGTCTTTCAAATATGTTATCCGCTGTTTTCCTCTGTCTCTTTTTTCCTCTGTCTAGCCTGTTAGTAACAGGTTCTCTAAGCCCTCCTTCCTCATTGCATGTCCCAGGAACTTTAGCTGTCTCTTCCTGATGCTCAGTATTAATTTCCTTTTCGTTTCCATTCTTTCCAAAACCTCGTCATTGCTCACATACTCGGTTCATGATATCCGCAGCATCCTTCTGTAGAACTACATTTCAGCTGCCTCAAATTTTTCCTTCATCTTCGAAGATATTGCCTAACATTCACTGTCATAATGAAGAACCGACATCACATAGCAATCCAGTACTCTCCTCTTTGTTTCTAGCGAAACTGTCCTGTTTCTTAATACTTTACTCAACTTCTGATATGCTCCTTCACCATGCCAATTCGCATTCGGATCTCCGTGTCGCACTTTCCGTCTTCTGTTATAACACTTCCCAGGTATTCAAATTTTTGTACCTGCTTGATTTTAGTATCCCTCACCTGTATTTGGCATTTTGGGCTGCCCTTTTTGCTGATGACCATGCATTCGGTTTTCTTGCAGTTTATTTGTAGTCTTTTCTTGTCACTCTCTTCAGCTACCTTCTGTAGGTGGTCTTGTAGTTTCCTTTCCGTGTCTGCTATCAGCACTGTATTATCTGCGTACCTTGTATTATTTAAAATGTGGCCTCCGATGACGAATCCTGGCATAACTTCTAGGGTTCTCAGAATATTCTCGCTGTACAAGTTGAACAGATCCGGTGAAAAGACACACCCTTGTCTTACGCCCCTTTCAATCTTTGTATAAATGCTGAATTCGTTAACTGTTCATATACAGGCAGTTTGCTGCCAGTAGAAATTCTTGATTACTCTTAGGTCTTTCCCAAATATGTCGAGGCTACCAAGCATCTCCATCAATTCTTTGTGGCGTATTTTGTCAAATGCCTTTGCATAATCAATAAACATAGGTAAAAATCCTTCTTCATTTGTATTGCCCTTTCAGAGAGCATCCTAATCATAAATATGGTGTTTCTTGTTCCACTGTCTTTGACTAAACCGCACTGTTCTTGTCCTATCTCTGACCTGATTCTGCTTATTGCTCTATTCATCAGGATTCTGACGATCAGTTTTGTAATATGGCTCATTAAACTGATGGTTCTGTGGAGTTCGCACTCGTTTGCTCCTGGCTTCTTAGGCAGTGCTATGAAGATCGACTTGCTGAGGTCATCTGGTATTACACCACTGTTATAAATTTAATTTATTATTTCTGTAATTTTCTCTATTCCAAATTCTTCCAGGGCGAACAGAAGATCTATGATTATGCCGTCTGGTCCAGCTGCTTTGTTTCTATTCAGTTTGGCTATTGCAGATTCTACTTCAGACTTTAATATTTCCGGTCTGTCCACATCTTTGGGTATTATCAGTTGCCCTCTCTTGTCGTAGAAAAGATCTTTTATATATTCTTCCCATCGTTGGAGTGTTTCCTCTTTCTCCAATATGATTGTTCCATCCTTGGATTTAAAATTTTTAAAAATATTAAAATGCGGGAAGAAGAACCAAATTTTTCAAAAATTTCTTTAAAATATTCAGGCCGGTATATATATATATACAGTTTTATTAAAAATAGAGAATCTACTCAAATACGAGTATCTATTAAAATAATGTACAAACAAATTTCAATATATATATATATATATATATATATATATATATGGTAGTATATATGATGTATGTATATATGTGTGTGTACATACGGAGGGGTAGCAGCTTTTGATCCCCTCCTCAAAACTTACGTCCATTCAGAGGAACTACTGGTAGTCTGGCGGGATTTTTCTGGCCCAAATGCTTCTTCCGTTCCTGCTGATAAAGATGGTGTTGGTATCAGCTTCTTCCCGGGGTAGACTTTTGACATGTACCTGGCGGCACCACAAAAACAGCAGTGGGGATGTCAACCTTCTACAACAACAAAGATATTCCATCACAACAGGAGAAAATTTACGGAATGTCCAAAAAGTTCTTTCTTGTTAGATTAATTTGCAAGACATAGTCTCCTGTCGCAATTCCTGTTTTACACGCCACGGCTCCAAACACCATTAACTTTTCAAAATTTTGAGAAGAAAACCCCCAGCTGCTTCTTTGTAATATCCATAGGCACTCCATGCAACGTCACATTTATCATTCTGGTGAATATGTACACAGTTTACAGTCTTATAAACTTTGTGGTCGGTACGCTGCCTACCAACTCTTGGCCTCTTCCTCATCGGCCAGCAGAATGTCCAACATGGCTTTCGACTGCTTTGCTAAGACCTTTGGCTGTATTTGGAGTCCCTGCTGATGCCAAACAGCTTGCACGTTTTCACGTTGGTCATAAGAAGGGGGTTACTCTGGTTGCAATAGTAACCTTCAGGGCACCAGGAATGGTCAAAAACTCATTGCCGTTCGTGTAAGGCGCATACTGCTTCTGTAGGGCAACGTAATGATGCAGTCTTTTTTCACTGACCTATTTATCAGAAGCTCACGCAAAAACTACCCGCGGTACCGACACTGTCTGTTATGGGGTATCCTCCGCGATAATAGAGGGGTTTTCCACGCCAGCACTCACAACAAAATATGCAACAACGAAAAATCACGTATATTATACAATGGACAATACTGTAACGTAGACAAATAAACTTACTTTAGTTTTTTTTCCAGAAACTAACGCTAACTACACGCAAAATCAATCTGTTCGCTACAGGCATTTTGTGTTGGCTTTCTAGGGGGACATTGGTTACCGAATCTCTAGGCATTGTTCGATTCTGGTTTCCAGTCGCTGATTGATCCGTCCTACGTATTCAGTGTCACATTTCCATAGAAGGTGGGAGTGACTATCTTTAACGAAAGAGGGAAACACAAATCGTGTACTAAAGACAGTAGTGAATCCGGAAAAGATGCAAGTTGACACTCTGTCAGCAAGCATTTGACTCTTCCTGTCTAGTCACGGTAGCTTAAAATAAACAGAACATAAACTAGGTCTAAAAACCGCTGTTTATTTAAAGCGTTTATGCTCCACGACACGTTTAGTGACATTTACAGGATAACCATTGTCACTAAAAATATCAGAAAATATTATCTAACTTTTGGCTTAATGCACAAGGGGAACAAATCATAAGCGTACGTTGGACTACGATGGCAATTACGCTAATTTTTTGGGACTGAGGAACAAAAGAATCCCAATTTATGTACAAACTGTTTAACGTACGGTAGACAGATATTATAAACAAACCATTTTTGCGCTCAACAAAAACGTCTAATAAAAGCAAAGTATAATTGATGTTGAGTCGGGTGTAGAAAACCGTAGGATCGTCGAAGGAATTCAAGATAGAAAATGTGTCATCGACATAACGTAAGTATGCTAGGGGCTTACGGCATTTCTCGGACAACTGGCTCTCATAGAAACCAACAAAAATGTAGTCTAGAACAGGATTCAGAAGACTGCCCATCGAAACCCCATTGGTTTGGGCACAGATAACAGAATAGAAGCTAATTTCTACCATACTAATTGCATAAATTTCAAAAGCAAAGTTTCAGGAATTATAACAGGACCCAGGTGATTCCTTATATATTTATAAATTTACGTCACTATATATCAGTGCCAATGTCTATTGTATCTTGTGGAACACTGGTATATAAACTAACAAAACTATGTAGAAAACGGTTAGAGAATTTCTGCTAAAAGAAAAACTTTTTACGTTTCATTGTTCTGTGTAGTGGATTATAAGTGATTTTGTTTACATTCTGTTGAAACTATTTTAATTTTATTCGCAAATTGTACTTTAAAAATACAATATTTTTAGTCGTTCTTCAACTTTGCTTCTACTTTTTCCAATTTGTTCCCATTAACTAATTAACTATCAATCCCCTTTCACTTAATTATGCCAACAGAACATTCCAGTGAAGTGTTAGCCGAAATGATGCTCATCTAGTTTCTTGTAAGAAAAGAGTTTTCCTTATTCGAAACATTATATATATATATATATATATATATATATATATATATATATATATATATATATTAGTCATCTACATACAAGCCTGTTTCGCAGCTCATCAGTGTAGCTAGACACATCTACTTACTTCTACTCGACTGTTTTGGTGTCAATCGGAGTCGCTACCCCCTAAGCCATTTGGAATCAGAGAAGAGAAATTTGAACGTGTTGTATATAAGCAGTGTATACACATGCTAGTCACCGAAAGAACTTCATTCCTGAAGAGTAATGCATATATCACAGAAGTGGAAACTGTTTTTAAAATTTTCTTCTCTAGAGAGCTCAATCGTCATGAGAGCATAATATATTAGTTATCCATATATATATATATATATATATATATATATATATATATAGCAAAAACAGCCCCGATAAGTGAAAACATCATAGTGATACTTCGATGTTGATGTTAGCTTAAACCTGCTCAGTTAAATTTACAAATTATATGTATTAAACCTATATATATATGTGTGTGTGTGTGTGTGTGTGTGTGTGTGTGTGTGTGTGTGTGTGTGTGTGTGACAGCCAAAACATTACATATTTTCTCTTCTGTTCAATATGTCCAAATAGTGGATATATTGGTGAATCTGGTAATAGCTTTAGATTTCGTTTCAATAATCACAAACTTAGCATACGCCAGAACAATCAATATTCCCCAATAGCAGTTCACTTCAATCAACCGGGTCACACTTTAGAAAATGTTTACTAATAGACTCCGATTTTAGTTCTACACACTCACGCAGAAAGAAAGAAAAATACTGGATTTTAAAATTAAATACACACAAGCTAGGGTTAAATAGGGACTTAGGTGTTTTGAATCTTTACAAATATTTCAATAGCTAAACTTTTTTAGATACAATTAAAAGATTTTTCTCTAAAACAAAATTTATAAGTATTATTAAAGATAGGTTTACGTTTACAAATATTTTTTTTAAATCTGTCGCTTTCTGCGTCACGTGATGTAAACAAACTCTCTCCACGGACGCTCTCGAGAAATACGTTTCTAATTTAAATTTTAAAATCATTTGTTTCTGATGAAGAACTGAGGACGGTCTGAAATATAAAAAATATAATAATAGAAATAAACAAATACTGTCAAAAAAATACATTTTCAAACTTACAACTTTTTAATAGTTTTTCCTATACATATTAAGACAGTATACGTGGATCATCACTATATATATATATAATAAGTAAATAAAAAGTACAAAACGTGTCTTTAATCTAACATGTTCCACTGTAACAAGCTTCTTAAAGACTTTTTAAAGACGAATGATTTAAAAAACTTTTTAAAATTTTAATAACATCTTTAAAAAATTCACAGAGATTAAGGTATAAATCATTGATCAGATACGTAACACGTGTCTCTGTAGATTTTTTAAAAGATTGTATATTTCATTATTTTTTTATTTTTATTTTAAATTTTAATTTTAAATTCTTAGCCACATGTAACCGTAGAATATTTCAATTTTTAATCTTGTTATTAAAAAAGCAGAAACTTAACTTTATAAAACTTAATTCACATGAACATCGAGTGAACTTAAATTTAAATCTATTAAACTGCCAGTTTGAAATATGCATCTGATGATTGCATAACGTATGAAACTCCGAGTCGTTCTATAGACGTAAGATAATATGGCTATTTATCAATATATATATAATACAACTCTGTTCATACATTGAGCACTGTTTCATTAACACCTGAATAAGAATACTATACATATGTACACCCTCTTCATATGTATATTTATAAATTTACGTCACTATATATGTGTGTGTGTGTGTGTGTGTGTGTGTGTGTGTGTAAATCATATATATGTGAATCGTATATATGTAAATCATTTTTACCATAGTCATTGAACATTGCCTGATGATAAGATAAAAAATTCAAAATCTCGAAACGGAAATTTCCGTGTCGCATTGTAAAATAAATAAATTTAAAATAAAACAAATTTAAGCATATATATATATATATATATATATATATATATATATATATATATATATGGGCAGCATTCTCTTTTTACGCAGGTTTTATTAAAAATGACAGAAAACTTTTTTATGTAATTTTTCATGTGATCTTATGTTTTCTTCTTTTTTTTTTTTTGCGCACACAAATTATATAAAAATTGTCTAAATGTTTTATTTATCCGAGCTCTTTCGGTTATACTTGAAGACATAATCATGAATGGATTTTATTTCACATGTAAAAGAATGTATGTAATGTTATGTATTTTTCTCAGATCCCAACACCCCTATACCAATTGCCAAAATTCATGAATGGTTTTACCCTGGTATCCCTATTTACAAATTAAGGTCACCCACGAATTTATTTAAATTCTTATATCTACAACCTCAAAACGAGGCATCCTCGAGTCTCTCAACGTCGAAAATTTATTTACTAATATACCTTTTGCCATTAGTTCCTTATATAAACATAGTTCCATCTCACCACCGTCTATCAATCCTAATACTCTCAAAAACTGAAGCTCCCTTTTTACGACCATGATGGCCATATTTACAATAACTTTTCTCACGTAGAAAACACAGTTTTAAAAAACGTTACCAAACCGAAAATATATGTCCGATATGTAGATGATATTTTCATTTTAGCTGAAAACAAAAATGAATTCGAATATCTTAAAATTACTTTAAAAACAAAACCTACGTCCTCAACTTCACTTATGATTTCAGCCAAAAAAATAAACTCCCATTCTTGAATGTTTTCGTAATAAAACTTTAACTACTTCACTATATAAAAAAATAACACCAGTAAAATTCTTTCCACCTTAATTTTATTAGTCAATGTCCTCTTAGATATAAAATTGGTGTTATTAAAAATTTCCTCACAAGAGTGTATGAGAATTTATCTTCTCATTCGCTTTTCTTTCAACAATTTGAAACAAACGCTTGTGAACAACGGCTTTCCAAATTATTTAATTGACTAACATATCAGACTTTTGCTTTCTAATGGAACCAATAACAGCAACAAACACACGGACAAAAAACAATATAATTAATATTTTCTACAAAAATCAAATGCATAGCAGTTATAAACGGGACGAATCTTCACTTCGAAACATTATCCGAAAATACGCAACTCGGACTGACTGAAGAAAATTAAACTGATTATCTACTACACAAAGTTTAAAACTGCTAGTGTTTATGAATTTACATGTCCTTTCAAGTACTGTGTTCTTGACCAATTCAAATTCGTTGACAATTACAGCGGCCAGATTACCACACGATTGACAGAGAGATTGACATTGCACCTTTCAGACCATAGTTCAGTTCAATCTCATTTAGACGCACACGGTGACCTACCAAATTTCTTCCGCAACATACTTGTTGACAATACACATATTCAGTTTGTTTGTTTTTTTTTTGTTTTTTTTTATCATTTCACCCCAAGCAAGGCATTCCACTGCCACTATTGCGCTTGGGGCTACATAGGGGGAGGTAAATAGGAAGAGTGGTTAGATATAGGAAATGTCAGAAGGGGGTGGTAGATAGTTGGGTGGGTGGGAAGAGTGTTTCAAAGAATGGAAGTTAGTGTGTTTGAAAGAATGGAAGTTAGTGTGTTAGGAGGTGTCTATTGACCTTACATTTAAACTCCTGGAGATTGTAGCCGTCGGGGAAGCAGTCATGTGGAAGAGAATTCCACAGTTGGGAAGTGCGAGAAAAGAAACTGATGGAGTAGAAGTTGCGGTTGCATTTTATCGGTTTCACTGTAAAAGGGTGGGATCTAGTTGCTAATCTAGTATCTCGTGCAAATTCGAACCTAGGGGGCACCAGATAAAATTCACCCTTGATAATAACTAAAAGTATAGTCAAAAGCGCTCGGAAGCACAAAACATTTGGACAGTTCCTATATAATTTATGCTCTGAAAAGAAAAAATCAGAACATTCGAAAAATTATATAAAATATTTAACAATGAAACCTCATTTTTCATTTTCAGTAAAACCTGCATAAAAGCGAGATTGCTACTCAAATACACAATATATATAGTCATCCGAAGACAGATATGTTTCACTGTATCACAGTTCATCAGTAAGGTTAGACAGGATTGAAACCCAACCGAAATGACATCAGCCGGCGATTCTACCTCTGAGCTATGGGCGATCGGTAGAAGAAGGCGAAATTTAGCGTCTTATATGCAATGTAAGCACACGCCAGTAGCCGAGAATATTCAAATTCATTACTGAATAATGCAAAGCACTTTTCACATAACCTGAGCTGGTTCAAGCCGACTTCGAATTTTTGTGAGGACATCACTATGTCTTCATTTATCACGACTGACTTTTTTGCTATAGATATATATATAGAGAGAAAAACAGACAGACAGACAGACAGACAAATAGATTTATATATGTGTGTGTGTGTGTGTGTGTGTTTGCATATATATATATATATATATATATATATATATATATAACATTATCCGAGAAGGCAAGTGTATTCGTGCACAACATACGGGATCGAAATTTATGATATATAATTTTTATTCACTAAATTCCTACTTTGATATTTTCGCAAAAAATAAATAATGTGATATATTTATTTTCACCGCATGCACCTCAACAGGATGCATAAAATTCAAGGATGGAACATTCGTATTAGAGAAGGAGAAATACTTTAGCGGTGGGAAGAATATATAATTGATATCTTCCACGACAAGAGAGAGTAAGCGACAATACACGAAAATACCGACGGACCGAAAATATTAAAATCCGAAGTGGAAGCTGCACTGGTCAAACTGAACAGAAACAAAGCAGCTAGACCAGATGGCATTGTAATAAAGATGTTAGAAGCTTTAGACAACTTCGGCATCGATAAAATAACAAAAATTATGAATGAAATCTACAACAGTGGCGAAATTCCGGAAGACCTAAGCAGATCAATTTTCATAGCACTGCCTAAGAAGCCGGGTGCAAATGAATGTGAATCCACCAGCTTTATGAGTCACGTAACAAAACTCAACATCCGAATTCTGTTGAACAGAAAATACAGCTGAAGTTTTTGAGACATCTAATATGGAAGGAGGACTTAGAGAATCTGATGCTCACGGGATGGGTAGAGGGAAGAGAGACAAGGGAAAGTAACCCACAGAATCTCAGATGGACTTGAGTAGATGAATGGTGGCGTGGTGATTGAGTGGAATACCAGAAGAAGGGGTATTAAGAGCGATATGTGATGGGGATATGGGGAGGATCATGATCGCCTACATCCTGAGGGGACACGGTACATAGAAGAAGTATGATGATTATATTGTAAATGAGGTGCATTTATATATGTTAATATATATAGCGTTATAGATATGACTATTGTTTTTATTATTAAAATTGTTGTTTAAATGAAATTTTATTTGCTTGTCGACTATATAATGAGGAAACCTATTATTATCAGTTTTATATTATTTGCTATTTTCACCAGCCAATCGATGAAATTTAAATTTACTTTGACAAAAATCCTATTTCGCAGTTTTTACACACATTAGTAAAACCAACTGTACTTTGTACTCCCTTACCTGTTTTTACTTCACCACCAAATTTGATGGTTATTTTATCGGGTGTAATGAACGGACTAAGAGAAGTCGCAGAATTTTATATTGGTACCTGAAAAAACAGCATAGTGTGAAGATAAAAAGACTTAATACAAACTTTTTCCATCAAAATATTTATGTTATTATTAAGAAGAAAGACAAAAGTATTTTTAATTATTTTAATTTTTTTTTAATTTTTTAATCCTTTCTAACACGTTCGAAATTTTGTTAAAAATCCTGTTTTTATTTTCGCTAGCGGGAAGCCAAATCGTTACGAGAATTTACAATAGAAAACGTATTATTACATAAACCAGTTTTTTTTGTTTTTGTTTTTTTTCTGGTGACAAACATTAATTTGGAAATTCTTACAAAAATCAAATAATTGGCGGATTTTAATGAAACTTATAGGACTTATTCACAAATGAATTAAATTATTTTTAAAAAATCTTGGTAAAAATATTTTTTATATCTGTTACCCCACTCCACGTAAACTCATGAAATTCCAAGAAATTAAATTCTGTAAGCAACATTGGTTTTATTAGTTAAACTCAGGACTCATGTCTTATTTTTTGAAACCATTTAGCCTCTTTTACCGAAAATCTGCTCTGAATAGTAAAATAAAAATTCAATAAAACTATGACATTATTTAATTAGATAAGCTTTTAATTGATTTAATAAATAATATAAATTAAATTAGTAAATTTAAGTCTGAAGAAAAAATTCAGTTAATAATGAAATTTTAAAAGAAACGTTTTCATTTTTTGAATTATAATGATTTATACAATTTCAAAAATATTTTTAAATATTCTAAAGCGTGTAGATGTTAGGTTAGTAATTTATTAAGTGAAGACTATATTTACTAATCGAAAATTGAAAAATTTAATATAAATCATATTGCCATCGTATTTTTATAATAATTTTAATTCTTTTCTGTATCTAGTGTTTGTTTTTTTGTTTTTTTGTATGGTAATTTCTATGTGTACATTAAAAGGTCATGTATTTCACGGTTTCTTCCCCTTACAGGAAAAATATTTGTACAATTATGTCACTTGTGATCGCCATACAATTATCTTATCTCGCATCTGTCGAGTTGTCATTATATTTCAAATACGGGGGAAAAGTTAGAAAGTTCAATTTTGTGTAAGAAATAGTTTAATTCTAAATTTAATGCTATACATAAATAATACTTGTGTAAATCAGATTAATTTAACGTTAAATCTACTAATTTTCAAAAAAATGTGTCATAGATGTGCATTTTATTTTTTCAAGATTTTTAAAACCGAGAATTAAATCTTATTTACAAATGTTCCGATTGCTCAAAAATGGCCAAAAAAATTGAAAAATTAAAATAAAAACTCAACATTTTAACATTTAAAGATAATTTCTTTTTTAAATACACCAGAGTAAATAGTAAATTTATTCATTTAGCTTTCAGTTAACACTAAAATATAAGTTTCAAAAAACTTTTTTATTTTTAAAAATTCAATTTAAGAGTGAGTTATCGAATATGAGTGGAGGTACTTAATTCTATATATACAGTAATGTCTTAAAATACGAGCGCACCGACATCCGAGTTTTTTTTTAGATATAAGTCGGAGTTCAGCCAGTTTTTTTGCCTTGGGATACGAGTTGAATTTTGAGATACGAGCGAGTTTAGTTACGCATCCGCTAGTTGTCACAGCGAGCGCCAAGCTTCGAAGGTATTTTCACTCGCAATACACGTGTTCACCTCGCTCTGGAAGGATCCCTGTTGTGTTGTGTGATGTCATTTCTGGCCGTTGTTTTGTAAAATTCCTTTAATGACAAAATTGGTCCGAAGAAATTAAGTTTAAAGTGTAGTGTTGAAAAGCCGAAACGAAAGCTTGCCCCAAAACTTTAGTGACGACAGAAATTAATTTAGATAAAAATGAAGTTTTAAAAAAAGCAAAATATTTTTTTTAATTTTAAAAAGTAAATAAAAAATTATAAAAAAGTTTTAAAATAGTTTAAGTAATGGATAAAATTTAAACGTTTTTAAAAATATTAAGTGATAAAGTTTAATCTTCGGTATCGTAGACCAAGCTCTCTCTCTCTCTCTCTCTCTCTCTCTCTCTCTCTCTCTCTCTCTGATTCATTTAAATTTATGGTTTAGTACAATTTATTTATTTAAAATTTGTTTTGTCTTTTTATTTTATTGTTTGGAAACTACCTTTCTTGTTTATTCACACGTTTTTGTAAGAATTAAAAATGCAATAAAACTATGACATTATTTAATTAGATAAGCTTTTAATTGCTTTAATAAATAATATAAATTAAATTAATAAATTATAGTCTGAAGAAAAAAATTCAATTAATAATGAAATTTTAAAAGAAACGTTTTCAAATAGAAAAAACAAATAGGAGTGAATTTTAGTGGCTTGGGACGGATCGGAAATATTCTCATTTAATTTCATTGTGGAAAATTGATTTGAGATACAAGTGAGTCTTTTGAGTTTCGGGCGAGGTGTTGGGACGGACTAAACTCGTATCTCAAGGCATTACTGCATATAGATAGCTTCTTATTGGAAGAAAATCAGTACATTTTTAATGCCTACCACAGGATAGATACCTCATTTCAATGTCTCTTATTAAAGTACGCCTGGCACAAGAAAATTTTGGTGCACTCAGTAAAGAATTTTATATATAGAATTTTATATATAGAATTTTTTCTATTCATTTTGACGAATAAAAAAATAACTATCCACCAGAAGTTGTGTAAACATCTGAAGTCTAAAACAAATAAATTCGTCAGATTACAAAAACTGGAATGTGGTTGGAAAAAAATATCTCATAAAAAAATTTAAATTAACTTTGTTTCCCTCAAGGATTTTGATGCACTATTTACGTACAGAAAATAGATAGATAGATAGATAGATAGATAGATAGATAGATAGATAGATAGATAGATAGATAGATGCGTGTTGTAGGATGTAGAATAGTATCCGAAACAAAATGACGCGTTTCGCAGATATGTGTTTTTCAGGTTGAAATGAAAGACAAAACGTTGTGTGAGGATAAGAGCAGCAATGCAATAAATTACCTTATCACATACGACGACAGGGACCAGAAAGTATTACACACACCCACACGCACACGCACACACACACACACACACACATATAATAACACTATATATGTATGTGTGTGTGTGTGTGTGTGTGTGTGTGTGTGTGTGTGTATTAATAATTTTGTATTTGTTGCACAGCAACCCCTCTTTTTTACAAGTTTCGTTAAAAAAGACAGACAAGGCTCTTCTGTTAAGTGTTTAATCTCATTGTTTTTTTTTTTTGTTTTTTGTTTTGTTTTTTTTTGTTCTTATAAGTCTGGGCACAACGTAGAACTCGTCCGAATATTCTTTCTGTCCGAGCACTTTCGGCGATACTTTTATCAAGAATTATTTTTATTTTTACTTTTAAATGAATGATCTTTTATTTATATATCTAGAGTTCCATTTCGTTTTGTTTTCAACTAAAGTACACACACACACAAACACACACACACACACACACACACACACACACACACACACACACACACACACACACACATATATATATATATATATATATATATATATATATATATATATTAATCGTTTCACCCAAAGCAAGGCGGAACTGCGCAGGGAGCTACATAAGAGTAAAAGATCTATCTATCTATCTATCTATCTATCTATCTATCTATCTATCTATCTATCTATCTATCATTGCAGCATAGAATACGGGAGCAATTATTTCGGGAAAGCTGGTTCAAGATGGCTCACCTAGAAAAAGAATCTTTTTTGTTTCGTGTTATGTTAACGATGATTTACATGGAGTCCTCCTCCACTTTGTTATATAATTCAATCAATTTCGTCTTCAATAAAATGCTTCCATGTTTTCCTTTGTATAGTTTCGCTCATTGTCCACTTGAGACCGGACATGAGTTAGGCCTCAAGCAAGTGTAATTAATTTTAATGCCTGTATGTCAGAGTTACTTCCCTTGTTATTACTCAATTCCCTTTCAACGAAGCCGAGTTTCAATTGAAATCTAATACAGTCTTTATTAAAGGAATGGATGTAGATTTTTGATCGAGGCTTTACGTGTTCCTTTTCATTGTAATCATGCAAGTTGTGACGCCACTAACTAATGCAAAGAGCTTATTATTCTTGTCCCAATCAACATACAAGCATTGTAAATAGATTTGTTAATATATAGAAGAAAAGGCCACAAGCGTGATCATTAGACGGACTATATAGATACTGTTTTTATAATGATATTCACTCTATACAGGACCCAAGAGTCACTCGAGGTATACGACTACAGAGTAAGAGGCATAGTTTATGGGGGTATGGTAGGAAGAAAACAGCATACCCTATTCTTGAAAAGGTGACGATTGTAATGATCGGGGAAGCATCTTCTTGGGAGTTGGTTACTGCATCATGAGTTCGATCACTGTTGGATTTCTCTCTTTCCAAACTAATTTAAACTTATTAAATATTACGTGTAACGGTGATCTCATTGTTAACAAGGAAAAAAATGAAAGCAATAAAACAACAAATGGTAACAAGACGTAGTTAAGATAAGTAAATTTTTTATTTCCTGTGATATACAAAATTTGGTCATTTCTTTGTTCGTATATCAGTCATGAGAGACAGATTTTATTTAGGGTATAAAACAAGGTAGTAGTCAAGATAGACAAAAATCAACATGCATATATATTCGAGGGAAATGGATTCGTAGGAGACATATTACACGATTTATTGCATTGTAGTGGTCGAGAGTTAGTCTCTGCTGCTACTGCTTGCTTCGTCGTTGATCAAAGGCATCGATGTTTATGTTAAGCGTATTGGTGTCGCTATTGATGGCCTCTTTAAGCTCGCTTGCCGTGGGTTCTGCCGCTAATATCTGCCTTGTCGGGTGAAATCAGCGTTGGCATTAAAGTGAGTCAGTGGCTTAGTAACGGCTACTGTGGAAAGCCACGTGAACTTTTCTAATTGAACAAAAAAAGGATTTATGGGGATATGTGAAGAAGATAACAATATACCCTGTTCTTGAACAGGTGAAGATTGTAATGATCTGGACGGTATTTCGGAAGTGAGTGTGCAGAGCCGGACGTAATTAGTTTTTTTTTTGTTTGTTTGTTTGTCATATGACCTGTGGATATCGAAGTGAGCATTTCCGTTTGAGTTAAATACCTATAGTTCTAACAAATACGATATATGGAATTTTCACACCTTGTCTACCGAGGACTTCTAACGCCCGCTAAGTGATGCTGTATACAGTAAGATAAAAAGAAAATGAACAAACCCTTTCTACTAACCACTGGACTCTAGCTCTCTCCCCTCCCCTGTATAACCTTCCCTTTCTCTCCACCTATGTATCTGTCATCGCACCTGCTTTCTCAGCTTTCTGTTGTTCCTTTCTAACTAGTTTGTACTCCTCAATCTTTTCTAATTAATCTTTTTACATTTACGTAACCCCCTGCACATCAGTGGCGTTTCCGCCTTGCTCGGGGTGAAATGATTAAAAAAAAAAATCTGCTTGCACTCTCCAGCTGCAGGATGTAGTAGGTAAGACATGTCTTTTTTTTCTGTATCGAAAGATTTCTTAGTCCCCAACGATCCACATATCGCATACGACACAATATTGTCACTACATTTTCTTTCATTCGAAAAACAAACTCATGCGACCACAAAATACCTCCACTACAACCTATCACCTAAATATATATCCCTACAATTCGAGAAGATCTCCTTCTTCGACAAACGAGTCAATGCCGCTAAAAACTAATAGTTCTCACAACTGGTAACTCTATCTCCTGTTTTTCTTCTATATGCCATATCTCGTCAGGACGTGGGTGATCATGGCTCTTCACAACTTCCTATTCTTTGCAGCTCTTAGCAAAGTTTGTCTTTTTACTATCCTTCTCAGTCCTTGTTCTGCCACTCATTTTCACCCGCTCGTTAAGTAAGTTACTTGCTGTTTCCCTGCCTCTCTTGCCTTCGGTATCTCCTGTGAGTGTCAAATTATCCAAGACATATTTCTTCATTATGTATTCTAGAAATTTCAAATGGTTCCAAGCGCAAACGTTCCTTTTCTTCCTATTGTCCTTAAAACTACATTGTTGCTCACTTGCTCCGTTATCCTCTTCATCTGTTGAGGAAATTTTCCCGCATTTATCGAAAATAGGAGAACTTATATTACATATGTCGAAAACTTTTTTGGAAGGTATATTTTTTATTCAAATGCGCTTTTGGATTTCTTTCACTCTCCCTACTCTTCTATGTGTCTATTTATCTTTGATCCTTTCTGGTTCATGGCAAGTTTAATGGAGTGAGTAGCCATGGTTAAATGCAAAATAAGTAACAAGACTATGGCAAATAGAATTGACAAAGCTTGCAATAATCAATAACAAGAAAAATAAAATAAAATAATCAAGCAAGGTAGTATAAAGCAAGCAAACAATAGATGCAGAGTAAATCAACAGTTATTACTGTCAAAGCAACAGTAATATGGCAAAAAACACACAATCTAAGAATTGATGTTGACATAAAAGCAAGTTAGGACAAGCAAACGTAGCGTTCTGGTGACAAGACAGACCAGGACTGAGTCAGATGCAAACGAGAACCAGTCTATTTTATTGGCTAGGAAAAATCCCCAGTATATATTTGTGTGCTTCTGCCTATAAAATGGGGAGGGGAAAGTATTTTACAGTCATTGTAAGTAGTATTGGAACCAACAAATTTTGATTTTTTTTTTTTGTCTACAAATACGTCTTAATGCATGAGGGATAAACGTAACTCAGAAAAACATGGTTGCAAGAAATCAATATGCACATACGACTCATTAATAATGTAATATTGATCTAAACCTTTGTTTTTGGGAGTTATTTTTTATCTGTATTTGTCACAGTTTGAGGACGCAGTTTAGAAGCAATTAAATTATTTTGGCGCCTTTTCTACATAAGTTCGAAAATGTAGGAAACAGAAAGCGATTAATGCGATTTCATTTACAAAATAATAGCAAAACATTATTACTAATTACTTTCTGAATTTATGAGAGTTTATAATTATCTACACTCATTTACAGTCGGGCTAATGTCTTCATTTCATTTGTTACAATCATAACGTTTAGGCTGTTATACCGTCGAGACGTCTTCAGCTGTCCATCGACCCACGTAACGTTCAAGGAATTGCGAACTAAATATTTTAATGGCAAAATAAGGCAATACAAAAAAATGGTAGAAGGAAGGTTGTGTTGAACAAATGTTGCAAATATGAACTATCATTTTTCAAAAGTACTGTGTCCTTTTCATATCTCTCAACAGCTACCCTTTCTTTATTATCTAGGAAGTTATACCAGTTATTTGGAAAGATAGTGGAGTGGTTTCCCGTTGCTTTCTCTATGATTTTGAATTCATAGTCCTCTTAAACTGACTGCTTTTTTTTTAAAAAAAAACCCAGCCTTCCCTGCTATTTCACCAATTTAACATTATTTATTTTGCACCTCCGAATATTTTGAAGACAGCTGATCACTCTACTGACCTACACTACCGGCCATAATTATTAGGCCACTCCAGTGTTTTAAAAAATGATGCATTTCATACTATTTTTCAGTATTTATTGACAAGTGATAATTGTAAAAAAAAATAGAACGCTTCTCTTATTAATACTGCCCAATAACATGTGCATCAAATGAATTTATAAATATTTAATAATTACCTATGTTGCAGTTTCATCAAAATAACCTCCTTTTGCTTTCACAATGGCTGCACACACTCTGGGCATTCTTGCCACAAGTTTTTAAAATAATCCTCCGACAACTCACTCCAGGTATCATTTAGACACCTAACCAAATCCCGAACATTACTAGGCTGTTTCTTCTTACTTCTCCTGTCCAACTCATCCCGTGCAAGTTCAATGGTGAGAGGTCTGGTGACTAAGGTGGTCAATACATAACTTTCAACACCCCAGCAGTTTCTTTTAATTTTGAATAATTTTGGCACAATTTAGAAGTATGTTTTGGGTCGTTATCCTGCTGGACGATGAAATTTTGACTCACAATACGTAATCCAGATGAAATTACATATCTCTGTAAGACTGAATGGTACTGTTCTTTCTTCATAGTCCCCTTTACTTCAACCAAGTCACTTGAACTCGTGCCCGCAAAACAGCCCCAAATCATGCAGGATTCACTACAATGTTTCATCGATGACTGTACGCACTCATCGCTTCCCAACCCTCCTTCGCACGTACACACTTCTTTTACTCCCAAACAGTTCGAACTTAGACTCATCAGTTCATAAAACTTTTGACCACTGATCTGATGTCTAGTTTTTATGCTCTCTTCCCCATGCTAGTCTCTTCTTATTGGCTGGCCGAAGCAAAGGCTTCCTGGCTGCCACTCGTCTAAAGAGCCATTCTATTTTCATTTAGAATTATCCACTTGGCAATAAATACTAAAAATATATGATATACAGCATTTCCTTAAAAGAACTGGGGTGGCCTAATAATTATGGCTGGTAGTGTATCTCACAGAGCGCAATATGGAAAAGACTGGTAGTCATTAAATACATCCAAAACTAAACTAATAACATTTCATCACCACTGAGCAGAGCCTAAACCTACATTCATCATGATGAATCGTCATACTCTCAATGAGGATTGTTGCCTCGAATGCCTATTTAGCCTAACGCTCACTCCTGAGCTAAAATTGAAAGTGTATATTCGTGCCATCGTAAATGATGCTGAAAGAATAGTCGGTTCGATGTCTCGCTCCAGAAAATACCTAACTTCTACTGTTATGCCTTGTCTTTACAAGAGTGAAACCACACCAAAAATATTGCTGTTATATCTGGGTTCATACTTCCCAATCCTCATTGTTCAGCCTCAACAGAGTACAACATCACTTGTCCTCCACCATGCTAAACTAGAGAAAGAAATGCGGCCTCAGGCTATTCTGTACTAGACATACTTATTGCTGGTGCTGCAGTAGATGTAGTATCACAATGATATTTCAATGAGTAACGGAGTGACTTCAGGCATACAAGATCAGATTTATAGAAAGCTTACGAACAAATCACGTTAAAATCATGCTTTCTTGTCTAATAATAAAAATCAACTAAATTCTCTTTTAAAGGACTTAGTGAACCTTTTTTGCCTTCCATCAGTATGGCTGATGCTAACCTCCAGAAGAATGACACATTTCACTGTCTCGGGCAAACATTTTTCCCTGTCATGAAGAAGAATTAATTTACTGAAACAGTTTCTAGGTCTGCTACTAGAAAAGTTGGTTCATTCTAGATAATTTTTCTCAACATTTTTATCTTACACATTTATAAGACTACCATTAGTCCCTGTATTAAATATTGTTGCCACGTCTAGTTTGGTGCTTCTGCTATGTATTTAAAGATTCTCAATAAAATCCAAAGAAGAATCTTCAATGTTATCGGTCTTAACCTGGCATCTCGGCTCCATCGCCTTAACGTAGTTTCCCTGTATATTTTCTATACATATTTTCATGATTATTGTTCAGATTAGCTTTCAACTTTGATAACCCAACTTGAATTTAACTACAGTACTAGATTAGTAACTATGTGTCATTATTTTACAGTTGAAATGACTGAATGTAATCATAAGTTATTTACTAAAAGTCTCTTCTCGTACTTTCCGCTTGTGGAACTCCCTTCCACTGCTTGCTTTCCATTTGACTTTGGTCTTCAGAATTTTAAACGCAATATCAAGCATTATCTTCTCTCTACTCGAATACTGTTCCTTTATTCTTCTTGGATTCTTCCATTCGCAGTAGCTCCTTGCGTCTTAGTAGCTTTATCGTCTTGCTTGGGTGAAAGTGAAATTATTAAAAACAAAATAGACTTGATCAGTGTTTTAATGGGTACTTTGGGTCAGTTCAGGAAATATAAAAAAAAACAGTCGATGATTTTACATAAAAAATGTTTTTTTTTATCGATATAACAGTCAAGTGCCACACGTGATACACGCTTGAGCGATCATGTCTCGAAAGCTACATAGAATGGTGAACACAGTCCTTTGCCATATTTGGGTGATAATGTCTCAAAATAGACATGACTGACTGGGCAGAAGATTTTCCCGCAGTAGGTTGTCATTACTTTCTGTGGTAAACTGGTTGCCAAGCAAGGAAAATTGTCCTGCTATTTAGCCCATAGCTAGTGGGGAGAAACGGATTAATACTTTTCCCAAGTATATTTGCGCGTAAGTGAATGCAACGAATTCTACTGGAATTCGAACTCGGTTCACCAATTTCTCGTTCCGAGTCCATATTCACTGCACCACAAACCGAGTGAGATGTCGGAGATAAATCTTCGCATTAATGAATCATCCTTTATCCTACAATACACAACACAAAACCTCTTAATAAATTAAGCAGATAAACGTCAGCTTTAGTAGGCATAGAATTATGCAACATTTTTAAAATATTTTGATCAACTGTTAATCGTACGTTTAATTAATATTAAAAGACGTAGATTTCCCATTACTTTCTTATGTTTCCTTGTAGCATTCATTTCTACGGATATCTTATCGTGTTTGAAGGTGGGACTGGGCACGATGGGTCAAGTTGGAAATCTAAGAATATATTTTATTTCTATCAGCTTACTTCATTATTGTTTGAATCTTTGTTTCTCGGTCTGTTAACATCCAGAAACTTACGCAGCGCAATGTCGCAATTATTAACATAATTGTTGAAAAGAAGGAGACGAATAATGAGAAAGAGTGAGGCTGAGGAGGAGGAGGAGGAGGAATAACAGGACATTACGAAGAAGAAGAAACAAAACGGAAGAAATGATGGCTTTAAAGAAGACAAAGAAGGAGAAGAATAATGAGAAAGAGTGAGTTTGAGGAGGAGGAGGAGGAGTAACAGGACATTACGAAGAAGAAGAAACAAAACGGAAGAAATGATGGCTTTATAGAAGACAAAGAGTGAGAAGAATCAGATTAAAGAGAAAAAAACAAATGAAATTCTATTGAAGGAAAAGAAAAATAAACAAGATAGAATATTGAATTTATCCTGAAGGTGAAAATGTCAAACAAAATTTAAACAAAAAAAAAGCAAAAGAAAAAAAATCTCAAGAAAAGAAATTCAAATGAAAAAGACTTTGTATGAAGATAGAAAAAGAAAATGAAGGTGTAGCTAAAGAGAAAAAGAAAGAGAAATTGTGAGCAAAAACAGGATAGAGAAGAAAAAGAATAAAAAAAGGAAAAGAGAAACAATAATCTGAGAAAGAAAAGAAATCTGAAGAAGAAAAAGAAAAGAACAAATAATAAAGAAAAAAAGAAAAAGAAAACTGAAGAAGAAATAAATAGGGGGGCTGAAGAAGAAGAAAAAACAAAGAAAAGAAAAAAGAAAATTGAAGAAGAGAAGAAGGCTGGGAAATCTGAAGACGAAAAAGAAAAACGAAGACAAGAAAAACTCGATGTGAGAAGAAAAGAAAACATGGCTAAACCTGAAAAATAAAACGGAAAGAAAAAAAGAAAAAAAGAACAAATCCAAGAAAAAGAATAAAACTCTGAGGAAGAAAAAATGAGAGGAAAGCTTAAGAAAAAAAAGAAGGAAAAATAATCTATAGCAAATAAAGGAATTTCAAAATATCTACAGAAAAGAAAAGGCGAAAACGTGTATGTATATATATATATATATATATATATATATATATATATATATTGAAAATCGAATCCATTAATCCATCTCTCTCTTTCTCTAATCAACATTAGAAATTATATATATATATATATATATATATATATATATATAAAGAAAGAAAGAAAGAAAGAAAGAAAAAAATGGAGATGGGTCCTCGGTTAGCCCTTGGATGCCACTGGACCCTTAATTGTAGAAATAGCTGCTTATTTCTCACTGGTGCCAATGATCGGTGTTCGAGACCTGGTAAAACCATGATTTAAGATAATGATTTTCGAGGAATGACAAACTTCTTTTACTTATAAAGCTTAACTCTTCTCAATGTATTTACTTCATTTGGTTTAAGATTATACTAAAAAAGATTTTTAATTCCTTTCTAAAACAAAGCGTTCATAACATCAAAACATAAAGAGAAACAAACTCTATTATTTTTTTACAATAGTCCACTCAACACCACAGTATTTAATCACTGTCCTTTAACAAATTAATTCGTATCAGATCGCGCAGTTTGGTTCGAAGAGCCTCTCCCATTTATCTTGATAAAATATGGCACGAGCCTAAAACAGCTGTTTCTGAACACAAACGAAATTTGTTAAATAATGAAATCTTTTATATTTCAAAGCTGAGCTGCATCTGTTTAAAAGTATTTCGGAAAATCGTATTCCTTTCTCTTCATTAATTCACGAATTTTATTAAACTTCTTTGTAGCTCTTAGTGAAGTCGTTTTTTTTTTCTTTTGACTAGCTCTTCCAATACTTATTCTGCCAGCCATTTACATAAGCTCGTTGCATAGGTTATGTGCTGCTTTACTCTGTCCCTCTTACTTTCAATATGTCCCGTGAGTATCGCAATTTCAAAACCCTCTTTTCTCATTATGTGTCATGGAAACGCGACTGTCTTTTTCTGATTAAAATCGCATTGCTTATTTGGTCAGTCCATGGTATTATGTGCATATTTCTTCTGTAGAACCACAATTCTGCTACCTCAAGTCTCTTCTTCATATGTAAAGAGATTGTGCAGTATTCACTGCCATATAGGGGTACCGATATTACAGTACTTCTTTCTTTGTTTCTAGCAAAATTTTCCTGACTTTTAATACTTTACTTAACTTTTAGAAGGCATCGTTTGCTATTCCAATCCGCTTTCGGATTTTCCATCATCAGTTGTCCTCAATATTTAAAATTGTTGTACTTGATTGATTTTGATGTCTCCAGCTCGTAGTTCGTCTCTTGTTTTGCTGACAACCATACATTCTGTCTTCTTGATGTTTAGTCCTTTCTTCTCGCTTTCTTTTGCTACCCTCTTTCTGCTGTTCATTTTGCGAAAGGTTAGATAAGAAAAATGAAGGAAAAGGATTTTGTTGCTTCAAGGGCTTAACTGTCTTGGAAATCAACATTAGAAGTTATGACTTTGTAGCGATTTGAACACCAACTATTATCGCCACCTGAGAATAAACAGCAATTTAACCCACCAGGCAAGTCACCTAAGGTGATTTTTGATTAAGTACTAAACCTAGATGAGATAGACACATGGCTAAATAGAAAAAAACGGAGATAAGAAGATTATGTTGCACCAATCTTGCAAGTATAAAAAGCTATTGTTAAAATTCCATGTCTCTTCAGAATGAAGACAATCGTATCTCTCCACAACTTCATGTCTTTAATATTTGTGAATTGTTATGCTTTCCTGGGAAAGATGGTAGAATAATTTCTCATTGTCTTCTCTACAGTTTTGAAATCAAAATAGTCTTTCTGTCAATCAAGGCTATAATGGCCAGTTTTCTCTGCTATTTAACCAATTAAACTTTATTATATACCATGTCCTTTTAGAAAATAAGCAATCACGGTTTTTTAAGGATTCTTTTTCTTTATAAAATGTGGAATACCATGCATCCTTGAGAAATAGATTGGAATGATGTCTCGATGCCTTCTCCACGGTTTTGAATTCTAAGTTGTCTTTCTCCTAGACTATCTGCCAGTCAAGGCTAAACAGTTCAGTCTTTCCTGCTTTTTAACTTGTAACTGGGAGCATACAACCCGCAAAAAATACGTAACAAAGCCGACGCAAGAAATGCCTGATTAAAAATTATCAAGACAGTTGCTATAGTAACGGAGCTGGAGTACGCAAAATGAAGCCGATTGGCACAGACTGACCTTGAACTCTGTCGTGTATGCACACTTTAACTGTAACGTACTCGCTCACTTGCATTGTTAATAGCAGTGCCTAGAAGGAAAGTGTATAGCATGTGGTCATCTCACCACAGAGGTGTGGCTCGTGCAGCAGTTTTTGACCGAGGACAACATTCCCCAGGTTCGACAACCACCACATTTCCCAGATCGTTCCTCTTGCCACGCACCTTTTACCTCATGAAAAACTAAATTCTACTTGAAATAAATAAGATTTCAAGAAGCGATACTAGAGTATACAACGAGACAGCTGCTAGATATCCCAAAAGTAGGTATTTCCAGGGTTGCTTAAATCAATGAAAACAATACTGGCTAAAGTGTGGTTTTAGGAGAGAGACTGCAACGAAGGAGATTAAATGCAGAATTGATATGTGTTGTAGCTTTCTTTCCAGTCTCGATATTTTTATCAAGCCTCGGACTTGGTTGCCCTGGGACATCAAATTATAGAATAGGGTGGGTATGATGCGTCAAACATCCAAATCGAAAAGGACTTCTTCTATGTGCCTTGACCTTTCAAGATGTAGGCGATCATGGCCTTCCACGTCTTCCTATCCCTGGTTGCTCTAAGAACACTTTCTTCGGTAACACCACGCAAATACCAGCTTTTAAAACCATTGTTAGAAATTCAAGTTTTTTAATAATAAAACGATCTCCTGCTATAAGAGATTTCGTAATTCACATTACTTAAGAATTTCAACCATTATGTGTTTTTTTAGGGGGGGAGCTAAAAATACGCACCTCCAGGATGCTTGGGCTACGTAATTCTATCATCATCTGTATACATTATCAACCAAGGCTTAAGAGATTTTATCTAACCATTAGCGCACCAACCGATTTTGAATTCAGAATTGTCCTTCTCCTAGACTGGTTGCCAACCAAACTAGAGAGGTCATAAATTTAATTCATAACTAGGTGAGAGAGTGGGCGTAACAAACTCAACCGGAATTCGAACTCGGTCCACCGATTTCGCTAACCGTTGCACTACCCGAAGATCCGCATACTCTTCCAATCTGGACTCAAGTATAGACTCTGGGGAAATTCACAACTTTTTCAGCTACGAGGCAAGTTATACATTTTTTTCTCAGCTTTGAATGTTTTTTATCACCGTTAGTGAATCAGTCATGGGAAACATTGACTAATTTCTTGCATTTGCATCTCATGAATTATTCTCCTTTTTGTAAGGAGAAATTTTAAAAAAGAAGATATTAGATTTAATACTTCAAAACTCCACCACGATCCCTAATAAATAAAAAAAATGCTGGTTCCCAGGAATACGTGAGTTTTATCCTTGGGTCAAATGACTCAGAAATATAGACTGGCTGGTTAAAGAAAAAGAGTAGCATCATAAAGTCGAATATGTGGTTGCATTCTGAAATTCCTTGGAAAAGGCACCTATTGTGACAAGTAAAGGAATTGCAAGGGCATACCACCATAAATCAATTTACTAGAATACAGTAAAGAAGTAAAACAATACAACTTACAACCACCACAAAAATGTAGCCACTTTCCGGATGGATACTTCCAGACATAAGTATAATCCAGACCTTTACTTTTAGACGCAAAACTTCGACATTAAACAACCCAGCGACAGTTAATATATCGTTAAATTAAGTAACCTTTATAAGAAGCTGGATATAAATTCATTATGGATGATCCAGCGGTTAAAGCATTTTCTATGCATTTTTGTTTTACTAGAATTGTTTTCTCTTTCAGTTAGAGTAGCGTTTGGTTTTTTTGTTTTTTTTTTTTGTTTTTTTCTAAGAAAACATTGTAGTCAAACTAACTACGGTAAGCAACTAATGTATTTAGTGAGTTGTTTTATAAAATATCCATTTTGTGTTTATTTATTATTTTATTTAAATTTCTTGAGGTTTCTCCCATGTATTTCTTTTGACAATTATTACAGGCGGTAGTATATATTGCTTATTTTACCTTATTATTTTGCTTTGAATTAATTAAGTTTTCTATTGCTTTAGAAGTAGTTGTACCGAGATTACTTTTTTCCGCTTTGTCATAGTTATTTTTTAAAAATTGTTCCTGGTATATAAACGCTTACATACAATTATCTCATATATATATATATATATAATCTGAATAAACGTGCATACGTTAGACAATAATGATGAGTGCAGACACGTTAAGAATGGCAGCAATAGTTCTTACTATTATGAAAAATAGTTACAGCAACAAAAAATGCTCAATGAAGAACAGAGCACGATAAAATCCAGAGTAAGATGTGAAAGTAAAATAACTGATTACATTCTCTCCTATAGTTTCACCAATTTGGCTCATCAGGCAGTAAGGGTTTAGAAAAAAGGTTTAGAAAAAATTTCAAGTTATAAACTAATCATTTATATACGTTATATTATGGAAGATTTTATAACGAGCAAACCATTTATCCTGCACTACGTGTGTTAACATATTTTTCCCTACATACATTTTATCAATATTTCATTCCCTTTATTTTATAAGTTCTTCTGGTCGGTAAAAGTGGCTATGTCCATTTTTTTATATATCTTGTCGTATACCCAAGCTATATTATAGGTCTGTAATTTTTAACTATGCTCGATTTTTTCGATGGGTGTGTTTTTCCCCTTTAATTTTCTATCTGTTCTTTGATATAAACTATTTTATACCCTTCTGAGTTTGATAGTGTTTATGGTACCGTTGTTTAAAAGTTCTCTCATTACACCCGATATAGTTATTTTGGGCTGTCTACTAATTTAAAAGTGGCTCTGTAGATTAAGTTTATAATTTGGTTGTAGCCATTTAGTGGGCAAACATTCGTTTAACGGCAGCTACATTTCACTTTTCCCTTATTTCTTTTTTTTTTTTTTTTGTTCAATCCTCTATATATCCTAATTGTTCCTTATATATATAGTTTTGGTAGTACGAGAATATCTTTGACAAATGTCAGTTTTTGTCAGATATTTTGCTTCAGAGGCAAATTTTTTATATCGTCATTTCCGTCTTCGTCTAAAATGTACTCAGCACTTAGGTCACCACTAGCAATTAAAAGTATCTTCTTTTATCTTCCACCATATTCTTTCAAAATGAAGACGATTATGACTCTTTTGTTATTTCTTGTCACATAATTCATTTTTTAATAACCACTAATATTATTATAGCAACTCTATTGATATATAATTATAACTAAGCTGGTATTCCTGATGTATACCTCGAGATTCTTAACAAAATAATTATAACTAAGCTGGTATTCCTGATGTATACCTCGAGATTCTTAACAAAATAATTACAATTCATTTTCTACACCTAAAACGTAAAGGAGTTTCGGTATATTTATTTAAACGAAGATATCACGGTAGGATTTAGGAAAGAAACACGTCAAGACTTTTAGTCAAGGTAATCGCTATAGATTGGCACAGCATTTTTTAGTGGCAAGGGACAATATAGAACAATCTTTATAATTTGGTGTCGTTTATAATTGAACCTGATTCCTAAGTTGTTAGTTTTTCTTATTACAACCCTCAGTATTGAAGAATGATCATTTGTACAACGGCTTCGACATTGTCAGCAAACAAAAAACAAAAACAAAAAGAAAGAATCTGTATAAAGTCAGAAAAGTATACAGCTGTTTATAATATCTTAAGATTATGTAGCTTTGATGTAATTAGGCAGCCAATAAAAAGAATCTTATAACACATTAGCGAACAGACGCTCCCCTGGGGCTACTCAGTAGTTAATGAGATGTCATTGAGAGAACTTTGTGTAACGTGTGATTGTCATATTCATAATAACCAATTGCATAGATTTTTCGCTTTCTATACTGGGATTTTTGCCAAAATTTTGTCTTGTCACACGTATTAGGGTTCAGATTTGTCACCTTGTAACTTCTAACTTTTCTCAAAGTTAAAATCAACGCCAAAAATTCAGTGAATTAAGGGGAATGCAAATAGGCAGCTGATATTCATTGCACCTCTTCGTTTCTCAAGTAATGAATTCAAAAGTCAACGACACAGATTAGAATTACTTAGGTGCACATTTCCTCACTGCCTGGCGTTTTACTGAATTATTTGGTAATAAAAGCAAAGAGTAACCGCACATTTTAGGTAGACAAACGTGTTGTGGAAAAAATAAAGCACCCCCCGTAATACAAATGAACTTGGCAAGACGTCTTAAATAAAGAATTCAAAGAGAGTTCGGCGCCAAAGTTCCACCGCAAACTCACCTGATTAGATTCTCTGCCTCCGGACGGAGAGGAACCCAAACAAGACTCTGCCCTTCGGCTGAACCTCGCCTGAGAAAAATAGATGGGTTCCCGAAACCTGGTTTATGCAGGGTCTACGGGAAATTTTGGCCGAGCTCAAAGGCTAGGATTTCCTCCTTAAAATTAGGCCTTGTGTCACATCCAGCCTCGGTGAGGAAGTAGATGCCCAGTAGATACTCAGTGTTACAACGCGAACTCAACAAGTCGGAGAGGAAACCAAACTAGGCTCTGCTGAAGGGCAGAGTCTCGTCTGGGGAAAATTAGACAAGAGCCCGACCCTGCTTTATGCCTACGGAATTTTTTCTTCCCGAGCTTAAGGATTCAGAATTTTCACGTTACAAGCCGACCTTGTATAATATCCGGCTTCAGTGGGGAGATTCCTGGTAAATATCCAGATTACCGAGGGCAGAGAACAGATTACTTCGGGTAGAGAACGACTCAGTCAGGGATCGGTCTACGGACTGAGATTCGGCTGAGAACGACAAATAAGCTCCCTGCCTTTGGGCAGAGTTCAACAGTCGAGGTTCTATCTATCTCGACTGAAAAATGCAGCGGTTAAAATTTTGACCCTTGTCCCGAGTGTCTGCGTTCAGGTTTTGTACGTAAAGCTCCACCTTGTGTCTCGTCCCGTCTCCGTGGTGGGGAGAGTTCACTGTAAATACTCAGAGGTCTGAGGGAGTTCTGATAGTGTTCGTTAGAGATACCGTTGAAGTCAGTCGAGACATAATAGTATAACCGTTTGTAGCGAGTTATAACCATAAGAGATTTATTTGGTGATACCCAAACAGCATGCGACAAATTTCAAATGTCAACTGAATATTTAGTTATATGCATCAGGTTGTATTGAGCTACAGGGTACCAGAAGGAAAAATTTAGTTATTTGCTGATGTCACGCTCTTCTACATCTCCTATAAATCATCTTCAGCTATTGACTTTTGAAGTATCAGTCATAAATGCAATATTTCATAACAGCTTTTATACTCGCGTTATACTGCACCAAGTTGCCGCATTTTAAATTCGCGGCATTTCATTTTTGACAAATGCACTTTCCTTCTTTTTCACTGTAATTGGTGCATCTACTTCCGCCATTAAACTCCCTATCATTATTCCAGCAGATCGTTTAGTATTGGAACATAAAACGGTTTTATTTGGCTGAATGCATAACTTTAGATAGTTTTTTTTTCTTTTTAGAAAGAAATAAAGTGGAAGATTCTTTCATGAGTCAAGAAATCACGACTTTGACAAATGAAGCAGCAAACATTTTGCAAACAAATCCCGGAGCTTCTTAATTCTATCTTCGGGGAGTCTGTTGAATTGATTCTCTTGTTTATGAAAATATAAAGAGAATATTTATTACGAACGCTCTGTGCTTTAGGGATGTTGGGGAATACATTTCAGAAGAGCCCATAATTAGAATATGGCTTATGCATTAATACTGCAGGAAAATATCGTGATATATCGGAACTTTTATGCCTGTTACATTTGACATGTCATATAAAATGAAGTGGGTTATCTGCTGGGTTTAGTGAAAGTGCGAACCTTGTTAGTTCAAATGGAGACACCAAAAAATCAAATATGTGATTTAAAAAAAAAGAAATGGTTAAAGGAGAAGCTGAAAAAAGAGAAAATATCTTGATTTTCAATACTCTCCGATGTCCACGTAAGACATTAGTACATCCGTTATATACAAACAGCTTACAAGGAACAGAATAATTCATAGAACATAATTCCCCCAAAAAGTCATACTTGAAAACATTTTATATACTATAAAATATAAATATACCATACAAAGTTGCAATGTCTTGTGTGTGTGTGTGTGTGTGTGTGTGTGTGTGTGTGTGTGTGTGTGTTGCAGATGGGAATGATCATATTTTCTACTTTATTCACGCAAAAGGAGCGATTTCCAATGAGAATAGGTCGAAAGTATGTTTGAGTCTGTGTCACTGAACCAGTTATAAATAACCAGAAATATGCAAGGGTTCTTTAAAGGGAACAGAATTAAAAAATACAGTCAGAAATAATTAATTATTTTTATAAGCAAAAGATGTCTAATTGTGTTCAAACGCAGTAATTCTATGCCAACACGCTACAATACAAATAGACATGTACATTTTTACAATTTTCTGCACTTACAAACGTTATGAATAACACCATATATATATATATTGAAAATCGTTGGAAAATGAATTAAACGAAAAAAACAGTAATGATGAAAGTGAAGAGTAAAAGAAGAGAGGAAACTATGATAAAAGATATATATAGCATTGCTCATTCAGTAAAATGAATTAGATCACTCTAGCTATTTGGCGCGTATAATGATAATATATGCGCTAAAAAGTCTGCCTTAATCCACCGAACGCCCATAGCCCAGAGGTAGAATCGCCGACTGACGCCAATTCGGTCGGGTTTCAATCCTGGGTTAAAAAGCAATCGGACTCTAATCGTACTGATGAGCTGTGATACAGCGAAACAGATCTGTCTGCGAATGACAATATATATATATATCAAAGGAAGGGGAAATATAAATAATTAGCGAGGGAAGATTAAAATAAAATATCCCCGAACAAATTTAGAGACTTTACAAAATCCTTCAGCCGGCAGGGAGAAGGTTTCCGTAATGATGACAAAATCTTTATATGATTATTGGAACCCGCCCTATGAATGGCTTTAAATCACTCTTTCTTATAAGACTTGGCACATGCTATATTCTTCACTAAATGTTGAGCAATAGCTGATTCCATGTTTGTAGAGGGAAGGTAACGCAATATTTTAAGTAAGAAATTTCTTATTTTTACTTCACTAGAATATTTTGTCCTTTACCTTTCCAGGTTTAATAACATTTCCTTTTTACTTTTCCAGGTTTAAGAATATTACTTTTCAGGCGTGCATTTTTCCATGTAATCAATGATTTTTCCAGATATTGCAATTAATTTTATATGAAGTTAATGCTGAAAACTGTGTTCAAAGATATAAAAAGAAAAAACATTAATATTCAATTGATTAAAAATAAATTAAAAAATTGATTCAGTTAAAAAGTTAAAAAGAATAAGATTTATTATTAAAAGCGTTAGTCACTCACTTATGTACTTATGTATTAAGTCTCCCTTTTTGGACTTCACATATTTTTATGTAACTTTTTCTACTCAACCAAAATTCAAATCTTATTTTCAAAATGGAGCTAAGGAGGTGTTCTATCTAAATCTGTAAACTGTTTTAAATTTGGTTGAGAACTGAATTGAAAAGCTTCCCAGATTCACTCAATGTCGGACTTAAGAATATAATATTGCCGTGGTTGAATGACAAGCACGACCGTGGTTGAATGATATTATTAATATTAATAAAAATTGATGACTGATATCATTCACGAAAGTTAATAAATTATTACAAAAAAATGATAAAAAATAACATGATAAATTTAATGCTGAAAACCACATTCAGAAATATTAAAAAGAAAAAAATTATATGGAATTGATTAAAAAAAACAATAAAAAATGATTATTTATAATTAATTCTGATAATCAATTCTAATGATGATAAAGTGATAAGTGATCAGCAAAGTTTCATTGACAAAAATGATAAAGATATCATCAGAATTTAAATGTTGAAAACCGCATGCAAAAATAATAAATAGAAAAAGTTACAAAGAATAAGATTTACTATTAGAAGCATTAGTCATTCACTTATGTACTTATGTAGTTGGTCTTCCATTTCGGACATCACATATTTTCATGTAACGCTTTTTTTACTAAATCAAAATATAATTATTTTTTCAAAATGTAGCTAAGGGGGTGTTCTATCTAACTCTGTAAACTGTTTAAAATTAGGTTCAGAACTAAATTAGTGGTGAAACTTGAAAGCTGCCTAGACTCACTTAATGTCGGACTTAATTATATATTCAACCACTGCCGTAATATATATATAATTATATTCAACCACTGCCGTAGTTGAATGATATAGCATACCCTCAAACTATGTTTTTATCATATATATATATATACATATATATATATATATAGTTGTAGAAAAGACAGAGGGAAGCCACGTCAAGTCAAGATACAAGGTCACGATTCGTTACATTGATTTTTTTTCATGCACCTCGAGATGAATAGCAGGGTCAACCGACCAGATGTGACAAAAGTATTCAATGCACGAACGAATAGTAGATTCGAAGAGGGTTCCCCAGGGTTCTTAAAAACGGGAATTACAGATGATGACTTCCAATAAGCTGGAAAGCATAAAGCTGAGAAACAACATTTGTAGAGTTTGGAGGGAATTGAATCCAACTCAAGAAGAAAAGCGTGTCCTTCAAGGTTAATGGGAATGCGTGAGGAAGTCCACAACTTGCGTGTGAGATTGAGTGATTGAGACGTTCAGGCTTTGGATGCCAGCTAGATCAGTGAAAGATTGTTTAAGCCACTTAGTATGATGGGCATTAAAGTCACCGAACAAAAGTATATTCGCAAATGGATGTAGTGGAAATTGCCTCGTCTATGTTATCAGAAATACTATCTAGCACGAAAAAAGTTATGACAGGAAGGGGAGCAATGGACAAAGAAATGATAGCTGACTGATAGTTCAATATGAAGAGACGTTATCACCATCCAAACATATCACAAAACCTCGTGAGAGTGCCACTACTAAGAATGAGAAGAGGAAAGAAACCGGGAACGCCTTTCCAAACAGAAAACAAGAGATGAGCCTCTACTTCAAGAGAAATTGGAGAATCATGGACATGGTGATATATATATAGCAATCGGAGTCTAACCGTACTGATGAGCTGTGATACAGCGAAACAGATCAGTCTTCGGATGACAATATATATATATATATGGCATATGGCATATATGTGGTCAACAGCGAACAGTCTGTTTCATGCTTGAACACAAACTTCAGGCCAAAGATGGTCTGAAAATTATACAAACATGAAACACCCACTTATTGGTTTTCAATATTCGACTGACAAACAAGAGTTGTGTAATATTTTGATGTATTATTTACATCAACCACGGATCCTTCTGAGTTTCTATATAATCAAAATCAAAATCAGATGGCCGAATAGAATCATATTGAACCAATAGCTCTTCTTCTCTGTCGGTGAATGTTTTGTTGAACGTAGACTCTCCCCAGATTATCGGGATGTGGGTGAGGGAAATGCCTCATTATCCTAGTAAGCTGGCTTAAGGCGTGATAATAGGAGCGGATGTGACACGCTTGGACGATCATATCTCTTTTCGATTCATGATTGCTCGGGTGTATTTGCAAGTAAGTATATGTAATGAACCCGACTGGAATTGAAACTCAGTTCTCCGATATTTCATTCCAAGCTGTATCCATTACATGTTATCCATCGCACTTTAAAAGCTTACAAGCTGGTATTTCAAAGTGATCACTCACCCAGGTACTGACCGAGGTCGGCATTGCTTAACTCCGGTTATCGGGCGAGCACCGGCATTATAAAATAATATAGCTATAAGCCAAGGCATAGCTTAAAATGTTAAACAAAACATGTGTTGTGCTTGATTACAAAAGTCCCAGTCATACCCCGGCATCCAAAACTTGTGTCCTTGTCTCACAGTAAGCTAATGCGGCACTAAGTATTTTATTTTCTTAATTACGAGGGTCATTCAATAAATAAGGTGAATCTTTCGGTATAAGAACTTCTAGCTAGAACAAGGAACGCCATATTCATGATTAGGATGCTCTCTGAAAGGGCATTACAAATGAAGAAAGACTTGTACCTATGCTTCATTGATTACGCGAAAGCATTCGACAAAATACGACACAAAGAATTGATGGAAATGCTAGGCAACCTCGACATTTTCGGCAAAGATATAAGAATAATCAAGAATCTCTACTGGCAGCAAACGGCCTGCATACGGACAGGTAACGACTCAGTAGATACACAAAGATAGAAAAAGGCGTAAGACAAGGATGTGTCTTTTCACCGGATTTGTTCAACCTATACAGCTAGAATATTTTGAGGACCCTAGATGACACACCAGGATTTGTTATTGGAGGTCACAACCTGAACAACATAAGATACGCGGACGATACAGTACTGATTGCGGACACGGAAAGAAAACTGCAAGATCTCATACAGAAAGTAGCAGTGGAGAGTGAGAAGAAGGGACTACAAATAAACTTTAAGAAAACTGAGTGCATGGTCATCAGCAAAAGATACAATCCAAAATGCCAAATACAGGTGGGGGATAACAGAATCAAACAAGTCCAAGAATTTAAGTACCTAGGAAGTGTTCTAACAGGAGATGGAAAGTGCGACACGGACATCCGAAGGCGAATTGGCATGGCAAAGGACGCGTTCCAGAAAATGAGCAAAATACTAACACACAGGAAGATCTCAATAGAAACGAAGAAAAGAGTGCTAGACTGCTACGTGATGTCAGTTCTTCAATACGGCTGTGAATGCTGGACAATATCATCGAAAATGAGGACAAAACTGGAAGCGGCCGAAATGTGGTTCTACAGAAGGATGCTACGGATATCGTGGACTGAGCATACAAGCAACGACGAAGTGTTAGAAAGAATGGCAACAAAAAGGAAATTGATGCTGAGCATCAGGAAGAGACAACTGAAGTTCCTGGGACATGCAATGAGGAAGGAGAGCCTGGAGAACCTGATACTGACTGGTCAGATAGAAGGAAGGAGAGACAGAGGAAGGCAGCGGATAACATATTTGCAGGGTCTGATCAGGTGGATGACGGAACGGGGGTTGCCAGGAGCAACAGGAGCAAACATACTAAGAGCCACAAGGGATAGGGAGATGTGGAGATCCATGATAGCCTACGTCCTGAAGGGACAGGGCACATAGAAGAAGAAGAAGAAGAATACAGATAGAAGCCTTTTTTTCCCCTTTACTTCTTTTTCAAAGGGATTTAATTTTTTTGCAGATTGAAAAAGGTTTTGGAGATTAACAAAGATGGCCGACCAAGAAGCATGCTTCAGGATTGAACAGAGGTCAGTCATCAAGTTTTTGGTTGCTGAAGGGTACAAACCAGTTGAAATTCATAGAAGAATGTCAACTACGTATGGTGCCACATGTTTCAGCCAAAAAATGTCTACAAGTGGGCTGAATTGTTTAAAGAAAGACGGAGCAGTGTTGAGGATGAAGACAGGCCTGGGAGGCCTACAGAAGTGAGGTCTCCTGAGGTGATCGAATTAGTCAACTAATTTAGTCTGACAGAAGGGTGACAATGGATGACATTGCAAGGACTTTAAGCCTATCTGTTGGGACAGCACACAAAATTGTCCATGATCATCAGTCACACGGAGTCGTCATGCATCAAGACAACGCAAGGCCTCACATACCAGCCCAAATGGTGCAGACCATCAACGAGCTGGGCTGAGAACTGCTTCCTCATCTCTCTTACAGCCCAGACCTTGCCCCTTCAGACTTTCACCTATTTGGGCCCTTGAAAGCGTTCACGAGAGGCACGAAGTTTGAAAGTGACGATAAAGTCGAAAATGCTGTGAGCGATTGGCTCAGACATCAGTCCAAAGATTTTTACGCTGAGGAAATACAGAAGCTTGTACACAGATGGGAAAAGTGTGTGACACTGCTGGGAGATTACGTTGAAAAATTTAAAAAAAGTAAGCTTCTATCTGTATTAAAAGTCCTTATACCGAAAAATTTACCTTATTTATTGTATGACCCTCGTATTAAGATAATTTCATAAGCTAGTCGATTTTATGATGGCTTACGGGCTAAAAGTAAAATAAAAAGTTATTTAATTTTCCACAATTCCACAGTCTCATAATTCTACAATTCTACAGTCTCACAATTTAACTGACGAAATATCAATTATGTTCCCCATTAATACGAGGTAAGTGTTATCTTTCTTGAACTCAAATGACTTCTTTTGTAAGTTAATTTAAACATGCGATATATCTTTCCATGTCTCCAGCAGTGAATAGTCTTACGTTCGTGATTCTTTTCCAGGAGATTTCAATTCCTATAAAAGTATTTGCCATTCCTTTTTTCTTTTACGTTAGCACAGAAAATATGTATGTTTGTGAGTCTACTCTTTGTAAAAGTTACTACTTTAATTTCAGATTATTGAATCTTAAAATTCTTAATAATTGAATAAATTAGGAAATAGTATTTTATAAATAAATATATGTTCATAATTATTTTATAAAAATACATAAAATTTAAAAGGTTAATCTATAAAGATTTGTTAACATTTTAATCACATCTTCTGTAAAGGTAAACCCTATTAAAAACTGATTTTATATATTGAGATATGACTATAAAGATCCTTAAAAATAATTTAAACAAACGTTTGCGTTTAAAAATTATTTTAATGCAATTAGAGATATTTTATCAATATAGCATTCAGTTTCTTCAAACACTATCTTTTGGTTTTAGATCATCTTTAAATGCTAAGTTAGCGCGAAGCAGATTTCGTATTAAACGATAAGGTTTGGTCTAAATTCAGTTGATAAATTTATTTAATTGCTGATGTCTATTTTAATAATTGCGATGTTTCTTTTGTACTTTGAACGAATGAACTATATTAATTAAAGTCAATTTTAACAATTTTAAAAAAATGCTATATTGAATTTGGGTCGACCATTTTTCTCTACAGTTTTTCCAGTACAAGTTTATCCTGTAGAAGTAGGGAGATGAGTATTGTTTTTTTTAATTGGCCTTGTGTGAAACATAACCAAACTTCCTACATTTTACAGGTTTTATCCAGAATTATCAGAAGGTTATCAGATTATGGATTTGTGGAAGAATAAAAGTATACCTTTTGCATGTTTAAATAGAAATTTATTAATAGAACAGAATAACATGTTGTTGCTAGAAGTTAAACGTTCAATGAGAAACAGCATTAAGAAGTTAAGGGTAACAAGAGTTCGTAGTAGTAACTTGTGTGGGTGTAAGCAGGAATGTATGTATGTATGTATGTATGTATGTATGTATGTATGTATGTATGTATGTATGAGCGTTGTCTTTGGGTAGGAATGTCTTTGAAGAATTCGATCAGTCTTAAAGGGTTCCGTTCGATTAGCAAGTATAAAAAAAGAGACAGGTGAACGATGAAGAGGAAGGAGGTGAGAGAGAAAGAGAGAGGTAATAATAGCGATCGCTTGATGTTTGCCAAGGGTACGTGTTAATTAAACTCGTCTCCTTCCTCTCTGGCGACAGTCGAATTTTCTCCGTCTTTTATTTCGTTTGTGGGGCTCGAAAAGGTCATTTGGAAATTCACTCCCGGGTGTGATTCCATTAGACAACGAACAAACTTCATGTCATCTCGCGAAAATGGTCCATAAAATAGATTTTGTTTCTGATAATTGAAGATTATTTGAATCTTGCTTTTTTAGATGTTTCCTAGTTTTCTATTGGCCGAAAAATATTTCGCATCAAGGTGTGAAATTTAACGAGTTTTATTTTGTATTTGGTTTTGCGTGTCTGTTCAGCAAGGTATAGTAAATTCGAATTAATTTGTTTATTTCTAACAAAATCAATGAGTCAGCGCTTAGCATTTTAATTTTAAATCTAGATCCTGTTATCTAGATCTAGATATTGTTTCTACAATCCTTCACGATAATTTTGCTGTTTTATTCAACTATTTTCTGTTTACCCGTTCGAAAGTAATAGTAATTCTATTTAATTTCTTTTATGCCATATGCCACATGCCACATATGATGGTATATATGATCTCCTCCATTTGCAATTAATAAAATAGCGTTAGATAGAATTACTGATAGTCTGAACAAACCTTCCCAAAGTAGTGAGTGCCGCGAATGTAATTCAGAGAAATACTTTAATTCTAGCTATAGGACCGTTATTTGCTGATTGTTGTATTTTTCCTGGAAAAAAATAAAAGGCTTCGAATGTATACTTAAAACTTAAATCAATCTACAAAATTAAAAATAACTGTACTGGAAAACATTGGCAATATTGGAACAATGACTCAACGTTCTCTATTTTAATTTAAACCAGATTGCAGACAGCAATTCACTCTATCCGAACGATTAGGAACTTCGACGTAGTATAACGATTAGCAAGCTAGTCCTCTAGATCAATTACCAATGAATAAAGAGTTCTATTGTCAATGGATGCCCCAAACTTTTCGATTTGTACCATATGCAAAAAGACCATTCCCTTCCTCCGGATGGTTTTGACCATTTTCGATTACAATATTTACCTTTATATAATTATGTTTTGATCGAGTTATTTAAATTTTCTATTTAATTTCAAGTTTTTATATCAGAAGAAATTCCGGGTACATATGACACGTGAAGTCATTTATGGAGATTTCTTTCGACCAAAATAAAATGTAACGTGAAGCTGGAATGTACAAAATTTAGCGCTATTATAGTATGTATTGTTATAATAAGTGCAATGTATATCGTCTCGGAGCGAGAAAACAGAGTACCAAGTTCGAATTTCAGTCGGGATTGTTACGCTCAAATACCTTTTGGAAAGGTATAAATCAAATTCTTCTCCCTCAGCTATGGATTAAATAGCAAGCCGAAAGCATGGAGCACCCAATGAGGATCGGACTCACTCCTCAGTCGTAATTGATCTTGCAAGACAAGCTTGTCAACCATTACACCCACGCCAAGTATTTATACCCAGTTTAATATTATTTGTTCTTGAATTTTTATTCTATTCAAAAAAGAATTCTTATCTATGACCTTGATGACTGCTCACTGGCGTAAATAAACGTATGTTTTTTTGTCAAGATATTTTAAGTAAAATGTAAGCATTACTTTTATAAAATCCAGTTGATTAATCTTTAAATTCATATTTCCAACATGTCTCAGACAAATATTGAATTTTTAAATTTGTTTACATTTTTCGTCTATCATGGCGATTCAATGAGTGACTAGTGAACGTGAGTTGGTCAGTTAAGCGCCATACGTGATATACGCTTGGGCGATCATGTCTCTTACGACTAGGCAGAAGATTTTCCCGCAGTAGGCTGCCGTTCCTTTCTGTGGTAAACTGGTTGCCAGCCAAGGACTCAGTCTGTCCTGCTATTCAACCCTTAGCTGGAGGGAGAATAGACAAATATCATCTCACTTCAGGCGACCTGCTTTCGAATAAACAATATAGCTTTTGTTTCCCAGGGATACTTGCGCGTAATTGAATATAAGGCAACTAGACTGAAATTCGAACTCGGATCTTTGGTTTCTCGTTCCGAGTCGTTACACTACACCAGTGAACATGAGAATGTTTTAATAATTTCTATAAACATTTATACAGAAAATTATTTTTATTTTTATACAGATTAGCTTTTTATCTTTCAAATAAAAGCAAAATCTTATTTAAAAGAAGACACTAAATTATCTTAAATGAATTTATGTTTTTTAGCTCAAATTTTGACGGTACCTACATTCTACACATGTCGTCGTAATTTCTTTTCGCGATAAGAAAAATATACTAACCCTGTTGTTTTAACTTTAATTAAATCTACAAATAGTTAAATTAGATTGAAATAAACTATTCAGAAATTGATAAATAATTACTAGTAAAATATATATATTTCTCCTGTTTAAGATGCCGAGAGATATTTTGGGGGAGAAGTATTTTGAGATGTACGTCGTGATGTAATGGATATCGGCTCGGAATGAAAACTCGGAGAGCCGAATTCGAATTCCTGGTGAATTCAAAGCATTCGCTTACTCGTAAATACTCATCTCTTTACCCTCCGCCTATGGGTTGAATAGCTAGACTATTTTGGTTCCATAGCTTTTGTTGGCAACCAGTCTACCGCAACCTACTGCGTGAAAAAATCTTCTGCCTAGTCAGTCATTTATCGAAAGAGAGATGATCACCCAAGCGTGTATCACGTATAGTATCAATTGACTGATTTGTGGATGGGTTTTGTGTTATATGGTAATTTTCACTTTGTAAATAACTTTTTTCCTGCAAAATCTTTTTTGTGATAAAATGCTTAACTAAAATTGCAATTTTTTTTAAATAAAAAGATGAGTTAAATATCTCACTTCACGCAGCCTACGTTTTGGTTATAAACAATATGCCTTTCCTTTTTCTAGGTGTTTACGGTTATTAGTGAATTAGTCTATCAGATAAGAACTGCCAGGCTCAGGCTATGAATTTAGATATCTCGAAGACGTTCGACAGAGTTTGACATTTTGGTCTTCTTTGCAAGCTCAAGGACTATGTTGTCTATGGTCGGATATTTCGCTCAATCGCTCTTAATCGTGTAACGAAAGTCATGGTGAATAGACGCACTTCTAGATTATTTCACATTAATTGAGGAGGCCTCGAGGGCTCTATCCTTGGACCTTCCTTATTTCTTATCTTCATCAACGACCTTCCTGATGTCATCAGTTCCCAACTAGGTATAAATTCTGATGTCACAACTATTTATTCCTATCTTAAAAGTAAAACTGGCAGCTGCTCTTGAAAATGACCTCCAATCAAGTGCTATCTGGAGCAAGGAATTGCTTGTAAATTTTAACGCTTCCAGAACGAGCTTGCTATTTTTAATCACTATAGGGAAACTTTTTTTTTCCTTTTCATCAGCATGGCTGGTGCTAACTTTTAGGAGAGCAAATCATTGCTTCTTTGGGGTCTCACGTTCTGGCATGAAATGGAGTAATTATGGTGTAAAATGAAATAAAACCAATAAATATAAATAATAATGAAGAAGAAAAGAAAAACTAAACTAATTTTCCCATGATCTATGTAGGGTTTTCTGATCACATGCGCGATTTTATGACGCCACTTCCAGAAAGAAAATAAACTTTCTTTTTTCCACTTTCCAACAACAGCAGTCGGACATGTTTAGCCATATTCACGAGGTAAGTTAATTGGTGGTTCAAGCTCAGCGCAAAGCTGACTTGAGTTTGACCATTTTAACCATTATTATTGTAACTTACTTCTGAACCAAAAAGGAAAATGGACACACCCAAGAAACATTTGGTTCCACTACAGATACCATGAAAGGAATAAACGTCCGTAGCAACAACTCAAGTTGTCGCATCTTCTTTGAAATAGATCACGCACTTTCACCTAAAAGGCAAACAAACCCTACAACAAATTTACCCACCATAATTATATTGAATTGATTGCAAGGTCTGCTTGTTTCACCATGTCGTGTTAGACATTTTTCTCGTTAGAATCGATTTTTTTCGATATCACCCAATGCAAGGCAGTAAAGCCACTATGGCATAAGTTTCTGGGCATGGAAGAATTTGGAAGAAAAACATTAATAATGAGCTGGTAAAGAGTAATCAGAAAGATTGTAGATATCGGTTGACATTGCATTTAAATTTTTGCAGATTTAGATTCTCTGGAAAGTTTGGAGCCGGAAGTTATTTCAACAGAGTCAGGTGCAAGAAAAGAAACTGTTAGCATAGAACTTTCGGCTACATCTAGCCAGCTCAACTGTAAACTAATAAGATCTCGACGCAAGTTTAGTACTGTGCTTAAATTTAAAAAGTCTAGGAGTCATAGCAAAGTGCTCATCCGAACAATTACTATGAAAGTATTTATAGAAAAGACACAGAGGCAACCTTACAGCGGTGGAAATGTAACTGAAGCCGAGTCGCCAGATCAGGACCAATAATATTTCTGATTCTTCTTTGGATCTTATCAAAGAGTTGAATGTAAATAGAAGGGGCATCGAACCATAAGTGGCAACATTATTCTAAACATGGACGAACGATAGACACAGATAATGTATAATAGATTCTGGAGAGAAAATTGTCTCGCACTACAAAGTGAAGCCATTTTTAGCTGCCATATCTAATCTAGTGCTCTTTCTATATATTTCGAGATTCTCAACAAAATCCAAAGAAATCCCTGTAATATTCATTACCTTCATCTCGGCCGATCACTTTCCCACCAACGTGAACTGGCTTTGTCTTTTCTATAAATATTTGCATTGCAGTTGTTCAGGTAAACTTCCCTCAGGGTTAGAGAGAGGATTTATTTGTGACATTTAATGTTCCTCTAAGATGTTTTACATGTTGCTGATTTTACTGCTATAAACAATTTTTGCATAGTAAACCTCGCTTACATTTAAGACCTCTTATTTTGAATTATCGTTCATTTTTTAAATGCCACGCATAAAAAATGAAACGAAATTATGTTTGTTCGAAAGGCAATATGATTTATTTCACCTTTTTTTTTCATAAGTAAAAACTGAAATACAATTTAAAATTTGATTGATAAGTCAGATTTGTAAAAGAAAAATAAGAGGCTGGACGCATTTTGTTTGGATCTGAAAATAAAATGAAAATAGCGCCCGAAATACAATATATTTCATTTTTACTATTATAGTCAAAATAAAAGCTCTCAAAATTTCTTTGGTATGTCCGTTTTTCTTTTTGCTTCAGAAGTAAGTTACGATAAAACGGTTAAAATGATTGAGCTCAAGTCAGCTTTGCGCTGAGCTGGAACGACCAATTCATTTTATGAGTAGAACTGCCAAAACACGTCCGACTGCTGTCGTTAGAAAATGGAAAAATGAAAGATTCTGTTCTTTCTGGAACTGACGTCCTAAAATCGCGCATGTTACCAGAAACCCCTCCCTGCATCATGGGTAAATTAATTTATTTTTATTTTTGTCTACATTAACAAAAACAAAATCTTGCAAATATATTTGAATTTGTAAAGAATAGTATTTAAGGCAGGGGCATACGGAAGCTTAGAAAAATCCACGCACCTCAATTTAATTAAAGTATTTTTGTATATTGTTGCAGGAATTCCCTCTTTTGGTGCGAAGCGTTGTAGTTATTTCTGGCAATATTTAATGCCTTCTGGAAAATTTGTCGCTCAAACAATATTTGGTGGATTCATATGAATCTGGGTAAAAATAAGAAATACAAAATATGAATTTGAAAACCAACAACAATTAAATCTATATTATTAACAAAAGGAATTACATGCATACACATTTGAGAGTAAAGACGGACATAAAAATATACTATGATGTACATGCTTGTTTGTGCGTGTTATACAATAGTGTGTGATACATACGTGTGTGTATGTTTGTGTGGGTGATAGTTAAATACCAAGGAAACGAACGTGCTCCGGTGGCTACGTGCGACTACATTTGAAAGCAAGAGGAAAAAGAGGAAGGAAATGATTAACTTTTTATACACTTAAATAGCGACGCCTAACGGGCATTTTTTTTTTTTTTTTTTTTTTTTGACGAAGCTAAGTGGACCCCATTCGACCAAGAAGATCATCATCAAAGCTGTTTCGAATTGAAAACACCTTGCAAATTAGGGTTATTTCTCATCTTCATTGTTGCTGCTCATTTTCGATCATATGATCAGAACCCATTTATGCTCCTTTCAAAGCCACGATGCCATCCTTTGGCTTATACAGCAAAAGTGCTGGGCAGATCTTGGTAACCGGTAATACATAGGGTTTTGAATTTAAAGCTGTCCGTCTCTCATACTGGTTGCCAACCACAGCTGAAGAATCTTGTCTGTCCTGGGATGTAACCTCTATCTGGAGGGAGAAAAGGTGGATTCATGCGATTACCAAGGGTATTTGTGCGAAAGTGAATGCAAGGTCTCAACCAGAAAGTGACCTTTCTGATTTCTCAATGCTGCAAAAATACAAGGCCAAGTAAAGAAACACGTTCAGCCTGAACTCATTCTGCTTTGTACGGAATATTTACTTGTAACAGTGACACGTCTCTTTTGGACAAATGAGGATTGACGGTTAAGGGTCCATTAAATGCTACTGATCTTTTTTACTTGTTTTATGAATATTTGTCCATTTGTAGTTTTTGACCAGTGTGTGTATGTGTGTTTCACTTACCATTATAGATACTCAAGCAAGCAGTTAATGACAATGAGTAAACGAAGACAATTGTAACTAAAGAATAGTCTCCAAACGAGATACGAATTTTCATCACTTTTACCTTGAAGCCTGTCTATGTTTAGCAGCGATTCTATCGATCGAACTTTCACAGCCTTATGTTAGGCAAATCAAATTTTCCCCTTAAACTTGTAGCAAACGTTAAAACCTTTTCACTTGAAACGCATGAGTTAAAAACCTTATCAACAGCAGCGATCCTATTGCAGCTTTTGGGGAACGTGAACTTGAAGACGCTAATTCTCTTTCCCTGTGGAACCGAGATCAGAATAGGACGCTAAAATTAGTGCACCGTGCAGTAGCTATAGGTGGCTTAGACTATACACATCCCTCACTGTGTAATTCACCAGCAGAGTAAGTTCAACTTTTTCTTCATTCTTTACAGAGACTCTTGAAATTTTATCTTTTTTTCTTCTTCGTGTGCCGTGTCCTTTCAGAACGTAGAAGATCATGGACTTCCACTTGGCTCTGTCTCTTGTCGCTCTCAATATTTTTTCTCTTGGTATCTCTTCTAAGCCCCGCTCCGCCATCCATTTGCTCAAACCTAACAAATACGTCTCGCGCTGCACTCTCCTGTCTCTCCTTCCTTTGATCCGACCTCTGAGGCCCTCCTTTATTGCGTATCCCAGGAACATCATTTGTCTCTTTCTGATATTAAGTATGATTTTTCTTCTCGTTTGCATCATTTCTAATAACTCATCATTGCATATGTGCTTCATCCATGGTATCCTCAGCATCCTTCTGTAAAACCACATTTCTGGTGCTTCAAGTCTCTTCTTCATCCGTGATGAGGTCGTCCAACATTCACTTTCATACAGAAAGACAGATATCACATAACCATCCAGCACTCTTTTCTTTGTTTCTAATGAGATTTTCATATCTTTCAGTACTCTGGTTAGCTTCTGAAATGCGTCTTTGGCCATGCCAATACGTCTTTAGATCTCCATGTTGCACCTCTGTCAAAATACTTACCAGGTATTTGAATTTTATACTTGTTTTATTTTAGTTTTCCTGACTTGTAGTTGGCATATTGGACTCCTCTTTTTGCTGATGACCATACATTCAATTTTCTTTAAGTTTATGCTTAGTCTTTTCTTCTCACTTTCTTTTGATACATTCTGTAGAATGTCCTGCATTTTCCTTTCCGGGTTTCCTATCAGCACCGTGTCATCTGTGAATCTGATATTGTTGAAATTGTGGCCGCCAATGACAAATCCCGGAAAGACTTTTATTTATCTCATAATTACTTCGCTGTACAGGCTGAAAAGATCCCGTGAAAAAACACATCTTTGTCTTACGCCTCTTTCTGTTTTTGCAGATCTGCTGAGTTCACTTCCTATCTGTACACAAGCGATTTGCTGCCAGTGTAGATTCTTAATTATCCTAACGCCTTTTCCGAAAATGTCGAGGTTGTCGATCATCGCTATCAAGTCCTTGTATCGTACTTTATCGAATGCCTTTGCGTACTCTATAAAGTACCGATAAATGTCCTTCTGCATTTGTATTGCTCGTGCAGATAGAATTCTGAGCATGAATAATGCATTCCTCGTTCCAGTATCTTTAATGAACCCACATTGTTCTTGTCCTATATCTGGGTCGATTCTGCTGCGGACTCTGTTCATCAGAATCCGGATGATGAGTTTTGTTATGTGGCTCATTAAACTGATTGTTTGATGGAGCTCACATTCCTTTGCACCTGGCTTCTTAGGTAGTGTTATGAAGATTGATCTGCTTAGGTTCTCCGGTATATTGCCGCTGTTGTAGATTTCGTTTATTATTTCTGTTAGTCTGTCTACGCCAAAACTTTCTAGGGACATCAACATCTCTATTACAATTCCGTCTGGTCCCGCTGCTTTGTTTCTCTTCAATTTGGCCATTGCTGATTCCACTTAACCCAGTTACACCAAACTCTGGGGGCCTCAGCGAGGTTAGAGTTCATGGTTAAATAGTAAGTAGCTAAGTATCCTGTGCGTATACAGATAGTAGTAAAATGTAAAGTCTTATATTCCTTCCTCTTTTTAGTATGTCAACGACAAGGTGAGAAAGAAGAAATAAAGTGCCCTGTTGTTGTTGTTGTTGTTGTTGTTGTTGTTGTTGTTGTTGTTGATGATGATGATGCTGTTGATCTCTTAGGTGGCGTGGAGTGAAAATGAAGGAAAGGAAATTGACAGTAAAGGCGAGACGTGACCGAGTCAGATTGAAATTTCTTTCTTACATAGTGACGAGATGCTATCAGATACCGCTCTCATTCTGACTGCCTTTGAGCTGATTTAAATAGGGAAGTTTCTCATGTTGCCGGCTCCAGCAGGCCTTTTCATATCTAGGTGTAAAAAAAAAACGTCATATATAAATTTTCGATTTTTAATCCAATCAGGACCCAGAATTTTGCTTTTCACACTTTGTGAATTTTTTCTTGATCTGGGTTTTTCCAAAATGTTTTTAGTCGTTTAAATCTACTTTTGCGGGTGTGCAATTTTACGTAATGTGTTTTAGTGAGTTGATGGATGATATAGAATTTGCATCCTATAAAACACATTCTTCATTTTCTCATATCTCAAGGCTGTATTTGTTATATTTTTATAATCATTGTTATCAATCGTTTTTAAGTTTCTTTTCTTATATGAATCGGTGTCACCCATTTTTATGAGAAAGTACCATTATTTACACTATTTACAACAATGATGAGGGCAATAGTCCGAATGTAACTAGCGTAAATAATGATGACTCATCATCCGAGAACTGCAGACAGAAATTATCGACTCGGTAAAGACCTGATGATATTCGCCGATAGTGATAAAAACAACAAGGATAAGGACAATATCATCATCTTTATGGTTTCCTTAATGTTTCATTTCATGTGCACTTTGGGGGTGATAATGATTTTTACTGCAATTACTGGAAGTTTATTTAATATATAAATTGTGATATGACTAATTACCAACGCCAATATAAAAAGGATGAACTCGTAAAAAGAACTTTAAACGCAACTTCTGACAAAAGGCATTTTGTGTCCATCGACCATGTTGTATTCATTACTTTTAACTCGCTAAAACTAATGGCAACCAAAAAATTTCAAATATAAAAGACGAACAAATAAACAAACTTGTTTCTTGCTTAAAATAAAATCAATATATTCTCAGAAAAATTACAATTTTTGATGTGAAAATGTGGGTGTCTGTATGAGTACTCGTAAGCGCTTGGTGGTTGTGGCAAAATTACTTACATGCTTCGTCTTTTATGTGCCGTGTCCCATCAGGGCGTAGGCGATCATGTCCCTCCACATCTTGGTGCCCCTTGTAGCTTTTAATAAGTTTCATCTTGTTATATCTTTCAAACCCTGCCCGACATACTTTGTTCAAACCCATCAATTATGACACGCGCTGTTTTCTTCTGTCCCTCCCGATGTCTACCAGAATATCCAAGCCCACCTTCTTCATTACGTGCTCCAGAAATGACAACTGCCTCTTCCTGATGTTAATTAGAAGTTTCCTTTTTGTTTCCATTCTCTCCAAAAGCTGGTCGTTACTCACATGTTCGGCCCATGGTATCGTTGGGGCTTCATATGCATAGAAATTTTGGTTTGGATTTTTTACATGGCCCAAGGCCATTTCCAAAAGAACTTCCTAACTAAATTACTCCATTCCAACAATTATTTTATACGGTTGAAATCATTTATGAAATTAGTAAATGGAACATAGAATAAAATGGTCAAAGCATTATTTGTATTTATGAAAGTGTTTTAATAAATAACAAGAATTACATACTTTGTACAGATGTTGAATGTGTCTGATTTAAAATGTCTGTATAGGATTGTGTTACAGCAATTGAGGTAAGTCGTAAAGTTCTTTGTCACTGGAAGATTTATCAGTGTCATTTATAAGTTTTGTTAGGGATAATATTGTTAGAAGGTTGGTGAAAATTTCTGAGCCCGTTGATAAGTTCATCTTAGTAAACTTTAGAAGAATGATTAGTAAGAGGTGAGTTGGTCTTACATGTTGTGCGTGTTAAGATTCTTGTGCCAACTTTAGTAATATATACAAGTGTTATATAAAGAAATAAAAAGGCATCTACTTGCGTCTTGCAATTAGTGCGGGTGTGTGAGAGAATTGCTTGGAAGAGCGCGAACCCCGCAATAACATGCTGCTACTGGGGGCGGCTGTGAACTGCCTTCCTTAGTGTTCTGTGTTTCTGCTGGAATTGTTCTGTGTCTACCACGTGTCTGCTATATATACATCCCGTAAAAGAGCGGAAAAGCAAGATTATCACGTGATTGTCGCGTGTGTATATGTATTGTACAATGAGTGAATGTAGCTGTGTGGAAATACACGTGATCATATTATCCTCAGCATTCTTCTGTAGAACCATATTTCTGTTATTTCGAATCTCTTCCTCGTCTTTGAGGAGATTATCATTCGCTGACAGACAGAAGAACAGATTTCACGTAATAGTTCAGTATTCATTTCTTTATTTCCAACGAAATTTTCTTGTCTCTAGTTAGCTTTTGGAGTGCGTCTTTGTCAAAAAAAAAAATGAGAAAAGCGAAAGGAAAAAGTGCATTTCTTTTTATGCTATCACGTGACTCTAGTCTAAGGGAGGTAATCCACTTTCGCCATTTATTTTTCTGTTTAATTTCTTTTGTACTTTGTTTTTGGTCGTGTTGTGTGTCCATGGTCAGGATGCCTCAAGACCCGCTAGATGGATTCGGATAAATATTTCAGGGATGATTGATCTCATGACTGGCACACACTGATTAGATTTTGGGTTTGATCCGGTACAGGATAAAATTTCTAGGTTATTTTTCCGTTTTTTTACTGATATTTTCTCGTACGTTTCAGCGGGTGTCAAATACTGAATTACACCCCTAGATTGCTTTACGTCATTACATTTTCTGAATGCACTATTTTTTCCATGAAAATATTATTTACAATAAAAATTTAATATTTATTATCCAAAAGCAAAACAATAAAAATAAATAAATAATAAAATACCCCCCCAAATGAGCCAAAATATATCATCTTAAAAAATAAAAACGAACTCTTCTACAATTTTTGCAGCCTAATTTTTAATTTGACTTTTTTACATTTTTTCTTTTTTTCTTTTTTTTTCTTTTTTGTATTTTCACTCTTGCGAGCGGTCAAGTTCATTGCAGTTATTCGTATTTTACTAATCATCTCTTGCTAACTGCTGAGATGATATCGGTATTGTTTTAGCAGAAGTTTGTGGTTTTTGACTGCTCTTGTTATTTCTTTATTGTTTGCGGTTTGGACTTCTACAAGCTATGAAAAAGATATGGACTCAGATGTTCCTTGCTTTTTAGTGTTTGTATAACAACAGCTCTATTTGAGCCAAAGAAATCTTGATTTTTTTCAATTTTTATAACTACCTCAAAAAATAGATGATTGTATGTTTTATTATTGTTGTTGTTGTTGTTGTTGTTATTATTGAATTAGAACTAAGATATGTTCACAATACTTATCGGAAGCTGACTTGGAGTCTCGTGATTTCTTACTTGTCTTCGCGTCCTGATGATTGACAGATGCCGAAACTCAGAATCAACCGCTGAAAAGTACTGTGATCTTATATTACTTCTGATTCAATAAATATTGCTTTAGATTACTATCGAACAAATTATTAGCGGAAATTCTGTTCACAACGATATGTGCTGAATCACATAATTTGACGTATTTCAGTAGGTAATTATTTTCTTTATGCTAATAACTGTTGTTACCCTAATGCGGTGTTTCTTGACCTTTTTAAGCAACCGCACACCTGGGATGTGCGTTGTGGTACAGTGGATATCGGCTCGGAACGAGGAGCAGAGTTCGAATTCCAGTTGAATCCATTGTAATCACTTACGCGCAAATACCCTTAGGAAAGGTATTAATCCGTCTATTCCTTCCAGTTATGGGTTAAATAACAGAACAGATTGGGTTCTGTAGCCTTGGTCGGCAACCATTCTACCGCAGAAAGCAATGGCAACCTACTGCGGGATAATCTTCTGCCCAGTCAGTCATGTCTCTTTCGAGACATGATCGCCCAAGCGTGTATCACGTATGGCACTTAACTGACTGACACCTGGGAGCAAATCGAAATATCATGGCACATTTGGCAAAATTTTTAAATTACACATTTAAATTATATGAAATAAAACCATAGGTTTAAAAAGAAAGTACACTCACAAATATGAACTTACTTTAGTTCAATTTTTCTATTCAACTATTTGTGCAGCTTATATAGGGTGAGAGATGGGATTTTTTGATGATTTCTTCAATGTTTGGTCGAATGTGCGATAAGCAGACCCTCATTTCCTCTTTAGTTGAGCGTAGTCTTTCTCGCTTATGATCTTTTTTGTTATTTTGAGTTAAGAAGCCTAATTTACATAATAAGAAGTATTTGAAAAAGTTTAATATTCATTCAATTATTCAATTAATCATTACTACTTTCACGCATACATATATGCCGTAACAAACGTTTGATCAATGTGTCAGGAAGGTGACTGCTTAATGTTATTAGTTTGGAGGAGGAAATCCCAGCTGGTGGTATCTTGAGAACGTGCCTGAAAACCATATCACGGTTTGACCCATGTCTTATGAGTTAAATTGGGTAGACAGGACCCTTTGGAAACTGTCAATAGCTGTGCTGGCATGAAGTTCTGGCCTTGTTCAGACTGTTGTTCACGCTAGAAAATGTAATTAAGGTCTGCTCAGCATAGTTGCAGTATAAACCACAGGTGGGCTTGGTGGGTGTTGAACAAACACAAAAATACCTGAACAGGTGCCTGAAATGGGAATTAGCTCATCCTAGTAGGCAAGCAACTATGTATATGATCGATCCACCATACATGCCGTGACATTATTTTACAGCACATTTAAAAGGATCGGTTGAGAATCACTGCTTGGATACATCAGGATTTATGGTAACAACAATAAACGACTGTTTTTTCTTTAATATATACTCGCGGAGTGTGCGTTGTGACGCAGTGGATAACAGATAAAAACAAGAAACCGGAGAGCCGAGTTCTAATTCCAGTTGAATTCGTTGAATTCACTTATGTGGAAAGACCCTTGAAAAAGTTATTAATCTTTTTCTTTTCCCTCCAGCTGTAGCAGAACAGATTGGGTTCTACAACCTTGGTTGGCAACCAATCTATTGCAGAATGTAATGGCAACCTACTGCAGGAAAAGTCATGTCTCTTTTCGAGTTAAGATTACCCAAGTGTGTATCACGTATGTCACTTAACTGACTGATATACTCGAGGTACACAGCGTTTTATGCTAGAGTCACAATTTCTCTTTAAAGGTATTGGCACTTCAGCAACACAATTTGTCTCTGTTATTTCAGTTTTACCTGCTGAAGGTATGTCAAACACCTCTTCATCAGTACCAGATTCTCAAAACGCATAATAAATTAAAACAAGCTATTTTGTTAGCCTATAAAAACGTTGGACAATCTTATGAAGACAATTGTAATCACAAAACGGCCATCAGTTTATTTACAACCAATTTTCTCCCTGTCAGATCGTATTAGCATCAGTGAGGAAAACTACAATATACATTACCGGAAACCTTACATTCGTCTATAGCACCTGTCAAAAAGACACACAAAAAGATCAGCAGATATATATCAAAATGACAGGCTTCAGGAAAAAGCCAAGAAAAACTAAACCTAAAATAAGATTAGAAATTTTCAGGTAGGGTAGAAAAGAGATCACAAGTATGAGAAGTTTTCATTGTTTACTCTTGGCTTATTGTCCTCGTCTTTGTCGTTATCACAGTTTCAACCATTGTGCTTGTCAACAAGGGAATCAGGGAATTTTCAGACAGAACTCTTTATCTAATGTATGGAGGTAGGTTATTCTTGTTCCACTGACCATAAAACTTTTCTAGAAAATAAATTTAAAAAAAGATCCTTAACAAAGAACTTTTGTTGTTCTTTAGCCAAACTTTTAAAGATACAAACAACCTCCTCTATGAAATGCAGCATGGGTTTTGATCAGCCCAATCCACTGGTTACATCCTAAATACCATTACATATACACTTAGTGAGGCCATTGGCAACACACACACCTCAAGGACAGTAATATTAGATATCTCGGAGGCCTTTGACAAGATGTGGCACAAAGTTTTGCTACAAAGCTCTCAAATATGGAATCACTGGAAAGGTTTTAACCACTGCTCTTTGGAACAGACTCCCAAGAGGATGTTTCCTTGATCCCTAATCTTAACTTTTGAACAAGTTAAGATTAGTGATCAAGGAAACATCTAGAGTTAATTGTTACCTTCCCTTCCTACCTATATAAATGACCCTCTGCTTTTGCGTGGTCCTCGAACTTTGTACTAGGTGAACTTTAAAAAAAACGAAAACGTAATTTATATTTACATATATTGGTTGTTTAATAATTATTTTGTGCATTGTGGTGTATTGAATAATGGCTAGGAATGAGAAGTCAAAAAGCCAGTCAGGTTCGTTACATTCACTTCCGGGCAAATACTCTTGGGAAAGGTATGAATCCATTTCTTCCCCTCCCAGCTATAGGTTGAATAGCAAGAAAGACTGGTCCTATAGCTTTGGTTGGCAATCAGTCTATAGCAGAAAGAAATGGCAACCTGGTGCAGGTAAATCTTCTGCCTAGTCAAAAAGAGACATGATCACCCAAGCATGTATTAACTGACTGACTAAATAACAATTGGTAATGTGAGGTAATTGTTAGAAGGTTAGTTTAGTTGACAATTTCTGCTGAGTAGTGAGATCAATCCTTAATGGTTGCATACTAGATAATCAAACAAAGAGTTGACATACCTTAAATCAACCAATTACTGACTTACATAATAAAATCTGACATAGTGTATGTTTTTGTATTCATATATATGTTACATGATACGTATATATTACAAATAACAAAATTATACAAATGTATGCATAAAAAGAACACAAAATATCTTACAAAGGATATACTACATCCACACTCACCCAGAGATACAACTGCTACTTATCAGACTGTAGGGTTATCAAACAACTCATTAATAAGCAACATAAGGGTCATAGTAACATTAGACAGCTACTCATAAACAATATCAAATAACTAGCAAAATGAAATAGTAAAAACAGAATTAAGAATGATCCTTGAAGCAATGCTCATACAACAAAGAAAACGATCAATGTACATATAAAAATAGTTATAACTAAAGAGCCCACATCTTCAAATGTATTAAGAAAGTAAAATCACACTACAACTTGCTTACATCACAACATTCTTTGCTTACATCACAAAACCCACTGGATCTACAAAACTCACCTGATGATGAAGTCAAATGCTTGAAACATATTTATTGTACTTTTTACCAAAATGAATTTTGGACAGCTTCTGATGGAATTTCCTTCCTGTCTATGGAGAACTATTCATAATTTGAAAAATTCAGTCATTAAAATTAATTGACACAAAATGCCTGTTCTTTTTCATGATATTTGATTTAAAGAACACTTGCTTCCTAAATACACAGAATATATTTAATCATTTCATGCCAAACAAGGTTATAATGCTAATAAGACATAATGAAAATATTTATAGAAAAGACAGAGGGAGGCTACAATATAACAGTGAGAAAGTGGCTAGACAAGTGAATTATCCATCTGTTGAAAAAGGAATCATTTATGATACATAAATGCACTGTAAAAGTGTCTTAACACTGTTTATTTAACCTGTGGTATTATAGATAGGATTTATTAAAGAAAATGTCAGTACTTTCATTCACTCAAATGATTATATTTATGCTGACAGGTTTACCTGTCAGCATAAATAGAGTCTTCCAACAGGAAAGGAAATACAAACCTTTGACCCTCATAACTGCAGGCAGGATGGGCAGGTAACATAATGATTAATGCTGAAAATATAATTGGTAAACCAAGTTCAAAATTCCAGATTAATGTGTTCCATTGACTTTTTAAATTCATTAAAAACAATTCAGTGATCACACTATTCAGAAAATTGGCTCATACACAAGTATATATGGTAAATAATGATGGGAAAATGTTTATTTTCTTTCCAGGTGTTTCCCTATTTTAGTAGGTTTATTTTTTTTGTGTTTTGTTTTTTTATAATCATATCGCCCTAAGCAAGGCATTATACTGCCACTGTTGTGCAGGGGATTACATAGGAGGAAAGTTATGAGAAAGAGTGACAGAATACTGGGGGTGTCAAGGAGCAGAAAATATGAGAATACGGCAGAAATGAGATGAGAACATGAGAGAGAGGATGCAAATTAGTGAGATAAAAAGATTACTATTGACTTTATTCTTAAATTCTTAGAGATTGTAGCTGTTGGAGAAGCAAGTAAATGGAAGGAAATTCCACAGGCTGGAAGTGCGAGAAAAGAAGCTGTTGGAGTAGAATTTGTGTTTACATCTTATTAGATTCACAGTAAAAGGGTGGGACCTAGTCACTAATCTTGTGGCTTGAGTAAATATGTATATAGGGGGCTAAGTGAGCTAAGTTCATCAGAGCAGAAGCTGTGAAAGTACTTGTAGATGAGGCACAGGGAAACCACACTGCACCGGTGAGAAAGTGACTGTATCAGAGCTGCCATTGATCACATTGCAAATTCTCCATTGAATTTTGTCAAGGACCCCTAGGTGGATAGCAGGAGCACCCAACCAGATATGGCAGCAGTATTCAATGCACAGGCAGATGGTAGATTTGAATATAAGCAGGATTGTTTAATCTGGGAAAACTTCCTGGCCTTGCACAAGGAACCTACCTTCTTAGCAGCAGATTTAGCTATGGATTCTATATAGTCATTCCACTGTTATGAGAGTTAACCTGAGGAGACACAGTGTTTTACTTTCAGGGAGACTAGCCTGATCCATGATAATGGGGGGCAGGAGCAACTGTCTGTGATGGTTAATAGACAGTAGCTTCATTTTAGAAGCATTAAAATTCACAAGCCATTTCTTACCCCAATCGACCATGGATTGAAGGTCTTTTTCAAGCTTGACCGTAAGGTTTGCTTTGTCAGCTTTGGCAGATTTTTGATCAAGGCAAGAGTAAACCGTAATGTCATCAGTGTATATGCCTACTTGGGATCTTATTACATTGGGGAGATCATTAATATAGATAAGAAAAAGTGTAGGACCTAGAATAGAGTCTTGAGGGACACCCACATTCATGTGATAGTATTGGGAGGCATGTCCGTTTAATACTACCATAATTGTGCAATATTTTAATTTTATCAGTCAAGTTCAAAGTGATAACTGGTTATCTCATTCCATAATATTATTGTTTTTGTCTCAAAAAAATGAACAGAAGTTCCCTGAGAGAGGCCTTGTGCCTTGAGCAATTGTTGGAACTTACTCTTAAGTGTTAACAGGTGCATACAATCCATCACTAAAGATGGTGGAAAATAGTTCATTCCTTGTATTGCTCCAGTAAGTACCTGACTCCTCCTACTATCCTCTAACTTTACAAGAGCCAGATCAGTTCAAAAAAGGAGCACTATATGGGAAGAAGCTGCCCTGTTTTCACTTTACAGCCTCAATAGGGTTCAAAGGCATCTCTGCATCCTTGTGGATGATAAATTATTTTCAACCTACAATCCCTTTCTTACATTGCAAGCCTCTTGCTGCTCTATCCCTATTTCCATAGAAAATGTTCACACAAACTATATTCCTTATTTCCACCAGTTCTAACCTTCATAACTAAGACCTGTCATACCACACATTATAGCAAGCTACATTCATTCCCGTTGTATTCCATTTGAACACTACTTTGACCGATTGACTCCTAAGAGGATGCTTCCCTGATCCCTATAATTTTACTTGTTCAAATCTTGGGTTAATCGCTTCTTCTCTTCACATATCTCCATAAATTGTGCCTCTTACTCTGTAACCCCTACTTCGAGTGGCTCTTGGGCTTTGTACAAGATGATCATCATTGAAAAAACAAAAAAGACTTGCATTTTACCCAATAAATTCTGAATATGGCAAATTTTATTATCCAAGTTTTAAAGTCCTCTAGATAAAATGAATTATTCGCACTGCTTTTGCTTTGTACGGACAAATAACTAAATGCTCTTCAAATCAAGACTGTTTTTGACAGTTTTAACCTAAGGACAGACAGAAAGACGGAATCATTTGTTTGAAAAATCATATCCAAGCATATCTGGTGCATGTGTGACTGTTAATAAAAGTGTTCACACACATAAATATGTAACTTGGCATGCATTTTTAAAGATGACCTTCTGTTCCAAGAGACATTTCAGATGACATTTAAAAAAATTGTCTCTTTGAATATCTTTCAATGTGCTTCTTTAGAAACACATTAAAATAACTAAAAGAATACTGGTCTTAGGAGTTGAAAAAAGAAAAGTTTGTCATGATTACACATTCAACAAAAATTAAGCTCGAAACAAAATTGTTCCATAGATGCAAAATCACAATCAATTTTTTAGATAACTAATTTTCTGGAAATTTTCATGGAATGAAATCACTGAATTTATTGCATTCACTTACTCTTGGGAAAAGTAATAATCCATCTCTTCACTCCAGCTATGGGTTAAATGGGAAAATGTCTTTCAAGACATGATTGCTCAAGCATGTATCATGTATAGCACTTAACTGACTAACTGAAATCACTTTGCAAGGATTTACTAAAATGAAAAATATATTATATGAGACAACTTGGAAGAATTTAAATTTGTCATGTTTCACCAAAACATTATTGGCCTATTTCAATATATCACTATTTTTCATTAAATTAGTACTGAGACACTGGCATATTTAAACCATAAAAACTAAGAATTAATTAAAATCAAATTTTTATAATGATAGTTATATTAAAAAATAAAATTACATTAATTTGATAATCCATAAGTTGTTGGTTTTCTTTTCAAATAAAGTTTTCTTCTACTGATATTGATGGTTTTAATAACTTAGCAATCTCCTAGTTTGTATTTACAATGGATAACTCCTGCCCATATATTGCAGCAGTGCTCCATTCTTGAATTGATCTGGTTCTTGTAAAGGTAGAGGGTAGTAGGAAGAGTCAGATATTTTCTGGAGTAGTACAGGAAATGGAATATTTTTCCAGCATTGTTAGTGTTGAATTGTATTGCACTTGAGGTCTGGATTGAGTAAGTCCCAACAGGTGCTAAAAGCCTCACTGAAGGAAAATCCATTTATTGTGATCAGTGAAAGTTCCTGGTCTTCTAAGTGATGATGAAATGTCATTTTATGTAGATAAAGATCTTTAAAAATACATGCCAACTGACATATTTACATGTTTAGCAACCTTTCTGGAGATGGTGTCTTAATAAAAGCACCCAGCCTCCAGTGCTATGAACAGGTTAATAGAAGTAGATAAGTTTGCTTATCACTGGACAATATGCCTTCCATTAAACTGGAGCAGAGTTTTATCCCTTGGTTACTGTTTAGAATATGGTATACTGGTTTCTTTCTTCCATGGTCTTCACTTTTTGGCGATTGGGCTGATCAGTGGCTGAGACTTCTCATTATCAGGGTAACCGGTTGGCAGTTTTCTGGTTGCTGCAGCTTGACTGGTAAAGAAGCTGTAGGGATGGTTAGCCATGTCTGGTAAAAGGCCAATTCACAAACATAGCCAACAATCCCCACAACTTAAAATTTTATCAGAATTATCAGGTTATCAGAAGGTGGGTTTGTATAAATGTATACCTTTTGTATGTTTAAATAGAAGTTTATTAAAAGAACAGAATAACAAACTGGTAGAAGTTAAATGTTCAAATAGAAAACAGTCTAAGTTAAGGGTATCAAGAGTTCATAGTCGTCCTTGTGTGTACATATGTATGTATGTATGAGCACTATCATTGGGTAGGATTGTCTTTGAAGTTATTGCTCAGTCTTAAAGGGTTCCATTCAGTTATCAAGTATAAAAGGAGGCAGACGGGTGAGTGATGAAAAGGAAAGAAGTGAGAGAGAAAGATAGGATAATAATAACGATTGCTTGACGTCTGTCAAGGGACGTGTTAATACGCTCGTCTTCTTCTCTCTGGTGACAGACAAACTTGCCCATCTTTTATTTTGTTTATGGGGCTTGAAAAGGTAATTTGGGAATTCACTCCTGGATGTGATTATGACCTTTCCATAGGACAACGAACAAACTTCACGATGGCTCACAAAAAGTTTCATAAAAGAACTTGTTTCTAAGAATTGAAGATTATTTGAATTTCGTTTTTAGATGTATCCTAGTTTTCTATTGGCTAAAAAACATTTCGCATCAGTGTGAAATTTCACGAGTTTTTGTTTTGGATTCGCTTTTGCATGAGTACTAAGCAAAGTTTGTAAATTCAAGTTTTTTTAATTTCTAACAAAATCAATGAGTCAGTGCTTAGCATTTAAATTTTAAATCTAGATCTTTTGTTCACTACAGTGGTAAAGAGTTCAAACTCTTTGTTAGCACTTGAGGCTGCTTTGATCAGGTCACTTAATATTTGTGGTATTTGTATTGCCATGTTTCACATGGATAGGTGTCACTTCATGTATTTCCAGTGAGCAACCCTGAGGCCACATTATGTTTTAATCTTAGCTACTTTCTGGCCAGTTTGTATCTACAATGGATAGTGACAATTATTTTGGCCTTTTTCTTCTTAAATAATTTTATGACAGTTACAATGAAAATACAAGTAAACAAAACATCATCTACCTAATCTTTCTTTCTCTAATATTCATGGTATTTGTATTGCACAAAATTTCTGTAGTGTAGATTCTTTCCTTTTGAAATTTTCTCTAGATTGTTTCACTTTGCAAAACTAATTTAAATTCTTTTATCACTACAAAGGAATTCTCCATTCCAAGCTATCTTCCTCTTTGTTAAAAGAAGATTTTAGGATATATATGCATGGCCTTGCTGTTTACATCTGGGAAAATCTTTTAATGGTAAAGGAATCATCTCTTAAGTTCTCTTACCCTTCCTACTGAGAATTGTGCCATAAGAGGCTTCTTCATGAGTTAAAGCTTGCTTTTCTACCTTCTAGCAAATACCAGGTGAAACCACAATCTTCTCCTTGGTTCACACTGGCCTGGTAAACTGCTATTGACTACAGGAATCACCAGTACCAGAATGATTATTTTGATCACAACAGACACCTCTTTGTGTCTTCATAATATTTGTCTTTGTTGATAGAATGAGGTACTGTATGGCCTTTAACAAGTTTGATTCTCACGATTAATGGTGACCTTGTAAGAGTTTGTTAAATAAGAGTAAGGTGGGCACCTCACTGTGGTGTAATGATTAGCAAGCTAGTCTCACTAAATAAAATAATCTCTCAACAAATGCAGCTCAGTTAGAATAATCCAGAAATTTCAATTTCTCAGGATTTGAACCTAAAACAAAATAAGAAACAATAATTTGCTAACTTCTCATCTCAAACACTTATTCCAGTCTCTGTGTAGCAAAATGACAACAGCATTTGTTGTATATCATATAATAATGTGCTCACAAGGGCACAAAGTTTAGCTGATATTCAAGGGTTTGCAGTTCCTTAGTTCTTCAATTACATAAGAGTTATTTTTTAAGCTTATAGAATAAATATAAAAGTTTTTAAATTTATGCAGCAAATATGATTCAATCACGTTCCTTATTCTTTCAGTAGACATCAGGGTGTACACCTCTTAGTAAAATGAGATACAACTCAAGATTTCATAAGGAGAGCAATATTCATAAAATATAAGTGAAATCAAATTTTTCAAAAATGTATTTACACTCAAAACTGCTGTTTCAAACTATCAAAAATTGTCCACATAAAATATTTACCATTGAGTAGATTAATTTCCAGGTTCTGGTGTTTATAAAGAAGATAGATCCCAAATTTTGTTCTGTCTATTTGTTGAAATGTTATCAAAATTAGCCATAAGCAAATTAATATGATTTAAATATAAGTTCAATGTGTTACCTGCATTGCAGATAATTTTAATAACAAACAAAATGTGTATGAACCAATTGAAAGTCGTCAATATTACCTACAATACGGTTGTAGACTGGTTGTTAAGGAAATGAAAAATGGCTAAAAAAGAAAAAACTTGGCCAAAATGCTGAAAGCCTATCAAAGTTAATTTCTATGACAGACCCTCAGTTAATTTTGATTTCTGGTCAGTAATTTTCACAAGCCGATAGATTTTTAGATCTTTAGATTCAACACTCTAATGAAGAAAGTCTGCTAACCCTTGAATATCAGCTAAACTTTGTGCTCCAGTTAGCACACTATTATTTATATAATATATGCTAAAAGCCATGGAATAGGTGCCTCGGATTATGGAAGAGAGCCTGGCTAAGTACAGTAACTTGATATGACATCAATTCTACAAGTGATAATGAGGGCTGTTATATTTGTTGAAGCCTTAACTTACATAAGAATATGACCTATCATATCCTGTAAATACTCATTTTGGTGAATATGATGGCTACAGTATTTATGGTCAATCTCTAGCCAATTCTAAACTACCGGGGCCTGAAAAATATGGTACCATATCTGGCAAGAAAGACTTGTAGTAACTGGAATTGGTCCCAAAATTGTAAAGGTAGACCAGTGAACCTAACAAATATTGAATGCCACTCTTATTTCATGGCTTTTTATAATGATAGAGTTTTTAAAATTTAGCAGTCCTTTGCATTCACTTACAAAAAATACTCTTCAGAAAGGAAATTCATCACTTCTCCCTCCAGCTATGGGTTAAATAGCAGGACAGATTGGATTCTATAGTATTGGTTGGCAACCAGTCTACCACAGAAAGTAAAAGCAACCTATTGCAAGAAAGTTTTCTGCCCAGTCAGTCATGTCTCTTTCGAGACATGATCACCCAAGCATGTGTTATATATAGCACTTAACTGACTGAAAAGAAATCACATAATTGAATGTAGAGCCCCACTACCACCAGATAAAACTTTTTTTTTTTTTTTTCAAAACACTGGATTAACAAAATATCTTTCCAAATTGTCTTGTATATGTGCATGTTTTTGTTTTTTTAATTTAAAAAAAGCTTATCACATCACAGTTCTTGCATGATCATTTAAGTTAAGCAATGTTGAGGCAGGTCAGTACCTAGATGGGTGACTCCATGGGAATACCAGGTGCTCAAAGCTTAGATGTGCAGGGGAAGTAACGGATAATGGGTCGAAATTGTTAACCATAGAGCCAAGTCCCAATTCAAGTTGGGTTTGTCATACTCACTCACGTGCAAATACCATTGGGAAAGGTATAAATCAAACTGCTCTCCCCACAGACATGGCTTAATTATTAAGACATGTATCACTAAACCATTATTATCTCAAAAAAACAAAAAAAAATCTTACAGTCTAATAATATTTTCTGGTTTTAAATAACCTACAAATGTTGATAAGCCATAGAAAATAAATCAATCAACTTAAAATGTGCCAATGAAAATTTCAGTACTGAATGTCTATGCTACATCACTAGAAGTGCCCAATGTATAGAGAGGAGTGAATTTCTCACCTTGGTTATATATAAACAGAAATTAATGCACCACATTACTAGTATTTAATGGATCTTAAAGATGATCAGCTGAAAGAAAGCAGTCAAGCAGAAAACTAGAGTGACAATAGTTCATAGAAGGGAAAGATATCAAAGGTAGGTGTGTGTGTGTATATATATATATATATAGAGAGAGAGAGAGAGACGCACAGTAATTTATATAACCAAGCCATTATTAACACCTGTGCATAAACTGTACCTTGCAGGTTTTGAAATCAACTTGTTGCATGTAACAAACTTGTTTTTGTGATAAATCAGTCTTTATATTTAATTGAAAAATTATCTGGTTATGATATTTGATTGCTTGTCTTATATTTTCTGAATTTCAACTTTTATAAAAACAATGTAATAAAATATTCAGTATTTCCAAAGATATCTTTAGTGTAAAAGCATTTTTTAAATATTCAAATTTTTTTTTTTCAATTTTTCATTTACAAAACATTCTTTCCAAAAACAACAAACAAAATAGAAAAAATTCAATAAGTTTATTCAAATAATTTTTTTCAAATTTATTAACTTGTCAAAAATGTTCTTTAAAAAAAATGCTAAAACTTTTTTCAATTTTCTTCGTTCTTCATATTAAATATTAAATGGATTTTTTTAATGTTTGTGAAGAAAGGGGAGGGAATTCTGTTCATATCATGTTCCGAGACAGACAGGTTCTTTCAATCATGTGTACACACACACACACACACAATAAAAACGAAAAAGAAAAAAAAATGTATGTCCTGCTTCATATTAAATATTTTCTTAATTTGCTGTGGAATTAAAAAAAAAAAACTAAACCAATTACTTTTAAGTGCACTGGAAGGATGAATAAAAAGTTTAAAAATAATGTCGATGTTTCAATAGCGGTAAAACATATAGCGTTAGCATTTATATATATATATATATATATATATATATATCTCAATCACAAAGTTTATTTTCAGGAGATACTCTATTTATTTAAAAAATAATATACTTATTTTTGCCTACTAGTATGAATATTTTAAATATATTATTTAAGAAGATAAAACTTCTCCAATATTCAGGCCAGTAGACAAAAATAAATAAACATACTATATAATAAATAAGAGAAACACCTACTTAAATATGAGTATCCACTAAAAATAACATTTAAGTGATGAAATCTATTGGATGAAGAAATGCAAAATCCATTACTTCTTTATATATATATATATATATATACATATATATATATATATAAAAATAAATGCTGAAGCAATTTTTGCAGTATTCTTAGATTGTGCTGTCACAGCCAATGCTTTTAATGGTTTTTGTCCTAAAACCCAAATTTTATAAATAGTACAAAAAATAGAAATCTGCCATTGCATCATTAAACAAAGAAGTCGCTGATATTATAGTAATGTTAAATTTAATACTGTTATTGCATTAAATATATTATTATGACAATAATTGCTGGAATTAATGAAAATATCAATAGATTTGTTTTATACTTTCTATACCAAAACTAAAAATAAATGGAAAAGTTATGGAAAGGATTAATAAGACAAAGATGATTTTCTTGTTAGGAATTCCTGAATAAGTTTATATGATATTTCTGCTAGACAAAAACCCAACAAAAATAATCATTAATAGTTTTGGCTGTTTACTTAATAGAAATTTTAATGTCTATTAAAATGGCCACAAATGCTACGAACATTTTATTGTTATTAACTAATAAATAAAAACCAGACATCTACTTTAGTAACTGATTCAAAATGTTTAAATTGGATCTGAACAATTCCCCACCCTCTCTCCATTCATTATATTTTTCCATTTTGCTTAAAATTAATTTTATTAAATCTTACATTGGGCTAAGCTACAAGTCATTTAAGCAACAAGGCAATAAAAAAAAGCACAAAATTTTAACAGGGAATTACAGGATTGTTTAAAAAAAAAATATTTATATATCACCCATAGTATTATGGGATAGAGGACGGGAAATGGGTCTTGTTGGCAGGACACTGATGTAAATGCAAAAAAAAATAAATAAATAAATAAAAAAAATAATAAACTTAAGAACATAAATTTATCTTCAGATTTATCCCATCTTTGTTGTGTTTCCTCATACTCGTTTCACTTCACACACTTGACTTCCCGCCCTAGAGCTTATAAAAAAGAAAATCAGAAATGTTTTTATAAAAAAGAAAATCAGAAATGTTTTCATCATTTCCTGCATTTTTACTTAGGGATCAGTCACCATTAAGAATCTGTAAATTTCAACCTGAGTTGGATGAGTGACAGAAACCTTGTGATTTCCAAACTCAACAAAGGTGGGTGTGTTCGTTCCACAGAATTCTTGAGTTAATTCTTTGGATGTCAATGTTTAAAGTTTCTATTAATTAAAGCTTTAAACATTTGAAGTAAAAAAAAAAAAAAAAAAAAAAAAAAAAAAAAAAAAAAAAAAAAAAAAAAGCAAATTTTCTTTTTCATTAGAGAATATCAAATTAAAGAGTGAAATAATAAAGAAACAACAAGCAGGAAAAGAGGTAAGACCACCATTTGATAGATGCCAATTTAATATATATATATATATATATATATATATATATATACGTATTAAATATATATATATATATATACTCCCTGTTGCATTTTTTCATCTCCCCTTGTTTGTCCCTCTAGATCAGATTCACCAGAGACATTGCTCCTCCCTTGACAATGTGAGCAAAAATCTGCTTCTGTGTCCTGTGGCTTCTAATTCTCTACAGATTTTCCAAATACAATTCTGTCCTCAGTCATCATCTTCACATGATCAATATCATCTGAAACAATCATTATTTCTACAAACTAACATTATAGGCATAATCTGTCATCTGTACACAATACACTTTTGCCTGTAGCAGTGGCTCCCACCTATTGGACCATTAGGCAAAAACTGACTGAGCAACTTCATTTTAGCATTCATGTACAAACGACAGATAGAGAAAAGGAAGCAGACAGAGCAGATGATGTGGACAATTCATGTAGGCTAGGAATAGAAATTCCTTAAAAGTGCAAGTCTCCATTGCGGAAATAATAAGGGTCCCTAACACCAGAGGCAGTTCGTGAGATGGGCATTCTTTGCCGCATAAAATCGCTGCCGGGACTAATCAGTTCCTCTTGAATAGAATCCTCATCATCAGGTTCAAAATCATCTTCATAATTTCTGAAAATAAAAACAAAATAATTGATTATTATATTATCATAATTGTACATTTATTGAATTGAGTCAAATGTTTACATACACACACACACATATATATATGCATAATAGCAGAAAAGGTAAAAATTTCTCTCTCTTTAAAAAAAATATTGAGGTGCCTATGGCATTTACATTGAGAAATATATATATATATATATATATATATATATATATATATATATATATAGCTTACGCCCATATTGCGTTGAATATTCTGGTTCTTCTCCAATCATCGAATTTAAGCAATGTTGAGCCTGGTCCATACTTAATTGGGTGACCGCTTGGGAATGCCAGGTGCTGTAAGTGTTTTTGATGGATGTGTGTTGTGGTGCAGTTGATTTCTTGGAATGAGAAATTGGGGAGCCGAGTTAGAATTCTGATTGAATGCCTTGCAGTCACTTGCGCACAAATACCCTTGGGAGAGGTATTAATCCGTCCCTTCCCTCCAGTTATGAGTTAAATAACAGGACAGATTGGCTGGTAACCAGTCTACCAGAGCAGGTAATGGCAACCTGTTGCAGGATAATTTTTGAAAAGATCTAACCACACATATATACATAAGTAGGCATTGAAAGGTTTTCAGCCCAAACAGCACTTTTCGATATCAGTCTCTTTTCTATAATTTTATAATCTCATCTTAGTTGGAACAAGAACTTTTCAGAATTTCTACACATTACAGTTGCATGTACATATATCATACTTATTATTTCTATTGTACATTCCCAACTTTCAAATAAATTCTCCTTGGCGGGAAGAACATTGTCCAAACTCCAGACAACTACCGTGAAAAATTATTAATCACTACCAAACGGAGGAGGCAATTTTCTTTTAGCTTTGTATTAGTGACATTTAGTAACAGTTTCCTGATATTCTAACTTTGTCTTTAGCATGGATAAATATATTCTAAATCTTTGATTACATGCATAAGTGAAAACTATTTACATTGTTCAGACTATTGTCCTCATCTTTATTGTCATATTCAGCCAATATATGCTCCAGCCTTCTTCAGGAAGATCATTAATAAAGATCAGATACAGTGTAGGACTTAGGATACAGGCATAAGGGACATTTGTGTTTGTCTGAAAGGATTTGCAAATGTACCCATTCAAAACAACCTTCATTTAATGATTTGATAAGAATGACTGGATGAAATCAAACAATCGTCCTATAATACCATAGCCCTGGAGCTTTTTACAGGGTTTGACCAGCAAGGACTTTCAAGATATGTAGAGTTACAGCTCGAGCTTTGCCATCATTATCAAGGACTTGGTATACATATTCAGTGATGTCTGAATATGTATACCAAGGTCAGCAGTAGAACTAGCAAAGTGGAAGCCATAGTTTGTCAGAGAGTAGATTGTGAGAGGTGAGATGCTTAATCACTTCAACATTGATTAGAATATTTTACTGAACAGTGGTAAGAGACTAATAGGGCAATTATTAGATGGGTCAGGGGGTTCTCAAAGATTCTGGAAAGCAGGAAGCAGAGAGGGAATAGTTGTAGAGTTTGGAGAAGATTGGAGCCAGCTCAGGGGCACAACACTTTAGGATAACAGTTGGATACCATCACCTACACTTAAATTATAGGAGTCTAATTTAAGAATGATGTCCAAGACCAAAGGCAAGGTTATGCACATATCAGAGTAGAGTCCCTGTTCTAGGTGAAAAGTCGGGTGTTGGTACGCCAGACAGGTGTAGAGTTGGAAGAAAATTTGTGAGTAAAGCATTCAACCTTATCTGCTGTGAATGTCAGAACTCTGAATTGATTGAATAAAAGCAGGATTGAGGGTTTCCTGTTTTTCAGCATACTCTTGCAAAGCCACTAATAAATCTCTAGAACCCAACTTACAAGATGACATACATTATTTCATTCTAGCAGAAAACAATAACTTTGCTTTATTTATGACACACTTGCACTCATTACAAGCAGAGACAAAGAGGCAGCCAGAAGAAGTGATTCCTGTGAGCAATAGTGGCTGAGCAAGCAAGTGTTAACAAAGGAGATGAACAAAACTTAACTTTGAATTTCTGAAATGAAAGCATCAAAACCAGATTTCACCCAGGAGGAGATCTCAGGGGCACATTTTTGAACAGTAAGATTAAAAACATTGTTCCAAAGGCTGTCACAAAGTAAATCACAGAACAGGTCCAAATCCACACTTTGATAACAGAAAGATATTCTGTTGCTCGAAGGTTCTTGAAAAAAAAAAAAAGGCTGCTGAGAATGACATGAGTAATGTATAGAAGTAAAAACGAGAACTAGAAGAGAAGCATGTCCTTCAAGGTTACTTGGAAAATGTGTAGGGATGTCCACCGCTTGCATGAGAGATTGAAAAGTTCAGGGTTTGGATGTCAGCAAGATTAGTGACTGAGTGTTTAAGCCACTTGGAATGATGGACATTAAAAAGTCCTCAAACACAAATATATTTTCAAACACATGTAAAGAAATATCTTTGTCTATAATATCAGAAATACTGTCTAGCATGCAACAGTCATGAGATAAAGGGGCGTAATAGAGAAAGAATAGATAACTGAGTTTAGTAGACAGAGAAAGAAACACGTAAAATTCCCTAGCCAGTGGGAGATGTTTGTGGACATAAACTCCCAGGCCATGCATGTGGAACTTGGAGTCCTTTCTAAAAAGAGAAGAGTATCCATGAATTGGATAATCAGAGAGAGTATTACAGAGTTAAGATTAATTTCACAGATAGCTAGGATGTCCAGGCACTTTTTGAAGAATGATTTCACAATGCTTAACGTGATATGAATACCACAAATGTTGGAGAAAGAAATGTTGAGGGTTTAGGTGTTTTTTGTTGGGCTGGTTTAGTTATATATCTTTAGTTGCTTAAAGTCATGATACATTATTTTGGTAAGGAGAAGCCAAGGGTAGTGGTGGTGGTGGTAGTAGTAGTAGTAATAGTAGCAGTTGATCATTAAACGTAACATGTGAAAGAAAGGAACTGGTGCAGACTGCAACATAGTTTAGCCTTGGGGTTGTAAGATCCCTGATATTATCTGACTGTTGATCAGGGCAACCTTTCTACACAAAAGCTTGGACTCCAGTCAAGAAGCTGCAACCCAGTACCCTTAGTATGAAGAAACATTGCCACCATCCACACATATCACAAAAAAAACAATGACAGCACCACTATTAAGGCATGAAGACAGGAAAAAAAACCAGGAACTCCTTTCTAAACAAGAAACAAAAGAAGAGCTTCTACTTCTGTTCAAGAGAAGGAGGAAGAGCATGGACTAGCCTACCTACTATTATTGAAAAGAAAAAATTACTAAGTTTTAACTTAGTTAAAGTTGATATAACTATTACAGATTCAACAAAGAATTAAAACTGGCAGAGCCAGAAAGAAACTTTAAAAAAACAAAAAAATCCTGTCGGTTTCACAACCAGTTAATTTCTTCCAATGTTCAATCAGAATAATATTTTTTTGACAGCTGAATCAGCTACCAACAGAGATTTTGACTCTGAAATGTTTAACTAACATTCTAATATATTAAGCGAGCAGGTAACCCCAAAAAGCAAGCATGAGAGGCCAGTTAGTATAGCAGCAGAAGAAAAAAAAAAAAAGGAAAAATAAAAAGTAAAAAAAAAAAAAAAAAAAAAAAAAAATAAGCAATTTCAAACAGGAAAGTTTTAACAAAATTTAAGCATTAACATTCCATGGAGAATGTCAATTAGAAAATAAAAACAAAAAGAAAATTAACAAAAAAAAAAAAGAAAAATTAAAATGAAGAATACAGGGAGGAGAAAAGAAAGAAAGAGAAAAAATAAGTTGAAAGACCCATTTAGACAAGTATTAAAACTGGCAGAGCCATACATCTAAAGGAAACTTTAAAAAAAAAAAAAATACACTATCAGTTTGAGATCAAAGAAACAGAATTCCCGAATTAAATCTAAGCCGCTCAACTGTAAGCTGATGAGAATGCGACACCAGTCTAGTACTGCATTTAAATTAATAAAAAGTTTAGGTACCAGAGCAAAGAGCTCCTCCAAACAATTACCATGAAAGTATTTATAGAAAACACACAGTGAGACATCCTTATGGCAGTAGGAAAGTGACTGAAGTTGTGCTGCCAGATCAGGACCGATAATGTTGCTGATTCTTTTTTGGATTTTATCAAGGAGCACCTGATCATATATGGCAGCAATATTCTAAGCCTGGACAAATGGTAGACTTAAAGATATGTGAGATAGATGCTAGAGATAAAGATTATCTAGCACAACACAATAAACCAACTATCTTAGCAGCTGACCTAGCAATGGATTTAATATAGTCTTTCCACTTTGTGTCAGCTGAGAACATTAGCCCAAAAAAACACAATAGTCATTCTCTTGGACATTAGCAGCAGCCATGCTGATGGAAGGCAAAGAGGAGTCTCTTAGATGGAGAGAAGCTTAGTAATGGAACTGTTAAAAATTAACAAGCAATTTTTTGCCCCAGTTAACAATGAACTTGAGGTAGTTGTCATTATCCACTAATTGTAATCCTGCTGTATCCTTACTATTGATATCAGTTTAGGACATTTTTTCTTTTTTCCCTCTTGCACCTGTCTTGGCATAAAATCTGGTCTTTTTATCTTTGCATTGTGGTGTAATGGATATTGGCCTGGAATGGGAGATTGGGAAAGCCGAGTTTAAATTCCAGTTGAAGTCATTGCATTCACTTTTGTGCAAATGGCCTTTGGAAAAGGTATGAATCCATCTCTTCCCCAATCCAGTTATGGGTTGAATAGCAGGACAGATTGGGTTCTATAGCCTTGGCTGGCAGCCAGTCTACCACAGAAAGAAATGGCAAACTACTGCGGGAAAATCTTCCAACTAGTCAGTCATGAACTGAAAGAAACATGATTGTTCAAGCATATATCTGACTGATGAAAGGATGAGCTGAAAATGCAAATTACAAATCAGAGATACTAAAATCAAACAAGTATGGAAATTTAAATACCTGGGAAGTGTTCTAACAGAGGACAGAAAGCACAACACTAAGATCTAAAGTCATATTGGCATAACCAAGGATGCATTCCAAAAACTAAGCAGATGATTGTTAGAAATAAAGAAAAGAGTACTGAATGATATCTGTCCTCTTATATGACAGAGAATGCTGGATATCTCCTCAAAGATGAAGAAGAGACTTGAAGCAACTGAAATGTGATTCTACAGAAGGTTGCTGAAAATACCATGGACTGAACATGGAAGCAGTGAGGTTTTGGAGAAAATGGAAACAAAATAGAAACTTATACTTAACATCAGGAAGCGGCAGTTGAAATTTCTGGGCGTACATAATGAAGAAGGTAGGCTTGGAAAACATGATACTCACAGGACAGATTGAGGGAAAGAGGAACAAAAGAAAGCCATGTGAAATGTAGTAGAATAGTGTTTGTGGAAATAACACTAAAACAAAACTTAAGAGCTAAAAGAGATAGGAAGATGTGGAGGACCATGATCAGCTATGTTCTGAAGGGACACAGCAATTCTCTACATCACCCAAATTCAAGACAAAGACAACTGACACCTAACAGATCAGCTGTTTCTGAAAGGAGGTAGAAGATCAAGAAAATATGTGTAAGAAACGGGGAGGGGGAGCAAAAGAACTTTAAAAAAAAAAAAAAAAAAAAAAGATTCATATCGTCAAAAAAGAATTTAAAAAAATGCTGAAAGCTCCAATCAAACATACAAAAAATATTTTTAATGTCTTTTTTTAAACAAAACATGCAGGTTCTATTTTTAACAATTTGTTCAGGGAAAAAAAATCTTCAAATGCTCAGAACATCTGTCTGTTTTGATTAATGCAAGAAATGAAAAATTGAGTTCAAAGATGCCAAATATAACAAAGTTTCCTATTTATATAAGAGAAAGAAACAAATCCCGTCAAGCAAATGGTTCCAGTAGCCATTTGAAGTTCTTCATGAAAATGACCCATCATATGAAATGAACTACAAGACGACCGCTTTTATTCCCAAGTCAGCATAATGGCAAGCAAACGACTTTTGGCAGTCATTGTTCATAACGAGAATTGTATCTGAACTTCCTGACATGTGTACACTACCCCACCTCTGCCGGAAATAAAAATTAACAACGCTACACGCTAACATATTGCTACACCTGTGGGTAGACACTTTATTCCTCTTTTCAAAACTTCTGTAATTTGAATTGAATAAAAGCCACATCAATTTTTATTAATAGTCATCAGTTCATTGAAATTAAGAGAGATGCAAAATTTCCAATTGCTTGAAAGATCTGAACACATTGTTAGAATTCCTGAATGGTATGAGGCACACTTAAAATTATAATAAAGCAAACCTGTTGAGAATTTAATCTCAACTTTCAGTCATGATTGAACATGTCAAGATTAAATTGAATAAAATTGTAATGAAGATGAAACAACAATACTTTGGTCATAATGTTTTTTTTTAAATTCCTTTGCTGATGTTGTGCATTGGCCTAAAATAAACCAAAAGTCATTTCTCCAAGATTAAATAGCATTGGGTGGAAAGCAGGTATTAGTCACAATAGGGTTGAGAGGACAAACTGGAACAGGGTATGAATTTCAAAAAAGGGAAGTTAATTAAAATTAACATGGTATTTATAAAAAAACAAATTGCACACCAGTTTATGAAGAACATGGTTCAGTTCATATTCCAAATGTGAACCATAAAAATTTCTTTCACACACCATTTTCAATTGTTTTTTTTTTTTACTACAGCCGCATACTTTTAGAGCATAAGAAATTAAAACCTTCTACAGATTTTTCTGCAAATTACCACGCATTTTTCGGAAAGATTGGAGTGCTTTCTTGCTGCCTTTTCCAGGATTCGGAATTCAGTTTTTCTTCTATTAGAGTTCCAATGCTAGAAAGTCTACTAGTCTACTCAGTTATTTAACCCATAGCTGGAGGGATACATGCCTTTCCCCAGTGGCATTCATGCAAAATTAGGCCTAATAGACTAGCATAGAATTTGAATTTGTCATGCAGATTTCATTTTCCACGTTAATATCACCAAGTTAAACTAGCTGCACATGCCCTAAATGCACACAGCAAGTGTTTGCAAATTAGACTTCCAGTAGAGAGAGATCACCAATGACAAAATTTGAAAGAACTCTTCTGAGTGATCTTTTGGAGTGGCTTTGTGCCAGGCTAAATTATGTCTCTATATTGATTTACCTGTCCTATTCTAATGAAACTTGTATAGAAGTGCTATATATATATTTCTAGACTGAACTTAATTAAAAAAAATGGTGATGGTCTTATTTTTAACTACAAACAGACAATGCTGGTTAATATTAAAGTTAGTAAAATTTATTAACATTTGAGTTTACCTGACATTTCATTGAAAACACTGTCATATTTAACAACTCAAATGTCACTTCCCCTGTTGTTGTTTCATCCTCATTATCAAAACTGCAGTTGGCTTCAATGAAGACATCATGTCTTTCCAATACATTTTTCTTTTTCCAGTTGGAAAGAATAAAGACTGTGATCTTAATATCCTAATATATATTCTGATAAACTCTTGTTATCATGTGAGCAACTGCCCATTGTTGATTGGCTAATGAGTTTAGCTGCTCATCATTTGAACCATACAGGTATAATTTGTAATTATCTAATTGATTATTTTCTTTTTCATCTTTTATGGCTTTTTATGGATGTGCATTGTGGTGCAGTGGATATCAGCTCGGAACAAGAAATCGGGGAACCAAGTTTGAATTCCAGTTGAATTTGTTGCATTCACTTATGCACAAATACTCCTGGGAAAGATATTAATGTTTCTTCCCTCCAGTTATGGGTTAAATAATAGGACAGATTGGATTCTATAGCCTTGGCTGGCAACCAGTCTACCGTAGAATGTAATGGCAACCTACTGCAGGATAATCTTCTGCCCAGTCAGTCATGTCCCTTTTGAGATATGATCGAGCAAGCATGTATCACATATGGCACTTAACTGACTGATAGCTATTTATGCAAAAAAAAAAAAAAAAAAAAAAAAAAATGTTCCTTTCATTTGACAAGTAGAAACTATTTGATCATTGCTGTTGAATGAAAGAAACCCAGAATAATTAATATTTACAGGTAACGTTGGTGTTGGAATAAAAAGTGATTATGTATGATCAGCTTCTTTTTTTTATCAGAATGTTTCAGATGCTCTACTTTCAGGCTTTCCTAGTATGTTTAAAAAACTAAACAGAGACGCACAGAAACTGACCCCAAAATAATCATTATGCATATAACCTTGTCCTGTCAGTGATGCTTATTTTAATTTCCAGAAATCATTTTCTTTTTTCTTTATTTTGAATGCACAAAATAAGTTTAAATGTTAAAATTTACTAAAAGATGTTTGACCAAAACTTACTGCTCGGTGATTTTCAAGTGTACATAGGCCTACAAAGGATTTTCTCCTTGCACCAAAAAATTCTTGTTTGTGTGGAGAAAGTGGAGTAAAAATTATTCCATGACATGTCTCAATATTTTGCATAAGGTACAAGCAGATGATAAACAAGTCTTAAATTTTATTGTATTGATTAAATATCTCTACTAAATATACAATGAAAATTTTGACATTTGTTTACTTGATATGCATTTAGCATTTTATAAGTCCCTATATACTAGTTGCCAGGTCAATTAATGTTGGATATTTCCATGTAAGGAAATGGCTAATATTACTATTAGTGATGAGAACAAATACTACACTTAGACCCTAGTCTGGGAATAAAGAAAAGTCTAACTCGAGTACCACTGGCTGTTCAGTCAATGAATACCAAATGTTTCTTTATAAATAGATGGTTAATACTACCATCACCATCTTATTAGAATTTTGCCAGTCCCTCTCTTAGCACAGCTGTGACACCCTACAAATACCTCATAAATAATGGATTGTTCTGTTTTGAAAAACAAAATGACACTACTTGGTTTCAGTGAGAAAATTAAAGAAAAGGAAGAGAGAAGTGTTTATCTGTTTTAGTGAAATGAAATACAATTTACTTTTGTATCCACTTACTTCTTAAAATAACAACCAACATTCATATTTATGATTGTTATTGCAATTTATTATAGTTGTTAAACTCAAATATTTAACAATGTGATGAAGAAATTTCTATAGATATTTTATTGTAGAACTTGTCATGAGCTTATTTAATCATCACCTTAAGAAAATTCAAATGGGAAAACCCTGAAATTTTCACAGATATTTCTAGTATATGTAATTGTTAATCTGGCTTAAAGTTTGGAGATAGCTGTTTAATAATGATAAACTACTTGTTATATCAAAGTTACAATTAGTTATTTGTACATATAAATAATAACCTGTATGTAGTTTCATTGTGACTTGGATAGTCATATATTTTTCCTTGGATACTAAAGATCAATGTCTGAACCAATCAAAAACCTGAATTCCCCAGGAAGGCAAGTCAATTCATGCAAAACAATCTCTTCTAACTCTTCCTCTCTCCCAATTTCACCTTCACTGGGTTTAGCCTGTTACAGGATAATATTAAAACCAGGATTTTAAAAGTTGATTTTCCAGGCAGATAAGCCCCTACCCCCTTGAAAAATGAATAAAACAATATTTCTACCACTTTATCTATATATATATATATATATATATATATATATATATATACACACACACACACACAATTAATACAAAGTTTGTCGCTTAGCCGATTGGTGTTATTTTCATCTCAAGTTTTGTCGATGGACCCTCCAACAATCACTCCAACCACTCATCAGAGGATATAACTGTTTATATTTCTCATTTTTAAACATTTGTAAATTCCATTTTATTTTTTTATATATGCACTTTTCATTAGTGCATGGCTGATTTTTTTTCTTTGATAGTGTGTGGGGTGATGGCATGCACACATGTTGAATGTCATGGTTATTTCTTCTTATCATTGTTTTTCTTATTACTTCATGCTATCTCCTCATATATATGTAAATAAACACAATTTTGCACACTGATTTTCTAGCCAATTCTCTGTCTGGCTTTGGAGCAAATGAAATGAAGCATAATAATTTTGAGAGATCATTCTACTTATAAAAAAAGGCACTTACTGGCAACCTTTGCCCAGATCCAAGGGAAGCTCAATAAAAACCCACACTACTAAACTATTTTCTGTTTACAAGATGTCAAGTAATGATCTAACAAGAAACAGCTCAACTTCCTACATGACATCAGTCAATATTCTTTGATTTTCTGCTATTAAAGCAAAGCTCTGTTTCTTAGATAACACAAATTGATCTGTTAACAACACAGATGCCCATTCTATTTTCTCTAATTATGAAAGAAAAATTAACAAGTAAAACATTTTTAACAAAGCCCATCTGAATGAATGCATAACCAAGATCAAAATGTGTGGCATAAATTCATCTGTGTGAATCCACCATCACTCAAAGCCAACCTAAAAATTCCTTTGCTTGCTCACCCAAGAAAATCAGCGAAGATCACAGAGGAGAAAGTTAACAAAATTTCATTACAAAGATTTCTTTACTTTTGATCTTCCACCCGAGTCCATTATTTTAGCTCAGCAGACCAAAGATAAAATCAGCAGTAAGGATTTATCAATCTTCAAACAATCCAAAATTGTGCTCAGTATTAGTTTAGATAAGATTTCAAAAAGTTTCAATTATTCAAGCCATTTTTTAAAAGCTTTAGAAAAATAAGGCAGCATAATTTTAGCAAAATAAAATAAATTTATGAAGTTTTATATAAAAACTTAATTAAATAGATTGGACCCAAAGAAAATCCATGAAGCATATTTAAATTTAAGAAAAGGACAAAACTTTGTCAGTATAAAAAAAATAATTAACAAAAGTAACTTTTTGTCATCAATTTAGAGTTGATTCTTGTTAGATGATAATAACCAGCTGATAAGTGACTGCTCCTGGTTGAATCACTTAGGAGAGAGATCAGATATTTTTAAAAGTTCAATAAGACCAAGAATTAACATCACTGACATAATAAATTCCTGGTATATTATAAAAATGTTTGAGAGATGCAGAAGCAAAGGATATAAAAATTGAAAGAATTTACATTCATTGTTATAATCATCAACTGTAATTTGATAAATAAATGGACAGCTTTCATTTTTAATAATCAAAGTAACTGGGACTAATTGATTTTGATGTCAATAATGATTGGGATTATAAAATATCATTTCTCATATATTTCTATATAGAATTTCTCAGAGCTAAAAATTTCTTGTTAAAAATTCCATGTATTTAGCTCCAGATTAAACCAATACAATTATTATGAGATATCATTGTTAAGTAATGATTGTTAAGTAATCCCTGTTTTAATTTTCAAGGCTTTTCTACTTAAATGTTTTCTTTTTATAATGACCTCTGATATTACAAAATTTAATCTTTCAAGTACAATTTTTTATCATTTAGTATGACACTTTGCATTGAGTTCCTTGCATCATGGAGTGAATTCCTGAAGAGATTCTTTCTAAAATTGAACTGCTTGGAGATAATTCTGTTGACTACCACTTGTATTACTGGGAAAGGGAAGGAATTTAAATCAAAACTGTGAAAAATGATTCCAGTAAGTAGACTCCAGTTTAACATCATAACCTCGGAGCCATCAACAAAAGATCAATAGTTATTAACAAATATTTCCAAAGAAAAAAAATCACGCAGATCAATGAAGATTTGTTTATTGATCTTTCCCAGGATCAAGCATTACAACTCAGTTTGTTTTCTTTATTTACTTAGAAGTAGACAAGTAGGTCATATTGTATGATTGTTTAACAGCTCAGTGAACATGCTCCACTTCTATTGCAGATACCAGACAATTGGTATTTATTGTCAGCACACAGGGAGATCAGTAAGAGTGCAACCAGGTATGTGTACTCAGCCTCCCTACTAAGGTAGGATGTGACACAAGGTCATTTTTCCATGGAGAGTGCCATACACATACCTTTACAGCAAGGTGAGCTTGATAGAACTAAAAGTTCTACCAGGATTTATTACTGGTGGACACAATCTTAACAACATAAAATATGCAGATAACACAGTGTTGATAGCAGAAACAGAAAGAAAGTTGTAGGAACTTTAAGAGAAAATAGTAAAAGAAAGCAAGAAGAAAGGACTAAACATTAATTGTAAGAAGACAGAATGTATGGTTGTCAGCCCTAGATGCAAACTGGAAATTAGAAATACCAAAATCAAACAAGTACAAAAATATAAATATCTTGGAAGTGTTTAATAGAAGGAAAATGTGACACTAGAATATAAAGATTCATTGGAATAATGAAAGATGCCTTCTAAAAGGTAAGTAAAATATTAAGAAATAATAAAATTTTGTTAGAAACAAAGAAAAGATTACTGAAATATTGGTTTTCCTGTATAGCAGATAAAAAAGAAACTTGAAACAACAATTTTTTTTTTTCAGGAAGATTCTGAGAGTAATGAAGTTTTTTTTTTGGGGGGGGGGGGGAAGGAAAACGGAAACATTTTTGGATACAAAATCAGAAAGAGATAATTGAAATTTCTAGGGTATATAATGAAAAAAGAGAGCTTGAAAAATTGAGACTCAAGAGACATATTGAAAGCAAGAGGGTCAGAGGAAAGCAGCAAGTAACATAATGAAGAAAGCTTCAGAGCTACAAAAGATAGAATGTTGTAGAGAGCCATTATCAACCACATCCTTTTGAGACACATAACATAAAAGATTCTGGTTAACTAGTTATTTTTCATTTTAATTTCAGATACTTTTTATTATATTTATAGTAACAATGTCATGTGATGAATTTTCTTACCAGATGAGACATTGGCAACCATTATTATTTTTTACTAGAATTGCTTTCAATTTCATCATACATATTCAAGACCATCAGTCTACAATGCTTTATCTGATAATGACATTTCAAGATAATGCTTGTGTTACAATGGCTGCATCAGTTGTGCTTAAATGTGAAATGGTAACCTAAAATATCTTGGAATAATCAGAGTGCAATGTTGGATCATTCATTGCTTTCATTGAACAAAAGGTCTTAATTGTCTATTTGCCTATTTCCTCTTCAAGTAACACGAGACAGGTATTGCTGTGATATATGGTACTAGCTGTAATGAAGAACTCCTGATTTACCTATCAGCTATTGTGGCATATCAGTGATGAGATGTACAGGCCTCAAGGACATTGAGACAAAGTGACTGCAAACACCCTCCAGCAGTCAATAGGCTATGCCATATTGCCCATATTTTGGCTGAACACAAGCCAACAGTGACATTCATATTACAAAAATGAGGATGAGTAGAAAAAATAAATAAATATGGAATTCTCCACAGGATAAACCTCCTATACACAGCCTAGACTAACCCGTGAATTTTGCAATGAGTATCTACTCTTGGTATAAAACAATGAGTACCTACTCTTGATATTAAAACAAAAAGAGAGGAAATCTTAACTTTTGTTTTGTCTATTATATTAATATCTATGTGATGATCTGTAAAACAATGAATTGCATAGATAGGGATCCACAATATAACAAAGCACACAATGATCTCTCACCACCCAATCCTTTTCCTTGGCACTCAAATGTAGCCATTTTTATATATGTCCAAAATGCACACAACTGGTCAGATCAAAATTTGGATGTCTTGCCAATTTCTATATAAATGAGATTTTTTTTTGTTTTTTTTAATTATTTCTGACACACAACCCATAGACACTTCATTCAACTATAGCTACATCAACAAAACAAAGTTTTGAATGATTAGCTAATCAACCTGAACACAACATTTCAGGAATTTTATCTATTCAACCCTAATCTTACAAAGCAACTATAGGAAAATTGTTTAGACATGTTTGAAATTACAAAAGCTGTTTTTACACAGTTGACAGAAGAGACCTCTAAACCATGAATTAAAGCATCAAACCTGTTCATAACAAAGATAATCTTTAGGCAAATCAACACCTACATGGGCAATGAGTATAATAATTTTTATAATCTTCTTTAAGGGTTTTATAACATTAGTTCTCATAACATTATTCTGAAGGGAACTTTTGGTAATTCGCTGTTAGTGAATTATAATATTTCAGTGTCTTTGCATAAAGTCAACATATGAAAGGAAAGGGCAAAAATTGTCTAATATTCTCTTGATGAGACTCTACCACTTGATGGTGTCTTGACTGGGTTACTTTCTGCCTTTGGACAGAGAGTCCGACAAGGCAAGTGTTCCTGCAGGTGCACAACACAGAACACAATCAGACTTCTGCCTGAGTGCTTTATATACTAAATATATATATGTTCACGTGATCCCAGTAGCACAATTCATTCAACATTTACACTTGTTGCCTGGAGATTCATGTTTCTTCCTACATAATTCCTCCCCCTTCAAGTTGACTCCCTCTGGAGTCTGTATTTTTTGGTGTTAATTCCACACTTAAAAAAATTCTGTCATAGTTTTTTTCTTTTTGCCGTATCACTGCAGTTCAGTAATTCCTGATGCTGTAGGTATATCAAATGTATAATATAAAACTTCCATAGAAACTTCTTGCCTGGGACTTTCCAAATCAGTGTGTCTACATCTTAACTGATTCAGGTAACATTTATACTCCCACTTTGGCCCCTGTACCATGTAAGTCATTCAACCGACCCTTTTTTTTTTTTTTTTAAATAACCATGCCATCCTTCCAAAATTCTTTTCTCCTTTGGTACATCTTAAAAAAAATACCTTTAATCCTGGGTTAAAGTAATTATTTACAGAGATATTTCTTGATGTTTTTGCTTTCTGTTCAGGTAGTATTTTGTTGAATACAGACTTAATTTTTCTGGCAAACATCAATTCTGCCAGCAACATTCCAGATCTAGTGTTAGGATTTTGTTCAGAAATTGCTGAAGCATTTTCTCATCTGACTCCTCCCATTATGATTTTTTAAGAGACTTTTTGAACATGTCAACAAAGTTTTCTGCTTGTTCATTTGATTTTGGATGATACAGGGGCATTGTAACATGTTGTCTTTGTAAAGACTTGCAAATATAACTTTAATTCACTCAATAGCTAAATCCACTGCTAGGAAAGTTGGGTCACTGTTGAGCCAAGAAGTTTTTTTCATCTAAATCTATTTTGCACATATACAAATCAACCATTTGACTGTGCATAGAATACTATTGTCATATCTGGTCAGGCACTTCTGCTGTTCATCTCAGGGTTCTCGACAGACTCCAAAGGAGAATCTGCAATGTGGTCGGTCCTGACCTGGCAGCTTGACTCCAGCCACTTTCTCACTGGTTGGATATGGCTTCTCTCTGTCTCTTCTACAAATATTTTTATAGCCTCTGCTCAGAAGAACTTAGATCACTGGTACCCACTCCACAAGAATTTACTTGGTTAACCAGACTGGCAACAAGGTCCCACTCTTTTACAGTTAAATCTACCAAATGCAGCTGACAATTCTACTCTAGGAGCTTCTTTTCTCTCACTTCCCACCTGTAGAACTCCCTTCTGTATACTTGCTTTCCTGACAGCTACAACCTCCAGGAATTTAAATGCAATGTCAATTCCCATCTCTTATTCACTTGACTCCAGTCCTTTCTACATAACCCCATGTATCTTTTTCTTTTCCTTTCTCTCTACCTTTGCAACTGTCTTCACATCTGTGTTCCCATCCTTTTCCTGCCCTTTCTCTGACACCCTCTGTAACTGATTTGTCTTTCTCTTCACTCTTCTCCTGCCTAAATTTTTACTCTCTTATGTAGCCCCTGCTCATCAGTGGAGGTATCGCCTTGCTTGGCATAAAACTATTAAAAAAATAAAAATAAAAAATGTGAACTGCATCCCATTGTCCAACACAAAGATTTTGTATGAGAAATTTATTGCTACCATGTTCGTTGGTCTTCTGCATTTCAATATTTCAGGCCACTTGGTATAACTGTTGACCACCACCAAATAACATGCTCTATCCAATGGTCCAGCAAAATCTAGCTGTAATCGGGACCACAGAATATCCATTTCCGGCCAAAGTTGAAATTTAATTGGCAGGACTTCACTGCCAGAACACAACCTCTGCATGATTTAACCAAGTCTTAGATGTCTTTATTCATTTTCAGCTTGGGATTTCATCCTAGAAATTATCGGATGATCAACATGGAATTCATTTATGCATGTTCACAATGATGACTATCAGAACTATGTTCACAATTATAACTATCAGAACACCATCACATATTGAAAATGCATTACTTTTATTTACCTTTCTATTTTTGACTTTACATGCAATTTGATCCTTTATTTTTAATATGAAGTTGTTGTTCCACGATTTAAGTCTTATTCCTTCCAGAGTTATAGGCAACTCTCATGGTATTAAGTAAAACATTTTTAATTTTGTTTTCAGCCCTTATTGCTGCAATCACTTTATCTTCCAGTGGTTTGCCAACTTTCAGGATTAAGTGGGATAGTCCATCAGCAAGACAATTTCTTTGATGGTAAAAATTCCAATTTATAGTTTTAATTTAGTTGTATGTTTCCCCAGGATTACATTCTATTTGCTGTATGTGTGGGAACACATTTTTTTTTAATCATGTATAGATATTAACGAATGATAGTCGGTTTCTAAAATAAATACTTGTCCATGTAGAAATTTATGAAATTTTTTCATGATAGAAACTATAGCCAAACCTACCTTCTCATTCTGGCTGTAGTTTTTTTCAGTAGCAATTAATGACCAACGACAATGTTTAATTTTGGATCAAAATGCGTTAGTGATAAGTCAGATGTTAGGACTTTTTTTTATCTTTTCAAAAGAGCTTTGGCATTTCTTTGTCCAAATCCATTTAGCATTTTTCTTTAACAAGGCATTTAAAGGTGCTGTCAACGCATGCATATTTGATATATACACATGGCAGTAATTCCCAAAACCTAAAAATGCTTGCAATTTCACTAAATTGGTTGGGGTGGACATGTCTTTAATTGCACTTGATTGAGCATGATCTGGTCATTAATCCTTTTTGTGAATAATTTGTCCCAGATATTTTATTCTGGACATAAACAGTTCCCATTTTATTTCACAAATTTTGAACCCATATTCTTTGATCCATTACAATTTGTCTTCCGAATGTTGGTATCTGGTTTTACTTTAAATCAGCATGTCATCCAAATATGCTTGTGCGCAATCTAACCTAGTGAGCATTGTATTCATAATTCATTGAAAAATGTTTGGACCTACCTTTATTCCAAAAGGAAGTCAGTTGAGTTTATATAGACTTTTATGAGTATTGATAGCAATTTTGAACACTCTTCTTCTACCATGATTTGTGGGTAGGTATCTGACAAGTTGGAATTAAAAATAAACTTTTCCTTATTTAGTTTGTTGAAAATTTATTCTGGAGTTGGTAACAGGTAATTATAATTTTGTAAGCTTTCATTAAACCCCACTGAGAAATCAGCATAGACGTGGATTTTTTTTATTATTTATCTTCATGTAAACAGTTGGCAATGCCAATTCAGAGAAGTCTATTTTGGCAATGACCCTTAATTATTCTAGCTTTTCCAATTCCTTATTGATTAGATCTAATGCTTCAAAAGATATACTCCTTTTCATTCTGAATATCTGTGTTGCATTTTCTTTAACTTCAAAATTCGACTTTGCTTTTGTGCAGATACCAAGACCAAAAGAAAACTTTTGTAAACTTTCTTTTTAATTCAGTTTTTAATTTTTCCATTGGTGTAATAGTACTTGTGGTGACAATATTTACTTGGCTGCGAAACAAATTGATTTGCAAATCACAAAGGTTATAAGGCAACGCCATCCATTACTAATAAATTTGTTGTATTTTTTTTAACACGAACAGCACTTCTTTTTTGGTTTACTGAAAGACATACTACAAAAAAAAATTTAATTTCTTTTGTGAAACACCACAAGCAACTTTTCTCAAAGTCAATAAACTAGGCTTACCTAGTTTTTGCCAAGACTTTTCATTAATTATAGTAATATCAGACCCAGTATCCAATTGTAATTTTATTTTTATATTGTTAATTGTGACAAAAACAAATTTTCTCTATGGAGATGTTTTGTTCAGAGTCTTGCCAATTTTTTTTTTTGTTTGTCAACTTTACCCAATGTATTTATTTTGTTGACATGCTTTTTGTTTCTCTTCCATTTCTTGGATTTACAAGTACTCTTATGTCTTAATCTTCCATATCGGTAGCATTTTTTGTTTCTAAAAAACAATCACTTTTTAAATGCTTACCACCACAACCATGGTAAGTATTAGGTATTTTATTGTATTTTTTACTGTTTCTCTAGGAGCTGAAAAAACGTCTATTTTTTTCTAGATGGTTGGATGCTATGCATTTGCAAAATATCTCTCTCCTCAATTTTTGCAGTATCAAGTTTTAAATTCACCATACGTTGACTCTTTTCAGCCATTTTTGAAGAGTTAATTTTAAAGCTTTTTGAAGTTAAGTGCTAAATGAATATCAGACATTTAAATGAGTCAGAATTTAACTCCTTTAAGTTAAACTTCTCACATTCTCGATTGACAACTCCTGCATAGGTGACAAAATTGTCAGTCACACTTTACTAGGTTTAGACAATTCCACCATCCATTAAATAATGAGGTTCTATCTTCAAACATTTTAGATAATATCCCTACAGTTTCCTCAAAATTTATCTCGCCTGATTCTTTCAGCAAAATAAAATTTATGTATTTTTCATGTTCAGTAGGAGACAATTTTCTCAATAATATTCAGACTTTCTTTTCATCATTCCAATGCGAACAATCCTTTTTGAAGATCCCTTCATATCTTCTGCAATACATTTAAAAAGTTATTCCTTTGTCCAAATTGTATACAAACACACTAGTAGAATTTACAATTGTGTCAGGTGGGAATGAGTCAGATGCTTTTTTTCTTCTGTTGTTTTCTTAAACAACAATTTGAGAAACATTTGTTACTGTTTTCATAACAAAAATTTCCATTCATGTAGGTATTTTTGTTGCTGTAACGGTAGTTCATGCTGCTGCTTTCACAGTGCCAACATTTGAAGCATAACTGATTTCAGTTCATTCATTGTCCTTGTCTTCCACTGAGTATTTCAATTACTACTTGTAGGATATGTATTATTTCTCTGTAGTTCTTGTGTAAGTTCAGAAGGAGAACTTCAAACACTTTTATAACGTTAGTTCTTGTAACATTATTCTGAAAGGAACTTTTGGTAACTAGAGTTATAATATTTTGGTATCTTCATGGAAAGTCAACATACTAAATGAATCCTTTGACCAATACACAATAATACTTAGAATAATTTAACTCGATTAATTCCCTCATAAACAATCTCTTCAATTAAGCACAACACGGTAATGATGCACAACACAGAACACACTCAGACTTCTGTCCGAGTGCTTTATATACTAAATATTTATGTTCATATGATCCCAGTAGCACAACTCATTCAACGGTTATGTTTGTTGCCTGGAAATCCATGTTTGACCACATGTGTTAGTTATAGACACTTTCTTCCTACATAACAAAAGGACAGAACAATGTTTTTTTTAAAACTGGCAGCTATAATCTATATGAAAGGACATTAATAATTGAATAAACAATCTTATTGTATCAAGGCCTTCTGTCAGACTAAGCTAAGCTTGCTAATTAGCATGACACAAGGCTGAAAGTGTGGGGTATTGAATACATGATTGATCTTCATTGAGTGTCTCACACTGTGCAAAGCTATAGTTAGTCAATTTAAAAAATAAGCAGTCTCATGGTCTTGTACCAGACTAAGCTATGATGAGTAAATTTGAAGAATATAAATAGCTTTTATAAAGCCTGGACATTTTTTTTAAAACATGACAAAATAAATTTTGAAGCTTGGCAAATGTAGAAGAAAAGTATGATGAGATATGTTCAAAATGTTGAGAATTAATAACAATGCAAGAAACAAAAGGTTTTTTCAAGTTTTTTTTTATGCAAGTAAGCAGAAGTGAAATTGAAGACAGATCCAGTGATGAGATGCCAAAGGCACATGCACATCAAGATGGTGGAAGACACAAAAGGTGTTAAAAAATATTGGATATTAAAGAAAAATATTTTGTAAAAAAAAAAAAAAATGGACTAGTGGGTTTTATTTGAACAATAAAAGTCTAAGTAAAGATATATTTTATGAAAGTAATTAGTTCAACTAATTCAGATAAAATGAGGTAATATCTTCAACTAAAACTATAACAATTTTGAGTTTTAAGGCAAATGTTATTAATACTATACAACTAACATTTTGTGTCTATTAATTTTAATAATCAACTTTTCCAAATTATGAATAATCTTTCTCAAAGAGGAGATTCTGTCAAAAATTGTCTCAAGTTCAAGAAAAGCTTTCGACTTTCTTATACCATCATCATCAGGGTAGGTAGTGACAATTGGTAACTTTCATGGAACTAGTGAGTGTTGTAATGAAGACAAAGAGTGTTGTGACATGTGCCTTTATGTTTTGTTTTTATACAATTGAGGATGCAGGCTCTTAAATTATAATCGTTTTTATTTATTGATGGTTGTTTTTGTTGTATGACTATCACTTCATTTTGATTTTACAGATTTTTTTTCCTCATCTTTATATTGAAATAACTGGGTAGCCTGTCAAATATCATTTCTTTAGAACTGACTGAGTGAAGACTGACAGACGATACCAACTTTCAGACCAATTTAGTTCCTTCAGTTATTCTAAATATCCAGAGAGCCAATCTCAAAAATATCAACTTCAATCAATGTTACTAAGTGAAAAAGTTAGAGAATGCTACTTTTTCATCTTGTGTCTTGCAAACAAGATTCATATAGCTGCTTGCATCAGCACAATTCTTTGATGAATAAAGAGAAAAGAAAAAAATTTTCTATTTTATAAAAATGGAAGATATAAGAAAGAACATTTTTGTGTTAAATTTGTCCAATGAACAAGTTTCTCTGTAAGTCACCTTATTAACTACTTTTATGATTTTTCTTCTTTTTTTTTTTTTAAATCTTTGATGTTATTTAACTTTATCTGACAAAATCTTCAGTGTATTTGCCAAAAAGAGAAAATGATGGTCAAGTGGTTAGATTGGCTAAGTAGAAGATCTGGAGTTCAACTTTCAAGTGAATAATGCCCATTATCCATAACTTGGTTAAACAACAAGTAGGTTGTTGAACCCCTCACACAGGAACAACTTTCTGAGTGAAAACCAGTATGCATTTCACCCTGCTAGATTGAATTACTTTTTACAGTTTAATCAACCTTTTTGCTGGTTATTTAAAGCCAGAAAATATTTTTTGATAGTAACTTTTTATTTATTTTTTGGGATTTAGTGATATAAGTTTTAACCCATAGCCAAGTGAAGAAGAGATAGATTCATAATTTTTCTAAGAGCATTTGCACACAAGTGAATATAACAAACTCTCTCCGATTAATAATTCTGAGCCATTATTCACCTTCAAATTACAGCACCTAGTATTCCCAAGTGGTCACTCATCTACATACTGACCAGGTTTGCCATTGCTTAATTTTGATGATCGTGTAGAAACCAGTGTTTCAACATGATGTGGCTGTAAGGCCCCTACTTTCCCGATACACAGCTGATGCTTTAACTATCTTTACTGACAGAATCAGTGAAGTACAAGATAATATATTCATTACAAGGATCATCACCCTGGATATATTCTAGGCTTTTGACAAGGTGTGGCATTAGAGGCTGCTACATAAACTGGCCAGCTATGGAATCTCTGGAAGGACTCTCTCAATTATCAAGGTAGGTCCCTGAGGTTTGTCTTTAATGTCCAGTCATCAAAAGCCCTTGAGATCAATCTCAGCATTCCACAAAGATCTCTCCTCAGTTCTACTCTCTTTCTATTTATATTTGGTTGAGCTAGCTCGGACATTCATGAGTCTATCATCCATCATGGACCTTCATCAAGGTCAGAAGGTTATTAGAGAGGCATTCTGTATCATAACATCACTGGTCAATGTACGTGGTTGACCAACTCATCTTTCTCCATGGCTAGATGTAAACAGTAAATCACTTGCAAGTTCTTGTTTTGCTCACAAGCAGTGTCCTGCAAAGTGCATTATGCATTTGTGTGAGCTTGTAGAAATATCAGGAACGGGTCCACAGAGCTATGATTTATTTTCAAACCACTGTAGAAGCAGTGTTAATGTATGGTGCCACTGGATATTAACTGAAAAGCTAAAGTCTAAGTTTTATGAGACCTACACTTTGATGCTGTGAGCTATATTTAACTCTCTTCCTACTCTATTTTAATATCTGCTTAGGTGCATACACTGATCAATAGTGAGTATCTATGCAGACAATACAAGAGTTTACAGGTACACCTCTGGAAATCTGGAAGATCAGATCCTAGGAGATCATTTCTCCTCTGACCTAACCAACATGTCTCAATGGGGCTTGTAAAATTTAATAATACCAAAATCAAATTAGTAATGTTCCACCAGCATTGAGCAGACTGTGTACTTTTACCTATAAAGATGGATTGATATTCTCTGAAAGAGGCTCTTTACTTACTCCTGTTTTTTGGGACATGCTCTCCCCAGAACTTAAATGAAACCCATATATATATGATCTACTGCTAAAAATCTTGGTAAAATGGCCAAGTTCTCTGTACACTCCACAGAAAGTACCTGATTCCTGCTATACTTTATCTTTACAAAAGTCAGATCAGACCAAAAATTGATTATTGCTGTCATAACTGGGCTCGAAACTGTCCAGTCCTTACTTGCCAGTCTTGAAAGGATTCAGAGGTGTCCACACAGACTTGTGAGTGATGAATCATTTTCCACCCTACAATTCCTTTCCCAGAGAGGAAATGTTGCAAACTTTTCACTGCTCTATTGCTACTTTCATGGCATGTGTTCTGATTAGCTAAATTCCTTAGTCCTACCACCACTGACTAATCATGCCACATATACAAGACTGAATCATCCCCATTCCTTTCATATTCCATTAGTAACAAATAAGTTCCATTTGAACAGCTGCTTTCTGTAACAGATTCCTAGCAGGATGTTTTTCAAATAACTACAGTCTGAACCTCTTCAAGTCCAGAGGTAACCTTTACCTTTCCTGCATAACCCCATGGACTTCACTTCTTGTGTTTTCTTAAGGTCATATAATACCACATAGATACCTTCTATCTTAAGTGGCTCTTGGGTCTTGCATTGGATGAACATTAGTATAAAAAATTACTTGAAACATGGCTCCAATTTTATCTGGTCTTTCAGGCTAGGATCAAAGTGTAGTATGTATTTTCTTCCTCTCTAAACGATTAGAGAAGCCTGGTCATAGGAATTGCAATTCTGTAGAAGCACTTCCCTGATTGCACTAAAGAGGGAGGGAGAGAGAGAGTGTGTGAATATTTGTGACAGTGGTCAGGGCATTGGGCAATTTTTGTCCTTGACCCGTATGGGCAGTCCTCATTATACCAGCCTTGTGTAACCTTCTGCTGCCATGGAAGGGTACTAAATACTTAACTGGGTAGCAAAATTCAAGATTTAAATTCAAAACAAAAGCAAAAGCAGTCATGATACTGAGCAACAGAAAAAATATAAAACCAGAAAATAGGACAAGGGATAAAAAAACCCAAAAAAACATTTTACAGAAAAGAGACAAAACTAAAAAAAAACATCAGGGAGATAGAGAAAACAAAAGAATGAACAGTGAGAATAGCAATGATAGTAATACCAAATCTTACGTCATTATTTAAAGTTGGTTTCCTTATTCTTTGGACCCACCTGCCAGAGAGTAATAATATACAATTACTCTAGGATGATTAATAACAGGACAAAATGTGAAGAGGCTTAGATACACTCTTCTGAACGAACAGCTGATATTTAAAAATCAATGGTGATGCCCAACTGGTTTGCTTGATAGTTATACACAAATATCTATTTCATGTTTTTATATTCATAGAGATAACTTTATTATTATATCTCGTGAAAAATGCGAGCTAGTTGTGATTAAATTGAGCAATAAATGCACTGTGCTGTCTTGAAAATTGAAGTAAATAATATGCAAAGAAGAAACTTTTAATTAATAATAGAAAATAATTTAAAATAAAGCTACACATGCACATCAAAAGGAAAATTTTTCATTACTATTTTTTTCCTCACTCAAATTTTGTCAAAAATGGTTGAGGTCATACTAGAACAGCAATAGAGAGGTCATACTAGAACAGGAATGATAAAATATAATGAAAATGAATGAAAGGGTGGGAGACAGGCAGAGAAAAAGGAAAATGAGCAAGAAGGAGAAAGAGTGAGAGAAGAAAAGAAAAAGAGGAAGTTCTATTCAATCAATGATGTGAAGATAGCAAACTAAAGAAAGGAAGAAAGAAAGACAGACAGACAGACACAATCAAAGAAATAAAGCTAGCAAGAAAGAAAAGAAAATACTGGAGATAGAAATGGAAGGAAGGCTTGTTTAAAAAAGAAAAGACAGAAGGGAAAAAAAAGTTAAAAAAGTAAAAAGTAGATAGAAAATAAGCTACTCAAAGAAAGGATGGGGAGAGAGAGAAAGAAAGCAAATAAAAGAAGTGAAAAGAGAGATAAAGGGAAAACAGGAAAGAGAGAAAAAAGGAAGAGCGAGGAGAGCCAAAGAAGTAAAGACAGCAAATTAACCAGGGAGAGAGGGGGATAATAAACTAGAAGAGAGAGAAAGAGCATGAATATAAGTAAAGGAAAGAAGTACTGAGAAAGAAAGCCAAAACAAGCATGACAGAAAAAGAACAGAGAAAGAGAGAGAAAGTGTGGTAGAAAGAAAGAAGCACAGAGAGAATGAGCAATGAAAAAAAATTGTGTGAATGAAATAAATAAAGAATGCAATCAAGAGAATGAACAAGAAAGATAAAATGCAAAGTGGGTAGAGAGATAGAGAGAAGAGAGAGAAAGAAAGGCTGAGGTTGGATAAGAAAAAAAAAAGAGACTTTATTAATCAGTTATTGTTTTTTCCCCACTGGCAAGAGAGACGGCTGATATAACATTCACCTTGCTTAAGAAGCATTTATCAGAGACTAATCAGTCAACTGGAAATCAAAAAAAAGTGATTTTCTTTTCCACTCTCATATAAAGACACTTCTTTCTCTTTTTCATCTTTCTTTGCCTCTGGGTATTATACCCTCACCCACCCAACTAACATCAACCCTAGAGACTGGGGCAGCAGCAGCACAAAAAAAAAAAAAAAAAAAAAAAAAAAAAAAAAAAAGAGAGAGAGAGAAAGAAAGAAATGCATATTTTGAGAGGAATTGATTTTTTTTAAACTTCCTTTTTCTTCATTATATACTTTTCAAGTTACTTGCCTTTACTATGTCTACCAAGATTCTTACATTTCATTAGCATAAAAAAATGGAGCAAATATATTTTGATATGATCTTTTATGAAAAAATAATGTCTTTCACTCCAGGAAAGAAAAAACTGAATTGCAACAGAAATAAAATTAAAAAAAAAAAAAAATTAAAAATGCAATTGTAGAGTAAAACAAATAAATACTTATGACTGAAATTGTGTTTTTTATTTCTTTTTTATCATACAACAAGAATGTTCAAAAACTGAATAATTAGAAATAGAATCTCTACTCAAAAGTTAAATATATAATTACACTGAGAAGCATTCTGGGGGCAAATCGATAACATTTGTTAAATATTTTAACTCAATATTAACAGAACATGATTTTGAACTATTTACCAAGAGTGAAGCTTCAAAATTACTACAACTTAAATAGATTTAAAAGGTGTGAAAATATATATATATATATATATATATATATATAGGAAAAACTACTCAAAAGTTGTAAGTTAAAAATGTATTTTTTTGACAGTATTTATTTATTTCTATTATAATATATATATATATATATATATATATATTTATTTGATATTTCAGACTGGCCTCGGCCTTTAATCAAAAGTTTTTCCTATACATATTAAGACAGTATACGTGGATTATCATTACGCTATGTAAATATATATTTTCTACAAAAAGTCTGCCAGCAGGGATATGTTTGTCCACTACCGATCAGCCCTCCCTCTCAGCGCTAAAACCGGCTACATCAATAACGAACTCGCACATATCCGAAAGAAATGCAGCAAAGGTGAACACGTTTCTTCAAGAAAACACTGGTGACTAACGGTTACCCACAATCCTTTGTGAATCGCCTAGAACGAAAGGGCAGTAGGGGCCCAAGGCGCCACAACCTATCTAACACCTGCTTCCTGAGGTTACCACACTTCAGCGATTATATAACATCTAAAATACATCAAGCTATCTGCAGAGAGGGATTAGACATACAGCTGGCACACTACGGCCCACTCTTCGAAGACACCTCAACCCCAACCACAGAACAAACAACAACACCACATGCACACTAACCAACTGCCCTATTGCAGATATCGGTATATGCCACCAGGTATATGTTGTATACCGCTTACAATGCGCCAAATGCGATGCATTCGATGTCGGCAACACTACAAGACATCTACACATTAGAATAAAAGAACATCTACACACGCAAGCTTCGTCATTCCAAAAACACTTTAAAAAATGCAAAAATAAGGACAAAACCATAACCGTCAATATCTTGGCTAAGGAACGCAACATAGGTAATCTACGCATTAAAGAATCCCTAATAATATCTAAATTACATCCTTCAATTAACAATCGCCAAGACTTAAACCTAGATTACGTAACAGTATAGACGACACCAAGACGCACACAACATGCATTTAACACAACAACAAAGGTCACACACACACGCAATCAGTAACAATAACCACACACACACACACTTCTTCCTCCCTTACAACAAACCGTTAACCAGGCTAAAGCACACACGCACACAGATAAATAAGTTAGGTAGATTTAATTACAATACTACACATAGCCTTTACACACAAAAAAAATAGTTACAATAACCACACTAACACACTTTCTCCCCCCCCCCCGGGCCGCATTAGCAGAGGTGCCCATAACAAAGCACGCACCAGGACAGAACACACACACACACACACACATAAAAGTAGATTCAATTACAGCCCACCAGATAAATCAAACAGATAACATAACAGCCATGTAACTGATATCCTTTGACCCAGTCAAAGTCACATCAACTCCTAGATCCTACGAACTGATTCCATCAGACCAACAAAAAACCCCATCTTGAATACACACACACATACACAATCACATACACGCGCGCTCTCTCTCACACACACACAATTAGACCATAAAAAAAACAACTAGAACACACATAGATACACACTCACACACACACATACATACATGCACACATGTACAGCAGCAGTGGATAAAGCCAGCCATTCATAGATGGACAACTAAAAGCACTGACAGTTTGAAGTTTTCTCTGCCATTCCGACGATGAGATTATAGTCTCGAAATATAAATAAACAGGTCATACAAACACCTCCCGACCTTCCTTTATTTCATTCAACGCATTGTAACAGCCTTCAAGACATAATGTATATATATATATATATATACACACACACACACACAGAGGGTATATCAAAAATACTTTTATAAACTTTACAGGCAGGTAGGTTCTTAACACCAAAACAAGGACAAAAGTCCATAAAAACATATGCCCACAAATCCTTCATTTTTTAATAATTAAGTTTAAAGAAAGTTTACAGTAGACAAGGTTACATTTATCATTCATGTACATTTGTGATTAGTCTGTTTTCAATGTGTAAGTAGCGAGTTAAGTGAGAAGTCTTCTATTTATCAATAACAAAATATTCATACTGTGAGCAGGCAGATATGATTTTTACATATGGCTGCATGAATGGTAATTGATTGCATGTCTGTGTCAGACTGCATTTCCAGACCAAAGCCAGCCATTTCATCCAATCTTTCCTGCTGTTTATTATCACATTGCTGAGAAAGGATTAATGGTATCACAAATTATGGATTGATGAAGACTTAGATCTGCCCATTCATCCTACCTTGAAGAACACATTTCACAGGCTATCAGAGACAACCCAGGTATCAGCACACATCAAGTGTCCCTAGCATGTCGTACATCTCATAGTACAGCATGGAGGAGACTTCAAGATCCATATCATTTACAACAAGTGCAGGGTCTTCTGCCCCAGTATGCAAGAACTTTTGCTGATGTTTTATTGCACAAATTGCCAATCTGTTGTTTGTTTCTTCAGTCTCCTTTACATTTTGCTTTGTTTTTAGTGTTAGAAACCCATCACTAAAGTTTGTAGAAGTGTTTTTGGATTGTATCTTGGATTCTACATCTAACAACATCTAACATAAACTTTAAAGTTATTAACTCAAAAATGAAGCATCAGTGGACATATGTTTATATGAACTTTTGGCCTTGTTTTAGTGTTAGAAACTCACCTCCAAAGTTTGTAAAAGTATTTTTGATACACTCTGCACAAGAACACGCATTTGTGTATTTATATTTATTATATATTAGCAAAATCTTCTCTTAATATGTTTGACTTTATATTATATATAACTGAGCATGCCATATACACACACACACACACACACATATATATATATATATATATATGGTGTATCGAGGCAGCAGATAATTTTCTAAACATATACTGTTAAATATAAGAGACAATGAATGCCTTATGTTTAATCATGAGCAATTCTAAACATCGTATTTTGGCTTTAAAAGACAAAAATTCTCCAACATTTGGATAATTTTTAAGTTGGTTCTAAGCTTTTGGCTCACATGAGCCATTTTCAGAGAGGTTACAAGAACATTAACATAAAAACATGCACCTTCAGCGACGATTTTAACTTGTATTGACATAAAACATTGCTAGGCAACAATAACAGTTAACAAAAATAGCAAATGCAGTTCATAAATTTGTAATGTGGTTCTATGATGTCACACCGCGTGAGAGCTCAAAATGATAACAGAACCATATATTCAAATGCAATGTAATGTGTTATGAGCAGATTTAAATGTGATTTTAAGTATGGTTTGTTTGGATTTAATGTAGATGTTGGTGAATTTTTGTCTTTATTTTCACCAGGAATTAAGGCCAAAATACGATGTTTAGAATGTCTCATGATTAAACATAATAGACATTCATTGTCTCTTATATTTAACATATATATATATATATATATATATATATATACACATATACACATACATATTTACACACACACACACACAGACATACATACATAGAAACATTCATTCTATATACACATATACATATGAAGATTAACAAAATTGGTTATAAACAACCAACCATTTGAAATTATTTGTTTGAACATTATTTTTGATCGATACTGCTGAATGACACACATTTTCGTAACAAAAATTTATCATAAGATAAAAGTGACAGAGGAAAACAATGCTTAACATAGGTAGTGAGACATTATTTACATTGTTCAAACTGTTGTCCTCGTCTTTATTGCCATGTTTACGATGTTTCGGCCGTTATACATGCCGGCCTTCTTCAGGGATTTTGAACCGAACCCTTTGAGTAGATTGACTAAACTATCGCCTGGTTCACACTGCACCCACATCTATTGAACAGGTGAAGAGGCTCATCCCTTGTTTCCTGTTTAGGATGCAGTTTCCGGTTTTCTCTTTTCTAATCTTCTCACTCTTATGTAGTCCCCTGCACATCAGTGGCGTTACCACCTTGCTTGGGGTGATATGATTAAAAAAAATAAAAATAATCAAGCCGGTAGAAATAAATATATATACTGTTTGATTATAAACAGAATATCTACTTAAATATGAGTATCAGTCAAAAAAAATGTTAAAACAAATAATTTAATAATTTCAAATTGTCGGTTTTTTATAACCAATTTCATTAATCTTTGTTAATTTTCATAACATGTTTACATTTGTTGATATTACGATACATTTCAGAGCAGATATGGTTATTAAGATGAATTGAAAATTGTGTTATATAAGCTTGATTTGACTTCATTTAGACTGTTGGTCATTGGTGGCTGAGAGGTCTAAGAGGCACTAGATCAATTGGTGGCTTCCCCTATGTGGATAGGGGTCGCAGGTTAGAATCCTGCCAAATGACACACATTTTCACAACAAAAATTTATCGTAAATAATCAGGCCGGTAGAAATAAATATATATACTGTTTGGTTATAAACAGAATATCTACTTAAATACAAGTATCGATCAAAACTAATGTTTAAACAAATAATTTCATATATACAAACATATGCATATATATATATATATATATATATATATATATATATATATATACACACACACATTTACATACTGTTACAGATATAGATAGCCACACACACACCTACACACATATATTGAGATTGGTCTCCACATGGTAACAGGGAGATGGTCACATGGGAACCTCAAGTTAGTTTTGGGATAGCAGGTCAAGGTTGGTTGACCCAGACACCCTTAGTAACAAATGTCTAGACAGGAAATAGACAGAGGCTAGACATGAGGCCATGAAGCAGCAAGAGCTGGAATCCGTGCCAAAGACAAGTCACGTGGAAAGCAGAGATCGGAAATTAGTTGCAGATCAGATCTTGGATTAGCAAGTCATGATTGCTGATAACTTATGAATGAAAAGGAAAATGCATTTGAGATAATGGTGTAATTTGACCAATTCATCTTAAGCAACAGTGATCTCATTTTCTTATTTTGTTTATCAATGTCCATTTGTCATGATCTAGGAGAGATAACCCGTATCTGTCTATAGATGTGGAAATATAAATGTTCCCAAATCGACATGTAATCATCTTAATGGTTATCGTCGAGGTAGGCATATGACGAATGGGGTCCTCGTCCGGGATTTATATCTAATGCTTCTTAAAAAAGTGGTGGCTCGTGCCGTAAATTATTTTAACACTTCGTAAACTAAGTTAATACTATCGCTGACTGCAACAAGGTGAACAAGTAAAATAAGGGACGAAATGGAGAACGTAGAAGAATTCATGAAAGAGCCCATCCCGGGAAAACTAAGACAACTAAAGAAAGATAAAGTATACGAAATTAAGGAAAGGCTGGAATTAAGTGTTAGAAAATTGGAGATTATAAGAATAATAACAGAACACATGGTGAATGATAATGAATTCGAAGAAGAGGCGCTTGAAGAATTCCCAAGGGAGTAAGCAGGATTGTCGAACGCCCAAGTGGAGCTTGAGAAGGCAAGAATATTAGCTAAGGCTGAAATAGAAAAGGTGCATATCAAGCAGGAAACGAGATTACAGGAATTGGAAATTAGGCAGGTGAACAAAGAGAAATATTTTGAAATTACGAAGCAAATACACCTTTTGCCTAAGTTCATGGAAAGAGAAGTGGAAGAATATATGGATCATTTTGAAAAGACTGCAATAAATATGAAATGGCCGAAACAACAGTGGACAATGTTATTGCAAGCGGTATTAACGAGAAAAGCACAAAAGTTTAGGAGCTACAAAACATTTGAGAGTCAAACATACGTGGAATATGTTAGACAAAAGAAGATATTTTGGATAGATGGTGTCAAGCAAAGAAAGTAATCGAGGATTACAATGGCTTGAAAAATTTAATATTGACAGAAGATTTCCATAATAACCTGCCAGAGGAATTGAGGCATTATCTAAATGAAAAGAAGATGGAGTCCTGTCACAACAGCTATGTTAGCAGATGAATACAATATTACTTATAAGAAAACTCATTCAAAGTATAGTACACCCACAATAGGCAACGCAACTCATGCACGCTAGAACGAAGAACCTAAGCGCATCGGATTACAGATTGGGGCAGAGAGACAAAGCTCAGCCGGACAAGAAATACCTCCAATAGTTTGCTACAAATACAGAAAACCTGGACATATTGCTATGAACTGTGAAAACCCTGTGAATATAGCAGTAAACACAAAACCCCAAGGGGTGGCAATTGTGAAAAATTTAGACAAGAGTTACTGGCCATACACCACAAACAGTCAAATTTTTGCTAGAAATGGAAGGAGTCTGAAAACCATAAAAATGTTGAGCGATATAGGAGCCTCCCAATTGTTGGCAAAATGACAGGATGCGCCAAAAAACATGAGGTGCAGGACTGGGAAAATAATGACAGTAGTCAGTATAGGAGAAAAACCTATAAGGACGGAGATATGGAAAATTAAACTCAGGTCCAAGTGGGAAAACAGAGAAATAGAAGTCGGGCTGCTAGATTCACTTCCCATGAAGGGGATTGCAGTGATAATAGGAAATTATATAGATGAAGAAAGAGTGAATAAGGAAATTAAAAATGTATCAGTACATCAGGGGAAAAGGCGGTACTGTAACTCAGAAAATGGTAGAAGGAAAATCGCTGCAGCGATTACACAACAGACAAAGAAATGGCTTTATGAAAAGGAGAAAAATAGAAAGGTGAATATAACCATAAATAAAAGAACCAGTACCAGAGATGAAGTGGAAAGGTTTTTCCCCTAAAACTCTTTAAATTTTTACACACAGTCAGCTTTGTATCACTCTTGTGGCTCTCCAATCTGAAGAAAGAGGTATGGCTATAAAATTGCTTTTTAAATAGCCTTTCAGTACAGCCAATATACACTTTCTTAAATTCTCCATGTTTGCCATTGACTTCGGATACATAAACAATGCTTTCTGTACAACATTTGCCATTTAAAGGACAATCATTCTTGTTCCTACAATTGCATGTTCTCTTATTTGTCTCTCCTCCTTCCATAGCCAATATTCTGGGATTATTGGATTTTATAATCCTTTCTAAACTGCTAGTGCAGCTGTAACTTAGTTTTACAGTATTTTTATTGAATACTTTTGCTAACTCTGAATTCACCAGAAAATGTTTATCCAGGATTTTGAAGAACACCTTACCAATTTTGGTTTGCTTATAGGTTGAACGGTGGATTAAACCAGATTACTTGCCTACCTTTGTGTCTACTTCTGGGCCATGTACAAGAAGTTAATGCCAAGTGTGAAATGTTCCCCTCCTCTTTCAGTGCTTTTTCATAACTGACTTTTTTGTGATCAAAAATTTCATTCATGGATGAGTTGTTGATTCTACACTATATTCCTTTTGAAATGTACTTAATTATAGATTTGGGATGGTTCAAATTTGTGTTAACATATCTGAGAACCGTATTTGGCTTGATATACAGCAAAACCATGATATCATTGAGGTTAAACTCGATATCATGCCCACATCAAGCGTAATACTAAATCCCAATTTTTTGAAGATCTTCAAAAAATTGGGATTTAGCCCTTTTGTTATCAGGTACCGCCATCATCGCTGTATAATCCATTATTGTCGATGTGAACAATTTTATTTTATTTGCTTGGAATATAAATACCTATAAGCTCCATCAAGAGACCCTTGGAGGACATAGAAATCCCTACCACTTAATTTTTATCCATGCTTCACCCCAATGAATTAACACCAATCTTCTGCGGTGAAATATAACCTCTACCCAATATGGTTGGATATTGATGAACTGTCTTGCATAATTTAGTGCTTTATTGAGATTCTTTTCAATTATAGACAGATAGAAACTGCAAATATCATATTTTATGAATACTAAATTCTTTTTATTTTCAATATTTTTGTACCAAGTTACACATTCGTTGGTGCCTTGACATTGATTCACCTGAGTGACAACTCATAGTAAATCACAAATTTTCTGAAAAATACTCTGGCTGATGGTACCAAGTTTCATTTTTGTTGGGTTTATTATGGCTGATCATAAATTGAAGTTGTGTGAGAAAGCAGAGGAATTGAACATATAAAAAGGCAGTGTATTCACCATTTTGCATGAACATTTATCACTGAGAAAGCTGTGTTCAAAGTGGGTGCCACATTTGCTCACAGTTGATCAAAAACAGCAACGTGTCAATGATTCAGAGCTCCCTTTGCAACTGTTTCAATGCAACAAGAGGTTTTTGCATAAATATATGACAAAGGATAAAACATGGAACAACCACTTCACTCCAGAGTCAAATCAGCAGTTAGCTGAGTGGACAGCAGCAGATGAAAGCCATCCAACTGACACCAAATCGGTCGAGTTTCGATCCCAGCCAGAAGCAAGTCTAGCCACACTGATGAGCTGTGATACAGCAAAACAGGCTTGTATGTGGATGACTTATATATATTTATTTACACAGCACATCTTCATTCAAGCATCTTTGGTTGAATAATCTAGGCATGTTTATTCCAGGAATTTAAATGCAATGTCAATTCCCATCTCTCATCCACTTGACTCCAGTCCTTTCTACATCACCCCATATATCTTGTTCTTTACATTTCTCTTTATCTTTGCAACTGTCTTCACACCTGTGTTCCCATCCTTCTCTTGCCCTTTCTCTGACACCCCCTGTAATTGGTTTGTATTTCTCATCACTCTCCTCCTGACTAAACTTTTACTCTTCTGTAACTCCCTGCGCATCAGTGGCAATACCATCTTGCTTGGGGCCAAATGATTAAAAAAATAAATAAATAAAAAGAAGTGGCAGTTACATTTGACTGTTTTGACTATAAAAGGGTGAAATGTAGTAGCCAATCTAGTAGCTCAAGTAAATTCATGCAGACAGAACACTAGAGCAGAAGCCATAAAAGTATTTGTAGAAAAGACAGAGGAAAGCCACATCCCATTGATGAGAAAGTGACTGAAGTCAAGCTGCCAAACAAGGATCAATTACAATGCAGATCCCTTTTTGAATTTTGTCAAGAATCCTGAGGTGAATAGCAGAAGCACCAAACCAGATATGGTAACAGTATTCAATGCATAGACGAATGCAAAAAAAGAAAGACACAGTAACACAGTAGCCCAAACAGTAACCCAACACAGTAACCCAAAGTTCCTAGCAGTAGTATTTTAAAATATTAATATTCATATGGCATATCTTTCATTCAAGCATGTTTGGTTGAATAATCTGAACATATTATGTCTACTTATTTTTATTTTAATCCATTCAAATTCTCTGATTGACTTCTTAATGCTGATATTAAATTCATTATGAAAGGCACCATAGTTTTTTATTTTTTTATTTTATTTCCTCAAGTACTTTTAATCTTATCTGAAATCATCTTCAGGAGTAAATTGCTAAAACAAAAATTAATTAAATTAACCAATAGTTGTGATTTTTTGTGAAAATCCACATGAAAAACATTCTGTTCTGTTTATTTTAACACACAGAATGCACTTTGTTATAATCTTAAAAATTAACTGTTAAAGCAATGATGTTTTTATCTAAGGTAAGTAACTTTAATTTATATAATTATAATTTTAAAAACATTGCTATTATATTACAATTATTATCTTTTATATAATAATAATTTTTTTTAAAATTGCTATTACAGACATTTTAAAACACTGATTTTACACTCATAACTAACCTTATTTAGTGTTGGTTGTATGTCCCTTATATATAGGGCCTTGAGAATTTGAAGTTTTTGATTATTATTTTCATAGTGGGGTACACTTGTATTATCAAGCAATTTTTCCGAATTGGGAATGTGAACAGGAATTTCAAATGTGGTGCAATAGAAATTATATCCAACATGAGTAGTGTAAATCTCTTTGATAATGTTGTTACCATAAAACCAACATATATATTTACTTTTTTGCCAGAGATACAATCTTCCAAAGGACATTTAAATTGATATACAATGGTGGTCTTTTGCAAAGCACTAGTTGCTACAGAAGAGTTCTCTAATTACATTGCTGATGAACAAATTAGATTAGCTATTAGAAATATTAACATAAATCAAAAAGAACATAATAATTTGCCAAATAATCCTAAATATATCAACTGACCATATCATCATCAAATGCATTCTAACTATATGTAAAAAAGATGTAAAAATCCTAAAAATACTCATATAATACTAATATATTCCCCACTGATTCCAGTAAAAAAATAAAACTAATTATTTAATATACTAAATTTAATACAACAAACTTAATCATCTGCAGGCCTGAACCCTGCAAGCGAGCACATTTTATTAAATGTTTAATGTTGTAACCAGGAGATGTAATTCTCACAATTAAAAAACAAAACAAAAAAAATGTGTCTACTTAAACATGGGTATCCACAAAATAATATTAGAGCAGTACAATATCTCATACTACATAAAATGTACTGATAAAATGACTTTGAGGATGGTTAGCAGACTAAAAAGAATTGAAGTGTTTGGAATTAGAAGGCACTTTCCATTGCCAAATAAAAAACGAAAACACTGTGTTTAAAGTTTGTCGACTCTCAAATTACCATAACTGTTGATCTATTTGAGATAAACCACTTCATTTTTTTTAAAAGAATGTAAAAGCATCTATTTTAACATGCAAACATTTACACTTAACTGATTTTCATATACATGGTGGAAAGTAGCTTCTTGTACTGAAGGCCTGAATTGTGGTAAATATTAACAAAAATTGTCTTTTAATAGATATTTAATGAACAACAAAATGCAATATTTCACACTACTTGACATTTCTGTCTTCCAGTCCAAGCTACACTCATTGCAGAATTGGCCAAAAACAAGAAAAGCAATCTCAGTGAAAGGATGAATTTTTCCTTACATCAAAGTACAGATTAATTTGGAAGATAAACATACAATGTATCCACAATGTCTTTAGACAATTTCAAAATGCCATTACCTAAAATGCCCTTGGTTTCTCATTTCCCAGATTTAACACCCATGAACTTTTATTTGTTAGGCTATACAAAAAATATCATGCAATGTATTGAAGTAAAGGATTTTGATAATCTTAAAGAATAACTTTCATTATTTCAACTATTGATGAAAATATGTTATGAAAGGCATGGACAGAAATTGAATATCACTTAAACATCCTTCACGCAACAAATGGGGCATATATCATCATTTATTCAGTTAGCACACCTTGAACCTGCTGCAGTCATCACTCCCCTCCATCTCACAGTTGTGGTTCATGGTGGCATTCAAGGTAGAATAGTGCAATGGTTTGACAGTCCCTTTTGCATCAGGGATGCTGAAGTTATACCATCCCTCATCTCAGAAGTTAAAGGCAGCAGGTTGTGTGAATTCAGAGCTTTCCTTCTCTTAGACTGCTATTTACCCATAGATATGGATGAAGATATGGATTCATACTTTTCCCAAAGGTATTAGCAAATTAAGTGAAAGCAATGAACTTGATTGGAATTTGAACTCGGCTCTCCAATTCTCCACTATACTTCCATGTGCCCACATAGAAATTTATTAACTACTCATATATAAACTGTACTATATGCTTCATATTATTTAAAAATTTCAACAGTATCTAGTTTTAACCTTAATAAATTGCTCTCTTTGTCTAATGAGTTTGTGGACACCCTGTATTGCCTTGCAAACATTATCAAATAAAATAATTTGTGCACACAAGCAAACATACACGTTAACAGAGGGAAGTGCGTTTGAAATGGAGACTGTATTAGCTAAAGCATTGTGTTACCAACAGCAACTATACAAAGAGATCTGAGCATCCAAACAATGTTGGATATCATACTTTGGAGACAATGCTGCATTTTCTTCTTAACATATAAATTATATTTGCTGCCCAACATTTTGTGAAAGTATTTTTTCAACTACTGGTTTCCTAACAACTTGATGGTCAAGTAATAAGTACACATTCTATCTATAATACCAGCACACTGAATGCAGTGTATTTTGTAAGCCAACACTCCACATTTGATCATGACATCTTGCTTTCTTTTTTAAAATTTGATATTTAGGATCAGAAAATTAAAGAAATTTCTATGACACATAATGAGGAAAGAGGGTTTGGAGAAGATAACACTCAAAGAACATATTAAAAGCAGGAGGGATGGAGAAAATCAGCGAGAAATCTACCCAAAATGCTTGCGGAAATGGTTAACAAAACAAAAATTAAGAGGGATAGCAAAAAGACAAACCTTACTGAGAGCTACAAAGAAAAGGAAGATGTGAGGAGCCATGATCGCAGATATCTTAAAGGTACACAGCACATAGAAGAAGAAGAGTGTTAGAGATTCCTTACAAAAAGTTAACAAGTAGTCACTTTAGTAACACATAATAATGGAAGGTTGGAGAAGGAAAAAAATGCAATTTTATACTCACAAATCTTCACTGACTCCCACTTCTGCTAGTAAATTTTCATATTCTTCAGACGCATATTTCTCCCAGTCTGACAATTCAGGTCCATCAGTCTCAGAGTCCTTGTTTAAAAAATAAATAAATAAGTCAGTGATGACATAAAATAATTATTTTTTCTTAATACTATTCTCATTTGTGCAAGATCTGTCTAGAAAGTATTCACCTATTTAATATTAAAAAAAAACAGCCTACCTATGGAAATGGTGCTTTAGTCCTCTTCAAATTACTTTCCAATATAGTCTGCCTCATTATGTTCTCCTTAATCTCATGTAGACAGAAGTCACATGAAATCAAATCTCAAATTTAGAACAAAACTAGCCAAGCAATATGTGACCCAAAAAGACCCTACACAAGATGTGAAGATATTTACTTGGTCATTGTGAATGTGATGATCACACAGTATGCAAGCTCACTTAATTTCACAGCCAACTAAATAACAACCATGAAAGACTGTTTAGATGTGCATTGAGATCCACTCTAATTGACATCTAGACCACACAAATATTTCTGAAGATTTTCATTATATATATATATATATATATATATATATATATATATATATATATACACACACACACATACATATATAAATATATATAATGTATGTATAAATACACTGATATACTAAAACATTATGACCACTAGCCTAACAAGATATGGTTCTTCCACATGCTTATAAAATAGCTCTTAACCAATCAGGTTTGAACTCAACAAATAAAATATGTAAAACATTCTTCTAAAATCTGGTGCCAAGATATTAAGAAAGGTAACTTTAACTGCAACAAAAAATGGGGAGTTCTGCAGGTTGTACTTGTTGGTTCATCATGTCTTCAAATTTTTCCAAATCTCAATCCTGTTGGGTGTAAGCCAGCACTCCATGTTTTTTAAAATTTGATATTTAACAGGAGTGAGATTTGGAAAGTTTGGTAGTCAGGGCAACACAGCAAAGTCTTCTTCATATCCCCATACAACTCACACAGTATGGCAGGCCACATCATAAACTACTGTAATCATAAGAGACTGTTGTTATGAAAGCAGATCTTCAATGAAGTTGGAGTATATGGTAATTTCAACATGAATGATAGGTTCCAGGGGTTCTGAGTAGAATATTGGCCAAACCATTACATTACCCCCACTAGTTTCTTACTTTACCCATGGTGCATTCTGGCACCCTTACTTTTTCCAGGATAGCAATACACACATAACCTACCCATGACATTAATCAGAAGAAAGAAATCAAATCTTCTCAGAGAGCTCTACTGATAGAGTCCAGTTCTGATGCATTGAAACCATTTCTGCTAATATGACTGATCTACAGTTACTATCCAACAACATATGCAACAAGATTCAATGTCATGAATGTTGTGGTACAATCCTTCCTCCACCTTGATTAAAGCTATTTGAAGTTTGCATCACATTAGCCCTTCTGTTGACAAATATTTGCTAAGAAATACTTCTGAAACTAATAAGTCTTGGCTGTTCAATGCTTTGCTGGAAGTTGGTGATTTTTTTCTTTTGTCCACTGCCAATAGGTACTCATTACAAGTGAATAGGAGCATTTTCCAAACATGTCTTCTAGCCATAATAATTTGACTTATCAAAATATGCCAAACCTTGTTCATAACTGTAGCATTCAACAAATCAAAATGGAAGACTAAGTGAAGAAATTATTTGAATAATAATTTTTATATTTTGTATTATATTTTAATAAGGCATTCTATTCAGTTCTTACATTGAAAAAGGCAACGAAAAATTTAAACACATCTTATCACTGTATAATTAAAAAAAAATTAATTTCCCTTTTTAATGTAATAAATACAATAAATTACTTTATTACACATCTTACTACAAATCATTGTTTTTTCTATCATAACATATTAGGTCAATACAATCTTCAAGTAATTAAGTCTTAACCAACAATAAGAATATAAGTAGTAATAACATAAGAGAAGAATTGACCCAAAATGTTTTGATAAAAGATAGCTTCTTTTTTTTTCAATAAGGAAATAGTCAAAATTAGTAATGAATATAATACTGAAAATGGGACAAATAAGAAATTTTCAGAATTTTAATTAGTAATTTCAATAAATAGATTCAAAGATAACACGCTGAAAATTGTTGATAATTTCCAAAACAAACATGCATTTCTTAAAAAAACAAACATGCATATCTTAAAAAAAAAATAATTGTAATATATGCCAGAAACATATTTTATGGATTACTTTTTTGCACAATACCACTTTATATTTTTGATTTGCAAATAACCAATTCAGATGACATTTAGATGATTGGTTAAACAAAAGATGAAGCATTATGGGAATTAAGCAGGATAATTTATAATCAATATTAATTTATTTTTATAACTCATAATTGAATTTTTAATTTTTGTCTTTTTTATGTTTTTAATTTTGTGTTTTTATGTTTGAAATTGATTTTATATTTTTTAGTTTTATGTTTTTATATTTTTATATGTTTTATATTTTAATTCTCAATCAAAATAATGCTTAACATTGTCTCAGTCACCACTTCAATAGGGATTTTTAAATTAAAACAGTTCAATACTTGAACATTGACTCTTTTTTTATTTAACGATATTATGACTTTCTAGAAGTGAAATGAAGTCATACTATGACTTTCTGAAGTGAGATTAAAAAGATTTTACTAAAGCTACCAACAAGAAAAAAAAGCTGACATTAGAATGTACTGATGGGGACTATGGTACCATTACCCTAGGTAGGATGTATATATATATATATATATATATATATATATATATATATATATATATGAACTATGAACAACTGAATTTTTGAAGAGGATAACTGCACATTATTTTGAATATGGAGTTGGGCTCTTTGGAAACTTAATGATTCAATGCACATAAATTCAATAGATTAACTTTGTCATCTAATCTAACTAAAATCTGATCAACATTTTTTGTTTGAAGTTACTACAATAAATCTTTGGTACTTAAAAAATCTGATAACTGAATGAAATGTTGTTATTTCTTAAGCTTATCCCAAGACTAATCTGATAATCTGGTCAAATAGAAAATATCCAAAGCTATACTGAAATCCATCATGCTCAAAACCAAAGTAATTGAATCTATGATGGCTGCCACCTTGTTGAGTATGATTGTCACAAGATAATATTGTAAGACCTATTTGTTCTTTGAACAGAGGTGGTTCTTTAATATTTATGACTATTATCATTACAGTTGTAAGGTATCACTCAATAAATCCTGTTCCTAACTAAAAAACAACATCTTTTAGGCAAAATTTGACTTTATTCATCAACATAGTCTTCTGATACACTGATACCAAGGCTTCTCTAACAATCTGATGCCATTTTTGTAGAACAATTTGTCTTTGGCCTCAGAATACTCCTCAGTTTCTAATAACATTTCTTCAGTGGAGTCAAATCTCTTTTCCTGGATCTTTCTTTTCAGGTCTGTAAACAGCCAATAGCAGTTGCTGGGGGCCAGATATGGAGAATAGGGTAGATGCAGAATCAATTCGAAGAGCAATTCATGTAGTTTTGTTATTGTTGCAATCGACTTGTGACACAATGCATTTTTTCTTTTGTGGCAATTTCTTTCTTCAAACAGACTAATAATGCTATATAATATTCGCTATTGATAGTTCTTCCTTTCGCAAGGTAATCAATGAACAAAATACCTTGCACGTCCCAAAGTACGGAGGCCAAAACCCTGCCTGCTGATGTTTGCATCTTTGGTCACTTTGAACAGCTTTCACCTGCTGCTGTCCACTCAAATGACTGCCAGTTTGACTCTGGAGTGAAGTGGTGGATCCATGCTTCATCCATTGTCATATACTTATGCAAAAACTCCTTGTTGCATTAAACCATTGCAAACAACACTTAATTGTCGATGTGTTGTTGTTTTTGATCGACTGTGAGCTGAAGAAGATTTTTGAGACAAAATTCTGGTGAGAAACATTTTGGCATTGAAGATTTTGGTGACATAGATATTGGCTGACTTCAACAAAAAGATCACCAATACAATATTTTCGTGATGAAGGTTTTGGCTGAACACAACTAAACATTCATGGATACAACATTCTACGAACAAAGTATCAGCAAAACTCACAGGGAAAAAAGTTACCAATATAACTTTTTCAAACAGAGCTTTTACATAAGATTCTCTTAGAATGCATTATTAAAAAGAAGAAAATAGTACTAAAGCTACAAAGTGTTTTTGGCCTACAAGGATTTACCAAGGATTACATGGAGTTGTTTAAATTACAAATTTAATATATATTTATGTACACCTTTCTGAAAAGTAAAAATGGAAAAGTTTAAAAATGTTTTACTGGAAATCTTAAATATAAAGAACAGCAAAAACATTTAAAACAAAGACTGAAAATATTTGGGGAATTATTGTTAGAACAACAGAAAATGTTAATGAGTAACAGCAATGATGATTCAAGTGCTTTTTCTCAAGATATTATCATAAATGCAATAGTGGAACTTTATCATATTCCAGAGGAAGACGTAACGTTTTTGTCATATTTCCGTAGATACAAAGACCTTTACAAAATGGACTGTGAAAATTGGTCCAACCACAAAAAGGTTAGACTTGTTTTAAGAAAACTAGGCACTGTCGAATACACACAGTTTATTCATTATATATTACCAAAGAAAACTAGTGACCTAATGTTTAAAGAAACAGTTACTTTGTTTTCAGAAGTATTCAGTCCAAAGATGTCATTGTTCCATGAAAGATGAAAATATATGAACTTGATAAAAAATGACAATGAAGACTTCACAACATTCACCAGCATTGTGAATAATAAGTGTAAGGGAATCAAATTGGCTGAATTAAACCCTGACTATTTTAAATGCTTAATATTTGTTCATGGTTTGGTGTCAACAAGAGACCCTGAAATCTGAACAAACTCGAAAATGAGCTCAATCTCACTTTACAAAACCTAGCTGAAGATTGTCAGAGGTTTATAAATATTCAATGAGACACTAAGGATATCGAAGTAAGCAGTGTGTTGCACATTAAAAAGGTGTTTCGAAAAAATAAAGTGAAGGAAAAAAAAGACATTACCCTTAACCCCTGCTATGCATGTGGAGAATGACATTTTATATAAGGTCTTTTCATGAAAAAATATGGAATGTTTTTGTTGCAAAAGAAGAAGATTTAAAAAAACTCACTGTAAGACAAAAATATAAAAACTTAATCATGTTAAAGTAACTAATACAAATAAATCTTCTGGTCAGAGTACAAGAAAATTTAGGCAGGTAAAAATCCTGAACAAAAATATGAAATTGCAATTGGATAGCAGATCTGACTTAAGTATAATAAATGAATATACATGGAGGAAAATTGAAAAACCAACATAAATGGTTATCAAAAAAATAGCTTGTAGTGTGACTGGGCAGAAAATAAAATTTGAAGGAGAATTTATTACAAAGGTAACTTCAAACAAAAATGTTGAAGTTAAGACTGTAATGATAAATACAAATAACCTTTTGGGACGGATTGGATAGAGCAGTTTAAATTACAGAACAGTACAATCAGTTCATTTTGTCAGAGAGTAAAGAGTTCTACAAAAGAAATAAAAACTTTTAAAAAATTCCCAGAGGTATTATCTGGTGGTCTAGGCAGGTGTAATAAATTGAAAGTGAAATTCAAGCTAAAGGAAAATGTATAACTGGCTTTCAAAAAGAAAAGGCATGTACCCTTTGCTTTGATAAAAGAAATAAATGACGAGCTCAAAAGACTCAAAAATGTGGGTGTTTTGTCCAAAGTTGACAATAGTCAATAGTTTTTTACATATACTGTAGGCTTCAACTACAGTATATGAAAAAAAAAAAAAGTCACAAGAAATACGTGCCTGCGAAGATTTTTCCATGGGTTTAAATAATGCCCTCAAAAGTTATCATGCTCTTCCGAGGTCAAAAGAGGTTTTAACACAACTGAGCAGTAGTCGAATATTTTCTAAAATCGACATAAACAACACATATCTTCAGACTGAAGTAGATGACAAATATCCAAGCTTACTGACCATAAATACACATCAAGGATTGTATAAATTCAATCATTTGCCATAAGATTGCTCCTGCTATTTTTTAGCAAGTCATGGACACGATGCTGAATGAAGTTGACTTTGCAGTCACATATCTTGATATTTTGCTGAAAAGTGAAAACCCAGAAGAACATAAGAAAAATGTTTTTTAAGTTTTCAAAAGAATTCAGGACTACGAATTCAAGATGAAGTACAAAAAATGTGAATTCTTTATGAACAACATCAAATATTTGGACAATTAATTGACAAGAATAACAAGAGACCAGATCTAGGAGGAGCCAGTGCTATAAAAGACATGCCAACTCCTGAAAATGTAAGTTCCCTACAAAGTTTCCTGGGATTAACAAGCTATTACAATGTTTTTGTGCCAAATATGCATTGTTTGTGAGCTCTGTTAAATGAACTATTCAAGAAAGACTCTAAATGGGTTTGAACAATGAAGTGCCAGGAAGTATTTGAGAAAAATTAAGAAAATGCTAACGTCAGACTTGTTTTTGTCAGATTATGATCCCCTACCCACAAAAAGATTGTAGCAGGTGACACTAGTGCATACGATATAGGAGCCTGCATTATGCATAAATTCGGAGATGGCTCAACGAAACCTATTGCACATTCATACAATCAGTTCATTTTGCCAGAGAGTTAAGATTTCTAATAATTATTCTGTGATAGAAAAGGAAAATTTAAAGATTGTCTTTGTCCTTAAAAAATTTCATGAATTCATTCATGGGAAAAGGTTTACTTTCAAACATATCACAAACTATTGCTAGCTATTTATGGGTCAAAAAAAGGACTACTGACTCATGCAGCTAATGAATTACAGCAATGAAAACCATTCTACTAAATGACAACTTTAGAATGGATTTCTTACCATCAAGTAAGTCACACAGACAGTTCAGATTTATTCCAAAAAATAATGAACCTTTAGAAGACAATCATTGCTTCTCTACAATTGAAGGTAGAGATAAAAATAGGTACCGTGCAGTACTGTGCAGGAACTACCCATGGCTTAAAAAGAAAGGGTTGGATGACAAATTCATTATGGAAAAAAAAGAAAAGCTAAAAGACAGGTGTAAAACCAACCCTGAGGTTTATTCAATATGCAATGACATTCTAATATACAGCAAAAGATTAGTGGTACCTTTAGCACTACAAAAATGAATCCTAAATGAGTTCCATGCAAAACACCTGAGTATATCCAAAATGAAAAGCATAATGAGAGGTTATGTATACTGGTGAAACATAGAGACACTGAAATGTTGGTAAATCATGCAAAGGGTATGCTTTGACAGCTAAGGCACCACCAATAAAGTTCAACCCATGGCCAGAAACTGACCGCCCAAAGTTACATCTTCACATGGACTTCATTATTATTTGATTGTCATAGACAGTTTTTCCAAGTGGCCAGAAGTATTCAGATGTAAGAAACCAACTGCATAAGTAGGAATTCAGTTTCTTCAGTTTCTTCATGAGGTTCAAAGTTCCAAAACAATACTCCAGACAAGGTTGAACCTATGAAGGTTCTTTTTAATACATTCGAGGTACCCATCCCTTAGAAAGCTCTTGAAATAGAAGTCCGGAAAAGGCGTAGTAAGAGAAAAAGAAGGCTTACGGAAAGGATTGACATCAACACTAAAAGAAAAAAATATTGATTTTGTGCAGACTAAATCTGAAAAGAGGGTGTTATGTACATACCTATGGACAGTAATGGGTATGTCTTAATACTTATATAATATGTGGATACTATTGAAAGTGTGGTGCATTCTTACTGACTAGCAGTGGTTATCTAGTTCACACAGTTTGTGAGTTTTGTAGTTAACGATATTATAAGTATTACTATATATTTCCAACCTCCATTTTAGGTTATTACTCACACAATAACCTTTTTGGTTACAACAAAATATTATATATATATATATACATACACACACACACATACACACAATCATGATAGTCACTAAATGCCACATAAAATTCCGTAGTGAAGAGAAAACAGATTACGAGCATGAATGTCTCTCTGCTGTACTCCATTATTTAATTCAAATGGTTCAAACAGCTTACCATCAAACTATATATATATATATATATATATATATATATATATATATATATATATATATACACACACATATAGCACTAGATAATTTATAACACAAATGTTAAAAACTAAGAATTAATGCACTATTGGCAATCACCTATAATTAACACTTTCACTGCTGACTCATTTTAGTAAAAATGCGAAATTGTCATTTACTGGAAATAAGTGACTATAAAGACAATAACAGGTGCCGCTATTTGGGTTTTAATTCTGCAATTCAGATAAGTTAAACAACACTCTAAACAAGAAACAGATTTTATTGTAAGCTACTATATGTTTATGCTAGTTTGGAAATAGCACAAAGTGCCAGTTAGATTATAAAACAAAAATTAACGACTGACATTTTACAGGGTCTTGAATGTAGGCAATGTAAGTTTTGTACAAACATAAGTACATCTTGAAAACACACACACACACACACATCAACAACAAGCAGTGTATGTTTTATAAAGATGTATAAGTATGTTAACAGTAGCAGAAATGTTAAGCTACAAAGCTGATGGCCAAAAATTAAAATTCAAGGCAGTTCTATTTTAAGCAGTGGCTGAAACAATCTATAAAAATGATTAATAAAACAGGGACAATTAATTGTCAGGGGTTATTCATTTTAATATACAAACAAAGTGTTAATGTGAGACTAAAGCAATCGCAAACTATACCAAATATGTGTAATCCAAGCAGGGCAGCATGTCTAACTAACAACTTACCCGTACATTAGTAAAAGGGTCTCGTTGTTCGTGGTCAAGGAATTTTTCCAAGTTGAAGAATGTGTCAAAAAAGATGTCTGTCATTTTACATGATTTGAGGTCACTGAGTGTAATTCGTTCTGGGACTTTTGGGCGAACAAGATCCAGCATCTACAGACAAAAGATTTGAAGACAATACAACCAGTGAAAAAATAAAAACAACAGGGTTATGAGATTAAAGCAAATAGCAAAGAAATTGCAGAATTTTAACACAACCAGCAATTGTAAACATCAATAAAGATTTCAGTCTCATATAGAAAATGTTATAAAACAAAAGATTTTGTTTAAGTAGGAACAAAAAAAATGGTAGCATTTAAAGAGATAGCCACTGAAGAACAAGAAATAGTAACTGAAAAAAAAGATGGTGTTTTAAAAAGTTACATATAAAGAAAATATAATCAAACTATTACCAAGAAAGGTAGATAATATGTGAATTAACAAAATATCATTTTCTTTACCTGACAAAGACAGTCTTCATAATGTAATTTCTCAATACCAATGGCTTCCATCTTATGCATCTGTTCTTCATAAAAATATTCCATTTCATAGAGGGACAAAATTCCATCACCATCAAGATCCATAGCACGGAACCAATATTCTATACTATAAAAAAGTAAGAATTCTTTTTTTAAAAATTCAAAGACTTACCATATTGTCTGGCAATGAAAAAGTTATTCATTTTTCATACCCTGAAAACTTGAACTGCATCTTGTATACCAAAGATTATCATATCTATATGTCAGATATTACAATGCACATTGTAAAAATATATGATATGAACCTTCACAGTGAAATTCATATTTATATTATCAATATATTGTGCAACTTTCAGCTTATAACAGCAGTCCTCATTTTTAAAAAAATATTAAGTATTTAAGCTAGTATGCCAAAAACTAAGCAAAGTATTATGAAACAGAAAATGTTTGTTAGAAATAAAGATAAGAACACTGAACTGTTATGTAATATCAGTCTTCTTATATAGCAGCGAACATAGGACAATCTTTTCACAGAAGAGATTTGAAATGACAGAAAGGTTGTTCTACAGAAGGATGCTGTGAATACCGTAAACTGATCATGTGAGCAATGGCGAAGTTTTAGAGAAAATAGAAGCAAAAAGGACACATACTTGACATCTAAAAATTTCTAGAACATATGATGAGCAAAAAGGACCTGAAAAATTTCACGCACTCATAACATATTATGGCAACAGATACAAACAATAACTTATCTAACAAGCTTGTGTAAATGGATGGCAGAGTTTAAGAGAGATACCAAAAAGACAAAATTTACTAAAAGCTTCAAAGACCTGGAAATTTTGGAGAACCATGTTCACCAGTTTTCTGAAGAAGCATGACACACTGAAGAAGAATATCAGATTTTATACTACAATCAATATAAATTTTCATTTATAAATTAATTCAAAAGATAAAAACATATTTCATATACTTGAAGACATTATTATTATTATTATTATTATTATTATTATTGTTGTTGTTTTACGTTCTGATATTCTAAAACTTACAAAAGTCTTTTGCTATTGATCTTATTAACATGACTACTGTCTCAATGTTATCATATCCTGAAAACGTTTTTATTGCTTTACAGATGTCTTTTTCGCTTAGTTTTTTTTATTTCCATAAATATCACTTTCAATCATAAACAAGTCTTCATTATATACAATTATAAAAGAAACACTATGAAAAATTGTGAATAGACACTTGTACATAATTGGAGCAATCTGCACAATACCATAGTTTTTCTATGGTATGATTCTGTTGCAATAATCCTTTTTTTTTCAAAACTTAAACCACACTGAGAGAATAAAGTATTTATTCTGTGAAATTAAAATTTTGAACTTATTGAACAAAAAAAAAAAAAAAAGAAACTGAATTTAATTATTTGTAGAAATAAAAACAGAATAAGTTTTTAAAATACATTACAGAGTTATTTCCCTTTAACCTACAAGAGAAATAACTCTAAAACCTTATTCACTAAGACAAGCTTACTCATTAATACACAGGCTAAGCACCAATTACTGATTTGCTGATATGTGTCTACTCACATTTAAGCTTTAGTCAGCCAATGAAATTTCCTAGTCGATACTCCAAATTTTTTTTTTTATTGTTGTTGCATAAAATTTTTAAACTATCAATCAGTTTATTTTTTTATATATTTTCTTTTTTTTAATCATCTCACCTCAAGCAAAGCATTCTACTGCCACTGTTGCACAGGGGGTTACATAGGGAAAAGTGATGAGAAAGAGGGCTTAGTTGTAGGAAATGTCAGGAGAAGGGTAACAGACAGATGAGGATACCAAGGATGGAGGTGGAGTAGATGAAAAAAGAGCTTGAGAGAATGGATATGAGTTAGTGTGATAAGAGATGTCTATTGACCTTACATTTAAATTCCTGGAGATTGTAGCTGTCAGGAAAGCAAGTATATGGAAGGAAATTCCAAAGGTAGGAAGTGCGTAAAAAGAAGCTCTTCAGAGTAGAAATTGCGGCTACATTTTATCGGTTTCATTGTAAAAGGGCGGGACCTAGTTGCTAATCTAGTAGCTCGTGTAAATTCATACCTCAGGGAGGCTAGCTCATTCCATGCTAATGGGGAGTAGGAGCGATTGTCTATGATGTTTAATAGATAGCTGCTTCGTTTTAAAAGCATTAAAATTTACGAGTCATTTCTTACCCCAGTCCGCCACGGTTAGAGGTCCTTCTCAAGCTTGGCAGCAAGGTTCACTTTGTCAACCTCAGCAGATTTTTACTGGAGGCAAGAGTAAACGGCGGTGTCGTCGGCGTACATGTCTACTTGGGATCTTATAACATCGGGAAGATCGTTAATATAGGTCAGAAAAGGCATAGGACCTAGAATAGAACCTTGAGGGACACCCGCGTTCGTATGGTAGTTTTGGGAGACATCCATTTATTAACTTTCTGTAATTTATTGGTGACAGTGGGCTCAAATTTGTACTAAACAAATATTTAAATCAGGAAAAGTTTATTTCACCTCAAATATCTTCAAGTCAATTTCTTTCTTACCTGGTTGGATGCTTTTTGTCTTCTTCAGCAATAAGAAACCACACGAATTCTGGGTAGCTCATTTTGCCTTCTTTTTGGGTGTGTCCTCTGAAAAGACACAAGAAAATAAATAGATTTCAATTATTAATAAGCAGACAACAATCTTTTATGATTCAATGATAAAAATAATATAAAAAAGAGCTCTTATGTATATAGCATAGAAACTATCTATATTCTTAGCCCTCAAATTCTGTTCTGCCAATCATTAATATTTCTGGTAAATGCAATTCCATAAAACATTAATTTAACGGAAATTAGGAAAGAGACTGAAAGTGTCAATGTACCAGTTTACTTCATTTCATCATCATTAAATAAAACCTTGAAAAAAAGATCTTTCTAACAAAGAAGGATTGAGGCTGTACTTAGAGATAATTACTAATTATTATTATTACTACAGCCAAAAGATGAGATTCTATAACGAAAGAAAATTTTTCTATTTGTCCTCTAATCTTTTCAACAATGACATTCTCAAAGTATGCTCTCGAGATGAACTTCAGTTTCCATGGTTTATTGAAATTTGTACACCAGGTTGGACCAATAAATATGGAACTTGAAGCAGTTGTAAGCTGAATTTTGATTTTAAATGTTAATTGTATAATGTTCAATGTATTTGATTGACATTTCCGACAGGAATAAGTTCATTGATAAAGAAAGAGATTATGCTAAAAAATATTTGCTGTGGAACTATTGATGTAACTATACATCACCCTACCTCGTAACAGCACCTGAGAAAATTCGATCAATCATTCTGGAAGATATGGCTACAAAAAAGAAAAGGTAAAATTATTTTACAAAATTGCATAAAAATTAAAGAAAAGAACTGCACAAATAATGTAACAAATTTGCTTTTTATTTATACAATATTCATTTGTTTTATTGCATATAATCTTTTAACATGTAAATTTATTAATAATTACAAATATTGAAATAATAATGAAATTTCTTCTTTTTTTTTTTTAACAAATATATCATTGAATTATACAGAATCTCACTAAAATCATAAATTAATAAAATTTCTACCTTGATAAATTTTTGTTCATTGTTCTAAATGAATTTAAAAAAATAAAGGTAGAGCATAATAGATGAAAATAAAGTTCTTTCTAGACCGTCTCTTTGGTTTTTGTCACTGAAGAATTTTCCCCCATTTACCTGATCCACTGCAACTGCCCCTTTTATAAACCAGAGAAATTAAAAAAGGCAGAAATTGGCAGATACCCTCTGGTAAAGACTGGTGGTAAAATTCTTAAACCAAAACAAAACTTATATTCATTTTTTTAAAAGATAGCAACACTTAAAGTGCTTTTAAAAAAGTATTGGGTTAATTCTACATATTTTCTGTCTTTCAGTCTCACTTTTCATACATACTGATTTTTCAAATACAACAACAAAGACACACAAGTAAGAAATGATGGCCTGATTTAATTGAGATATAATTCTAAAACTTCAAATTCTCACAAGCATCAAATCATGTGGTGAATTCAATTAGGTGGTGCTCTCAATTAGGTATAATTTTTACATTATTTTATTTACCAACAATACTGGTATGGCTTGTAAGATAAAATTGTCCAAAAACCATGTTTTCTTCAGTTTTTGTTCAAGTAATTTCAACCATCTTAATCATTATCAAGAACTAGACATTTCCAGTAGCAATAGACAAAATTTAGTTGGTTATATGCTGGGATTTTTCTGGAACACTGTAATTCGAATTAATTCAAATATACACATATCCTAAAAGTGATGTCATGTAAAATGGTTACATGGAGTTAGACTACACTGGGAAATGAATGTATCAAATAAGCTATGTATTATTAGTATCTTCTATGACAATTAAATATTTTATAGGTACTTAAAATATCATCTCCTGTCATAGCCAACAAAATCTTGTCAAATATACTGACACCAGAGAGTTCTTGATAATGACTGAGACAATCAAAAGTGCTTGAACAAAAAACAGAAAACATGAGCCTTAGAGAGTTATTCATAACTCAGATTCTGAAATCTTATATCAAATTTTGGAAAATATAATAAACAGTATTTGAACAGACTTGTCAGTTGAATTTAGTAAAAATTGTTTGAATATATATAGGGTGTATCAAAAATACTTTTACAAATTTTTAGGGTAGGTTCATCACACCAAAAAAGGACAAAAATCTAGATAAAGCTATGCCTGCAAATCCTTCATTTTTGCATTATTAAGTTTAAAGAAAGTTTATGATAGATGGTGCTGTGTTATAGACTAGGTTACATTTGTCATTCATGTACATTTGTGGTAGTGAGTTAACTGAGAAGATAGGTAAATTGTCTTCATTTTATATTTTTAATTTTGTACATTGTTTGTAACTTCCTTGATTATTATGTGTGGGTTGCAGTTGAGCAAGAGACCAACAAAAGTCTTTGTAACATCTAAGATGAACTGAAGGCAAAGATTATGGCAGCATTCACCAACTTAAACAAGGAGACCATCCAGAAGAGTTGCAGGAGTTTCCAAAGTCATCTGGAGGCTGTAGTGGAAGCCAATGTTGATTTTATTAAATAAATTAACTCTTAAGTATTTTAAAATATTTTTGTGTAATTTTGGTAAATAAAACTGTTAAAATGAGATGTCTATGTTCTTTTACTAGGTCTTTAGGGGGAGCTACTTAAGCATATATTTTACTCCCTAGTCTTTTTTTCAACTTCTTGCTATAAGATGTAATCAAACATGAGAAAAAAGCACCCCCCACCAGGGTACATTCATTTTCATGGTTTTCTCTCTTGACTGTTGCACTCTTTCACACACATCTCTATCACATAGACATAAACAAATTTCACACATGCAATAAAACACACATGAAACTAGTCTTTAAATGCTTTTCTTCTTTCATTGTAATTGTAATTCTTTGTCAATATATGCATCATTATTTGTTTTATATTGATTTGTGTTACTCATTTTTACTCACATTGAGTCTACCAATATTGTTTGTAGGATAGATTTTCCAGGAGCCCATAAATATTTCATATCCAAAATGTTGATTAGCACAACATAATGGTGACTAAATATTTACCCAATCATACTAGCGATCTCATGACAATACCAACATATTTTATGACATGGGTAAACTAGTATTGCAATAATTCTGTTTTATTAAGATATATTCCCAGTATAAGATATTCACTAGGCCAGGTGTTGTTATAAGGACATTGAAGCCAAAGCTTGAAAATTTTAAAACAGAACAAATGATTAATCCAATACTGATTTTATTGCTCTTCTTTTTTTCTTTTTTTTTTTAAGAAAAAAACTTTTAGAAAACAAAAATTTTAAGATTTTTAAATAAATTTATGTACTGTATGATATAAGAAATTCAACACGTACACATACATACATGATAAGGAGCAAGTAGTAAACATTTATAAATCTAACATGTTTCACTTTTATTTAAGCTTCATCAGATAATTAAATATGGAGTAGAAAAAGAAAACTCGGGTATTTTCAATTTTTGTGTTGTTTATTATTAGTTAGGCAGACTTCAAACACATAAGTCTTTGCTATCATTTCTTGATAACTTATTAATGCCTAACAATAACAAGTTAGATTTTAAAGTTTACCACAAACCCACATACAAAAATTATTTGATCAATTTCTATTCTCACCACAGCCAAAAAATAAAATTGGGTCTAATCATAGGATTTTACCTCAGGCCTCTTAAGATATATAGTCCAGAATACCTAGATAAAGATGAGAATTACATTGTAAAAACGTTTAAATGACCCCCATCATTTCATCTTTGATGATAGTAAACAAGCATATAAAGTCCACAAAGACAAAAAAAGCAGACAGCACCACTGACAATGACACAGGTATTCCGAAAACAAAAACACAGTATTTATAATCCTACCCTCCAACACTATCAACAAATTTTGAAAATAAATTTGTCATCCTCAACAGTAAGATCTTTACCCCCACCCAATCCAAAGATAATTGGAGATATAGTTAGGAAGAAAAATAGATCCAACACTACTTCAGATGCCAGGATTTATAAAATAAAAAGCCTGCAATATAGAAAAGGTTACATTGGTGAAGTAAATGGTGTAGTAGATGTCCAGAAAACAAATATTTCAATAGAAATTACTTTGGAGATACTTTTCAATCGAAGTGTATTAAAAACAAGATATTTTTATGACAGAGCCATTTGGATATACAAGGCATTTACACACACAAACACACACGAGCTAAATTCCCAATGTCTTGTCCATTAGCAACAATACTGAAATTTATTTAATTGTTAATTAAAACAAAACAAAGATTCACATTTTCACATTACAAGAGAAAAGCTTAGAAAAAGACAGATACAAATAACTCCAACGCAGCATAATTATTAAAGAACAGACGTAGGCAAATGTAATGTTAATAAAGGGAGGCAACTCTAACAGACATAATCGAAACTTACCATGGTCATTATGCCGAGCCAAATCAGATCTATCAATGTACAGGTCGTGGTCCGTATCTAGTTCCCAAAATTTACAATATATCACATAAAAATGTTCATAAGAAAAATAATCAGTGATCTGGTTGATATCTTCCTCTTCTTCTAGAAGCACAAGTATCTACAAAGAGAAAAAATAACATTTCAACGAGACACAATAATGATAAATGTGCATCAATTTGGGCGAGAGTTATCTGCCTGTTACTTGCAGGTAACATTTTAGTTACCCCCACAAATTAACTGAAAAAAAAAATGTTTAATTAGTTAAATGCAGGACTCTTTGGTGAATGTAAATCATCTATATACCCCCCCCCCCCCAGTTAGTCCTTTTTACCGAAAATCTGCTCTGAAGAGTAAAATAAAAAATACAATAAAACTATGACATTATTTGATTTGGTAAGCTTTTATTTGGTTTTAAAAATTATATATATATATATATATATATATATATATATATATATAAGGATATTATTGTCTGAAGAAAAAGTTTTTTTATGAATAATGAAATTTTACAAAAACTGTTGTCACTTTTTATTTCTAAATTAAAATAATTTATAAAGTTTAAAATTATTTTTAAAATTTTTAAAGCCTTGTGTCAGTTAGGCTATTAAGTTATTAAGTGAAGGCTATATTTATGAATCGAAAATTGAAAAGATTAATACAAATCTTTGAGAATTTTAAAATAATAGTTGAAGTGTTTTTTTAAGTATGATATGCGTGACGTTAAAAGGTCACATTTTATGGTTCTTTCACCTTACAGGAAAAAAGTTTACACAATTATGTCAATTCTGGTCAACAATACTTAGCTTATCAGTGCATCTGGCTGTCATCACTCACTTCACAATTCAGAAACATATGACCTCTATGGTGAAGAAACAGTTTTATTCTAAATTCCATGCTATAAACAAGTAATGCTTGTTTCAAAACAGATTAATCTTAACTTAAAATTTGCTAATTTTCCAAAAATAACGTGTCACAGATGTCTATTTTATTTATGTAGAATTTTTTAAAATGGAGAATCAACTTTTGTTTACAAACTTGTCAATCTGTAAAAATGGACAAAAAAAAAATGATAACTTTTGAAAACTCTAAAAAAGTTGAAATTTCAATCAATAGAATTTCTATCTGAAATACACCCACAGAGTATTTTGCATACTAAAAATAGCAAATTTAATCATTTAGCTTTCAGTTAAAGCTAAAATGAAAATTTCAAGAAAGCTTCTTTTATTTTAAACAAATTTACTTTAAAACTTAGGTATCAAAAATGAGTGGAGGTACCTAAACTATACTGTGATGGAAAAACAAAACAATGAGTAGATGTGTCGTGTAACATCATCATGAAACTATATTAAAATATCAAATGCTAAAACACTATTGGTTTGTTCAGAAAAGTATTATCTAATATTAAGTAACATTGATATTCCAACCAAAACTAAATGAAATATGTAATATTATTTTAATGCAAAAGCTCAACTAACTCAAAATTACAGTGGGACCTTCTTCTATATGCCCTGTCCTTTCAGGGCGTAGGCAATCATGGCTTTCCATGCCTCCCTATCCCGGGTGGCTCTTAGCACGCTTTTCTCCTGTTACACCATGCAACCCTCGTTCTATCATTCACCTGCTCGGGCCCTTCAAATGTGTTATCGGCTACTTTCCCCTGTCTCTTTTCCCTCCATCTGGCCTCTTAGTATTAGGTTCTCCAAGCTCTCCTTCCTCATAACATGTTCCAGGAACTTTAGCTGTCTTTTCCTGATGCTCAGTATTAATTTCCTTTTTGTTTCCATCCTCTCCAAAACCTTGTCATTGCTCACATTTTCAGTCCATGATATTCTCAGCACCTTTCTGTAGAACCACATTTCTGTTGCTTCAAGTTTTTCCTTCATCTTCGATGAGACTGTCCAGCATTCACTGCGAGATTGAAGAACTGACATCACATAGGAATCCAGTACTCTTTTCTTTGTTTCTAACAAAATTTTTCTGTCTCTTAATACTTTGCTCAACTTCTGGAATGTATTCTTCGGCATGCCAATTTGTGTTCGGAATTCTGTGTCACACTTTCCATCTTCTGTTAGAACACTTCCCAGGTATTTAAATTTTTGTACCTGCTTGATTTTTATTATCCTCCACCTGTATTTGGCATTTTTGTTTCAGTTTTCTTACAGTTTATTTGTATTCCTTTCTTGTCATTCTCTTCAGCTACCTTTTGTATTAGGTCTTGTAGTTTCCTTTCCGTGTATACTATCAGCACTGTATCATCTGCGTATCTTATGTTGTTTAAATTGTGGCCTTCGATGACAAATCCTGGCATAACATCTAGTGTCCTCAGAATAGTCTAGATAAACAAGTTGAATAGATCCAGTGAAAAGACACATCCTTGTCTTACACTCTTTTCTATCTTTGTATATCTGCTGAATTTGTTAACTATCTATATGCAGGCGGTTTGCTGCCAGTAGAGATTCTTGATTACTCATATGTCTTTCCCAAATACGTTGAGGCTGCTGAGCATCTCCATCAATTCTTTCTGGCCTATTTTGTTGAATTCCTTTGCATAATTGATAAAACATAGGTACAACTCCTTCATTTGTATTGCTCTTTCAGAGAGCATCCTAATCATGAATATGGCATTCCTTATTCCAATGTCTTTGATTAACCTGCACTGTTCTTGTTCTCTATCTGGTTTATTCATCAGGATTCAGACAATCAGTTTTGTAATGTGGTTCATTAAACTGATTTTTCTGTGGGGTTTGCATCTAATTTCTCAGGCAGTGCTATGAAGATAAACTTGCTGAAGTCGTCTGATATTACACCACTAATCAACCCAAAACTTTAATTGGTGATATCTTAACTGTCTCTTTGATGAGAGGGTGGGTTATGAAGGATTATAAGTCTGGATTGTATTATTATTGTATTTTATTTTTTTAAAATAAAGTTGATTCATGACTACTACTGTTTCATAACAGTTTGGCTTTATGATTATTCAAAACAGCAGCAGGCCTGCCACAGTTGAATTTATTACAAATGCTAGTTTCTTCTTTCTCTTTAGAATTGCCATTAACTCTAACTTCCTTGCTGTGCTTACATCAAGTGTAACCATTCAATAAACATTCCTAATTTCTTGTGAATGTTTGCAGCACTTTCTCCATCCAAACACTGAAATTCTGAAACAGTACTCTGCTTTCTCTCTGTCAAAAAGAAACATCATTTTTGAAAACTAGATTATAGGAAGGAAAATAGAAGGTAACGCCAATTTTTTTCCTTTTGGCTACATTATTGATTTGTAAGTAAAAACACCTAGCGATTAAAAAAGAAAGACTTTTAAAAATTAAAGCAGAAATACTAATTAAATTTTGACTGGCCGTCATATCAAATAAAATAAAAGCTTATACAATTTTCCTCTTTCAAATAGAGAAATTTACTATCATTTAAAACTAAATGATTATAAATACTAAAACTGTATTATCATCATCCTTATTATTATAAGATTAATAAATCAAAGCTGTAAAGTAAAAAAATGTGTATTTCAAAATTTCTCTTACAAGGAGAAAATAACTCATATGAATATTTTGTCAATAAGTATGTTAGAGTAATCTCCCTTTAAAAGGCATCAAATACTGTTATTGTTGTGCGATGTATTTAATTTATTGTAATAAAAATTAAAGATGTATTAACTACATTAACTTAAAAGTAGGTACCTCCAAAAATTTGCTGAAAAAAAGACCATGAGGGGAAAAAGGCTCCAAACTTGATAAACATAGTTTTATCATCAGAATATTTATGTTATTAAGAGGAAAGACCAAAGTATTTCTTTTGTTAAATTTTTTAAAATATTTCTAGCACACTCAAAATTAGAAATAAAAAATTTTGCATCAGTGAGTGAGATGACAGTTATGATAGGAAATTTACTATCTGTTTGTGGTAAAAAAACAAAAAAAAAACGCATTATTTTGGAAATTATTGCAAAAGTCAAATAATTGTCAGAATTTTAACAAAATTTTCAAGACTTATTTAGAAATGAATTAAATTATTTTTAATTTTTCTTTTCTTGTTTTTAGAAAATATTGGTAAACTTTTTTTATTACATTTGCTACCCCCAACCACAATTTACTTAATTCTATGAAATTAAAATTCTACCCTCTCCATATTTATATAGGAGAAGAACTCCTTAGAGAATTTCAATCATCAATTTTTTTATTTATATATATTTTTTTTTTGTTAAACAGAAAAAACTGCTCTGAATCATAAATTAAAAAGCTATAATTGTGGCATTATTTCATTAGAAAAGGTTTTAATAGCTTTTATAAATGTATTAAGAACATGACTGTCTTAAAAAAATATGTTTGATGAATAATGAATTTTAACTCAAACCTTTTTCATTTTTTAAAAGTTTTTACTAAGAATAATTTATTAAATTTTAAAATTCTGTATCAATTTCACCTTTTTTGATGATATAATTAAGCAAAACTAGAATTACTAATCACAAATTGAAAAGCTTAGTACAAATCATCAAACACCAATATTTTTAAAACAATTTTTTGTATATGTATAAACGCAGTAATTTTTGTAGCCTATATACAACATCAAAAATAAGAACAATAACTATAGTAAATTTTAAATCAGAAAATATTTAAAATGCAACAAAACATAAGATTATGAAGAATATTTTCCTAAATTTTTAAGATTAGAGTAAATTATATATGAAAGATGCTCACATGGTATTCACTTACTTTTCATGGCAAAATTCCACAGAACAACATTAGATGTCAAACATGTCAACAGCTTAAAGAAACAGCTACTGTGCTAAAGCAAATGTGTTCAAAAATGCATTTCTGTGATATTTTAAACGTAAAGCAAATAACATTTGTTTCAAATTAGATTAATTATAGTTTAAATCTGTTAATATTCCTCAAATAAAGTCTCAGAAAAAAAGTATATTTTATTTTTAGAAGATATTTTTAATAAAGATAATTACATTGTGATGAAAGATAACTAAAAAAGGGTGCTTATAAACTATTTTAGCAAAAAAAAAGTTCTTCCAGTCAATTTAAATTAGTTTTTGAAATGCAGCAAAGTATATTGCTTATTGGAAATATTACATTTAACCTACTAGCTTGAAATTAAAACTAAAATTGTTATGTCTGCTATATCTCACAGTTTTACTACTCGATTCATGGTACACCATTACACGTGATGCAATGGAGACCAAACAGCAGCTTAGCACTTAAATACAACACCCTCCCTGAACTGGAGTGGTTGTATTCCCTTCTTTTTCCTTTTGCTATGTCCAACTACTCTTGATTTACATTATATGATTATAGTTCTTGCTTTTGCTCCTCTCTTCTACTTTTTATTGGCAACCTTGGTCTTTCTTCATCTTCTTCATCAGTCTTTTCTTCTCCACTTATGTCCATTTCCTGTTCATCACTGTAGTTTTCTCTCTCTGCTTGCTCCTGCATTTCTGTTCACTGCTCTGCCTCTTCATTATAGTTTAGCTTCCTCCTCGCAACTTTAGTCTTCCATCTCCACATCATCCAACACAATCCTTTTTCTAAATTAATCCGCATGAGCTAAAACATACTGCTTCTCCTTCTCAATCAAAGCCGTATTATTGCCTCTTTGCAAAAGGAAGTTTGCTTCTTCAAGATTTGCACTTTTGTCTTTCTTGTACCAAAACTCTCTTCCTTGTGGCAAAAGACATGGTAATGGGACTCTCATCTGTCTACACATGATGGCCAATGAGCTCAACTTCCTCTCTATTTGTACTATCCACTCTGCAATTCCACTCGACTGAGGATAGTACAGAGAAGTTTTATATGGCACACAACCTATCAGCCTCAACAATATACACAAATTTTCATCCCCAATCAAGAACATTATCTGACACTGACATTTTCAGTACTCCATTCCTTGCAAATACATCTCTCAAAACCTGTTTGACTGTGGACGTTCTCCAGTCTTTAACCTTAATTACTTCTGGCCAACTAGAGTACGCATCCACCATTGTGAGAAATGATCCTATGCAACTGATGTGTGTATGGTCTATATGTACTCCAAGCCATGGTTGTGCTTCTTTAGGTCATGAATGAAACCCTTTTTGCCTGGATCTTCTAATTTCATTGCATTTTGGACATTTATTAATAAATTCTTCACTATCCTTCATATGACTACTATGCTTGTAATTTTAATCTTCTGCGTGTCACCGTAATGCCACAATGTACAACATCATGTACCCCCTCCCAATATGCCTGTCTTTAACGCTCACAAAGATACTACCACTTCTCCATTGCATACAATTCCATTCTCAAGTGTTAACTTATGCCATATCTCCTTAAATGGCCATTCCACTATTGTACAATTGTTCTACTTATTATTCCTTTCTCTTTCACTTATTATGCTCAATACTGCTAGGTCTTATTTTTTAACCTGTTGACTGGAAATACGTCCGTCTCTACCCACTGAATTATTTTGTCTTCCTCAGTTCCATGTTCTTTGTGTTTCTTTTATAAACTGTAGTTTCAACAAAGTATCTACATAAGGGAATAGTATTTTCCTTAATATATACAGTGTCAAAATCAAATGCCATGATTTTAATGGCCCAGCATAAATTATCTTAACATAACCTTTGGCAACTCCTCCCTTGGGTTAATAATAAACTCCAACAGCTTGTAGTCTGACTTTAGTAGAAATTTCTTATCTAGTAAAAAGTTTTGTGCCCTCTCTATACTCTAAACAATTGCCAGGGCCTCTTTTTCCATGTTGAATAATTTATCTCTGCCATTGTCAATCTGCTAGATAAATACATTATCGAATGATCTTCCTGCAATAGGATGGCAGCAATCACTTTCTCACAAGCATCTGTAATTTATGTTTTATCTCTTTCTTAAGATCAAACACCCTTGTTTATTTTTCATAATTGCTTTCAGTATTATAAAAGCGTTATTTCATTTTTGTATCCATTCAAACTCTGTGTTCTTTTTACACAACCCTGACAATGGTTCAATTAGTTGACTATATTTTGGGATGTATCTACTGTAAAAATTTAGGATTCCAGTTCCTTTTTATTGGTTGGAGTTGCTACCTCCATAATCTTTTTTGTTAGCCTTTTGTCAGGTGCTATACCTGTTTTTGATATTTGGTATCCCAAATATGCCTGGTTCTTGCAATCAAAGTTACATTTGTCTTTATCAATAGGTAATCCTGCCTTTTTCAATTGCCATAATATTTGATGTACTTTTTGTCTTAACTCTTGTTTGGTCTTCTCCCTTACCCTTATATCATCTTCGTAAATAATCATGTTAATTACCTTGCCTAACAATATACCTTTGATTGCCCTTTGAAATATATGACTAGATGTTTTGATTCCAAATGGTAAATGAGTCCACCTTAACAGGCCAATGGGGCTGTTGATTGTGGCAACTTCTTTAAATTTTTTCTTAATCTGAATTTGGTTGTAGACAGAACAAGCCCCTTTTTGAAAAATATTCCATGTTTGCATTTTTTATGTTTGGTAATGGAAAAGAGTCTGAGCATATCTGGTGATTTACTCCAATTTTATAGTCACTGCATATCTGCAAATCTCCTTCATCCTTTTTTTATGCTACAATAGGTGAGACACAGTAACTTTCACCATGTGTAACTTTGTCAAGAATGCCTTGCTTGATCATACAGTTTAATTTGTCTACCACTAAGGGCAATATATATACTGGTACTTTTCTTGCTTGAATGTATTTGGAGTGGTAATTCTCTTTTAATTGAATACTCGCTTTGTATCTGTAGTGGTGTTTAAAATAGTGTGGTTTGTAGAAGAATGAATGACCACTTGGATCTGTTCTTGCTGATTGCTTTAAGTGGAAACCAAAACACTGCTTCAGTCGGGACTCCATTCCCTGCACACTGTAAACAATAGCACTTTCTCTCGAACACTTGTGTAGCCTTCACAAGTCTCAAATACCGCAATGCACTGAAACCAAAAGTTGGCTCTTTTTATGTAATGAATATGTATACATCTTGGTTCCCTCTCACTGGAATGTGATTGGCTTGTGTCAGCCATAAATATAGACTAAGGTGAGGATGTCTAGAGATCTACCAATAGAGGTATACAGGTCTTCGACGAGAGACCTACCACTAGAGATCTATAGGTCTTCGACTAGAGATCTACCACTATTGACTACACCTACATTTCAGGATACTGCATACGATGAGTACCGTACATTACGTCTACTTACTAGATTGTTCTACCCAGTTAGATTTGCCTTAACTACTTAACTACCTCAAATTATATATATATATCCCATCCCGGGACATATCATTATGCATCTTTGGTCTCAGGAAGGAAACCGAGATCTCTCACCTGTCACAGCCTCGCATTCACTGATGACACATGGGCCGTGTCATTTCAAAACTGCCTTGCTGAAGCTCGCCTTGCACTTCCATGATGTCTACAAACACATGTGCAAACAATCTGCCTTCTCTTGCTTTTCCATAGTATCTTTTTAGAAGTCCTATCTCACTCTCCTGTGCTTCCATAGAGTTTATTAATTTGGCTGTATCTACTTTTACTATGTCAGCACCTAACAATCCATGGTTATTCCCGCATGCTACTACCATGATTTGAATAACCTCAAACCAAGTATCCATTTTAAACATACCAAGGAAGGTACCCAATATATCTTTATTGTTGTTCTGTCAAATTGTTTTAACTTTAAATCAGTTTCTTTTAACTTGGGTCAGCCAAGCTTGATTCAAAAATTTATTGGAATTAGGGTTATCTTGCTACCTGTGTAAACTTGCATGCTAAACGTACAGCCATTTATTTTCACATTCTCTCTACCATTCTTTTGCATATTTGATGCAAATACACTAGCTTCCTGCTGTTCTGAGGCAGGGGGTTATTACTCTCATTTTTCTACATGTTTTTCACTTCTGCAAACAGTCTTAAAATGATTCATTTTTCTGCATTTAAGACACCGTTTCCCCAGTGCCGGACAATTGAATTTATTCTTTTCATTCAACCTGTATGACTAACTCTTCTCTTGACTGGCTGAAATCTCTGATTTGCTCCAGCTGCTGTAAATAGTTCAAACTTAATTCTAAGTTCATATAGCCGTCTGGTATACATTCCAGTACTTTTTGTTTATGTTGCAGGTCATTAGGTCCTTCAATTGTTTGTAATAGAATCAGTTCATCTTCAATTGACATGCTTTGAGTCTCTAGTTTCTCAACTTTGCAGTGCTTTGCCTGTCCCTTGAGTCTGTGTATGTACTCCCCCAGCCACTGCCTGGCTTCTAGAAATTTTGTCCTTTCAGCAATGACCAGTTTTCTTTTCAACCTGTTGTTTCTTTTTGTTATGCTGATGACTTCCTTAAATTATATCTGTTCTAATTCCTGTGGGCATGCCATTGTAGAGATTTTGTTTAAGCCTTGCACCCCACATAAGCTATAAACAAGTCCATGATTTAGTCCTGTCTGCCTTCTATTCTTGAGTCTTTGAGAGTACACACTCTTGCTATAGCTGCAAAGGCTTTTATCTAAATCTCAACATATTCAGGATCATCCATGGGTCTTAAGCATCCTATTGGCAATGCTATTTGTTATGTCTGGCATATCTTGCAGTTTCAGTAACCAATATACATGTGTAATGTAATGGAGTACAAAGAGCAGCTTAGCACTGAGATACAACTCATTTCATTTGCATAGGATACCACAAAAATAAAAGCTTCAAGAAAGATTTTTCATTTTTGAAACTTAACTTTAAACCTTAGCTATCACATTTTCTGTGGATGCACCAACTTAAAATTTTAGTTTCAAATGTTTAGGGATCTGAAGAAATAACAACATTGGTAATGTCTATCAAAAGTATGTCCCACTGCTAATATTTTTGAAAACATTCTTTAAATAGAATTTGTCATTGTAAGATGCTTGCATTTTGGAGAATGGAGATAGATAGTCCCTTATTAATAGAATTAAATTTTGACAGAAACTTATATATATATATATATATATATATATATATAGTAGCTCTCTTCTCAGGATCCACTATACACTGTGAAAAGACAGAAAGTCAATAAGGACTGAAATTATTTCACAAGTTTTATATACTATACTAAAAATAGTCTTTGGGGGATGGTCACCTCACAAGCAAAATCACTTCCATAAAACAATTAAGGACATTTATTATGAGGATGTGCATTATGGTGCAGCAGAAATTGGCACAAAACGAGAAATTGGAGAGCCAAGTTCAAATTCCATTTGAATTCATTGAAATCAGTTACACACAAACTCCCTTGGGAAAAGCATTAATCCATCTCTTCCCTCCAGCTATAGGTTAAATAGCAAGACAGATTCAATTCTATAGCTTTGGTTGGTAACCAGTCTACTACAGAAAGTAATGGCAATCTACTGTGGGGAAAATCTTCTGCCCAATCAGTCATGTCTCTTTCAAGACATGATCACCCAAGCATGTATCATGTATGACTGATTATCAGGTAAGACATAAGCACAATTGTCTAAAAACTGAAGTTTCAAGTGAATGATTCAATCAATAACTGTATAATTTTCAAGTTTGTATAAATTCCTAAATTAACGAATTAATATTATTCTACAAATTATCTAGACAAGTTTCTTCACATACACATTCTCTGACATTCTTTAGTGCAGATGTTTTATCTGGTAATCTTTGAAAATAATCATTTATATTGTCTTTTTTCTCTTGTTAACATTTGATCCATATATAAAAGTTAAATTGAATTTTTAGGCTGAAAAAAAATCTTCATTGTCCTAAATGAAATGTTGGCATAAACAATTTTTAAAAAATGGATTCTGTTCTATGATTAACAGTTTTAAAATCTTGGGGATCAGATCAATCAAACATAGCAATGAAAATAATGATAGGGAAATTAAATAATTAACAAAATAAGATACAATAAAAAGAAAGATAAAAAGTTAAAGAAAATTGTTTTTGTTATTAACAAGAGTTAATAATTAACAATTTTGATTCATGGAAAAATGTTTAAGCTTTTTAATAAAAAAGATTATTATAAAGTTTTGAATATTTTTTTCTCTCATCTTATTTTTCTTACTTTTATCACAACAATTAATCAAATCAAATAGTTTGGTAAAAGAATGAGATTGTTATTGATTATTGAATATCAAGAGATTAGAGAATTATGATGAAGGCTCATCAAAGCAGAAGCCATGAAAATAATTGTAGAAGAGACAGAGGGAAGCCACATCCTGTTGATGAGAAAGTGGCTGGTGTTGAGCTGCCAGGTCAGGATCGATAACAATACGGATTCTCCTCTGGAGCCTGTCGAGAACCCTGAGAGGAATAGCAGCGGTGCTCGACCAGATATGACAATAGTATTCAATGCATGGTTGGATGGTTGATTTGTATATGTGCAAGATGAACTCAAGAGAGGAAAAGCTTCCTGACCCAATATAGTGACCCAACCTTCCTAGCAGTGGATTTAGCTATTGATTCAATGTAATGGTTCCACTTGAGGTTGGAAGAGAGGATGAGACCAAGGAGGCACAATGTATTACTTTCAGGGAGACTCCCTTGGCCCGTGCTGATTGGGGGGGGGGGGACTGCCTGTGGTGGTTGACAGATAGCAGCTTCATTTAAGCATTAAAATTTACAAGCCATTTCTTACCCCAGTCTACCATAGAGTGGAGATCCTTCTCAAGATCAGCAGCAAGGTTATCTTTGGCCGCCAATGCAACATCAATTGCCATCTTCTTTCTCCTTGATTCCCATCCTTTTCTTATCCTTTCTTCGACATCCCCTATACCTTGCTTTTTCTCTCACTGTAACCTCCTGCACACTGACAGTCCTGCCTTGCTTGGAGTGAAATGATTATAAAATTGTTTTTTTCTGCATTTAAAGGAGTATCATTTAAAATTAAATACATTTGTCATAACATATTGGTATGCTGGGATTCTATTGTTCAAGAGAAGTCTGTTCATGGCTATACCTCAGTGGTATCCTAATAATGAAAAAACAAAAATATTTCAATGAAATACTTTCTTATCAATATACTTAATTCAGTGCTTCTCTCCAGAGACTGTATAGATCAAATATTATTCCGTGAAAATTCAGCAAAATTTTTTGGCTCTAATCCTAAATACATGAAGAAAGCCTTAGAATAGATCAACCAACGCAAAAACAAGAAAGAGATTGACCATCCAAATAATTCCTGAAATCTGTTCTATTTAATCAATAAAAAACATTATTTTAATTCATATATTTTGTTAAAACTTTTTTTTCTTCAATGGACATCATTTCTTCAAATAATTTTTTTCATTAAACAAATATTAACATTTTTTTTATTACTTTCTGTATATAAGATGTTACCAGAAGAATCTCCTGGCAAACTCCATAACTGGCTCCAATTATTTCAGACATGAGCTGGACTGTTCAGCAATGGTCTTCATGGATAAGATCATGAAGGTTTTTATTTTTTCACAGATTCTGTGGCCTTTTGTTGGTGATTGGTCAACCAGAATGCTTATCTTCACACACTAGTGTTCAATATTTGTCAAAAGCCTGACAATGTATTTTGAGGTACTTTGGAGCAGATTTACTAAGCTTCATATAAAATTTGACATGAATTGATTGTTCAAATTTATAAACCACTGTAAAGATTGTATAACCATTTCAACCTGTTACAAAAGCTTACATAATAATTGAACACAAATTGATAGCACAAAACCCATTGGTAGACTGACTCAGTAATTGTGGTATCAATGAGGTATAGCTATCCACAAATTTTTCTAGAACAGCAGAATTACAGCATACCAACTTGTATATTATTACACATGTATTTAATTTTAAGCATTTTGCTGCAAACAAATTAATAAGTAATTGAACCATTTAAAATAAGCAAGATTGGATATCACTAGACATGGACAGTGGAATGAGAAGAATCTACCACCATCCAACCCCATAGGTTAAATAAAGGGTTCAATTCAAAATTCCATGAAGGGTACCCAGATCTCCAAACACCTGAAGAAGGCTGCAGAGTACGACAGCTGAAATGGTGTGTCAGCAACAATGAAAATGAGGGCATTAGCCCGACCATAAATAATGTAAATAAGATTACTGCTCTTTTCTGTCGCCTCAATAGATATTAAAAATTAATCAATTTACGCAAACTCTGAAGATTGAAATTCTTGAAATGCTGCTATTCTAATCTAATTAGTTTAAGTGTTAAAAATACAATCCATTTGCGTCAGAATTGGTATTTGGTGTCAGTTGTAGAGATTCTATTTCCTGAGAAGGAAAAATGAATGTACTCAGTTTAAATGTCAAAAGATGTCTGTTTAAGATTATTGGAACCTTTGAATTCAGTTTGTTTTTAGCTTATATAACATTTATTTTAGTATTAAAAATATGTGGCTGTAAGTTTGTTTTTAAACACTTATTTTAGTATTAAAAATATGTGGCTGTAAGTTTGTTTTTAAACACTTATTTTAGTATTAAAAATATGTGGCTGTAAGTTTGTTTTTAAACACTTATTTTAGTATTAAAAATATGTGGCTGTAAGTTTGTTTTTAAACACTTATTTTAGTATTAAAAATATGTGGCTGTAAGTTTGTTTTTAAACACTTATTTTAGTATTAAAAATATGTGGCTGTAAGTTTGTTTTTAAACACTTATTTTAGTATTAAAAATATGTGGCTGTAAGTTTGTTTTTAAACACTTATTTTAGTATTAAAAATATGTGGCTGTAAGTTTGTTTTTAAACACTTATTTTAGTATTAAAAATATGTGGCTGTAAGTTTGTTTTTAAACACTTATTTTAGTATTAAAAATATGTGGCTGTAAGTTTGTTTTTAAACACTTATTTTAGTATTAAAAATATGTGGCTGTAAGTTTGTTTTTAAACACTTATTTTAGTATTAAAAATATGTGGCTGTAAGTTTGTTTTTAAACACTTATTTTAGTATTAAAAATATGTGGCTGTAAGTTTGTTTTTAAACACTTATTTTAGTATTAAAAATATGTGGCTGTAAATTTGTTTTTAAACACTAAATCCCATGATTTAGCCAATTTTTTTCAATACCAAAACTTCAATATATTGAGGTAGATTAAAATTTCAAACACTAAAGCATTATATTTAGTTTAAATTAGCAGCCCTTTGAGTATTTTCACTTTCAAAATTTGTTTATATTGATTCATTATTTGAAATATTTATTAAGACATGAAGCAAATTTTTTTCTTTTTTTTTAATCATTTCACCCCGAGCAAGGCAGAAATGCCACTGATGTGCAGGGGGTTACACAAATGTAGAAAGATTAATTAGAAAAGAGTGAGGAGTACAAGCTAGTTAGAAAGGAACAATAGAAAGCTGAGAAAGAAGGTGCAATGACAGATACATGGGCGGAGAGAACGTGAAGATTATACAGAGGAGGGGAGAGAGCTAGAGTCCAGTGGTTAGTAGGTGAGTATTAACTTTGCTTTTAAATTTCTGGAGGTCGTGGCCGTCAGGAAAGCAAGAATACGGGAGTGAGTTCCACAGGCGGGAAGTGCGAGAGAGGAAGCTGCAGGAGTAGAATTGTCGTCTGCGTTTGGCTAACCTGACTGTGAATGGGTGGGACCCAGTTGCCAGTCTGGTTGCACGGGTAAACACCTGTTGAGGAGGCATCAGTGACTTAAGCTCATCCGAGTAAAAGCCAGGAAAGTATTTATAGAAGAGACAGAGGGAGGCCACATTTCGACGATGGGAAAGTGGCTACAGATGAGTCGCCAGATCAGTACCTATCACATTACAGACTCTCCTTTGGAGCTTGTCAAGAACACTGAGGAGAACGGCAGGGGCACCTTACCATAAATGGCAGCAGTACTCCATGCACGGACGGATGGTTGACTTGTATATATGCAGGATGGATTCAGGTGGAAAAAACATCCTGGATCGACATAGTGACCCAATCTTCTTAGCAGTAGATTTTGCTATGGATTCAATATAGTGCTTTGAGGTCTGAGGACAGGGTAAGTCCGAGGAGGCGTAGTGTATTACTCTCCGGGAGAATCATCTGGTCCATGCTTATGGGAGGCAGAAGAGGTTGCCTGTAATGGTTGACAGACAACAGCTTGGTCTTAGAGGAATTGAAGTTGACAAGCCACTTCTTGTCCCAGTTCACCACAGAGTGTAGATCCCGCTCAAGGTCAGCAGCGAGATTATGTCTGTCCGCCACGACAGGTTTCTTACTGGAGCGGGAGTATATTGTAGTGTCATCTGCGTAGATGCCTACTTGGGACTTGATCTCATCTGGGAGATCGTTGATGAAAATAAGGAAGAGCGTTGGGCCCAGGATAGAGCCTTGTGGGAGACCAGCATTCGTGCTGTAGGACGAAGAGGCACGCCCATTCAGAACGACCTTCATTTTGCGGTTATTTAAGAAAGATTGGATTAGGTCAAGCAGGCGACCGGTAATACCATAACCGTGTAGTTTGCATAGGAGGCCAGGGTGCCAAACCCTGTCGAAAGCCTTGGAGATATCCAGAGCAACCGCGCGAGCCTCGTCAGACTCATCAAGGGCCTGTAGCATGTACTCCGTTACAATTGTTAGCAGGTCGGCTGTGGACCTGTCAAATCGGAATCCATATTGCCTGTCGGAGAACAGTTTGTGGGTGGTGAGATGATGAACTATTTCAGCATTGATTATAGCCTCGAACACTTTCCCGAATATCGGTAGAAGACTGATAGGGCGATAGTTGGATGGGTCCGAGGGTTCACCACAGTTCTTAAAGACAGGAACGACTGAGGAGAATTTCCAGCATGCAGGAAAGCAGGAAGCAGAAAGGCAGTAGTTAAACAGTTTAGAGAGGACAGGGGAAAGTTCAGGGGCACACCTCTTAAGGACTATCACCGGGATTCCATCGTCTCCACACGCCTTATGGGGGTCGAGTTTTGAAATTACTCTGGATACTGAGTAAAAGTTATGTAAATGATAACTTCTTATACCAGAAATTCAAATCTTTTCTTTTTAAAGTTTTGTTAAGTAAAACTCTGTAAATAATGATAGAAAAAAAATGAGAAATGTTTTATTTTAATATTATTCTTTGTTTTAACAAAGAAAGTGTCAACTTAACTTTGCAATCCTGTGGTAAATAAATTAACAATCAAATTGATTTTTAGCGTAATTTCCATTCACTCTCACGTGGTGATGCATATACAATGGAAAAAGTTCTCAGCTTGTCCCTCTTCTCAAAATATGACCAAATTTTTTTTAATCTCTCCTTAGTTGGGCTGAGAACTTTACAGATTCCAATCTCAGATGATGAAGTCAGTATTGTATCATTTTTACTTACTTGTAAAAAATTGCTCTTCCTAAGTTCTGAAGCAGTTATTTTTCCAGACCAAGATCTATTTACACAGAAGAAGATTCTTGAAATAACCTGAAATTAGAAAAATTTTTAACATTATTTTATAAAAGATAGTTTGTTTTTTTTGTTTTTTTACTAATTATTCAGTCAATACAAGAGTCACTCAAGGTAGAGGTGTACTATGGGAGGTTGTTGTATGAATGCAAAAGGAAGAGGTAAGAAGTGCCGATTATGCTGATATCTATGAAAGATAACAATTGTCCCTAGACTTGAAGAGGTTAAGATTGTAGCAAATGAGGAAGCCTTTCCACAAAGTAGCTTTTAAGATTATTTGATTTATTTTTTTATAGCTTATCCACCCTTTTCAGGTTATTTATATCCAAAATATATTTTGAAGTGTAAGAATAATACTTTTTTTTTTGAATGTTTGTTATTCTAAAGAAAAAACACGACGATTTTTCCAGATAAAAGACATAGGTCGAAGGAGGAGATGAATTCATAGCTTTCCTATAGAATTTGCACATAAGTGATTGTAACAAATCTGACTGGAATTAGAACTTGGCTCTTTGATTTGAAATTCCGAGCCACTATCTATTACACCACTTGTACATCGTCTAAATGGAACTTCCTTCTTATGACTAAAATATAAAGGAAATGAGGATGATTCTTCCCAGTAGATGTGGTATGGCAGGTTTTAGCTGTGAAGGTCTGAACTGATGGTTTGCATCTCATCAGAAATATATATTCAGGCTAAAAATTTGTAAAAACCTAGAAAAATATTGGTTTAAAAAATTCTGAGCATGACAAAAGAGAAATTATATATATATATATATATATATATATATATATATATATATATATACATACACACACACACACACAAATACACAACAGTCTCTATTATAATAGAGAATATATATATATATATTTCTTCACGACACAATAACATAATTATTGCAAAAAATAATAAGGCACTGTTAAAGACCAAACATGCAGCAAGATCTTCCATAACTGGTAGTCAAGAGAATAACTGCCTCACTATTCTCTCTTTCCATATGACTATATATATATAACAGTCTTTATTATAGTAGAGAGAAGCGGGTGGGAGATTATTATTATAATGATGATGGTGATATTAGTTAAATAGATTGGTCTACAAATAAAAATAGGGAAAATTTCTTTTGAAATAATTTTGGGAGATTAGCATATCTCAGACTTTTCATAGGTAACAGCACTTGAAATGTTTGGAAATGTTGATTAGTTATCAATTTAGAAAGGTTAAGAGTCTTGTTCATAAAAAAGATTTTGGAAAAGATTTTTTCCCTATATTTGAGTGAACCAATCCACTAAAGTAGTGCCTATTATTATTCTTGTTGCTGCTGCTGCTGCTAAATAAAGATTCAATGATGAAACAGACTGGTGGTTAAGATAGTTAACATATATATCTCACAAATACCAACTGCCATTAACTTAACCTAGATGGGAAAAAATAGATGTAAATACTGATTTTCAAGGTATGCAGACTAATTCCTTAAAGGTTGATGCTTAACAATCTTTCTAGACTACATTTGATCCTATACCAAAGTAAATTATTGAAACATCAATTCAAAGAGAAAAGATACAGACCATGTCTTTTAGTATTAGTAAATGGTAATGTAGGGAAAATATCAAAGCATTTATATAATTCAAACTTTACCTATTGATTAATCTCTATAACTAAACTAATGATCATGCCTGATGGGCTCCCAAAAATTTAGAATACAAGTTTCGATCTCCTGGAAGTAAACCTCTTTATTTCCAACCTATGCTGCTTATAAGACCTATGGCTGATACATGTTATACATGGCCGAGATAAAAAAAAATAAAATTATAAGAGAACAGATATCAAACACATGGCCAAGTTTGTCCATCAGGTCCACAGTTTTATCAACCATATCCCCTTTTAATCAATGAGGGTCATTGCCAAACAGCTGAAGGTGGTGGAACTTACTATCAGACAGGAGAGGCCTGAAGACATCAGGGACAAATTATACAAGTTGAAGAGAGGGTAGTCCAACACCAGGTGTATTGTGGGATCTGATTTTCATAGTCACATCAATTCTAACTTTGTATGAAAAAATAAGAATATTGGTGGATTTAAAAAGTACTTTTAATATACATTTCTTATTCAGGAGATGTATATTGTGGTGCCATGAATATTGGCTCAGAACAAGAAATCAGAGAGCCAAGTTCGAATTTCGGTTGAATTCGTTGCATTCACATACACGCAAACACCCTTGGGAAAGGTATTAATCCATCTCTTCTCACTCCAGCTATGAGTTAAACAGCAGTACAGATTGGATTCTGTAGCCTTGGTTGGCAAACAGTGTACCACAGAAAGAAATGGCAATCTACTATGAGAAAATCTTCTGCTTAGTCAGTCACTGAAGTCATTGTTACCTCACCCAGAAGATAAAGGAGTTTACATAGGTTCAACAACACTACCTGAAAAAAAAGTTACAGGGGCATCAACAACTCCCTCATAGAATTTCTAGGGTTTATCAATGGCCAATGCTCCACTGGCAGCAATAAGATTTTTATGTTTCTTATTCATATAAATATTAGACACTGCAGATTTGTAGGTTGGTTGGTTGGTTGGATTTTATGGCATATCGACCTCTGTGGGTCATTTAATGCCAAATCATTTGTTGTATCACATCTTTTTCGGTCCATTAGCTCAAGATTATTTCTTTGGATCAAATCAGTTTTTCTTAAATTATCCATTGGTTTGGGTCAAGTTACTTTAAAACATTCATTGCATTAAGTCTTGCTCTTTGCATCATATATATCTTTAAGTTTGGTTAATGTTATATTTTCTTTCAGAAAGGCTATAATAGTATCGGGGTTTGTTTTTGCAAATAGTTCTTTCAGACTGTTGGCATTGTAGTAGGTCTGGCAGATAATGGAAAGAATGCCACAATTCAGTAGGAACTGCTTCACCATATAGGACTCCTGGCATACCACGCACACCAGAGGATCCACTCTTTCCAACTGCAGATTTTTAGTTCTCTCAAATAAAATCTGATAATTAAAGCAGATTTTAGTCTATTGCAGTTGTAAGAAGAATAGCTTACAGGCTCACTCTCATTTATAGATTTTCTATAAAGTGTTGGAGACTGTTATTGGTTAAATTTAGCATAATTTTACACACACAATATTAAAAGAAATTATACAAAATCTACAATATCAAAACAGATAGCAATAATCATAATAACAGTATTAATAAAAATAATAATAATATATTTGATAAAAATAGACATAGTTACCTATCAACTTCATAAGATCTGATCAAAATAACATATCTAATCTTAATATTAAATTATTACAATTATTTAATTTATTATTATAAATTAAACTATTACAGATATGATCTGAATCTAAAAATGGCCATAATAACAATAAATCTAAAGCAGGTATATATCAAATAAAATGTAACAGCTGTGACTTAAAATATATTTCTGAAATTTCCAAAACTTCAAAAAGAAATATTAATGAACTTATAGGATAACCTACTTAATAATTTATCCAATGAATTAGTTATAGATTGAAATACTTTCAACCACAATTTTGATCTGATAAATGTCTTTATTAAAAGAGAAAATCATATACTAGAAAGTAAAATTATCAACAGTGAATTAATTGACACCAGCCCAATATAAATATTCACCCTGAATTTATTCAAATCTTTCCTCTCTTAAAAACACTTCTTCCTCAAACCAACATATTTGTCTATGGTCAAAAATCTTCAAAAATGTCTAACTCATGACTTTATAATTAATACTAAATAAATAAAAATCAATAATAATAGCAACATTAATTCACTTTTGTTTAAACAACATGCCAAATATTTGCATCATTTAGTATCTGCCATAGTTTTTCCTTTTCTTTTACTTAATACTATGAGATTTTTCAAACATTTTAAAACATTTCCCAACTCATTTGAAGCCGTAACAGCATATTTTTAAATACAGGTTCCTAGATAAAATTTTTACATTAACCTTGATAAAGTTCCTTGTGCGGGATGTACTGACATAAAAGATTTTCATCTTGTCATATTTCTCTAAGTGTAAACATAGAAATCAACACTGTGGTGACTGACAGCCATTATCAGACATGAAACTACCAGTCACCATGCAAACTTAACTACGTTCATATTATTTGCATCTATATATACTCCATATCCAATACTGAACGTTCTTCCTCCATAAATATAGCAAATTTTAAACACTATCAATTTACAAACATACACACTATATATCAAAACCATTTTTTTTTAGGTGAATGGAACTCAGCAACCCAGGAAAACAGTCCATCTAGGGGAAGGAAACCCTGATTTTAACCCTCCCTGTTTTGTAGTCATATCTAAACACAAAAAAAGATTATGGAAGTAAATCCAAACAAAAATCTCAGAGTGGTGCTCCAAAGGAAGTTGGCTGTTAGCAATGACAACTTTCTAGCAACTCCCGCAGCCAAGCAAGCACCAAATGCTTGTATTTATTTGGATCTTGTCAGTATGATTGGGATGTGGGCAGTACACAGCTTCCATATACTATTGCCCAGGCTTGTACCATGGAGAGGTCACTCTGATCTCACCAAAGATAAACCAATGACACACACACACACACACACATATATATATATATAAACTCCCAAAATAAAATAGCTTGTGGGTAAAATCCTAAACCAAATTCTATTAATATTAATTTTATTAATATTAAAAATAATCCAGGCGGAGAGCTCAATGTAAATACTATTATCTATTTACAGACCCAAATATGTATATTTTTTCAAATAAAACTCCAAAAACTACATTTGTTGTATGGCCATTTTGTTGAGAAAAAAATCTCGCTTCCTCAGCAATGATCAAAACCAAAATTTTTTTGTAAACATAAGACAAAAATTCACATTCCAGAAGACCGCACAAAATAATTCCATACACAGGAAGTTTACATTAAAAGAAAAAAGAAAGTGAATAAGAACAAATAAAGGGAGGGGAAGTTAAGAAAAAAAGTGAAAGTTTGTCATCTAGACATTGTTACAGAGAGTGAGGAAGAAAGAGAAAAGACAGTGAAAGGGATTCAAGACTCAATTATAGAAGAAAATGTTTGATTACATCTGTATTAAAAAAATCAAAATTTATCCGTGTCACAGGAATGGAAGTGGGAGGAAAGGAAAAAGAAAAATGGGGTAGACAGGGGAAGAGTTAAAAAAGAAAAATGTAAAAATGTGGAGGGAAAAATTTTCAGTAGCCATGATAACGAATACCAACTTCAGAGGGTGAAAAGAAGGAATAGATACCTAAAAAAAGAAAAAAAAAGGAAAAATAGAGAAAAGAGATAACATGTATCATTCAGCTCTGTTAAAAGCTTTCTCAAAAATATTTTTTGTTTAAATATGGTCTGACTTGTTAGTTTAAATTCTACTAATATAATAAAAATGGGAGTAATATTATGTTAGAGTGAGTCTAAAATGAGAATTTTGACATATATATATATATATATATATATAAAAGAAAAATTTACCCAAAAAGGAGAAGAAAATATATGAGATAGAAAAATTGTTTTAGGAAAGTCTAAACATATAAAATTTAATTGTAATGTAGATCATAAATTTCTTTAAAATTCTCATTTATCCAATAAAGTAACTGATAGAAAAAAAAAAATTTAATGCAATTTTAGGCAGGGGAAGTATTCAAAGATTAGAAAAATAAATTTAATATTTAAGATTCGTTGCAATCTAAAATTAATGGGCTAGAAATATTTAAAGGTTAAAGAGTTGGTCTATATGGTCATTTTAAGTAATACTGTAATTTTAGAAAGAGGAAAAGAAGGCTTCTATAACATGGGGATCAGTTTGGGATTACTATTAAGTGGGTTATTATAAAGATTTAAGATTTAAAATTTAAAATTTAAAATCTAAAATTTGTGACAGCATTTGCTTATGAATTCCTTCCATAAATTTAAAAGTAGCTTTTGTTTAGGATACTTTATTATTTTAATTTTTTTCAACTAAACATAGATTACATCTATCATAAATGTTTTAAGGGTGCCTATCAGTTCCCCATTAACTATGGGGTTTCGTCCTTCTTCCTTCATTTACCAAAATCTTCAGGAAAGGGATGTTTGATATCTTAGATTGGGGTTAGAAAAGGAGTGCTTATGAGCATAGTTCTTCTTCTATGTGCCATGTCCCTTCAGGCTGTATGCTATCATGGCTTTCCATGTCTCCCTATCACTAGTAGCTCTTAGCATGCTTTTTCCTGTTACCCCACCCAAACCCCGCTCTGCCATCCACCTGCTCAGGCTCTTCAAATATGTTATTTGCTGCTTTTCTCTGTATCTCTTTCCCTCTATCTGACCTGTGAGTATCAGATTCTCCTTTCTAAAACCTCATCATTGCTCATGTGCTCAATCCATGATATTTGCAGCATCTTTCCATAGAACCACATTTCAGTTGTTTCAAGTTCTTCCTTCATCTCTGATGATATTATCCAGCATTCACTGCCGTATTCAAGGACAGACATCACATAGCAATCCAGAACTCTTTTCTTTGTTCCTAGCAAAATTTTCCAGTCTCTTAATACTCTCCTCATCTTTTGGAATCTGTCCTTGGCCATTCTAATTCGCCTTTGGATCTCAGCGCCGTAGAACACTTCCCTAGTACTTAAATTTTTGTACTTGCTTGATTTTAGTATCTTCAACTTATAATTGACATTTTGGGCTCCTCTGTTTGCTGATGACCATACATTTGGTTTTCTATAATTTATTTGTAGTCCTATCTTTCGACTTTCTTTATCTACCTTTTTTAGAAGGTTTTGCAGTTTTTTTTTCCATGTCAGCTATCAGCACTGTATTATCGGTGTATCTTATGTTGTTCAGATTGTGACTGCCAATGACAAATACTGGCATAACTTCTAGGGTCCTCAGAATAGTCTCACTGTACAAGTTGAATAGATCTGGTGAAAAGACACACACTTGTCTTATGCCCCTTTCTATCTTCGTATATCGGCTGAATTTGTTTCCTGTCCGTATGCAGGCAGTTTGTTGCCAGTAGAGGATCTTGATTACTCTGACATTTTTGCCAAATATGTCAGGGAATGAGTATAGAAAACATTGTTTAAATTCCCCTGCAGAAATACCAATATAATTTGGTAATTTTTCTTCTTGTTAGTTGGAAAGATTTGGACTTGGTAGATTACCTGGGTAGATCCTAATGTTATCGCTTTTCTCTATTTTTCCTTTTCTTTTTTATGTATGTATCCCTTCTTTTCACCCTCTGAAGCAGGTATTCGTTATCATGGCTACTGAAATTTTTTTTTTCCCTTCTTTTTTTTCTCCTTTTTTCTACTTTAACTCTTTCCTGTCTACCCCATTTTTCTTTTTCCTTTTTCTCCCCCCACCACTTCTATTCCTGTGACATGGTTAAATTTTTATTTTTTAATACATATGTAATCTAAAGTTCTTCTTCTATAATCGAATCTTGAACCCCTTTCTCCTTTTCTTCCCTACCCTCCATAACAATGTTTAGACAACAAATTTTAATTTTTTTTTAACTTTCCTTCCCTTTTTTTTATTTAGTTTCTTTTTCCTTTTAATGTAAACTTCCTGTGTATCAAATTATTTTGAGTGTTCTTCCAGAATGTGAATTTTTATCTCATATTTGCAATAAAATTTTGATTTTGATCATTGCTGAGGAAGCAATATTTTTCTCACTGAAATGGCCTTACAACAAATGTAGTTTTTGGAGTTTTATTTGAATATATATATATATATATATATATATATATATATATATATATATATAAAAGCATAGAAACACTTCAGCAGATGCTGGTAAATCAAAGATTGTTCTTTTATTACTTTTTAAAAATAAGCTGTTTCTTCAGTCACAAAATATTAAAAATTGAACTGAATGGCATTATCCAATAATTTTTCACTACCATTTCATTTCTATTGCAACTATTCAAGTCATTAATAATTCTACATATTATTATAATTAAAATAAGTCTAATTATTCTACAGCCATTTACAAATAAGGGCTTGAGTAGGCATCAATAGTCAGCAACAAACATTATGGTTAAAGTAATACAAGAGAAACATTTAAATTCATGATAATATTCCTACTAATACTATTTGGGTATATAAACAAAATATCATATGCAAACATGTCAGACATTCAAAAATAAAAATAAGAAATAATTCCCTCTCCATTTAATTTTACTTTTCTACAATTAATAGCTCCAATGCTGAAGTTGTAGCAAAATGGGTTTCCCAAGGGAAGAGGAAGAGTAGGTTCAAGTCTCATAAAAAGTTTAGCTTTTATTTCTGACTCATGCTGTTGCAAACTGTTGAAAAATGAGGATCTGGATAGTTGCAATGGAAAACAACTGAAATTAAGATGAAGGATATATGACTGAGACATTGATAAAGGTTTACCTAATAATAAAATAAATAATGTCAGTCTCGTCCAATATTCAGAATAACATTAATAAAATTCCCTTATAGAATCAACAAAGATGGATGGTACAGGTCTCTATCATTCAAAGGAATGCATTTGCTATTTCTACCATTGTTGAAGATTTAACAATATAATCTGATACTGCCAAGTAAAAAATAGCACTTTCAGATATGGTCCAGTGGTAGAGTCGAGAACATTTTTTTTAGATAAGAACATAAGAACTCTGACTTGCATCCAAAAGAATAAAAGTATTCCTCCTTGATTATCAACACAGCTTAATTTCAGAAAGGAGAAAAGAAAAGAAAGAAAATGACAACAGGAAGAAAAAAAAAGCAATTGAATTCAGGCTTTTACAAAAACTTGAACACCAACCTTTGGCCTCATTGGGAAATCCTTAACTATTTTAATGAGTGCTAGAAGCAGTTGTAGAAGCAACCAAAAGCAACAGTGATAAAACTTTGTTTTCTTTGACTATTTTCAACATAGTTCAGGTAAAGAGATATAAGTATTTTAAAAATCTATAACATAAACTAGCAGTATAGCCCATTTGGACATTGGCACGAAAGACTAAAAAGCAATAGTTGTTTCCTGTTAAAGTGAAGCTGTAGATTGAAAGAAAAATGAATGGATGTAAGTCAAATAAGTTTTTCATCGCAAACTGAATTTTGAAGGCTAAATAAGTCCTCTGAGTAAATGGTAAGAACTACAATTATACCTACATAGAGCAAAACCTGAAGCAAAAACCAAAATAAAAGGGCTAAAAACCTGATTTTGATCAGACCCGATAGGATATTGGGGTATCGATTTCCAATATCAGAATCAAATAAATCATCCAAGGATAAACTAATCTAAATAAGTCTATAAAAACTTATTGTACCCAGCGAGAGAAAAATTGCAGTAAATGAGCCATATTGATGGCTGAATATTGGATCAGATTCGATAGAATATTGGGGGTTTCAATTTCGATATCAGGGAAAATGAGTTGTCTGAGAAGATTTACTAAAGTTTGAGACTAAAAACTATAATTTTACCAAGTTAGAGCAAATTCTGCAGCAAGAACCAAGATAAAAGGACTGAAATCCTGATCTTGATCAGACCTGATCGGATATCGGGGTATTGATTTTGGATATCGGTGAGAAATCAAAAAAAATACATAGCTCATGACCTGACCGGAAGCCTAAAGAATATTTGTGGGAAATTTGGTAAGAATAGGATAAAAACTGTGGATTTATATAAAAGACAGACAGACAGACAGACAGACAGACAGACAAACATCTTGCCTTATATATATATATATATATAAATGTTATAATATCACTACAAAAGTAGCTATTTTGTTTCAACACTACTTGTGTCTTATCAAGTGATTGTTGCTGATTTCAAGTTGAAGTGTTTTAAAAGGTTCAAAACTTACCAAACACTCTCAATCAAGGAGACATTGTTATATAGTCTGTGGTGACTATGTAACAATAATAATAAATTATTTAAGAATATCTATTTAAATTTCTTTTTTTTTCATGTTAATATTTTATGAATTTCTAAAATTTCTTTAATATTAATTAATGTTTTTGGTCATGATGAATAATGTTGAAAACTTTTATTAACTGATACTAATACATAAATATTTTCTGCACAAAACATTTCAATTTTCTATAAATGTTTTCAGAAATAATATAAAAATATCTGCAAACAAACACATAGGTGCATACTGAATGAAAGTATGTTTTATTAACATATATACATACATACACATGTTTTACAACTTATATAACAGATGTTTGCACAGGAAGGGAAATAAGCATGCTGTGTTCAAATTCTGAGCTAGTCTGTTGCAATCACTTTTGCATGCCTCTGGAAAAGGATGTAACTCTCTTCTCTCCCCTGTCCAGGATGGATTTAATAGTAGAGTATACAAGACTCTCTAGTCTTAGGTGGCAAAAAGGGAAACTTGTAATCCCTAACACTCAAGAGTGCAATTGGAAACCATTCCATTTTTCCACAAATGCATGATAATTTACAAATAATAAAGAAAAAGGAATTTGTCACATTATGATTGCTGACATCATGAATAAACATGGAATTTACTAAAATATACACACACACGTTTGTATATAAACATGCATATCAGAACATATGTACATATTAACCATAAACTCACATATGTTTAATGCACACACAGACTTTCCTTCCTTTCTTTTTTTTTTTTTTTAATTGCTTCAAATGAGTGAGATAATATCACAAAGTAACAAAAAGAAAAACAATTTCTTTTGTATGCATTTGGTAAAGAAGAGGCGGTGAAACATATACCCAACTCAAGAGATAAGAAATCCACCCACAGCTTCACTAAAAAGATTTATACCTGCGAGTACAGACACTTGGGGGTTCTCTTGAGTGTTGGCAATTGATTGCTTGAGACTTTAATTCCCAAATCTAGTGAGGGTTTGTCCTAGCAGTAAAATAAATCAAAAAATAAAAAAATAACAGAAAATGGAAACTGTAATCTAATATCTGCATTCCTCTAAAATGTAAGCCTTAAGATAATTAAATCTGACTTGTTCAGTTTAAGCAGACCCCACAAATCAAAAATTTAAAAAATTTCAAAGTTTAATCACATGTACATATTGACATTATAAGACTCAAATTCTATTATTTAAAAACAAAAATTATGCAAATCCAGAGCCTTATCACTTCTGTTGGAGAAACTTTGTTCTGATTGACAATGTCCTCAGGAGTGTAGCCATACTCACCACATTTATCCAATTGCAGGTTGATGAAGCTATTTAACTCATAGTTGAATGTTTTGAATTTGAACTTGTCCTTCTCCTAAACAGGTTGGCAAACAAGGATATAGAACCTAATCTGTCCTGCTATTTACCCATAGCTTAGGGGAAGACAAAATGAATTCATATCTTTGCATGTAAGTGAATATTGGAATTTGAACTCTGTTCTCTAATTCATCAATCCAAGCTGCTATCCATTACTCCATAAAGATTATATATTTTAAAATTAGGAAAACCGTCCAATCATGCTACCATGATTTCAACTTTTTGGTATCTTCAGCTGATCTTCCTAATTTTAATATTAGAAAGCTCTGCATGTTAAATAATTATTTTTTGCTTTTTCTTTAAATGTGTATTGAGCACTTGTTTAATACACCTGTTTACTGCTCTAATTTGACTCAAATGCATAATTGTTTAATATATATATATATATATATATATATATATATTCAATAATATGCAAAAGTCTTTGGCTACTTTAAATTATTTCAACTCTCTGATAATTGCCAGCTTATAAGTTAATCTTTTGTACCTAGTTACCTGTAGACAAAGCATTGGTTCTGGCATTATTTCTATACCTAATTATTATAATTTGTAGTATAGGTTTTTCAGTGATTCACCGATCAAAATGTTTTCAAATTCTTTACAGTACTCATATGTGATATAGTGAGTGTCTTTGTGATTTTCTGTGTTGTGTGATATGGATTATTTTTAATCAGTGCTTTGATTTGATAATTATCAATGACTGCAAGCCTCCCAGAATACTGTCAATCTTCCAAATCAAAATTTACTCTTCTGAACCTAACGAACACTTTATAAACATTAAATCATTAAGATGGCACATATCTTTTTGCTGTCTGTACAGAGTTCTACTTTTCTGGAGATAAAATGATCAAATGATGAAAATGCATTGAATTTTCCTTACTTTTAACAAAAACACATTTAAAATACACAAAATTGAAAAATTGCAAATAACATAGAAAGTTGTGTTTATATATATAAACACAATGTAACTATATATATATATATATATATATATCAAAATATAAAAACACAATGTAACTATATATATATATCAAAATATAAAAACACAATGTAACTATATATATATATATATATCAAAATATAAAAACACAATGTAACTATATATATATATATATATATATATATATATATATATCAAAATATAAAAACACAATGTAACTATATATATATATATATATATATATATATATATATACACAATGTAACTATATATATATAGTCATCCGCAGACAGATCTGTTTCGCTGTATCACAGCTCATCAGTAAGGTTAAGACTCCGATTGCTTTTTAACCCAGGATTGAAACCCAACCAAACTGGCATCAGTAAGCGATTCTACCTCTGGGCTATGGGTGTTCGGTGGAAGAAGGCAGAAGATAGTTACAAGATAGTTACAAGATAGTTACATTGTGTGTGTGTGTGTGTGTATATATATATATATATATATATAAATACAGTGTAACTATATATATGTACACACACACACACATATAAGTAGGCCCTACCCTTTTACAGTTAAATGTAGCCACCACTTCCACTCTACCTTCTTTTCTCATACTTCCCGCCCATGTAACTCCTTTCCATATATTTGCTTTCCTCATAGCTACAATCTCTGAGTTTATATGCAGTGTCAATTGCCATCTTCTATCTCCTTGATTCCCATCTTCCTCTTATTCTTTCTCCCATAATTCTCTTCACATCAGTATTCCCATCCTTTTCTTATCCATTCTTCGACATAACCTGTAACCTCTTCCTCTTCACTATCCTCTCATGTAGCTCCCTGCATACCAGCAGCAGTACTGCATTGCATGGGTTGAATTGATGTCTTCAGGTGATTGGAATTTCAAACTAAACCCTTTATTTCATCTGTGGTACAGTGTTCTTGTTCCACATGGCCTGACTTTTCTGGATAACTCAGTATTAGTTATCTCCCTTTAACTCAACTCTCTAAGTTTTTGTTCACTTCTGCTGTAGCCAGATATTTAACTCACAACTCTTTTGGTTAATTCACTGCAGTCAACCAACACTTTTTTTTCACTGGGCCATGTGTATGAATTTTTGAGACTTACAAAACATAATGTCTCAGTAAGGTTTAAAAAAAAAAAAAAAGCTCATATTACAATTTGTTGTTATTATTGTTTTTCTGTAGTACTCCGTATTACTGGTCTCCATATTGTATTTATGTCTATGTTTGACTGGCTTAGGAGATCTTTGTTGTCTCGAATTGATACACCAATATCTTCAAGTGTATCAATGCTATACCACCTGAAAAAAGCCAGTGTGTATAACAGCCAAAACATTGTGAATACGTTAACAAAGATGAGGACAACAGTGTAGATAATATGTGTATTTTATATATATATATATATATATATATATAGTGCGATGGGTAAATTCTTAATTTCATGGATGCGTATTTGTTTTTAATTTTGTTGACTGCACAGTATAGTAGAGACAGGCACCCTCTGTGAGAAAAAGAGCACCATGACACAATTCATTCTATCAGAAACTTAGAAATGGCATGCTGTACTGTTGCTGGAATCTACAATATGAACATTTCAGAGTGTTTGGGTGTCAATCTGAAAATAGTGCAAAGGATTCAAAAAGAGTTGGATGAGTTTAACGGTGATTACAAAGGTGTTTCAAGTGATCACTAGTGATGGCAAAATTTTATGAAAACTACACAAAGATATTTTGAAATACTAAAGAGTAAATTTATTCAATAGAATCACCGTTCACTTTACCACGACCTCCAGACAATTTTGGAATCTCCTGCAACTCTTCTGGATGGTCTCCTTGTTGGTGATTTTTCCCATAATCCTTGTATTCAGTTCATCTTAGGTTTTACAAGGAGTTTTGCTGGTCTCTTGCACAACTGTGCTCCACGCTTTATAATCAAGGGGATTGCAGTCTGGGATGTTATGTGGCCAGATGTAAGGGGTGATGTGATCATAGAAATTGTCTGACAGACATGACTGTTTTCCTGCTTGTATGACATGGTGCAGATTCCTGTTGCTAAACGTAGGGCCTTCCAGCAGCCACCCTCTTGACCCAGGGCAGGACTACTTTCTCAGGGCACTTGATGTAGGCCTTTGTGGGAAGATGAATGGACATACAACATTGCCATCACTAATGATGTCTCCAAACACCATGATGTTGACTGGATATATCATCCAAATCTTTCCGAATCATCTACAATGTTCTCCTGAAATGTGCCTATTGGAGCTTCCAGCATGAATATCAAGCAGTATAGTATGCCATTTCCAAATTTCTCTCAGAGTGAATTGCCTCATGGTGCTTTTATCACAGAGGATGTCCAACTATACTGTGCAACTGACAAAATAAAAAACAATGTGCATGTGCAAAATTAAAAATATAAAATGGCTACAATTTACTTATTGCACCATATACACTGATACATACATATATATATATATATATATATATATATATATATTGTTACATGTTAAGTGTAACAAAAAAAAAAGAAAGAAATGATTGAACAAAACTCAAAGATAAATCACAAACAAATATTATTTACAAAACATACCAAATTAAATATTTACAAATATACAATTTTTGTTGCATCCAAAACAAGAAACAAAGTTTACTACTGGCGAGTGTTATGAGGAGAGAAGGAGAAGGTTAGGTGTCAAATATCTTTACCCAGTTAAGTTGGCAAAGAAGTTAAGTGTTATACTTTTTAGAAATCCTTAAATGAGTATATAAAGAATAATTATTAGTTTGGTCAATGAAAGAGTCAAAAATATGTATTTACCCATATAGTTCCATGAGGTTCTCTTTCAGGTTTTAGTTGGTTAGCAACTTCTTAGAGATTCTTTTGGCTGAATATAAATCCTTGAATCAATGCCGGAGTTGATAATGTCAGTAAATCCTGGAAACAACTAACTACTCTCTGCCCAAAACCTATTTTCATAGGGGCTAACACCTAATTTGCATATTTCTAGAACCTTTCGAATTCTCTTGAATCTAATGGAATATTCTGGCATCTTCCCAAATGTTATATTCCTAATTTCTCTATTTTTACAACTACTTCATGAATTAAAACTTTTTTGTAATAATAAGTAGGACTCAATGGAGTCCCTTACTACAACTTTTTTTAGACATTATTGATATTATTTTTATATATAAATATTCCAGGACATATGTGAGAAGGTAAGATCTCTGGTAGGCTAATTTTACCCAGACACTGTAGACTACCAATACTTGTACAAAGTGTAACTCAGTAGTACTATAATATTAAATGTAAGTTGAGGGAGGAATTCTAAGATTCTATCAAATAATGCAATGGCATTATTAATTTTATTCAAATTCTTTAGAGCCAGCAAAAATACCACAAAATATTTTTTTCTATCATTATCAAGTTTTTACTTACAGTATGTACATATCTTGAATGGAATTCTCTGGCTTCCTGAAGAAAGTTCAAGCCTGGGTGTGTATCAACAACATCCTGAAAGACAGAATATGAAAAAGAAAATCTTTAATATAAACACAAAATATATAAAGATTCTCAAAAATAGAAAGAACTGACAAAAAGAATTTTCAAGAACTAATGATTTCTATATTATCAATAAATAAATAGCAGACTCTGAATGCTGGCCAATTGCAATGAACTAGTGCTGTCTGACCCGCAACCCTCAAGTGAAACTCATACATACAATAAATCACTAAAGATATTGGAAAAATGGCCAGTTTCATGTACTGCTCCAGTAAGTACTGAATTTCTCCTACTATTCTCTACCTTTACACGAGCAAGATCAGGCTGAAAATAGGGTTTGATTTATTTTGCTTTATGGTATATCAACCTCAGTGGGTTATTTAATGCCAACAAGATTTTTAAGATAGGTTCATTCATATGAATTCAATATGTATTTTTTTATAAGAAATCAGTTTGTAGATCCGATTTCATTGACAGATTTTTATAAAGCAGGTTATTGTCAATGTAATATATTACCTTGACTGACAAAAATATATTCTAGCTGTGGATGGTGGTAGCAGAGTGTAACAACAAAGGCTTGAAAGATAATAAATAGCCAACAAAGATGTGGTTGACGTCAATTATGAAACAAACCGAAAAAACAAAAATGTGTAGGAATTTTTGGGTAATATAAGTTTTGGGTTTCTGGCTTTAGAGACAGAACAGAAGACTATCATTGTTGTTCGTTAAGATCCAGAACCAGGGTAATATAACATACACGATTATTTTTTTATTTTTTTTGAAAATATAAATTTATATATTTATTCTTCCACACAACAATCAATGATGAAGAATAAAAATAAAAGTTTATATTTTTAAAAAAAAAAATCATGTATGTTATATTACCTTGGTTCTGGATCTTAACGAACAACAACGATTATCTTGTCCGATAAAAGACAAACACCTATATACAAAAATATAAACATATTTTTATTTTTCATGAGTGATGGTTGTGTGGAGTAGGAGGGTAGCCAGAGAGATATTGCACACATGCAGGAGCTGTCAGGGAATTGTTAACCAGTGGGAGTTCTCTGTTCTCTCTCTGTGTTCTGACTTCTCTCTGTCTTCTGTTAAGCCAAAAATGCGACTTACATAAACCAAAAATTTCTACACATTTTTGCTTTTTTGGATTGTCATTTAATTGATGTCAATCATATCTTTGTCAGCTATTGCTGAGGCTGAGGCTATTTCATAAATTTTTCATCTTTGAAATCATCAGCTTTGTAGAATGTGAAAGATAATTATCTTGCATAAATATACTCTCAGGCTTCAAGCTTCTTGGTTATGACCTGTACCATTTTAAAATCTTTTACCCAAGTATATATAAGTCTTAGCAATCTAGACCCATCATGAACTTTAAAAGGAGCTATAATATTACTGCCCACAACATCAACCCAAAATATTACTTCACCTCCTCTCTGATACCTGGGATAGAGGTTGGGCACTTCCATGAAGGACCCAACTTACAATGCAGCTCTAAATTTATCTCTAAAAATTATGATTTACAAATCAGTTTTCATGTGCTTCTTCATAATGTTTACTTAGAAGGAAGTAGTTGAAGATATGAAAACAACTAATGTTCTTCAATCCTGCCTCTTTTCTCTCTAATTACATTCACAATACCAGCTTCATGAAATAGTTTCTCAATGCTTAATCTATTTTCTTAATTAACTTTAATTTTTCTTTTTTTTAAAATCATATTTTATACAATGATATAAAATGTTATATAGAGCAGTTGTTCTCAATATGGTAACTGGTCCTGTGTATGACAATAAATTGCATCCAGCAGCAAGGTCACTCATTGGGAGGTTGTGAGGATCGTAGAACCACCTCTTAATTGCTGCTGTTCCCAGGTTCACTCTGACACAACGTGGTAGCACCAGTTAGGGCCACAGCAATGGGCAACCTCCAAACTGATTTTTTTTTTAATATTACCAGCAATACACTTTGGAAAAACAAGTATATATTACCAGCAGCATGTTTGAATCTTGACAAAAAAAAACTCTTTATAAAAATACGTGAACGAAACCTGAACTACAAACTGCTTTCTTACAAATACATATCCTATTCATACAAACCAATTCTAAGAATCTTGTTGGCATTAAATAACCCATTGTGGTTGATATGCTGTAAAACAAAACAAACCAAATCAATATTGTAACACTCCCTTGAGGGTGTTCTCATACAATTGTTTATATGTTTGTGTATATATTTATATTCTTAGGCATATTTTAAATGTTTTAATGCAATTGAGATACATATATGCGAATGTGCATTGTTGTGCAGTGGATATTGGCTTAGAATGAGAAATTGGAGAGCAGAGTTCAAATTCTAGTTGAATTCATCAGTGCATTCACTTACACGTAATTACCCTTGGTATTAACCCATCGCTTTCCCTCCAGCTATAGGTTAAATATCAGGACGGATTGGTTGGCAACTCATCTACCACAGAAAGTAATGGCAACCTATTGCAGGAAAATCTTCTGACCAGTCAATCATGTCTCTTCAAGACATGATCACCTAAGTGTGTATCACATATGGCACTTAACTGAATGGCTGATATGGAGCAAAAATTTACAAACTAAAATCCAACTGCTGCCATCCAGTATAGTGACCAAAACTTGGATTTTCCCTGCCACCCCTTCCTTCCACTAATTGACAGTGCAACAAAATCTAAATATGTGATATTAACTCTGCTCCTTTTACCAGTGCAATTCTAACATACAAGGTGCTATATGAAAAGGAGAATAAACTGACTTATTTTTACAGTTTATTAACCTTTTTTCTGGTTATTTAAAGTCATAAAATATTTTTAGATTGTAAGAATTTTTTGGAGATAATGATTTACTGATACAAGTCCTACAAATTAACCCATGGCTAGTGCAAGAAGTGGATTCATACCTTTCACAAAGAATATTTGCGTCTAAGTGAATATAAATTAAATGAAGGGTAATGGAGAATTTACTTGGACTACATCATAATTAAGACTGTTGTCTATTTCAAACAAGTGCCTTTTGTAAGAATTAAATCCTAAGTACAGTATTTTGAATGCTGATATTCCAAACCCAATTTCCTTTCCATTTTAGATTTGTATAAAGCATTTTCTTTCATGTGTGTGTGTCAAAACTAGTCAATGTCAGTTTTTACCTTTCCCCAAACTGCTGGAACAAACCACAAGGACCTTCTGTTGAACGCTATTCAAGATTCTAAGCATTACAGAGGTTATTCAAACCCTGTGAAATATTTAAGACACATGATCACCTTTTTTATCAACTCCTATAAATTTGCAATCCAATCAAAGAAAAAAAATATGACTCACACTATTTTGGATCAAGTTGTAACAAGTGAAATTTATATATAAAGCAATTTCAGTTGAAAAATCAATCTGGTAATGCAAATTGCCTCCCAAAGAACAAGGAAAACTAAACATGTAAACTGTGAATAAAATACAGCAATTAAAAAGAAATATATCACTGGGGAACACTTTTTCAGTAACTTTGAGTTGCATTGTATATTTTAATTGATTCTGAAAGAGTTTTAGGTGCTGGTTTCAAAACTGAAATTAGTTTTTCTCTACAAGCTCTAATTTGTATGCAATTTGAGGTTAATGAAATTGTACAAATGTGAACTTGCATAAACCATGTATAAGCATTTTCACGCCCATATATATATAGATAGCTTCTAATATTTTGACCATTCGTATTTTGTTTCAGATCAAACGTGGCTTCCAAAAATAGATATCATTGCAGAAACAACCCTGATGCCTTCTGCTACATATGTGGATGCTACGCACTCAATCGTCAGAAACGTAACATATCCTCATTCGCCAAGTGTGCCTACAAGGCATATTTTGAAGTTCATCTTGGTGATCATGACAAGCAATGGGCTCCTCAGGTTGTTTGCCACAATTGTGAGATAATGCTTCGAGACTGGACCAAAGGAAAACGCAAAGGTCTGCCTTTTGCAATTCCAACGATTTGGCATTAACCCACCAACCATGTAACTGACTGTTATTTCTGCATAGTAAACACAACAGGTGTTGAGAGGAAAAACCGACATACGTATCCGAACATTCCCTCAGCTATTTGGCCTGCTCCACACTCTGAAGAAGTTCCTATTCCAGTTTTCAAAAGCTTGCCTTCATTGGCCAATAAAGACATTGGACATGATACAATCAAACAAGACAGTTGCAACAGTGAATTGTCAGAAAAGCGTTTACAATCAGAGAACTGTTCTTCAGACACTGAACCTTTCCCCGTCCCCAAGCCTCTTCCCCAGGCTGAACTGAATGATTTAGTACATGATTTAGGACTTTCAAAGTAAGCAGCAGAGCTTTTGGCATCAAGATTACAAGGCAGAAATCTTGTTGATCACTCTGTTAAAGTATCATATTTCAGAAAGCGTGACCAGCTTTTTGTGATCTACTTTTCAGAAGACAGGCATTTTGTTTACTGCCATGACATCCCAGCACTTCTCAAAGAACTGAGTGTACCTTATTATAGTCCTGCTGAATGGAGACTCTTTTTAGACAGTTCAAAACGCAGTCTAAAATATGTTCTTTTACATAATGGCAATGTTTATGGAGCAGTACCTGTCAGTCACTCAGTGCATTTGCGGGAAGACTATGATGATATGAGAATGGTCATGGACTTATTAAAGTATCATGAGCACAATTGGATCATTTGTGTAGACTTAAAGATGGTCAACTTTCTTCTTGGACAGCAGAAAGGTTTCACCAAGTTTCCATGTTTCCTCTGTATGTGGGACAGCCGAGCACGAGACAGATATTGGGTCCAGAAGGACTGGCCTGTTCGTGACACCCTTGAAGCAGGCATGCTAAATATCATACAAGACTCAATTGTAAGCAGAGGTAAGATCATCTTTTCTCCTCTTCACATCAAATTAGGTTTGATGAAGCTATTTGTCAAGGCACTGGAAACCAAAGGTGAATGTTTCCAATACATCAAAGCTTTACCAGGGTTATCATTTGAGAAAATAAAAGCAGGCGTGATGACCCACAGATTCGAACCTTAATTCATGATGATCAGTTTGTTGCTAAGATGACCGCTTTAAAAAAGGCAGCATGGTTATCCTTTGTGGTAGTCGCTCAGAATTTCCTTGGTAACAATAAGACGAAGAACTACAATGAACTTGTGAACAGAATGCTCCTCACTTTTCATGATTTCAGGTGCAACATGAGCATCAAGCTTCATTTTTGAACAGCCACCTTGATAAGTTCCCTGACAACCTGAGGGCTGTGAATGACAAACAAGGAGAACAATCCCACCAAGACTTAAAGGTCATGGAAGAATGCTACCAAGGGCACTAGGACAAAAGTATGATGGCTGACTACTTCTGGAGCATTAAACGAGATTGCCCAGATGAAGTGTACAAACGCAAATTCCTACCTGAATAAAATACACAAACAAATTGATAAGCTATTCCTATAATTTCCTATAATAACGAAAAATTAAAAAATAAATAAAAATGTCAAATTGCATGAAATCGGTAGCTTGCAGACAAAAACCAACTTCAGATTTGAAATCAACACATTCAAATTGACTATAGGAAGGTCTTTTTTTAAATGCAACGAAATGAGTGTTCCCCAGTGTATTGAAAGGATACACCCTTCAATGTTGTAAACTGATTTCGATAGACCCACAGTTTTAATTGCAATTGTGGGTAGGTCACTAAAAATTCCACAACTATAAAATTCAATTTATCAAGCTGGTAACAGCTTTAACTGTGTTGATAATAATCAAAGGAATTCTGAAATGGACTAACCTGTATTATAGGTACAAAGTCATCAACCAACAGGTATTTACATCCAGGTTTGGCCAGTAACCGGATAAACTTAGATGCATCATCATGGCATGTCTGACACAATCTGCAAAAAGAAGATTTTTTAAAATGTTAAAAGGAGTATAAAAAGAAACAAAAATGATAAAAAATTTCAAAGCAGTAATCAACTAGATACAATGTTATCAAAAACAAAACTGACAATGTGGAAATCAATACAATATGATCAAATACCAAACCTGACTGCTAAGTTGGTAAATTCTACAATGAGTCTAAATGGAACATAGAATTATATCCAAACAAAAATGGAGACAAAGTGAAAAAGTATTCAACGACACATTTAATTTCTTATAGATAAGAACATAGATATGGTTTCACTACTTATAGTAGGCATCCTCAGGCTGAAATGACAGATAGATCTGTGTGTGCAAAAAGTGTGTTGGAATATGGAGAGAGATTGATTTTTTATTTGTTTTTTTTTTTTATGGTTTTCTGAGTTATTTAAAGCCAGAACACATTTTGGATTGTAAGAATATTTTCCCCCCCAAGCAAATATTGCATTAACAATATTTTGAGAGATAACAATGATTTTGCTACTATTTAACCCATAGCTATTGTGAAAATAGAGAGATTTATACCATTCCCAACAGAATTTATTTTTAAGTGAATGTTACAAGCTCAACTTGAATTTGAACTCAGCTCTCTAATCTCTGATTCCAAGCCATTATCTATTACACCAACTACACATCCTGGGATATGGAGAAAAGGTAACGAAGATCCTTATTAGATGCTGCAGATAGAGAGTTTGTTTTGTTTTTTGTTTTTAAATGAAGCTGCTAATATCTGTTAGATTTGAAATTTAGCCAACTATGAGTACATTTGTTTTGTTTTTTTCTATTAGTCTGTATGCTATTAATATTTTTGCAATGATGGGTTATATTGTACATGAGATGAATATATGCTTGGCCATAGAAAAATGTAAGATCATTTTTCAATAAAAATTTTATATCTAACAAATTTGCATTTTAGTCCTCCTTATTTTAGAACTGTGGTTCTCAACCAAAGGAAAATAAATAATTCAAGAAGAGGATATTTGGTAGACATAAACTGTTGAACTACTGAGCCTTCTGTTATTTTTGTTGGAAATTTTGGAAAGAAAGATTAACATTTTAAATTACAGTAAAAATGGTACATGAACAGAACAAAAAAATGGTTGATAATCAGTACTTTAGAAGCAGGTGAAAATATGAGAGGGTACTAAAAAGATTTTAGTCTGACTACGAAGGGATTCAAATAAATATTCTAATGTTTGTTCATTTGACCATTTTAAAAAAGGGGATTAGACCTAGAATTTTTCAGCGTCCTTTTGTGTATATCAGTTTATACTATTATCCAGAGTTGTGTTATTTATTCATAAAAACATTGCATTATTGATCATACACACACAGAATGGGGCAGATGTAATATGTAACACTATCATAACAAGTAAATATTTCTGAAACATTTATCATATACAACCTTAAACATGAAAATAATCTACAATCTATAGCAAAGTGTTAGAAAAAGAAACAAAAAATATAATTAATATTTTATTTTTGTGTAACTATGTCCTTAGGCTCTGAACTTACTGATTTCATTTATAATATATACATCCAACAAGACGCTTGCTGAAGTTATTTACACACCTACCCACTGTGGCAAAATGTGACACAAAGTCTTTTTGATGTGGGGCTGTCTTCAGTCAATCCAAAATTTGTCCACTCCTGTGATCACTGTCAAATTGTCATCGATATTTTGCTGACTCTCTCTTTCTTAGTGCAATGAGGGTGCTACTGGTGGAGGTGCTGGGGTTGGCATTTTCTCCATTAGTTATAAAGAAAACAGATACCACACATTGATTTCAGCCAAATGTGATGGTAATCTAGCTGGTCTTCAACACCAGTGTTGATCTAGTGAATGCTCCATAATTGTAAGTCTTGTGCCAGACTAAGTCTTAAACTATTTTATGTGACTACTGTAGTGGAATTGTTATCAAATAAGTTTCTGTGTTTGCTGTTACACTAGAGAGTTTGATTAATACTGAGTGCCCTTTAAATGTACACTTATGCCCAATAAAGCTAAGTTTAATAAATGTTAGGGTGTATTAGAAGCATTTTAGTTTTTTTTTTCATATTTTAAGGATCTTTAATTCAAAGCTTATTTTATGTAAACATTATAATTTCACTATATTATTATGGATATTGTATAATTATCAATAATATACAGCTGTAATTTTTCATATGTTGTAAATGGAAGATTCACATAGTAAAATTCTGGTAGTTTGAGGCATTATTCTAAACTGTATCTCAAAGTTACCAACGCCATTTACAAAATTATAGAAGTAAAAAGAAATGGAACAATATTCAACACTGATGCTAAAAAAACTGGTTGAATCATTTTAAGCATGATGACTTTTTCATTGAAATAAAGCTCATAAGTTAACTATTAGTTGCTGATCATGATGCATCAATAAAACTCGTAAGGAAAACACAATCATCAACATTCAGAGCATTTCAGAAGTGTGTGTGTTTGTGTATACATTAAATAGCACAAGCCTGTATAAGCCATTCATGCACTGCATATACATTGCATATATGCAAGCAAAGTAATATGCAGTCATAATAGACAGAGAATTATGCCTTCTTTTAATGATTCTAGATAAGTAAAATTCAATTGTACCTTTCATGTCAGATGTTATAATGGCAGATATCCATATTGAGAGTGTAGAAACTATATACTCTCACTTTGAAATTACATGTCCATAAACTTGAAGACAACCAGTTAAATTCCTTAAGGCAATTAAAACTCTGAAAAGGAAGTCCTGTAAATCAACAGGTTTCTAAATAACCAAAAGAGTAAAACTATAAAACTAGTTAGTCTGAAAATACAAACAAACAAGGGTAACAAAGGCAGCTAAAGGCTTGAACATAAAGCTAAGATCCCTTTGTTTAATACATGGGTAAAAGAAAGTAGCAAGTACTTCATTTACATGAACATGTATAAAGTTTGCTCAGAAAATACATTCTAATGTTGTAGTGAGTTTACATAAAAGAAAATTACAAGGTTATATTTTGTAACAGTGTATAGGGATAGTGGACATGTATTGAAAGGGTTCTACACAGAGAGATACAAATGGATAAAATATGGCTACTTAAAACAAATGTTCAAATAATAATTTGGAAATAAGCTGATGCCCCATCCACGTGACGAGATTAGCATCTAGGTCCCACCCTTTTACTGTTTAAATAGTTAAATGTAACCACCACTTCAACTCTAACAGTTTCTTTTCTCGCACTTCCTGCCTGTGGAACTCCCTTCCATTCACTCAGCCATAATCTCAAAATTAAATGCAAGGTCAATCTTCTATCTATAGGAATAGCCTGGGGTGAAATGATTAATAAAAAAATAAAAGACAAATATAGAGAGAAAGTAATCAAAAGTTACAAACCAATGATGGTTGTGGGGTGAGATCAGGAGGATAATTCTACCAACCCTATACTCAGTGTCATGTCATTATTGTGTGTAGGGGGGGGGTCTCCTGATATACTAAGGGCTAACCAGATGTGGTCAAAATAGTGACCCATCTAAAAAGTATCTAAACTAAAAAAGGAACTAACAAAGAGGAAGTAAAACGATACAGTTTCTGAATTGTTGTAACAGGATATTATTTTAAGCTAATCAAGAAAAACATTGAAGAATTTAGAAAGTAGAAAGAACTGAAACATTATCTGACAACACTGCTCAAAATTGGATTATGCATTTTAAGCTCAATGACTTGTCTCTTGAAATAAAGATCAGACGTTAACTATCCATTGTTGATCATGATGCTTTAAAACTCAAGGCAGAACAGAACCCAATCATCAACACCCAAAAACATTTCAGGAGTGTGTGTGTGTGTGTACATGCTACTTTTTTCCTCACCATGTTTTTCATCTAAGTCAAAAGTCTCATGTTTCTTTTATGTGCCATTTCTGCAATTATTCCACAAGGAAATGGTTGGATTGTATTTAAATGTAAACGCTTACATTTCTTCTCTGGTCTCTCATACACACACCAGCACATGTCTACTACAACAACATACACTCATTACATGGACATACACAAATAACAATATTCAAATTCACACATTAGAAAGTAAAAAAATATCTTGCAATCTAATGAGTATTTCTAGCAATTTTCAAAACAAATAAATCAAGAATGAACAAATAATCAGGTATCAAATTCCCAATGAAAAATATTTTATTCTTAATATAAATTATGGAATTCCATTAGCAAAAGAAAAAAAAATACTTTCATCAGAAAATGAGTAGTTGAAATCTTGGATTTTTACCAATATTTATCATCTAATAATTGTAACAAAAAACAAACTTGTTACTCTCAATCCATTTAAAATTCAATTACTACCCTATCATCTGAACACACAAAAATATTCTTTTTCACAAAGCAGATAACAAATCAGTCAATACTTTCAATCAATTATTCAACTGATCCCATGCAATCACCAAACAGGAAGAGTGACTGATTTCTATGTTTTAGCCAACTTCAGGAATAGTAAGTCTCTCCAATGTACTGAGAAAAATGGTGACATGATATGGTAGAGACACTTTGAAAATATCAGGAACTTCAGGTGTTCCCACAACAACAGAAACATCAGATTTTGGTGAAAGCTTCAGAATTTGATCTACATGTCATTTCATTAAGCTCCCACCCTAACTCCAAAAGTTACAGCCCCCATCCACTTTCAATGATATTTTGCCATTCATACAACATTCACCAGTTTCAAAATTCTATGTAAAAACATGATCAACTGTTAACATTTAGCACTTTCCATCATTTACAAATATTTCTTCCCCTTTTACTGTATATAGAATCCTCTCAAAATATAGTGATTTATATATTAGTTCTATATATTTGAAATTGTAGTAGCCTGGCTCACAATTTCAGTCAAGATTGTTTTAGGTGTTGCCACAGAAGGATATGACTACACAACCAAGAAATTCAAATTCAACTTCCTTGGCAAAAATAGGTGCCAACAGAGGGCTAAATTCATGCACAGGATGTAAAACATTTGTTCTTTGTTCCATATCATATTAACTTCTCTGAAATTCATGGCATATATTTTGTTTTTAAATCTTTTAATGGCTCTTCAAGAATGATGAAAACTGAAGTCATCTTTGCTTTTCAGGATGGGTGATAATATGCTGTAAATATAGGTTGAATTCCATTCATAAAAAATCTAAACACTTTACAAATGAAACATGAGCTGTTGACACTAATGTCACCAGCAAATCAAGCAATAAAAAGATTCCTCACTTTTCAACTGCTGCAGGAGCAGCAAACAGCATGCATCAGCAACAATCAAGAACATATATCATGTGAATGGATCAACAAAACCCACTCATATACTCATTACCGTGGCTGATGCAAATATTCTCAGACATAAATCAAAATGTTCCTGGCACTGGATGCAAACTTCAAAAGCTTAACATGATATTTCAATGTCAAATTCTAAGTTTAGCAAATGAAAAGCTTCAAGCAAGAGTCTATATGGTTACTATTCCTACATGAACCTGATGAAGTTCTTGCAACACCTACAACTTCAAACTAAAAAGGATGATCACCTGACTTCTTCACAATATTGCACTATCCTCACAAATCAATTCTTGCTTATTGAAATATGGTATTAATTCGTTAATAGAAACATGATTTCTCCAGCCATTCACAATCAATTCACATGGCCAACTCATAAACCTTTCTAGTTTCCAAAATTACTTCAGTGATTGCTACAGGGGAATTAACCGTAACATTGCAAGAGCCTTTTTTTTTCAATGTGGGTATAATTTTTATCTGCAGCCATCAATGCATGTGAAATTTAAGACCACAGGTTTTAATTCTTATTATCTATTTAATAAAGCATTATTGATCCTATTCTGTGAAAAATGTGAAAGAATTGTGTCATAATGGATGCTACCTGCCTTACCCATAATTATAATGAATGGAAAAATAAACAACGTAATTGTGGTTAGAAAAGTGAAAAGTCAATGGGAAATTAGTGAGAAGCTTGATCAAGTATCAAGCAACTTCACCAATGACATTCAGTGAAAGAAGGGAGTTTCACAAGCAAGAGACAACATTACAGTGGTGAGAAAGTGAGTGAAGCTGAGCTGCCAGATCAAGATGGATAATATTACTGATGTTCATTTTTATCTTATGTTAATAACATAAAAGGGAGACAAGCTGCTGCTACTGCTTAGAACACATCCATTAAACTGAGAAAGGGAAGTGTAATATCATCAAAATTTGTAAGCCAATTAGGGAAAAGAGAATGATTAGTAAACAAATGGAGGAAGGAGAGAGATGTAAATGTGAGAGTATACCAGGAGTAAATAGAAGGTGAGTAAAAATAAAGTGTGCATTAGTTAAAAGAGCCAAATCAAATACATTAAGTTCAAATTTCTTTACTGCAAATTTTTTATTTAAACTTTAATACAATGGTAGAACCATGATTTCATAAGATAGTTCACAAAAGATCACAAAAAGATTAAGATGCCGTTATATGTTGCTCAATAAACAACCTGACAAGGAAAGAAGTCTCTTTTCCAAAACTGGTAATCAATAGAAATTGCTAAGCAACAAAAATATTCAGATAGCCACTCATTTTAAAGTTACACACACACACACAAAGTTCTCACATTCTTGCATAATAAAAAAAAATTTACATTCAAATGGCAGGTGTTCTCAAGAAAAATACAGCACCAGAAAAAGAAAGTGAAACCTAATGATTATTTACTAAGCTTAGGTTAGTTTAGTACAATGTCTTAACAATAAAGAACCTAGTGAGGGCTATAATGTCTTAAATTAGAAAATTGGTCAACAAAAATAACCTGCACTACAAAAAGTACAATGATTTTGTATTGTTTTTTTCTTTTTAGACTGCCTTCGTCTTTATTGTTGTTATGCTCATAATGCTCTTACTGTTCACCTTTCAGGTAAACATGTCTGCTACAAAGAACTACTGGTTACATTTGTTAATCTTGTCTTTGTGCTAAATCTTCTATCATGCCACTTTTTCCTAATGCATTTTATTTAACTGAACACAACTGGTAGTCATCAAAATCTGACAATTTCTTAAAGATTTTTCTTTTTTTGTTATTCTTTTTTCTTATTTTAATTTTGTCTTTGTGTCCATCCCAGTCAAATCAGTTAATTGTGGGTGATATTATTTTGTTTTCTGCTGTCTTAGGCATCCATGAGTTTCTGCTTTCCCTCCAAAAATGAACAGTGTTGAATTATATCACAGACTAAGTCTTGGATGTTTTGAAATTGTCTCTCTGCTCCCAGCCTGACAAAATATTTTCCTTCATTTTAATCCTGGTTTCTATTTTCTATACTCTGCATTTCAGGCAGTTGTTAAAAAGATATTCTACACTTTTGTATTTTCATACTTGAATTTTATCAAATGAGTGCACACCTTAAATTTAAAAAATGTATTTCTACTAAAATAAAACTAAAAGTAACACACAAAAAAGAATGAATCCTGTTGTTTCTTCAACAGACTATTCTTCAGTGATGTTAACCTAAAAATGTGGCATGGAAAACATCCTGGTATGGTCTTAGGTCTCCCTAAAATATGTATCAAAGAGTGAGAAAGAAGACGGGTAGAAATGAAGTATAAAAAAGTAAGAGGGGAGGAGTGTTATAAAGTGAGAGGAACAGAAGGGGGTGTCACAGAGTAAACAAGAGGGAGAGGGGATGTTAGTAGGGAAATCTCAGGAGAAGAGAAGTGTGTGTCACAGAGGGAGAAAGAAAATGAAGGTGCCACAGAGTGAGAAAAAAGAAGAAAAGGCAGCAAAGATGAAGAAAGCAAAGGGGTATCAAAGTAAACAGTCTCAGACAGAATTAGGAAAAAGCATTACAAATGTGGGCTGAAAAGTTCATAAGCTAACTATGAAGGAGTGATGCTAAAGCTGTATAAATTGTTTTTTTTTTCCCCCCAAGGTAAACTCATACCCAACTGTTCAAAGAAGACTTCAAATTAACTAGTAGTGACTTCCCTTGAAAATTGACAAATTGGCATTGTGGTGTTACAAAGTACATGCAGAAAAAGAATTTATCTCCCAAGGACATTCATGCTAACATGTTTGCTACATTAGGGGATGACACTCCAGATTTATCAACAAAGCAAAAGTGGGTAGCTGAATTTAAGAGGGAAAGAAAAAGTCTTGAAGATTCCCAAGGTCTAGACATCCTGCAACTGCCACCACCAGAGAAAACAATGACCATGCTCACCACATAGTCACAGATGACAGGCAATTGACTTTAAATCAAATGGACAATGTTATTAGCATAGAATTGAGAATATTCTGCACAATTTGGCATGACAAAAGTTTCTACTCAAGGGTGGGGATGGGGGTACCATGTCTTCCGATACCTGATCAAAAGCACATCAGGCCAATCAAATAATGGTAAAATCAGACATTATTTGAGGCAGATCCAATTGGTTTCTTTGAAAGTTTCATAACCCAGGATGAATACTAGGGCCATCATTTTGAACCAGAGACAAAGAGACAATCCATGCAATGGAAACATCCACTTCTCCAAAGAAGACCAAAGTCAATTTATCTGACAGGAAGGTGATGACCTCAACCTTTTGGGATGCAAAAGGCATTGTTTTATTATTTTCAAAAAGTGCATACAATCACTAGAGAGTACTATACCAACTAACTGAGATAGTTACAAAAGGCTATCAAGATCAAATGCCCAGGAAAACTGGAAAAAAGTGTGGGATTTTATTATGACAATGATCCAGAACACCTCCTTCGTTTCAATGGCTGCTGAGGCTTTGACCACCATCCCTATTCACCTGATTTGACCCCATCTAACTATCATCACTTCCAACATGAAAAACGCTTGGCTTGGAACCAGTATAGCAGTAATGATGATGTCATATCTGCTGCTGATGACTTCTTTGTCCAACAGGCTGAAAGCTACTTCATCAATGGGATCCAACCACTGCAACTCTGGTGGAAGAAATATGTGAACACCAGAAAGATAATGTTGAAAAATAAACCTCATTTGGTCACATTCCATGAAAGTATCTTGGTCAGCCTATGAAATTTTCAGTCAACCCTCAGATTATAGACATGATTTCTGGCATATGAACAAAAAAGGAGATCTAAACAATGTGCTTGTTGGCTGACACAGTTGCATATTTCTCACTGGTACCTCATCTTCTTGCTCACAAAAGAAAGGAAAAGGTTATTCAAAGTTAATCAAATTGTTTAAAAAATTATATCCTGATATTTTTTCTACTATTGAATATCTTTGTCTTTATATTTTGTTCTCAATTAAATGGCCAATGTCTATTTTCTGTGATTAAAAGGTAAGTTTTCATCCATTTCAATGTATTAAGATTTAATTTCAAGTCTTCATAACTATCTTTTAAAGTTATGTTAAAAGTTTTTTGATAATATTGTATATAATTTCATTCTTCTTCTTTTGCCCTTAATCCTGGAAGAAGTCATTGAAGATTGATGTGTTCAGCTGTCTACCATTTTCCTCCATCTGTCAAAGTTACATGCCAGAGCCTGAGTCACCACGATTGATTTATTGGTGTTCTCATCATGTGGTGTGTCTTGGGAGTTTTAACCTGGCAGGGTCCATCCCTCTCCAGGTTAGATCACAGCTGATATCCTCCAACTAGGTGGCTTGTCTTGGTCACAAACGTGGCTGTTTTAGTTCATCTGAGGAATCCTTCCACTCTGACCACTGATCTGTGTTGAGGAGGTCCTTTGCCCAGTGATGTTATGTTAACACTACCCCCTCACGTAAGTTTAGCCCACTAGCTAAAACAATTGACCAGGGTATGGCAACTTCAAGCCATCATATAAGAGATTTAGAAGAGGGTTGAGGACCAGTAATGTCCTTTCACTTGAAGAGGCAGCATGCAAGACATCAAGATTACTATCCAGAGACCCCTATGCCTATATATATATATATATATATATATATATATATATATATATATATATATTACACTGGATGTCAGAGTGAACAGTTAATTATCAAATGTAACACTTTAAATATTATTATATATTTTTTAAATGATAATAATAGAAATCAATAAATAAATAAACAGAGAATAAAATTATCATCAATTTCATGCAGACATCTATTTATTATTATTATTATTAAAAATTGAATATTCTGAAGCAATAAAAAATAAAATAATAAATAATGTCATCACTCAAAACAAAACAATTTCCCAACAAATTGGAAAACATGTCCACACCCAAACAAAAATGTTACTTATAGTCAATAGATAAGAAAAAGCTAAGAGAATAAAATTATAGGCAAATGTTGTTAAAAAAAAAAAAAGAATTGAAAAATAAATGACAGAGAAGGAAATCAACAATACTGAATAGTCAGGGATAAGCAAAACTAACATTATAACTTGTAAATGATTTTCTTACAATTTCGAAAGTTATGTCCTCAGTCATAAAAGAGAAATGTTAGGCTTAAATATAAAATAGATTAGAATTATTTATGTTAATATATAAGTAATTTAACAAATACAGAGCATTGAATGTTTTTAATATAATAATTCTTAGTGAGACAAGCTTAATAAATTAAACTTGCTAAATAACATTTTAAAACATAAAAATAAAACAATGGATACCACAATTTATCTTAAAATAATGAACAACTATTTTAATAATTCAAGATTAGAAATGCATAAGATATAAAAAAATTATGATATAATAAACAATGAAAAATTTAAATCAATAATTAAAAAAAAAATCAAAACTCAACCTTTAAAATAACATTGCTTTCTTTGAGAAATGAAAAAACATGTCCATTCACTTTAACATCAGCATCTTTTTCTATTTCATTAAACATATTAAATTCTGTTTAGGATAAAGAGAATGCAACAAGGCAGCTGCTCACTATCCCCAAAAAGGACTTCCAGAAATTCTGCCATCAATAGAAACAATGCTGGATAAATTACGTCTTCAGAGTGGGACTATTTTGAATTGATAGTTGTTGTACATTTCTTTTTATAGCACCATTTCTGATCATTTTTAATCAGATGTTGTATACTTATCAAAGACTGACTCCATAAGTCACCAATAGCATCCCTGTACCAAGCATGTTAAGTACCAGTACAACATACAATTCAACTCTGCAAGTGCCTTTTGTAACACAGAGCATCTATCAACAGATGGAGTGAAGAGTCATTCTAACAGCACAAAGATTGTGTCAATAATTTTGAAACTAGAGAGAAAGTAACATTGAAACTCAAGACTTATTTTATAAATGAGACTGCTGATGATTCTATTGTGAATTACAGGATCATACCATTTATATTAAAATCAGCATCTAAAGAACCATTTCTAGGTAAAGTATTACTCAAAATGTATCAACTACATCCAATCTGCACCTTTTATACAGATGCTAAGTTCTTCAGTATACTGTTCACCATTACTTCAATCTTCTTCCAGTTTACAAGTCTAAACACAGCAAAAGCACTGGAAATGCAATCCATTATATATTATTATACTGAGTATAAGTAGAAAAAAATCTATATCATCAGTATAATCTCAAATCAGCATTCTATTTCAAACTTATAGTTTAATCTCCTTGTTGTTATAAATTCAAGGCATAGTTCTAAAAAGCATTCATGAATGTTGCAAAGCAGATCAAGAACAGAATCACATCATTTAAAGTTATTTTTTTCAGAAAGCTCATCAGTAAAGGCAAATGGAACCTGCATGTTTCATTACTTAAATAGACTAACAAAAGTGGATGGAGATCCTAATTTGCCAAGAATTTTACATCAGGCCTCCCTGTTCACAGTGTCAAAACTTAGGTCAATGAAGACTCAATATAACAGAATTTGTTGTTTGATGCATTTCTCTTAAATTTGCCGTGCCAAAAATACATTATCAATTGTGTCTTTTCCAAGGACCACTTTGTGATTCTGGGATGACTGACAGACAAACATCTTTCATCAACCCATTCAATTATAACCATACTAACAATTTTTTTAAATCCTCCAAGAGTTTTGTCACAATGATGATGACACACAGATTGTCCCTTTATAGAGACAAGAATACCGTCAATCCAGCTCTGTGGAATTGGTCTCTCTTCTCAGAATATTGTAATGAGCTTAACAATAACTATCCTTTCTGCACCATTTTGCAATAATCACACTAACATATCATCGAGCCCGGGGGCTTTACAGATAACTGTTCACTAAATTCACTTCATCAATAATGAGTTTCTGAACAATACCATACAGAATCTCCTCTTGAGTCAAATCTTCTATAGTGTCTTTGATGAGAACAGAATGATTGAAGAATAAGTTCATGAAATGTTCTCTCTAGTATGGCATGATAACTAGTAGATTTTTTATATCTTAGGACTTTGCTAGAAGATCAGAAACCAAAGGCTTGCCGTAAGAGTCTGTATAACCATTTCAGTTCAATGTATCAAAAGCAAGCTGTACATTCTTCATCTTATCTCTCATTGCAAAGTCATTGAGTAGTTTTTCAACAGATGGCAATTTTCATAGATTTTTTAACAAACTTTAGGAGAGAATTTTTGACTTTCAAAATCACATTGATGAAATTATTTCTACCAAACCAAAGCAAACATTGTGATGTTTTTGTAAATGACAAGTATGTAACAGTATGTATGTAGCTTTGCTATATACATACTGTTACAGAATGCAGAGGCTAGTCAAAGATAATCACAGCAATTGGTCAAAATACTTCATGGGCATGGTATTCCAATAGTAATGGATTGCTTTTCTCTAATTTTTGGATACAAGACCAAAATGGCACAAAGCCAGCAGAGAACCACAGGAGTTTTTAAACATCAATATGCTTCCCACAGCTAGGTTCAATAGATTAGCTAAGACCACATATAGAGCGACACAAATCAAATGAGCAGGAATGTGTCTCTTTGAATTTCTTCCTCTCTCTCTGCCTCTTAGAATTGATGTTCTTCTCCTATTATAAAATGAATATTAAAAAGTAACTGTTTTTCAATGATACTATGAAGTGGCATTGGGGTCCAAGAGGCTAAAGCAAATGATGTCACAGAACACAACAATGCACAAATATGCCCACAGTTGTGCATTGTCCTAGTCTTCTATCATGAGGTTATCAATGCGATTAATCGATTTTCAACTCTTAACACCCAGTTAATCACAGAAGATTGTTCTGTCTCTTTATTTATCTTCAGCTCTCATAATGATAATCGCTGGATAAAATTATTGTCATGGTGATGCTTTATTGTTTAGATATTGTTCTCATAATATTTAGACAGTAAGAGTTAAAACAAATGGATTAATATTGAAGAACATCATCTAATTCCAAACAAACATAAATTCTGATCATCCATTCAAAAGGGAAAAATATATCCTTTTTTAAAATAGGTAAATGTTGCATTATCTTGTCAGATAACTGCCATCTGCACTGTTCTCTAATTAAAATCACATTCATTCTCAGTGTCTTTTTGTCTTTCCTGTACACACTGTTGACCAGCAGTTGATTTACACATCCCGTGGTAAACATAGTAGACAAAAGTTGATTTATTCCTTGTGATTAAACCAGTACTTCTTGAGCAAGCTATGGTAATATTATTTGTTTCCTTACAATGAAATATTTGGCATTCATTGACTGAGTAGCTAATAATACTTTCAGTTGAATTGTATAAAATCTTTGTCTTAAAACAATTTTTCAGGAAAATAGTTTTCTCAAGTAACTGTTATTACTCTTTCCCATATTGATGGGAGTTTCCTCCCAAACCTTTTGTTTAAAGTAGCATAGAATGTCAACATCTTAATTATATTATTATTTTCTCTTCAAATTACATGTGCTACACATATTAGTTTTTGCTGCTATTGATAGCCTTCAGTTTATGTGGTTTCTGTTGTTTGGTACAGTTCTTTATGGCTTTGTAACACCAATCCATGAGGTTCAAAGAAGTTTGTTCCCTGCTGAGACTTACATGCTTCATTTACCTAAAGCTATTTTTAACCCTCAATCAAAAGTGGTTGTATACACCCTACAGTTTAGATATTTATGAACAAGTCAGGTGCCATCCATATAAAAGTCTCTTTCTGGCAAGGTTATTTAAGAACATGACTCTTGTATTTAGATTAATGTTTTGGTTTTGCAGTAGCTTGCAGTGTTGGGTAAACTACACTTAGCATAACCTATTTTATTTTAAATTTCCTTACCTTCAATGCTAAATTTGTTGCAACTGATCAATACATCAAAATATACATATGAGAGCACACTGAGGTCAATACGGAGTGGCAACAAACTGTTTCATGCCTAACTGTAGATACCTTCACTCATTTTCGATATCTAAATTTTTAATTGAATTTTTAAAAGTAAAAAAGTTTGCTTGAAACTTATTTTAGCTTTAATTGAAAGCTAAATGATTAAATTTACTATATCCAGTAAGCAAAATACTCTGGTGTGTTTTGAACAGAAATGATACTGATTGGAATTTTAAATTTTTAAATTTTTTTTTAATCTTTCAATTTTTTGGTCATTTTTATGCAATCAACACATTTCTAAACAGAGGTTAATCCTCAGTTTTAAAAATCTTGCAAAAACAAAATATATATCTGTGACACATTATTTTTTTGAAAATTAGTAATATTAAATTAATCTAATTTACACAAGTATTACTTATTTATAGCATGAAATTTAAAATAAAACTATTTCTTAAACACAGAGTTCAACTTCCTGACCTTTCCACCATATGTGTTGACAGATTTGACAGATGTGAGATAAGTGTATGGCAATCACAAGTAATATAATTGTACAAGTTTTTTTTATCCTGTAAGGGGAAGAAACCCTGAAACACATGACTTTTTAATTTACACATAAAAATTACCATACAAAAAAAACATTCAAATACACAAAAATAATTTTAAATTATTTTAAAAATAGGAAGGCACAGACGATTTGTATTAAAAATTTCATTTTTGATTAGTAAATATAATCTTCACTTAATAAGTTTTGAAACTAACCCCAACAAGTTATTTTTAAAATATTTTTGAAATTTTATAAATTATAATAATTTAAAAAAATTTTTTTAAATTATTTTAAAATTTCATTATTAATTGAAAAAAAAATTTTCTTCAGACTATAATGTCCTTAATTTATATTATTTATTCAAGCAATTAAAAGTTTATCAAATTAAATAATGTCATAGTTATATTGTATTTTTTATTTTATTATTGGGAGCAGATTTTTGGAAATAAAGGCAAGATTTTTTAAAAAAATAATAGATGATTTACATTCCCAATGAGTCCAGCATTTAACTGATAAAACCAATTTTTGCAACAAAATTTAATTTCTTAAAATTTCATGAATTTACATGAAGGTGGTGAAACAGATGTAAAAAAAAATATATTTTTACTAAGATTTTTTAAAAATAATAATTTCAAAAATAATTTCATTCATTTGTGAACAAGTCCTGAAAGTTTCATTATAATCCGGTAATTATCTGAGTTTTGCAAGAATTTCCAAACTAATGTGTTTGTCACCAGAAAAAAACTGAGTTATGTCTGACTCGTAAAATTCAATTCTTCCAAAACGAAGCTGCTGTCAATTAACCACCACAGACGACCACACTTCCCTCCCATTAGCATGGAACAGACATGCCTCCCAGAGAGTAAAACACTACGCCTGCTTGGCCTGACACTCTCAGTGGACCTCAAGTGGAATGACTACGTCAAATCCATTGCTAAATCTGCTGCTATGAAAGTTGGCTCTCTGTGCAGGGCCCGGAAATTCTTTCCGTCTGAATCTATCCTGCACTTATACAAATCTACCATCCACACGTGTTTTGAATACTGTTGCCACATCTGGTCAGGTACCCCTACTGTTCTCCTCGGGCTTCTTGACAAAATACAGCAAAGAATCTGTAACGTGATTGATACCGACTTAGCTAACCGCCTACAGTCACTCTCTCACTGGCGTGACATGGCTTCTCTGTGCCTCTTCTATAAATACTTTCATGGTTTCTGCTCTGATAAACTTAAATCACTGGTGTCCCCTAGGTGTGAGTTTGCACGACGAGATACTAGATTGGCAATTAGGTCCCACTCTTTTACAGTGAAACCGATGAAATGTAACCGCAATTTCTACTCCAACAACTTCTTTTCTCGCACTTCCCACCTGTGGAATTCCCTTCCGCATACTTGCTTCCCCGACGGCTATAACCTCCAGGAGTTTAAATGTAAGGTCATTAGACACCTCTTAACACACTAACCCTCCCATTCTCTTCAACTCTCCCCCTATGTACATCCTAACTCATCTATCGCCCTGTGTAACCCCCTGCACTATAGTGGCAGTGGAATGCCTTGCTTGGGGTGACATGATTAAAAAAAAAAATGTAATATGATGTTTTCCATTGTAAACTCTCATAATGATTTCGTTACCTGTTAACTAAAATCAATATATATATATATATATATAAAATGAATTCAACTGGAACTCAAAGCTGAATATATATTTGATTGATTTATTAAATATTATTATTGTTTATTCAATCCTTTGTTTTGTTCATTTTTCTTTTGTGCAATTTTTTTTGTTTCTATATCTGCCCTATCTATATTAAAAACCACTTTCCCTGATAAGTACTATGCCCCATAAATTTAGCAAATTTTAAACTTTATACACACATCATATATACTTCTAATAAAACAAAAAAGAAAAAGTAACTGTCTTTTGTTGTTATCATCTATGAAGTGGCATTGGGGTCTGAAAGACTGAAGACAGCGATGAGACAGAATGCAACAATATACAAATATGCACACAGTGTTGGTGGTAACACAAAAAGTGCTTAATGTAAAAATAACATAGCTATAGATAGATAGATGGAAAGAGAGAGTTAAATCAGACAACTGAAATAAAATAAAAAATATTTATTAACATTATTGAGATGTTATATCAGTACAATCAATATAAATCTCCAAATGGTTTTAATCCCCTTCTTAAATATTTCTCACCAATTTTAAACCTTATTCCTTTGGATTATTGTCAGGTTAAATGTAATCATTCATCAAATGTAAATGTATTGCATTCTCCATTTTAAACCAACCTTTGCTGGGTAAGAGACAGACTTCCTGAGATATTCACTGATGTCAATGCCAGTAGTAAAATAGTAAAAACAAATGTCTATACCAAATATTTAGAAAAGAACTTGTAATTGGCCTAATTTCACACATCTGATCATTTTTACTTCTTTACTATTTAGTCAAATATCACAGCAATTAACATCTTAATTACACTGTTCATGCAAGGCAATAAAAAATATTTCATTTTTAATTCCCCTACATAATCAACCATCTAGAAAACCTCAATTAATATGTCAGCACATTTTGTACAGAGGGTGCTAAAAAGTTCTCATAACCCACTTCCTAAAATGAGTCTTTCAATGACTTAAAACATCAAAAAATTGATTAAGAAAAAAAAAAAAGAAAAATCAAGCCAAGAACATTACAGCACTCTTAAACAAGGTTTTCATAAGTTGGATATCTTCAATACTTATAACCACAAGTAATAAATCTTCAACTAATCAAGAATTAACATTTTAACTGGCCAGAAAGTAAACAGCCATTTCAATTATCTTTGATACTGGTTACATGGTTTTTATGTAAATTAACAACCAATTAGAGAAATTCCTTATTGCACATGCATGAACAGATACCCTCCTATGAGCTTACACAGTCAGCAATTAGATGCCATTGAGCAAGCTTCTCAATAATATGGCTGCCGTATTCTTATGCAGAGTTATTAGCAGAGCATCCTATCACTCATGGACATCTGTTCTCACAATTCATATGTTGATTCTTGCAATGTCTTTTTACTAAAGTTACTACTGGAATCCCTTTTAAACCCTGGGCAAGATTAAGAAGAACGTGAAAGACCTAATGGTAAATTCCAAAAAAGTATTTTGCATATTATTTTCAAAGTGAAAAGAATGCTGGAATAAATGTGAGTAGTCTTAAAGAGTGTTTTTTTTTTTAAACTAACTCAAGTACAACTGTTCTAATTAGACTATTTTTTCTTTTTCACTAATATTAATTGCCTGAATTCAACATGGACACACCTCATATTTGTGTACAAGAACTTCTCTGAAACATGAGGATTTATTTCATTAAAAGTATCAACTTTGTTTCCAGAACTAAACAGTTTCATAAAAATTAAATTACTTACTAAAAAGAATGAGTGAATCACACCCAAACTTATAGGTATCACTTTGATCACACCCCATTATATAACTTATATCTTTTCTTTATCATAGTAAACATTATTATATGGGAGAAGGGGATGCTGAAAAGTGATCAACCTGACCACCTTAAGATCTGACCAAAAGAATAAAATATCCCAATTTTCCCCGCCCCCAATATCTTCTTAGTTAAATCAAGAACTCTTTGCCTTATTTCTCTGAGTAGAATCTATGATTATCTTTTAGTCATTTTTTTCAATTTCAGAATTTTAATTGTTTTTTTTTTTTATTTGCTTCAAATATTTCAGAGGATTTTCTACATATTTTGTAGTCGGTCATGTGGTTAGCAAGACTAATCTTTCCACATTGGTTGTAGAGCATCTTTATGCAGTGATGCCTCTTTTATGCTTCTACTCTGTTGTTATCCACTAACAATAGCCAGTTCCACATTAGATGGATGAAGGTCCATTTTAAGGAGTCTTTGTATTTCTTCTGTGGAGCTCTACTAACCAGAAAATAATTCTAAAAAAAAAAGCATCTTTGAAAGCCACTTGTCCTACCTACCATTAAAGAGTCTTTTGTATCGTAATTTTCATAATTTATACTGACTTAATATCGGCATTAGTAATAAAGTTACTCCAGTAACATACTAAAATCAAATTAATTATTGACAAAAAAAAACAGCCAACAGTTATCATCAGATCAATATTATGAATTCAAATGTCCCTTAGGGAACTGTGTTCCTGACAAAAATAAATTCATTTATAATTATGCTGGACATACTGCCACTCACTTATCCTGATGACTGATCTTACATTTATATCTTGGCTCTATAAGGACCCACTTAAATCAGCATGAAAACACAAATACAAGCTTCAAATTGTAGAAAAAAAGGCTAAACATAATGAACACCCTAATCATAAATAACACAAAAACAATTCTTAACAACATTAACTATGAACACAGCCATAATGTACTGGCCATATTCAAGAAGTAAAAATATTTTTACATATCAGTGACCTACACTCCATTTGCAATAACATAACAAAATACAAAATACTTAAAAATAACTAAAAGTGCTCAGAACAATGATTTGGACAATTTCTTCACACATTATATGCCAAAAAGGCAATCTCTTGTTGACACATAAGTAAAACCTAACAGAAGTATCTTGTCAATTACTTTCAATGAAACAATTATTAAAGAGGAAATGCTGACCAAAACTAATATATAAAAATGAGTGCACATGTGTATGCGTGTGAGCAGTTAGAGCATCATTTTAATTTACACACACTGATTAGCATATGTACACTGAGAGTAAGTGGATCAATATACGACTGTTATAAGCTAAAATTTGATCTAAAATGTTCACTGTATAACGTTTGATCTATATGGGAAAAGATTATATTAATAAATATTTGTTGTGTAACATATTCAATTATGTTGTGGATATTCATTGCCAATTTGTTATGGAATTGTGGCGAAACTTCGCCTCAAAGTTGTAGTGACCGGTTTGTGCCAGAAGTAAGAGACGGAACAAGAAAGTAGGTTCAAAACAGCGTATTAGTATAACAAGAAACAAGATATCCAAAAGAAGTGTTAATAATAAGTAATATAGAAATAAGTCCAAAGGTATTATTATGCTGCCTGACTAGTAGCTGTCGTTAACTGCTGTACTTGACTGCACGTAACTGCTCTATCAAACTTCTCTATAATCATGCAGGTAATCTATATGTAGCATGAGTCCATCTCTCATAGGAGGGTACCATAACGATTTATTTACCAGGCGACAGACTAATTGACAAACATGTACATACATATTCTCTATTTATAATAAAGACCATTGTCCATATATAAATTTCCCTCCTGTGATGCTCATGAAGAGAAAGACAATAGTGAGGCAGAGTTGGCTCAATTCATTAGAGAGACAATAATGAGGCAGCATTAGCTCATTCTCCTTACTATTTTTTGCAATGATTATGTTATTGAGTATTGAAATATATATACCCACACTCTATTATAATAAAGGTTGTGTGAGTATATATATATATATATATATATACCCGCCTGTCATGCTCATGGGTTCGGATTATTTTGTTGTTTTTTTATTATATTTTAATGTAAGATACTCAATAGTAGGTACATCAATATATATGTTGCCGTCATTTTAAATGGCATATTGATATAAACATTTTGTTATCATTTTTATGGCATGGGCCCACTAGTATTTTAATAATATATATTTGAGTAGCAACCTTTCTTTTAAACAGGTTTCACTGAATATGACAAAAAAGAAAAATATGTTGAAATTTTTTTTTTATTTAGTTTTTCTAACATTCTTACATTTTTCTGTTTGGTGAGGCAGTGCAAAATTTGTTTGTATTGTCCATTGTCCCAAGTGCTTTCAACTACTTCTTTAGCCGTTTTTAAGGGGGTCTGTTTTTCGATGGTTTCATATTTCTTTTTATATTTGACAGTTTAAGATGTAGTTTTTGTGCTGCTTGAATACAGTCGATGGTCACACGAAAGTATATATTTACAAAATTTTACAAAATCCATTACAAAGCAGGTTAAATTCAACATATTTTTAATTTATTTGCTTAAACATTATTTCGAGTAGATGATCTGTTTTTCTTATTATTAAACAGTATGTTTATTTACATCTACTGGCTTGAATAATCGAGAAATCTTGTTAGTAAATTATGCATCCTCCAACAGGATTTACACCTACATACCCTAAGAGAAAACAAGCATTAGATCTTATGTGTCTGAGTCCACTCAACCATGTAGGAACTCTCTAGCAGACAAAGCCCAAAGGATACTTGTATTTGAGTAGATGCTCTGTTTTTATTATTAAACATTGTATTTATTTACACCTACTGGCCTGAATAAGAAAAAAATAGTAATCTCAAATATTAGTATCCATTAAAAATAATGTTTAAATATATAAATTAAAAACATACATGCAAGAACAAAGTCACATGCATACACAGAAATATGTACACAAAGAAAAATGCATCAGTCATTGAACAGAGAGAAATTTGACAAAACAGAGTATAAATTGCAGTGCCATAAACTAGCAAAAAGTTCCTTCTCAGAAGGGAGGCTCATCAACTGAAAGGATATAAGAACCTTGATCATCATGGATGAAAAAAAAAATACATGACTGGGTTTAAGATATTATAAGAAGGTATACATCTGAATTTTACTTTACACTGATGAAAGACTGTCAGTTATTGGATTGCTGTTAGGAAGGGCAGGGTTAACGTAAATAACAGGAAGTTTCCTAAAGATAATTGCTCTCAGGGAAGAAGAGGGAAGAGAAAATAGGAAAGATGAGTTAATAGATTTAAATAGATAGGCAAGACAGATAAACAAGAAAGATTTTAACAGGCAAGAACAAGAAAATGAGTGAAAGAGAAAATTGAAGAAAAGAAAAATGTCAGAGAAACAAAAAGGGAAAGAGGGAAGAGAAAACATAAAAAAAGAGAAAGAAAAGTGAAAAGCAGGGACAAAAATAGAAAACAGAGAATTGAGGAAAGAGAGTATGAGGAGAGACAGAGAGATAGATATTGCTAAAGAGAGAGATAGAGAGACAGTCAGGAGACAAGAAACAGCTACAGAGAAAGTTGGGGGAGAGACGACCACAGAGAGAGGGGGGAGTTGGAGAGAGAGCCACAAAGAGAGAGTGAGGTAGAGAGAAAGCCATGGGGAGAGAGAGAGCAAGGGTAGAGACAGCCACAGAAAGAAAAGAGAGCAAGGATGGAAAGAGCCACAGAGAGAGAGAGAGAGCAAGGATAGAAAGACAGCCACAGAGAGAGAGAGCAGGAGTGGAGAGACAGCCAGAGAGAGAGAGAGCAAAGATAGAAAGACAGCCATAGAGAGAGAGAGCAAGGATCGAGAGACAGCCACAGAGAGAGAGAGCAAGGATCGAGAGACAGCCACAGAGAGAGAGCAAGGATCGAGAGACAGCCACAGAGAGAGAGCAAGGATCGAGAGACAGCCACAGAGAGAGAGAGCAAGGATCGAGAGACAGCCACAGAGAGAGAGAGCAAGGATCGAGAGACAGCCACAGAGAGAGAGCAAGGATCGAGAGACAGCCACAGAGAGAGAGCAAGGATCGAGAGACAGCCACAGAGAGAGAGCAAGGATCGAGAGACAGCCACAGAGAGAGAGAGCAAGGATCAAGAGACAGCCACAGAGAGAGAGCAAGGATCAAGAGACAGCCACAGGGAGAGAGCAAGGATCAAGAGACAGCCACAGAGAGAGAGCAAGGATCAAGAGACAGCCACAGAGAGAGAGCAAGGATCAAGAGAGCCACAGAGAGAGAGCAAGGATCAAGAGACAGCCACAGCAAGAGAGCAAGGGTAGAAAGACAAGCACAGAGAGAGAGCAAGGGTAGAAAGACAAGCACAGAGAGAGAGCAAGGGTAGAAAGACAAGCACAGAGAGAGAGCAAGGGTAGAAAGACAAGCACAGAGAGAGAGCGAGGGTAGAAAGACAAGCACAGAGAGAGAGCGAGGGTAGAAAGACAAGCACAGAGAGAGAGAGCAAGAGTGGAGAGACAGCCACAGAGAGAGGATTGAAAGACAATCACAGAGAGAGAAAGAGATAGAGGTGGTGAGATGACTATAGTAAGAGTCAGAAGAAAGAAAGACAAGGCTAACATAGAGAGTAGGAGAGAGAAAACTCTGGGGATGGAGAAAAAGGAGAAGTCAATGTGAAAAAGAAAAGGAAAGAAAGAAAAAAAAAGAAAAAAGAAAAAAAACTAGCAATAAAGAAAGAAAAAGTAAAAAAAGAATGAAAGGAAAAAGTGAAAGAAAAAGAATGAAGAAAGAAAAAAAGAACAAAAGAAAAAGAATGAAAAAAAAATCCAAGATAAAAAGAGGAAAGAAATCAATGGTGTGTTAAATAAGAAAAGCATATTCATAATTACATTTCCTACAATTTTTAACATCAAATGAAAAATGAATACACATGGGCATAAATGGAAAGTCATCCTTCCATAAAAAAGAAATTGAGTGAGCTCAAAAGCCAGAAAAATCAGAGTTGGAAGTTTTGTTTTACTAAACAAAGAAAAAAACAATATAACCTATAACATGTGACAGAGACTGTATACAGGCTAAGAGAGAGAAATCTCTGGAAATGGTGTTGAAGTAAAAAAAACAAAAAACAATTAAACAATTATTCATTTAAAAATTAATCAGTCATTCATACCACTGCAGACAGAAAAAAAAATGTATGTGTGTGTGTGTATATATATATATATATATATATATATATATATGGGATCACAATAAATATATCAGTCAGTTAAGTGCCATACGTGATACACGCTTGGGCGATCATGTCTCAAAAGAGACATGACTGACTAGGCAGGAAATTATCCCGAGAGTAGATTGTCATTGCTTTCTGCTGTAGACTGGTTGCCAGCCAAGGCTATAAAACCCAATCTGCCCTATTATTTAACCTATAACTGGAGGGAACAGATGGATTAATACCTTCCCCAAGGGTATTTGTGCATAAGTGAATGCAAGGAATTCAACTGGAATTCAAACTCGACACCCAGATTTGTCATTCCGAGTCAATGTCTACTGTGCCACAACGCACATCCACACACACATATATATATATATAATTATGATACATCAAGGACAATTTTGGAGGAAAGATGTTTAACAGAGTGGAAAATGTTTTTGTGTGGCACGTTTTATGACTTCATCAGACTAGGTTTGTCATATCAATGTAAACAAAACTTGTCTGATGAAGAACTAAGAGAAAAAACATGTTACACAAGAATCTTTTACACTTTGTGTGTGTGTGCATAGATATTTACTATTCTTAGCATAGCACAAGGCCTTTAATAATGAGGTACTCAATAGGAATCAATTTTATCATCCAACCAATGACATTTGAAACTAACTTGCATCCTATCATTCCATAAAAGTCCAGCAAAAGCCTATATATATATATATATATATATATATATATATATATATATATTAAAGGATAGCTTAGTTGTAACCTTAGTTTCAGGCTCACATGATCTTCACATGACTTCAACACATTCTAGTTGTCTGAAGATCGTGAGAACATGAAATTCGCTTTTCCACTAAGGCCATTCTTTCACAGAAATTAACATTGCCAAACATTTTTACTCTGTCTATGTAATCTAGGCATTGAGCACTTTACCAAGTAGGCATGTGTTTGCCTTTAGATATTTTTCTTTTTGTAGTTCTTTTGAGATTTTATCTTGTTTATGGATATTTAGATCTTTTGGCAAGTTGTTCGTTGGTTCCATCAACAGTTTTGTTTTCTCTTTAATAACACACACACATACATATATAGTCCAAGGACATCCATTTCAAATAGAAGTATCCACTAATAATGTTTGAAGCAATAAAAATTAAAAGTTGGTTGGTTGGTTGGTTGTTTTGTTTTATAACATATCAACCTCGGTGGGTCATTTATTGCCGGTAATACCTTTTTCTTTTAACAATTTATTGTTTTTATATGTTTTGTGTCTAGTAATACTTTTTTCTTATCAAGATTCATTGGGATTTTGGTTTTAAGGGCAGGGTCCCCAAGTCCTACCCTGTTATTTAATCGATAACTGGAGGGAAGGAACGGATTAATACCTTTCCCAAAAGTACCAGTGTTTAAGTGAATGCAGGGTATTCAACTGGAATTCGAACTCAGATCACCGATTTCTCTTTCCAAGCCAATATCCACTGCACCACAATGCACATTCATCACTAAATGCTTACAGCACCTGGTATTTCCAAGCGGTCACCCATCTAAGTACTGACCAGGCTCAACGTTGCTTAGGTTTGGTGATCGAGCGAGAACCGTTGTATTCAATGTGATATGGCCGTAAGCCAAAATTAAAAGTAAATCCAATATGAATTGTTTATATTTCAGATCTATAATGAACTATTATGGGCTTTCAAGAAAAATCTGAACAAGGAAATGCACTTAAGTTAAATAGGAGTTAATCTTGCTGTTCACTGTGGACGAGTAGTCTAAGGCACACCAGATCAAATGCTGATTTCTCTTTCTCTTACTAAGATACACAGATTTGTACTCTGCCAGAGAGCTTATTTTCTTTAAAGCACAGGCCAACAGATGTGATACCCACTTTTTAAAATAAGAATGGGGCATCTATTTCATAAACAATTACCCACTAAAAATAGTGTTTAAAGTAATATATATATATATATATATATATATATATATATATACATATATATTAGTTTTTGGTCATAATTAAATTAGACCAGTACAAGCAAGGTGACAGAATCCAATCTGTCCTGCTATTTAACTCATAGGTGGAGGGAGAAAAAACATTAATTCTTTGCCCAAAGTTATTTACACATAAGTGAAGCACCTTTTTTTGTTTTCATTTTCCTTAAAATTTCTTTGTCACCCACATGCCAATTTTCTACAGAACTTTCTTGTTTTCAAGTTCCCTCATCATCTGTGAAAATTGTCTTGCATTTACTGCCAGGAAGAAGGAATAGTATTTATTTATAGTAATGAATGTAAACTGTTCCAATTTTTGTATCCTTTGCTTAAGATTATCAGCTGTTTAATGTTATCTAAAGAGACACATTTGTATTTAAATAGTAGGACTTGTTTCTGAAAAATCTTTCCTTTTGTCAAAAAATTGTTAATGCAATATTCTCTCACAATAAAAAAAAATGTGTTTTGGGTTCTAAATCAGCCCTGAAAAGTTGATGTGTTGCGAAAAAACATATCATTGGATCAATTAATCCCAACCGTACTAAGAAGAAGCTTCCTCTGTAATAATTATTAAACAGTTGAAATGAAGAAAAAAGAGAAATGAAGAAAGCTTCAAAGATTAAAAGGCCGATTAAATTATCTTATTCTGCTTAGTCCCCATCCCACTCTAGCAAAAATCATTACAACAGGTTAGATTACATTTGTGAGACTTTCTTCAAAGAATATTTTTTTTATTGTTTCCCCATCCCAATTTCAATAGCACAGGCCCATTCACGTGAGCATTTTTTATGTTTATTTGTAGTCCTCACCAATTTGTAAATTCTAATTGGTGTGAAACTCATCAACACATTTTTCACAGAAATGTTTTTTCTTTACTATTTATCCATTTAAAAAAAAAAAAAAAAAAAAAAAAAAGGGAAAAAAGTCAAAATTAAAAGAAAATTAAAAATTTATGGTGAATAAACAAGTTGAAATACAAATGTACACAAATTACCCACAAATTTTTTTAACACCGAAGTACAGAGGGCATTGATCAAATGATATGTTTTTTTACAGCACATCAACCTTTCATGGATGATTTAAAACCCAAAACATATTTTTTGTTTTGTGTGAGAGAATACTGCATTAATTTTTTGAGAATAGCAAAAATTTTTCAAAAACAAGCCCTACTTTTTAACCCACAGATGGGAAGATGGATTAATATATTTTCAAAAGGTTCAAGTGAATGTAACGAACTTGACCAAAATTGTAACTTGGCTCTCTGATTTCTCATTCCATTTAGCTATCATGCAGTTATCAGCATAAACAATAAAACCAGTGAACCATGTTCAAATTTCACAAATGATGTTTTGCCCAACTGCTCTTTTTAAATGGACATGAATCCACTTCTCTCTAAGCAATCAGTTAAGAGAAAATTTGACAAATAAACACATTTGTTTCGTAGTCACCATAACTCAGTTGATAAATGTGTAAGTTTAAATGTAAGACTGACACTCTGGCCCTATAAAAATATAAAAAGTAATCTTCAATGAAAAAAATCCTATCATTCAAACTGGATTTAAACTAGGGTCCTCCACTCATTTTTCTACACCTAAATTTAAATTGAAATTTTAGAAATAAATAAGTTATCTTCAAGCTTTAAAATTAGCTTTAATTGAAAGTCAAGAGATTAAATTTAGTAATTCCAGTAAACAAAATACACTGGCATATTTTAAAGCGAAATTATATTGATTGGAATCTAAAATTTTTCAGATTAAAAAAAAAAATTTTAAAGTACCGCCATTTTTTTGATTGATCGACACATTTTTAAACAGTAGCCACATTCCTTTTTTTAAAATCTGGCAAAAATAAAATATATGTCACTTTTTTTTATATTTTTAAAATTAAAACTTACCTTTATCTGATTTCAAACAATTGTGCTTGCTTACTCTCTGAAATATTCCCTGTAATTTCTTATCAGATTAGGTAGTCCGAGCATGGCAGCTTATCTCAAGTGTTGAGAGATTTAATGACAAGCAGAAGGGGGGGGCCCAAAATGCAACAAAAATATACGAATGTAATTTATCATGTAATAGAAGACAATCCTTGAATCACATGACCATTTAATGATAAATATCACGTACAGACCTCCCCACCCGCAAAAATAAAGATACGGGCAATCAAAATGCACACAATTAAAATGTTTTTAATTATTTTAAAAATTGACGGGGTCAATTATTTGTATTTAAATTTTTGATTAGTAATTGTAGTCTTCATGCATTAATTACATACCCTAGCCGGTTCATTAGAGGAAGAAATTTAACAATAATTTTAAAACTTTTTATACATAATTTTTATATATAATTAAAAAATAAAAAAATGAAAATAACTATTGTAAAAATTAATTATTCATTGAATTTTTTTTTCTTTTCAGACTATGATATGCTTAATTTATATTGTTCATAAAAGCAATCAGAAGTTTATCCACATAAAAATTGGCATAGTTATTGCATTTTTCGCAATTCAGACCTACTTTTTAGAAAGACAGGGACTATTGAAGAAAAAAACACAGTGAATCAGCATTCCCCAATGACTCGTGAATTTTTTTTTATATTAGTTTTAGAGTGGCCCAAAGTCGAATTGTTACACATTTCTGGAATTTAAGGGGGGGGGGGGAGAGAGAGAGAAACATACTTAAAAAAATCATATTTTTACCAATATTTTCTAAAAATATAAATAAATCCTGAAGTTTTCATCAAAATCCAACCATTATTTGATTTATGCAAGAATTTCCAAATTAATGTCTTTCACAGCCAAAAAAAGTGCATTACGTAACAATTACATTTTTTTACTTAATAAAATAGCAGCAATTTGGATATTGCATTGACGTAAGAAAAAAAAAGACTTTCTACAACAATTTCAAACATGTTAGAAATAATTTTAAAATTTTTTTAAACATTTAAAAAATGCTTTGTTCTATCCTCTTAATGGTAATATAAACTTTTTGCCGATAGAACTTTGTTTTTATTTAGTGTGGGACCTTTTCCCTTCCTACTATGCTGTTTTTTCATCGATTTTGTGGAGGTACCTAAAAACATTATCCAATGTGTTTTACTGCATAGGAGGACAGGCTATTACTATATACAAGACAAAGTCGGTTCTCCTAAACTAATCTTAAAGAAACAAAGAAGAGTATATGTGGTAAAACAGTAAAAACATTTGAAACATTAATAGGAAATGTCCCATATTTCATTGTGTTAAGGGCATTTTGGCTTTAAGAAGCAAACCACCCCTCACTTAAAACAAAAAAAATTAAAGTAACCTTTAGACACAACAAATTTGAAAATGTATTTTTGGATGGGGGATAACATTTTCATTGATAAGAAAGAATTACAATAATTTTATTTTATTCAAAAGCAGTGTGGGAATGACAAAAGAGCTTTCAGCATGAAAAGTCAAATTTTTCAAAGAATTGTAACTGCCTTTTGTTCACTTTGTACAAATAAATCCATTTCTCTCTGTGCTCTGTTACAATGGCAGACATTTTGATAAAATGTCTCATGACTGATATGAAATGATAGTTAATGAAGAGGGAATGAGTTCTTTGGCTAACAATTCTCTCATATTGTCTGTTCATAAAAAAAATGGTGCAACTTCCTCAGTCAATTAAATAATATGAAGATTGTTAAATCAGAAACTAAATTTACATGCAAGACATGTAAAGTGCCAGACAGAAAGCTAAGGAACTTAAAACATGAAAAGTTTTTATTTCTTGACTGAGGTTTTCAGATTTGTGAAATGTCAGGTGAGACACAGCATTTTAAATAGATTTTTCAATTTTTTAATGCCTACTATCCATAATAAATTATAATAATTAAAATAAAACCCAAATCTTATTTGGTTTAAAATAAAATCTGGCATTGTTACTTCCACTGCTATTAATGTACTTATATACCTTTATGCAACTTACACTACTTGCTGAGGACATGTATATACATTTTCAAGACAGTGTTAGTCATTCACATTTGAACTATAAACTAGTGCTATTTCCATGCCAGAAAAGACAGTAACAACTTGTTTTGTGACATTTTTTTTATTATATTGTGTGTTGGCAGTATTGTTTGACTGCAGACTATCCAATGAAAACTAAAATTGCAGCACCCACGAGAAATCCTTAACAGTGTTTTTAGAGTCATTTATTTTCAGTAAATGGCAATTTCCTATTTCCTCACTGTCAAAAAAAAAAAATCTCACTTAGTTCATTGCCTTTGATACCAAACAATGCAGGAAACAGTACATGTAAAGATTCTAGTGTTCCCAACAGTGAGGAGTTCAGCCAAGAGACTGTAACTACAAGTTCCAACCTGCTATAAGCTAAATCTGAACATGGGACTGAACTACTGCATCTCTAGATGGAGGGTTTCCTAAACTAAGATCAATAGTCAGGGCACAGATTTCCATGACCAAGGTAAGCCTTCTAGTCATAGGACATTGGTTGTAGTCTGACCTGGAGACAGATGGGCTCTGTCAGGTATATTTCACCCAAGATACACTATGTATGAATTAATACTTACTATGACATATGGAGGGAGCTGATTAGTTGCTCAGCTGTGTAGTCACCCTAAGACCACACCCAGTCATTGGGCTGAAGATGATGATGAACAATGATGAAAGTTTTGGTATCTGTTGCTTTGTTAAAATATTAAATAATAAAATAAATAAAAGGCTGTCCTGCTCAGTGGCCAAGATAATTACATATTCTTCATCCACACCAAAAGTTGGTTTTCAGGTACACAGCTAAGATTTCAAAAGCTGCTTTTCAAATTCAACACATGAACGTAGCTTGTGTTACCATTCTATATTTAGTAAATAGCAAAGAAATTTGGTCGTTTTCGGCACCGATATTTAACAAATCCAGAAAACTTACAGATGACTATCTGGTTTTGAGTTATAGCTATTCATCATTCCCAACCATTTTCTTTTTTTTATGGAAGACAGCAAAAGAAATTTCGATAATTATTTTTTCATACTCAAGATGTGTTTTTTACACTGGCAAGCAACTGCTATTTAATTCTACCTCTCAAGCATCAACCAATTATAAAAATAAAACACATCTATATGTTATCTTTTATAACCCTCAGTATAATAAAGTATTTCCTTTCATTTGATAAGTATCAACCAGTTCTTTGGTATCAGACCTATAAAGATTAACATTTCACTTGTCCAGCTTGATGTGAGCTTAGACTCATAGTTTTTATTACAGCAAATATAAACAATTCAACTAACATCCATTACATCACCTAGCACTTCTTTCATATTAATTTCTTTTGCTTTTTATTGAAACTCCCAGATTGGGTTTCCATCAATGCTAATAAGCAGTGAGGATATTAAGAATTTGAGGTATGACAGAACTTGAACTCAGATCCCTTATACTTGAAAGCCTGTTTTTCCGTAGCAGCTGCTTCACCAATTCAGCAATAAAAACAAATAAGAGTTGCCAGAATTTCTGAGATAATTATTATTTTGTGAGCATCTATATTTAATTCACTATACTCATCTCTATCTTCCAAGCGTCTGCTGTAGTTGATAACTTTTCATGGATTAGATAAAGGGTTCTGTGCAAAATTTTGAAACTACAAAAATGTAAAGAAGGGCAGTGGGATAACAATAGTTATCTAGTTTGAGCAAATCATCATATAATAACCTCCATCTTTGTTTATAAAAATTGATGTAATAGTATTCTAATTTCTTAACTGAAACAGAGTTTATTTTTAATTTATTTGATTATTATTTTAAGATTATTTTCAATTAAGTTTCTCATTTCCAATCCATTTTGCTTACTGATAACTGCAGTAAAAAGCAAAAATTAAAATGAAAGTAATTGTTGTATACCTACCTATATACAGGAATAAAATATTTCTATTCTCTTAAACACTCTACTCCACTATTGGAGTAGAGTAGAATGATTATACTGACTAGCAGTGTATTTACTTCATGTATTGTGCAAGTCTTGGACTTGTTGATATACTATTATTCCCAACCTCCATTTTGGTGATTACTCACACAGTAACCTTTTAAGGTAACAAAAGTAATAATTATGAAAATTTAATACTAGACAGCTCTTCATTGAAGAAATTTGTGTTATTAACTTTCTAAATATTATCTTCCAAACAAGAAATGATTAATTTCCATACAGATGTCAAAACTATCATCTGGATAGTAATGTTTTCTCAGATCAATACTTAAAAATGGTTTCACAAATAAATGATATAAATCTATAAGATGAATTAGTCAAGCACTTGGTAATAAATTCATCACAACATCATTTACTTTAGATAACACAAAGCTGTTGACAATGTGACATGGGCTGCTACACAAACTCTACAGTTATGGCATTTCTGGAAGAGTCTATTCAATTATCAAGTTCTTCCATTCAAGTAGGTTCATAAAGGTTGTCGTTAATGGCAAGTCCTGACACACAAGATCAATACAGGCTTTCCCAAATTTTCTCCTCAGCCCTCCTCTTTTTCTGTTATATATATATATATATATATATATATATATATATATATATTCTTTTTATTATAATCATTTCATCCTAAGCAAGGCTGAACTGCCATTGGGGTGCAGGGGGTTACAATAAGAAAAAAAAAAACAAGGTACAGGGGATGTTGAAAAAAAAGATAAGAGAAAGCTGAGAATCAAAGAAATAAGAGATGGCAATTGACATTGCATTTAAACTTTTGCAGATTTTAACTATCAGGGAAGCAAGCAAACAGAAGGGAGTTCCACAAAAGGGAAGTGCAAGAAAAACTGTTAGAGTAGAAGGAATGGTTACATTTATCCATTTTGATGATAAAAGGGTGGGACCTTGATGCCAATCTAGTATCACATGTAAATATAGGTGGTCAGGGCACCAGGAAAAGAAGCTCGTCAGAGCAGTAGCCATGAAAATACTTGTGAAAAAAGCAGAGGGAAGTCACATCACATCGATGAGAAAGTTACTAAAGGTGGGCTGCCAAGTCAGGATCAATGATATTGCAGATCCTCCTTTGGATTTTGTCAGTAACTTCAAGATGAATAGCAATATCCCAACCATATTCAATGTACAGACAAATGGTAGATTTATAAATATGTAAAATGGATTCTGACAGGAAAAAATTTTTTTTTCCAGATACAGTGACCTAATCTTCATAGCAAGTAGATGCAGCTATAGCTTCAATGTAGTCATTCCACTTCAAGTCAGTTAAGAGAGTGAGTTCAAGAAGGTGCAGTGTGTTACTCTCCAGAAGACTAGTGTCATTCATACTAATGGTAGGTAGGAAAGTTTCTCTATAGTGGTTAAAGGAGAGCAGCTTTGTTTTGGAGAAATTATATTAAATATCTATGTTTTCAGATTGCTAGTAAATATATATGAAGATCATAGTACAATTTATAAGAGCACCTCCAAAAAATTTGGATGACCAGAACCTGGTAACTGATCTTGCCTCTAACATTTATTGTATAGTTTAAGTTGGTGGAACTGGTTTGTAACTTTCAATGCCATCAAAACCAATCTAATAACATTTCATCATCACAAGCCAGACCCTCATTTTTTCCAGTTGTGATGAACAGTTGTACGATCAAAGAGGATCCTTGCCAAGAAGGTCTATTTGAACTCATGCCTTTCAAGTGAAACTTGTATATATAAAGAATCACTAAAGACAATGGAAAAATGATTGGCTCCCTGTACCACACCAGAAAGTATCTGACTCCTCCTCCCATGCTCTGTTTTTACAAGAGCCAGATCAGACTAAAACTGGTGCATCGCTGCTAGATTTTGGCTTGATCTGTCTAATCCTAATTTTCCAGCCTTGACTGAATTCAAAAGCATTTGTGCCACCTTGTGGGTGAGGAATTCTTTTCCACCTTGAACGTCCTTTACTACAGACAAAACATTGCTAGGCTCTTACTACTCTACCACTATTTTTATAACAGATGTTCAGGCAAACTACATTCCTTGGTTACACCAGCCTATACCTTCACATATAGTACCCATTATGTCACATACACCAAGTCAACTCATCCTCGTCTCCTTAATATTCCATTAGTAAGGAGGAAGTTCCAACCAGGTAGTTTTTTTCCACAGAACTGTTGCTATGTGGAACCAATTCCCAAAGGGATACTTTCCTCATCAGTCTTAACCTCTTCAAATTGAAGTAGCAACATTGTACATATTCTCATAATACAAAACCTTTGCTTCTTCTATATATGCAATTATAACTCCCTATTTAGTAATCCACTAACATGAATGAATAATTAGATCTTGTATGAATAATAGTACAAACAAACCTTTCAGACTCTATGGACTGGTTCTATAAAAATACAAAGATTTACCAAATAACAAAATCATATCACTTGACACTTTAAACAGCAAGAGAATTTCAGAATTTGTTTAGCAGCATATGGGTCATTTAATGCCAAAATTTAATTTTCTTGGGAGCATTAGAAAGTTCTTTTTCGAAAAATGTATTACTGGAAATATTTTCTTTTTTTTTTTTCAAAAATGTATAGCTGGTATTATTATTTTTTTATGTATTTCTGTTAATTTTTTTACTATGAAAATGTATTACTAGTATTGCTATTATAAAAATGTATATTTATGCTTTCATAGAGCAAGAAGCAGAATCAGGCCAGAGATAGGACAAGAACAGTGTGGTTTTGTTAAAGACACTGGAACAAGAAATGCCATATTTATGATTAGGATGCTCTCTTAAAGGGCAGTACAAATGAAGAAGGACTTATACCCGTGCTTTATTGATTATGCAAAGGCATTTGACAAAATACGCCACAAAGAATTGATGGAGATGCTCGGCAGCCTGGACATATTTGGGAAAGACTTGAGAGTAATCAAGAATCTTTACTGGCAGCAAACCGCTTGCATACGAACAGGTAATAAATTGAATAGCTATACAAAGATAGAAAGGGGCGTAAGACAAGGACATGTCTTTTCACCGGATCTGTTCAACTTGTACAGCGAGAATATTTTGAGGACCCTAGAAGTTATGCCTGGATTCGTAATCAGAGGTCACAATTTAAACAACCTAAGATACACAGATGATACAGTGCTGATAGCAGACACAGAAACGAAACTACAAGACCTCCTACAGAAGGTAGCTGAAGTAACAAGAAAGGACTAGAAATAAACTGCAAGGAAACCGAATGCATGGTCATCAGTAAAAAGGGCAACCCAATATGCCAAATACAGGTTGGGGATACTAGAATCAAGCAGCTACAAAAAATTAAATACCTGGGAAGTGTTATAACAGAAGACGGAAAGTGCAACACAGAGATCCGAAGGTGAATTGGCATGGCGAAAGAAGGATTCCAGAAGTTGAGTAAGGTATTAAGAAACAAGGAAGAGAGTACTGGATTGCTACATGCTGTCTATCCTTCAATATGGCAGTGAATGCTGGATATTATCATCAAAGATGAAGGAAAAACTTGAAGCAACTGAAATGTGGTTCTACAGAAGGATGCTGTGAATATCATGGATCAAGCATGTGAGCAATGATAAGTCTTAGAAATGATGGAAACAAAAAGAAAATTAATACTGAGCATCAGGAAGAGACAGCTGAAGTTCCTGGAACATGCAATGAGGAAGGAGGGCTTGGAGAACCTGATACTAACAGGCCAGATAGAGGGGAAAAAAAGACAGGATAAAGCAACAGATAACATATTTGAAGGATCTAATCAGGTGGATGATGGAGCGAGGGTTGCATGAAGAAGGCATGCTCAGAGCCACCAGGGATAGGAAAACGTGGAAAGCCATGACCGCCTATGTCCTGGAGGGACAGGGTACATAGAAGAAGAAGTGTTTTTGGTTCCAGTTTAGTATTTAACTATTTGCCTATAGTTGGAACCTTAACAAGTGCTACTGCCATGAGTCAGGGTGGAACTGGCAACAACAGCAATAAAAAGATGGTTCCCCACTCCTTTAAAACGTCCCAATCAGAGGCCTTGATACCAGATGTAGTTTATCGTCACACCCAGGATGGTAAACAGCAACAACAAAATTGATTGGTTTTTATAGCTTACCAACCCTTTACCCATTTAAAGCCAGAAATTTATTTTTTAGATTGTAACAAAAAAGAAAAAAAGAGAGAAAATAATTATATAGTTAAACTTAACTTTGTACACCAATACAAACTAAAAGGTTTGAAGAAAATTCCCATCAATATTAGAAAGAACAATAATAGCAGACATGGAGGTTTAATTTCTTGAATCACTAACACTAAATGATCGATCAATGAATACCAAATGTTTCCTGTATGGAGTTATTTAACCATTATCATCAGATGAGATTTAATAATCTTACTAAATTTAGGTCACAATTTGAGGACACCTAGTGAGGATCAAAGTGGTTTCAGTCATAAGCATCTCCAAGACAAGCTTACTAAACATTGCTCCATAGCCAGACAAATAGATAATCAGATAAACTGATATTTATGAAACTTGGCTTTGATCAGCAAAATCTCACAAGTATAAAGCATACAATAAGAACTGAATTTGTTAGAAAAAAAATAGTCTACTCAACTAGCTAACCATTTCACTACAGTTAGATGTATTAGTAAACTTATCTCTTAGCTTCATCTAACATAATGTAACAACAGTTGGGCACCTAGTGAGTACCTAACACACTACACTGGCAAATTGGTCTACAAAATAATTTCATTATATAATCTACCTTCAAGTCCCCAAAGTAAAAAATGAATTGTTCTGCAGTAGCCTTTTCTATCTTTGCTGCAAATTCTGGCTTTCTGCCAATGTAATCAATTTGTTTAAACTGAACCCTGCAAGTACACTGATGATGAGAAAGCAACTTGGAAGAAACATGTGTTGGCAGAGCTGTTTACAGATGTCCTGGTAGACAACAGCTGGAAAACTAATGCTATCTTTTTGCTTGTAAGACCCAAATGAAAATTATCAAACTATTTCTTTCATGAGAGAGTTGGCATCCTTATTTCTGAAAACAGGCCAATTATATGACATTTCTACATGTAAACAACAAGCAAGTTCTTTATTACACACATCATTTTCTCTCTTAGTTTTCCTCATTACCATATCTGATAGCATGTAAGATCCATCCTATTTAATTTTAATACTACAACATTATGGAAAATGGGCTGTTTAGCTTTGGTTGGTAACCAGCCAAGGAGAAAGAAAGCTTTGAATTCAAAATGGTTGCACTTGCACATTCCTTGAATCAAAACTTGGTCAATGCAACTTATTTTCTACCTGTCATTCTGGATTGTATCTATCTTACCTGGATTGTAGAGCAGGTATCAAGAGTTTGGGTCTTCACCTGTACAAGTTCTTACTCATCTTTAAAAAAAAAATCTATTCACACACCTGTCATTCTTTGAAAGGTACATTATTATCCCTTGCAATGGAAACTGATAAATTATATATTTAACCCAGGTACAAATACTAGCCCATGGCATACAGATAAACACTAGCTTACCAAGTACCTCAACATCATATTTAAGATTTATTGAAATGCTATCCTACTGAATAGCAGTGAATCATATCTGAGAATCAACTATTAACATTATTAATCATGTAAAAAAGTAATGCTACTCCATGACAAGGTTGACAAACAGTGTGATAATTTTCTTTGTTATTATGGCCCAGAGGGGAAGTTATCAAGGAATGACTTACTCGAGTGCTTATAATCTACCTCTCTTCTTCATTAAACACTGGGACATGATAGAGACAAGACTTTTGTTAAATGCCATATCCCTTTAGAAAGTAGGCAGTCAGAGCTTTCATAGACTCTTTTTTTTCTTTATTATCTGTCACTTATCATGACTTCTTTGAAAAGATAGTAGAGTGGTTCCACATTGTCTTCTCCATGGTTTTAATTTCAAAGTAGTTATAGACCTAGTAGTCCTTTTTCTAGAAAACTGTGTCTACCCTGCAATTTAATTTTGAATTTCTCATCCAGCACCAATAACTGCTACAAAAGATGCATAAAACTAAGACTTCAAAAAATGTAATAGCTTGATGCAAAATATTTTCAACATCACTAAATTCGAAAGATCGATATTATGTATTTACATCAGATAATAGGCCCCATTCATAAACTTACAACTGTAAATCCTAATATGTGCACCTTGAATAGAACAGAATCTTAAATGTTAAAACCATTTTCAAATGAAGTCCAAATATATTAAATTTTATTCTCTTCACCTTGACATTTAATTACAGCTAAGATTTTCTCCCACCAGGATCCATCTAACAAAATCTCTCGCCCACACAGTGAGTGACTTTTAAATGACCATTACCAGAGCAGATTTTAACGATCATTAAAATGTTTTAACAAAATAAAAGTGACCACATAAAACATTGAATAAGAAAGAGAAATGATACTCAAAGTATTTGCCTTTCATGATTTTTCAGCAAACATGCAAAACAAAAGTATTCCTGTATCTCATTATCAGACAGAATAATGAAGAAAATCTAGACAGAATTTCTGGTCACAAAAACACTGTAGCAAGAGACAAATAGAAACTAAAAAAAAAAAAAAGCCAATAAAGTAATGAAAGTAAAACCTTAGAAAACATTAAAGAGGTAGAATGAAAAAGAATAGAATGTGGGAGGGGAAATGCAAAAATACAAGCAATATAGGAAGGCTATTAAATGTAAAGAAAAATATCTGGGCGCACACACACACACATATATATATATATATATATGACACACACACATATAGATATGAATATCAATAAATATACATATGGATATACATGCAAGTACACACACACACACAAATATATATAAATATATTTCTAGTGTTAACAAAACAGTGTTTAATGTAATATAACAAAGTATATATTAATAAATATACATATTTTCTTAGTCTATAGCTTGACTTAGAGTTTCATGCACTATGCAATCATCAGGTACTTATTGTGAATTGATCATTCTGGTATTTTGGATATTTTTGTTTTTTGCATTGTTCATGGTAATTAAATATTATAATGCTGAGATGTTTTTAATTTTTTTTTAATTATTACAACTCAAAGTAAAACTTAAACATGAGATTAGAAAACAAAATCTTAAAAGTTAAATTAGTAATTATAAGTAGATTTAAATTCATGCATATACACAGATAAATTTTTTTCTAGAGGGCTTAAAATTTATACAAAAAAATTAAAAGGTTACACTATACATGAAGCCAGGTTACAGACAAGTATACCAGATAGGTAGATAAAATCAAAGTTTATCTTCATAATAAACATTTTTGATGATAAAACTTTATTTTTATCAAGTTTGTGATATGCTTCTTTTTAGAAACATTCTGGTGGTGCCTAAATATAACTTTAATTGGAAAAGAAGGACAACTTGTGCTGGTCCACCTTATCGATTGGTGAAGATGCAATAGTTGTAGTACTTGCCAAACTAAAAATAGTCAGACAAATAAAACAGAAAATAAAAAGGCCATGGATCATGAACCACCTATGAATGACAACTACAAAGGTGAGGGAGATGATAGTCATGTAAATTCTATAGCAAAAGAAAACTGAATTTTTGAATGACTAGTGCACATGAAAATTCTACACAAAATATGATTAAACCAACAAGATATTGCTTCATCAGATACAAGTATATAGATGCACGGAGAAAGATCAAATAAGTTTACAGCCAAAACAAACTGGAAAATATAAAAACTGGGTGAATCTTCATATTGGAGAAGAACCAGTACAGTGTGATGAATAAATTATCACCATTTTATATTTTTTTTATTTTGCACATGCCTGTTGTTTGTTTTTGAGTTTGTTGACTGCACAGTATAGTAGGGCCAGTTGGGTAGTCTGTGAGAAAAAGAGGACCATGACACAATTCACTTAGCCAAAAATTTGGGAGCAGCATACTGTACTGTTTGGCAGTCACATCATTTCAGGGCATCTTGGCATCAATCTGAGGACAGTGCAGAGAATTTGGAAAGACTTGGATGATATATCTAGTCAACATCATGTTGTTTAGAGGGATCACTAGTGATGGCAATGTTATACCTCCACTTATCTTCTCACAAGGTCTCAGACTCAACAGAGAGGCCTGCATCAAGTGCCTTGAAGAGGGAGTGTTGCCCTATTTCAAGAAGGCATCTGTTAGAAGACCCTACATCTGGTAACAGGACTCTGCACTGTCACACAAGCAGGAGAACCCAGTCATGGCTGTTAGACAAATTCTGCAACTACATCATCCCTGACATATGGCCATTTAACCACTCATACTGCAACCCCCTTGATTATTGTGTGTGGAGTGCAGTTAAGCAACAGACCACCAAAACTCCTTGTAATACCAAAGATGAAATGAAGGCAGTTATTATGGCAGTATTCACCAACTTAAACAAGGATATTGTCCAGGAGGGTTGCAAGAGATTCCAAAATTCATCTGGAGGTCATGATTGAAGTCAGTGGCAATTTTATTGAATAAATTTCTTTCAATGTCAGCGTTATTTGCAGTTTTGATTCCCCAACTTCGAGTGTCTATGATATTTTAACAGAAGCAACAATGCAAAAATGGGCTGGAAGCTACAAAACATTGCTCTAAGAGAAGCATTTCTGCAAGGAAGTTCCATTAAGAGAGAAGTATTCTTACATCCTCCTCACGATATGTGTGTAATATCTGTAGTTTGGCCCCTTCAAAAGTACATTAAGGGACTAAATGATGCTCCTAGATCTTTGTACAAGAAAGTAAAATAAGTAATATTGCACTTGAACAACATATGATAATACCTTCTTCATGTAGCCAAATAAGAGTGGACCATTTATAAGAATTTTTGTTAGTTATATGGATATCTTTGTCTCCTATGGTAACAAATTTTTTTCAAGAATACATTCTAGAAAATTTTTTTTTTAATTCAAGGAGGGCTCACATTTAAATAGGCCATTTACATATCTAGGATTAGAATTTCTACACACTTCAAGGGTGACAACTAATCAAAACTTGTATATTCCAATCATAACTCCAATCAATATAGCAAGAGTAAAAGAGATGGTATCAGTATAGTAAGTTAAATTGCATTATATTGACAGCAAACTGCAGTTGGCAGATCCTTTAACAAAGAGACATATTTCTACACTGAAATTGTCAGAATTACTTGAAATCTCAAAACAAATAAATCATTTATCCCCCCACCCCTTTACAGGAGAGCTGCAATGTTGATATTTTGGTTACTTCTGTCTTGGAGAAAGGGAAAGATTACATACCCTTAAGGAAGTTAGATATCAGAGAAAAATGGGCAATATTGAATGGATTCCCACTATGGACACTGTTGTCAAGCCCTGGATCAAAGAAGTACCATAGAGGAAACTGTGCATGTACCAACAAGACTGCTTCCTCTCACACAAACTTAGGACTAGCTGGCAAATATTTTCACAATCATGTTCCCCTCAACATATAGCCCCACACTAGCTTTCCTAATTTAAACCTTATAGACAATTATATTTGTGCTATTGAGAGGGAAATTAATAAACATGCCCACAAAGACTCACTGAAGGATACTTTAGAAACTGCATCAAGGTCATAATTAAAGCTAATGATTTTATTTTGTGTATTAAAATTCTGCAAAAATATATTGTTTCTCTCCTAAATAATACTGCCACAAATTAAAAATTGTTCTCTAATATCTAATGCACTCTGTATCTAGAACATGGCTCAACCCATTTTGCTGACATTCCTGCAACAAGAAGATGATCTGCACTTTCAGCAGGATGAGGCCAATCCTACCCTATAGGCAGACATTCAGTAAGTTTCCTTCACCAATATGATCACCAAAAGTGTCTCCCACAACAGTATTTTTGTTTATATATACTTGTTGCAAAATGAAATCCTTAGATTTGCCTTAAAGTCTATAAGAGGAGAAAATACATCAGATTAAGATAAATTTTCCTTTTGTTTATATGAGTACAAAGTGTTTGTCTCTTTAACAAAGCAGTTTCATGTCGACTTCAGTTTCATGAGGACACCATTATGATGCTCTCACTTGTCAGGGCTATCTGCTCAATTAAAGAGACAAACTTTTTGTACTTATCAACAATCTATCTCCACCCCCAACATCGAGCACTTGATAAAAAACCTGCTTGCCAAAATATATAATTACCAGTAAAACCAATGAAAAAACAACTTGGATACTAAACATTATCACAACAATATATATCACATACACAAAATACACATACCCCAACATAAACAATTCACTTTAAATAAAAGGTAGGTAAGATATCCTATGATGATGATGATGATGCTGAGGATGATAGAATCAGCAAGAAGCATATTGAGCAGGCTTCATGCTGCCTACCCTAACTCCTGCCTAATTACCCTACACTTGTTTTTTTTTATTGCTGGGGTGTGCCCAGGAAGTAGTGGAGATTGTAAAGGGTAATTGGAGGCCATTGACTGATTCTTTTTCCGCTTTGTTGCAGTCCTATTATAGAAAGAAAAAATTAAAGAAAAAGCAAAAAAATAGAGGTGGGTACATGCAGTAGTAAAAGCTTTATCCAGAGGGTATCATCATATTCAAATACAAACTTATGTAAGTAGACAAACCTGGTTTTTTGGGGGGTTTTTTTTTCAACATTAACACTTCATTGGCATCTGTTGGACGGCCTTCACAATCATCAACATCAACTGTATTTGTAAATTAACATGAATATTCATGAGATACTTCATTTTTTTTTTAATTTAGTTTTGTTTTGAAAAGCAAAATGTTTTCTAGTGCTGTACATGATGATCAATAGAATTTAATGAAAATTAATGTGTTCTAGTAGTCTACAAAGAAATGGCTAATATTACTATTAATATGAGAGACAATTCTTTATTAGCATAGCAACCCCAGCATACTATTTTACCTCATTCCTTATTAAGTTGACTTTCTTTTGAATTAAAAGTAAGCACTTCATGATTCCTCTACAGCCATTCAAAATTGTCATCAAAATTCTTCTTGAACATTGGAACTAGTTTGAAGTAAAACTTATGAATTGCTTAGAATTGACATTGAGGAACCAAAACCTTTTAATGTGAAGCCATTAATAGACAAGGACAAACTGGAAAGAGCAATAACAGTAACTAAGCTTGAGAAACCTACTTTCCTGAAAAACTATTTTAAGAGAAAGATTTGATAAATTTCAACTGATAGTAGCACTGGCTTTTCAGTCAACAAATACTAAATGTTTCCTATTGCAGAGACCTGAGCAGACCTTATTTACAATTTTTGGAAAAGAGCAATCTGGTAAGATCAACACTTTGAACAAGGCTTGTAATCTCAAACCCTCAGTCATGATAACTTTTGATTTTACACTAGCTCAACCAAACAATTCTATCTAACCAATTTCACTCACAAGGATTAGGATAACCCATAGTGTTGTTCTTAAGGCACTTTCCAAAAGTTCTACATTATGTGATCTTCACACTAGCTGATACTATAGAGATGTTACATTCAAAACCAGGTTTCATGCTAACTTTCTAACAGCTAGTTCATGCATTCACAATCATTGTATAAAAAAGGAATATACAAATTTATATATAAATATATATATATATACACACACACATACATATAACTATTGAACCAGAGGAATCAATTAGTATGTAAATGCCAACATAAAAACATTCAAATTTCCATGATGTAAGTTTATCTCTATGATCTCCCTAACTCCCTTTCATTTTTTCGATCACTTCTTTTCCTATGTTTTAATGTTATTCTTAATCACCCCCCCTCCATTTGTTTTTGTTTTTTTGGCATATAACCTTTAATTAATATTAAGTTTAATATTCAAATTTTAATTGTGACTTTTTCCCTTTAAAAGAAAAACCTTCCATCCTCCCCTGACCCTTGTCTCATGCCTTCCATCTAATGAAATTGTACTTCTGACACTGAACTGTGTGTATATGTGGGTGATCAATGTTGAGACCAGACAAAATAGTTCCGATGATTATGTTATTGGGTTTGTGCATTTTGGATAAGCCATATAGTGTGGGTGTTGTAGGATGGTATTCTATTAGCATAACCCAGCCTTTGTCTTAATTGTTAACAGTTAACCCTACACAGTTTAATAAATGAAAAAAAAAATGTATCTAATTATAATAGATAAAAATAGGGCATCTCCGTTAAATACAGAGTATTCACTATAATAACTATAGAAATAAATTCATTAAATCATATTATATATATATAGTGTAAATGCATGAACAGCAGGTTAAAGAACCTACGAGTTCCACAACTTTGTTACAATATATATATATATATATATATATATATATATATATATATAGTAAAGTTTTGTAATTTGCTTGAAGCAAATATATATATATATATATATATATATATATATATACTTATTAGTCATCAGTCTGGCTAGACATCCACTTGCTTCTGGCCAAGATCAAAACTTGACCAATTTGGTATCAGTTGGAGTGCCTACTCCCTAAGCTATCGACACACGGAATGAGAGAAAAAAGAAATTTTAGCATGATATATATGTATATATATGCAGTGTATACACACACCAGCCACCGGGAGAACTCAATTTATTACTAAAAAGTAATATATATATCAGTGGAGGGTTTGTCACTTAGCTGATTGATGTCACCTTCAGCATCCCAACACTAGAGTTTCAAAGTTGAACCTGACCCTCCACTCATCAGGAGGTAGAAGCAATTTACTGCTTATACTTCTCTTTCTCTCTACATATATATAATGGTCTTTCCCATTGTAGTCACCAACATATGATAGCTCAACAATTCAGTTTTCTAGAACTGAGCAGTTAGGCTACCCTTTTATAAGTTGAAGGCTTGTACACAACCATTCATACTTTTGAAAGACCAAATGACAGACAACTGGTGCACATAGTGTGCCACCAAGTCTCCAAACAACCCTCTCCAGGCTTTGAATTCCTTCTTGTCTTTCTTCTAGTCCAGTTGCCAAGAAATGCTAAAGAATCCATTGTCTTATTATCTAACCATAACTAGGTAGAGAAGAGATGGAACCAATATCTTTCCCAAGACTATTTTCAAATAATTTGATGTAACAAAATCAACTGGAAGTCTAATTTGGCTCTCCAATTTTTAATTCTGACCTGCTTTACATTACAATACATCATCATCATCTTCTTTTATGTGCCATGTCCCTTCACGACATAGGCAATCATGGCTTTCCATGTTTTCTCTATCCCTGGTAGCTCTTAGTATGCTTTCTCCAGTTACCTCCACCAAACCCTGCTCTGCCATCCACCTGCTCAGGCTCTTCAAATATGTTATCCACTGCTTTCACCTATCTCTTTTTCCTCCTCTACCTAACCTGTGAGTATCGGATTCTCTAAGCCTTCCTTCCTCATTACATGTCCCAAGAACTTTAGCTGTTTTCTCCTGATGCTCAGTATTAATTTCCTTTTCATTCTCTCCTTTCTAAAACGTCATCATTGCTCATATGCTCGATCTATGATATTCACAGCCTCCTTCTATAGAACCACATTTCAGTTGCTTCAAGTTTTTCCTTCATCTTTGATGATATTGTCCAGCATTTACTGCCATATTGAAGAACAGACATCACCTAGCAATCATCAACTTTCTTCTTTGTTTCTCGTGAAATATTTCCTGTCTCCTTGATTTTAATATCCCCAACCTGTAATTGACATTTCCCCCCCATCCCCCGTTTGCTGATAAACATATATATGTTTAAAATTTGGTATTTTTATGGGGAGGTATAATGTGCTCATTATCCGAGAAAACATTTGTTTGAAGAGCCCCGAAACTGAGTTGATTTCTATAAACACATTGTCTGTGTGTGAGTTTTATGCATATAAAAATTTATATACTTTTGTTTTAATAAAGCTTTCTGTTACAGAGATCTTAATTGCCTTTTAGCATTCACTTAATAACTTTTATTAGTGTGTGCATGTGTGTGTATATATTAGAGAGAGAGAGGTAATTGAGATCTGTTTAATAATACTTACAAACAATAGAATATAAACCTTTGATGTCATCACAAATTAAGTGTTTAAAACAGCACACATGTAATTGCAGTAACAATGCAATCTCTACACAGACTCTGATTATAGACATACAACTAGGGTGTATATTCCTGCACATGTTTCGTTTTAATTATGAAACATAAGATTGTTAATAATCACTTTTCTGATGAAAGCCGTCAAAATTGGTTCAGAGATTCAAGGATAAAGTTAATGTTTTTTCATTTAAGCAGATGCATATTTCCAACTGGTACTCATGGTTAATGTTTTTAAACCAGGAGAAATTCAGGATATTGAATGAAAATTTTCTAAGCTTTTTTTCTAGCAAAACTGACATAAAACTGGGCTATTTCTCCACCATTTGACCTTGTGCCATAAGTTTAGTAAACATGAAAAGACTAACAGCTTGAATTTTAATTGGTGCAGTTTAATGGCTCAACTTGAAAAAATGACAACACTCATTTTTACTTTACTACTTGATCTTGTGCCAGACTAAGCTCTACTAACCAAGTATTATTAAGCTAAAATTTTGCCTTTGTAAAAGCAAAAGATAATTTAGAATTTGTTTAACCTTTCAGAAGTGCTACCATCTCAAGTAGTAAACACTTAGAAATATGCCAAAAACAAACAAGAGGAAGCCTGCTTTTCCACATGATAAAATTTGTCATTGCACCTGCTGTTTTCATATGACAAAAAGAATAAAATAACTTATAAGTATAAGCAATATAGTTTGTTTGTTTTTTTTTGCATACATTCTCACTTTTATCTGGCTATTGTTTAAAAGAAATTAATAGAGCCATTAGGACCAATTGTGATAAGAGTTTAACTGTGTCAAATGAAGACAGAAAAATTAGTGTGTCCAGAAAAGAGTTTGATTAATACCTAACATTATTTTATCTTTTGTCAAGAAAGAAAAATATTTAAATTCCAATAAATTAGTTGAGTAGTACAGGTACATATGACTGTGTGTGTGATTGTATGTATATGTGTGTAAAACTACAGATCCTTGAAGTAATATTCATTAAAAAATGTAAGCGGTCAATTAATAGAATCAGCTATGAATACTGTAGTGTTCTAAAATGTTTATAAAAAGAACACTTTTTTCATGCTTTAGCACATGCATGACCATGACGTTACAACATAAAAAATTCCATTTTGGATAATTTTTACATTCTAATGAACGCTAAGCAATTTCTCAACCATTATATTAGAAGCAAGAAGAAACTTTGCAGTAATTTTTAGTACATGGGTATGTTTTTAGGCTCCTTCCATTATGTGAATTTTTGTACCATATTTGAATTAATAAATTTTTGTTTTTGATCATTGCTGAAGAAGTGAGAATTTTCTCACTAAAATAGCTATTCAACGAATATAGAATTCGGAATTTTTTGATATAATATACATATTTGGCTCTCTAAATATATAATACTATTTACATTCAGCCCTCCACCTGGATTATTTTTAATATTAATAAAATTAATATTAATAGGATCTGGTTTTGGGATTTTACCGATATGCTCTTCCTTTTTTTGGTAGGGGGTGGGGATTAACATATCTCTCTCTCTCTCTCTCTCTCTCTATATATATATACACACACACACACACACTGTATATAGTTTTCTAGTAAAAAATTAGTAAAATTATCAAAGAGAATCATAATTATTTTTCAATATTTAATATGGGACCTGAGAATATTGCAGATTTTGGAAAGTCATAAAGCTAAATTAATGTTTGTAAGTTAAATGAAATTATCAATTCTTATGGATAGAAAGTGTATTCACACACACATATATATGATTCATCATCCACATAGCCTGTTTTGTTATATCACTCTCTCTCTCTTATATATATATATATATAATGTTCCAGCATGAATGACTAAATTTCATTGGAACATGTCAAATTTATCAACAGATATAATATGCTTACATTTCTGATTACTTAATTTGCATCAGTTTTGTATCCCAATGAAAATAGAAGATTTCTGAGATGAATTATAGCTACTTGATGATTTTTTATTACTAGCCTTTAGGCTAAAATGCCTCATAAACAACAAAAAAGGTATGAGTTGTGTAAACAGAAGGTGCTTTAGCTGACAGAACTGTACAGAAATGGATTGCTAAGTTTTGAGCTGATTGTAGCCTTGCTGATGAAGAATGGCCAGGCAGACCCCTCCCCCACTTTAGATGACAGCCAAATCAAGACATTGATTGAGAATAACCTGCATTAAACAACAGAAATTTGCAGAAACATTAAATGTATCAAAATCCACCATACATGAGTGCTTAGTGAAGGTTGAATAATCAAATCGCTACAATGATGGAGTACCACATGATCTGAGTGAAAAGAATCTTTTGAATCTCATTTCTATCTAAGATTTACTGTATAAATGCAATGAAAATGCACCCTTTTAACAATAAATTGTGCTGAGAAATAAATCATTTACAATACTCAGTCATGCTGTGCATCTGGTGGGATTGGAAAGGGATCTTGTACTATGAGTTTCTATCAAATAACCAGTCAATTGATTCTGAAAAGTACAGCTTGCAATTGTACAAATTGAAGGCAGCAATTCAAGAAAAACACCCGCAATTGGTGAATAGGAAAGGTGTTGCTTTCCATCTGGAAAATGCCAGATCACATGTTTTTTTGATGGCTTGACCAAAAATTATTATGGCTTTGCTGGGATGAGTTACCTTATCCACCATATTCAACAGACATTGCTACTTTGAATTTTCATTTATTCAGGTCCTTGCAAAATAATGTCAATGATAAAAATTTTAATTTTTAGGGTGACTTAAAAAGGAACCATTAATGAGTTCTATCCTGAGAAACCACAAAAATTTTGGGAAGATGGAATCTTTAAGTCGAAAGAAAAATGGAGAAAGGTTTTGCAACAAAATGGTTCATATTTAGTTGAATAAATATTTAATGGCATAATTTTGTTTTGTATGAACTTTCCGAAAAACCATATATATATATATATATATATATATATATATATAAAAGTTTTATGCATTCTGCAATCATCAAGTGCAAACCATTTCAGGATTCTCATGTTGTTCATGGTAGTTACAAATTATAATGCTGGGATGCTATTTTTTCATGTTTTAATTGTAAAATTTTATTTGATTTTGGACTAAAACATGAAACTGGAATGTAAAATCTAATAAGCTGAATTAAAATTTAAATTAATAGCAGGTTTTATGGATTACATCCCAGATATCAAAGATATCGAGAAAAAAAAAATGATATAATTGAATAAGAATAGATGTAACTTACACCTTTTAGAAAAAACTTGGTATTTTAAAACACTCAAATAACCCTAATTTACTAAGCAAAATAATTGAACTAATGAACACATGCCAACATAGAAATAAATATCTGCTCAGATACATTAACCTGGATTAACATAGATTTTCCTACACAGACTTTTGTACATTTTGTTTATAATTTTTATTTTTTACTATTAATGTCTTTTGTTTTCCAATAAAATAAAAACAAGTAATCCCATATCACCTATTTTCTTTAATTGCTGTTAAACTAGATAGGAGTCTGAGAATATTATAAACTTCATATCTTTTGAATTTTCTATCATTTTAAGTGACATTTTATAGATGCCTTATTTGGTTGCCTGATTTGTTTGTGAATTTGTATGTTTGTGGCTGCTGCTCCTATTCTATCTAGTATTTTTTTTATCCATCTGTGTAGAATGGTTTATAATCACAATATTTGTCTCTTAATTATCTGTATATACTTTTGTTTGTTTCTTTTTGTGTGTGCCAATGTTAGGTCTATATAAAGTGTGGAGATTGTCTATAAAGCTACCTTATTTATTGTGACTGGTGCTGCATTATCAGTCTTTGTTTATTTGTTCTAGTTCTTTGTTAATTCCATGTCCAAGTGAATGGATGGCTGTTGGTTTATTTCTTTAGGACTAGATATATTGAGGGTCATATGTTTTTTGGTATGCTAAGTTATTTGAGTTGGATTGTAGCTTTAGTGCATATTGAATGGATACTTTTTCCTATCTAAGAGATATAGATGGTTCATTGGCTTTTATATAGAGACTTTGCATGGGTGAGGCTCGAAAACCTCTAAAACAATCTCAGTCCTTGATTTTGCATAGTTTTTACTTTTTTTATGAAAGGGTGTGTGTCATTATAAATAATTCATCCATAGACTAATTTTGAACTGATGTGTGACCTATATATTTTGAGTATTACTTTTTGGTCAGCCTCCCAATTCAGTTTTGATATTACTTTCAGAAACTTCTAAGCTTTTTAACATTTTTGTTTAAAGTAATCAATGTGCACTTTGAAGTCACGTTTGCTATCTAGTATGATTCCTAGATATTTTATTTGTTGGACTATTAAAATTATGTATTCATTTAATTTTGGATCAATGTGGTAGGTTAATTTTTTTTTCACCTACACAGTTTTTTTACATAAATCAGATGAATATAGTAAAAATTCTATAATCCTTCCAGTTTGATTGAAGTTTCTACAGCCCCACATTTTGCTGTATGCATTAAAATCTCACATTTGTAGTAAGGGAATATGGAGTTAGCCAATTAGCTTATTCAGTCTACATTTTGGCGGAATATACGGTTATTGTTCGATAAATTGAAGCTTTTACTGCAATGGTCTATAGATTTATGTTTAATTGTAGTTTTTCATGAGGTATTGATCTTTTAACTAATATTAAAGTATTCCCACTTGGCCTATTCTCTATTGTTGATACATTTATTTTGTGATAAGTTTCATATCCTTTAAAGATGATGTTGTTAATTTCTGTGAGAAAGGTCTCCTACAAACAGACTATATTTATATTGTAATCTATAAGGAGGGTGTTTGATTGTTTAGTCTAACAGCAGCTACAGTTTTGTTATATGATGCTTATCCATTTGAGTGGTTATTATTTTATTTTAGGGAATGGAACTTAAGGATGACTATGTTTTGGGCTATATATTTCCATACATTCAATACATTCTATTCGATTTGTGAAGTTGTTCTTCACCAAGTATTTGTATAGTCTTCATTATGTGTTTTTTTTTTTAATTATCTTTATGTAAGTTGTTGTCCTGTTTAACTGCTTTTAATTCTGTTTCTTCTGTTTTTTGAATTTCAATTTTGTTTTCTGTTAGTAAAATTTTTCATTTGAAAATTTTTTAGAGTTTTGTCAATGAGAGGTTGTTGTCAGTTAATTTTGTGTTGGATTTACATTGTTTTCAATGTTTTTTAATTCTTAAAGTTAAAATGTTAGTTCTTGCATTGCATGTAATTTATTTGATATTAGATTTTCATAGGTATAGCTCAATGTTGCTTGGGCAATTTTTGTATATGATGCTGAATTGGAGTTTCTTTTGATGCTTTTACTTGTTTCTGAGTAGAGAATTTTTTTTTTGGTGTTTTTATTTTCTAATATATCTTTTTCTTTTTCCCAGGTTTCACAGGTACTTGAAATTGCTATATAATTTTTTGTTTTTACCATTAGGGCATTTGTTTTTATTTTAGCATCTGATCTCTATGTGGTTAGGATCATTCTCTTCACATTTTTCACATACTGACTTTCTTGTACATTTCTTACCATATTCATATCTTTGGCAGTTAAAACATCTTATTGGGTTTGAAATATATGTTACTATACTACTGTATAGCCAATTTTTATTTTCTGTGGTGGTTCTAGCATATCAAAGTGATATAATTGTTGGTATCTATAATTCTATTATTTTCTTAAATAGATATTTTTTTATGTCCTTAATGTTTTGTTTTTTGATAGAATTATTGTTCTTAATTCCCTCCAGTGTATACAGTGAAAGTTCAACACTTTTCCCCCATGCTTTTGGAAGAATTTAAAAATTGGTGTAAGTAGATCCACACCTTTAGATTATGAAGTTTGGTCATTCTTAGTAGAGATTCAGCATCATGTTTTCCTTTGATTTCTATTAGTAACATATTTTCTTTGTTTTTGGGGTTTTTTTTTTTTCACTTTTTGGAGCTATCTGAGATATATGATTTCTTTCGATTACAGAAGGTGACAATGTTATTATTAGTTTGTCTTCTATTGGTTCTATTACAATGAATTTCAAAATTTTTTCCTTTGATTGAGGTTCTCTGTCTATATTAATGTGAAGCCTTTGTGTTTTTTGTGCTCATACTTTGTTTATTATTATTATTATTCATCAGCCATGCTACCTACCTACCTTGTATCCTCATATGGGGAAGATGATGAAGGGGAAATCCCATTCAACTTTCACCTCCAGGGCTACATGACTAGCATACTCAAATATGGGGAGGGTTCTAAGCACCTGTTATATCCGGAATCATCCACCCAAGTATAGGCTTTCCTCAGGGGTTGAAACAGCCATGTCAATTTCTCTTGTTCCCAGTTTGATTGTCTCTACAGCCACCACTTAATAAGTCAGTTTAATGTTTGATATGATAAATGCAAGCAAATTTGTTTGTTTTCCGGTCTGACTTAGGGCTTGATGTGACCAGCTGGTTGATTTAATCAGGCCTTTCCAACCACCTATCTAACACAAGTAGGGGTTAAAGTGGTGTGTTGGAATTTTAGTAGTATAAAACACTCAACCATCATGATCCCATCCATCACAGATCGCCACCCGCAACAAACAGTTGGCTCCATTGGGGGATCTTTAGCCTCTGCAGAAGTGCAATCAGCGTCTTTTGAAGCCCTGCCAATAGATGAATGTGTCTCAGAAATTGGGAAATCTCTAAATTTGCATGGGTATTTAAATTGGGAGGTCCCAAGGGTGAGGTAAGACCATCTCTGAAGGATCACATGATCAGAATTGACCAATCAGATTTAATTATGATTGGTGAGGAGAAATTTGGCAGAAAACTTTATTTATTCAGGCATACAGCAATTGCCAACCAGTTAGCGTGTCAGGGTCAGTCACCAGTTCTAGTGAATCAGGAGTCTGTCACCCCCATTGTCACCAATCGCCAAAAAGGGTCATCAAAGTACAGTCATTAAAAGAAGTTGTCAGACTCCTCAATACAATTACTTTGCAAGGCAGAAGTACAAAGAAATTATCTGAACCAGTGTTTCCATGTTTTTGTATCTAATACACTTGCAGTACCAACAGTAGCGAATATTGTCAACATCAAATTAAACCAACTTGTCATTATTTATAAGAGAGTTGACTTATTTCTTGGCAGAAGTTATATATAGCACTGCTTTAATCTAACTAGTACAGTCAGATTCATCTTGTTCCAGAGGTCCACAAGTTTATTAGAGACATCTTTTCTACAATCTAAACAACACAAGAGCTGCAAAAAACCAATAGAAGATTGCCAAATTGTCAGCTGGAACAAAGAAGTAGTGATCTAACCAACCACAAGTAATAACCAGAAGTGATATGACCTTAGGAAGAAGACGTAAACTGGTACTGTACCCCAGGCAGTGGTTTTATAATCTGATTAGACCAGGTAAAACTAACCATCAAGCATTATTATTTCATAATATATTCACTCTAAAAAAAAAAAGAAAAAAAAGAGAGATGTACTCATTTGCTAACATAAAACAGCATGTAGGGTTGCTGAAATGTTCTCAGTCCAACCAAAATGGGATTTTTAAAAAATCAGATGCTTGGTCATTTGGTTAGATTTTGGGAATTTAGGCTGAGAATTTTTCAGCAACTACTTATATATTCATCTATATACAAAATTATTTAATGAGTAAACTAAACTTTTCACAGTCATCTGATTTCTGACAAGAAAATTTCTAAAATATATCCTTTAAATAAGTGATGAAGGTTTTAGAACATTTGTTGCTTGTCTTTTTAGTTCCAATAATGCTTCAACTGTCTATGCTAAATGCTGTCAAAAATACAGCGATTCAATAGACAAGTCCAAGAGAATATTGCCAAGATTCTTGGCAGGACGGAGTTCAAGAGAAATTTTTGGCCAGTTGCCCTATTCATTTTTTGTGAAAAAAAGAAAAATAGCAATCAAGATCTTTTAACTTGTACATGGTTTTGAATGCAGAAAATGTGCCTCATTTCTTTATAACTAACAAACTACACAAAAAGAGTTAAATATTTGTTTGTGCATAACTTGCATAAAAAATGTCAAGAAAATAAGAGAAGACAACATGCATGGCTGTCAATATTACTAGGCATCAAGATTATCAAGATTAGTAAATATACTCCTGTTAGAGCAAAATAACCAGTTATAATATTAGCCATTTTCTTATAAGATTTATTGACCAATCAACCAATGCTACTTTTAGATGAATTTGATAAAATCTTTCTCTTTTAAACATTTTTCAAAAAAATAAGTTTCTCAAGTCCAGCAGCTCTTATCACTCTTTCCAGTACTGATGGTGGCTTTCTTCCTTTTATTATTTGAAACATTGATTCTTTCATTATTTTCTCTTTTAGTTATGTGCTATTCATTTTAGTAGTTGCTGTCTTTGAAAGTCCTTAGATAATGATGTTTCTTTTATTTGGTACAGCTGTTTGTTTGTGATTTTGTTGCACCAGTCCTACTGCCACTTAATCCATAGCTGAGAAGAGAAGAGAAAGATTCATGCCTTTTCATTTGTTTAAAATGAACACAAGAAACTGAGCCAGGATTTGAACTCTAATTCTAATGTTTGCACTAGTAACCCTTACACTACTATATATCCATGCCAAATTAAAGATTAGCAAATATTAATATTTTCAACATGTGTACATATATATATATATATAGAGAGAGAGAGAGATAGATACAGGTATGAGTGTGTGTGTGTGTGTGTGTGTGTATGTGTGTGCCAAAAATGTATCATTCAGCTTCCCAGTCTGAATGTTGACTACCCATAACCAAAACAGGTGCCTTGATTCTCATGAGATTCTTTCCCATATTTTATATGCCAATTCTGACAAGATATCACAAAAGATGAGGGTGCAGGGCTGAGAGAGTAAAGAAAGAAGCAAAAACACAAGCAACAGGGTTGCTTGATTCCCTACCATTTCTTGAGGAACTCTTTGTCTGTCTGTAACATTTCTCTTTGGCCTGAAAATCACCTCCTTAAAGTACAGCTCAACACTCCTAGAAGCCACAAAACACTTTTCCACCAAACTTTAAACTTCAGCAGTTGTACATCATTACATGACTTTAGGATAAAAAAGAAAATATTTTTTGCCAAAGCAAGATTTAGTTTCACTAAGAGACAATGTTAAAATTATTTTTTTTTATTTGTCTATATGTCTAAGATGATGTATTTTAGTTATTTACATCATTCAAACTATTGTGCTCATCTTTATTGCCATATTCACAGCATTTCAGCAGTTATACACTGCAGTATCCTTCAGGCAATATACATTGGAATCTCGAACCAAATCCTTTATTTAGTCCATGGGTAAATTATTCTAATTCAACATGCCATGCCTTTTTTTTTTTGTTTGATATCTCAGGTTCAGTTAATTCCCTTTAGTAACTCAACTCTCCAACTTTTTGTTCCCTGCCAGATATTGAACTCACAATTCTTTAGTTCAAGTCATTTTTGTATTGAGCAAGCAACCATGCGTACTAGTGTAAATATTGTTTTATTGTTTAGTTTATTTTTTGTTTGTTTGTTTTTTTTACATTTTTGCCAGATCATTCTACAACCTTTATCAAGTGACTTGAATATTTATATAAATTCATTACAAAATAACATACACAAAATGTTAGAACCAATGTAAAAAAGAAAAAATAGATATTATGAATAATATCTATTTTCTTGCTTGAATTTATGCCATAGACAAAAATGGATATTTTGGATTACAACATGGAATCCAGAATGCCCTTATTTTGTTTTGCTAAGAAATAATTAAAACATTTTTGTAAATCTAAACAGATTTTTTTATATCATTAAATGAATAAATTGTATCAATAATAAATAATAATAGCCCAAAACTAATATTAAAAATAAAAATTTATATTTTTGTTTCTAAAAAAATCATCAGTTTTATACAGTTGAGCAAAGGACATTTGCACATACCTAATAAGTAAGATGTCTTTTTTCTTTTTCCTTATATTATTTTTTTTTTTTGGGGGGGGGGGGGGGTCTATGGTAAATTTCTTTTATTAATTCTTTGTAACAATATACATATTAAGTTTCACTCATTTCTTAGCAGATCATTATCTAATAATTAACAAAAATATAAATTTAACACAAATATGAAACATGAACAATGAAGTGATTTCAGATCTAGTTACATTTTCCCTTTCTAGTGAACACAAAATTAAAGGCAACTCTCTTCTTCACTTTTTACAAAAATTCACAATTCCATGTGAAATCCTAATTTTGCCGAATAGGAAAAGGATTAAACCCATACTGAATGAAAAAGTCAAAGCTAGATTTTGCAATCCGATGTTAAATTAATTTTCTAACCAATGAAAGGAAGCGATTTGCAAAACTGACAGAAAAGTTAAGCCGATGTTAAAATTGTCTTTGGCTACAAAAACATAAAGTTGAAGCAGTCAGTCAGATTGTAGCAGGGAAATGACACGCTAAAATGTAACACAAGAAATTTCAAGCCTGACCCAGACATAAGGTTCCATCATACATTCATTCTCCTTCTTTCTTGTGTGCTATTTTCCTTTACCTCTTCTTCTCCATCTTCAACATTCTCGCAGTTAACAAAGAAGACGAAAACAACAACATGATACTTCAACTGACTCCTAAAAACTCATGTCCAATGAATACAATTTTCTTTTATTGATTCATCTTCCTTTTCACTTTCTCACCAGCCATAAGAAAAAGAAAGGAACATAAACTTTATTAGTGACCTTTCTACATACACACATTCTGCTACTTACGACTACAATCTCTGGATACACTTAACTTCTTACTACTATTTCTCTTTGAACATTTAACTCCTACAAATTTGTGTTATTCTATTCTGTTAATAAAATTCTAATTTAACATACAAACAAAACATTTTTATTTTTCTACATTGCAACCGTCTGATAATTTTGATAATTTCAATAATCCTACATTGTAGGAATTGTTTGCTATGTTTGTGAATTGGCCTTGTACTAGACATGGCTGACTGCCCCTGTCCCTACTTCAACTTCAATGAATGTTGTAGGGAATTACTTTCTTTTTTAAAAATATAGGAAGATATTTGAGGTTGAATAAGATAAAGTTGTTGTTACACTGAGATGAACAAGATTATTAAAAAGTTACTAAATCAAACACTTAAATGTAAAACAGTTTTTTTTTTTTTAATTTCCTTGGTAAAAGAAAACAGTTTATTAGCTGGAACAAATATTTCAGGATTAATGTAAAAAAAAATGGGATAAGTTTATGCTTTTTAAGAACATATTTCCTATTAAATCAAATGTGTTGGAACAAATTTGTGTGAAATGAATCTGAAAATTGAAAAAAAATGAATGGAAAGGAAAATAAGTATTAATGTTTAACTGCTACCATATTTTCAAATAAATATTTTCATGTTTTTATGACACTCCCAGGTTTTTCTATTTTATAATTAAAAAAAAAAAAGTGGTGGGTAAATAAATCAGCTCTCAATTAACTTGAATTGATTTATTTTCTCTTAAAACAAGTTTCAAAACTGAGTACAAAAAATAAAAATTCTTTCATTTAAAACTTTTTCTTTCTTTTTCTAAACAAAAAATAATTTCAATGTACTCACTGTCCTCCATTTTAATTTTTAGCCATAAATCTAACTGAAGATAGAGTTAAATAAAATACTAAATTTTTATCAACTTGATTACTTCTTTAATGGAATATCATTTGACTATGAAGACTGCTGACATTTGTTTATAGAAACTAAATATTTATAAATTGTAAAACAGACTTGCACTTACTCTCTATTGAGTAGCTCCTTGGTCTTGTATTATTGATTTTTGATTTGTTATTATATTAAATACCAATACAAACCTAACCCAACATTACAAAAATCCACAAGTGTAGAGCACACAATGAGAATCAAATTCATTACTGAAATAATAATATTTGTCTACACTTCTGGGATAAGGTAGTATTTACATTGTTTGGACTGTTGTCCTCATCTTTATTGCCATATTCCTATTCATGATGTTTTGACCGTTGTACACTCCAGCTTTATCACCTGAAGATGGCTAGGGCATACAGCAGTCAAACCATCATGAATAGGAATATGGCAATAAAGATGAGGACATCAGTCCAAACAATGTAAATAATGCAATAATGATCTATGAAACTAGCTTAGTAACTATACTTCACAATGACCTGCCTTCTTCAGCTTCCAGTAAGTAATGTCATTACAACAAACTTGCCGAGTAGACTGTGAAGAAGCAAAATATGATTGACTGCAGAAGTTTGGAAGCCAGAAGAAACTACATGTTCCTAATAGGAAACATAAAAAACACCAGCAGCCTGAATGTTTTCCCTTTGTGAAATATTACATCTAAGACCCTCTTGATTTTCACCCATTCACACTGTTTATTTTATTCATATAATAGCTTCTTTGTGTGGAACAAACAGTAACAGGTATATATTAGTATATAATACCTTTGACAACAAGGCATATTTGGTATTCATTTCTTTAAGCTATACTGATCCATAATTCTATTGTATCAAAGTGTTAGTACATCACTGATGAACTCATGCCTATAACTGGAAATATTCTCTTTCCAATCATCCCCATTACTCCCAACAAAAGTTGCAGTCTATAAAATTAGCTTGTTAACCATTACACCAGTGAAAGAGAGAACTATAATTATTGATGATCTAATCTAGTTGGAATTAATGCAAAACACTTGCCCCTCCCCAATTTATAGGCAGGAGCACATAAATGCATGCTTGTTTTTTTTTGTTTTTTTACCCTAGCCAATATAATAGGCTGGTTCTGATCTTGATCTTGAAGTCAATATGCCATGTTCGTTTGTCTGAACTTGCTTTTGTGTGTCAACCCCAATTCTTAGCTTGTGAACTTTTTGAAATGCTACTGTTGCTTTGCCTTATTACTGTTAATTTGCCTTACATATATTATTTGCTTGCTTTTTTATTATGCTTTGCAATGTTCTTTTCTTTTTCTTGTAGACTTTGTCAATTCTGTTTGACAGACAGTTCAGTTAATTATTTTGCATTTAACCATGATTACTCACTCCACAGGTTATGAACCCAAAAACAGAATGTTTTAAATGGTAAACAAAAAAAAAAAAACACACACACGAGCATATATATCATTTTTATTGCCCAAAGCAAACACACACACACACACACACACACATGCACATGAATTGGGAGTCAAATACAGATCAAATATGGATTGGAATCCAACAGAATGATAAGATAACGAACAAATAGAAAACATTTATCAGTCTAAAATAGGTAACTCTACTCAATTGCTGAAAAAAAAACAACATAGCATGATGTTAAAAGGGCTCAAACTTAATAAAAACAAAGTTTTATCATCAAAATGTTTCTGTTATTATTAAGAGGAAAGATCAAATTTTGTTGTCATTATTTTTTACAAAAATTCTAATCCTTTCTAACATGATCCAAATTTCAATTAAAATTTCTTTTTTTGTTTTCCATCAGTGATTCATGCTATGTTTACATAATGTGACTATTAAGCAAAATGTAATATTATGCAAGTTATTTTTAATGAAACTTTCAGGACTTATTCATAAATTAATTAAATTATTTATGCAATTATTACTTTTTTTAAATCTTTGTAAAAAATATTTTTCTTTACATCTGTTACTCCCCACCCCACTTCAATTAATTGCATAAAACTTCTAGAAATATATTATCTATACCAATTTTTTATTTTTTAGTTAAATGCAGGACTCATTGGGGAATGTCAACCATGTTCTTTTTTTTAAATTACGAGACCATTTTTCTGAAAATCTGCTCCGAATAATAAAATCAAAAATGCATTAAAACTACACTATATTTAATGTGAATAAACTTTTAACTAATTCTATAAATAATATAATTTTAGGATATCATATTCTGAAGAAAAAAATTTCAATGAATAATGAATTTTTATAAGAATTGTTTCCATTTTTTCTTTGCTAATTAAAGTTTCAAACAATTTTTTTAATTTATTCCAGTTACTCAGTGTCTTTGTAAAAAATATTTTTCTTTACATCTGTTATTCCCCCCCACTTCAATTAATTGCATAAAACTTCTAGAAATATATTATCTATACCAATTGTTTATTTATTTTTTCATTAAAAATAAACTTTATTTACAAATCAAAAATTAATAAGCCTAATACAAATCATTTAGAATTAAGATTTTTAAAATAATTTCTAAATTTTTTTTTATTATGTTAAACTGCACATTTTCTTTTACTATGGAAACTTATAAGTGACTTATCATTAAAAGGTCACATGTTTTAAGGGTTGCTCCCCTTACGAAATATTAAACTGTGTTATGTCAACCTTTGGTCACCATACTTCCAGATTAATTGATAGGTATGTAACCCTTTTTTCACATGACTGGTATTAATTTTAAGTGATTTTTTTAAGATGAGAAGAGATTTCTCTAAAATTGGAGAATATAATTATTTTTGTTGGGAAAAGTAGTTGAAATTTTAACAAGTGGAAAAACCTAGGTGTGAAGTATACTGAGAACAAAATTATTTTAAAAGAAATCAAAGTGATTCTCGTCAAAATATATGTCAATGAGTTTTGATGATGTGTGACCCTAGGTCAAGATGTGGCCTTTGTAGAAGTCAAGGTAACTTACTGGGAACATCATGGCTGCCTTGTAAACTATCATAGCCTCCTCACAATGGTTGGTGTCATGGCCTCATGTTGGTAAAAGTTAGACCTGGATAACCTCTTTTATCAACATGAGAAGGCCATGACACCCACCATTGCGAAGAGGCTATGATAGTTTACAGTTGGAGCGCCGATACGCTCCAATAGAGAGTGAGGCAGCAACAATTGCGTGGGCATTGGGTAAATGCCGCATGTTTATCCTCGTTTGCACAAATGTGATTGTGGTCACAGATCATGAACCATTAAAGGGAGTGTTTGGCAACCGAGATCTAACCAAGTTTCAAAATCCTCGGTTATTCAGACTAAAAGAAAAAACCCTCCAGTATCATTACACAATTCAACATTGCCCAGGAAAATGGCACTGACGCAATTTCCTGCAACCCGGTAAACATGATACAAATTCTCCTCAATACATTCTCAGACCAGCCCTCTCAATCAGACATTCAAAAATCAGATCACATGAGTAATGTGATTGAATCAACTGCCCTGATATCAGTGTCAGGAAACAATGACAAAGTAACAGTCACATCACCAGAAACCATCTGTGCAGCTGAACAGTGGGATTCACAATATACGACACTCATAGACACAGTGCAGAAAGGATTCCCTAGAACACATAACCTTACTGCACCTGAGATTCACGAGTACTGGGAGGTGCGTCATCATCTCAGCACTGACAATGCGCTCGTGCTAATGGACCAAAGGATTGTCATCCCAACTTCCCAGTGACGGAAGATATTGCAATATTCAGCACATAAGGGAGTGGTCAGCATGAAAGCCCATGCCAACGAATCCGTATACTGGCCTGGGATGAATGCTTCTATCCCCAACTACATGGCTAACTGCCTTACATGCTCGAGAATGGCACCAACCCAACCCCATGAACCGATTTCCCTAACACCATCACCGAAAATTCCTTTTCAACAGATTATCATGGACCTTTTCCATGTCAGATCCTTAACATATCTGGCTTGCGCAAACAGGCTTACCAGATGGTTCATTATATACCATATTAAACCAGGACAAGCAGTCGCCTCCAGAGTAATATCTATCTGCAGGGAAATTTTCTAAACCTACGGCACACCAGAGAAGCTTAGCACGGCTGGTGGACCCCACTTCACAGCATACTCTTTTGACCTGTTCTTTAAACCCTTGGCCGTTAGGCACAGAGTGTTTTCAGTAGCATACCCACAATCAAATGGACGAGTGAAATTAGCTGTCAAAACTGCAAAGCGGCTGATAAATAATTGCACAGGACCCCAAGGATCCCTAGACAATGATATGGCAGCTCGAGCAATTCTCCAGTACCGCAATACCCACAATCCAAGGTATTGGCCTATCACCCGCACAACTCTTGCTCCACCGACAACTCCAAGACTTCGTCCTATCACATCCCCACTTATACAAACCACATCCTGAGTGGATAGCTGCAGCTTGAAGATGTGAAATGGCCCTGTCCAAGCACAATGCACACATTGTTGAAAGATACAACTGCACTGCACACACCCTGCAGCCACTTCATGAGGGTGACCCAGGCTCCATACAAGACCCGAACAGCCATTGATAAAATTAAATGGGTCAAGTGGTCGAGAGACTTCCCAACCATCAATACTGGATTAAAGTTGCTGGATCAGGCAGAATAACCACGCGGAAACGCAGGTTCCTGAAAAGGTTAGGAACACCAGCAATCCCATCCCATATCCCAAGTGCATTGCCTGCCCCACAAATTATCCCACCAAGTGAGCCTGTATTGCCTACCACCCCACCATCAATACCAACGCCTATTAAGAAAATACCTAGAGCACTATTCAGGCTACTCCCATGCAACCGGCCAGGGCCATATGGAACTGGTACCTCCTCGACGGCCACTACCCCAACGTGGCAAGAAGGGGAAAGAGATGTAGAAGTCAAGGTAACTTACCAGGAATATCATGGCTGCCTTGTAAACTATCATAGCCTCCTCGCAATGGTGGGTGTCATGGCCTCCTCATGTTGGTAAAAGTTAGACCTGAATAACCTTTTTTATCAAACATCTAGACAATAGCAAGCCAGCAAATTTAGCTAATAGCAGGCTAGCAAATGGATTGCCCCACTCTGGGCAATGGACTGGCCTATTCTGCAATAAACAGACTCAACTCTCTTTCTGGGGTTTTTTTTTTTTTTTTATAAGCGTTTCACCCCGAGCAAGGCATGTCACTGCCACTACTGTGCAGGGGGCTACGTAGAGAGGAGAAAGGCTGGTTAAATATAGGACATAACAGAGGGTGGGTGATAGGCGGGTGAGGATACCGAGAATGAGGGTTGGATAGATGAGAGTGTTGTGAGAATAGTTGGGAGTTAGTGTGATAGGAGGTGTCTATTGACCCTACATTTAAACACCTGGAGATTGTAACTGTCGGGAAAGCAGACTTGTGGAAGGGAGTTCCACAGGCGGGAAGCGCGAGAAAAGAAGCTGTTGGAGTAGAATTTACGGTTACATCGTATTTGTTTAACTGTAAAAGGGGTGGGACCTAGTTGCTAATCTAGTATCTCGTGTAAATTCGTGCTTGGGCGGCACCAGTGATCTAAGCTCATCGGAGCAGAAGCCATGAAAGTACTTGTAGAAGAGGCACAGGGAAGCTACATCACGCCGGTGTGAGAGCGGCTGCAGCCGGTCTGCCAAGTTAGTATCAACCACGTTACAGATCCTCCTTTGTATTTTGTCAAGAAGCCCAAGGAGAGCAGCAGGGGCACCCGACCAGATATGGCAGCAATATTCAATACACGGGCGGATGGTAGATTTGTATATGTGCAGAATAGTTTCAGGTGGGAAAAATTTCCGGGCCCTGCACAGAGAGCCGACTTTCATAGCAGCAGATTTGGCAATGGATTCAATATAGTCATTCCATTTGAGGTCCGCCGAGAGTGTAAGGCCAAGGAGGCGTAGTATTTTACTCTCTGTGAGGCTAGCCTGTCCCATGCTAATGGGAGGTAGATGCGATAGTCTATGGTGGTTAGTTGATAACAGCTTTGTTTTGGAGGCATTGAAATTTACCAACCATTTCCTACCCCAGGTCACTACGGATTGGAGGTCCCTTTCCAGTGCGGCAGCGAGGTTCACTTTGTCGTCCAGACCTGGTTTCTGATCGATGCGGGAGTAGATTGTTGTGTCGTCGGCATACATGCCAACTTGGGATCTAATGGTGTCGGGGAGATCATTAATGTAGATCAGAAATAGCGTGGGACCTAGGATAGAACCTTGAGGGACGCCCGCGTTCGTCTGGTAGTTTTGGGAGGCATGCCCATTTAATACCACCTTTGTCGCTGACACCGTTGAACTACCTATTCATCAGCCTTGACAATTTCCTGTGTACTGGATTATCAGGACTGTTGATAAGAGCCTGCAGATTAATAGAAGGGGTGTGTTTTCTCCCTTTCTATTGGAAGTCAAAATGATTAAATGTAATTGTTTTCATTTTGAGTTGGTAAGATTTATACAGTGAGGGAAATAGAAACCTTATGCACCTCTTTCCCAGCCCAATCAAGGTGTTTGTTTAACAAAATCAGTATGCAAGATAAGATTAGTCAGTTGGCACCCAGGTCTTTGAGAGACAGGTTGGAAAGAGATTTGAAAGGTGGATGGAACAATACAGTCAGACTGAAAACTCACCTGCTGCTAGAAATAAAAGGAAGATGATCTTAGAGAGATACTGCAAATTCAACTAACTGGAAGTTGAATAAACAACCATCCTGTCGAAATAATACATGAATATTGCTGTGCTGGTATTTACCAGCCAACTGATATTTCTTTTTTGTCACTTATTTTGACTTGCTTGTATTATTGTAATTATTCGATATATATAAAAATATATTAATCTACACAATGTCATTGCAGTCTTAAATCTGGTTTTCATCATATCCCTCACATGCCTCGACCAGCCTTGTCAAGTGGTAATAAGTGGTTCTGCTTTGGCTAATCTGAGATCCACAACAGAGTGTGAGCAGAATTGGCCAAAAGTCAGGGAGGTTGACTGGACGCAGCCAAGGGTCATGTTATAGGTGCTGTCATTGCAGACTTGAAAGGTTAATAACCTAGACTTTTGTGATTAAGAAATACTTTTATTCTAAATTTCATGCCATAAACAAGTAATAAATCAGATTAATTTAACTTTAAATTTGATAATTTTCCAAAAATAACGAGTGAGAGATGTATATTTTATTTTTGCAATGTTTTTAAACTGAGAATTAACTTTTGTTTACAAAGATGTCAATTGCTCAAAAATGGCTGAAAAATTGAAAATTAAAAAAAATTGGAAAATCCTACATTCCAATGAATATAATTTCTGTCTGAAATACACCCGAGTATTTTGCTTAGTGTAAATTTAATCATTTAGCTTTCAATTAAGCTAAAATTTAAAGTTTAAAGAAAAAGTTTTTATTTTTAAAAATTCAACTTAAATCTTAGGTATCAAAAATGGAGGAGAGGTCAGTCAGTTAAGTGCCATACGTGATACACGCTTGGACAATCATGTCTCGAGAGAGACACGACTGACTGGGCAGAAGATTATTCCGCAGTAGGTTACCATTGCTTTCTGCAGTAGACTGGTTGCCGACCAAGGCTATAGAACCCAATCTGTCCTGTTATTTAACCCATAACTGGAAGGAAGAGACGGATTAATACCTTTCCCAAGGGTATTTGCGCATAAGTGAATACACTGGATTAATCTGGAATTCGAACTCAGCTCCCCGGTTTCTCGTTCCGAGCCGATATCCACTGTACCACAACGCACATTCGATATCCACTGTACCACAACACACGAGGAGAGGTACCTAGTCTAAAATGTCTCACTTTTATTAAAGCTTCATCAAAAAATGATATAGGATGAAAAAAAGAAAAGGTTTCTGGTATTTTTATTTACACCATTTTTCCATCAGATTTTTAGTTTCATTAACAGTTTTGATTAGTGCAGCTAACGCTAAATTAAGATTGCTAATCAAGAGTTTTCTCTATTTGCCTATTTCTCATAAGTGCAAGTTAAACATTTAAGGCTAGGTCAAAACCCAGAAACGAATAGTGAATTTCAAATGAGACATACTCTTCCTCCATGAAAAGTGGTGCTATAAATCTTTCATCTGTTCCCTATTTGATCATGTACCACAGAATAACTACCAAGCAAAATAAACAGGAGCCACCCCTCACAGACTCTTGGTCTCATTAAATATTCTCACATCTTACAGACAACATTCTTTTATTCATAAGTTCATAATCATTGCAGCAGACTTAATTCAATACAGAATTCTTAATTTAAGTCAAAAGAGACTCTTTATTTGATCCATTTTTCCCCAGGGTTCTTTTAAATATAAATTAATGATAATTTTCAAATTAATAGTTACTGTAGTGGAGTATAAATACTCTCAGCCTATTTCTTGCCTTCAGATATCATTTTATTAAATTATTTCAGATAGAGACTTCTAAGTTCAACACCTTTGCTTTTTTGGTACTGACTGGTTTTAGATGTACACAGTTAATATTCTACAAATATTGGACCAAAAAATCTCAACAATTTTTGTTTTGATCACAGGATCTATGAGGAAGATAAAGAAATGACACCATGTTGATGGCAGATGCAGAAAGAACAATGTAGAAACTCCAACACAAGGTAATAAAGGAAAGCAAGAAGAAAGAACTAATCATCAATTGTAAGAAGACAGAATGTATTGTCATTATCAAAAGAGACAGCCCAAGATGCAAACTACAAATTAGAAATGTCAGAATCAAGTTAGTATGAAAATTTAAATATCTAGGAAAAATTATAACAGATGAGGGAAAATAATTCTAAAGGTGCATTCGAATAGCAAAAGATGATATCCAAAAGATAAAGGTATTAAGAATTAGGAATGATTTATTTGTTTTATTTTTTATGGTTTATCAACCCTTAGTGGGTTATTTAATGCTGAAATGTATTTCAGACTGTAGAAGATTGCTTACAGTAGCCAGTGTTCCCAAGCAGTCAACCATTCAATTACTAACCTGGTTCAAGGCATCAATGATCAAAAAGTGAACCAGTCTTTTCAGTACAATTAGCAGGTTAAAATATTGCTAAAATACATGTAATATCAATCCTCCTGTATGGCAGTGAATACTAAACAGTTTCCTCATCAGATGAAAGAAGAAACTTAAGAAACATATAGTTCTACAGAAGAATGCTGAAAGCATCATAAATGGAACAAAATAGTTTTACTTAGAATCAGAAAGAGACAGTTGATATTTCTAGGATATAGAATGAGGAAAAAGAGCTTAGAGAATTTGATACTGACAGGAGGAGTAGAGGGAAACATTGAGTAACCTACCAAATGAACTTGTGTAAATATATGGTAGAACAGGGACTAGGGGGGAGATACAAAGGGTGACAAACATTGCTTTGTGCTACTAGTGATAGAAAGTTGTAAAGACATATAATCGGCCACATCCTAAAAGGATACCTACAAGAAGAATCCATAACAAAAAGAGATGCAAGTGGATGCATATTTAACAACATTGAAATTTGAATCACATATTCAGACATATTTTGTGTTCACTTCATATCTTTTCAACCCCCGTTAAAAGTTAAATAGCAGAGAAAATAAGGGCTTCTAGCCTTGATTGTCTAGAGGAACAACTCTTGATTTCAAAATCAAGAAGTAGGCAATGAAAAATAACTCCACTATCTTTTCCAAAGAACACTCATGATAATACATAGTTTATAAATAATAATGTAAAAGAAGCTGTTGAGAATTATGAGCACTTACATTCTAAAAGAAAATACATTTAAAAGCATATCCAAGCTAAAATTAATGGAGAATTTAACTGGAAGGTTTCTAAAGAACTCACAGTACAATGAAATGGTTAAAGATGATTTGCTGAAATACACAAACATTCAAGTATGTTTTTCTAATTCTTAATTCCTGCACATTAATAGTCAAAGAATAGATTGACTGAAAATATTGTGATGAAAGAAAGAAAAAAAAACAACAAAAAATAAGAAAGAAAGAAAGGAAAGGAGGAAATAACGATGACAAACCTTGTAAAAAAATATATGTATGAGAAAAATAAAAAAACCACTGCTTGAACAATGAAACAAGTTACGTTGAAAAAACAATACCAGAAAGTTTATGAATTAACAAAAAATGTCTTATTCTCCAATATTCAGTAGCTTAAAGGGAGAGACATTATGAACTGACGAGTTTTCAAGAAGTTCTAAGTTATTTCTTGTTTTAACAACCAGGAATTTAATTACTGAAGTCTATATGAGATAAAGAAAATGGAAAAACTTGCACAAAATAAAGCAAGGAAGTAATAAACACAGTTAATTTAAGAACTCTCAAAATTATTTGAGTCTTTCTTGACAAAACAGCTGAAAATGATAGATATTATTGCATTCAGTTTCCATAGAAATTAACAAAATTAGATATCCAAGAGTAGAAATAGATCTTGAGCATAGTCCTACCAGAACACACACACACACACACACACACACATATATATATATATATATATATATAGTGTATTGAGGCAGCAGATAATTTTCTAAACATATTCTGTCAAATATAAGAGACAATGAATGTCTAATATGTTTAATCATGAGCCGTTCTAAACATCATATTTTGGCTTTAATTTCAGGTGAAAATAAAGCTTAGAACCAACCTAATAAAAAATTCTTCAAATGTTGGAGAATTTTTGTCTTTATTTTCACCTGAAATATATATATATATATATCCCAGCTTCATTAAAAAATGACAGATAAGGTATTATGGTTTAAGTTTTTTTATGCAGTTTTTTTTTATGTAATCTTATGATTCTTTTCAGGACATAAATTATATAAAAAAAACTCTCAAAAATCTTTTGCCTGCCTGTACAACTAAGGTCACTTTTTATGACCATGAAGGCCACATTCACACACAAAATAATAGAGTAAGTATGGGAAATCCCCTCAGTTCATATTACTCTAATTTTTACATGTTCTACATAGAAAATACAGTTTTTAATAAATAAAAAAAAATTTAAAAATTGCTATGTAGATATTTTCATTGTCAGCTAAGACAATAAAAACAAAACTTATTGTAGTCTTTAACTACAGATATGAGCTTGGCCAAAAAACTCCCATTCTTAGGTGTACTTGTAAAGTCTTGTAATAATACTTTCATTACTTCACTATATAAAAAAACACACCAGTAAAAATTCTTTCCACCTTAATTTTATTAGTCTACATCTTCTTGGATATAAAATTGATGTTATTAAAATTTCCTCATGAGAGCATACGAGAATTAATCTTCTCACTCGCTTTTCTTCAAAAAACTTCATAACTTGAAACAAACACTTGTCATCAACAGATTTCCAAATTATTTGGTTGAGTACCACATTAGACTTTTTCTTTCAAAACTAACCAATAACAATAAACACACAGATAAAAACAATAACTTTAATATTTTTTACCAAAACTAAATGCATAGCAATCATAAATAGGACGAAACATCATTTGAAAACATCATCTAAAAATACTAAACTCTCATTGACTTAAATAAAAAAAATTAAATTATCATACAATATTTAAAACAGCTAACCTCATTGCCATTAAAAACATTTCACCTGCAAGATTTAAACTGCAGCAAACCAATATTTATGAATTTACATGCACTTTGAAAAACTGTGTTCTTGATCCAACCAGTTTCTTAAATAATTATATCAGCCATACAATTACAAATTTGACACAGACTCACACTTCATCTTTCAGAACAGAGCTTAATTTGTTCTCATTTAAACACACAAAGACCTATCAAACCCTATTCATAACATACTTGTTGGCAATACAAATATCATAGCATTATCCACATGCAGAAAAAAGCTAAAAATAATGGAAGCATTATTAATAAAAAAGAAAAACCCAACACCAAGTGCTTATCATGTTCAGAACATAAAACATACACACTACTCTACAAATATACATAACACTACATACATTTTGTGATATGTAAAATAAAATCCATCCTCGATAATGGGTTATCGAGGATGGATTTTTATACTGAGTGCTTTCAGTATAGCTGAAAGCACTCAGATAAACATTTGGATAATTTTTATGTATTTTATGTCCTCAAAAGAAAAAAAAATCATAAGATCACATGAAAAATTACATAAATTTTATCATAATACTTTGTCTGCCATTTTTAATGAAGAGAGAGAGAGAAAAAAACAAAGAGTGTCATGAGATAGGTTCCTAATATCATGTAGAACAAACTCTTGACCAGTTAAATTCAACAGCTTAAGTGGTCAGAAGAACTCTGCACAGATATTAAGCCATAACATCTCAACAGTTGTCCACAGCTCCCTGATATTTGTAGAGTTCTGAATCTTATATTGGAATAAAACTTGCCATCATGTCACATAAATATTCGATTGGGCTCATGTCAGGCAAATATTGTGGTCACACTATCAATTGTAAATCCCTATAATGACCCTCAAGGCAATTCTGGGAAATCTGAACCCAATAAAACAAAACAGTATCATGCTAGAATAATCATGAATGGCTGCAAATTGTTATGAAGGAGTGAAACAATGGCCACCAGTTAATGATATGTTCAGTCAAATCACCAAGCACAACCTAAAAGATATGAGCACACTGGACAGTACCCTCATCAGCTTGTATCATGCCTTATTAACAACAAGGCATCATGAGATCTATACTATACCCAAAACCTAACATCAGCCCAAAACATCTGAAAATATGACTTATCCAACATCACATATTGTCAGTCTTCCAGAACAAGAGATTCACTGTATTTAATGTTGATAACAGGGAAAGCTTGCCTCATGAAAGCTAAAAAACACAGAACTGACCAGATAGACATGCATCTAGTAGCTCCTTCTTTAAGTAGGGGTGTGATTTGTGTCAAGGTTGTATAATTGTTGCCAAAGACAATTCTAGCCAGATGCTTCTGTCTATGATCATTAAAGACCCATATAATGATAAATATCCCGACAATTTCAGAAACAGAATGTTCCATCTGTCTATCATACTGCATTCAAACAAATGTCTCCTTTCCACAAGCAACCTAATCAGTGTTCATATTAAATCACCAGATGTCAATTGATATAGGCCTGGTAATTTACATGCCAATCTATGGTGGCACCACCTACCATTATCTTTACTTACAGCAATTGATGATTTTTGACACATTAGTGTATGGTATAGCAGAGTCATGTTCACAAAGTTACTATAAAACTGGTAAAATTGACGCATAAATTATCTCTGGAAAGGGAGAAGACAAGGATATCGGGTTTTATGAATTAATAAGCAGAAATCTTACACTTCCTCAGATGAAAGGTGAAATTGGATTCAGTTTAAAATTTTCAGTTATCTGCTAATTAAAGAGAAGATATTAAACTTTCTCCTGGGCCACCCCCCCCCAAAAAAAATGAAACTTAAAAAAATAAATAAACCAGCAAGACTTTTTCATAATTATTCTCAGGCAAACAAATAAGCAAACAATTATATATGTTTTCATTTCTTTTAATGCAATAAATGTCTCTGAGTGACCATCTTTGCTATCCAATGATGCATTATAAAATTAGTCCACATCTGTTCCATTCTATCAAACCCTGCTTTACAAAGTACAATCCATAAATTCAATGTATATAAATCCTTTTAAATTAAAAAAAAATGGATGTACACATATAAAGACTATCATTATACAAAACAATTAATATTATAGATGGAAAACTGTAAAACTGCCCATGTAAACAACAATGGAGAATAGCTGCTTAATTGGGTGGCTACTGTCTCCAGTTTGATTCAGATCCGACATGGAGGTCAAACTGGCCCAAGGACAAATGTGTTTGGATATTGTGGCTTTCTTTAACATATACAATCTTGAAAAGTGCTGTTTAGTGAAGATGTCGCGCACCATTTTTTTGTAATTGCTGGTCACCACTTTCACCACTTCAAATAAATCATTAGCATTAATCGTCAAACAGTTTTCAATGTTAATATGGCTACTGATAATATAATGAATACTATTAATATTATACCTATTTCACCATCATGTTACATACTTTTTAAATAAAAAAAATGACGCGTCTCTTCAGGAGATAAGCAATCATGGCTCCCAAAACTTCTATTTCTTTAATAACTTTGTATCGCCACGAATGTCCTTGAGAAAGATAGGGGAGTGATTTCTAGTTACCTTTCCATGGTTTAGAATTCAGAGTTGTTTTCCTTCTAGACTAGTTGCCACAGAAAAATAAAGAGTCTAGTCTACCATGTTATTTAACCCATAGCTAAGGGAAAAAATATGAATTCTTGGTATTCCAAAGAGCATTAATGTGAAGTAAATTCAACAGATTAGGCTGGAACTCAAATGTCTCACTGATTTCACTTTTTATACTGATAACTGTTATGCAACACACTCATCATATTTTACATGTGTTTTTGGTTTTTTTCGACTAAGATTTAAATAACAATAACTAAGTGTCATCATGAGTTCATTTCCTGGATTGGGCAGTGTGTACTTGGATACAGTGGAAATGGCGTAAGCAATAACTGAGCTGTACCAAAGAAAAAATGAGAAGATATTCCGAGACATGCACCATAGAATGAGAACAATCTGCCCTCAAAGATTAAATAAAGTGTTTAGTTTGAAATCTTTGTAAGTTATCTGGTTCAGCATACACCTGATGGAGGCTGGGAGCCACAGCTGAAACACTGTGATAACAACAAAAATTAGGACAATAGTTTGCATGTAAGTAATGATGACACCTCGTCACAAAAATTCAGATATAATATATAGAATTTTCAGACAATTTATTCCACATGAATTCATTTTTAATCAACTATGTTTTTAATGGTTTTTCAGCGTGTTGACAATTGTGCCTTTCAGTTATTTTTGTCCTTCATGTGAATACACTCTATTTTGTGTGTGTGTGTGTGTGTGTGTGTGTGTAAATGCTTTTATCTATTTACATGCTACTATAGGTGAACAAAAGATTTTTTAGTCAAGTTATGGGCAGTAAACACCCGCTTCCCATTAGGTTAACCTGTCACCTATACATACCATTATAAGTGTGAGTAGTACCAGAGATTGCTCATTCTTAACCAAATGCTGGGATCACAGCTTGAGGCTAATAATGAAGATTGACAAAATTTTATGTAATTTATGCATACGATGTGTTCATAAACATATATAAACTAAAACAAATATAATGGCTTCTTCCATTAATTTTAAAGTATCAGGGTTCAACAAAAAGTATCAGGCTCAATATGAATCTAAGATAGATAAACAGATAGAAAGAAAATGAGATAGATAGAAACTGAATGAGGCAGAAAAATAATGAGAAAAAAGAAAGAAAGGGACTAGGAGAGAGAGCAACAGGATTAAATAAACAGAAATAGAATGAGAGGGATCAAAAATAAATAAATAAAAACAAAATGGGAGAAAGACAAAACAGAGAGAAAGAGAATGAGAAAGATAGGAAAAAAATAAGAAGGAAAATGGAAGGGAGAGTAACTAGATTAAATAAACAGAAATAGAATGGGAGGGATACAAACATTAGATAAATAGAAACAAAACAAGATGAATGAAAATAGTACAAGATAGATAGAAAGAAACAGAAAGGACAGGAGATAAGCAGGATTAAATAAACAGAAATAGAATGGAAGAGATACAAACTTAATTAGATAAATAGATAGAGAATGTGATAGATGGAAAAAAAACAAGATAGATAGAAACACAGAAACAGAATTGGAGGGTGAGAAACAAAATGGGATAGACAGAAAGTAAATGCGATAAATTAGGTAGGAAGAGAATGAGATAGAAGAAAGAAAAGAAAAGAAATAACAAAAAAGGTGGGAGGTAAATAGGATTAGATAGAAAGGAAAAAAGGAATAGACAAAGTAAAAGACATGCAATGAAAAGTTATTTTCTATTCTCCTAAATTTATCTGAACTTTATCTTCTCCCCATTGCAGGGAAAGCCTAAAATATACTGACAACATATGTCAGAAGTATTATCTTGTTTTCTTTGGAACAGCCCCAGGTAATTTCTGTTGGTCTAAAAGAGTAAAATGAGTCATTAATGCTTAGCACCACAGCCAGAAGAATGGTAGCAAGACTAGTGAGCTTCCTACTTATTTTCATTAAAAATTTGAAACTTTTATTACCAGGAAATGTATGCTTTTAATTATCAGGTAATTAATTTGGAAATATATGTGTGTAACTTTTAACAATGTTACTTTGGTTGGGTACAAAATTTGTTTTAAACAAACTTTATTACAAACTTTAGAATACAATATCCAGTATAAAAATTTAAGCATCTAATTATTATCTAATATATCTACAATTGAAGAAATCTGTGCATACTTGTACTGAGATTACTGAACAATAAGCTATTGTATAAAGACCAACATGATTATTTCTCTCTATCTTTGAAATTTTTCAAAATAGATTGACCACCCAAGGGCTTAGGATCTGATAACTTATCTGATCCATTTTTAAAACCTGCTGTTTTACATTTAACTTAAACAGAAAGAAATTTGTGTAAATCATTTGCAATGATTGATTTCAATATTCAAAATATGTTGACTATCAAACATAATTTATAGCAAATATATCTATTTAATAAACAAAAAAAATAGCAAGCTGTAATATTTATAATCATTTAGTGTGGTGGGAACTATTAGAAAATACAAAATTTCTTTCTTTTTAAATTTTCAATGCATTTCTATTATAAAATCATATGATAGATTTTTTTAAAATAGAAAATCAACAATGGAATAGTACATTAGTACATTACAAATAAAAAGGCATAAAACTTTATTTAAAGATCCATTCCAATTACTTTTATTCTAGAGCAAATTCCTCTGATATATTATTCTATAATTCATTTTTGTATTAAACCAACACATCTGTTTCTCGATGGAAATGCAAGCCAGTGAAGACAACCATGATTGAGCCATCATGCATCTTAAGAACAGTCAAATTCTGTCCAAATTCGACTGACAATTTTCATTTGAAACTAATTGCAAGGATGATCAAGAACAGATTATGGCTTTCAGCTAAGAAAGCCCAATTTATGGAGTAGCTATAAAATGCTACTGATTGATTTACATTATGAAAGATATATTCATTATACAAATATCTGAGCTCATTTACTAAAGTTTTGTAATCAAACACAGGCTCTTAGCACTAAAGTATCACTATAGTGCATGGATATGCACTATAGTGATGCATATCACTATAGTGATTTCTATGTTACTAGAAAAAAGCTTTTTAAGTAATGTTTTTGCCTTTTCTATTTTTTAAAGCTTATCAAATCTTATTATTGCTTATTTAAGGCTGAAATATTTGGGATGGTTTTTAAGTAAAATAAGTAACATTTTAATTTGTTAAGTATTAAAATAAGAAGTAATTTTGATCAAATAATTTCAGTCTTTTGTTGCTTCTGCAGTTGAAGATTTGCTATCATTTGTCTGTCTGTCTTTATTAGCAGATTCCATATCATGATTATATCTATGCTCTAGAGAACAAGAGTCACCACACACAAACACAAGGTTCTAAAATGTTAGAATGATCCACTTCCCAAAATCTGACCAAATGAACCAATTAGATTTTTAATAGGGAAGGCTTTTTTTTCTGATTTACTTCAGATATAAATGCACAATAATAAAATCATTTAATCAAAGCAGTTGTTTAATTACCATAAACTCATTAATATCTAATTAGAGTTAAAGTTTCTGATCAGACCTGAAATATTCTACAAAAATATATAATAATAATAATAATATCAAGTAAGGCTAATCTAAATTCAGTTCATGATGATCTAAGAATATCATTCAATCAAGTTAATTCAAATGATAAATATCATAAAACCCTTTTTAGACACCTTATATATATATATATGAACTGTTTCTGGGGTTAAACATAGTTAACTGAAAAGATGAGGTATCATATTTTCTATCAAAAGATATGGAAATTACTTCAATACCTTCAAAGTTAGGTCCCAATATGGAATACCACTCGTTCAATGATCAATTACAAAAATAAAAAACTTCAACAAGGTGAAATATACTAAAAATAATGTGAAGTGTTTTGAACTATACAGAAATCTCAAAACTAATGAGGAATCATATACATTTTAACAGATATAATCTGTACACTTTAACTCCCCAAATGAAATTTCCAACAACGTCTGAAGAGTACTTTGAAGAAGAAAGAAAAAAATATAAGTACTTGTATAAAAATGTGCATAATTCATTTGCGTGAATAGAAAGTCCCCAATCTTGGAAAATCATTGGTAACGCAAGCTGAGTTTAAAGTGCTAGTCTTCTGAAATTTCTTTCCAGATGTTACTCTAAATAAGGAACCTTTACTTATTATCCCTTCCATTAGAACTGCTTTCTTTATGTTTTTCCATTTGTTGACAGTTCTTGCAAAACCAGATTTGTGCATCCACTCACCTTCTGACAGAAGGAGGGAAACAGAAGATTTTTCTTGAGTTTGTTTTGCTTCTAACCTGACACCTTTGATGACATATGGGTTTCAAAATTTACTTTGGTTCTCATTTGTGAACATCAAGCAAACAAAAACAGTCTTTTAGGAGGGAGATAAAACAAAAAAGGGAGAAATATTTACCTTTTAGTTACAACCAGGAATCATTTACACATAATTGTTGTTTATCTACAGACTAAATTATAGATGATTGTGACTTTGGCACAGTTTAACAAAAAGAGACAAAAGATTTCGATCTATTTGCCTCTTTTGTTTCAAATACCATACCATTCCACATAGGATTACTTTCTGTTTCTGTTTTTTTTTTTGCTTAGGCACACTTTATAAGGGAGAGCACAAACATTCATGTGGTCAGCTTCATGTCTGAAATAAACAAGTATTTCCCACCAGAGCTAAAGGCCAATGTTCAAGCACAGACCAAAACCAAGATTTCGATTACTGATTTTCAAAGTAAGTATAGTCTGAGAATAGCCATAAAATACAATTATCTTTAACACCTGGCCCTTCAATTACATGATACTCATTACGTTAGCAATATTTTTAAAATAAAGAAAAGATTTTTTTGAATAGACACCTTTACTTGATACCCAAACATAAACCAAATATTTTGAAGATTACAATAGATATAAACAGAGAGAGCACAAGAGCAAGAGACTAAGCTGACTGAGGTAGAGGTAGGTGTAGATATCAAAATAACACTGATAATCAAGCAATGGACAACTCAGTACTTATAGTGTGGACAAAATTATAAGCCATTAAAAGTTTCTCTGAAAATGATATTAGATTAAATGGCAGATACTAACATCTTAATTTCTAACATATTCAGTATATATTTCTCTTGCATTTAATATTTTAAAAGATGTTCAAGAGATAAAAACAAAGTCATTGATGATGTTGAGTATAAACACCAAATGATATTCATATGACGAGAACAAATTTTAAAAAAGACAAAACTATAGTAGTATATACAACATATGTATTTGTGTCAACTGTAAAAAGAAAAGTACAAACAAAAAGCAAGCTAATAAAAGTATTTGAATTCAATTTGCTCAAAATAATTCCATAAAGTAAATGAATATTAGAAAGATGATGAAAAATGCTGCACATAATCAAATGATTAATTGATTGCAGTTGCATTTATTCTTTTGTATTTAGAATTCAAAAAAGAAATTACTGAAATTAATTAAAATTTAATTTCTATAATGATAATATAAAATCAATCATTCAGATATTTAATATGAATCATGTTTTGTTTTGCTAATGTAAACTTTGTGCTTGTGAGGTAAAATTATTTTTCTGCTGATGCTGATTCATCAATGAAACATGCCAAAGTAGAAGTTTTTCTGTCTTATATATATGTACCATTCCATTGGATTCTCATTCAACTTTTATTCAAATAAACAATGGCTGCCAACTCAATTCAACTTAAGAATGACTATTTCTAATACATGAAATTTGTACATGTCAGAAATGCTTAAGTAAAATCTTATACAACTTGCATGACATTGCAAAAACTCTCCCTAACAAAGCCAATTAATCCATAGACAAGCAAAATATCTGGCTTAACCATGTTAAAAAAATGTTACATTAATTAGTGTTACATTCTCCTAGACATTTTCCAGCTGAGAAGAACCTACAAGACAGCAAAGGTTTGAACTTAGTTTTTCTTCTTCTAAATGGATTGCCTTTGCCACAGCTCTAGAACTCCCCCATTATTTATATATATATATATAGAATAAATACATAAATAGTTTATTAAAATAAAATAATAATTACATTAGTATAAAAAAAAAATATATATATATATAGATAGATATATATAATCAATTACAAAAATAAAAAAACTTCAACAAGAACATTAATATTTACTCATTTTCATTTATTAGGTATTAAATTCCATCACTTAGCTTTCTCTATAGTTCACCTTATTTTCACAGCCTTAAAAATATTTCTGAGTGTTCTTCACCTTGGTTGGAACCAGAGTTTCTTTTTATTTTTCAGAAACCTAGAATAATTTTTTTTAACTTCATACCAGAATTTTTTTTCTTTTAAATTTAGAATTTATAGAAGATTTTTTTAAATTTTTTTTATTTAGACTAAATACCAAACTTTTTTTCTTCTTGGAAACTTGTAATTATAAACAGATTTTTATCTTTTTATAATGAATATTAGATTTTATGGTAGATATTAAAGGGTTAAAATTTGTTCTCTCTACAAGCCTGATACAAATAATTTACATAAGATGGTAAGTAAGTAGATACTAGGGTATTAATATACAGTTGTTTTGGAACTTGTTTACAACACATGTTCTTGTAATAAAAATTGTTGATGCTTTTGCCAGCAGATAATAACCGCAATAAAAAAAATTTGCTTTGTGAAATGTAAACCCATTTTCCTTTCATCTTTTCCAGCCCTGATTTGAGTTAAGACCAAGAAAATCCATGATACAAAACTGTAATAGTAAACAACACTGGTATTGTGAACATGGTCCTGAAGGAGATCCATACATTGAAAACCAGTAGACAATTCTAACACCAGTATTTGATATATTCAACTAGTGTATATCCTATCATCATAATTTGGTTTCACAAAGATTTAAGACTGGAAATAACATTTATTAAAGGTCTGCCAATGGTCAACAACAGCCAAAGAATACAAAGAAATTTTTCCAGTAACAGCTGTAGAAGATCTGGCAATGGAAAGGAACCCTGGTTGTATGATAATACTACTTTCCTTATATTTCTAACTGAATGTTTGCAGTTGCCTGAAAAAATTTTTATCACCTTGTTGGTAGCTTCTGTTGATTATTTGCACAAGTTAATTCCACAAGGAATAAATGCCACTTTTCAAGAAGATCCTCATTTCTTCTTTGGTGCTTCACTGCACTATCAACCAAAGACTCACTCAGCTAACTTAAGGTTTATTTTGCAACCTATCAGTCTAGAAGCACCTCCACATATCTAGGTCTTCCATTCAAGTAACTAGCAAGATTAAATCCATTGCCAGCTTACTACACCTGTCATGTTCTTACAGCACCTAGCATTTCCCAGTGGTCACTCATCTAAATACTAAGCACTGCTTAATAAGACATCACATTAAAAAAGTTTCTCATTTGATCACTGTAGTTAAACATCCAGACCCCAACTTGAATCAGAATATTTAAAGCCAATACCAAATGGCCTACCGAGTTCAGATAAGCCTTTTCTACTTTTCTTCTGGAGGGTACTTGCTGATATGAAGATTTTAGATGTCACTACAATGCAAATTGAGAATAATTCAAATACAGCACTAATTGAAGTCTTCAAGGCGGCATAAATGTCACTTGTATGTAATCCTACATTCAAATATGTAAGCAGATATTATCCTGCTGAAATAGTACATTGCCTTCTTGTACAGAAGAAATCCACCTACATTAAAAAAGACATATGTGAAAGAGGTATGTGTTTGTTGATGTCATTGGCTCTATGATGCAAAGAAAAACTGCAGCAGATTCATTCCATCAGATATTGCAGAAAACAGTTGATGGGATAGCCAGTAAGTGCTGCCTATGGACTTGACTGAATAAATAAAAAAGTACTGCTTATGGATCACTGTACTTGCTTTTGAATGCATAAAGTCAATGGTAGTTAACAAGTTGGGAGGCAAAATACACTGATTGCAGGAAGACTGAGTGAATTTTTGACCATTTGTTTTATTTTTACTACAAACCATTTTTGGCCATCAGGACAAAGCTTCAAAACTCATCCCAGAATTTGACAGTTCAACTACAGGACTATCAGTAGTCGAATGGATTGAGAAAGTTGAGCTGGTGTACAATTTCTGGGAGGTGAAAAGAGAGAACAGTGTAAAACTATTTTTGGTGCTGAAAAAAGGGAAAAGAAGAGAGGCATTAATTTTTTCTTTCTTTCTTTCTTCTCTAGAGCTATGCAAGAGATGTGTTTAAATCACAAGTGAGCTAGATAACATTTTTTATGACTCTTGAATGCTGGCAAAGATTTTATTGCAAAAGTCGGAAATCTGTTTTTACTAAAAATGAATTTCCCCGTTATTGAAAAATTTAATGACCCTTGATAGAAGTGATACCCATTTAATGAACAGGACATGGCAGATTTTATGACCCTAGTGACAGCCACCTCCTGCTGAGAGAGACAAAAAATTCCCAGAAATAAAGTCTCTTCGTCTTTTGTTGAATTTTGCGATGCTGCAAATTAAAAGAGAAACATGATTTTCTTTTCAACCAAAGATAGATAATTTCTTATAGCAGTTGAAATTATAAAAACACAGACGCAAATCGACCCCACACACACTAAAAGTGGAAAAGAGAAAAGAACAACAATTAAAATTTGACTGTTGGGCTGAAATATGCCCTTTGGGTTGTGCTGAGACAGGGTTGATCAGATGACCAATGAAAGGCGCCCCAGTGGATTTTAGGGGGAAAGTGGAAGGAATGTTCACACTTCTCGAACCATAGCACTCACACAGGAAAGAGGGAGATGAGGTTGATCAAGTGACCAAAAGTAGAATCCCTTATTGATCATTTGAAAATGTTAAGTGTATACAAAAGTGCACTACAACCACCCCAAGAATCAGCATAAACAGATGAGTCTGTTGAGAGAGAGTAGAGTTGAGTACCATAGAGTTGGACTGGTATGGAAAAAGTATTTGTATTACATCCTGTAGAAGACGTGGGTTGGAATTATGGTTGTCTGCATGCAAGAGTGATAAACTCTAACCAAATACTGTACCGAACAGAATGTACATATATAAAATAAGTCTTTCACAAAGACTTCTTTTTTTGTTTTTTTTTGTTTTTTGTTTTTTTTTTTTGGGGGGGGGGGGGGGGTCGTGGCTCCCAGCTCTGTCTGGATCATCAATACAGCAGATTTTTGGTGACTTTCAACCTAGACCAACTTTGTGATCAATCAAGCACAAAATGGGCAGAGCCCAGTTTAGAATTAAATGATTGACTATTAATTGGCTGCTAGATTTTGGCTGTCAACACAAAGAACCAATAGTGTAGTTCACAACAGAGTCTTTTAATGGTGCATTTACTGTATGCTAACAGCGAAGTAATGAAGAAAGTATGCCTTCCTTGAGGCTTTTGTAATGAACACCTTTATAGCCTACATATGGTTTAATGTTCAGTGCTTAGATGAAGTTAAATGACAAATGTATCTGGCTGCTGAGTTTTGCAAGCTATCCCACTTGTTTGCATGTACATTCTTGGCTGGATTACCAACTCATGTAAAGCAACTCCTCTACGTATCTTCCCACATGGAGACAATAACATTAAACCAAATAGCTTAGCCAAGAGCAATCATGAAAGATGAAACCTCAGTAGATGAACTAGTTGTAGCTTCTGCACACCCAGTGCATAATGCTGGAGGATCATCCCACATATAGGATCACCCAGAAAAAATTACATCATGGGCACAATCAACTGGCTGTGAGAGACAGTGAGGAGGGGTAAGCAGGTATCATTATCTTCTCCTATGTGCCAAGTTCCTTTCAGGGCATAGGTGATCATGGCCTTCCACATCTTCCTATCCCTTGTAGCTCTTAATATTCCTCCTGTTATCCCACTCAATCCCTGCCCCATCATCCATCTGTTCAAGTCTATCTAGTATTTTATGTGTTGCTTTGCCTTGTCTTTCTTACTCTCTATCCATCCCATGAGCATCAGATTCTCCAAGCCTTCCTTCTTCATTACATGTCTCAAAAACTTCAGCAGTCTTTATAGTTGGAGAAAACGCAAACAACTGCAATGCTATTGGTGTGATCAATGTCAACTAGAATTGCTGAGGAAATACATGAGGGAACAAGGCATAAGCACCAGTTACCTCCCCACAAAAAGATCTAGATATGGTGCTACTCATAACAGTGGTACATGTTGATGGAATAGAGTGTGCAACATTAGTGGACACAGACTGCTCTCACAGTCATGAGCAGGTTAGCATATTGCCTTTGAAGGAAGATGGGGAGTTAAGGTAGAATGGAAAGACTATGAGAATGTTGCAAAAGTGGCAGAGTTCAGCTCAGAGTGAATGGTGTGGATCTAGTTAAGATTGAAACGTTGGTCTTAGAGATAAAACTGCTTGATCTCAATCTTCTCCTGGAAATGGACACATAATAGTGTTGCAGCATCGTAAGGTCAATCGTGGTTGGAGACAAGAAGACACATGAAGAATTATTTTTGAAAAGAATATTAGATCTTCTGAATTTTTTCTTTAACATTTGCTGCAAAAGTAATAAGTATACACATAAATGGCAGCACATAGTGTAACAGTTACAAGTGCTGAAAGTTGAACCAGCAAATTGAATTCATATTCCAGTCGAGTCTGTTGCATTCACTTTCACACCAAGACCTTTGAGGAAAATGTGTGTCCATTTCTTCTATCCTCAACTACAAGTTAAATAGCAAAGCAAATCAGGATCTCTAGCCCTTGGTGGCAGCCAGTCTAGAAGAAGTCTGACATACTATTAAATTAGAACTTCAAGAATCTAAAAGATAAATTTAAAGTTAATAATCAGTTGAATCTGACAAACAAAAATAGATGTTGAGGCTGCTTTTTCATCTTGATTTCACCAAAAGGAAAGCCAACAATGTCTAGTGATATTGTTAGGTATCACTGGATTAGTGCTGATGCTGCTTCTGCCCCCAGTTTATGCCTGACCCCAAAGTCATCATTTTGTACATATTTGTGACAGCATTCACCCTGGGTAGGTTAAGCCAGTTTCTTCCCTAGAAGAGGCTTCATGGAAATTTTTGGCTCCACAAGCTGTTACCAGCTGAATGTGATGCAGAGATTTTCTCTCAGTAGGTTACCAACCAAGACTGTCCTATTTACCCATAGCTGGATTCATACCTTTCCCAAGGGTATTAGCACGTAAGTGAAAGTAATGGATAAAGGTTTTGCTGGTCATGCAGTTTTTATTTATTTGTGGCAGCATGTATTGGAAATTATATATAATTTGTATTGAAAAATTTGGTTTTAAAAAAAAAATCATCATTCTAATGGAGCGAAATGTTACAAAAACACTTTTAGCCTTTGTAAAGAGTTTGTATATAGATTAAACATTTGAGAATATGACCATATATAGAGGCATATTTACTCTGAAGAAGAAATATTTATATAAATAAATGGTAGTAATCAGTGAAATGGATTAAATAATTTCTTCAGTGCACCTGACACTTTCACATCCAAACTTAAAATATTCTAAGTATTTATTGTTGCTAAGTCATTAAAAAAAAGTATTCATGAAAAGAAATATTCATTTAGTGATTTGTTTGTTCTTTTACAGTTTATCAATCATCATTTGTGGGTTATTTAAAACTTATATATATATATATATATATATATATATATATATATATATATATATATATACACACACTTTTCTGCTGCTATAGATTTTTAGAAGAATAAACTGCTCATAAACTGAAGGTAAACAAAAGCAAAACTGCAATAAAAATATTGTGCAGACAGCAGTTAATCTAACCAATTACATTTGTCAACTTTTGTATAAAAAAGCTTTTTTTTTTCATCTTTTTAGAAACAGGAATACTGTAAAAAAAAAAGTGATGAAGTTAAACTCTCTTCAAGCAAATTTGGAAGCCAACCTGTGACAAAAATAAGTTTCATACAAGAATCAAGTTTTTTAGAGTACCATTTTAAATGTTTAAAGCCAGTTTAATCTGAAATGGTTTTCATCTACAATGCAACAACAGGTAAGCCAATTCTCATAATGAAGAAAATTTCAGTATTGATGCTACATTTATGAGGAGTCACAGTTCACATTTAGTAAAAAATGAAAACAACCTAATACCCAACCAAGTTTAGGGTGAGTCAAACCAATTTTCAAAAATACACAAAATCAAAGCAAAAGTCAAAACTCAATTTTGTTGAATAAATTATGTTTTGCATTCCATATTGCTTTAGAAAGATTTGATAGTTTGAGCACAGTTTATAATAAACTAAGTTCAATTTGAAAGAGAAACTTCAAAATGGAATCAATCTACATATTATGTATGTACATTGATAAATCAATAGACTAACAATGAAACAAAGCATTTCATTTATATAGGAAATATATATTTTTCAACATAATCTCAATCACACAGAATGAATATTGTATGAGAAAAATTTCAGATCAAAATTCAGCTATTTGATCCCGTACACATAATGTTCAATTCACAAGATTAAAATTTACTCTTAAATAGCAGGCATCATTAACTGAGGTTTTACTGGCAATCAGTAGATGTTAAAAATGGATGATTTAAACATTTTACAACAGTACAAGTATTGTTCATTAAGGTTTCAATTCCAAATGACTGATTGGCAACTTGAAGATTCATGAGATAACTATTTATAAGCATACATTCATTTCCTGGAGCCTACAAGGAAAAAAGGTTGAGGAACAAACCAAAGATAGTGCCATATCTGCATGCATACTTCTCAAAGAAAAAAATGGTGACAACTTATTGCAAATACATGGAATGCTTCAAGGAGTATCATACTGTTAGAACCTAACATTTGTTATGTCTTCTTTATTTTCTGAAAAGGGATGAATACAATTTCTTAAAAAGATATAGGGTAAAGTCTCAAAAAGCCATAGAATTCACTCCATTCCCTCATAGCCTGCTAACAAAGTTATTTCATTACAAAAACAGCAATTTGGCTGATGAGGTGAATTGCTATTTTCTTCTGGTCTTTTTCAAAATGTAAAATGAGTTAAGATGTCATTTCTATAGCTTTTGTAGAAAATTAAAGCAAAAACAAACAAACAAACAAAAACACTTTTCTATACTTCTGAGATGAGGTAGTATTTACACTTTTTACATTATTCAGACTATTGTCCTCATCTTGGTTGTCATTTTTACAATGTTTCAGCCATTGTACACTCCAGAATTCTTCAGGTGTTAGGAATTTTAAACTAAACACTTTATTCTGATCACTGGATCAGTGATAAAGAAATAACTTTGAGAGTTAGGTTAAAGGGAGATAACTCATGACTACCAGAAGTGGTTTCACACAAGGAATAAGAATAATATACCCCAGTGATCATAATAAAGGGTTTGGTTCAAAATTTCTAGCACCTGAAGAAAGCCAGAGCATAGAACAGCCAAAATATTGTAAAAATGACCACAAAGATGAGGACAGTAATAATGTAAATAGTGTAAAAAAAAAAAACTCTTTAAAAAAATGAATTTGTTTGTTTAAGTAAGCTTGTTGGACATGTACATGATGTGCATGATTTTCCCACCATTTAGGAATGGAGTCAAATCTGACAACAAAGTCAGTGTTAATGTTGAAAGATTTATTTCATATAATATCAAATTGAACTTTATGTTTAATATTCAAGCCAAGTTCTGTTGCAACCAAATTTCATTAAAGTTAGTTATAATCCTAAAACAAGAGGAAAAAGGAGGATGAAATGAATATATTTTCTTGAATTTCATAAGATAAATGGAAAATGAACTGCAAAGAAAAGAATTTATGATGGAGGATATCAGTGATGATATAATCTACAGATGGAAGCTAGAGAATGCATTGCAACATGCTAGTCATCAGAAGACAACAATCATCAATTGCTTATGTGTTATTTAGATCAACAACATGAAATGTTGTTTTGAGTATAATAAATGAAATATGAATCAATGTCAGAAAAGCAAAGAAGTCAACAGAAATAATGATCTATGCAGATACAGTATTTCTTTTAAGATATAGTGCCATTTATTATACAATGAAATACATTCACCACTCACTCATAAAAAGGAGGGCAGGCATCTAAGAATGAAATGTAATTTCCCAAAGTCACTACTCATCTTCTGTTGCAACTAAATTTCTAGTGATTATAATATTGTCCTGCTTAGGTTACTCATTGTGACATTGTTAGAAATACTCTTGACTAACTCCAACTAATTTAAACTCACTTGGAGTTCTTTATTTAAGTGACTAGACTAATTCATTTGGGTTACCAGTGGTATATTATTTACTCCACATCCCAACTTTTAAGATTTCTTTTTATTAGTAAATATTTTATTTTATTTATTAGTATACACCCCACTCCTCTTTCTGGCTAGTTTGTCAACATACTGGGATTTGTATTTTTTATGTTTTGGTTCAACCTCTAGTTTTCCGTATGTTTCCTTTATCTGGAAATTATACTTTTACATCAAACGAATTCTTAGAATGTTGGTACATCAAAAGTATCATACAGTAGTTGCATAGATTTTTCCTTTTTTGCAGGGTTTTCTTCAGTTGACTGCAATGTCTTTGATGCTTCTATTCTTTTCCTTTCACTATGTATATATCATTTTGCCAATTCGTGACATTGTTATGTCATCTTCCCACATTTCTTTTCCGTTTTTATATACTCTGAAAAACACTTTTTCGCCAATCTTGAAAAATTTAGTGTCTTTTTGTTATTTGTTCTTACTTTTTTTTTTTTTACTTGGTTACAGCTTGTTGAAAATCGATTTAATTTTTTTTTTGTGAGCATCAATCTTATCAGCAATGTGCCTGATAGTGTATTGAGATCTGGAATTATCCAGTATACTTTCAAGAATTTTTGTAGGTCTTCTTTGCTCACTTTTCCATTAGATGCTTTTTTCAAAGCTCCCTTAGAAGTGCCCACAAAGCATTCAGCTTGTCTATTTGAACTTGGGTGATAGAACAGGATAGAAATATGTTCAATTGAGAACATTTTATAAAAATCTTCAAATTTGTAAGCAGTGAATTGTATAGCATTATCTGAGACTACAGTATCTGCAATGTCATATAGTTTTGATATTTTTTATGTCTTGTCGCCACTGTTATAACTCACTTTCTAGCAATTATGATATAGGCTACTCACCGTGACATCAGTTAGAAATACTCTTGCCTGAAATCCAACGTGATTTTTTGACTCGCTTGAAGTTCTTTATTTAAGAACTACTTTGTGTCTCCATGGGTATACTATTTACTCCACAACATCTAATCACACATTTACTTTTTATAGAGCCCATAAGTATATTAACTTGGGTTTTCATTGAACCCAATAACTACTGCCTTGTGTCAGATAAACTGCACCATAAAAATTATACATGTATATGGGTGCCTGGCCAAGTAGTTGGATGTTCACTTTTTGACCATGAAACCAGGGTTTAAATCTCACCATGTCGGATTTGTTAGGAAGGTAACTTTTTGATCTGGGGAAGTAATTCCAGCAAGCTGCACCTTTGAAAAATATACCACTGGTTGACAGAAACCTTTTGAGTGAAACTGAGTAGATGTAAGTATTTGAAGGTCATCAATAGCTGTGCTACCCTGAACCTGCAAGTCAGAAACCTTCAGAATTTTTGCACAGTTTATGCTTGATTAGTTAAGAGATGTTTTGCAGGAACCAGAATATCAACACCTTATCAGGCAGGTGGTTATAATGTTAATATAACACACACGTGTGAAGATGAGCTGAAAAATTTTCAGTTCAATCAGTTTTCTAAAAGTAGTATCTAAACATTGTCGGCAGAGAATGGTTACAGTCTGTTTCAGGCTTAAACACAATCTTAAGCAGGAAACAGTCATTATTTAGTATTGAACTCTGTTTACACTATTTACTTATATTTTTGAGATGAAGTATTTTAATTACTTACATTATTTACCATGTTCAGACTGTTGTCCTCATCTTTATTGCTATATTCATGTTTTGGCCATTGCACACTTCAAGGATGTTTTTGTCCTCAGGGACACATGGCCCAGTAAACAAAAGTGTTGGCTAGATCCAGTGACATGACCCAAAGAGTTCTAAGTTCAATACCTGGTTACAGCAATGGTGAACAAAAACTTAAGAGCAATCTACCCAGTTATCGAAATAAAGGGTTCAGTTCAGTTCGAAATTCCAATCACTTGAAGAAGCTCTGTTCACACTGCTTATATTTACAGTGACTTAGATATTGATTTTCTTTACCCCCCATAAATATACCTTAAAACTATAGTTTTTCACACACACACATTCAAAGCTAGAGATTCATTGACCCATCTTCAGAAATAAATTGTTTATTCTGTCTTTCTGCAAAATAAAATTAAACTGGAGATGGTAGTATTTGTTTTCATACCAACTACAAGTAATTTTATCAGTGAGAACCTTTTTTTTCATTTAGGTCAATATTTCTCAACTTTCTTTTGTCCATAACCTCTTTTTTTTTTATATCAAAGAAAACAGTGCCCACAATGTCATTACTGATTTCCAAAAACTGTTTGAGTCAAATGATGCTTTTTAGAATTATAATTTATTCAAAGATCAATATTCAAACAGTTTGAATCAACTAATTAGCGGTCCCAATTCTTCCCTAAAACCCAAAGCATGGTGGGGAGTGATTCAATCCATGTTGAGAATCATTGTTCTTCTTATTTTAAAGATAACAAACAAAAAATAAAGAGATTTATTTTATCTTTTTTATTTTAAATCATTGTGGTCTAATTCTATATTATCCTTAAGTGAAACATACTACCTTTTCCTGATAGTAAAAGGCATCATTACTGCATTAACACATAAGGATTTTTCACTGTACCATTTAACAACCAAGTTATCTTTCTCTTTTCTCTTCAGGTTTTCAGCATCCTGATGTTGTAGCAAATTATTTTCAATGTATGAAACTGGGAAATGATGCTGGAGAGACAGGATGTGGAAGCAACAACAGCTGTTTAATCGAGAGCAACTGATTATAGGCAGGTGTTATAAAGGGAGTGAACTGAAATATTCAAAGTTGCTACTTAGATACTTCTGAAGCACTGGTCATTTATTTATTCTCTACAAGAATACAAAATGTGATGTGCGTGTGTGTGTGTGTGTGTGCATATATATATATATATATATTTATATATATATATATGAGAGAGATGGTAAAGAACCTTTTAGCACATTTTATATTCACTTTTTTATTTCTGAAGATGTTTAACATAAAATATTTTTAAACATTTTTTACCATATATCAATTTTTATTTCAGCAGAGATCTTGGTCAAAGTGGAGAAGTTTTTCACTACCTGCACAAAACTAAAATTTAACACTCTATATCACCATATTATTTTTTTTAATCATTTCACCCTGAGTGAGACAATAAAGCTACTAATATACAAAAGGTTCCGAATGTTAGAAAATGTGAGGAAAAGAAAGTATTATTAAAAAGAGAGAACAATAAAAGAGAGGAATTAAGAAGACAGCGGATAATGACTAACATTACATTTAAATTTCTTAAGATCAATGTTTACTGGAAAACAAAAAGTCAGAAGAGATTTCCACAAGTGAGAAGTGGCAAGAGAAGAAACTGTTAGCATAGAACTAACAATTTTTACTGTAAAATGATGAGACCATTCATAAAGTTTAGGTATCAAAGAGGAAAGCCCATCAGAACAATTACCATGACAATATATATTTAAAAGATACAGGGAAGTTATACTATGGCAGTGGGAAAATGACTTAAACCAAGAAGTAACATGTAACTATATAACATTAATCTATATTAACAAAACTGTGTGTGTGTGTGTGTGTGTGCACTAACACATAGATAACATCAACTCTTCTTAACTATTTTCTTTATAAGGATAAATAGGTTTGTCTATTACTCGGTTCAAACTTCACCCCAGTCTTTTTAACAGAAGTTTATCCCAAGTTTCCTGTTTTGGATTTGGTTTCTTCTAAAATCTTCTCATTCTTTTTCACTCCCACTAGTCCCTTGAATTTTAGTGGTATTATCGCCTTGCTTGGGGTAAAGTGAGATAGATAGATAGGAAAAACAGAATGCATCATCTAATGCAGATTAACCTCTTCATTAACAGATTTAACATTACAGGGCCCGCCATAAGTATATTTTCTCTATTATGTTGAAAAAAATTATATAGTTACTTATGGCAGATCATATATATATTTCTTGCTTCTATGGAAGCATGTGTTAGTAGTGTTAGAATTCACCAAGAGTTTTTGATCAAGCACTCTCATCTGCACACAGATGCTGTATCTGCCTTCTCTGATGAGGAATCAAAAATAGTCACAAATATATAAAGTGTATAGCACATACTACTAGAAGGCTCAATGGTAATAAGAAGTCTGTGTTCATAAATAATGTCTACATTTAAAAAACAATTAACAACTATGACCACAAAGACTTGATCTTGACAATGACTAATCAAGTAGGCAAATTTTAGGAAAGTTCTTATACATGCTTACCACTGATCTAGGTACACATTAATTGACATTTGTGGATCATAAAAGTAACCAACAAGATTGTAATATGAGATCTGGTAAAAAAAAAAAAAAAAAAAAATGGTTACTGAGACATTAAGTTTATAAGTCCCAAAAATTCATACACCGATATCCTCAAAAGAACACATGGCCCAGTGAATAAAAGCGTTGGTTGGATCCAGTGACTTAATCCAAAGAGTTGTAAAATAAATAGCTGGATATACAGTAGAGGTGAACAAAAACTTAGAGAGTTGAGATATCTGGAAAAGGCATGACTATTGGAACAAAATAAAGGGTTCAGTTTGAAATTCCAATCACCTGAAGAAGGTCAAAGCATACGACAACCGAAATGTTGTAAATATAGCAACAAAGAACAACAGTATGAATAATGTAAATCTACATATTTCTATACTGATCCTTTCCAGTTCTCTAATCAGTTTCTTTATGTTAAGATGAAATTCATCAAGGAAAGTGCCATAGCTTTTTTTTTAACCCAAGTACTTTTGGTCTTTTCTAAGATCATTTTAAGGGTAACTTGCAAAGACAAGCTTATAGCAACTGCAATAAAATATGCATTTCATTATGATAGTCATCTTTAAAAATACATGAACACACTCTGTTATAGTGACAGAATTTTTTTTGCAAAATCAACATTTCAATATAAATAGACAATATATTATTCAATGAAGCGTGTTTGAAAGAAGATATGCTGTTTCACTCTCTTTCTTTCTCTCTATATGTACATTTGTGGATCAGAAAAGTAAATCAATTAGTCCGTCGACCAATGATGAAAGAAAATTACCTATTTTACATGTCAAATATTTTCAACAAAATCTTACTTACCAATGCACATGATTCACTAGTGAATATTTATCACTTGAGATGAACATTATACAATGAAAATTTCAAATAATAATTTAGCTTACGTGTTTCAAATAATAATTCAATTTACATGTGAGGCTACAAACTAATTGATTCACTTTTATATGAGTTTATGTATTTCTTTTTATAATACTCTGATAAATAACATTTACAAATTTTGAGAAAATACATTAGGAAAGATTTCTTGAGATCAATTTATTGGAAAAATAAATAATTTTAGAATCTTTGGGTGCATTTCAAAATTTCAATTTAAAAAACTAAAAGGAAGAAATTTGGGCCTCCTATGATTGAATCAATGAACCAAATTTGTTTTTGCTTTGTAAATAATTATTTTTAATCCAATTAATGTAAATATTTACACAGTATTTTCAAAGACAAAAATACATCAGTACATCTGCCCAAAATATCATGACACTTACAGCCAAAATTGAGAGGAAACCTTCTCTTAGTGAATGTCAAAATTAGTCACATTTTTAAAACCCTCCTTTCATGTTATCACCACTTCAAATGCAAATAAACATGTTTAACTTCCTGAATTTGAGATTATCAGAGAGTTTAAGAAAACCACAATTCTTATCTTCTACTAAGATGAATAACTGACTAATGTCAGTTATTCATCTTAGTAGAAGAATTATTTTTCCCAAAATTCTTACAAAATGATGTCTGTAATATCTACAAGTTAAAATTGCACCTTATGATAAACAGTTTAATTTGGAAGTTGGATAAGCATTAGGTTCACTCAAGTTTCAAAATAGAGAATGAAAAGCAATTAGAGATTCTATAAGTTTTATATTTATGAAATAAGAAATCAGTAACATGATCACTGAGGTTTTAAGATAGAATAAACATGCAGCTTAATTTAGTATTTAGCTTGTATTTCAATGATAAAACAGAACATCAATCAGTAAACCACATTCTCCCACACATTCAGCCATTACTTCAATTGTATCTGTTTGATAAAATTATGTACATTCAAAGTATAAATCTAAAACATCATCAAATTATTACCAAGGCAACATATAAAAATAGCAATAATGATACTGAGAATATTTAATTTAGGAGTACCTTGAATGACTTCAAGGAAATGAACCCTGTAGGTTTAAAATAGAACTATCTTCCATCAGATCTTAAAGACTGGTACTATAGAATTACAACTGAAGAGATTTACTAAATAAAAGAAACCACATCACCTGAGGGCTTTCAACAGCAGTAACAAGTAAAATGCATAACACATGAAACTAGAAGAAAAAATAATAATATTGTAGTGATACAGAAGGTGCATACCTCTCTTTCATAAGAAACTTCCTTTCATTTCTTCTTACATTCTGTTTTGCTGTGTAGATATATATGATATATTATTCTCCCAAGTAAGACATGTGCATATATGTATATATAGTTTTATACATTGGTGATATAAAAGTTTCTCAGAGTGCAAAGCATATTTGTCATTCCTTTCCTTTTCAGACATTCTGTTCCCTTTATGAAGCACAGTGTTATTATATCACAGATGTAACAATATCCATAACAGGAGAAAATACAAATGGGAGAATAAATCTTCCTTTTATAGCTCTCTCCTGTTACATTATAATCAAGATGTTGACATGTCACACTACCTTAAACAAAATGTTAGGAAGGAAACTTCCATCTATTAGAAAGAGCAATAACAGTGAGCCTTAGAAGTATATTTTCCTGAAAGATTTTATAAATTTTGCCACTAATGTTAGCTGTTCGGCCAATGAATGCTGAATGTTTCCTGATAAGAAAAAAGCTAATCTCACCATTACAATTAGCATTAAATGGTGAGAAATATATTCTCAGATTCTATTGTAGTGGTATTCACTTGTAGCCTTGGATGTATTTTCTCAATGGCCTAGCAAGAATGACCCAAATAAGATTACAAACAGTATCAGTCTGTTTTAGGGACTCCAGATCTAATTTTGACCTCAGGGTTTACTCCCAATGATTTTTCCCATGAGTGGGTATCACAAGACAGTGAAGATTTGAATTTATAGTTGTCCAAGACTGGTTACCACCCAGTTTCAATTTAAACTGCTATTTAAATTATAGATGTGGCAAGAGAAGGGGAAACTTTGACATTCCCAAGAGCTTCAGTATGAAATAAATACAAACTGTCTCAACTGTAATTTGAACTCTATCTGCAAATTCCATTTTCCATGTTATGACCTCTTTGACTAGCCAGACCTTCTTGACTGACAGTAGAACCAAGCATAAACAAGTTTAAAACACATTCCTGAACAAATAAATTTAATATAAAATAGTAAATAACAAATGAAAAATCTGAAATTCTTTAATTACTTCAAGGTTTCACATTTGGACTAGTTGCTGTAAGGTTTTCAATAAATAGTAATTTTTTAGCTGACTTACCAAAAAACAATATTTTTTTTTCTAATTCCTATTATTAGGAAAAATAAAAATTGTTTTTTTTTGATAAGTCAGCTAAAAAAACAATGAATGAATGAATGGGTTTTATGACACATTGACTCTGATGTAATAGTCATATACTGTCTAACATTTTCAAACAAATTCTTTGAAACAAAAAAGTGCTCCTCTCTTTACCATGGATGAACTTGCTCATCAGTCAATTTCAAAAATATATCTGAGGGCGGACCCTAAAGTAACCCAAAGTTTTTAATGTTCTCAGTTTGGAAAAAAACTGTAAGCTATTTTTTTTTTTTGTCCTCAAATTGTGACACATTCAAATAAATGTTGCTGTTTATTTTTATCCACTTTGAGCAAATGAGGTAAGAATTTTGGAGAAATGTTTAATTTTCATATATTTTCTAAGAAATCATAGGAAATCTAAAATAAAACAAATATCTCATCAATGATGTAATATCTCATTAGTAGTCTATCAATGATCTATTTCATCAAGGATCTAATGACCAAATTCAATGATTGCATGATATATTATTTTAAGATTTTCATAATTTTTGTTTTGGAGATCAACCAGATTATGCTCTATTTTCAAGTGATACTTTATCATGTTTAAAATGCAAATTTTGTCATACTTGTGTTTTACTTAAAGACTTTTTTCTTTTAAAGTTTCTAAGAGATCACAACAGTTTCAGTAACATGCTTCCACAGAAAACACAACTTTGTTCTTTTTATCAGTTATTGTGAAAATTGACATGTTCAAAACAAATTATACATTAATGTATAATGTCAGCTAATTCATACAGATGTGAAACATGGAAATTAACAAAATCACTTGAAAACAAACTCAGAAACACACAAGTATCAATTGAAAGATCTATGTTAGAGATAATTCTAAGAGATAGTAAGTGGTCAGCATGGACCAGGAAACAAAGTAAACAGAAATCAGAAAATTTGGCAAAGAGATGATGTGAAATGGACACACAGCAAAATAGGAAGGATAACAGAAAGAGCAAAAGGTTAGTTGACTGTTGTCTATTGAGTAGCTTATAAAGAAGAAAAAGACCAGACAAAAGTTGGTTAGTTAATTATTTACACATGTGAAACTAGAGACTAGAGCCATTCTTTCATAGGAATTAACCTTGTCAAGTGTTTTTTGATCTGTCGAGGTAATCTGGCTGAAGTGCATTTTACTGAGTAGATAGGTGTTTCACTTGAGGCCTTTTTCTAATTTTTTTTCAGGGCATTTAAGTTTTTTACCAAGTTGTCCATTGGTTTCACAAATGTTTTTTTTTTTTTCATATATATATATATAATAGCTTTTAAAATTTTTAGTTTTTCAATAACTCATATTTTTAATGTGCAACATCATCTACTTTAATGAAAATATTTTATTTAATGCTGATGCTTCTTTGTGTGTGTGTGTGTGTTGCTCCTCAAAAGTTGAAGGAATTTCACCTAAAAATATTAAAAAAGTATTACTTACTGAAATACCCAATTTTCACAGTTTCCTTTCAAAGTAATTACTCTGGGTTATTTGCACAAAGGCAAACAAATGCTACCTGCAAAATCCATGCATCATTTGGTCTGCATGCACTGTATGAATTCCTAAATATTCGTAATTGCAAATCATATATAAAGACACAAAAATAAAGGAAAAACACAAAACAGCAGTAATGTGGTTCGGCAGAAGGATTCTGAGGATACCATGGACCAAACAAGTGAGCAACGACAAGGATTTGGAAAGAATGGGAACAAAATGGAAACTTATATTTAACATCAAGAAAAGACAGTTAAAGTTTCCAGGAGATGTAATGAGAAAGGAGGGCTTGGAGAATCTAATACTCATGGGTCAGATAGAGGAAAAATGAGACAGGGAAAAGCAATACAAGAAATACTTGATGGGCTTGAACTAGTTGATGGAAGAGCAGGGCTTAGGAAAGATATCAAGAAAAAAAAGAATTAAGAGTAGAAGGGTAAGTGAAGGTCCATGATCGCCTACATCCTGAAAGGTCATGGCACACAAAGAAGATGATATAAACACACACAGCATATTTAAATAGCAAAGGTTTTGAATTCTTATATAAGGGTAAAAAAAATATCTAGTTTTTCTATAAATCCAATGACGAGTTTAAAAAAAAAAAAAAAAAGGATACAGGGAACTTTTGCACATGTTAATACATGACAGACATGTATAGTCTTGTCAGAAAGTGCTAACCTTTTAGAATGATATAAAACCCACACCATATTCCCATTAATATTAACAAAGAATTATTTGATGATCAGATAAGGGAAATTTATCTGCATTCCCTACTTGGCCAACTTAAAAATAAATTTATTTTAAATTCACTTTTTACAAATTTATGAAATTCCATTATTCTGAGTAGAATAAAAGTGGGTTTTATAATCCGTCTCTTCCTTCCAGTTATGGGTTAAATAACAGGACAGATTGCCTTGGCTGGCAACCAGTCTACCGCAGAAAGCAATGGCAACCTACTGCGGGATAATCTTCTGCCCAGTCAGTCATGACTCTTTCGAGACATGATCGCCCAAGCGTGTTTCACGTATGGCACTTAACTGACTGACTGATAATTATAAAATCAAAAAGTGTGTGCCTGTGGGGTAACTGCAATTTGCATACAAGTGTATGAAAGCAAACCATATGTACTACTTACTTTCTCCACATTGAGGAAAACATCTGGAAGGTAATATATTCCAATTTTTCTCCTCCAGCAGCTCTGAACAACATGCTTTTCCAGTACAAAGGAAAACTGAGTGCCTACAAAAAATAAATATTAAAGATTTAATAGCAATGTTAAAAATTTAAAACTGTAAATACAAAAAATTTAACCTCTAACCTTCAATCACATTTTATGGTTAGTAAAAAGAAATTTTTTTTTTAATTCTTAACTATTTAGAAAGAAATATAACACTTTATAAATATTTCTGATATTAACAATTAGATTTCTATTGTTTGGTTCAATGGAAAGCTATGTGTGTATATTTAATGTAAATAATGGTTAATATACTATAATCATAAAAGCTAAAAACCGATGCAATGCAATAATTACTATTTTATGATTAAAACATTTGTCTGAATTTTTTAATGAAGAAATAACAGGACAAAAACATGCTCATCAATAGGATGCATAAAATGAAAGAAAAATACTTCAAAAGTTGGAATGAATACATCAGAGAACTTTTCTACACCAAAAAGAGAGAAAAGTACAATACAGAAAAATAAGAAAAAAAAACCATAAATATTAACAGCTGAAGTGAAATCAGCACTGGCTTAATTGAACAGGAACAAATCAGCAAGACCAAAAGGCATTGAACTAGAGATGCTGGCAGCCTTAGATGATTTTGATATTGACAAAATTACAGAAATAATAAATTACATATATAAAAGTGGTGATATATATATATATATGTGAAAAGTGTATGTATATAATTATAAATATCTATATATATATATATATATATATATATATGCAATTTGTTATATATATTATATTGTTTACATATTATATATGCTGGTACTTAATATATATATATATAATGGTTATAATGTAATTTATGTTAGGATATATGATTTATTTTTTTTCACCATAAATATTCCTTATAGTCAATCTAAGGGTAAAAATCCATTTTCACATTTCTAAGAATGAGTTATATACGTCGGTTTCGATCTAGCATTTTTTAAAGATTTTTTTTAATTATTTTAAAATCCAGTGTGATTTCTTCTTTTTTCTTTCCTTCATTTTGTGTATTTTCCCCTTATCAAATTTTTCCTGTTTCTATATAAATTTTAGTATTTTTAATTATTTTAACAATATTTTTTTAAATTAGCATTAATTTTAAAATAATAGTAAGAGTAGTTATTTTTTCAAATTGTATTAAAATTATGGTGCAAATGGTGTCAACATTTATTTCTCGTGATACTGTATTTCCTTTTATTGTACCTCTTTGTTCTTTCTTTTTTTATTCTTGCTTTTCATTCATTTTTTTGTCTGTTTCCCCCTTTTTTCTTACCTTTTAGTCAATCGTCTATCTTTTCTTTATCCTTGTTCTCCTCTTTCTTTGGGTTTTTTTTTTCGAATGAGGGAGAAATTTTCGTAAGTAACTGTTATAAATGTCTATTTTAAGATGGACATATGACCTTCTATGTAAAATTAAATAAAAGAAAAGAAAAATTTTGCGGGGGGGGGGGATATTTTGAGGACCAACTGTTGTACCATTTGGGTCTAACAGCTGCCATAATAACATCAGGATGCGGTGAAATATGTAATACCCATTGTAATAATCTAAAATCCTTTATAAATTATATTACTCTGTTAAATTAAATAAATGAATTTAACATTGAGTTCTCTTGAGTTCATCTCTATTGGAATTTACCTGGATTGTATATCACGCATACTGTTTTATATATATATATATATATATATATATACACACACACACACACACAAAGAATTAATGCATTTATTTTTAATCCAGCATCACTATTACTTCAAACATTATTATAGTGTACACTTCTTATTTGAAAGAGAGATGTCCCATTTTAATTTATTAAACAATGTGTATCATGTATAACAACAACAGAGATCACACCTGCATTATTCTTTGTAGAAAAAACACTACCATTTGATTTGGCCTTTTTTACTGATTAGCCACAAAAAAACTTCTCAGTAAAAAAGGGTTTTATTTTTACCTGAAGGATATATGTAGGCATTCCTCAATTAATGAGTTTTTGATTAGTTCACTAAAATTTCTATATATCAAAATTCGATAAATGCTTACATAATACTTGGTTAGTGCAGTTAAACATTCTTCACTTTAACCATGGTAATTGAAAATTAATTTTTTATACTAACTGAATATGTATGTATGTATGTATTTATATGCATTAGGGGATGTGTGTGTGTGTGTGTAACTAAAAGTTTGTAACTTAGCTGATTGATGTTATTTTCACCATCCCAGTCTGTCAACTCTTCGGGGTTTATCAAGCAATTTACTGCTTATATTTTTTGCTTTTTTATATATACTTATATGTGTAAGCTTTTTTTCATATTGCTTGTGTTTGTGTGTGTGTGTATGTTCTTGTTTGAACATGTAGGATATCATGATCATTTGACATTTTTTTTCTTTTCATTTTTCACTTTATGCTTGCTCTTTAACTTTGTTTTTTTTTTCTTTTTGTTTGATAGTTGCCATTTGTAGTGAATTATAATAATCTCTAGACATGCCACCAGTTTTAATTTTTGTGCATTTTACTTTTATCTTTATTTTTTTAGCTATGAAGTTGTATTTCATTTCTTATATAATTGATATTAATGCTTAAACATGTGTACACTTATATATATCTTCACTAGGCTATTATTTCATTTTCTTATTTGATTTGGTGGTATTGTAAGCATTAAATGTAGAAGATTAAATTTATAAGTAAATTTTATTTTTTATTGTTTGCATTCATGTGCATATGTCTGTATTTATGAGAATGCGGCTGCAATTGCAATGAAAATAAAGTGGTTTTTCGAAGCTCTTGAAAACTGAAACCTTTATGAAATTTTGTTATATGCATAAATTTTTCTTCATATTATTATTATTTATCTGTTTCTCCTTTAATGGTCTTGATTGATTAATCTACTTTTCTTATGATTCATATATCCCTCAGTTGTTGATATAAGCACAATAAAAAAAAAAAATACAATTTCTTAGAAAAACTACATTTTTTTTGTTTTAGTTGTCGATTACGCTCCCACTATCTATAAAATGCTCTTATGGTATGCTTGTTCAAATAGCCAGTGACAACTAAGTCCAGCTCCTGGCATGCTCGTTGTGGTACTGCTTTTACAGACAGGAGAAGGGATGAAAGATGAGTCACTGGCACCTCATAATCAGGGGGCAGGTGGAGCACATCAGCCTGGGAAGGCAGTCCACCTAGTGGAAGGAAAACCCTCATTTCAAACCCCCACTGCCTTGCAGCCATATCCAATCATGGAAAAAGCTTCAGGAGTAAACCTTGAGGTAAAATCCAGAGTCAGAGTCCCCAAAGTAGTTTGCGATTGTATTCAACTAGCTATGTCATCTTCTGCAACAGCACTAGTCCCAAATTGTAATGACCTTGTCATTCCTTTAGTCTAATCAGTGATGTGGAGAGTGGAGGCATGCTACATGGGAAACAGCCTGTCCTCCATATCACATTACCCAAGCTTACATCCGACCACACTGCATTAAAACAATACACCTGGAGAGGTTACTTAGCATCCCACTCCCCCACCATGAACTTCAATCACTAATGCATCATTTCTCTCAGGCCTACAGAGACTTTGGGCTGACCATTAGCTTGAAAAAGACAAACATCCTGGATCAAGGTATTGCAGCACCACCAGTCATCACCATCAATGACTATGAGCTGAATGTGGTCCATCAGTTTACCAACCTTGGCTCAATTATCAGTGACACCTTCTCCCTGGACATAGACCTCAACAAGAAAATTTGGAGGGTAGCCACAGCACTTGCACGCCTCACAACACATGACTGGACCAACTCCAAGTTGACAATGAAGTTTCACCATCCCAGATGGCAGTGTAAAATGCCTGTGTTATCAGCACACTGTTATACGGCAGTGAGACTTGGACCACATACATCAGGCAAGAAAGGTGTCTGAACACCTTCTACATAAGAAGTATCCGCTGCATTTTGGGAATATCATGGCAAGACTAGGTGCCCAACACTGTGGTCCTATCTCATGCGGGTCTACCCACCATGTTCACACTCCTCAAACAGCACAGACTTCAGTGACTAGGCCATGTCCATCGCATACCAGACAGCCACACCTCAAAAGTCCTCCTGTAAGGAAAGATGGCATCTGGAATAAGACCCACTGGGTGGCCACAGCTGTGGAACATAAATGCAGCCACTGCAACAGGGACTGTCACTCCCATATCTGTCAGAGATGTTGATGCTCCAATCAAGCAGACAACGAGGATGCTATCCATAGTCAACCCTGACTGATGGAGGCTTACAACAATGTCTGTATTTATACAGCCATGCATAGACACATGTGCACATATATATACAGATAAACACTTGTATACAGGCAAATATACAATTATATCTATGCTTTGTTATTAATAAACTAGTGTTTAATTGGTAAAATTATTTTTCTATTTTTAGATAGTTATGGTTGATTGAGTTTATAGAATGCTTTCTTTGTTATTTGTATATTAGAAACTTGAATAAGTTTTCAGTGATTTTTCATGAAAAGTAATATTTTATTTATAAAAATTAGTAAGAAACATGTCACTGAAAGTATTTTCCATCACTGGCTACTACTTTTTACAATCTTTCTGGCAGCATTTGAATTCCGCTTTGGAAAAACAATACATCTTTTCAGGTTAACCATGAGTCAACCAAAGTTTTGGCATTTTCATAAGAATAAAATTTCTGTTCAGCCAGACCATGTGCTATCGATAAATATAGCAAGTGGGGTAAAACTTCTCATTTAAGCATTTCCAAGTAGTTTTTTCCCCTATTTCGCAGCATATGGCCTAGTGTGTTCATGTTGCAAAATCACTTTGTCATATCCCTGCTTGTATAGCAGCCATTTTTCTTCAATGCTTGGCTCAAATGCATCAATTGTAGTCAATAGCAATCTCCTGGGATGGTTTCAGTTAGTTGAGCAGCTTATAATAAACTATACCCAGCTATACCATTGCTTTTGAATCATTCCTAATGTTTTCAAATGTTTCGTAACTGTTGTGTGATCAACTCTTCTGATTCTAAAAGCTCACCTTGTGCCTGAATGAGCCTTCATGAAGTAATGCTTCCAATTCTTCATCTTTAAACTTTTTTGGTGCAATAGAGCGTTATATACAACAGCATCATTATTTTTTATGCATCTAAACCAATCTTTGCATGTTGCTTCTGACAGAGCATGGTCTCTGTAAGTCTCAACAAAAATTCTGTGTGTTTCAGCTGCAGATTTCTTTTGAATAAAGTAGTGCAGTAAAATTTATCCACAAATAAACTGTCTTTTGCATGAAATCCAACATATTTAATGCTATGAAAAATGAAGTTGTTTACACTTCAGCAAAATGACATACACTGAATGTCATGCTTGCTTATAGTACTTCCTTATAGATGTGTTACCATATAAAACTATACAGACACAGTTCTGGGAATGCCATCTGTTAGAAAAACACCAAGAACTTATTCAAGGCCATTATATATATATATATATATATATATATATATATATACATACACACACACACACACTGTACTCACAATTGTTAAATAGTGTATATTTATTCAGAAATTTCAAACAGCTCCCATATATATATATATATATATATAGATAGATATATATATATATATATATAATTATCACATGTCGCTGCATGGGATTTTTATTCATTTGAAAATGAAAACCTTTCTTCATTAGAGAAAAAATTCTTATGAATGTTTCCTCTTTCAAAAACCAAAAGACATTTACATGCTTGACCTTCATTAGTGAAAGTTACAAATGGCTTAAAATGCTGACTACATTACTTTCCTCAAAATTTCATAAAATTCAAAATCATTGTACTTAATTATTCATGTGCTTATGTATGAGAGAGTGAATAACAAGTGAGGACAAAACAAAATAAAACTTTAAGAAACATTATTTTCCTTATAAGATTAAACATGTCATTCAGAAAGATTAAACAGTCTGCATTTGGCCAGTGGGTCAGTTTCCCATGACAGGTGTGTCCTGCTATATAACCTATCTTCTTTTAAGTGCCATATGTAATACACACTTAGGTGATCATGCCACTTTCAAGATATGACTGGCTGGGCAGAAGATTTTCCCACAGTATGTTGCCATTTATTTGTGGTAGACTGGTTGCCAAGTCTATAGAATCCAAGCTGTCTTACTATTCAACCCTTAACTGGAGGGAGAAGAGATGGATTCTTACCTTACCCAAAGGTATATACACACATAAGCGAATGCAACAAATTCAACTGAAATTTAAACTTGGCTCCCTGATTTCTCATTCCGAGCCAATATCCATTGCACCACAATGCACATAGCTGAAAAGCAGTTTTCAAAAGCATTAGTTTAAAAGTGAATGCAATAATTACACTCATAATTAATTTAAAAAAACAAAATACTTCAAAATAAAATATTTAGTCGAAAAAAAAATGTGTGTGGGTGTATGAATATATGTGAACCTATATTCAACTACATAGAGAAAATTTCCACCCCCAAACTGATAACTTAATAAAAATAATGAAAACGTTTCCAGTATGCAAATGACGGAACCCTTCTGTAAGCCAATATTCAACCTTGACTATGCTAAACCTTTTAATGAATATTGCAATTTGTGGAAGAGAACATTAGATATTCATACTTAAGAGATGCAATCTTATTTTTGATCTTCATCACGTAGTCTGCTTATCTTCTACAGCAGACTCCAAAATCCAACATACTGATAAACAGCTCAAGATGTGCAAAAGCAGCAAACTTTGGTGATATTTTCAGTACTACCCACAAATCTCATCCTCTAAGTTTACAAGAAGCTTTCACAGGCAAAATCTTTCCCAATCCCCACCAGGTTTATTCAGTGATAAGATAATTTCAGCTTACTTGCATGTAAATTCAAGACTATCACCAAGGATTTCTGCTGTACTCTTTCAATTTTTAAATGATATAATTTAACTTATACCTTTCTATCTCTATCTGAACACATGTGTGTGCATGTGTGTGTGCATGGTACAATGGGTAAATTGTTGCCAGTTTATATTTTTCAATTTCTCACATGTATGTTGTGTTTTTTATTTTGTTGACTGCACAGTATAATAAGATCAGTTGAGCACCATCTGCAAGAAAAAGAGCACCATGATACCATTCACATTGCAAGAAATTTGGAAACAGCATGCTGTACTGCTTGGTATTTGCACCAGAATCTTTAATACAAACATTTCAGAGTGTTTGGGTTTCAATCAGAAGAAAGTGCAAAGAATTTGGAAAGCATTAGATAATATATCCAATCAACATATATGATATTTGGAGTGATTACCAATGATAGGGATGTTATGCCTCTATTCATCTTCTCACAGGTCCTTCGACTCAACACAGAGGCCTAAATCAAGTACCTTGAGGAGGTAGTGCTGCCCAGGGTGAAGAGGGTGGCTGCTGGCAGACCCTATATCTAACAACAGAACTCGGCATCATGGCTACACAAGCATAAGAACCCAGTCATGGTTGTCAAACAATTTCTGCAACCAAATCCCCTCTTACATCTGACCACCTGACTCCCCAGACTACAACCCAATTAATTACTGTGTGTAGAGACAGAGGCCAACAAAACTTCTTCTAGATACCTAAGATGACCTGAAGGCAAGGATTAAGGCAGTATTTACTAACAAACAAAGAGACTATTCAGAAGAGTTGCAGGAGATTCTGAAATTATTTAGAGGCCATGGTTGCAGGCAATGTTGACTTTATTGAAAAAATTTATCCTTTAGTATTTCAAGATATTTTTGTGCAATTTTGGTAAATATATGTTAAAATGAGATATCAGTTTTATTTAAATTTTTTATACAATTTATACACACCCAGTCTCGGCCTTTAGGCTAAGATCAAATTGTAGTATATATATTCAACTATATTGAATAGCAAAATGGAAAGAACTATGTAAGTTTAGGGTCTCAACATTTTAAGTTTTTTCTTACAAAGTATATTAATAACCAACATTTTTGTTTATATTTTCATCTCATTCTCATATATTTCACTTGTAAATGATTTATTACACAACCCAAATTTTTACCTTTTGGTATCTTCAGGCAATTTATGATAAGTGATTTTACCACATTTTTAAAAATGCGCACATAACAGATTTTTTATGAACATGCAATTTTCAAAAATTCTAAGACCTTTAAGTAACTTCTCCTAATTTTGAAAATTGTGTGTATATATATATATATATATATATATATATATATAGTTTATTTGTTTGAACATTATTTTATAAATATATCACCTGATGATTGCTTTTTGTGAGAAACTCTGAGCTGCAATTTGTACTGACTCTCTTTTTTGAATGGTTTCACTATTTAACGGTTTGCTCTGTCTCACTTAATTTGAACATTAACTGTCTATAAATGCATAGGTAGGTATCCGTTCTTATGTCTGTATTTTCTTTTCTGTTTAGGTGTCTTATTTCTTCTTTTCTCAATTTTTCTGTTGGTTCCTTTGTTTACTGGTTCTTGCTTTTTTCTTTTGTCACTTTAATTGCATTCATTTGGCATGCTTTTTGTTGGTGAGATTGCAAGTGCGATTTCTATCAATATTCTGGTACACACACACACACACATACATACATACACAAGTACAAAATGTCAGTTTAGAAAGTATTCAGCCATTTAATGTTAATGAAATAGCCTACTTAAAGCAATGGCATCTGAGTGCCCTTCAAATCCTCCCCATAAACTTTACAATATTATCCAGGTATCACTTTCACTTTTCAAAACAGTCAGCAAAGACATCTTTCAGATTCACCATCAGCTGCCTCATCAGTGTTTCAATAACAATTTTAGCTTTACAAAAAGCCATGAGTCACAGGGGGTCAGACCTGGCACTTGCAATGTTTTACTAAAAAACGCTGTAAGAAGAAACTACTCATTTGGTCACTGTAAATTCTGCTTTTAATGATTTAAAAGCAAAGTATCCAAAGAATAAATACAAAATATTAACAGCCTGTTCCCTCTGATTTACTAATGATATGTTCCTCTATTAATTATAAAGCAAAGCCTGTTTGCTTATGAGTAGAAAGTAATGTCTCCACTTACCACAATGTCAGAATATCTCATCACTAAGAGAAGATAAGTCTTTGTGAATAATAAATATAAAAAAGTCACATGGAATTATAAAATAAGTGATTTATTATCTCAACTGCTCAGCATGTCTTATCATTTTTGTATTTATGTAGGATAGAATTAGTGCAGATAATTGAACAAAGTAGAAAAGCTTTTTAACAAAGCATTTTGCCAACATGTGTTACATACATCATCTTTGGACTGAAAGACAAAACTGCATGTAAGCAAAATGCATTGGGGTTTTTAGAGATAAAAAGGGGCAATAAATTAAATTGCTTATATATATATATATATATATATATATATATATATATATATATTAAAAGAACTTCTCTGCTTAGACCAGCTGCTATTAACTTCACTATTTAAAAAAAAAAAAACAAGGAGGGAAACTCATATGTGTATCCACTAAAAATAAAGTTTATAATATATATATATATATATATATATATATATATATACACACACACACAGTGTAATGGTATGGTTCATAGCATAGAAAGTGAAATTGCCAAACAGTTCAAATTCTGATCAATCCTATTTAGTTCATTTTTCATTAATACCCTTGAAAAAAATATGAATTCTTTTTCATGCAGTTATAGATTAAATAGCAGAGCCTGTTTTGCTTCGGTTGTCAACTAATCTAGAAGAAGGAAAACTGAGTCTAAATTAAAGAAAACTGTTTGATGACTTTGTCACACACTGAACATCACTTCTCTGTATCAGTTATTCAAGTTCTCAAGTAAGCATCTATGCAGATGAACCACCATTTACTCACGTCTCAATAAGAAAATTGCCAGGACTGACAAAGTAAACCTCGCTGCTGCTCTCAAAAAGAAACTTCAGTCTGTGAACTAGGGTAAGAAATGGCTAATAAATTTTAATGCTTCCAAAATGAAGCTGCTCCCCTTTAACCCCCAAAGAGTAACTTTCCTACCTTCTATCAGTATGGATCATGCTAGTCTTCCAGAAAGCAGTAAATTGCACCTCCTTGGCCTCTCTCAGATGACCTCAAATAGAACAACTACATCAAATCAATAGCTACATCTAATGCTTGACAGGTTAGATCACTGTGTCAGGCCAGGAACTTTTTCTCGTTAGAATCCATTTTACACATATATAAATCTACCATTTATCTATGCATTGAATACTGTTGCCATTTCTGGTCAGGCACTCCTGCTTTTCATCCTGGGGTTCTTAACAAAATCCAAAGGAGTATCTGTAATGCAATCGATCACAATTTGGCAGCTAGACTTCAGTTACTTTCTCACCAACAAGATATGGCTTCCTGCTGTCTTTTCGACAAAACTTTTCATGGGTTCTGCTCTGATGAGCTTATCTCCCTGATGCTCCATCTACACAAATTTACTCAAGATACTAGAGTGGTAACTAGGTACCACTCTTATGTTCAAAAGGGTCAAATCTAACTGCAATTTCTATAGCAGTTTTTTGGGGTTTTTTCGCACTTCCTGCCTGTGGAACTACTTTCTGTATACTTGCTTCCCTGACAGCTACAATCTCCAAGAGTGCCAGTGCAACGTCAACTGCCATCTTTTGTCTCCTTGATTACCATCTTCCTCTTAGCTTTTCTCTTACATCCCCTGTACTTTGTTGTTCTTTTTTTTTTTTGTTCACCTCTCATGTAACTCCCTGTACACCAGTGGCAGTACTGCCTTGCTTAGTGTGAAATGATTATTAAAACAAAAAGTCATACTTTTGAAGCAGCTTTGACTACTATAATCTGTGTTGGTAGTCTAGTGTTTCCCTTATAAAACTGAACTGTTATACTTTGAAACTGGCAGAAGAATCCATTATACATGATGGCTATCAAACCATTAGATAAGTATGACCATTGTTGACAAGTTATATCTATGGTTAATCTTTTGAATTCAGAGTTGTTTTTTTTCTAGAATGGTTGCTAAAAACAGCTTAATTTTCCCTGCTATATAACCCATTTCTTGGGGAAGAATAGATGGCTTCATACTTTTCCAAAAGTATTTGCACTTATGTGAATCTAACAAACTCAACTAGAATTCGAACTCAGCTCTGATATTTCATTACAACTTACAATCCATTACATCACTCACACATCCATTATATATACATACATACATACAGACAGACAGACACATTCCCACAAACATATTTACAAAGCTGAATTAGATATCTTGTATCAATTGTTCATGTTTGGAAGAACAATCTATCTGCATTCAAAAATTTGATATTTTGCCTGGGTTGAAACTACAACCATTGACAATTATTTTAGACACTAAGCAAACTCATGTGTTTCAAAAAGTAAACAAGCTTGCTCAGTGATAGCTCACTGTAGACCAGGTAACCCCACAAGAATGTGTTTGCACATGTAAAGTTCTTTTGATGGGTTGCAAAAGCTTACAAACCTTTAGATGTTTGAGAAAAAATGTTTAACCTCCCTATATGTCAGAGAGTGGATAATGAGTATCATGGCCTAGTCAAATGCAAGATCCTGAAAGTTTGTAAAGGCCTTAGTTGTCCAAGCCCAACACTTTAACCATTTGTTTGCTTCTTGCAATACATCAATTACTTTGGGTTAAAAAATAAGCCTTGAGGACAAGGCAGCATAAAAGAGAAGAGAGTAGGTAAAAATAACCAGAGATCTATGAGGCAATGTAGAAAACAATTTCATACTTGTTGTTTTCTGTGTATGTTGGTGTAAGTGTCTATCTGTCGCTCTATTTCTCTCGCTCTATACATGTTACTTTCTCTGTATGTGTATATCTTTCTCTCTAGGTTTCTATCTGTTCTTCTGTGTGTGTGTCTCCCTCTCTCCGTGTCTGTGTTTCTGTGTGCATCTCTCTCTCTCTCTCATTCTTAAGAACACTGAAGCTGCTACAGAATAAAGATAAACAGACTTGCTATGGAAGTATTATTTTCAAGTTTGATTTACCTTTAACATAATAAAGGGAGACATGTCATTATGCTGACTCGGGTGGCCTATGGCCTAAGAATATGTTTTTAAACTAATATTTCCTATTCAATTAAAAAAATTGTGCATTCTACTGCTCACGATTCATTACATCAATTTTCTCTTTTATTTTATATTATTACTTATATATATATATATATATATATATATATATATATATATATATATATAAAATGTGAAATACTGATTCATATAACCTTTTAAAAACAAAGAGACACTTTTAATATTGATACTCTCAGAGCTGTTCTTTTTTTTTCTTATATTCTACCACTTGACAATGCAGTAACAAGATGAAATGTACAGATCAAGTGCTAAAATGGAGTCAAAACAAAGTCAGAAAGAATTCTCCAGCAATTACAAGTAAACACAGAAACTAATTCCCACCATTAAGACTGAATCTTTTATCTACAGCAGAGAAAAGAAGTGAGAAGTTTTACAAATGTCAATTTATTGCCCCCTTTTTATCCTCAAAAACCCCAATGCATGTTTTTATGCTTTTTGACAATGTAAAAAAAACATATTTGAAACATTCACGTATTTATACATGGTACAATGGGTAAATTGTCAACATTTTATATTTTTACTTTTGCACACTTGCTTTGTTTGTATTTGATTTTGCAGATAACACAGTAGAGTCAGTCAAACACCATCTGTGAGACAAAAGTGCACCATGACATAATTCACTGTGCTAGAAATTTTGATACTGCTTGGCATTTGCACCAGAAGCTCTAAGAAAATTTCAGAGTGGTTGAGTCTCAATCTGAGGACAGTACAAAGAATTTAGAATGAGCTGGATGAGTCAGTGATTATGAAGGTGTTTGGAGTGACTGCTAGTGATTACAATGTTATGCCTCCATTCATCTTCCCACAGGGCTTCAGACTCAACAGAAAGTGCCTTGAGGAAGTAATGCTGCCCTGGATCAAAAGGGTGACTGTTAGAAGATCCTATGTCTGGCATCAGGACTCTGCACCATGCCACAAAAACAAGAGAACCCAGTCATGGTTGTCAATTTCTACAACCATATCACCCTTTACATCTGGCCACCTAACTTCCCAGACTGCAACCCCTTGATTATTACATGTTGGGTGCAGTTGAGTGAGAGACAAACAATACTCCTTGTAAGACAAAAGATAAACTGAAGGCAAGGATTTTGGCAGCATTCATCACTTTAAACAAAGAGACCATCTAGAAGAGATACAGGAAATTCTGAAGTTGCCTGGAGGCTATGGTTGAAGCCAATGGTAATTTTATTGAATAAATGAAAATTATCTATTATGGAACTTTTTATAGTGGATAATTTTCATGTTCTAATGAATACTAAACATAATTGTCAATCATTACATTTGAAGCAAAAAATAAAAAATTAAAGTAATTTTTAGTGACATACTTTTGCGGATATATTTTGTGACTACAACTTACACCCCTTAAGATAATCATGGAAAAAGATTGAAAGTACTTGGGAACATTGAGAAATGGAAAATAAAATTAACACTAAAAGCTATAACATATTTTTTATATCTTTTAATAATACACAAAAGATTATCTATGAGTGCAAACAGATTTTATTAAAAATAAGCATAATGTCTGCAGTTTATTTAATCTGACATGCCTAAAAGAGAATTCGCTGCCTCAATGCATATATATATATATATATATATATATATATATATATATATATATATATATATAATCCTACGCCTATTTCATAGTTTGAAATATGCACCTGATGATTGCATAATGAATGAAACTCCAAGTTGTGCCATAGATGTAGGATAATATATTTATTAATATATATATTTAATATATATATTATACAGCTCTGCTTATACATTGAGCACTGTTTTATTAACACCTGAATAATAATAATATACATATGTGTGCCCTCATATGTATATTTATTAATTTATGTCAATATATATATATATATATATATTAATCCAACAAATTTTTAAAACCTTTTTAGTAGATACCAGTATTCGAGTAGATAATAAACAGAGCATCTACTCAAATACAAGTATCTACTAAAATAATGTTGAATTATTGCCTGTTCTTCTTTAATAAAAATATTTAATAGAAGCACACAAAAATCTAATCTTCAACATACTCTACTTCCTTCTCAACCATGATATCTCGCCTTTAAATGAGGGCCTGTATAATCACACTGTAGAACTCACTTTTTACTGACTTTTGAGTAGGCAAGTGATATCACAATCTAAAGACATTAGCATGGTTCACCTGAAGATTTCGACAGTTTTGCTAGAGTGATTTCTCTGTCAGCAATAATGAGAGCATCAGCCTATTTTACTTTATTATCTAATACAGCAGCAGCAGGCATTTTTTATCCTGAAATGCAGATTTGCCATAAAGATTCACTAATTTCTTGTGAATGTTTGCAGTACTTTCTACTCCCAAAAAAGTATCCTAAGACAGCCCTTTGCTTTCTGGATACGTTCAGGTAAGCAGCCATTTGGAAAGAATAATCATTCAGTTAAGTGCCATACATGATACATGCTTGGGCAGTCATGTCTCGAAAAAGACATTACTGACTGGGCAGAAGATTTTACCACAGTAGGTTGCCATTACTTTCTGTGGTAGACTGGTTGCCAACCATAGCTACAGAACCCAATTTGTCTTGCTATTTAACCCATAGGTGAAGGGAGAAGAGACGGATTAATACCTTTCTGAAGAGCATTTGTGCTTAAGTGAATGCAACAAATTCAACTGGAATTCGAACTCAGCTCTCCAATTTCTCGTTCCAAGCTGATATCCTCTGCATTACAACACACATCCAATGAAGATTATGGATAGGAAAAAGAAGGTAACACCACAATTTTTTTTCTGGCAATTTATGGTGTACAGCTACTTCAAAAAAGAAAAAATATTAACTAACTAAATCAAAACTGATCTGTTATTTTTCTTATCAAACCTTATACATGTGTTTAAGTGTGAATTTTAAAACTCCACCTTTAACTTCCATCATTTTGATATTTAGTGAAAATGATTTATTGTTTACTTCTTAGCTATGCATAAACATTTTATAATCTGTGACAAGAAATACTGGCAAGCAGTTCTGTACCAAGGAGTTTCCACATGAGTTTCTTTTGAAAATACCTGACAGAACACAATGAGAAAATTATAGCTCCCAACTACTTTGTAGAGTAATATGGCAGGGGTGGGGAAGGGAACAAGAATGACAGTTACTATAACATCTGCAGCCAACACCTGAAGGAATGGGTTGTAACTCAGGTTATGGATTCCATTCAGGATGCTGTCACTTCTTTAAATAGCAGCAAAAAAACACAATTGTGTTTCCACTTTCTTACTACCATGGAATACTTGGATCTCTTCAGTACCTGATAGCAAACTGATTATAGAATTGTCGCATTTTCAGTGTAAATCCAAGGGAGAAGGGTTTCTTTGTCTTTCTGTATACAGGTTCAGACAACTTTATGCTGTTGTGAAGTAAGCCATCGTCACATGTAGAAATGTGCAAATGACAGAGCACATACCCCAACTTAACTATCCCCAAAAAGAGAAAGACTGTGAGAAAGTTATAGGAGGTATTACTTAAAAAAAAAAACTTCCTATACATAATTCTTTTTTTTAATTGTAATGGTAAATAAGTAGAAAAAAAATTAATCACAATATTGACAGAAAAAAAATGGAAAATGTAAACTTATTAAACAATATAAAAATATTTTGCACACAAATAACTCCATTGTAATCAATCTATCATTTTGGGAAGAAACCTAATGACTAAGTCTGCTACAAGGTCAAGAAAATAAGAAAGCTATCAACAAGATCAATTTATCTTCATGGTTGCACCACCTTTAAACAAAACTAGCTACACAATGAAAAACAAAATTATATTACAATTATTCTTTTATCAGCAACAGAAAATAGTAACAATACAGTATTTGGTGATTTAATCAAATAATTTCCTCAGAAATTTAAGCCTCCAAGATTAATAGCATTATTTTATTTCAAATAATTGTGCAAATACAAACTCTCAAAATGGTCCACCATGGACAAAAAGGATACTGAAAAAAAAAAAGTCGTCGTGTCAAATCTAGAAGGGTCAGACCATCACCAACACAGATTTTTTTCAAATTTAGTACACTAATAGATCTTCATGATATAAACTGAATGGTATGTATTTTACATCTTAAGGTTAAAGGGTTACAAAGATTGGATAAATCTAAAAAGTGATCTATTTATTTTTTTGTTTTAAGTGATATTTTTCAGATACACAAAATTTGATGTTCACAGGATACATTGAAATCATGAGTGGCAGACGAAAACAAATAACCTACCCAAACAGCTTGTATAAATGGACAGTAGAAAAAGATTGAGTTGTGGAGAGCCATGATCACTCATTATGATGGGAAATTGCATATAAAAGAATACACTAAAACATGCTCTGAAGCCCCATTACTAATCACAGAGTATATTATTGCTATAGCTCTATTCATGTTTGAGCAATATCTACTTAGATGGATAGAATAGGCATTTAATTAATTATATTAAAATTATAGTATTAGATTTAAGCTTTTCTTAGTAAACTATTATATTATTATTCCTGTAGGCTGTATTCATATCAACTTAGTGTATTTATTTATCAAATAATTGTGTATCAAACTATAACATACTGACTACTTGTGTTTAATGGAATTTTTATTGACTGTTTATGATACACTGTGTTTCATTTTTCCATCTTGTCCAGAAACTACTGGTTGGAATTTAACAAAATTATTAGAGAATGATGACAACATGTATATATACTGACTCTGTAAAAATTGTAAGGTTTTAGAAAGAGGAACAAAAGTTACAGTTATTTACATAATTTACTTAAATTATTAGAGTGTCCAATTATTAGTGAGGTGTAATAAAAACCCCTGTGAAAAAGAAAACAACACTTTTATGGCTTCATTTACAGATTTTTATGAATCCATGCAGTAACTAAAATGAAATTAAATTGAAATAAAAATGTAAACAGAACTCAAAAAAGATTTGGTGATATATGAGATCCTTTTTTTTTTTTTTTTTTTTTAAATGACTTGGAAAAGGCACTGTCAATTTTTGGATCTCCTCTGATGTAATTTCACATGACACATTGACAATTTTCCTGCCATAATTCATCCTTGCTCCTAAATTGGCATCCATTCTCATAAACATGTCACTTCAGAATGCTCCACAAATTATCAATTGGGTTTAGCCTAATTTCTGCAGGTACTTCATCGTTTTATGTACTGAATACAGGGGAGCATTATCTTGCATAAATACAACGGTTTTCCTGTAGGTGATTCCTTGCATTTTTTCAGCCAAGATTCTCGGTGCTCTTTAAGGAAAGCTATGTAAGCATCTGCGGTTATTTTTGTACCATTAAGCACTCTCCACAAGCCAACCCTGATACCTCTAATAATACCAGCCCAAATCATTGTTGGAATGTCAAGCATTGATGACAATCTTGTCCATTTAAGACCCAACCTTTGCCTCAACCATTAGGGCCATCAGCTTTTATCTGTGAACAGAATTTTTGAGAAATCAACCTTCATGCTTTTCTTTGCTCATTTCAAATGCGTCTATTGAACAGGTGTAGAGGCTCATCCCTTGTTCCCTGTTTAGGATGTGGTTTCCGGCTTTCTCTTTTCCAATCTTTTCACTTTTCTTTTATTTTTATTTTTTTTCAATTGGAATAGATAGACTGAACTATCGCCCGGTTTACACTCCATCCTCATCTATTGAACAAATGTAGAGGCTCATCCCTTGTTCCCTGTTTAGGATGTGGTTTCCGGTTTTCTCTTTTCTAATCTTTTCACTTTTCTTTTTAATTGGAGTAGATAGACTGAACTATCGCCCGGTTCACACTCCATCCCCGTCTATTGAACAGGTGTAGAGGCTCATCCCTTGTTCCCTGTTTAGGATGTGGTTTCCGGCTTTCTCTCTTCCAATCTATTCACTCTTACGTAGCCCCCTGCACACCAGTGGCCTTACCGCCTTGCTTGGGGTGATGTGATTTAAAAAAAAAAAAAAAGTTCAAATTATCTTATTTTGACAATAATTGACTTAATTTCTTAAAAAGCGCATCTTTAATTTTTTCTAAATTTGACAATAAATTTATTGGCCTTATGGCAAGATATGTACAACATTTTGTGGTGGACTTTTGATGATGGCCAGAATTACAAAGGTTTACTGAGTTGGACCAAATTCAAAATAGCAGATTTTGCTATCTGCATCTATATGCTAACATTTTCATAACTTTCAATATGGTCAAGTTGTATATATTTAGAAAGCTCTCTTAAAAGGACTATTGATGATAAAATCAACAGAATCTGTATTCTTTGTCATTAAATGTTAACTAATTCAGTGGAAAATAAACAACCTTATTTTTGGTTCTGTTTACATTTTTTATTATAGAACAAATGTATTTTAATATGAAAAAGTAACATAACAAAAATATTTTTAAAAAGTGTCATGCATTAATGTTAAGATAACAAAATAACTAAATGATGATTATGGTTAAAGTGCATAGAACAATCAAATTTTGTTTTTTTATATATATTTAAAAAATTAAGTTTTGATCTGAAAAAGTCATACATTGAAAGAAATATTTAAAGAAATATTCATAATATTTACAAAGAGATTAACAAGAAAACTTATTTTTTTCGACTTATTGGAATACATGTTCGAACAGAAAATAAAAATTTGCATCTGCAAACCAATTATTTTTTCAGTTAAACTTATTGTGATAACCAACCTTGATTGCATCTTTATTTAAGGTTATTTCAAGAAATTACCTTTCCTAAAATATTTGAAGCTTTTACTATCTCAATTTTCAAAAGTTTATAGTGCCTGTTATTAGATCAACTAAACTAAGAATATCAGAATAATTTTAAATTATTATATATCAATGTAATGGATAACAGAAAGATGAGGAAGGAATCGTTGGTTGTAAAAATGTCAATTTTGCCTTTTCATTATGAAGATATTTTTCAAGCACACATCCTAACCACCAATTCCTATCATAGTGTTTCGTAAATGAGCTTGTTTCTCTAATGTCGCTTGTACAACACTAAATCCTCCTTTTTCAATCTGTCATTCTTGAGTTCCTGCACACATTACTAACATAAAGATTTTCTTTTTTCCTTTCCCCACTACTTCAGACCTCTTTTATCATAACAATACCATGGCCAATTGACCAATTAGCATTCTTTGCTTTTGTCCTCTGTTACCCAGGCATCCTCCAGTCCAACCAATCAGCACACGACTTGCTATTGGTCAAACCATGCTAAGCTGTACAAAAACCACCATTACAGAATATACAATTTTGGACTAATCCAACGTGAGAAGAGGAGATTCATGTCATTTTCAAGAGCACAATGCTGCTACTACGTCTGAGGTAAGGAACTTATTTTCCTTTGCAGATGCAAGCCACCCTGACTCACTTGCTTCTACGTAATAGTTCACCGCACATAGACTGCTGTAACAAATCTTTTAATGAGTTCAAGCTCTATATATAATATTTTATAATTTTAACTATTTTTCTTTCATCTCGAGTGGAGACTATTTTTATTTCTACCTTTTCCTGAGATACAAGAATAAGACTATATAGTTTTGAGTTCCTGTAATTGTTGAGGCATTTTTTAATCTATTTTCTAATGTCATCTCCCACCACTGGTTGGTCATCCAAAATACCTAATTTCTGCGACCTGACTGATGAGTTGATCACTCTGATCTAAACCCTGCCTTATCCCACCTTGATCATGAGGTGGGAAAAGTCAAACAATCTTTGGAAATTGCTATATTGGATCAATCCAGGAAAAGTAGAAGACAAGTTAAAAAAAAATTATCTTAATAAAATTAAAAAAAGCTTTTATATTTGTTCTTTCAGTAGAGCACTTGATTTGAAATTACTTCTTTCTCATGCAGACAGCTATAATTGCAACCCACTTCTATTGGGTGTAACACTTCAGCTGGTTTGATTAGTCTGGCACAAGGCTTAAGTCGAAGGTTCAGACAGGCAGTCACGTGATAACACATTTCCCATCTCCAAATGAAATCTCTCTCAACTCTGTGGCAACTCCAACTGAACTGCAACTCACAAATGACTTCAACTGCTTTTGGTCTTCAGATTTATGGACAAAGAAATATTTTTGTTGCATGTCCACTGGTAATTACACTCTCAAAACAAGGAATTCCCTTTCTCCTGGAGTGGCAGTTACTAGCATCATTAACTCCTTCCTTCTCTTATTGGCATCTCATACCATCGCCTCTCAAGAGGTGTGGACAATCTTTCCACCTTCCTCAGCATTTCATCTGTGTCTGCCACCTTAGCTACTCGTCAACCAATGTGATTCTCAACTGGTCAGTGCGGCCTATGTCATGGTCATTAATTAGAATTTATTAAATCAAAACTTTCTGCCTACACCAAAATTTTCCTTCTTGGTCCGTTTTCATTTTCTACATTATCTGAATGGTCTTTACTGGCAGCAACTTTTCCACTGAATAAATTTTATTCTCGAATTTAGATTTTTATCACTCACCAGATGGCCTTTTAAAATTTCTCCATTTCTGTCAGGGTTGACAATTTCTTTGTTATTAAAGAAATCTTAATTCTCAAACCCTGGTTACAGTGTATTTCATTCATTGGCTGCCTGGGATGACCTATCTTAAGGGTATTAACCAAATTTGATCATTCCCTTCTTTGTGCATGTTGGACTTTCTATTCATTTTTGTTTTGATAACCAGCTCTCTGGAAATTCACAATCATCAATTAACTGTCAGCCTAAAAACACATCATTTTCTTGCAATTTGCAATGCCTTCTGTACGGAAAATTCTTTTTGGTTGTTTTAACAAAAAAAGAAATCCTCATTCTTTCTCTCAGTATGCCCATCATTCTATCCATTAACCTTTCATTTTCTATTTGCCAGCACTTTGAAAGGAAATCCTCATTCTTTTTCTTGGTATGCCTATTGTTCAATCCATTAACCCTTTGAAAAGAAATTCTCATTCTTTCTCTCAGTATGCCCATCGTTCTATCTATTAACCATTTATTACCATTTATCAACTCAAGTGTTACACTAAGATTTCTGCTTCATTTGTCTATTTGTTGAGAAATACAAAATATTTAGGCTTGAAATGTTTTTTCTTACATAATCAAACAACTGTCTTGGTGTCATCATTTGTTCATTATAGGGTCACTGCAGTTTTGATTTTGCTGCTAATCTTTTAATCTTTTTGCACCTAACTCATCACCTCGTCCATTACCATGAACTGTAGCAAAAAAGTGACACTCTGCATCAATATCAAACACAGTGTTATGATTGCACAAATTGGTAAAATTTTATAATGTGAAGCAGCATCATTAGAGAAATCAGTTTTTTTTTTCAGTACTTCTTTTTTAAGTTTTCTTTGGAACAAATGGACAGCTACTGTATCATGCTTGATATAATTTGCAGTGTGGTTCTATCAGTGTATAACCACTGTTTGTAGATAAAATCATCTATTAAATTTTTATTTAGAATTTCTATATATAAAACAAAACTCCATCAAATTGCTACAAGTTGAGCTGCCACCCAAGTAGCAGTTAGATGTTGTTTTATTGCATGTAACATCAGCTATGCTTTGGTGGTAATCTGTTAAATGATATTGTTCATCTTGAGTCAGTGTACCAAGATGAGTCCCCACTATAATCAGATCCATATTTTGATGTGTTGTGCAAATGCAGGGTGTTTCAGCACCACCTGCTACATTCTTTTGGTCTGAGCTCAGCAAATTTAAAAAAAACTATTGTTGTTTGAATTTTTTTTATTTATGTAATTGGCATGCCTTTTTCAGGTTACAGAGTACAAGATCCTTCTGTTGCTGAACTTTTCTATTATTCTTTATGACTGTCTTATAGATATTTTTCCAGGCATCACTCAAATGACTTTTTCACTCTTACAAAACAGCACCACTTTGTCAATTGTCTCTTGTGGAAATTCACAAGCTTGTCATGTATGTTGTGGTGACAAATTCCATTTGAATTCATTAGATACTCTAGCTTTTGAGAAATATTCTCAAAATTCTTACCTTTTAGAACCTCTTTTCACAAGCTGCAAATTTTTCTTTTAATTGTATAATAATTTCACTTTCATTAGATCTTTCAGACTCTTCTTAACTGGTAAATTCCTGATTAGAAAATTTAGTCAAAATCAGTTAATTTTCATTGATATTACTCCTTTAATTTTTCTACTTTTTTTCCTCATAATTAGTTTGTATTTCAAGTTTCAGAGACACTTGATTGGTGATTCACCAACATAATAATAAGTTGCAATTCATTTTCAGTATCTACAAAAATGATAGAAGGTTGTGGCTGGTCTTCAGCTGATTTTGAGGTCAGTTTTTTTCTTCTCACTGTTATGATAAAAATTTGTATTACTTTTATGACCATCACATATTTTGACTTAGCAAAAGTTAAAATAAAATAATGATTTAGATATTAGACAGGATCATGCAGCTCTAGGAACAATGAGCTTGCTTGTAACTGTTAATAATATAGATAAAAACTATAAAAATATGATTGCTTTTTACATCTATTTAGTGCATCATGTCAACAAAATTGTTAAATTAATATTATTTTCTGCATATTTTCATATTTTATGACACTATTCTAAATAATTTTTTTCTTATGTCACTTTTTCATATAAAAATATATTTATTGTACAATAAAAAATATAAACAAAACCAAAAATAAGGTAATCTTCATTTTTAAATACAGCAACAATCATCACCTGTTTTCCTGAATCCTGTTCATTTATTGTCTTTTCTCCTTACTAAAACCTCCTCATTCTCTCTCACTAACACTGACCCCTTGTTTCTTAGTGGCATTATCACCTTCCAAGAGGTGAAAAAATATATAAGTATGATAATTAGTAGTGTAAATTTTAGCTTTGTTATTATACATCAAGCACTGTTTTATTAACATTAGCACTCAATATGCAATAATTTATATATATATATATATATATATATATATATATATATAATAGAGAGAAAAACAAAACTGCATGAAGACTGGCACTTGATCATTGATAGTCACTATATGTCGATTTCTATGTATATTTTGGCTATACAAACACACCATAACCAATACTGAGCACTCTTCAACTGTGAATACAGAAAAGTTTAAACACGCACACACACACACACACAAAGGGTATACTGAAACATTGAACACCTGTCCAACAAGCTCTTCAGAAAATAAAATTCATGTGTTTTATTATTTGATCAGATTTAGGAATGTGATGGAGGCTAAACCCAAATCCTAAAATTTCCAAATATTTTTCAAAAAACAACTATTAATGATTTACAAGAATGTGTTCCTGTCCTGCTTACAACTTCTTAAAAAGGCAGCAAATATAGTCTTGATAATAATAATAATTATCAAAAAAAAAGGAAACCCTTATTGATTCATTCTTTACACATTTTAAAGATTATTGTGCTTACTTTATTTTTATTGATTGACTGATTAGATTTGAATAATTAAAATAACTGGTAACTTAAGTAATTTACCTAACATTTCTATTTGCAACTACATGTAGAAAAAAAACTTCCGACGAAACAGCCAAATAAAAACATGGGTGAATTTTTAAAATAAATCCTTTGGCAACTCCGTTTAAAACTGGGTAAATCAACATATAAAGCCCAAGGCATTTTGTTAATTGGTATCAATAAGTAAGCTGTCTAGAGAAGGTTCACCAAAAATGAAAATAACTTACTTTTCTTGTCAATCTTGTTCTACCTATATCTATATAAAATAAAGTGCCAAAAAATTAAAGACAACACTACATGGATTGATTCATTTAGAAAAAAACAAAGAAACACAAATTTCACATTTAAATGAGCGTAGTTGGCAAATATACAATAATTCTTATCTTTCAATGTAACTTAAGAACTTATAGAAACAGATTCATCCAGATAATACATGAAAAGAGGTAGTGTAGTTGTGGCAACCATGTGACATAAATAGTATTTATCACCATAGTTATCATAGAAACATTATTTGGGTTAAAAGGATTGGCCATTCATTTTTTGAATTAGTATTCTTTGTGTGTGTGTGTGTGTGTGTGTGTGTAGGGGAAATTCTCTGGCAACAGTAGTATGCAAATACCAGGAATATATAGATTCAGTACCAACATCAGTGGCACATTAGTAGTGTGATACAAAGACTGGATTATTAATGACTAGCAAGAATGGTAACCACCCAACAAAGAACAACATTGTATAAAAAAAAATACATCCCAATTCAATGCTGGTGCTATTAAACCAATTAGTCAACATGCTGCATAGTATACACCACACAGCCTATGGAGTTTTTCAGTCATCAACAAATAATAGGTTATCATTATTAACACTACAGTATCAGTTCATACACCTCACATGGGTCGAGTATATCAGCATTAAACCTGGAAGATTGTCTGCAATTAACACATTCTGGGCACTTTTCATTGGTACCTTCCTTCTTAATAGAAGACTTTTTTTCTAATACCATCTTATACACAAAATCATTTTCTTTAGATAAAGACCAGACATTGCAACAATTAGTGGTAATTTATTCAAAACAATTTCTTATATCTGACTAAGTATCTAATTTTTCACTGGTTACAATTACATCAAAAAAAAAATATATATTTACATGACATTATATTTACACAAAAAATGAGTCCAGTAGATCTTTTTGCTAAAGTGGAAGCCACATTAAAGAAACTAATATCACCAAATCAATGCAAATGATTTTCCATGCATTAGTAGGATATCTCTGCCACATTGTATAATGCTGTTGGGCCATCTGATCAATTGTATAATGCTGACTGTTGGTCTATTCCTCTGACACATTATAAAATGCATTTACAGGCCATCATTCTGACACAAATACTGACTGTCAGGCCATCTCTCTAACCCACTGTATAATGCAGGCTGTCAGGCCATCTTTCATAATGCTAACTATCATCTTCTATCTTCCATATTGTAGTGTGTTGATTATTTGCAATGTCTATATTTGATTGCTATCAACCTCTATTTGTTTATTCAAATATGGAGCATCATTCAGACATCTTTATTCATTTAAATTAGATTCTCCATCAACTGTACAAATATTTGTGTTTCACTTGCAGTCATACATTTCTTAAAATAAAAAATACATCTGTCAAAAATGATGCCTATTTTCTTCTGCCATCCATATTAGATTCCATAAATGAAAATATACCAATTTTGACAATTCTTTTAAATTCATGTTGATATGACAGCTGTCACAATATAATCAATCTTTTTGAATGGAGTTCAAATTACAGTTTCCTAATGTCATCTAGCAACAAAAACAATATCTTATGGACCAACACTACGTGTGTGTATGTACACATATATAGGTTTGTGTGCAGTAAACACACATTTTTTCAGATATTCACAAATCTTAGATTAGTCTGGCATGGGTTTATAAACATAAGGCATCCTGTGAGGACAGAACCCACTACAAAAGTAATGTATTCAACAGCATAACCTTTTAAAATGAACCTCTACATAACACTTTAATGTAAACACAATCAGATGAAAACGAAGTACATGATCAGTTCATGTGCTTTTATGTGAGTGATTAAATGCCTTTCACTATGAATACAATTAAAAGAACAAATCTTTGATCATACTGGGAATTTTGTTCTCTAGGCAGTCAATATTTGGACAATCAATCAGAGAGGGCAATGTTGGACAGTGTCAGGTTGACTTCATGTTCAACAGTCAAATATCAGTTTTCATTTGGGTCCTGTCACATGATCAAATGATTTAACTGAAGAAATCTTATCCACCTCAATTTTTAAAATGTTTTTATATGATGTGTTGCATAATCCATTTCATTTAAGATAAACTTGCTAACTTCAAGAGAGAGAGAGAGAGTGTGTGTGTGTGTGTGTGTGTGTGTGTGTGTGTGTGTGTGAGTCTTGATTTCAATATGCTTGTCTCCTGACAGTTGATGACTTGATTAGCATTTTCTGTATTGAATCCTGATCCACTTCATCTTTCCAATCCAATTTATCTGAGCTAATTATCCTATTTCCTTTTCTTTTAATTTTCATACTGCACTATGTCTGCATCCTTTTTTTGTCTTCTCTACCTTGATGCTCTCTCCCCCATCATGAACGCGGCATGTTTTACTTTCTTTCTCTTCCCTTTTCCTCCCATTTTCACAAACTCTTTGTCTTTCTTTGCTAACCTTAACTTTTCTTCTTTCTTTTTCATCTTTTTTTTTAATTTGCTAATCTTAACTTTTCTTTATTCCTTTTCTTTACTAACTCTCACTTTATTACTCACTCTATAAATGTCTTGCTTTTTCTTTTTTTATTTTGCTCACTCTCACAATTTTTTCTTATTCTTTTTGCTCAGTATTTTTTACTTTATCTCCTTCAACCAAGCATTTCTTTTCACCCCAGCTTCCTTAGCTTTTATTCTTTTTTTCTTTTTTTTACTTTCTTCCCACTTTCTTTCATTTTTTTAGACTTTTTTTTCTCCTCTCCCTTTTATTGTTCACTTTCCCTTTCTATCTGACTTGAGCCAACAGAAACCTTCTCTTATCCTGATTCCAGCTCCAACATTTCACTTTTGGCAGCTGCTTTCCAAGCATCCAAATCACACCCTCCTGTGATGACCTGATAAGCCCCAGACAATTTTGGGGATCTGGTCCATTCTATCACAGCATCATGGTAATTTAATCCAAGAATCCCAGTAATCCTGTTCCCATTCTTGAAAGAAAAAACCCCAGTTGGTTTACCAACTCAGTTGCAAGACTCTCAATTACATAAAGAAATGACATGCTGAAAAAGAAAGATTAATTTAAACTTTCGTGTTTATATTTTCAAGCAAAGAGAATATTGACAGACAAAACTCTTAATGACATAGAAGAATTCCTACAGACCATTTACACTGCAGCATTTTTGTGTAGCATAACAGTTATTAGTGTAAAAATGTAATCAGTAAAATGAATTCAAATTCCATATGAGTCTCGTGTGTTCACTTCATGCGTTTGTACTTGTGAGAAGTATGAATCTTCTTTATCCAGTTTTAGGTAAAATAATAAAGAAGTTCAGGCTCTTTAGCTTTGATAGAGTAATAAATCTAAAAGGAAAACTGAATTCAAATCTCTTGCCAACACATCATGGAACATGGTAAACCCATTGCTCACAAGTGCCATAAAACAAAAAATCTTTGCCTTTGTCTGGCTGTTGACAGTAACTTCACCAGCCATCTAGAACCCAACCTTGCTGCTAAATCCTGAAGGTTATTTTAAGAAAGTAGATCTGAACCTGTACTAACCTTACCTAAAATCCACCTCACACATATACTGTTCCTGCTGAGGAACCATCAGCATCCCTTGGGATAGATAGCAATAAAACAACATTGCAGAGAAAATATATTTGTTTAACAAATAATTTATAGTGACTCTTGAACTAATAGAGTAGATGTAACACACACTAGTGATAGTAAACCTAATACTAACTAACAAGAAGCTTTGATAATGTAGAAAAAGCATTATCAAAATATGATAAAATTAGTGAAAAGCATTTGTTTTCCTAATAACTATGTTCTGACAATAAATGTGGAGAGGAGATAAACCTTTTAGTTTTATATATTCAACAGTTACCTTTCTTTAATATTATTTCTTCATCTGCAAATTAAGCATTAATATTAATCCTACTTTCCTATGTTGTATACAGAGTTTTGTTTACCTTCAAAACCCATTGATTCTAATGTCATGTTACCTTATAGATCCACTAACCAATCTGTTTGAATAAAAAAACTATTGTATTAAAGAACAATACATTAAAAACTTTCAACAATGTTAAAATATACTAATCAAGGCCAGTTTTTAGCAACAAACAACCTTGTTATTACTTTCTCTGAATTTTGTAATAAATTTAATATGAACATTTTTAACAAGTATCAAAATCATTCATATTTTTTTGAAAATGAAGAACAATGTTTCTTTTCCTCAAGTGTTTCAATTTTGAAAGTGCATTAAAATATTTTTCCTTTTATTATATGAATCTCTTTTTTTGTTGTTCTTATCCTAAACTACAAAAAGATAAAGTTTATCTGGAATTGTTTGCTTATAATATTTATATATATGAAATTAGTACTTATTAAAAGATAGAATTATTTATAATTTCCATTTTATGATTAATTTTTATTTTTATTAAAAAAAAATGGTTGAAACTGGTTTAATAGGCTCAAGAGTACAAACAATTCAACAAGAACAAAATAATCAACAATCATAAAAATATGACTAAGAATAATAAGGATAATGATATACTGGGAATTACACAAACACCTGAGGTTCAGCCATTATCAGTACAAACCATAGACCCTTCAAAATTTATGATGGCAGCAAGGAGTCACTTCTTTCTAACTAGACTGAGAGATTGAAGATATTATATAAAAGGATAATTAAAGAGACATGTAGCATCATCATCCTCTGTCTCACTTTCTTCCTTAATCTTTCTCTAATTGAAAAATCCATTAAAGTGAATAAAAGTGAACATGTCAGACAGAGAAGTGGAAGGAGAAGCTAAATAAGCCTCTATTAATAAAAAAGAGACATTAAATGATAGTTACGGCTATCAATGAAGACAAATGTATCATCCCACATACCAATCCTCAGATATGCTTTTGTTGAAAATCAAGAAAAATGACTGATTGGAATATTAAATGGAGAATAGGAAGAAGCAATTCAGCAGAGGATTTAAATACATGTATGATTGCTTGAAACATTAGCATCTACAGGGGTCATCACACTGTGATAGAAGCAGTAGCAATAGTACATAAAGTGGCTAATTCTTAAGTTACATTCAAAGATAAGAGTTATTGTATATTTGCCAACTACGCTCATTTAAATGTGAAATTTGTGTTTCTTTGTTTTTTGTTTTAAATAATTTTCAGTTTTCATGAAATGTGAAAATCTTTATTTTAAATTTAACAATGTACATACATTAAATCACCATAATCTTCAAAGGAATAAATATGACAAGAGTTGAGAAGGTCAAGAACAATTGTGGAAAATAGGGCTGAAGTTCATCAAATCATAGTGACAATATCTGATGGTGTTTATGGTTGCAATTCAAGGTCATAAAGGTAAGTTATTCCAAAGAAGAAAATTCCAAGAGATGTTTGCAGTAATATCCAGTGAATATTGGCCCAAACAACTTGTAGACTAATAATAAGACATCTTAGAATTCAAGATAAAAGAAAATATGCAAACAATAAGGATGAGAATGCCAGTCAAAAGAGCAACTTGCAGATTAATGCAGATTATTCATCTCAATGTTTCAAAAATAATAAATGCAAAGGAATGCATCAGCGAAAAGAAAAGAGTAAATCTGATCTGTATTCAAAACAAAAATAAAATACATCTTAAACAGTCAAAATATAAAGTGAAACTAACAATACCTAAAATAACACCCTCCTCTTGAAAATGGCTGAAGAAGCAGCTGAAAGTGCTTGAAACAATGAACAATATGGACAATTTTTGCCCACCCTTACTCTTACTAAACATAAAAATACAAGTCAGTCAGTCAGTTAAGTGCCATACGTGAAACACACTTGGGCGATCATGTCTCTTTGGAGACATGACTAACTGGGCAGATGATTATCCCGCAGTAGGTTGCCATTGCTTTCTGTAGTAGGTTGGTTGCCGACCAAGGGTATAGAACCCAATCTGTCCTGTTATTTAACCCATAACTGGAAAGAATAGATGGATTAATACCTTTCCCAAGGGTATTTGTGCGTAAGTGAATGCAATGAATTCAGCTTGAATTCAAACTCAGCTCCCCGATTTCTCGTTCCGAGCTGATATCCACTGCACCACAACGCATATCCAAAAAATATAAGAATGCAGGAAAAACTCAATAACAAATTAAATTTTCCTAATCTGTCATATTTAATCAAAGATGTATAAAAGAAAGGTTGCTAACCCACTTGTAAAAAAAAGGTTAAAATAATGTAAGCATTATTAAATAAGAAAGAGCCAATACTCAACAATATCAAGTATGAACATGGCCACAGCATGCTCACAGATTTTTGAATATAAAACATTCCTATGACTGAAAATAATCTTTATATTAAGTTAAAAGTAAAATAAAATTTATCCTTGATAATGGCTAAAAGTATAGTTGAAAGCACTTGGATAAATAAAACATCTGGACAATTTTTATATAATTTGTGCTCTGAAAAGAAAAAGTTATAAGATCACATGGAAATTTATATACACAACTGTCATTTTTAATGAATCTTGAAACTTGTGTGTGTTATATCAGATGCTCACTCTCTCTCTCTCTCTCTATATATATATAGACACACACACACACAAGCACACACCATACTAAGCTCATGTTGTGGCAACTATACATGCACTTGAAGAGAGACTCAAAGTATAGTCACATCAATACAAACTTAGTCCAAAGAAGGTCTAAATGACAAATTTATGTTTTTTTGTCAAACTCTTTTCCCCTGATATATATATATATATATATATGTTTAACAGTACAATCTTACAATTCATTGCTCACAACTGTGATGCTGTTTTCTCCCCAAAACTATCTTAATAAATACTTAATGTATTACAAAGCATTTTTCTTTTCATTCTGGTAAATGTTATATTGTAAATTTTTAAAATTGTATCATTAGCAAAGCAGTCATATTTGGAATTGATTGGTTTTGTTCAATAAAAGTTAAAGAAATTATCTTTAGTGAGTCCAATCATTGTTGAATACTAAAATATTATGAATTAGTACAAGCTTAAGTAACGTGTGGTATATGTTAAAATTCTCTGTTGCAGAGTGATAACATGTTTGTCCCAAAAGCCACTTTACTAAATATCTATTCTCTTATTTTGAAATCAGCCTAACTGGGAAAAAATGCAACAAAAAATAGGAAAATGTAGAGAGCTGTGAGCACCAATGTTTTAAAGAAACAGGAAAGTTATAGAAGAAGACTGAAAAAATTTAACTTTTTAAGGAGTGATGACAGATGTTTTCAATTAGCATTTAGACAAATCAAGCAAAAATAACGTTTTTGTTTAGAACTATATTAGAAAAAATAAATCTCACCTGTGAATTGAAGAAATTGTTTAAAAGGTAGGCTAGTGTTGTACCCACAATAATTGGCAGACTGGTAACAGACCTAAAGAAGTAAAACTAAAAGAATTAATTGGAGTAGATAGACTAAACTATCGCCCGGTTCACACTCCACCCACGTCTATTGTACAGGTGGAGAGGCTCATCCCTTGTTCCCTGTTTAGGATGTGGTTTCCAGCTTTCTCTTTTCCAATCTTTTCACTTTTCTTTTTTTTTCTTTTTCTCAATTGGAGTAAATAGACTAAACTATCGCCCAGTTCACACTCCACCCACGACTATTATACAGGTGTAGAGGCTCATCCCTTGTTCCCTGTTTAGGATGTGGTTTCCGGTTTTCTCTTTTCCAAATCTTTTCACTCCTATGTAGCCCCCTGCACATCAGTGGCATTACCGCCTTGCTCAGGGTGATATGATTAAAAAAAAAAAAAAAATTAAAGATTGAAGGAAGTTTTGAAAATTTTTGGACTACAGTACTCCTGGGGTCACAAAAATACCAAGGAAGGTGGTGGTGATCTTAGATCTCTTGTTGACACATGTTCCTTAAACCCAACAAGAGGCTCTTCTAGAAAATAACAAGGGCAAAATACTCTGTAGCTGCAGATCCAGACAGTCAACTCCCTCCAAACAAGAAGACTAAATTTTGTTGTTGCAAATAAGTAAAAGAAAGTATACCAAATCACAGCATTTTATATATATATATATATATATATATATATATATATATATATATATATATATATATATATATATATATATATATATATATATATATATATATAGTATTTACGCTCTCACACCCTGATTGAGCACTCTGGAAGAGTGGGAGACTTTGTAAACAGTAGCTACTCCGGCATATACGCATCACTCATTCAATAATGAATTAGAGCACTCTAGCTACTGGGCATGTTTATACACACTAAAAAGTCTGCCTTCTTCTACCAGACGCTTGTGGCCTAGGGGTAGAATCGCCGACTGACGCCGATTCGGTCGGGTTTCAATCCTGGGTTAGGAAGTGATCAGAGTCTAACCGTACTGATGAGCTATGATACAGCGAAACAGATCTGTCTGCGGATGACTATAGTATATATATATATATATAGAGAGAGAGAGAGACAGACAGACAGAGATTAGAAATAAAAAATATAAAAAAGAAATTAGAAAAAAAAGAAAAGAAATTAGAAAAAAAGAAAAGAAATTAAAAAAAAAAGAAAAGAAATTAAAAAAAGAAAAGAAATTAGAAAAAAAAAGAAAAGAAATTAGAAAAAAAAGAAAAGAAATTAAAAAAAGAAAAAATTTGAAGATAAAGAAAAAAGAAATTAGAAATACAAGAAAAGAAACACAAAAAAATAAATTTTTTACAAATTAATAAAAAATTACGACTTCAAAGCATCTGTAGAACACATGAATCTGGGTTTTAGTATCACTTTTAATAAATGTTACATGAAAAAGAATACATAAACACAAAACAAAACAAAATTGAAGGAAGGGCGAACATTGTCATAGTAATTATGAAGCCAGCAAATATAACAAAAATGTCAGTAGAGACTTAAAGAGGGTTACATCAACAACCATCAGACACTTTGATGCAAACAAGCAAAGGCATAAATAATGATAGCACTTGATAATATCCTTCCTACAAAGCTCTCATAAATAATACCAGCTTGAAAGTAATCCAATCAATTTTATCATTATGCTCAATATCTTTTTGACTGGTGAACCTCAATCTTGTCTCCTTGATTTGCTTCTTGAAAATGCAGTCTCTTAGGTGAGGCAGTCCAGCAAGTCTACTGAGTTTGATGTTCTACTTCTTGGAGATATTCTCTTCACATAGATAATCTATCATCTTGAAAATTCTGACATGGAAGCCTCTTATCTCTAACAAAAAGAAGAGTTTTATAACTTCTCACTTTTCCATTTGGTTTCTTAAGAAATGATTTATTGAAGAGCAACACACCACGCCTCCTTGGCCTCAATCACTCAAATGACCTCAAATGGAATGACTACATTGAATCCATAGCTGCATTTACTGCTAGGAAGGATGGGTCAGGATAGGAAGTTTCTTTTTCTTGTCAAAATCTATTTTGCACATTTATAAATCTACCATTCATTTGTGCATTGAATACTGTTGTCATATCTGGTCAGGTGCTCCTGTTATTCATTTTGAGGTTCTCAACAAAATCAAAAGGAGGATCTGCAATAATTTTGAGTTAATAGATTATCTCTCCTAGAAAATCTCTCCTACCCCACTTGAGCATACACTCAAATCCAAATATTTTACCCTTTAGTTACAAATTCCCCAGATATGACTTTATATTTTTGCATTATTCCATTGTCTAAAATGCACTGTTTAAAAAAAGTACCAAATTGTTATGTAATATGAGTCCTCCTATATGATAGTGAATGCAGGACAATCTCAGATAAAAAGACTTGAAGCAACAAAAATGTGGTTCTGCAGGAATATGCTGAGAATAAGATGGACTAAACATCAGCAACAACAAAGTTTGAGAGAAAATGGAAACAAAAAGAATACTCATACTTAAAATAAGAAATATTTTTATGACAGGAAAGAGTGTTTGGAAAATTTGATACTCACAGGACAGATTGAAGGCAAGAAGGATGGAGAAAAACACCACATAACCTACCTAACAAGATGGATGGCACAACCATATTTAAATTTGACTGAAGTCGGTATTGAGAGAAATTTGTTAGTTTTAAGATTTTTTTATACTGTTTTTTATAGTTTTAACATTTTTTTATACCAGCGGGTGGGCATTGTGGCGCAGTGGAGATCGGCTCGGAACGAGAAATCGGGCAGCCGAGTTCGAATTCCAGCCGAATTCATTGCATTCACTTACGCACAAATACCCTTGGGAAAAGTACTAATCCGTCTATTCCTTCCAGTTATGGGTTAAATAACAGGACAGATTGGGTTCTATAGCCTTGGTCGGCAACCAGTCTACCGCAGAAAGCAATGGCAACCTACTGCGGGATAATCATCTGCCCAGTCAGTCATGTCTCTTTCGAGACATGATCGCCCAAGCATGTATCGCGCATGGCACTTAACTGACTGATACTGTTTGTTGCGTAATAAAAAATAAAAAAAATATAAATTCTAATTTTGAGTCCAAGTTTTGTTGTATTCAGATTAAATATCATCATTTTGTATCAGTAATTCTTAGTAAAGGCATATAAACCTAAACTTCACACAGCATACATCAACACATTCACAAATTGATGCATATCAAGAAGGCAATCAGTATTTAAATTTGACTGAAGTCAGTGTTATGATAAATTAGCTGGTTTTAAGATTTTTACACTGTTTTGTCTAAGCATAAAAGACGATGATTGAAACCTTGCAATCAGCTCTTTTCATAATTCTATTCTATCCAAGTCATACAGCATTATCTTCTGTATTACTTAGCAGTGATGACAAATGCAAGCTAATAATTAATGTTATGGAAGCATGATAATACACAATGTGACATGGCTCTCAATGTTGAAAGTTAAATCAGACATATGATCAATTTATTAAGGGATGTGCTGTCTTTGTGTTTCCTCTTTTCTTCCTTCTTTCCATTTTTTTATTTTATTTATTTGCTATCCAGAGTTTTGTCTCAACTAAGAAATGACAGGAAAGCATCTGTGTCGTTTGACGAGACTGATTGAGCAAATTGAACGGAGTAAATAAAAGTCAGTCACTCAAGATCACGTGACATATACCACCATATGGGATTTTGAATAGTAATTTGTTTCCTGATAATCTCTGACTATGAAAGATCAGGAGTAAATCAATTCTCACTGGGCACTCATGAGATATGCATTTATAAACTTATTCTCTTACTTCTTGTAAGGAATAAGGGGATATGTTATTCTTGAGGATCCTGGATTTATTCAACTACTTGATATGTAGTGAATAAAAGAATAGTATACCTGGAGAAATCATCCCAATTTCGTCTTGGATCTAATTTGCTTACCAGAGAAGAAAACGAAATACAAGCTCTATTTCGGAGCATTTTAGGTTGCAGAAAAAACTACTGACATTTATTTGAACACTTTAAAAAACTATTTATCATTATGAACATTTAAACATACAAATTCACAAAACACGAATGCTTGAATTAACACCCAGAATCAGATAAGTGTCTTTTATTGATTTTACAATTGTTATCCAATACTTTTTCCATGTTCTGTTGTTTTTGTTGTATAAAGTTATTCACAAATGTTCATGTTTACTGTTCATTGACACCTGGTCATGCATTCCTATCTGAGCACACCCATCTTTTCTTTCTGTTTTTTTTAACCTGGAATTCATAACTAAGTGTTGCAAATTTGTAACAATGGAAATATAACTTTAAAATGTTTCTTGGCTCAATAGATAGAATATAAACTTATTTGTAGTCCATTGATAGCAAAGATCAAAGAGTAAGAAATAGATAAAATTTATTAAGAGCTACAAAAGATTGGAAATTATAAAGAGCCATGATCATCAATGTCTTGAAGGGACACAGAATGTAGAAGACAGGTTACAGAAAGATAAATGCGAAGAATATTTTGTGTTTCGGATTTTAACATAAACTGAATTAATTATTTCTTTTCAAGCATTTATAATAAATTGTATAAATGCAAGAATTATAAAAAGACTGCAAAACATTTAAAATAAATTAAATGCATATTTTTCTTGCATATGCAAAAACTTGCAAATATTTACAATTTATCATTTTTTCTTACTTCAAAAAATATCAAAGAAAATAATTCATTTTTGCTATAATTTAATTATTTTAGTAAATTTATTTGTCTGGTTGATGAGATTCTGGCTTTTGGCCTCTAGAGTTTTCCTCCATAACATGAATTAATAGTTTCCATATGACATCACTGCCAAGTAATACAGCAGATAATGCTACTGTAGATAAATAATAATAATGAAAAGAGCTGATTGCACAGTTTCGATCATTGTCTTTTTTGCTTAGACAAAATAGTGTAAAAATCTTAAAACCAGCTAATTTATCATAACACTGACTTCAGTTAAGTTTAAATATTGTTTGCCTTCTTGATGGGCATCAATTTGTGAATGTGTCGATGTGTGCTGTATGTGAAGTTTAGGTTTATATGCCTCTGCTAAGAATTACTTGTACAAAATGATGACATTTTATCTGAAGACAACGAAAATTATCCAAACTTGTACATTTCACTTAAAATTTATCGTGTTTTTATTATTATTAAATTACAAACTAAAAATTATAAAAAATTCCAGAGGAAAATTTTGTAAAATTACCTTCTCTTTTTCTATCTATAATTTTTTTTCAGTATGACTGCTTTTGAACAGACAGAGAAAGCAAAGTGCTGTCATAGAATTTCTATTTATGGAAATAGAAAGTGCTGCAAACATTTACAAGAGGTTAGTGAATGTCTATAGAAAAGAGGTACTTGATACAAGCACAGTAAGTAGATAAGTCAGTCGAGCTAATGGTAAAAGAACTTACAGTTAAATCTAGCTATTTAAACAATAAAACAATAAAACCTAGTTGTCAATCTAGATATACACTTAAATCCATGCAGTTGAATTGACCAAGATTAGCTCATTGGAATAACTGCTATGAAAATATTTAAAAAAGATAGAGGAAAGCCTTGTCATAGCAGTGGGAAAATGAATGAATTCAAGATGTCAGGTCAGCACTAATAATATAATAGACCCTTCTTTGTCAAGAATCTTGATATAGCTCCTGACTAGATATGGTAGCAATATTCAATACACAGATGCATAGTAGATTTATGAATGTGCATAAATTTATAGTGAGACAGTTTCGGGATGAGATTTATGTTCATTTTTGTTTGCTTTGTGTACTTCTACAAACAAATCTTTTTAAGATAAAGAAGAAAAGGTAGTACTTTTTGATTAACTCTTATATTTTTATCATATTTCATTTAATGTTTCCTTTAAGTACATCCTACATTAAACAATCCCTAAATGTTATCCAGTGTTCTTTTCCTATGTTATTAACAGCAACAGTAATTTCCATTCAAGATACAAAATTTTTCCCTTTGTTTTTGTTCTTTTAACTAAGGTTCATAATAAAAGGTTCAAGAGCCACTCATGGTAGAGGATTACTGAACATAAGAGAAGGTAAACAGAAGTAATGATTATGAGGTTAAGTGGATAGACTGATTGAAACTTAACGTGGAGAGGTTCAGATCATAGCGTTCAGGGAAGCATATACATAGAAGTTTGTTTTAATGAATAGCAGTTCTCAGGAAAAAGCTGTCTGAGTGAAACTTCCTTTTTAAAAATGGAATGGAACTGTGTAGAAATTATAAAATAAACAAAAACCAGATTTAATTAACAGCCTACAACTTACAATGAGAGAATTCCCATAGTGAATTGGGAAAGTTTTCAATACATTAATATAACATATAAATCTATGAAGAAAATATTATTTAAATTCATAAATAAGAGTTTATCTATGAATTTAATAAATTTTATGAAAAAAATAATTTTCCTTAGAGGTTTTTTTTTTTTCATTACTCAAATTTCATATATGACAAGATACACCATGAAAAATAATCCTCTTCTGCCATTTTTTCCTCTTTTGCAATTTGCAACATCCAGACTTCGGAAAAATTTTTAAAATAAAACATTAAAAAATGTTGCCTATGGCCAACTACTGGTTATAATAAATAGTGTAAAAATAGTGGGAAATAGTAAAAAAACTGAAAGGATTAAAGATAGGCAAATATATAGCTATAAAAAAATTCAGACTAAAATTAAAGAATAAAAATTTAATGTGTTATAGTTAACAAATGCTTCTTACCTTAACTATGACAGGCATATTATGCTTTGATATTTTCCCTCCTTCTGCCTTAGAAAACTCTGCTGCCACATTCTGAAGGGTGGCTTCAATCTCCTCTGCAGGGACTGGACGGCCATTGGGAAAATAGAACTTTGGGATACTTGTGATGCCATTTTCAGGCACTGCTGAAGGTTTTGGGGCTTCTGGCTGCTTAGAAAGCAGCTTTGTGCCCTTAACTACGGCTCGATTGGTAAGATTGCTTGGTGTGACAGATGAACTAACACTACTAATGATTGTGTTGGTTGACGCAGAAGTGGTTTGTGGGACACTACTGACCACACTGCTCGTGATAGTGGTGGTTGAAGCAGTTGTGGTGGTGGCAGCAGTTGTGGTTGTAGAGGTGCTAACACTGGTGCCAGTCAAGGAACTAGCTGGGGTGGTGGTGTTCAAAGTACTTGCTGTGACAGTGGTTGTGGCCACTGAAGATGAGGTAACAACTGGCCGACTGCTGATGACAGATTCTTTGCTCTTATCTCGGTCACCTGAACCCAGTTTATCCTTGGTATCCTTATCTTTTGGAAACTGAAATGGAAAAAATATCCAAGTGAAAATACTATACACAGTTATAAAAATAATTTAAAAAAACAATCTACTTCTGTGAATGAAATGGTTCAGTTTGATATACTCTGAAGGTTATCAGGATCAATAGAAACCTGAAGGAAGACAGAAGGGGACGGTGGATAAAACATTGTAATAATAATAATAAAAAGATGAGGACAATAATCTGAATGTAAATAATGTAATGACACTTTCAGAATATTTGTAGGAGTTGAAAAACAAGAGTAGGAATATTCTGCAGATAGAATGAAAAATATTAAGAAAAGCATTTGCATGTTAATAAGGATCTAAGAGGTGTGAATTATGCCTGAAAAAACAACAGGCATTAAAGAATTCTCTCATCAAGTCAGTATTAGTTTCCAAGTGTAAGAATACAAACAGATACCTGTTCTGCTGCCAACCAACCAATATGTGATAATGATTTCTTCTATATTTGTATATCATAAAAATCCAACTTGCTTGAAGCTAACCATAGCATGAAACCAACATGTGACATGGCAACAAGTTTGCTATAATCTATAGCAATGTTGCATTATTCTCTACTGTATTAGTGCACACATGTGAATACATATTTCCTTTTACATATGTGTAGATAATTTAAAGTGAAGTTTCAATTAGGTTGTAGTGTGGTATACAAATGAGATACAGGCATAAACAGCATGAACCTCAGGCACCAGGGAAAAGAGAAATCATGTAGCTTTTTACAAAATTAACACATAACAACAGTGGTGTCACTAATAAGGTGCATGACCATGCTTGACAATTCAGAGCATGTGAAGTAGTGGATTAGATGCTTTGCAGCACTGGTCAGAGTCAAGAAACTAAGTGAGAGATGAAATGAAGAAGAACAAAATGAGCTTACGGATATGTTCCTTGCAACAGCAGAATGGAGCAGTAAAGAAAGTTTCAATAGTGGAATACCGAAAAAACTTTAAAGATCTAGCCTTTGAAGAAATTGTCAAAATAATAAAAAAAGATTATTAGACCAATACGGAGGTTAGGGATTACTGAAAGAACAAAGTTTCTTGAGACAAGACAACAACCCAACGTGTCTATCATAAAGTTTTTACACTGATTAAAAGAAAAGGCCAAGCACTTCAAATTCAAAGAACTTGGCAGTGATGAAATGAGCACAGAATATGAGCTGATCCAGTTACGCATGATAGAAGGCATGCATGACTCTTCATTTAAACATAAGATATTGAAAAGGCTGCAAGGTGTTAATCTGAACTTAGAAACCAGGATAGAATTTGTGCAGCATGTAAGAGAGAAAAAAAATGCCCAGTTTTCAGTAAAACATGCCTAATCTGAAAAAAAAATAAAAATAAAAATAAAGATCACTTTCAGGAGGTACATAAATACAAAAGGTGAAAACTTGAAGACACATGAATTGCTACAGAAAAAGTAGAAATATTTGCAGTAAATACACTGTTGAAAACCAGAGAAAGAGTAAAAATAAATGGGAAATATTTTCAGATGCAGATAGATATCAGCAGAAACATTACACTAATTCCAATGAACTTTTGACAGGGCACGGAAAAGCCTAGGCTAAAAAAATCTACCTTACAATTAAATTCGATGGAATCACAAAGCAGTTGGGCTTCACTAATAGTTACCATTAAAAAGGCTGATGAAGACATTAGAATATGCAGCAATTACAAAATGGAGTTAACCATCAAATATGCTTCGATTCATTTCCTATATCAAGTATCAAAATCAGGAGTCATGAATTATCAAATATGAAGCATTTTGCAAAAATTAACTTAAAATCAGCATATGACCAAATTGAAATAGATGACACATTTAAGGGGGTTACTACAATAAATAAACTGTTGGGATTATTAAGATGGACTCACCTGCCATTTGGAATTAAAATGGCAAGTCATAATTTTCAGGAAGCTATCGAGAAGATCTTAAGAAAACATGATATATGCAAGGAGGCTCAGACCAAGGATGAATTAAAACATGAAACAGAACAAGTTCTACGGAGATTAAATCAGGCAGGCATGACAATAAACAGAGATAAACATGAGCTAGACTGTGAAAAAAATGTCCTACGTAGGATATCAAATATCTAGAGAAGGAATATTTACTGATGAAAGGTTAACAAACAAAATTGCAAAAGTAACAAAGCCCACGAACAAGAAAAAATTGGAATCTTTCTTACAATTAATTTCTACAGCAGTTATCTTCCTAGATTTAGCAAATTCATTGAACCATTTGTGAAAATGCATTAAAAAATATGTAGAATTAACATGGATAAAAAAGCAAAGTAATGCTTTTGAAGCATTAAAAGAGGTTCTGACAAGTAAGCTAGTAATTAAAATTTTTGACCCAAGTAAAGAAGTTACATTAATGAATGATGCAAGTGAACATGCCATGGTAGCTATTGTATCACAAGAGGTTGCCCAATCATGTATCTTCCCAGAAAAATGTTGTTGGCAGAATGTAATTATTCTAATATAGAAAAAAAAAGCATTGGCCATAGTCTGGAGTATGGTGAGAATGCAGAATTTGTTGTTGAGTAAAAAATTCCTGTTAAAATCTGATCACAAGCCCTTAGAATTATTATTCAATCCACAAAAGACGTTACTAAGAGTAATGTCATCAAGAATTTTAAGGTTGGCCATTAAAATCATGGCATTTCATTTTGATATTATGTCTATTAAAAGAAGCACCATTCCTCATGTAAATGCATTGTCAAGAATAAAATTTCAGAATGGAAGTGGAGATGAACATGAAAATTTGGATGATAGAGTTATACAATGGGTGAAAACAGACATATTATCCCACAAAACACTCAGCATAGAGACCCAACAAGACCCAATATGAAACAAAATAAGAAATAATGTGCAGAGTAACAGCACTATAGCAGAAAACCTTTCAAGGAAGCAAGACATACGTTAATGGTACAGAAAATATTATATATGTAATGTAGACGCAATAATTTTTTTCCCTAATTTTAAGGAAGGAAATAATTAAAAGTGTGCACAACGATATACATTGCAGTGTCACAGCACCACAAAGCAGGTTGAAACTGCAAGCTTGGTGACCGGTATATTCTAAAGATATTGAAAAACACATAAGATGCCCCAAATGTATGGAAATTGAAACATTTAAACAAATCAAATTACATACATGGCTTAAAGGGGTGAAGCCTTGGACAAGGGTCCACATGCACCATGCCCACATTAGAGATATTGGTTTATTTTTAATCTTAGTAGACTCATTCTCAGGCTGACTAGAAGTAATAAAGGTGAGAGATAGGAAAGCTGCCACCATGAAACAAATATTGAGAACAATATTTGCAAGAAACTGTGTACCTAAAACCTTTGTCACCAACAATGCACCGGAATTCTGTGATGAAAATTTAGTGGCTTGGTTAAAAAAAATGGGATGTATACCATATAAAATACCACCATATCACCCACAATCGAGTGGCATAGTGGAAAGAATTGTCTAAACAGTAAAAATGGGGCTAAAGTCATTTTCACCTTTTAATGAGAATATAGAGGCATATCTCTCGAATTTACTTTTAAGCTATTAAATGGTTTTTCATGCGGATAGAAAACAAAGCCAATCAGCTTTAATAGTCAGGCAAATTAGAGCCCCAATAACCATGTTGTTCTCCAGAGTAAAATATCTGGTACAAAAAAAAAACAAGAATGGCAGAGTTAGAAAGAGCAAAGTTTGTCTTACAAAAAGAACAGAACACAGTTGTACTAGAAAAAAAAGGGGCAACCAATATAAGCTCACACTGATCAATTTAGAACCAGGTTCAAGCCTGAAGATATAGAAATGAGAAACAAGAAACAAGGAGAGACAGATATTGGAAAAACTGAAACAAAACAGAACATAGAGGAAAGTGGAAATGAATTAACAGACCTAGAAAAGGAAGATAAGTCTAGACCAAGATTTCCATTAAAGAGGACACAAGAAAAACAAACAGAAGAGCAATGCAGACCATCCAGAATATTCAGAAGTGATAGAGCAACTAAGGGTGTCAAACCTCTCAGGTTCAGGGAGGTGTAGTGTGGTATGCAAATGAGATACACTCATAAATAGAGGGCACCTCAGGCACCAGGGAAAGGTGAAATCACATAGCTCTCTATGAAATTTACACATTACAACATAGGTAAAGCAAATACATTTCATATTTGCTTAAAGATATGTACACTGTTAGCATACATAACATAAAATCATGTATTATAAGAATTAAACACACTGCTGAAGATAAAAGAGCCGAGGTTATACATTTTTATATTTTCAATAAAATTAGTGGAACTTAAATCCAAAGAACTGAAATGGATATTTAGACAATGGAGATATTCTACACCACTGAATAACAACAGAGAGTGAAATTTTTGTGTAAATTACAATACCCAAAGGCAAAATATAAATGATAACAGTACTAAACATGAAACCAAGAAGAAAAAAAAAATAGAAAATAGGAATGAAAGAGAAAACAGAATGAAAAAGAAAAAGAAATAAAAAAGAAAAGGAATGAAAAAGAAAAAAATGAAAAGAAAAGAAAAAGAAAAGTAAAAAGAAAAAGGTAAAAAAAGGAAAAGGAATGAAAAATAAAAAAAAGAAAGGTAAAAAATAAAAAAGAAAAGGAAAGAAAAGAAAGGTAAAAAGGAAAAGGAATGAAAAAGAAAGAAAAGAAAGGTAAAAAGGAAAAGGAATGAAAAAGAAAGAAAAGGTAAAAAGGAAAAGGAATGAAGAAGTAAGAAAGGTGAAAAGGAATGAAGAAGAAAGGAAAAAAGTAAAAAGGAAAAGAAATGAAGAAGAAAGAAAAGAAAGGTAAAAAGGAAAAGGAATGAAAAAGAAAGAAAAGAAAGGTAAAAAGGAAAAGGAATGAAAAAGAAAGAAAAGAAAGGTAAAAAGGAAAAGGAATGAAAAAGAAAAGAAAGGTAAAAGTAAAAGGGAGTAGTAAAAAGGAAAAAGGAATGAAAAAGAAAAAAGGAATGAAACAGGAAAAGGAATGAAAAAGGAAAAGGAAAATAAAAATAAAAAGTTAAATGAAAGAAGAAAATCAAATATAAAGAAAGTGAAAGGAAAGAAAAATGAAAAATAGAAAATAATAGATAGGAAAGAAGGGAAATGTGAGCAGAAAATTGAGAAATAAGGGAAAGTCTCATTAATATGAGTAACGAGTGCAGAACCGAACTGAAGTATGAAATGACAGAAAAAAAGGGTGCAGTGCAAGTAAGCTCTCCTTTTCCCTCTGACTGTGTGTTCCTTAATCAACCAACAGTTTCTTTGGAAATGTACAAGGGTTACATGACTGCGAACAGCTGTTGGCATTTTAGCACACTTGGCTAAGCAAACAAAGACACTCATCAATGAAGATGTCAAAGGCAAACATCATCCTCTCCTCTTCCTTCCTCCCATAGCAAGAAAAAAAATGGTTAGGTCAAATGTCTGAGAGTGCAAAAACTCTTGAGCTAATACAATCAAAGCCAAGAGTTTGGTAACAGCAGGATTTTTTTTTCTGTAAACTGATACAAAGCAAATCTAGAGAAGAATGGAGGGTTTCAATTTATCCTGATAAAAGAACAGAAAGAAACAGGGATAAAGTTAACACATCGGAATACCTAAATCAATCAACACAACAAACAATTGTTTCTAATATAGCTTAAAACCAGTTACTTATACAAAGAAATAAAAAATGCTACTCCACCTGCACCCTTATATATATAATTACGTAAAGGATGATGATTCTTAGCCCTTTAGTAAAACAAAAAAAAAAAAATGTGGTCATATTTTGGGAAGTGGTTCAGGTGAAGATCTTTCCCTTTATATGGACATATGTATGAATTTGGGTATTTGACCACAGAATAGATTGTTTCATAGAAGCAGCTCACTGTTAACATAGTGATTTTATTAACTTTTCTACGGTTTTAATTTTAACATTACTTGCAGCAGTGGATGAGTAAGGACTCATAAATAACATTGTTCAAATTTTGAATAAGATGGGATATGTTCATTTTGCATTACTTCCCTAGAGAAAGGCATGAATCTACTTTTCCCTGCAGTTTGTCAAAATGCCAGATGGTATGACAATTTTTCTCATCATAATGGCTATAGAAGAAGCCTAGTGTTAGGTTAAGGATTGTTACAGATACCATGTAAACCAGTACTATTTTTACCCTTGGTGATGGATCTTTACCATATAATGTATGTATGTTTACATCTTTTAACAAACCAAAAGAAGCATATTTCAAATGGGAAGAATAGAAAAAAGTAAGATGTGATGAGAAACAGGAAGGGAAAAATATATGAAAGTGAAAAACAAAGCAAAAAAAATTTAATTTAATTTAAACATAAAACAAAATTTTAAAAAGTGAAATTGGCTAAAAAGCTGAGGTGCAGAATGAAGCATTGAAAATGCAATGATGACTCCTTTTCAATCAAATTTCAAAACAATGTATTTTTGTAATGATGAGGACAATGATTATGATGATGCCATTGAGAAGAAAATAATGGTGGTATATATACACACACATACATACACACACTGGTGAAGTTGATGATAGTAATAGAATTTGTAAATGTTTACAATGAGCAGTTGCACAAATTATATGTGTGTGTGTGTGTGCCATGTGTATTTGTAAACACTAATGAAAAGTAAAATTGTAACATCCATATAAGAAATGCTGATTATAACCAGGGTTGGGTAAATTATATTCTATGCTAATTTAGTAGTACATGCAGAGTCCATCAAAAAATGTAAATGCACTTCAAGAAAAAAAAAACGCTATAGATATTGTAATACTATATTTATTCAGATATGAGATTTATACAAGTTACCTTTGAACTCTACAATCACAAAAGATGCTTAAAATAGTGGCATTTCTAGACATTTACTAGTACAGCAAATAAGTGCTTGGACATTACTGTCCAGTGGGCCAATCATTCTAGAGAAGTGGCTGAAAGCACTTGTAAAAATAATTAGGAACATCTTTACATTCCTTTCTTCCAGCAAAAAGGAACCGTTTTAGAATATTAGAAAAATTAAATAAAAAGTTAATAAATCCACTTTGTCTGTTGTTTTCAGCTATATATATATATATATATATATATATATATATATATATATAACAACAGAAAAGAAAAGCAAGAATGAGAAAAAAATTACTGTTTGTAAAGTGGTGGATCAAAATAAAAATTTAAAAAAAAACCTGACAAGCTATTACTCTTTAATCTTCAGAGAAAGGACAAAATCATATAACATAAGATTATGGTTTTCTCCTGCATTCACTCTGAAGTGGTTAGCTCTTTGTTTTTTGATCTGACACTTTACAAAGTTTTTGTATATATTTATATATACTTTTAGAATGGATGAGTATTTTTAAAATCTAACAAAATGTTGTACTTCTCCACAGATTATCCCTAGTGGTGTTACAAAAGGTTTTCATGTTTTACATGTATGGCAAGTTGCCTGACTTATTCAGCCCACCTATAACTCTTGCAGTATTGCATGAACACATACAAGAGGCAAGGAATAATGTATCATAGGAGGGTTTTCAACATCTTTACAATTATATGCATGCAAATCTAAGCTTATGTCAATGCCCAAAGAGGATATACAGTCTATTAATATGAAATTTGAGTGCTTTTAATACACTTTATTTTTAATGCTCCTTCACATTTTATAAAACTGATGATTGCATCTTCTTCCATGTCCTATATCCCTTCAGAACGTTGATCATGGCTCTCCACAATTTCCTGTCCTTTGTAGCTCTTAATTAAACTTTGTCTTTTTGTTATCTCTCTTAAACCTGTTCCTGCCATCCATTTGCTTAAGTTCACCAGGTAGGTCATATGTTTTTCTCTATCCCCCTTGCCTTCAATCTGTTCTGTGAATATTCAAATTTTCCCCATTATGTGTCCCTATAAATTTCAACTCTAGTAAATTAAGAATAAGTTTCCTTTTTGTTTCCATTTTCTCTAAAACTTTGTCATTGCTCACATGTCAGGAGAGTGTTGTCCATTAACTGCCATATCAAACTGATATTACATTACAGTTCAGTAGTATTTTCTTTATTTCTAATAAAATTTCCTTGTTTATTAATATCTTGTTTTGCTTTTGGAATGTAGCTTTCACTATCCCAATGTGCCTTTCAAAATGGTTTCAAAAGACACAATCTCCAAATATAAATCCAGTAGAAAATTTGTATTCAACAATTAAAGTAGATGCATATGAAAATTGAAGATGGTTATAAAAAAAATAAAAAAAGATGTAGCAATAAAAACAGTTATAAATAATATTAATGTTGAAACAGTAGAAAAATTAACAAAATCAATGATTGATGAAGATTATAGGATGTAAAGAGCCCATATTAATTGCACTGAGTTTACATAATAAAATCAAAACAAATTAAGATTTTTAATAAAGATATTCTAAGTTGAAAATCACAATATAATGATCATACAAATATATCCTGAATTTTTTCCCATTGTTTACTTAATACTAATAAATACTGACTTGCATAATAAAACATGACTTCTTAAATATGTTGATAGTAATAGTAATATAGTGTTAAAGGTAAGGTTATCTCTATACTGAAGGATGGCAAAATTGATAGCGATAAAGCTGATAGTATAAAGAGAAAGAGGTGGATAACAGAAATTGGAAACTTGTGACAGAAGGAATCATTTACTGATCTCTCATAAAGTAACTGTAGACAGACTTCTTGTTCATCCTTTTTACTTACTTTGTCTTTCCACCACATTTTTAAGGTTTTATGATGCCTTCTATATCTACCTGATTTACACTGCCCTCAGAAGCAAGGAGGTTTATGGACATATCACATTGAAACACTGGTTCTCATACAATCACCAAAGTTAAGCAATACCTAGATGGGTAACAGCTTGAGAATACCAGCTGCTGTAAGTTTGGATTTGTGAGTAGTGCGATAACTGATCAGAATTAGAAATTAGTGAACCAAATACCCCTGGGAAAAGTATAAACCCACCTCTTCTCCCTGCAAATATAGGTTAATTAATAGAATTTGTATGAGTAAATCATTATAATTTCCAAAGAAAGAAATTCTTACAATTTAAAAAAAATATTTCCTGACTTTAAATAACTTGTAAAGACTTTTAAAAAAATCCATCAGAAGTAAGGGTTATTCAACATTTCTATGAGATAGAAAAAGAAACTACAAGGTGTGTGAATATCAGAAAGAGATAACTTGCCAAATGTGATAAGACTTAATCTTGTAATAAAAAAATCAGTGGAAGCATCCTATGAAACACATCAAGTATAGAATATTCCTCATCAAAGATTTTTATCTTTTGCCAGGAAACCAAGGGAAAGATGTATGATGAAAACAGTGTAAATGGAAGGCAAATGAGAAAATAGTTTTCAGAAGTAGAGGATAGAAATTTCATTTTTTTTTTTTTAATATTTATGACTGCATTTTGAATTTTACTCTGCAATAAATTTTAAGAAATTTGATTTTACTAATTCTTAATATTTTCTTTTATTTTTACTTTTATCATTTATATTTTTGGGGGTTTTTAAAGTTTTTCTTTGCTATCAATTTTTAATCCTTTTTATGTCTTAACATACAAATTTGTCATATCTGCATATTTGTACAATATGTATTCACATTTCTAATTTTATCAATTTCATTTTTATTTTACTTGTATAAGATGCTCTGTAATGGTCAATCCAACCATCTGCCCAACACAATTGTAAGAATGAAATATGATTTTTATTAAATACAAGTGTACCCATGATGGTAAAATATTTGAGAGGATTATATATATATATATATATATATATATATATATATATATATACATACACACACACACACACACACACAAATACATAAATGGCCTTTATTATAATAAAGAGGATATATATATATATATATATATATATATATATATATATATATATATTCTTTACTACTTGATGATATAATTATTGCAAAAATAAATAAAATAAGACACTGTTCAAGAGCAAACACATGGCAAGAGCTTTCATAACTCGTAGTAAAGTTTAATAACTGTTAGTAAAGAGAATGAACTGAGCCAATACTGCCTCTATTGTCTCTCTCCATGAGCATGACAGTATATATATATATATATATATATATATACACACACACACACAAAAATACACAACAGTTTTTACTATATTAGAATCATAGAATTTTTTTTACCAAGAATATTCCAGGATTACCATAGAGCCCACACTGGGGTAAATTTCAGTCAAATATATTGCAAGTATCGATGACAATTGTATTAATGAGCTAAGCAACTTTCACATGAAAATTTTCTTTCAAGAATTATTGAGTATTGCCAAAGCACACGAGTAGAACTTCCAATCAAACATATTGTTTATTGTGGGTATTGCATGACAGACTGAAGACAATATGTTCTTACTCGAAGCGTAGAGTATCATCTATAAGCACAAAGGCAGTTCTCAGACAAACATTTTCTATCCAGAATTGTCAAGTACTGAATAAAAGTGCAAACATATTCTTTCAGGATTTGTCAATATAGCACACGAGTACAAAGCTGACAACATCTTTACATCACCCTGTACTCAAATACCAAACCAATAAAATAATATGCAACATGGAGTGATATTTTTATTTCTATTGCTCATGAATTGCATTTTAAACCTTCTCAGTTGACTCTTTAAAAAGAATTTATTTTCCAAAAATTGATTTTACATTTTTTATATATTTGTATGTTTTCTCTTTATATACAAATTATGGAATCATATTGAGATGATATTCTTTATAGGTGATCAGAAATAGAAAATTATCATTGATATAAAGTGACTGGAATACTGATATTTTAGCCTCCAGGAAAGTTTGAAAGAGTGATGATATGTATATTATTATAGAGAGAAGTTAGGCATAGAAAAGGAGAAAAAAAAAGGCAAGGAAAGCGAAAAAGAGAAAGGCGAGGAAAAAGAGAAAAAGAGAAAGGCAAAGGGAGGAAAAAAAGAGAAAGGCGAAGGAAGGGAAAAAAGAGAAAGGCAAAGGGAGGGAAAAAAGAGAAAGGCAAAGGGAGGGAAAAAAGAGAAAGGCAAAGGGAGGGAAAAAGAGAAAGGCGAAGGAAGGGAAAAAAAGAGAAAGGCAAAGGGAGGGAAAAAAAGAGAAAGGCAAAGGGAGGGAAAAAAGAGAAAGGCAAAGGCGACAGTAAAAAGATCTACAAGAAAAAGAAAAAAGAGGCAGGTGATTAAACAGAGGATAAAAAATGTTGTGAAAAGGAGTAAAAAGAGGAAGGTGAGAGAAAAAAAGAAGAAAAAAGAAAGTGAAAAACAGGAAAAAGAAAGGGGGAAGGGGGTAAAAAGGCAAGTGGGGAATAGAAAAGTAAGAAAAAAAATGAGAAAAGCCGAGAAAAGTGGAGAAGAGAAAGCCGAGAAAAGTGGAGAAGAGAAAGCCGAGAAAAGTGAAGAAGAGAAAGCCGAGAAAAGTGGAGAAGAGAAAGGCGAGAAAAGGGTCGGGGGCAAAAGAGAATGTCGAGAAGAAGGGATAAAAGAGAATGTCGAGAAGAAGGGATAAAAGAGAGTTGGAGAGCAAAACTGAAATGAAGAAAAAAAATATTGTTAATCATGCTAAATGGTTCCAAGAACATACCTTTGATCATGGTTAGTTACCCGATGTTTCTTGTAAATATGCCCAAAAATAGATGTTGTCTCAAAAGAAATCAGTCAATATCCTTTTAAAATATGTTTTTTATTGTTAGCCTCATAAATATAATCAATATAATGTAAGCAAATATGCATAACAAAAATTCAATCTGTCACAGACATGAAATATTTTTTAAATACAACTGATGTTGAACCAAAATGTAAATCACCATTTTTAACTCACTCTCTACTAATTAACAGAATACAAAAATTAAATCAATGATTTACACACACACAGAATCCAAATTAAATGAGGAGTACTTTATTAAAGATATGTCAATTTCAAGATAATAAATTTGGTTGAAACAAATTGATTAAAATTGGTTTAGTAATAAAAATGGAAGCATGTTGAATTTGCTGTGTAGCTTAACAAGTTTGTTACACAGATCAGTGTGTTAGTTCAATGGGTTTAAACTTCTCTGGGGGCTCCATTAGTGTTAACCTTCACCAGACCAAATTAATCTTAGTAACTTGTAAATTTACTGCTAACATCACCATGGTACAACCTGTAGTAATAGAAAGAATAATAATATAAAATATGTAAGTGCCAATAGTGCCCACCGTTATCAGAGGGGTTAAAACAATTGAAACTAGCCAGACAACAGTGTTACTAAAATAAACTACAGTATTGAAGAGGGAGTATTGAGGAAATTTGCTATCACTTGATCTCCAACGAAAGTCACCAGTTAGTACTTGTGAATAATAATAATAAATGTCTAATGAGGAAAGGCTTTCATAACTTGTGAGCTTAATAGATCATTAAACTAAGATGGTAATGGCAATATTAACTGTTTCCTCATAAGGAAACATTTGGTATTCATTGACTGAGCCAGTAATACTTTCAGTTGAAATGTATAACATCTTTCACTTCAAACAATTTTTCAGAAAAAAGGTTTCTCAAGTTCAGTAGATACTATTGCTCCTTCTAGCATTGATAGGGGGTTTCTTCCTAACCTTTTATTCGAAATAGTGTGAAATGTCAACATCTTGATTACATCATTATTTTCTCTCTCAGTTACATGTGATATCCATTTTAGTTATTGCTGCTGAATGTTGAATGTCCTCAAGTGATATGTTTTCAATCATTTAGTACAGTTCTTTGTGATTCTGTAGCACCAATTCACAAACTTTGAAGTGTGGTTTTAACCAAGACCTATAGGATTCACTCGTTTAAAGCCATTTTTATCCATTGATCTTAGTGGTTGGAAAAGCTGACAGTATAAATATCTTTTAACAGGTTTGGTGCAATGTATGCAATCCATATAAAAATCTCGATCTGACAAGACTATTTAAGAACATAACTTATGTTATCAGCTTGATGCTTTGGCTTTGTAGCAATTTGCAGTGTTGGGCAAAACTACCTATGGCACAGACTATTCTATATTTAACTTCCTTATCTTCTATACTAAATTTGTTATAACTGATCCATACACCAGAAGATTAAATCTATATCCTGAATTTTTATGATGAATTCAATGTAAGTGCCATCACTGCTTTAATTCCAATTCCAGATCATAGTTTCTGTTTTGTAAAAGTTTACCTTAAGCTCTATTTCTTGGAACACTTGGTAGAGGATGTTGATTTTACATTCAAGTTCATTTTATTCTTATTCCAACTATGAATATCTATGTCATCAACATAGCTACTGTTATCATCAGTATATTGGCCTTGAGAGGGAAAGCAGGATTCTTGTCTTCCTTAGGTATATTTGTTTTGAATGTAGCATAGAATGCTTAAATGCTCAATGCTTAACTCTTCATATCTGTGTTTGCAAATGTCTAGGACAGTCAAGGAAAAGTTTAAATAAACTAGGACTCTCATTTCCTCCTTGTCTTGCAGTTTTAAATGTTTCCATATTGAGGTTCTCACTAGACATGTAAGATTTTGTAGACCAATACAGTTGCTCTATTAGATTGATGCATTCAATGAATTTGGAGCTTGGAAGGTGGTTTCTAATAGATAATAAGAGGAAGTCTCTATTGATGCTGACATAGCAGGCATACAATTTTCTAGAGTTGTTTGATGACATCCATGCCCTCATTACATCCCTTACCAGAACAAAACTCAAATCAATTCATGAACACTTGACTTTCATAAAATGATAAGAGTCCATTGAATAAATGCTTATTAATACTTTCACCATAATATATCCAACTGTGGTACCTCTGTAAGTGTGAGTGTCTTGAGAGTCATCATTTTTTTCCATAGTAATTAATATATCATAAACTCCACTTTTTGGTGAAGCATTTCTAATTCCAAACTTTTCATAAAATAGAGAAACTTGTTACTGAATTCAGGAAGTAAGCTACTTCCAAAATTCAATTCTCAATGTTGTGTGATGCTTTAGTATTCCTTAATTCTTTAATAGCTTTCTTGGTAATGATTATATGTATATCGATATATGTTCTATTCCTGCAGACATCTTTAGTGTGGTAAGGGTTGAAACGTGATTCAAAGTGATTTTTGAGGTCAGGACATTTCTTCTGTTGTGGTTTTGATTGTATGGTTTGTTTGTTTTTTTTTAATTTGCAGAGATAGTAGTTTTTTTTTTTGGGGGGGGGGGGGGGGTGTTTAGTATTTTCTTTTATATTTTTTTCCCTTTTCTGTTTCTTTCTTGTATCAATTTTTTTAAACACATGATTGTCATCCCATGGGTGAATCTTTTTCCTTCTACACATTCTTGGAATGGTCTCATGCACTTCAGCTAATGAACATAAAGGAATCAAATAATCTTATTCTATGTTATTTTGATCAAGGTTTATTGATCTCAATTTCAACGCAAGTTTATTACAGAATTCTAAATTTATCTTTTCATTTTTAAGGGACTGGATATTATGTTTTTTTACTGGTTTATATAGACAAAGATTAACTATTTTATTGGCTGTTATTGTAAATTTAATTACAAGTAAGCTGCAATCATATTCGAAGTATGTTCTAACATCTGTCACAAACAGCATAAGGTGAGATGCTGAAGTCAATAATCATTTTTGTTATATTATTTGTACTATGCTATGTGATGCAGTGTTTCATGGAATAGTTGAACCATGTGTTAAGGATGAAATATCTTTTTGAATAACAAAAGTAAAAATTTCTTACTCTAAATATCCTCTTTATCATCACAGATTTGCCTATCAGTTAACTGACCTTGACAAGGTGGACCAAGGTGTTGAAACAGTGTGCATCTCTACTCATGAGTGAGAGTTATGAGGAAACATCATCTTGGCTGCCTCATCCTTCAACTTAAAAAAATATTTTCCCATTCTCTAATTTAATAATAATAATAATAGCAGGTATACACCAGCACGATCCCTATTTTGAGCATATACTCACTGTCTTGTTCTCACACCATTGATAAAACACTTTCTGTAATTTCTCAATTGAAAATAATAATAAATATATACAAATTTAAGCACAATATCAACACTACTAGTACAGCTTAATGCTATTTTCTATTCTCTTAGTAATGCTTGCCTTTGTTCCTGACCACTGACAATCCATCTTTCTTTTTGTTTTCAATGCAAAACATACAGTTTAAGAACCAAAACTTTCTAATATAAATGAAATTAAAAACATTTGGTATTTAATCAAATAATTTTTTTTCCTTAGTGCAGAAAATAATTACATGTCCTCATTTTATGCACAAAGAATGACCCATGCTAATTGAAAGAGTTAAAAAGTAGAGACACTTAAAATCTCCAAGCCTTCTTTCCTCATTATACATCCCCTTAATTACACCCATTTCTTTCTGATTGTTATCAATAATTCTTTGATGTTACAATTCTCCTTAGATTTTCATTGTTTTTCACATAATCTACTCAGTATTCTTAACATTCATTGGTATAATACCATTTCAATTGTTTCACATCTTTTCTTTATTTTTGACAAATGTGCCCAGTATTCACTGTCATATAATAAAGTAGACATCACATCGTAGTCCATAACTGTTGTTTGTTTTATCTCTTAGTACTTGATTCAACTCAAAAGACACTGATTGAAATTTAAAATAAGATTCACCTAAATGATAGAGAAATCACCCAAGGTGACTACCTTGAAATATTGAGAGCAATTTGTGGCCAAGCGCCAAACAACAACGGTTGTTGAATAACTGCTGCTCACATCAATACGATCTTTAGTTGAAACAAAAAATATTTTCCAATTTCTGAAAGTACACAGCGATTTCTCAAGATGCTCTTTTCTCTGATGAGTGTATTTCTATAGATTATTTCTTATCTGCTAATTCTTGAAAGGCTGGGTTGACGCTTAAATACTTGCAGCATTTAAAACAATAGAAAAAAGAATGTTGTGTGGAAAAGAAGGACTTGGCAGCAAGTAAACAACACACATGTGATATGTACTTAGGTTGGTAGGGTTCTTTCTCATTAAAGTATGGGCATTTGGTAAAAGAAGAGAAGAAAGAGCAGAATTACATGAGACTCTGCTGCCCAGTTTGTAACCTAAGTCTTTTGATGTTTTCTTTTTTTACAAGCCTTCTTACTACAACAAATTTTCTCAATAACTTTGGGGAATATTTGTAAAAAAAAGTTCAGAGTCAGAGAGAAGGAATGCAGAGGAAAATAAAAAAGTTGTTTAAAAAAGAAAATAGAAAAGAAAAAAGAAAAAAGACAATAAAAGTACAATGAAAGACAAATAGGTTTAAAGATTAGAGGGAGAAGGGAATGAAATAGAAAAAAAAAGAAAGAAGCAAACTAGGGGAGATGGCAGAGAGAAGCAAACTAGGGGAGATGGCAAAGAGAAGCAAGTGAAATAGAGGAGGAAGAAACTGAATTTAAAAAAATAAAATGAAAGCAGTGTGAAAGGACAAGATAAAAAATAACTTTTTTAGTAACTTTTTAAAAAGTAACTAATACCACTTAACATCCTTGTTAACCATGCTTAGCAAACCCATCTTTTACTACTTATGAATGGTTCTTTTTATTTTCACAGCCATGTGTATGTATGCCCTTTCTTTAATGTTGTTCTGCCCTGTTCAGGAGGCCAGCAGCAATACTTAGCCTAGCCTAGCCTAGCCTAGCCTAGCCTTCCTATACAAGTATGCAAAAAGATTATGCCCATATGCAACTCCTTGTTTAAGGAGAGTTCATGAAATCTGTAACATAATTTCCAGTTAAGAGGGGAAACAAGGGATTTTTAAAAAAAAGATGAGGAGGAGAGGTTAATTTTTTTAAAACAAAAAGAAAACAAATTCAATTCATCATGCCAATGTTCAGCTAATATTATATTGCATAAAAAATGCTTAATTTATAGCTTTCAAATTTACTTTGAATTCAAAAATATTCTTAAGTTCTTGTTATAGAATTAAGTAGATTACTTCCTTAAATGAAAGTTTTAAAAGTACAAAGTTCTAAAATAATAACCTGCAAAAATGACAGACTATTTAATTGTAAAAAAAAAAAAAAACTCAACAGCCAACCTCTGAAACATCCAATCACCATTTCACACCTAGTGATCATTTTATAAAGTCAGTTAAAAATAACCCCAAGACATATTTTGTTCAAAAGCAAATTTAGAGTTTACGTCAAAATAAGAAATAATCAAAGTAAAATGTTTAAAATCAAATATAAGACTCTTAAAACTTTCTATTTAATTTTCATTCATAAATGATTTGGTGCCGGTATAGTATGTTGCTTACTTCTTTGATTCTGGTATAATATATGGCCAACTCGGTTTGAATGTGTCCTACCTCAGTAAGAGAATATTTATAGATATAAGTATTCAGTTATTTATTGAAATTAATTATTTTCCCTAACCCTTACCAAACAGTTATAATACTTTTTTATAATATGCAGGCCCCATACTATACCAGCACCTATGATTTTCTAAAGTTATTTCAATGAGTATCTTTATTTTCATTATTTTTTTCTTCTTCTAACAATGTCTCCCATCATGCATGTATCATGAATTGAATGTTTATTCAATAACACCTTTGGGTTTTTTTTTCTCTCTCTTTTTTTTCATAGGTAAGTTTACCAGAAGGGAACCTGACAAAAACTGAAAAATTCACCACTTAAAATATTGTGACAAAAACAAAGATGGAATACAAGTCTGAATAATTCATGAAATAATGACAATTATTCATCTCAGAATATTAGATACTGTCAAATAAAGAGAAATGTTTACAACAGGGATCTTAGTGTTTGTTTTTCTAATCTTAAGTTTAGCAGCTGCAGAGTCAGAAAGGTGTGGCACTATGACAAGATATGTATGTCTTTGGTTCATGAACAAAGAATTGTAACTAAGAATACAAGATCACAATCCCAATCATTTAGCATCACTGCCATGTTATCGATACCTCAAAAGTGCTATCAAAAAATATTATCAACTTTCTAAGATATCAATAACGGTAATATTAGTAGCTAGAAACAGTCATAGTAACTTTTTTTTTAATAATTTGATCACAAGCAAGGCAATAAAGTTACTAACATACAGGTGCTACTGAGTGTGAAAGAATATGCAGAAAAATAATAACACAAGAACAAAATAGGACAAGATAATGATTTATTGTATTTAACTTTTTGAAGATCAAAGTTGACAAAGCAGGAATCTGAAAGAGAGCTCCACGAGTGAGAAGTTCGATAAAAGACTTAAGCATAGGCATTACATATATCCATTTCAACATTAAAAGGATCAAACTTTGCTACCAAGAATTTATAAAAATGCTCAGGGAAGCTACATTATAGTAATGGGAAAATAACTAAAGCAGAAATGCCAGGTCAGGACCAGTGACATTGCAGATTCTTCTTTGAAATATATAACAGGAGTTAAAATTAGACATTTTTCTATTAAAACAATTTTTCAGAAAAAAAGGTTTATCATGCTCACTAACTGCTATCACTCTTTATGGAAGTTTCCTTCTAAACAAAGTAATGTAGAACATCACTGTAATAAAAATTAATTCATTATTTTCTCTCTGAGTTACATGTATTATCTATTTTAGTTGTTGCTACTGATGAAAGCCTTAAGTAATGTGGCATGTTATTTGGTGCAGTTTTTGTTTGTGATTCTGTGGTGCCAGATCACAAGGATCAAAAGATGGTTCCCTCTTAAGACCTACAAGGTTTATAAAAGGACATTCTATGTACACCACACAGAACTTTTACAAACAGCTAGCTGATGAATTTTCTTTCTGAATGAATGAATTATTGTCTTCATATTTACAATGGCCTCCTATCTTCCTCACTCAGCATGTCCAGATTACATTACAAGTAGCAAATTCAGCTAATTTTCAAAATCCTGAGTTCTTCTGGAGAGTTATTAACCCCCCACCCATGACGCCAATGAAATAGTCTAGATGCTATAATAAAGAAATCCAAGTAGTCCAAAAACGCTCAGTGAAGTCAGTCTTCAGAGTATTTCCTACAGATGTCACTGCGAGTGCCTAAACAAGACTTAATATTATAACTGATAGAAACCGATTTATAACAGTGTCGATGAGGATTGAAACTCATACAAGTATAACAGGAGTGACAAGGAAACAGAACTCATACAAGTTATAACTGGAGTCATGAAAATATCAAACCTCATAATGAGTATAACAAGTAGAAAAAAAATACTTGTTGCTTTGGTACACAGAATACCAGTGACAATGAGAATTTGAATCACGTTGGTTTAAATTTTTCTCTTTGTGTGTAGAAAAGAAAAATTCTTCAAATTATGGAAGAAATATTGGCATCTGTGATACGCATTTAACAACAGTTCTTGGAACTGCAAAACCAGTCAAAAAGTTAACGGAAATAATTCTGAAAGAAATAAAATCTGAACAGAACAATAAACTTACACTCCAGGAAATACTGGATAAATGTCAGAGAATCCTAAATCTGAGATACGATGCCAAAGAAATTTAGGATAAAGAATATGCATACATACAAGTGAAAAAATAAACGAAAAGGATAATAAATCTGTTTCAGATGTGGAAGTTTAAAACTTGAAGAAGACTGTCCCTTTAAGAATTTGAAATGATACAAGTGCTGTAAAGTAGGGCATATAAAGTTACATTATAAAACTAAACAAGAAAAAATTGTACACAGCATTGGGATACAAAAGGTAATAAAAAAACAAAAGAAAATTTGTGAATATGAAAATAAATAATGTGGAAGTAAAAATGCTACTTTTCTCTTTTTTTTTAAATCATTTCACACCAAGTGAGGCTAGACTGCCATTACTGCACAGGGAGTTAAAGAAGAAAAAGGCTGGGTACAGGTGGGGTATTGAAGAAAAGATAAAAAAATGAATGGGGTTCAAGAAGATAGATGATAACAATTGATGCTGCATTTAATTTTTTCGAGATTGTGGCTATCAGGCAAGCAAGTAAATGGAAGGGAGTTCCACAGGCAAGAAGTGCAAGAAAAACAAAGCCTACTAGACACTGATAGTGATATCACAATAATCAGTGAAGTCACATGGAAAAAAATCAGAAAGCCGATATCAAGAAGGACTACTAAAATTGCGAGTAGTGTCTCAAGAGGAGAAATTATTTTTACTGTCAAAATGACTTGTAATGTTTCATTCTGAAATAAGTGTGTAAAAGCTAAAGCTTATATGTCAAAAAATACAGCAAACTTATTCAGTATTGACTGGATGGAATTACTTGAGCTTTGGGATTTGCTTATAAATGCTCATTGGAAAAACCTAAGTGGACAAGTGACTAATTTTAAAAAAACAAAGTGAAAATTTAAAGGAAGAATTGAAAAACAGTTTTCCAGATGTTCTGTCAGGTGAATTAGGTCAGTGTTCCAAATTCTAAGCAAAATTTCAAATGAAAAAAGTTTGATGCCAGTATTCAAACTGAAATGGAGTCTATCATTTGCAGCATTGGATCAAGTTAATGAAGAATTAGACAGATTTGAAAAAATAGGTGTAATTGAAAAGATTCACCATTCAAAATAGGCAGTGCATATGAAGAAAATAATTATAAAATGTGTTTGTGTGGATTATTCAATATGGTTTAAACAAGTGATTAGAACCCTATAACTATCCATTACCAAATTTAGAGGAAATTTCTGCAAAGTTAAATGGTAGAAAAATTTTTTTTGAAGCTGGATCTTTCCAAAGTGTATTTACAAATACAGATTGAAGAAGAATGTTTACAGTTAACAACGATAAATATGTACAAGGGATTGTATAAGTTCAACCAACTTCCTTTTGGTATAGTGCCAGTTATATGTCAAGCTGTGGATACCATGCTTACAGATTGTGATTTCACAGCATCATATCTGAATGATATATTAATTAAAAGTGTATCTAAAAAACAATATATAAGGCATGGGAAAAAAGTTTTTGGTAAAATAAGAGTATGGATTCAAACTCGTTGAGGAAAAGTGCAAATTGTTTTTGCTTAGAAAAAACAAATCATTGACAAAAATGGTTGTCAAACAAATCTGTCAAGTACAATTAAGAATATGCCTCCCCAAACAAATGTTACTAGGTTACAAGCATTCTTGGGACAAACGAACCATTATCAAATTTATGTACCTAATATGTAGAATTTGAAAGCTCCACTGAATAACTTGCTTAAAAAGACAAAGTGGGGGAAAAAAAATATAGCCAGATCAAAATAGAGACATTATGAATAATATTTACAGTAAAAACTTTAATGAATTAATATGGAAGAAGTTTTCAGTTGCAGAGATACCACAGACCTCTATTATCAATTTATACTTTGAAAAAAGGAATCCCTAAATAAACAACAAATAGATTACAACACTGGATTACCATCTTATTAAATTACAATATTAGAATGGAATAACAACTGAACAAAAAATTATAACAAGCAGATTGATACCAAAAAATACTGAACCATGTGAGGACACTGTCATTGCAGCACTAAAAAGTGAAATTGAAATTAAAAATATATTATGCAATGTAGTACGCAAATTACCAGTTATCCTATAAAAAATAAAAGAAAAAGCAAAAAAAGAAGTGTTCATTGTAGAAATAAAAAAAAATAACTAAAAGAAAGTAAAAAATAGTAGTTCTGCAGTTTCTGTTTTTTAGAATTCTGAGGAGCCCTCTGACCTATCTAATTATCACCTTATTAGCCTCTTACCACTTTTTGGCAAGGTATTCAAGGTATGTTTTTTCTCACTGTAACTCCTTGTGCATCAGTAGTAGTCCTGCATTTCTTAGGGTGAAATGATTGGAAAAAAAAAAAAAAAACACACGATCCAGACTTGAACACTTATTTACTATGTAACTGTACTGATGTTCACACAAGAAGTTGTAATACCTATCATATTACAAAAGCAAGCATTAAATGATTTTCATAGTGTACATCCGGGAATTTCAACAATGAAATTTCTTAGGAGAATATACTGGACCAAAATAGATCAAGATATTGAAAAAGTAGTAAAAGCCTGCTGAGATTGTGCTCTGGCAGCAAAATTATCTACCATGAAATTACAATCTTGGCCAAATACAGATACTTTGCAATCAAGATAGCATACAGATTTTACAGGTCTAATAAACAGATCACATTATGTATAGCTTTACTAAGTGGTCAGAAATTGTAAGTGCAAAAAAAAAAAACAACTTATTCGGAGAGAGTGAATTTTCTTCATTAACTGTTAGCAAGATATGGCATTCCAGATACTATAATAGTACACAATTCATTATTCACAAATTTGAAGATTTTTATCAAATGTTCTCAATTACACATATTACTACCCTGCTATATTACCCAAGGTGAAATGGACAAGCCGAATGCTTTGTGGAGACTTTCAAAAGAGCTTTAAAAAAGTACAAGTCATGAAAAAGTGAATGAGATGCACTACAAAAACTTTTGAGTTTACTGTATAATACCAAATTCTAATACACTATCTGGCATGTCAACAGCAGAATTAATGTTTGCAAAAATATTAAATTGGTGCTAGACAAGTTATTACCAAGTAAAAAAAAAAAAAGCACATAATAAAAAGACACTAAATTTTTCAAGATTGGAGAAAAGTGTTTTTCAGAGTGTATAATCATGGAAAAGAAATATAAAAAGATGGTATAGATGGTAAAAGGAAAAAATGGAAACATAAAAGACATTATAATCAGTTGAAGAAAAAGCTTACCGAAGAAAAGTCTGAAAGAATAGAAGAACCTATAAAAGTACTGTATGATGTTTCTGATGTACATACATCCCAAGAATTCATTGAACAACTAATCAGATTTCCATAACTTTCTGGGAGGTTACTTATTAATTATAACCCTTAACCTACTATGGAGAGCCATAATAAACTGGATAAATAGTTATGGCAACTACCAACTTTTCTATAACTTTCAATTTTATACAGTGAATAATCCAAAGTATTCTGATGCCCAGACAAGGTTCATATGATCCCTATTCTCATGACTGCTCAGTTCCTCAAACAAAATGAATTCCTATTTTATAATCATGATGACACTTTGAGCATCTGATAACCAAAAACAGACCAATTATATTTTACAAGGTACACCAGGGAGAAGGAAATTCAATTAGAATAAATTAGCATTTCTAGGGGTTGGTTGGTTGGTTTTTGATAGAATGTTAGTCATGTTCAGATATGTAGCATCATCATAGTTTAATCATATGAGCAGGTTTCTTTTTATTGGTCTGACAGATCAATTCTCCAGCCTTCTTTAAGTGAATGTGATATCTAATGAATACTATAAAATATTTTTATGTTTTAAATACTTAAGATGATTCACATTTGCGACTCCAGGAATAAGCAGAGAAAATGTTGTTAAAAAGCAACAAAAAATGAAAAAGCAGAATTAGAAAATATAAATCAGGTATTTCCTAAATAAAGCTCAGTTTGGTACAAGACCCCATTTGTAGGCTACCAAGTAAGAAACAAAAACACTACAGTCACTAGAACTAGTTATCTCTTTAGGACAGGTTACTCCTATTACACCAGTTAACCTAGTTACTTCTACAATCATTACTGGGTGCTTGACATCCTTTGCATCCTGCTGATTTACCACACACCTATTTTATCATATGCTCATCTTTGAGTTGATTTTTCTATCAATGATTCAATTTCTGTGATATATAATAATTTTTCAAAAGTGAAAGTTCTTTCAGTTTTCATTTCTTTGTGAACACACATCAGACCTTTCCCAGTTTTTGGGTGCGCAGATACAAATAATAAGGAAATCCCAACATAAGCTGAGTTTTCCAGTCAGTAAAAGACTGAGTGAAGATACCAGTTGTCAGTTTACATCATCTTCAATATAAAAATCAGACAAAATCATATTAACTTATATGAGCAGAATCACAGACTTGACATTTTTTTGTATTCACCTGTTAAAGAACTTGAATATAAACAACTTTGCCACTCAACCACCCTCTTAACCCATGTCAGCATTACCTCCTCAAGGCTCTTGATGTAGGCCTCCTTGTTGAATCTGAGACCCTGTGGGAAGATGAATGGGGGTATAACATTACCATCACTAGTGATCATTCAAAACACCATGATGTTGACTGAATATATCATCCAATTCTTTCTGAATTCTCTGCACTACTCTCAGATTGAGACCCAAATGTTCTGAAAATGTTCGTATTGGAGCTTCCAGTGCAAATGCCAAGCAGTACTGCATGTCATTTCCAAACTTCTCACAGGGTGAATTACTTCATGCTGCTGTTTTCTCACAAATGGTACCCAACTTTCCCTACTATACTGTACAGTTGACAAAATCAAAAGCAAACAACGTACATGCACAAAATTAAGAATATAAAATAGCAATAATTTACCCATTGTACCTTGTATATATTGAGTAATTGAATGATAATGTGAAAAAATTCTGTGTAACTCAATTCATCCTCTAGAAGGATTTCAGACTAAAGTAATATTTCTATTGATAGAATTATATATTTGTAGAAGTCGGGGAGAAGATATAAATGCAAATATTGGTAATAATTATGTACTGAGAGGAAATACTGAATTCTGACTTAATTTTTTTTAAAATCAAACGTATCTGAACACACAACCTTTATATATGTGGGTGTGTATGTGTGAATACAAAATGCATATTTTATAAAAAGTATAAAGAAATAAAATAACTTGTACATTAAAAAACAAATGTATCATTTTTGCAATAGTGATTAAAAATATAATAGGCTTTAAAAATGTGTTACATACTTAGAGTGTCAGAGAGGATTTGACCAAGAACACTGTAATAAAAAGTAGCAGTCAAATGAAGAAAACAAGTCAGAAATGAATAATGAAAAATACTCCATCATGCGATTAAATTATAACTAAAAAAAAGTACAAGTTGAAAAAAATCTATTTGTTGCAGCAGGAAATAAATAAAATAAATAAAAACTTTCTACTAAAGAAAATATTAATCAAATTTAAAACAAAAAATAAATGTAAGAAAAAATAATTTAAGTTTAATTATACATATATATAAAATGTATATTTGAGCAGCAACATATCTCTTGAACATGCTTTGTTAAATATGACAGACAAGGAAAATTTAATATTTTTATTTAGTTTTCCCAGCCTTCTGACATTTTTTTGTTTAGATTAAGATATAAATCACACAATTGTACACATTTCGAAGTTGACTATGAAGATAGCCAATATTTGCTGCTACTACCTGAAGAGAAATTATGAGAACGGGGTTTGCCCAATTACTCATTTACCTACTCACTTCTAAGTCAATTATAGAATGCCAGTAATGAGATATTTATTGAAGATATTTGGCAATGAAATAGCATGCAGGGAGGAATGGATTCATGCTTTTTCTAAAAATATTACAGAAAAGTGAATATAAGTAGCTTCAATATAAATTTCAATCGCTGAGTTTTTCATTCTGATAACTCTTATATTGCATTTACTTGTTTATAAAAACATGCAAATTAAAAACCTAGACTAGAAATGTATACAAATTAACAATCTAGCATGCAAACATATGTAAATTAGACAAATATAAATAAACATTTATATATGTCTCAACATATGCAATTCAGTATTTGGTGCTGCTATGAATAATTTTCAATTTTGAATACTTTGTACATAATGCTAAGTAAAACAAAATTTCTAAGTAAACTGCTTCTTTTTTCTTAATTATTGTTGTCACAATGATTAAATTTTACTACTTTCAGTTTTTATGAAGAACATATATCGAAGAATATATAAGTGCATAGATAGATATTTAATCACCTTGTTTCTGATAGCAGAAAAGGAAGATAGTGTTACGCAAAACTTACAGGTGACAAAGACCCATATACCTTCAAAACCACTGTTTGAAATCCTGGCTTTTACCAGGGCTTGATCACCTATTACTGACACCATTAGGAAATATACAGCACCATCAAAGATAGCTGAATATGGTAAAATTGGTTTTTAACATACTGAAGGATACAAATTGTTAACTTACATAAATTCTACAGATGTATACTAAACCGAGCTAACTCTGGTAAAAAAGAAAAGACATAATAGTTGGCAGTCACTGAGAATTGAACTCTCTACATTATGGTTTGCAAGACAATACACACTTAATATAAAGACAAAGAATATATACAGAGGAATATCAGCATTTCTTGTAAAAGACAAACATCAAAGAGCACCTTTTGCAAAATTTGTTTTACATAACATTTCACATAGATTAACATAAGTGAAACATTCTAACTTTGTCAAAATACGCAAATCAAACTGTTTCTGGTTAATATAATTCTAATTAAACTTTCTAGGAGGTCACTTATTAATTGTAACCCTTAACCTACTATAGAGAGCAGTGATAAACTGGATAAATATCTCAACTCAATAAATGGCCACAATTTCTGGATTCTGATGAATTTGACATTTGTTAAGAAAACTTCAATATTTCCTAAAAAATTTTAACAAGCTATAAAACAATGTGAAATTAATAATATCAATTTTTGCAGATTGCATGCAAAATTATATGATAGATTTCAAGAAACTATTTTAGTATTTTAATTTAGTATGTATAAATCCCATATTTAAATATACAAATTATACACTTGTAATATATATATGATAGATAATGGAGGTCTGGCACAAGATCATCATAGTGAGTACTCATTTTCTCTACATTTACTATGATTTGTGCAATAAGCTTGACAGCTGTCATTCTATAAATTTTCAATGACAGAGTATGTGACAAATTTGTTCTTTACATTACTGTCCATGTTTTAACATATTTTTTTTTAATTTAGAAAATATTTTAATACACATGAAAATAATAAAAATTTCATTATAAGTCATGGTGTTTTTAGAAATCTTTAAACAATTCTGAGTGAATTTTGAGTAGATATGGAGCAATCTTGATTAACACATATTTTTCATTTTTATAATTAAGTATATATATATATATATATATATATATATATATATATATATTACACACACACTGACCATTTAAAAACAAAGTCTTAATTTAAATTATTCAACAAGTCTCCAAATAATAAATTATTATGTTACAAAGACAGTAATAATTAAAAATTTTCTTCTCAAACAGTAAATGTTAAAAGAAGGTGATTACTTTTGTATTTTAATGTGAAAAGGTAAATATTTTATCTATTATAAGTAGTCAATTTCAATTAGGTGAAAACTTCAGTACAAATTCCAAGTGTATATGCTAGGAAAAATTTACCTTCAAATGCCAAAAGTTTTGTCTCTGTATCATAAGTGCATGTACAGGTAAATATGAATTTATATATACAAGTAATACGATTTCTGCCAACCCTTGTCAACAATGTTTCAACAGTAGTTTCCTATTCTAGTTTTAACCTATTAAAACAACTATGCCTAAATACTTATGTAACACAAACGCATCCTTTATACACATACAGTATTTCAATCAGCAAAAGGTATTTACCCAAACACTGTATTCATACACCCCACTCATAGACTATATATATATATATATATATATATATATATATATATACACACACACGTTGATACATATTAGAGTGTGTAGAAGAGTTTTCAGCTGTGCTTACTTCCCAAAATATAACCAAACATCATATTTATGTTTTTAATTATTTTTGGTTGAGCAGAGAACTTTTCAGAACTCCTTGTATTTAAGTAGACATAACAAAAAAACGCACATATGTACGCACACTGACATTCTCACTTACACATTTTCATACAACTTCTTGCATAAAAACAACACAATGGTATTAATATATAGATTAATTTACACATTCATGAAAACACTCATACAAACTTACATACATACACATAGCAAAATATAGACACACTTTTATCATACACAGAGGGTTAATAGTTGATAATTATTTCTCCGTAAAATATGTACTTATACTTATTTAATTATCTACATGTATTACATTAGATGTTATAACATGTCAAGTCATACCCACTCCTACCTGTGACTTTTTGTTTACCTGTTGATTGAATAAGTAACAATAGGTATTCTTCAATAGAAGGTGTTACACTTCGGTAAGAAACACAGACAAGAATGAACGAGAGAGAAAGAAAGAGATGAGAACAGTCATGAGATTACAGTTTCAAAATATCAGCCAATTCAAGATAGGTTAAAAGAAGATGGTGCTACTACCTACATTTGATCGTCTCCAAGAAGCAGTTCTTTCATCACGAGGAATAACTGTCATAAAACGATGCAGTCTTCGGAACATGATAAGTGACAGACAAAAGACAGCGAAACAGCAACAAGAGTCCAGCACATGCTATACTCCTCCAAGACATCCTCTCCAGCAGGTGGGAGAAAGGAAAATGGGGAAGGTGGGAGGGGAGTGGGTAAGATTAGGTGAAAAGACACGAAGAGAGAGAGAGTGGAAGAGAGATATTACGTAGTGTTTTGTTAATTTGGGAAGACGAGAAAGTGAAAATACCTGAGTGGAGTCTCCCACTTTTAAAAATACACACCAATGATGATGACGACAATGGTCTTACTGAAGGTGAAATAGTAGTTGTATTGAAGGTGTCGATTACAAGAACATCATCTTGTGTGGGAAGGAGGAAAGTAAAGAGTGTTTTTTATTTTTCTTCATTTCTTTTTACTGCCCTCATCTTAGAAGTCATTCTTGTTATTCCTTCCGTTGACATATATTCTCTTCATAACTTAATATACTTATAAATTTGATACTGCTGCTATCACTTCTAATAACTTGTTTTAGGTTTTGCTTTGGTTTAAATTCTTTGTGTGATTTTAATGGTTTCCTTAATTAAAGTTCAATGAATAAAGTACAATAAAGCAATAATTTTCTCTTTTGTTTTTTTTTTGGGGGGGGGGGAGGGGTGTAAGTGTGTGTATACACACACCCCACCAAAATTTATATATAATTTTGGGGGACAGGTACATATTATTTTGTGTTCAATCTTTCAAATATCTTCTAATCTTATACTCTTTGCATTCAATAATTTTCTTTTAATCATACCTGACTGCTTAAAAAAATATAAATTAAAAAATGGGTTGTATTTAAAAAAAATAAAAAATAGTTTTCATGCTACCACCATAATTTTCCGTTCCAGTTTCAAAATGGCAAATACCACAAGAAACAACAATGTTTGTTTACATGTCTCTTCTTTCCTTTGTTTTATATTTTTTTTCAACACAGGTAAGCAGCTGAGAGCATCTAAAAATATTAGCTAATGCCTCCATCAATTGTGCATTAGAATGACGCAACGAGTGACATGTTTCTTTACACAGATAAGAAGTTATAGTTGGAAAAGGTTTACATGCACAATGCAAATAGTGTTATAATTATCTTACTCATGAGTCACCTGCAATGACTTGCTAACAATACACAGTCATTATGAGGTCCATCGAAATATGTAGATAAAAAACTTTATTGGTAAACTGTTTCTTTATGCAAAACATTGACAGCACAATCTGCTAACAATTCCAGGCATCATCATGTGGTTACATTAACTAAACACTACCAAAATGAGTGTGAATAATGAAGTTGCAATATTCTAGGATCTATTAAAATAGATTCAGTGACATTAAGAAGATCAAATTTTAAGACCCCATTATTTGATCATTTAAAATATTACCCCTATTAGGAAAAAGACTATGCTTAAATCCTGAAAGAGGTATATAACATAAAAGAGCCACATATTCTGGCTTACACTCCTATCCTGTTAGCCAGGGGTTGTTGCAACACAGAAAAAGAAATTAGCCCTCGTATGTTATATATCGCCAATTGACGACAAACACGCATATATAAAAATATATGGTTATATTTTTATTAATGACGACGAACCGTGTGGAATAGAGAACAGGAGAGTGAGAGCGCACATAGAATGGGTTGACGGGAGTGTAGTCTTGCCTGTGGTGTTTCTCTGCTTCCACTGGCCGTTCTCTGCTGGCGAATCCGTGTGTCGAGGTCTTTATATAGTCTTCTAGAACCGGGACTTTCCTTCCGGTCCTGCCTCGCCCACGCAACGCCCACGTAATTCCCAGAGACACCTGTTCTGTTTGCCTCCGTAGTCATTTCCGCCGCTGTCGGAAATAAGGTCAAACGACATCCGCTCCGGCCTCGACAGGATGTATTTCACAAACACCCGCCCTGTCGCTCGCTGACCCCTCCACCAACGGGAAACACCATCGCTTGCATCACTTCCTCGGGTGGGGCCAGATTGTTATATTACACATGCACTGATGTCCATTTCAACTGTGCATGTGTGTATGGACATTTGCATATGTGCATTTAAATGTTAGTTCAATGGCAGACCTAAAAAAATTCAAGAAAACTTTCTTTAAAACATAATTCTATTTATTACTGAACAATTTTTTCTAAATTCAATAAAATCTTATAATTACGCAATATTTTTTAGTGTTTAACAAACTTAAGTTTTTTTTTTCTTTCTTGTCACCAAATTTCTGATTTTGTTGCTCAGCCGAGGGTAGCAGTTGTCCAGATTGAGTGAGAGGTAAATGCATTGTTCTACTGCGTTATTTCAGCCTAGTTAAGTTGTGCGTGTATGCGCATGTGCTTCTATATACATCAAATAACATAAATACATGAAAGTCACTCATATATAACACAGACATATAAATATACACTACATACATGGATATAAAGTCACACTGAGGCAGTGTGTGATGGACTCATCTTATCTTTTACAATAAAGTTTTGGGATGTAATCATAAAGGAGGTTTATATCCTACATATAGAGTTTCCTCACAAGGAAATATTCGGCATTCTTTGGCTAAGCAGCCAGTACTGCTTTGGGTTGAAATTTATAAAATCTTTTCCTTGAAACAATTTTTCAAGAAAATAGGTTTCTTAAGTCCAGAATCTATTATTATTCTTTCTAGAATTGATGGAGAATTCCTTCTTATGCTTTTCTTTGAAGTGTTGCATAATGTCGAAATCTTTTTCTCTTCAAGTTACAGGTGCTATACATTTCAGACATTCATTACAATAGGAACAATTTGATTAAGTCAAACAAGCGTCCATATTTACCATAGCTTGCACAGAAGGCCAGCACGCCACACACTGTCAAATTGTGCAGAGATATCCAAAGCAACAGCTCAAGCTTTGCCATTCTTAGCAAGAGCCTGGTATGTCTGGTAAAAGGACTCTGCACTATGCCACACAAGCAGAAGAATCCAGTAATGGCTGTCGGACAATTTCTTCAACCACATTACCCCTTACATCTAGCCACACAATTACTGTGTGGTGCTCAGCTGAGCAAGAGGCTAACAAAACCCTTTGCAACACCAAAGATGAACTGACGGCAAGAATTATGGCAGCATTTACCATATTAAACTAAGAGACTGTCCAGAAGAGTTGCAGGAGATTCAGAAATAATCGAGAAGCCATGGTTGAAGTCAATAGTGATTTTATTGAATAAATTTACTCTTTAGTATTTGTAGATATTTTTTGTGTAATTTAGACGACAATTTATCCATCGCTGGTTCTTTTCCTGTTATCAGTAATATACACTGATATTCTAGGAATTTAAAAACAAACTATTTAAGTGCATCTTATTACCCAATGGTCATGAGTTCATTTCACAGTGAAAATCATACTCTGTTTCTGGAAAAAGCAAAAATCTCACATAGATGAATTGACTGAGATCAATCTAACTTTATAGAAAGAATAATGGATTTCGTATAGAATTTCTGGAAATTTACCAAATACACAATAGGCATCTGAAGAAGGCTGGAAAGCACAAAAGCCAAAAATTGTATCTCTTTAGTGAGATTAGGAAAATAAACCAAAAATGTCATTAGATAACTAATTCATCAACTCTACCATTAAGAGATGCAAAAAAAATGGTAACAGTTCTCTAGCCTTTGCTGCCAAACTGTCTAAAAGGGAAACTTTGAAAAGAATTATTTCCTTCCCATTTTGCTTTGCATTGTCAGACTAAGCTTAGATTAGGTACCTCTACTAATTTTTCATACCTAAAACTTAAACAGAATTTTTAAAAATGAAAAGTATTCTTGAAGCTTTTTTAGCTTTAATTGAAAGCTAAATGATTAAATCTACTATTTCCAGTGAACAAAATACTCTGGTGTATTTCAAATAAAAATTATATTTCCTGGAATTGAATTTTTTGGCTTCTTTTCAATTGAAATCAGTCATTTTGATACATTTGTAGGCAAAAGTTAATTTTCGGTTTTAAGAATCTTTCAAAAATATAACATACTTTCTGAAAACTTATTTAAGAAATATTATCTGATTCAAAGTATAATTAATCTGATTTGAAAAAATATTATTTACTTTAAGTTTAAAATAACAAAGAAATGGATTTTTAAAACAAGCAGTAGCAGTGATTATATACTTCTTATGATCTTATCACTTGTCAATTATGTAACAAGCACTGAAAGGAAACGTGTTGACAGATTTCTATGAAAACTGTCTGTTAAAACATATTTTAAGAAAATGACAGGTGAGTCCCTTTTGCATATAATTTTTAATTAGTAAACTTAAAAATGTTGAAAAATATTTTTTATAATCTAATTTTAGGAATGTTGGCTTTAAATTTACTATAGTCATCACTCTTATTTTCTGATAATGTTGGATATGGTTAAGCATAATTTTTAAAGAGAGACATTATATATTATTTTATAGACATAAAAAATTAAAAATTATTTTAAAAATCTTGGTGCAAAATGATTTGTATTAAGACTATACTATTTACATTATTCAATCTATTGTCCCCATCTTGATTGCCATTTGTACATTTCAGCCGTTATATGCTCCAGCCTTCTTCAGGCACTAGGAATTTCAAACCTAACCCTTTATTATGATCACTGAGGTATATATTCTCATTCCTTGTGCAAAGTTTCTTTTATTAGACATGTGTAATCTCCCTTTAACCCAACTCTCCAAGTTACTTGTTCACCACTGCTGTAGCCTGAAGAGTTGTGAGTTCAATACTGAACTCACAACTCTTTAGGTCTAGTCACTGGAACTAACCAACATCTATATCCACTTCATGTAGCTGTGGAAAGAAATATGAGAAACAGGCTGTCCCGTCCCCTTAAAGTAAGGCTACAAGAACATTGCAAGACCATAACATGAGGGGAAATAAAAAAGAAAATCAGGCATAACTGACAACATATGGAGGAAGAAAAGGAATCACCACCTATGGGATGAAGTTGAAATGATAGAGAACATCACTGGAAACAACATAAACTTAAGGAATAAGCACATGTGGTACACTACAAAAATCTAAGCCAATTAAGCACAGAGATGAATACAATATGGAAACCAATAATACAGAGTGCCAGAGAGAATCATTAGTCAAAAATTGCAATATGAGCTCTAGTAAAAAATACTAAAGAAAACTATTAACATCAAAAATTGCTATATGAACTCTGGTAAAATATGGTTATTGAACATTAAGTTTATAAGTCCCAGAAATTCAGTTGTTCTTGTCCTTAAGGACACATGGCCCAGTGGATACAGACGTTGGTTAGAGAATGATATACCCCAGTGATCATAATAAAGGGTTTGGTTCGAAATTCCTAGCACCTGAAGAAGGCCGGAACATATAACAGCTGCAAACAAGATGAAGCCAATAGTTCAAATAATGTAAATAGTGTAAATACTACCTCATTTCAAAAATATAGACAAATACTGATTTGTGTTAAGCTTTTTAATTTTTGGTTAGTAAATATAGTTTTCACTTAATAACAATATCATCTAACCAGATGAAAGTAATGCAGAATTTTAAAAGTTTTAGAACTTTCTTTAATTCAAATTTTTTAAAAAATTGAAAACAATTCTTGCAAGAATTCATTATTCATCAAAAAAAGTTTTCTTAAGACAAAAGTGTCCTTAATAAATTTTTTTTATAAAAGTAATTAAAAGCTTTTCTAATCGTGCCATAGTTTTATTGCATTTTTTATTTTACAATTTAGAGCAGATTTTTAGGAAATGAGTAGAGCCTGAAAAAAAAAAAAAATGATTTACATTTTCCAAGGAGTTCTGCTTTCAACAGATGAAAATTTAAATTCTCAAAATTTCATGAAATTAAGTTAGTGGAGGTAACATATGTAAAACAGTATAATTTTACCAAAATTTTCTATAAAAAAAAAAATTTCAAAAATAATTTCATTTTATTTTCATTAAAAACTGACAATTAGATTTTTGTAAGAATTTCCAAATCAATGTTTTTCACCAAGAAAAAATGTGCAAAAACACTAATCATGAATATTACTTTTTTGCTGATAGAAAAAAAAAGAGGAAGAAACAAGATTTTTAGCTAAAATTTCAAATGTGCTAAAAAGGAATAAAAAAATTAATAGAATAATAAAAAATACTTTGTTATTAAGAAAAAAGACCAAACATTTTGACAATAAAACTTTATTTTTATTAAGTTTGAAATCTTTTTCATCATGATATGCTGTTTTTACAGCAAAAAAGTGGAGATATATAGCTTAGATTAGTTTATCTTACTAAATATCCATGCCTTTCAAATCTAGCCCTTGAGTGAAAGTATTAAAATTTTCCAAATGAGACTGATTGCAAGCATAAACACTTATATTAAAAAATGATGATATAACTTCAAATAGACAATTATTTAACACAATTAAAATTAAATGTTTAGAACAGCAAAAGGTTTCCATTTGTATGTGTTTTTAGAAACATTTTTCTTTTTAGAAATTTCTAAAGTTACAACTCAAACCAGATTAAGTAACCATAGCAACAAGAACAGAACCCTGTTACCCAGGGTTGGTCCAATCCTGACAAACATTAACTGTACAATTGACCCTACTCCCCATCCCAATGCAATCTCAATAACTCTTATTGCATTCTCTTCTCCAAGGGAGTAAAATTGCTTTCATGCTCAAGGGGTATTCACATTCACAGAAAGACAATGCTAAGATATAGGGAAAATGTTTTGAACTTTTGTAGTTAAATAATATGTACAAACAAATTCTTTGGCTCCTTAGGGAACATTGGAGTTTTAAAAATATATTCAATTTACAAACAAAGAAAAAGTATCAATAGGGTGAGTGAGTGAGTGAGTGAGTGAGTGAGAGTTGACAGAAAGAATAGAAGAAGATAAAGGTTAAGATGATAATGAAAGTAAGAAACTCAAAGAAATAGACTGATAAAAGAAAAGTGGAGTAGATGAAAAGAAAAAGCGCAAAAATGCAAACGGAAAAAATAGACAAAAAAGAGTGTTAGTAGAAAAGTCAAAGAGAAGGTTTACAGATGGAGACAGATAAAAACTGACAAACAGAAAATGAGAAAAAAAAAAAACAATAGCTTTGCTTCAATACATTCTAAAACCTCAACAAAACAATTAAAACAAAGATGAAAGCCAAAGAAATGAAAACTCTTTTCTTCAATTTGCATGAATTTTTAAGATGGGATTCATTCAAACAAGTTTCTTTATTTTTTTTTTATTAAAACATTTCAGTTGCTATGTCATCCAGTCTTTCTATAGGAGATATTGCAGTATTGTACTCCAATTTACAGAGTCATATTTTGGACAAGAAAAACTTTTCTAGCTTAATGCCCTCTATTGGGCTGATAAACCTTTTGTGGTACAACGAGTATTGGCTCAGAATTTAAAATCAGAGATGCAAGTTCAAATTCCAGTTGAATTTGTAGCATTTACTTATATGCAAATACCCTTGGGAAAGGTATGAATCCAACCCTCTTCTCTCTCTCTCCAGCTATTGGTTGAATAGCAGGACAGATGGGTTCTATAGCCTTGGTTGGCAAGTAGCCTACCACTGAAAGAGATGGCAAACTACTGTGAGAAAATTTTCTGCCTAGCCATTCATGGATCAAAAAGGACATGATCACCCAAGTGTGTATTATGTATGGCACTTAACTGACTGAATAAAGACTGGATTTTTATTTTTGTAATTAATAAGATATTAAATGGGTTAATCAAAAACTTCCTTGCAAATGTTAATGGAAAAACGAATAAAAAAAAAATGAACAGAATCTGATATCTGGTATCTGATGCTCACAGTATATATAGAATAAAAAATATCTTAAAATCAAAAGCTTGAGCTTCAAAAAAACTTGACATCTTCAGCATTATCAAAACAGATCAAATGTTTATCAACTTTCTAAAATCTTTATATCGTTTCTCATCACCCTTCTGATGTCCCTAAAATAGTCGTAACATTATGATAAAAATCCCACTTATCGACAAAAAGGTGGGTCAATGAATACTTTGCATCTTCACATTATTTCAAAAAACAGAAAAAAAAAAATCAGGTAGTTTTTAATTTAGATTGAGTTGGAATTGATGTCTAAGGAATCTGTTTAAAACTTGTTCAATAATTGGCATTTAATATATTCTCGAACAAGGTAAGAAAACTTTTCTAAAGAAAACAATCAACTATCTCATTTAGGTACAGAAAATGGTATAAATAAATCAGTATATACATCTATGTATATGATATATACGAAGGGGCAGCCCCACCAAAACCTATGCTGCAAATGTAATATGCAAACTGAACATAATTGTACATTCTGCAGTTAAGTCTCATGAGGTCAACATTATTTTGAGCCAGTCAGTTACATGGCTTCATTCTGAATTAACGAATTTGTTACCGGCAGCTTTCCCTTTTTTCCTCATATTCACAAGCAGTACATTTGGCATTTTGCACAATGACTGATAAAAATATAGAGCCATGTGTGAATACATGAAGTTTTTTTCCTCTTGGGGAAACCTGCTACTAAAACTGTTATATTGCTTTGAGAAGCTTTTCAGAAAAAAAAAGAAAAGGTTCAGATAAAACAAGCATGTGAGTTGTATTCACATTTCAAACAGGGTGAAGTGTCACTTGAATACTAACCATGATCTGGATGACCTTTTAACAAGATGAAATTACAAAAATCTTGAAAAAAAACATAAATAAAAGTTTGCCATAAAATCAATGAATATCATTGTCAGATATCTGAAATGATTAGATTTTTTGTTGTTGTTCAGTTCATGTCATGTTCAACAGGAGATTTGAAAATGAAATCTGTTTCTGCAAAATTCATACCTCATTTACAAATAAAGGATACAAAAAAAATAAAATAAAACCACCACCATCATCATTTCAATGTGTGCTATGATTTTGGGGGAAACAAGTGTAAAATGTACAGTTTCTTTTCAAACTTGTGAACAATGCCAGTTATTTAGGGAAATACTTCCACTCAATCTCATTCTGTCTCCATTTGGATATCATTTGCTCATACCTTGAATATTGCTGACATATCTGGTATGGTGCTCCTGCTATTTATCAAGGTTCTCTACAAAATCCAAAGAAGGATCTGCAATGTAATCAATCCTGATTTGGTATCTCAACTTCAGTCACTTTCTCACTAATGTGACATAGCTTCCTTCGCTCTTTTCTACAAATATTTTCATACCAACTGCTCTGATGAACCTTGATTGTATGAATTTAAGTGTGCTACTAGATTGGCATAAATGAAACCGCCACTTTTACTCTAACAGTTTCTTTTCTTGCACTGCTTGTGGAACCTCCTTCAGTTTACATGCTTCTATGGTAACTACAATCTTCAAAAATTAAAATGCAACATCAATTACCATTTTTTATCTTCTTGAATCCCTTTCATCTTTTATCCTTTCCTCAATCCTTCCAATACTCAGTCTTTTCCCTCACTATTGCTCCCTGTAACCCCTACGTATTGTGTCATTAGTTGGGGTGAAATGATTAAAAAAGAAAAATCTGCAGACAGTCCTGTTTCACTGTATCAAAATTCATCAGTACAGTTGGACATTCAATTGTTTCCAGCCAAGATTGAAACCTGGCCAATTTGATATCAGTCAGAGATTCTACCACTAAGTTAACAGCGTACGGTGAAGGAAGGCAGACTTTAGCATAAACAGACACCAGTAGCCAAGAGTGCTTAAATTCATTACTGAATGAACAATGTGATAATAACAGTGAGTCGTTATTTTTTTTAAGTCTGTCATTCCCCCAGAGTGCTCAATCGACTAGTGAGAGCATATATATATATTTCATTTGACTGGTACTTTCTGAAGTTTAAACACATAAACCTTAATTTGAATTAAGAATATTTCTGTTTTGTTTTTTGCCAAGAACAATGTTCAAATGTAAATACTTAGGAATATCTCATGGATTTAAAGTTACTGAATCCAATAAATAATTTATATCTTGGAAAGTATCACATACAGATAATTAAACCAAAAATGAATTTTAGCAAAATGAGACTTTAAAAAACTGAAAAAATAAAAAGGAATGAATTAATTTTCCGATTCATTCGTAATTCATCTCAGTCAGTGAGAAAATTGAAGACATTTGGTTTTATTGCACGCTATTCAAAAAATATTCACATGTAAATGAAAACAAAATCTTTAGTTGGTTTTTACCTAAGATACATTGGGAGTTAAAAAAGAAAATAAGGAAAATAATGTCAATTTATTTCAAATAGTGAGAATTAATTCATACAATTTTTAAGGAGTCATAAATACTATTTACAGATATAAATATCCATAAGTAAAAAAAAAATTTTAATTAGATTATGTACACATATTTAAGTATGCAATATGATATGGATTCCTTTATTCGAGCATTGTATTTTTTTAAACTTTTGTCCAAACAGGTATATAGAAAATTGTCAAGGACTGTGAATGCAAGTGTGGAAATTAAATAATAAACTCTGTTGAACAGTTTTAAAAACAGTATAATTAACCATTGACCAAAAGCTAATATGTAAGGTCAGTAATGTTTTGAGAGAAAAAACACCACATGACAATGGTTCTGAAACAATTAACTTCAACAACAGTGGCATGATATCAACACACATTTATGTAATCCAGATGGCTACCACTGTTTTTTCAGAAAAAGAAAAAAACAAGAGAAAGGAATAAGTCATATGAAATTCTCCTGATTCATTGCAAAATCTTCAGTCTGTCAACCAACCAGAAAAATTGAATTGTATCACTTTATGGGATGACTTTTTCATTAAACAAAAAATGTTCACACCTAAATGAAGAATGTTTTACCAAAAGCAATCAAAACACAATTGAAATGAACATTGTATGTGCATGTGTATATGCTTGTGAAAAAGTGCCCAAAAAATTATCAGCCAAAAATCTGACCAAATGACTAAACCACAAAATTAAGTGTTGGTTGTGTGTGTGTGTGTGTGTGGGGTGGGGTGGGGGGGCTGTCCATTCTTGTTTGGCTAAGAAATTTTCAGAACGACTTTTAGGTATATGTGTGTGTTACTAAACAAAAACAAACAAAAAGATTTTGATTTTAAAATAAGTATTGTCTGAAGTTGAAGAAAATCAATCAAAATTAATGTATTTATTGCTATACATTTACTAAGACCACACACACACACATACATACATACATACATACATACATATCCCATGATTCTCCAGAGTCATAGGGGTATCACCACAAGTACTGCAGCCACATTAGAAGTGGTGTTTCTTTGGGCAAGATAGCCTGATTAAGCCCAACACTCTCCTGGTTTGAATTCAGAGTTTTTCCTTCTCCTAGACCAGTTTTTACCCTGTTGTTTACCTATAGCTTGGGAGAGCAGAAACAGATTCATACCTTTCTCAAAGGTATTAGCACATAAGTGAGTGTAATGAATCTGTCTGGAATTCAAACTAAACTCTCAGATTCCGCAACCCAAACTACTATCCACTACTTCGCCATATATATATATATATATATATATATATATATATATATATATTATAGATAGGTGTGAGTTTGTAACCTGGGTTTCATGCTCTTGTGATCGTCAGATAAACTGATTAATTTTTTTAAAAATTGGCTATATGTAGGGCTGCGTATATTTGTCTATTTTTGTGGAAATGGGAGGAAAATCTGTCATCATGACAGATGCACACCCATTGATCTGTGCAAAGACACACACACACACACACACATGCATCTACCCACCAAGGCTCACACAAACATATATGTGAATCGTGTGGGGCTCGGCCTATATATGTATATGCGTGCCATTATGCACATACATATGCATTCAGTTGGTGTATTCAAATATATATATATATATATATATATATGCAGGCTTCATTAAAAATGACAGATAAGAAATTATGTTCATAGTTAATATTATAGAGTGTTAAGTTTTTCATTATTATTATTAATATTAATATGGTAAACAACTGTAAACCAATATTATTTATGAATTTACATGTTCTTTGAAGAATTACATTTTAGATCCAACCAATTTCACAAATAATTATGTCAGCCACACAACTAAAAATCTGACATGAAAACTCACACTGCATCTCTCAGAACAGAGCTCAATTCAATCTCATGTAAACCTACATGGTGACCTACCAAAGTTTATCCGTAACATACTTGTTGACACAAAAATATAGCATCATCCACATGCAAAAAAGGTTAAAAATAATGGAAGCATTATTAATGAAAAAGAAAACCCTTATACTCAATAATATCAACTACGAACATGCTAACAATATTCTTACCATGTTCAGAACATAAAACATATACACTACTCTACAAACATACATAACACTACATATATTCTGTTACATGTAAAATAAAATCCATCCTCGATAATGGCTAAAAGTATAGCCGAAAGCACTCAGACAAACAAAACATTTTGACAATTTTTATATAATTTATGTTCTCAAAAGAAAAAAAAATCATAAGATCACATTAAAAAAATTACATAAAAAACTTAACCATAATACCTTGTCTGTCATTTTTTAATGAAACCTGCATTAAAAAAGATTGCTGCCCAAATATATATATATATATATATATATATATATATGTGTGTGTTCTCTCTCTCTCTCTCTATATATATATATATATATATTTTATCAGGCATACCACCACTGATTCTACATATCTCAAACCACAACTCCATTTACACCAGCATGTAAACCTACCAACTTCAATGCAAAATATAATAATCAGTGTTTGTTACATGTAAATACCCTTGAGAAAGGTATAAATCTATCTATTCTCCCCCACTCCCCAGATAAATAGCAGGACAGACCGGGTCTTATAGCCTTGGGTGCCAACTGGTCTAGAAGAATGACAATTCTTGAATTCAAAAGTAAAAAAGGGGTCCTTGGAGTAAACTGTGCACCAGCAAACTCAAGTGGAAATAATGCATTGAATCAATAGCTGCATCTACTGCAAGGAAAGTTGGGTCACTGTGTCCGGACAAAAGTTTTACTTGTCAGAATCCATCTCACACATTTATAAATCTACCATACATGCATTGAATACTGTTGACATATCTGGTCAGGTGCTCAAGGTTCTTGACAAAAATCCAAAAAGAAGGATCTGCAATGTAATTGATCTCAACATGGCAACTTGACTTGAGTCACTTTCTCAATGACATGATGTGGCTTTCCTCTGTCTTTTTCACAAATATTTTCATGGCAGCTGCCCTGACAAGCTTTTTTACACCCTGGTGGAATATATATAAATAAAACACACACACACACACACACACAGAGGCACTAGTGCTTAAAAGCTAAAGTTATTTTTTTTATTTTTAGGACATTAATAATGGTGGGTTGGGCTTATAGAATATTTTCTTTGTTGTTTGAGTATGTATATATACAGGGTTTGATGGGTAAGCTGTCACCAAATTATATTTTTAATTTTGCACATGCGTGTTGTTTGTTTTTGGTTTAATATAGTAGGGTCAGTTGGGCACCGTTTGTGAGTAAAAGGGCACTATGACACAATACACTCTCCCAGAAATTTGAAAACAGCATGCTGTATTATTTGGCATTTGCATTGGAAGCTACAATATAAACATTTCAGAGGGTTTGGGTGTCAATCTGAGGACTGTACAGAGAATTCAGAAAGAGTTGGATTAGTCTAATTGTAATTACAGAAAACTCACTCTGATCATTCTGGTAAAAAAAGAACTCCTGAATTAATTGGTGATGACCCCAGACTCAGCACGGAGGACTACATCAAGTACTTTGAGAAGGTAGTGCTGCACTGTATTAAGAGGGTGTTCAGTGGAAGACCCTATGTCTGGCAATAAAACTCTGCACCATACCAGACAAGCAGTAGAACCCAGTCATGGCTGTCAAACAATTTCTGTGATTACATCACCTCTTACATCTAGCTATATAATTCCCCAAAGTTCAATCTCCTTGATTATCATGTGTGGGGTGTGGTTGAGTGAGACACTAACAAAACTCCTTGTAAAACTAAAGATGAACTTAAGGTAAGGATTATGGCAGCATCACCAACTTGAGCAAAGAGACCATCCAGAAGAGTTGCAGGAGTATCCGAAGTCATCTGAACACCATAGTTGAAGCCAATGATGATTTTATTGAATAAATTTACTGAGTATTTCACAATATTTTCATGTAATTTTTGTAAATATATCTGTTAAAATGAGATGTCAGTATAATTTTTGTTTTTGTGTAATTTAAATGACAATTTATCCATTGCATTTTGTTTAATAATGTTTTCTGTCTTATAATATGTGAAAGAATGGATTTTTGTTTTCATAATTTTACAATGGCCTTGACATATCAGCACTAGTCAGGAATGTTTCCCCGGGTTTTCTAATTCTCTTTTTTCTACAGCTCACAGTTGGCCCTTACCAAGTATATATTGAGATAAGATGTTAACAGAGGTCCATCTCATTAATTTCTCTTTATTGGCCTCCTGTGAGAAAGCTATATATATTGGTGAACTCTGTGATTGTTTAACAGAAATAATAAAACAGTGCAAAAAGCTTTCTATGTTGTTATCTCTATGTGCATGCAGGATCAGCATATGCACTATTTTGTTATGGCTTTGTAATAATTGCCAACAATAATGACAAGAAAATACTGTTAAAAAAAAGTGAATCTCATTTAAATGTTGCACCAGATATAAAGCAGCTGACAGGAGTTACTTTCAGATTTTATTTTTTTTTTTTTTTTTTTTTTTTTACAAGCTTGCTCTCTTGCCACCTCACAAGGGAATTTTTTTTATTCAGATGCTTACAAGCAATTTTAGTGAATCTATGTGAGAAGAGCAAATGAACAAAATGCCTGGAAAATGAGTATTGTCAAATTTTATAATTACACTTACACATAGATACAGTTTCATTTAAGTTTTCTTGTTCAGACATTTTTATAAATTTATGAATAAAAACTTGTTTTCATACTTATTTCTTTCTAATATGTTAAATCGTAAAAATATTACATTGTAATTGGTTCACATATTTTTATAAATCTGTAAATATAAAATTATTCTTGTAAGTAAACAATCTAATGAATTATATTTAATACATTTGTTGTCAATTATCGAGAAAAATACATATATCAAGTTTTATATGTTTAGGTTTTATTAAAATTTTATAGTGATAAAAATTACCAAGAGAGTATTCAGTAATAGCAGAGCTAAGAAAAAAAACTGCCCTCTTGACAGTTTTTTCATGGTTACAAATATGAGACATGACCAAATTTTACCAAAATTCGCCTTACTGAAATGAGTTTTGAACAAAACACATTCTCTGCAAAATGTTCCAAGAAATAGGACTCAAGATAAACTTTTCCACAACAGAAATTATGATCTGGAATTGAAATGAAAGCAGTGATGGCACATATCCAGGATCCATCATAAAGATTCAGGTTGTTGAATTAGTAAATGCTAAACACTTAAAATATCTCAGTATATGAATCAGTTATAACAAATTTAGTATAGAGGATAATGAAATTGAATTTAGAAAAGGCTATGCTAAAAGTGATTTTGACTAACACTGCAAATTGTTACAAAATCAAAACAATCAACTCAAGTCATATTCTTAAATAGACTTGTCAGACTGATACTTTCATATAGATAGCATGTATTGCAGTAAACCAATTCGAAAATATCTAGACTTTCAGCTATACCAACACTTTTTCATATCAATGATTAAAAATGGCTTTGAGTAAATGACACCTGAAGGTATTAGCAAAGACCATCCTTCATTGAATATTGTATACTTGCATTATAGAATCACAAACAAAAAAGTGTACCATTTAAGAGAAACCACATTACTTCAAAACTTTCAACAGCAGCAACAACTAAAAAAGAAATCACATGTAACTCAAAGAGAAAATAATGATATAATCAAGATGCTGGCATTCCACACGGCTTCAAACAAAAGTTTAAGAAAGAACCACCCACCAATCAATCAATACAAAGATAGTAATTAACAACTTGAGAAAAATTATTTTAAGTGAAAGATTTTATAAACTTTAAATGAAGCAGTACTGACTGTTTTACAAATGAATACTGATTGTTTCCTTATAAGGAAACAGCTAATATTATCATTACTCAACTTAATGTACTTTAAGATAACTAACATACACACACACACATTATATATATATATATATATATATATATATATATATATATATAAAGGGTGCAATGGTTAAATTGTCAGCCAACTTATTCAAAAGTGAAAATAATACTGATACTTAACAAATATATTCAGCAAAAGTACACAAAGATACCTTGAAATACTAAAGAGTAAATTTATTCAATAAAATCACCATTTGCTTCAACCGTAGCCTCCAGATGACATCAGAATCTCCTGCAATTCTTCTGGATGGTCTTTTTGTTTAAGTTGGTAAATGCTGCCATAATCCTTTCCTTCAGTTCATCTTTGATATTACAAGGAATTTTGTGTCTCTCGCTCAACTGTATCCCACATATAATAATCAAGTGGGTTGAAGTCTTGGGAGTTAGGTGGTCAGCTGTAAGTGGTGATGTGATCGCAGAAATTGTTTGACAGCCATGACTGAGTTCTACTGCTTGTGTGACATGGTGCAGAGTTCTGTTGCCAGACAGAGAGTTTTCTAGCAGCAGCACTATCTCTTCAAGGCACTTGATGTAGACTGCAAAATGTATAAGACAGAGTAGACTAATAGAAACTATTTTTTCCCTCCATGTATTTCCTTTTGATACCATATCCATTCAGAATGTAGGCAATCAAGGCTCTTCACAAATTCCTTTTCTATTATCTGGGAATTGCCAGGTCATTTTGATAGTTGAGAGCAGAAGAGTGACTCATGCCTTAGTGTAAAAGGGAATGCAACAGACTTGGTAAGAATTTGCTATGTCCATTTTCCACATAAAAACCAATTATGCTACTCACACATTTTTGTATGAAATACAATTCTTGTTAATGTCATTTTAAATTTTCCGATGAAATATTAAGTAACTCTACATCTGTCATTTTTATCCCATTTCAGAGATGTTCAATAAAACATTTTTGTGGGTCTTGAAGCAAACCCAACAACTGGATGTGAAACATGAGTGGATAACAAGGTTTGATATTACAATAGACATCTGAAGAAGGCCGGAGAGCATACCAGCTAAAACATTTTGATTAAAAAAAAAAAATATATATATATATATATATCTAGAGAGAAATCTGAATTACTTGCAATACAATTACGACATTAAACATGGCATTTTCATGAAAAACACATGACATTCTCAAAAAAATATTTTCAAATAGGAAAAACAGATTTGTTTTTTATACATATATTTTTTTCAGGTGTCTCACATTTGCCTTAATAGGAAATTTTCCTACTTCTACATTCAGTCTAATATATATATATTGTTTGGTTTGAAAGAAAGAAAAAAATTCACTAAACAACTTGATATCTATCAGCCAAGTAGAATCAAAATTCTTATTAAAGAAAATGTACCTATTGGCAGGAATTTCCTATTTGACCTAAGAAAAATCACCTTGCATCCCTGTCAATATATACATTTTTTTTAAGGTTCTTGATGTTTCTAAGCTGTTAGATATCAATTTCATTGCTGGAAAACAATAAACAAAAAATAGAAAAACAGGATTGTCGATTGAAGGACTTGGATAAAGAAACAATGTGAATTAAATGTTTTATTAAAAAAGGAATATTTTCATATCCTTTCATTTTTACCTGTGTTTATATTTGTTTCTAAAAATAAAAAAATGTGAGAAGAAATTTAATTTAAAAAGGTTTTTTGAAAACATTATTCTCAAAAAATCAGTGCCCACAAAGATTTTTCATCCTTTGAACCAGTCACTGTGTGAAAGTGCATATACCCAGGTAGCCAGTATACTGGCCAGAGTCATGGACAACAGAGGACCATACTACCATACTCTTCAGTGGATCAGGATTTGTGTTGAATAAAGTAAGCATATTGCTGTCGTGTTATTAGCTGATATTATTAAGTGTTGGATTTTTCTTTTTTATTAATAACACTTTCATTATTTTTAGCCTTTATTTTTGCATGTGGATGATGCTATTATATTTGTATTATCAACAAGTATGTTACATATCGAGTTTGGTCGGTCTTTGTGTGCACATAAATGAAACCAAATTAAATTATCATCTGAGAGTTCTGTTACATATGGCCTGGTGCTCCTGCTGAGCTCCTTGATAAAATCCAAAGGGTCAGTAACATTATTAGTCCTGACCTGACAACTAGGCATCAGTCACTTTCCTACCACTATAAAGTTGCCTCTGTGATTTTTAATGAATACTTTCATGGTATTTGTTCGTGTGAGTGCTTCACTATGATACTTCAACTTTTTGAACTTAAGCACAGTACCAGACTGGTGTCAACATTTCATCAATTGGCAGTTGAGCAGGCTAAATGTAGCTACAAGTTCTATGCTAAAAGTTTCTTTCCTTGCACTGCTTGTTTGTGGAACTCTCTTTCAGCTCCATGTTTTCAAGCCAACTTTAATCTCCAAAAATTACATGCAATATCAATCGATATCTACTGTCCTCATGATTACTCTTTTCTCTTCCCACTCATTATTAATGCTTTTGTTCCTAATTCTTCTCCACCCTGTAATCCCTTCTGTCTTAGTGGCTTAACAAGCTTGCATGGGGTGATACTGGTTAAAAAGTAAAATTGTTTATGTATGGAATAGAACTTTGACCTTGAATCAGAATATATGTGCAGGCTGCATTCCAATCACCTATGCTTAGGATTAAGAGTGTAGTATCCAAACACTATATGAAAAGTTTTCCACATGCACACACACATTTTTTTTTCACCCCAAGCAAAGCAGGAATGCCACAACTTCCTATTTGTTCATTCCCTCACTACAGTCAGTTAAGTGCCATACATAATACATGTTTAAGCAAACATGTTTCTTTCAATTCATGACTGACTAGGCAGAAGATCTTGCCACAATATGCTGCCATTTCTTTCTGCAGTAGACTGGTTACCATCCAAGGCTAGATAACCCAATCTGTCCTGATATTCAACCCATAGCTGGAGGGAGAAGAGGTGGATACATGCCCTTGTTTGTGTAAGTGAATGCAACAAATTCAGCTGGAATTCGAATTCGGCTCTCTGATTTCTCATTCTAAGCCTATAATCTATTGTACCACAAATGCACATCCACTAGAGTAGATTTGGGAAAATGAAGGAAGAGGAAGAAAGAGAAAGAAAAGATAAGTAAGAAACTTAAAAAAAAAAATTAGTAAAAGGAATGGCAACAAACCAAAGACAGATAAACTTGCTACATTAGGTTTTATTGTTCCTTTATCTTTTGAAGTGAGTGAAGCTTTATTTTATTTTTCTTTTGGTGAATGATACTCTCCTTCTATATGCCATGTCCATTCAGGACATGGGCGATCGTGGCTTTCCACAACTTCCTATATTATTTTTATCTCTCCTACTTCATATGCAATCATCCATTTACATAAGCTTGTTAGGTAGGTTCTCACTGTTACATTTGTTCCATTTGCTTTTGACATGCCCTGTAAGTGTCAAATTTGCCAAGCCTTCATCATTAGTTCACAAAAAAAATTTCAATTGTCTCTTTCTAATTCTACAAATAAGTGTTCTTTTTTTTTGTTTGTTTCCATGGAATATGATGTACATTTTAAAGAGGAAGCTTAATAGATAATTTACATATCAATACTAACATAACACGTGACATTCGGGTAGATCCTTACAAATTCCTTTTAGAAATAAACATTCTGAGAGATTTGCTTTGTCAGTGATCTTTTTATTAAAAAAAAAAACCCACAAAATGTAAATATATATTTCTCTCAAGTCATCTGAGAAAAATATTTTAAAAATATAGCAAAAAAAAAAATGACACAATTACAAATGGAGGTTTTATTTTCCTGCAATAACTTAAAGTGCATTTATTTAAAAATGCTTTTGTTATGGACTCTCTATTTCTTACCATTAAATGCTTGTCAAAACAAATTACCTCTGTGAAAGAAATATTTGCTGGGTTATACAAGATAGATATTTTCAGAGAATTCAAAGAGGACTGTATTCATTCATAAAGGCTTGCAAAAACAGTATATTAACTATTGTACAATCAAAATTACTGAGCATTATTTGTTGGAGGAGGCCAATTTAAATGCAACATATTTTCATAGCAAGCATAGCAAACAGAACAGACATCACTAGAGACATTGCTATTAATCACAGCACTTAATACAAAGGTTCAAGCTTGAGTAATGATATATATATATATATATATATATATATATATAAGAATATAAAATATCGCACCTTGAGTGCTGGTGTTAATAAAATAGTGCTCATTGTATAATAACAGAGGTAGAATTTATATTAATGATGAATATATATTTTTCCTGACCAGTAGCACAAGTTTCATGCGCAATGCAATTTTCAGGTGCTGATTGAAAACTGTTACATAAATTAGATATTTATGTCCAAACACTGTATAAATACCAATATTTAAATTACGCAATGGTCAGTTTTCAATCAGCATCTGAAAATTGAATTGTGCATGAAATTCAGAGTTGTGCTACAGTAAAAAAATATATGAGGTGCTGTGGATAAAACTGCTGTATAAATTATGCAAAAATGAAAATAACACTGACATCTCATTTTAACATATATTTACCAAAATACTTAAATACTAAATATCTTAAAATACTAAAGTGTAAATTTATGCAATAAAATCAACATTGGCTTCCACCATGGCCTCTAGATGACTTCACCATCTCTTGCAACTCTTCTGGACAGTCTCCTTGTTTAAATTGGTCAATGCTGCCATAATCCTTGCCTTGTTCATCTTTGGTTTCACATGTAGTTTTGTTGGTATCTCACTCAATTGTGCCCTATACATAATAATCAAGGGATTGAAGTCTGGGGAGTTAGGTGGCCACATGTAAGGTGTGATGTGGTTGCAGAAATTGTCTAACAACCATGAGGGAGTTCACCTGCTTCTGTGGTATGGTGCGCAGTCCTGTTGCCAGACACAGGGTCTTCAAGCAGCCACCCTCTTGATCCAAGGCTGCACTAACTCCTCGAGGCACTTAGGTCTCCGTGTTGAGTCTAAGGCCCTCACTAACAAATTTGAGAGTATTTGTTTCTTATCAGAACAATCAAAGTGTATTTTCCGAACTGCCATACCATTATAATCACCATTAGACTCATCTGACTCTTTCCACATTCTTTGCATTGTCCTCAGATTGACACTCAAACACTCTGAAATATTCAAATTAGAGCATCAATACCAAGCAATACAGTATGCAGTTTTCACATTTCTGGCAGAGTTAATGTTTGGCTGTGTGCATTTGACGTTTTATGAGGTTCCATTGCAATTTCTTAGCGGTGGGATCATTTAATGCTGCGGCATCATGTAACTTAAATTTAGTATATCGAGGCAGCAAGTAATTTTCTAGACATATGCTATTAAATATAAGAGACAATGAATGTCTATTATGTTTAATCATGAGCCGTTCTAAACAAACAGGAATTAACATATTACATTGCATTTGACTAGATGGTTTTGTTGTCATTTCGCACTATCCCGCGGTGTGACGTCATAAAACCGCATCGCAAACTTAAGAACTACATTTATTATTTTTGGTAACTATTGCCGTTGCCAAGCGGAGTTTTATGTCAATACAAAATAAAATCGTCGGTGATGGTGGATTTTATAATATTTCAGTTTAAACTACCTCTCTGAAGATGGCTCATGTGAGCCGAAAGCTTAGAAGAAAACCAATAAATAATTATCCAAATGTTGGAGAATTTTTGTCTTTATTTTCAACTGAAATTAAAGCAAAAATATGACGTTTAGAACGGCTCATGATTAAACATAATAGACATTCATTGTCTCTTATATTTAATAGCATATGTCTAGAAAATATATATATATATATATATATATATATATATATATGATGGCTACCACCTTGTTATAAAGTATGATCATCAAAAGTATTGTAAGACTTAGTCGTGATTTGAACAGATCTGACACTTTAAACCAGACAAAAATTTAAGAATTCTGGCACAAGTCTTCACTGGTTATTTTTTGCCTTTTTTTTTCAAAATGGAAAAATAAAAATAAAAATAAAAAAAAACATATCATGCAATTTCTGTGCATGGTGTTATATCAGTTTTCCTTTTCTTTGTTGGATACCTGAAGAAAGGCTAAGGATTCTAACATAACAAGTGGCATTGCTGCATACCTAGACACTAACCTAGTTCATCTCCAAACCTATATATATATATATATATAAAAGAATCGAAATGAAATGGATTAAATTATATTCCCAAAACATGTATAGTTTTTTTTATTCTTTTCTGAATTTAAAATTCCCAGCATCTTTCATTTAGGTGCATGTGTAGTTGCATCAACATAAACAAACCTAGTCAGATGAAGTCATAAGGGTTGAAAGATGTGACTTTTTTATTTTGTCATACATTGCTCTTGATATATAAGAGCTTATACACTCTTATCTCTCTCTTACACACACAAACACACACAACTATATATATTAATAAATATACATATTATCCTATGTTTTACTCAATCTTCAAGTGATTAACATATCATACTGGCTTATTTACAATTTGAATTACCTCATACATATATATACATATACATATATATATATATATATATATATATATATATATATATATATATATATATTATTAAACTGTTATATAAGAACATGTAACTGCTACAAAAATTGTACATTTTGTTTCGACATTGAAAGAATTATTAACTACCTGATGAGACATTGTTCTTTCAATGTTAAAACAAAACGTACATTTTTGCAGTAGTTTTAATGTTTAATATCTACTGCTCCATTTATATATTCAGCCTCATTAATGTTTTGAACATTGCAATTATAACAATGTATAAATTCTTATATATCAAGAACAATATATAACAAAATAGAAAAAGTTTTTTGAGTAACATGTTTCAACTCTTAAAACTTCATCAGACAATTTGTTTTTACACTCAATAAATCCCAGGCCTGACATATAAATGGTGCCACTAATCAAAAATCCATATGATTTTTATAAAATACTAACATTCAAATGGCATGTCACAAAATTTGGGCCTGATCAGATTATTAATTTACAAATTACAGTTGTTTAAGTGAAGCTACTGTTGCAAATTTTCAAAACAATAGTAACATCTGAATTTCGTGTTGATAAAGTATTGCTTTATGATGGGAAAAAATACTGTTCAAGCAAAGCAATGGCTTGATAAATGTTATTTGAACTCTGCTCCAACAGTTAAGAGGTGGTATGATGATTTTAAACACGGTCATACCACACACAAATGATGCTGAACATTCAGGTCACCCAAAGTCGACAATTGGCCCGGAAACTCATTTTGGCAGATCGTAAATTGAAGTTGCATGAGATAGCAGAGGAGTTGAACATATCAGAAGGCAGTGTATTCATCATTTTGCATGAAGATTTGTCAATGAGAAAGCTGTGTTCAAAGTGAGTGCTGCTTTTGCTCACAGTCAATCCAAAACAAAAACACGTCAACGATTCAGAGTGTTGTTTGCAACTGTTTCAACACAAGAAGGAGATTTTGCATAAATATGTGACAATGGATGAAACATGGATCCACCACTTCAATCCAGGGTCAAATCAGCTGAGTGGACAACAGCAGGTAAAAGCTGTCCAAAGTGACCAAAGATGCAAATATCAGCAGGCAAGAAGAACTATCAATAGCAAATATTATATAGCATTATTGGTGTGTTTGAAGGAAGAAATCACCAAAAAATTTCAACAAGACAAAGCATAGTGTCACAAGTTGATCGCAAAAATGGCAAAACTACATGAATTGCACTTCAAATTGCTTCCACATCCATCCTATTCTCCAGATTTGGCCTCCAGCGACTATTGGTTGTGTGCAGGCCTTAAAAGAATTCTCCAGAAAAAGAGATTTATCTTCAATGAAGAAGTGATATCGGAAACAGAGACATATTTTGAGGCCAAAGACAAATCATTCTACAAAAAAGGCATTGAATTGGTAGAGAAGAGTTGGAATCAGTGTATCACTCTAGAAGGAGACTATGTTAATGAATAAAGTCGAATTTTGCCTAAATGTTGTTGTTTATTAGTTAGGCCTGGGATTTACTGAGTCATGTGTTATGTTGATACAACTACACAAGCACATGAATGAGAGATTCCAATTTAACCAATTTCATCTCGATTCTTTTTCTTTTCATTTCCATCATTCGTGTCATATATCTAAAATTTCTCACAATATCTAAATCACTAAACTGGCTAGATTACATACCCAAAACACAAAGAAAATGTTTCTAAATCTAAAATTTCCAGTGTGTCTTGTTCATGAGTGTGTAGTCACATCAAGATAAATAAACTTAGTCCGATCATGTCCTAAAGAATGAAACGTCTCACATATAAATTTTTTCAATTTTGTCATACATCTTTCCTCCAATATATATATATATATATAGATATAGATATATATATATATATATATGTGTGTATGTGTTATTATTTGCTTAAACATCATTTTTAATGGATACTCATATTTGAGTAGATACTGTTTTTTATAATTAAACAGTATATTTATTTATATCTACCAGCCTGAATAATCAAGAAATATTGTTAGGAAAATATTCATCCTCCAGCAGGATTTGAACCTGCGTCCCCAAGGGAAACCGTCAATAGAACTGATATGTCTTTGACCATGAAAGAGTTAATTTAACCAAGCCCAAAATAATGCCTTCAAATAAATTAAAAACATGTCAGAGTTAATCCATTTCATAACAGATTTCATAAGTGTGTGTGTGTGTGTGTGTGTGTGTGTGTGTGTGTGTTTATATGTCTACGGATTACTATTTACACTCTCACACCCTGATTGAGCACTCTGGAAGAATGGTAGACTTTGAAAAAACAGTAGCTACTCTAGCATCTACGCATCTCTCATTCAGTAATGAATTAGAGCACTCTGGCTATTGGCATATGATACATCATATGCTAAAAGCCTGCCTTCTTCTGCCAAGCGCCCATAACCCAGAGGTAGAATCGCCAACTGACGCCAATTCGGTCAGGTTTCAATCCTGGATTAAAAAGCAATCGGATGTCTAACATACTGATGAGCTGTGATACAGCAAATCAGATTTGTCTGCAAATGACTAATATATATATGTGTGTGTGTGTGTGTGTGTACATGTTTATTTGGATACCAATCCTCCTTTTTTATGCATGTTGGATTGAATATGACAAGCAAGGAGTATTTTGTAAGCTTTTTTTATTCAGTTTTTCCAGTCTCATATGAGTGAACAATTGGAATTAACATAATGCAGTTTTTATTTTAATAGTGCTATATTTCATATCTACTAAGCTTGAGCTAAAGGCCAGCAATAGATGGAGAAATAGAATTAGGCAACTTGTGTCATTTCAATTAATGTGCAGAGTGCCTGCCTACCTTGAAAATCATTGTTTGAAAAACTGAGTTAATCATTAATCTCAAGCATTAGTTGAAAATGTACAACTATCTCAGCTACAAAGCAAGCTGATGTCATTCTCAAAGTTGCATAAAATTTATAAGAAAGGAACAATTCAAAGACTAGAAAAAGATTATGGATGAAAGGAGACATAAACAATCATCAACATTTCCTGATAATTCCAGAGACCTAAAGAAAAAGGGGAAAAAATGAGAGAGAAAAATAATTATGAGCTTTAACCAAGCATCTTTTTTTAATATGCATCAGTATCATAGAAATTCCAAATATCTTTTGTGTGTTTATACAAAATAAAACACTTCCCTAACTTATATAATCATGTTCCCCTTACTCCTAAAGACCATCTGATGACAAATGACAAAAATATCATTACCCAGTCTCTTAAATGACATTACCAGCAATAAATACGCATATTTGTCATTCAAAAATAACATCAGCTGCCATAATGTCTGTGTATATGTATTAAGGACATTAGACCTTTCACTGACCATAATAGTACATTTTTATGGTAGAAACCCACAATGAAATGACAAACAAGATGATGGTGTCTACTTCTGATGTATTGAGTGAAATTCATTTTTTAAAAAAAAGAAAAAAAATTGTCATGCAAAAGTGAGATATAAGGGGTTAAAAGAGGTGCTGTAATCAACTGAAGTGATTCTGAATATTTTTTTATATTTTATTTTTCACCCATTCAAGATAGGAAGTTAGTGAATGATGTTACAAGGGTGTAAAAGGAGGAGGTGATAAGTGTCTATTATGAAGGATAGATAATGATTAACTCTATGCTTGAAGAGATTAAGATTGTAATGAACAGGGAAAATGTTCTCCTAAGAGCATGTTTCACAAAGTGATATTTCTGAGGAAGAAAATCTCTGAGTAGGAATACAAAGAGAATGTAGTTTAGTATAACAACAAATAGATTGACATGAAATAAAATACTAAGACATCAAAAAAATGATCATCAAGAAATGTATGTGTGTGTCTCTCTGTATAAAGGACATTCAATCTGTCACAGATTGGTTTAGTGACATTTCAACCTCTATGTCAACCTTTCACTGACCATAATATTTTTTTGACCATACAAATCCACACATATTCATACAATGTCTTAATCAGAAGACAAACATTATGGATCTTTAGTTAGATCCAGTGACTTAACCCAAAGAGCTGCGAGTTCAATATCGGGTTACAGCAGTGGTGAACAAATAACTAAGTTAAAGGGAGGTAACTAAGACACGTGAAACTAGCATGGCTCATAGGGCAAGAACAATATACCCCAGTGATCAAACTAAAGGATTTGATTTGAAATTCCAATCACCTCAAGAAGACCAAAACGTCATGAATATAGCAATAAAGATGAACAGTCCGTACAATGTAAATAATGTAAAGATGATGGAAGTTAGTTCTAAATGTATGAAATTTGTCAATATAAAGTACATGAGTTGTTCAATCTCAACTATGTTCTCCCTGTTTGGTCTAAAAATATTTTCATAGTAATCTTTCAGGTGAACTTTTTCCCTGGTGACCTGACTACATCAATTTACGCACGCTACTACATTCACAAATAGGTCTCAACATTTTACCATTGAACTAGCTAGATGCAAACACCATGTCTATTCTAACAGTTTATTTTTTTTCTCGCACTTCCCACCTGTGGAACTCCCTTTTGATTTCTTGCTTCCCTGATAACTGCAATTTTTAGAAATTTAAATACAACAGTCAATTGACATTTTCTGCCATCTTGAACTCTGTTGCAGTTTTTTTTTTCTTTCCTCAATCTTCTCCATTTTCAATATTCTTATTTACTTTCACTTTCATTGTCTTTAACTATGTTCTAGTGGAATTGTTGCCTTATTGATTAAAAAATAAAATGTACAATTTCATGCATGACATCATCAGCAGTCAAGCTGCTGATGATGATATGTATGACCATGCAAGAGAGAGAGAAATAGTCACCTGTTTCTATTCCTCCTATGATTTATCATATCACAAACTGAAAATGACACAAATGTTTGATAGAGTTTAGGATCTTATCAGAAGGAAAAAGCAGCAAATAATCCTAGATTTCCTTGATATGGAAAATCTGATCAATAGTCTGTTTAAAAACTAACCAGTTAAAGATTTAGATTATTTTAGATAAACTTGATTAACTGAGGTACAAGCAAGACCAATCTATGCCATTTTGACATTATAGCTATTCTTTAAAGACTTTCACACTACCTATATAACTCGGATATACGAGAAACTCGGATATACGAGAAACTCGGGTATACGAGAAACTCGGGTATACGAGAAACTCGGGTATACGAGAAACTCGGGTATACGAGAAACTCGGGTATACGAGAAACTCGGGTATACGAGAAACTCGGGTATACGAGAAACTCGGGTATACGAGAAACTCGGGGTATACGAGAAACTCGGATATACGAGAAACTCGGATATAAGAGAAACTCGGATATAAGAGAAACTCGGATATAAGAGAAACTCGGATATAAGAGAAACTCGGATATAAGATAGATTTTCTCTGGTCCCAAATTAGAGCATGCAACAGCCAAAGTATCATAAACAAAATAATAAAGATAAGGTTAACAGTCCAAATAATATAAATACTACCTCATCTCAGAAGTATAGACAAATACTAAAAAAATACTATCACTTTTTCCAGTACTGAACATCAACATCCTGATATGCCATTATCATTCTCACAATTCATTTTAGTTGTTGCTCTTCTTGAAACTTTGTGATTCTGAATAAATTTGGCACCATGCATAACATACGCATGAAATGAAGGGACATTTAAGAGCATGACTAATGTTTTGAAGTTAAACTTTAGTTTTTGAGTAACTTATGCTGTCAGGCAAAATCATCCCTTGATGTTCAATTTTATCTCCTCTCCTAAATTTGATATGACTGATTTATAACTATATGTTTAGCATAACAGAAGAGACTGTTGAATACCTTGATTGATGTAGAAGTCAAATAACTTACCTTTCAACATGGCTGTCTTCTTTTGTCTCCCTGCAGGAAGGAAGGTGAATATTCAAGAATGTGGATATTGAGCTCAATATACACACTGAAATTATCAGCCAATCAATGCTTACAGAACAGACTTGCCTGTAACAGAATGGAATCTCCCAGGTTATTATTTAAACCACCTACCAATTTGCCCTGGTGGTTTTTTAGTCAGTTGGACTCAACTTCTATTCTGGTTGATTACTGGCTGGTTGTTCCATAAGATCTTTACAATTGATATATAATAAAATCATATCCTCTCACTCTCGTCTATTCTCTCATTTTTCTTTCTTCATTATTATCTCCCCCCCCCCCGTCACAATACAAAATTCTCACTATCTTTGAACACTGAATGAGTAGGTTCCAATCATTATTAGAAGAGCAAAATTTTCAGTGTCTAACCAAATACCAAAAGAAGAAATAACTGGTAATAAACAAAGCATCCAAAATAAAGTTAAATCGAAAAGGTTACATCAGCACAAAATAAATCATAAAAAGAAAGAGATAAAATTGACAAAATCAAAAACATGGAAGCTTTTGAATGTTTCCATACAAGTAACAAATTTAAAAAATAAAGTTTAAAACAAACATTTTCAAGAAGCTATAAATGGTTCAATGGTTAGAACATTAAATTAGAGATGGTGAAGTCAAAAGTAAATTTCTCTCATTTCTCACCTAATACAAAATGATTTAATCTTTTCAATAATTTAGCCAAGAGGAAAAATAGTAAAGGATAAAATTGTGATGTGGGTGGATGGTCAAACGGTATAGAAAATGAAATTGGTGCACTAAATTCAAATTCAGACTAAGAGGACAACTCTAAATTCAAAACTGCAGAAGGCAAAGGTAAATCCTTTTATTACCATATCCAAAAACAATCATGGTAATACACAGTTTACAGATGTTAAAGACAAGTAAGCTGTGGAAGACCTTAATTGCATTAAGAAAATTAAGAAGAGAGAAGCATTAGAAAGTGGAATACTGTCACAAAAAAAAAAAAAAAAAAAGTCGAGTGTGGGAGTATCTAAACATAAATTGTCCAGTATCTTATGAGCAATTTCAAGTCACCATCAAATAATCCTTTGTGTATTGAGAAGAGTATCAATTTGTGGTTTCATCAGTTTTTCTGGGTTTTTTTTACTAATTGTAAAATATATTTATATATTTACTGTTTCTAGTATCTGCATTCATTTGTTAAACTTATACAGTATATAGTATTTTTAGGTTTTTGATATATTTGTCAGATTACATGTTTTGTTATAATGTTAGTTGTTGACTGATAATTTAATAGAGCTATTATCAGATCAATGACAAGTTAACTAATATGATAATGTAGCAATTGTGTTACAAGACCAACTTCTCTAATATATATATATATATATATAGATAGATGAGAGAGAGAGAGAAAAATAATATGTCAAGTGATATTGTAAGTTTTGCTATATACATCAATAGTACAAAGGAGATAACATAATAGTGAACTGTTCAAAGATGTTTACAAATCTAGAAGATGAAAAACAAACTCCACGAAAGAGCACAGTACAACAATAATTTCACATATGCTGTCAAAAATGACAGGATGGCTAAATGTGTGCATATATGAAATTTGTATTTTAGAGCTAATTTTTCCTTTACATTAAGTTTTATTAAAAGTCACAAGCATTTTTTTCTAATTCTATGTTAATATTCCTTTAATTTAAACTCCTGGTTGATATTAATAATTCAGTAATATCACTCCAGAGTGATATTAATAATTCAGTAATTCTACAATGGTTTTACCCAGCAACCTTTCTAGAGATAGTATCTTAATAAAATTGACCAGACACCTGAGTTGCAAACAGTTTAATAGGAGTAGATAAGCTCACCTATCGCCCATTCTACAATCCTGCTATGTTTACTGAACAGAAGTAGAGGGTTTAACCCTTACACCTGTTTAAAATATGATTTACTGATTCCTTCTTCCATGACCATAATGATTTAATTGTCTTAATCTTTGGTGATCTGACTGATCTGTGGTTGCAACTTTTCATTATGAGGGTACAAGATTTACAATTTTCTGGTTGCTGCATCCCACTGGTAGTCAGGAGTTTGGACACTTTAGTAGCTCTTAGGCTGCTCTGACCAACAGTTACATTATTATGGGGTATTTGTAGTGCCATTTCACATATAGGTTGGTGTCCCTGCATATATTTCCAGTGGGTAACCCTGAAGTCATGTTATACTTTAGTCGTAGCTAGATTTTGGCTAGTTTGTATTGCCATCAATGACGGTGATAATTAGTTTGGCCTTTTTCTTTTCTTTCCTTTTATTTATTTTTCATATTCTTAAAACAAAAAGAAATACAAGAAAACCAGTAAACAATGCTTTCTCTAAATATTTGCTGTATCCTTTCCAGTATCTGAAGTTTAAAATCCTTTCTTTTGAAACATTTCCTGATATCTTTGCATTTTGTAAAACTAATTTAAATTCTTCTGTTGCAGCCAATGTTGTAGTTGGTCTCTGCCAAAGAGTTTCTCACATAAATATGAATGACCTCAGTGTTTATATCCATTAAAAATCTTCAAATTTCAAGGGAATTGTCTCGAGTCCCTGCATGATACTTTCATGTACTTTCGACTTTCATTATTGCACTCTGTTAGCGATCTTTTCTCCCATTATCATTCTCCTCAGGACTACAATATATAACAAAATTTATGACAATATAGAAATATCTCTCTCTCTCCAGTGAAAATCTTTTTATATTATGTTGTGGTGATTTTAATGTTCTAAAGCTAAAGCATTCTAATGTTACTGATGTTACAAGTATTCAGACTGTTAATTTTTTTTTTTTTGTTGCCCAGTTTCTTAGTTAAATATTCCATACTTGTTGCCCAAATAAATCTGATCAACATGCTGCTTTACTTGATTTGTTCCTTACCTTCTCTCATATTTCTTGTTAAGCATTGCAGCTTTGCCCTCTTGGCAATTCAAATTAGTGTAGTGGCTGTTGATTTCTTTTGAGTTGTCTATGAGATAGGAACCTTCTATTTACAAGAATTCTTTCTGTTACCAAGATATTGATTGAGATTCATTGAAACTTTCTTCGAGGCACTTCTTGGATTGATATTAACTTTCCTCTTAAGAATTGTGCCACAGAGGTTTCTTCTTGAGTTGAAGCTGGCATCAATGATTTTTATGCCTTCTTAAGAATACCAGGTGATACCACATACTTCTGCATGGTTTACATCAGTCTGTTCAACTGCAATAACCCACAGGAATCACACATTTCAAGCAGTATCAAATGCAGCAGACACTTTTTTGTGTATGTTTGTAATAATTTTAAACATATCCTTAAAGAGGACAAGTTTTTTGTTTGCTGATAGACTGAGGCACTTTATAGCCTATAACAAATTTTATTTTTATGACACCTGGCAGCTCTGTAATAGTATGTTAAATAAGAGTAAGTCATTTTCTCTTCACTCAATATGAAGTTTTATCTGCTGATAAAGCAGAATGTTTTGCCCATAAATTTCTTAAGTTCTACTCATTTACTCAATTCATCTGGAGTATCTTTGCCAGTTTCCACTCAGAAATGAGTCTCTATTGTGTAATATGCATATGACTCCATACATGGTTTCTGCTATCATCTCTAAACTGGATCTGCACAAAGCATGTGGATTCAATGTTATACCTGCAATACTTCTTAACAAATGTGCTTCTAAATTGTTTCTTCTGCTTTCTAAACTCTATAATAAATGCCTTGCTGCTTCTTGCTTTCATGCTTGTTGAAGCTATCCTAACAGTTTCTTCTCCCACACTTCTCTATTGTGAAACTCTCTTCTGGCTGCTTGTTTCCAAGTCAACTTTGAGATTCAAAACTTTCAATGCAGTGTCAATCATTGCTTTATAGAGGATTTTGTCAAAAGTGTGTGTAATGTTCCAAGTACATTCAACCATTATTGGTCATTTTCAAGATAAAAATCAAGAAACAAGCAGAGAAGCATTTATGTTGTTAAAATTCTGAAGTTTGAAATGAATGTGGGTTCATATATTATAGCTGTGTAATAGATGTCAGGTGGAAATTTATTCAACACCTGTTGATACTCACTCAAACAACAGACATTCTTCAGACATTCTATTGAATATTTTTTCTTTACTATTCCTCCTGCCCACAATACAGGATATAATGGATAGATTGACATCTAAATTGTGCAAAAATGAAAATAACACTGACACCTCATTTTAAGAAATATATTTACCAAAATTACAAAAATATCTTGAAATACTAAAGAGTAAATCTATTCATTAAAGTTCCAAACAATGTTGGAATCTCCCATGACTTCTGGATAGTTTCCTTGTTTAAGTTGATAAATGCTAATCCTTGCTTTCAGTTAATTGGTCTTACAAGGAGTTTATTGGTTTATCGCTCAACTGCGCCCCACACATAATAATGAAGGGGTTGCAGTCTGGGAAGTTAGGTGGACAGATGTAAGGTGAGATGTGGTCACAGAAATTATCTGACAGACATGAGTGGGTTCACCTGCTTGTGTGGCATGGTGCACAGTCCTGTTGCCAGATATAGGGCATTCAGACAGCTGTCGTCTTGACCCAACACTACCGCCTCAAGGCACTCAATGTAGACTTCAATGTTGAGTCTGAAGCCATTACCAACAAATTCAGAAGTTCTTTTCTTATCAGAACAATCACAGTGAGTTTTCCCAATTGCTGTATCTTTGTAATCAATGTTGAGTCTGAAGCCATTACCAACAAATTCAGAAGTTCTTTTCTTATCAGAACAATCACAGTGAGTTTTCCCAATTGCTGTATCTTTGTAATCACGATTAAACTCATCCAACTCTTTTTCAAATCCACTGCACTATCCTCAGACTGACACCCAAACTTTTTGAAATGTTAGTATTGGAGTTTCCAGTGCAAATGCCAAACAGTAGAGCATGCCATTTCTAAATTTCTGGCAGAGTGAATTGCATCATAGTGCTTTTTTTCTCATAGTGCCTAATGACCCTAATACTGTGCAGTCAAGAAAATCAAGAACAAACAATGCCTTGATATTAAATTAAAAATATAAAATGGCAACAATTTACTCATCGCATTCTGTATAAGGTCCAAGAGTGACTCAAGGGTTACAGAATGAGGTTATTCATGAACATAAGTGGAGGTAAAATGTGCATATTATGAGAATATATTGGATAACTAACATTTGATCCTAGACTTGAAAATGTTAAGATTGTAGCAATGAAGAACAAATCATATCAAAAGTCTGTTCCATAAAGTAGCAGCTTTTAGGAAGAAACTATCCAAACAGAACTTCCTTCTTACTAAGAGAATACAAAGAGAATGAGGATTATTCAACTTTGTGTACATAGCATGGTGGGCTTTACTTGAAAAGGTATGAACTAGTAGCATTAAGGAATCTAGTTCATCAGAACATTTTCCAAGAAAATAGCAAAAGAATAACAAGAAGCTTGTAAGGTTTTATCTTTGGGAAAGGGATTGTACAGTGGAAAATAATTCATCACCCACAAAACCAGAGGATTTTGAACTTCCTCAAGGTTGAAAAAGAACACTGGGCAGCTTCAATCCAGATCTTGCAGCAATATTACATTTTTGGTTTGATCTCAATCTTGTAAAAGGTAGAGTATAATAGGTGGAGTAAGGTACTTTTTAAAGCAGTACAAGAAACCAACCATTTTTCCCGTGTCTTTAATAATGGATCACATATGAGTTCCACTCGAAATCTGAGGGTGAACTTGAGGCATTCTTGAAGACAAAGCAGACAGCCAACACTTTTCATAGACTTTGCAAACCTGTATTACCTATATGAGGAACCTTATAGTTCGCTGTTTAACTGATAACAGGCTGAGTTACATAATATACCAAAATAGACTTTAAAAAAAAAATCAGTATACATAAATAAACTTTACAGCTTTCATTCTTAAATATCTTTGATGTTTATACTGATTTTATTCTTTTTTAATCTTTCATCATAAGGCTAAAATTTTGCTTCATTTAAAATTGTTATATTTTACCTTCATTTTGATTAAAACAAACTAATGTTATTAATTTTGAATCTGTCAGAAATTAAAGAAAATAACCACTGACTGCCAAATAATTTTTATTCTTATTACAGTTATAAAGAAAAATAACTTTTCTGAAATATACCCAAAATATATATCTTTCTTTTTCTTTTCTCTTGCTATAGAAGTTGAATGCAAGTAAATTTGAACAGATGATGAAAGTTATCAGAAAACCCATACAGAGAATTTGATTATAGTGGTGAAGGTGTGTGCAGGACCATCCACACTTTTTGGAACTACTGATAACACAGAATCAGTGCAAACAATTGCTACAGAAATTGATGAATAACAGACCTCAGGTTTTATTAGTCTCGGAGTTGAACCTCTCTGGAACAACCATTAACTGCAAAATACAGTGCCTTTCAATGGATTATGCTGAAGGTAGCAAAGTTTTGATGCAGTGAGTTTTTTTCTACACCATTGAAACAAAAGAGAAGGTGGCTTGTGAGCACTTGTGATTTTCTTGCTCAGACATCTATAGAAAAGCTACCAACAAAAAAAAAAAAAATATATATATATATAATCACTTGCTGTTATATTATTCTAATTTCACCAGTGTACAATATAAATAAGACTTCTGAGCCTAACCAGGGTCTTACAAAAGATCCTGAAAAAGCTAGGCTATCATAGAAGAGTTGCAAGAAAGAAGCCCTTGATTTCAGAGGTTAACAAAAACAGGTATATGGACTGGGCGAGAGAATTCAAGAGCAAAGATTATGAATTTAGGCAGTCTGTAATTTGCTCAAATGAAAGTAAATTCTGCCAATAATCAAATTCAAGACAGGTTTATATTTGGAGAAATCAAGATGAGACTTGGAACACTGAATGTCTGCAGGCAACCGTGAAACACAGAAGAATTGGAGTAATGGTGTGGGGCACTGTCTGGTTTGGAGGGAATAATGAGTTGATTCTTGCTGACAAGCAGTTGAATGGTTCCAAATACTATCAAATATTAGAGAACAGACTACTCCCACTATTTGAAACCAATAAAATTGACAAGAATGTCTACCTTTTTAAAGAAGATGGAGCACCATTTCATATGAGCAAAGTAGCAAAGGCCTGGAAGGAATCAGGTCACTGCCAAAGTACTGACATGAATCCAATAGAGCATGTTTGGGAGCACCTTGACCAAAAACTTTCAGAGCGTGCAACCAAAATCTCTTCAGTGTCAACCCCTAATGAATAATTGCTAAAGAAGTGGCAAAATATATATCAGACAATTGATCAGACCTTGATCAAATCCATGAAACATTGAATACAAGCACTGAAACTAGCAGATGGAGGACCAACTCCATACTAGTTCCAAATACTGTCTACTTATGTTAAGTTGGGATTAAGGACACATGGTCCAGTGGATATAGACGTTGGTTATTTCCTGACTTTTAGAGTAGTGAGTTCAATACCAGGCTACAGCAGTGGTGAACAAGTAACTTGCAGGGTTAGAGGGTGATAATTCATGACTTCCGATCAAGTTTTTATGCAAGGAATTAAGTTTATATACCTCGGTGATTGTAATAAAGGGTTCAGTTCAAAATTCCTAGCACCTGAATAAGGCCAAAGTGTACAACGGCTGAAACATTATACAAATGGCAACAAAGATGAGGACAATAGTCCAAATAATGTAAATAGTGAAAAAAATATTTATTTTACAATAAAAAATAGTCTTCTTCACTCTCAATATGAATATTAATAAAATTGATCAAACATTATGCAGTAAAATTTCAGATCAAAATTTAGTTAATAACCTCATGCCAGGTTACAAACTTATTCACTTACTTTTGTTCAAACACACACAACATCATGCACAAACTGTCAATGAATATATATATATATATATATATAAGGTCCTAATACATTATTCAGAATTTGTGCAATTTCATTTTGACACTGAAGAAGATAAAAGTTTTAAAAAAAGCAAATAAATAAAAATGTGATTGCATATAATTTTTGTTTTTTGATAAGTAAAGATGGAGTATATTTGTCAGCTAAGTGGCTTTTCAAAAATTTTCATTCTTTTGTGGCTGAATAACTTTATTAAAATTTGTTACTTGATTCTTTATTGCAAAGCAACTAACAAACTATGCTTTGCATATTAGCAGCTTTCATGTCTAAGTACAAAAATTTGATTTATTTGTTTTAGAAAATGTCGGGATATAGAGAAAGCTGAAAGAAAAAATTTGTAACAGTAATGGATACATCAACAGAAAGATGGTCTAAACAGATGTTTTAAAAATTAAGTTGACACTTTGGCCATTAAGATTGAATGATGAAATTATGTATTCCTAAAAATATATACTTTTTTTCAAATTTAAAGTAAATCTCTATTCTGATTAGTTAAATTGAACACACACTTAAATTTTTATGTCTTCCCATATTTATAAATAACAAACATATTGCTTCTTATATTTAAATGAAAATCATTTTCACAACAATGATCTAACATTGCCTGATGATTAGGTAGAAATCTCGAAACATAAAAATTTTCATGTTGCAATGTATTTTTAATTAAAAAACAAATTTAATTATATGATTATATTATGCTCTACAATATTTATTGTATTGAGCAATTTTATAAAAAAAAAAAAAAGTAAATGCCGGAGAACTCGGAATCATAAAACTGTTGGTTCTCTTCACCTGGAAATATATATATATAGCATCTGAACTTCCACTCTAGTAATAAGTATTGTATATATCAGAGGCAAGCTTTTACATTTTTTTAGTGGTCACATTGAACTAATTAAATGTTAAGTTTTTCCCCCAACATCATTCATACTAATAATTTTCTTAACTGTGGTAATGAATTAACAACCTAGTTAATAATACTTCCTTTTTCCAAAAATAATAAAACTTATGATATCATTACTAATACAATAACGAGTGTGCAAATAGTATAAATGAAAAATTGGCATGTAAAGTTCAAATTTCAGATTAATCTGTTCTCTCTTTTGCACAAATGCTTTTGGGGTGGGGGTGAGACAAAAATCTATCCCTCTTCTACTCCCCCAGCTTCGAGTTACATATTATGGCAGGCTGGATTCTCTAGCCTTTGGTGGATACCGAAACAAATCTGAAATCAAAACCAGTTTGAAGAGGGATGGACTCTGTTGATCATCTTTACCCTAAAGACACCCACTGTTCTTAAAGCTGTATGACATACACCTACAACTGTTAGAGGTTAAGGAACTCACAAAATGTAATAAAAAGCACATGAAATTCATCTATTTGTCTTGTCCCTTCAGGACATTGGCAATCATGGTGCTCCACAATTTCCTGTCCTTTGTAGATCTTAATAACCTGTGTTTTTGCCATCTTTCCTAAATCCTGTTCTACCATCTGTTCACTCAAGCTTGCCAAGTAGGTTGTGCGTTGGTTTTCCTCTCTCTCTCACCTTTAATCTCTCTTGAGTGTATCAAATTTTCCAAGCCCTTTTTCTTCATTATGTGCCTCAGACATTTTAACTATATCTTCATGATGTTAAGTGTAAGTATCCTTTTTGTTGCCATTGTTTCTGTTCACATATTCAGTTTACCATATTTCTGGAGCTTCAAGCTTCATCTGTAAGGAGATTATCCAGTGAATTTGTGAAAAAAACTGAGTACAACAATAATAATTGGAAAATATATATTTAACTGTTAAACAGCAGAGATCATCAACTGATGCTTGATTGGAAATCAGTGGATAATATCAATTAATGATTTAAACTTTTTCTAATGATTCATTTATGATTCAAGTCTAGATGCCCAATTAACAGCGCCAGAATTCAAAAGGTTACTATTTACTAGGGTTCACTCATTCATTGCTTAATAGTATTTGCCTACAAAGTTTGAGGAACAAACCAAAAACAGTGCTGTCTCTGTGCATATTTCTTGGAGATAAAAAGTGAAAAATGATGACTATTTGGTGTAAAGGATGCACACTTCTATTGTGCAGAGTTTTCATAAATTTTCTGTTAAAATATATTATATTTAGAAACCTAACATTAGTTTCTTCTTTTTTTTTTTAATTCTTTCTGTATTTTTAAAATCTAAAAGTTAAAAAATACTATAAAAATGATATTTTAAGTAAAAATAAGCATAAAAAGAACACTTTCAAAAATTCACTTTTTTTATTTCTTTACCTGTTTGCACATTGCATTTCCGTTTTTTTAATAAATTAGAGACTCGCATGTGAAAATCTAATAATCTTCCTGTCTTTTGAACTGGATAAGAGGGGTTTATCTCTTCTTTCTGTTTAGAACTGAGTTTCTGGTTCCTTCTAAATTCTTCTGGTTCTCTTTCACTCCCAGCAGTCCCTTGTGCTTTAGTAGCATTATTGTTTTGCTTGGTGTGAAATGAAGTAAAAAAAAAAATTAGTAGAGATTTGTATGCTGATATTTTTGATAGCATGAGTAGATGAGTTTTAATATATGTTTAATGTAAAGATAGAGATTGCTTGATGGCTAAAGAAGTTGCAAAACAAAAATAAATAAAAATAATAATAATCAAATACAAAATTTCAGGTGAGACAGACTCTTTTTTGAAGATTAATGCTACACAATCTCGCCACTATATGCATTTGTTAGTACGAAACTAAATGAAGCTCAGTAGATGTGTGTATTTTATTCTTGCAAGTGGGAGAAAAAGGTTTACTGAGATTTTCTTGACTGATGTCATCAAAAGAGACATATTACTAACATGACTGGATGTAAAAAAAATCTTTATCGAGATGGTTGCTTTCTGTGTTTACAGCTATCATTCCTCAAGTAGTGAAATAAACAATGATAAACAAATCGAAAGAGGGAAGGATAGACATTCCCAAATTTAGCAAGGAGAAATGAAGGAATGTATAAAAAGGAAAAAATAATATAGCAGTGAATCTGTGTTATTTGTAAAAAAGATTTTATAAATAAAAAAAACAAAAAACTTATCTTCGCCATTTTCTTAATATGCAGAAAATGACAATGTTCATAATCTCAGGATAATCTCCAGAACTTAAGTGAATGAAAGACAAACAATTTCTTTTGCTTAGTAAGGCTTTTTTCTTTGATCTTATCAAAGATTGGGGGTGGGGGTGTTATAAACATTAAAACTGCAACAATATTTGCTTACAGTGATGTTAATGGATAGATTAGCAGTCTTTTGGAGACATGCAAGTCAAGATAATAAAAGTAAAACTATAAAGTACAGGGTACGATGAATAAATTATCATCTAAAATTACGCAAAAATGAAAATAACACCGACATCTCATTTTAACAGATATATTTACCAAAATTACACAAAAATATCTTGAAATACTAAACAGTAAATTTATTCAACAAAATCGGCATTGGATTTAAACACTGCCTCCAGAAAACTTCAGAATCTCTTGCATCTCTTCTGGATAGTCTCCTTGTATAAGTTGGCAAATGCTGCCATAATCCTTGACTTCAGTTCATCTTTGCTATTACAAGGAATTTTGTTGGTCTCTCACTCAACTGCACCCCACACATAATAATAATCTGGGGAATTGGGTGGCCAGAAATTGTTTAAGGGCCATGACTGGGTTCTTCTGTTTGTGTGGCATAGTGCAGAGTCCTGTTACCAGATAGAGGATCTTTCAGTAGCCACCCTCTTCACCTAGGGCAACACGACCTCCTCAAGACATGTAGGCTTCCATGTTTAGTCTTAAGTGCTGTGGGAAGATAATTGGAGGTATAATGTCACCATGACTCATAATCACTCCAAACACCATGATGTTGACTGGATATATCCCTCAACTCTTTCTGAATCTTCTGTACTATCATCAAATTGACACCCAAACACTCAGAAATGTTCATATTAGAGCTACTGGGAAGCAGTACAGCATGCAATTTCCAAATTTCTAGCAGAGTGAATTTTTTTCACAGACAGTGGCCAACTGACCCTATTTATACTGAGCAATCAACAAAATCTACAACAAACAATGTGTATGCATGAAATAAAAATATAAGTGGTGACAATTTATTCATCACATCCTGTCAGTCAGTTAAGTGCCATACGTGATACGCACTTGAATGATCATGTCTCGAAAGAGACATGACAGACTGGGCAGAAGATTATCCCGCAGTAGGTTGCCATTGCTTTCTGCGGTAGACTGGTTGCCGACCAAGGCTATAGAACTCAATCTGTCCTGTTATTTGACCCATAACTGGAAGGAATAGACGGATTAATACCTTTCCCAAGGGTATTTGCGTGTAAGTGAATGCAATGAATTCAGCTGGAATTCGAACTCAGCTCCCCGATTTCTCGTTCCAAGCTGATATCCAATGCACCACAACGCACATCCTGTATATATATTTAAAACATGAAAACATTTTCAGTCAGTTCTTAAATAATTAATATTATTACTATATTAGATAATATTTTTCATAAACAAAATGAATACATCTCTTCTTCGCTCCTAAAATATGGGTTAAATAGTAGAGTAAACAAGACTTTCTAGCTTTGGATAGCAGCCAGTCTTGGAGAAGAACAATTCTGAATTAAAAACTGAAGAGAACACAATGAGAAACCACTCAACTATCATTTGTAAGAAGTTATGGCAATTTCCAGATAATAAAGAAAAAGAAGCCTGTAATTATTAGCCAGTTAAAACTGACCTATATGCAAATTTATTATGCTTCAGCTTTGAAAATATCTTTCCAGATAATTTCGCTATTTAACATAATAATTATCAGCAAAAAGATTTTATAGTAGAATACTGTTTATCTGGGAATAATGCAATGCAATGAAATGGCAGTTGTTGCAAAGCTAAAAACTATCTGGAAAGCTAAGAATATCTACTTTAATGACAATATCAGATTGTTGTTTACATTGAACTTCTCCATCTGACTGTACATCTGTGAATCTTGAACATTGACAGGAAAACTACACCAAATAATCCAAGCATTAGAAATGAAATGCTATAGAACCATCGTAGATATTTCCTACATAGGCCACAAATTAGACACAGTGCAAAACACCATCAGAAAAGAAATAGTTTCATTGAAAGACATAACCACCATCAATAAAAGAAAATTGAAATGGCATGGACACATTACAGGCAGCAACAAGCTTTCCATTGCTATCTTACAAGAAACCACCTTAGGTAAATGTGACAGACAAGAAAGTTGTGCTATCAGGACTGAGTAGACTGGAAAATCCTTGAAAGAAACTCAAACACTGGCACACAACTGAAACATATGGAGGGAGCTGGTCAGATGCTCAGCTGCTCAGCAACCTTACAACTAGACTCAGTTATGGAAATGATGATAAAGTTAATGAATTGAAAAGCTCCTCATTATATGATGAAAAGTTTTCAATAATAAAGAAATTTTCTTCAAATTTTACTCATAATTAAAAGGAAAATAATACAAAAATTATTATTCCAAAATAATAGCCTATTCTAGAGTATATTCTTACAGTTGTATAAAATATTGTGAGGTTGGATTTTGTCAAACAGGCTAAAATTTACCATAAGACACACGCTGCAAACCATATAAAATAATGTATTCAATTTATAATTACTATTAATTATACTATTATTATTAATAATAAAATTACTATAACTTACAATTTAATTTTTCATCCTCAACTTTTCAAATTATTTTTAATTTTACCTATTTGAAAAGGGAGTGTCGGATAGTTGTTTAAAATCTAGTGTTGATCAGTAGACATACCTACATCGTATGCATACAGTAAATCTTAAAAAGAAATTATGAGGAATTTGATTCTTATCTTTAAGCAATTCTCACACACAGCCAGCACCCTGTAACTAGTGAAGAGTTCACCATTTACAGTATAAAATCTCGACAGATGTCTATCTACACACACACAACAGATTCTTAAATAGACGTTATCAATAATTTATCATGGTTTTTTCCCCTCTTGAAATAGTAAAAGTTAGCAATAAAAAATAAAAGCAAGCAATTCCAAATTCTTTTCCACAACTTTGTTTAGGAGAAATCTAAGGTCAATAAAATTCACCAGACCTGTATGGATATTCTATAGGTGTTGGCATGTAAAATAATTCATTATCTAATGTGGCTGTTCATCTCTCACTCTTTGTCTGCATCTTCTCATTCTTTCCCTTATCACTTCCACTCTCCATTGCTCATACATGTTTTTATCTACATGTTATACAAATAAGGAATGTATATAAATTTCTGCTTAATCTCATCAGAAAAATTGTATTGCAACGCATATGCCTTTCCACATCTACCTGCCATTTAAACTTTCCACGTTCCTTCATGCTCAGACAGATTTTTCCTTTTTTTCTTTCCAACTATGCTGAGCAGACTTTAGTTACAGTTTCTGGGAGAGAGCACATCATCTGACATGATCAACTATTTGAACAGTATCATGGTGACTTGTGACCATACTAACATAACCATCATCAAAGAATTCCATTGATCACAATTTCACTAACAAGGCCATGGTAGGGTTTTCAGACACTTTTCAAAGGTGCCGCATACTGGGAACATCAAGAAGTCATTTTCCTGACAAGTTGCCTATGGTGGGATTTGAACCTGGGTCTTAGAGTTAGAAAGTGAACATTCTGGTCACTTAGTCTTACATTGTTTACAATAAAAGTAAAAACAAACCTCAGGTTGTGGCAAAGAGCCAAAAAAAAAGAAAGAAAAAAAAAAGATGAAAGATAAACTCATCAAAACTCAAAGAAAATGTTTCAGCTAATAAATTCAAACAAATTAAAAAACTAAATATAGTAGCCGTGGATCTGGGAGGCACAGTCCTATGGGTAAAAGAAGCTCAGCAGAGTTCCACCACGGAATATGTGAATGAGCGGTGCTATATAGAGTTTAATTCATTACCTCTTCATCAACGGGACCAGTGGTACAGTTGGTATGACATTTGCTTAATAATGCAACTGTCTGGGTTTCAATACCTGATAGTGGATGTGCGGCCGTCCAGTGCTTTCTGCATTCTGTTGAGGTCGAATAAAACTCGATGAATTAATATATATATATATATATATATATATATATATAGAGAGAGAGAGAGAGAGAGAGATAGATACAAAACAAAAATGGCATGTAGGTAAAATCCCAAAACGGATGCTCTTAATATTTACATTCTCTTTTAACACCTCTCCCATTATTCTTTCTTAATTTATCTTATTTTTTCCTTCTCTCATGTAAACATATGTACAAACCAAAAAACACACACACACACACACACCTAAGTACCAAAACACAAGCACACAGACAAGCAGATGTAAGTGCCAAAACAAATTTAGACATATATACACTTCGAAACTCATACATTTGCTTTGATCTTTGCAAAAACAAAAAAAAAAAAGGTAAATAAATAAAGGAAAGGATGCAACCTAAACAACAAATTTTGATCAACACTGTACATATTTGCAAGTGTGATCAAGTTTGTGTGTCTAATTATGGTTTGGTTTATTTTGTTTTACGGCATATCAACCTCAATAGGTTATTTAATGCTGACAAGAATTTTAGGATATGTTCAGATGAATAGATATGTACTCTTTGTAAGAAATCAATTTGTAGGGATCAGGTTTCATTGATGTGTTTTTGTAAAGAGAGTTTTTGTCAAGAGTTAAATGTATTACTGGAATTTTTACTTTAAAAATCTATTTCTATATCTTCATTGCATTTTGTCAAGTTAACTATTTGCCCATAGCTAGGACGCTACCACCCCAGGGTGGACCTGAGAACAACAGCAATGAAGAGGTGGTTCCACGCTCCTCAAAACCTTCCAATCAGAGGCTTTGCTGCCAGATGTAATTTATCGCCATATCCAGGACATGTAATCATGAATCTTTGTGATGTATGAGAGTGATCATGAGTGTGTCTATATGTGCAAGAGAGGGTGATAAAGATCATATGAGACTGTGCCCATATGCCTTTTTATATGCTCAAGTCGCTAACTAGTTCTTGTTAAGATACAAAACCAAACAAACATGTTACATATATTAAAAACACGATACGGCACGCACACACACACACACAAAGAGCTTTAATCTTTTGCAGGAAGAAGTTGCTGAGTAATTATTTCTGTCCTGTAAATATACAAAAGTAGTTTATATATTGTATGTCAATAAACTGTTTTCTAGCCTTGAGATGAGAACCGTGAAATTCAGTTTCCCAATGCCAAATGTGCAATCAAACTTTACATCTGGCAATGTTATTTCCTTTCTGATCCTTTCCAGTTAGTGAATCAGAAAAACATTTTATTAAATTCTCAGCATCCTTCTGTAGAAAAATTTTTCTGTTGATTCAAGTATTTTCTTTATCTCTGAGAAAATAGTCTAACATTCACTGTCATATAGGATGATATTACATAACAGTTTAATACTCTTTTTTGTTTCTAATAAGTGTCCTGCTTCTTAATACATTACCAAACCTATAGAAGTTATCTTTCACTATTCCGATTTAAGTGTCATATTTTCTTCCTGTAGAATAATTCCCAGATATTCAAATTTTTGTACTTAGACATGAAAGCTGCTAATATGCAAAGCATAGTTTGTTAGTTGCTTGCAATAAAGAATCAAGTCACAAATTTTAATAAAGTTATTCAGCCACAAAAAAATGACAAATATACTCCATCTTATCAAAAAACAAAAATTATATACAATCACATTTTTTATTTATTTGCTTTTTTTAAACTTTTATCTTCTTCAGTGTCAAAATGAAATTGCACATATTCCGAATAATGTATTAGGACCTTGAATAATTACTTGCAAATTTTGTATGACAAGTGAGGTTTTATTTATAAAAATTAATAAGAAACATGTCACTGAAAGTGTTGTTCATCGTTAGCCACTACTTTTCCTATCTTTCTGGTATTATTTGAATTCTACACTGGAAAAAAAAATAACACGTTTTTTGATGCTAACCATGGGTCAATCTATTTTTTGGTACCTTCATAAGAATAAAAATTCTGCTCAGCCAGGCTATGTGCCATTGTTTGGAACAAGTGATAATCAAATGGGGCAATGTCTGGTGAATACAGCAGGTGGGGTAGGACATCCCATGAAAGTGTTTCCAAGTAGGTTTTAACCTGTTTTGCATGATTTGGCCTCGAGTTGTCATGTTGCAAAATCACTTTGTCATTGAGCAGTTCATAATAAACTACACCCAGCTGATCCCACCAAATACAGAAAGGAAGATTTGAACTATGGATATTCAAGCTCTGCCACAAATGTTGATGCATGGCCACTGCATACCACACAATATTCTACACTTTGGGTTATCATAGTGCATCCACTTTTCATTGCCAGTCACGATATGATGAAAAAAAAACTTTCCTTTTGTGCCATGGAACAGGTGTTCACATATGCCTAGGCACCTTTTGTTGTCTCTTGGTTTCAACTTGTATGGCACCCAATCTCCTTGCTTCTAAATCCTTTCTAATGCTTTCAAACATTACGAAACTATTGTGTGATCAACTCCTAATGATTCTGCAATTTCAGCTTGAGCCTGTTATGAGTCTTCATGAAGTAATGTTTCCAATTCTTTATCTTCAAACTTTTTCAGTGCACCAGAACATTATTTTCAACATCAAAATCATTATATTTGTAGTGCCTAAACCAATCTTTGCATGTTATTTCTGACAGAGCATGGTCACTGTAAGTCTCAACAAAGATTGTATGTGCTGCAGATTTCTTTTGAATAAAGTAGTGCAGTAAAATTTCCCATACATACACTTTCTTTGGCACAAAATCAGACATATTTAATGCTATGAAAAACCAAGTTGTTCACACTTTGGGGAAATGACATACTGAATTTCAAGCTTGCTTAAAGTACTTCCTTATAGATGTGTTACCATCTGAAACTACACACATGCAATTCTGGGAATACCATCTGTTGGAAAACAACAAGAACCTATTCAAGGTCCTAATAACTTTCAAATAAGACTAATTTGCACCCCAAATGAGTTTCTCTATTGCATAGCAACACTAACCACCAAAGCTAGACAGGGTTTTTAACCAACAACTACGGCATTCATTGCAATCCTATGCATACCATTTTCCAACATATAGGGTATGCATTCAAGTCTTACCCAAAGTTAATTCTTTTTTTACAAATTCCCTTAATAAAAAATTTAAAAAAATGTAAATCAGAATTTGTAAAGAAAACCAAAGATTATGACACTAGTTTAAAAAATAAAGTATATATTGAAAATAAAAATATTAGGATTTTAAAAGTTTCATCACTAAGAAAATGTACCAATGATGAAAAAAATTAAAATTTCAAGATGTTAAATCCACTGATAAAAGATGTTTATGTAGAGTCTTTCAATTTCATGATTTGTCCTTTTCTTGGATTGATTTTATTGAATGTAAACTTGGAGGACACAATTTTGTTGAACAATACTGAAGATTACTACATGAATTTTCACTCATTCATGACAATAAAGATTGGCTCTGATTTTTCTGATAAACAGTTACTAATAAACAAAACCTATCATATTCTACTGAAAATAAAGTTCATAATATACAAAACTGACCATATTCTGCTAAATATACTCCAAAGACTTATGCAGGATGATACTTTGATTTTGATGCTGACCATTTACATCCAGAAAATAAAGTTAAAAGAATTAGTTTCTGACAGAATTCTGAGATTGCTTTTGTTTTTCTAACTACATTTGAACAGGAATACCTTCACTCTCAAAAACTGAAAATATTGCTTACCAAACAAATTCAATATTTTTAACGAAAAAAAAAAAAAAACAACAATGTAAACAAAACCTGAAGTAAGTATGACCACATTAACAAATAAAACAAAAAACACAATAACAGCAATGAAAACATAATTTAAAAAATGCGAGATATAAATTTTATAAGCAATACATTTTCTTTCCTAGTATGGTAATGATTTTCCTTCTAAGAACTGATACTGCTCAGCCTTCATTCCAGTAAAATATCACTGAATTATATTGACTGCCAAGGAGAGTGTTAATTGGATATCATAAAATTTAAAAATGCAAGAATAACTGCAGAAATGTTTCATTTTAAGTTTCCAAGCAAAATAGCAATGAGAAAAATTATTAAAATATTTCTTTTTTAGCAATTTCAGAACATTTTCTCATTTGATTTGGTTATATTTTCTTTTCGTATAAATACCTATTAAATTGCAGAAACATACATTGACACAGATTTTAGTGTATCATGTGTGCATATACAAATGTGTATATTTAGTAAGTATGAATTTATACTTCTATATATGAATAAAAAATATGGATTAAATCCAACAGAACGATTAAATATAGAATAAGTAGGAAAATCTTTAACAAAATATACAATTTAAAAATTGACAAAGACTCCAAATCCGTCCACTCCTAAAATCTCAGATGAAGCTGAATAAATAAACATATCAAATCTATAAAGATTTCTAACATGTTCCTTATTTAATCACCCTCATATGTACATGTGACTGTATATACAAATTTGTATACATGCAATATGCATATTACAATAAAAGGCTATATGTTATTGTTTGTAATGTCATGATCAATATATGTATGAAAAGTTTCAATAAGTGACAAGTTAACTAACAAAAGACTGCAGTGCTTGTGTGACCAATGTAAGAATTTAATTATGATTTTTTTTATGATTAATGTTAGAAATGCAAATATTTTGTATAGATTTCTTTCCCAAAGAACTTGTAAATACCAAATGCATTATTTGTAAGAGAACTGTCAGGCCAGATTTTGGATAGCATAAACCTTTTCAATAAATATGTTGATTGACAGTCCATCCTTGTACTGAGAATTTGTAGTAAACTATCTCATTATAAGCAAAGATATGCAAAACCTTGGTCTTCAAAAGTGAGCAAGGTATGTGCTTTCTTCAACCAATGAGTTTTTTGTTTTGCATTGCATGCTCCAGCACTTTGTTACCAGGTTGCATTGAAAACACTCAGTTTCATCATCAGTAATGGCCCTGATAAATATCCCCTCATTATTATATTAGATGAAAACTGAAACAATCTTTCTACTCATGACTGAACAATGTATTATAAGAGGGAAAAAAAGATGTTCTTCCTAACACAAATCAAACCTGTATTTCCATTTTAATCTGCAAAAAGTATTTTTTATGGCAAGTGTGTTTTACTATTAAACTACAAGATGCTATTACAGCAAAGCAAGGCTTAATTACTGTATTTTAAAAAATCAGCATTTCTTGTTGGGTTCTTTCAATAAAGTTAGCATATATATATATATATATATATTATATATGTGTGTGTGTGTGTGTTCTAATTCAGAAGAATATCAGCTGATTATGCTACCTTGGTTTCAACCTTTCAGTATCTTCAGAACTTATATATTAAGTGATAATCCAATGCTATATATATATATATATATATATGTGTGTGTGTGAGGAGGTAATTGTTCCAAGAAGTGGGGTTAACAATTTTCTATAGCTTTTTGCAAGTTACAAGGAGCACTTCAAATCCTAGATATGATGGGTCATATAAGAATTCTTGCTTTGTGTATCTTTTGTGAACTATGAAATCAGAGTATTTAACACACAAAAAAAAATTGTTCTTATACAGTCCATCATCTGTATTGCTGTATTCACAACATTTTGGCCACTGTACACTCTAGCCTTCTTCAAGGCATATACTCACTGATGTCACTAAGGACACATGGCCAAGTGGATAAAAGCATTGGTTAAACACTCCAAAGAGTTGCGAGTTTAATACCTGGCCACAGCAGAGAGAACAAAAACATGAAGAGTTGAGTTACTGAAATAAATTAACTGAAATCAAGATATCCAAAAATAACATGGCACATGGAATTAGAACAATCTCTTACTATAGACCAAAAAGATTCAGTTTGAAATTCCAAGGTATATCACCAGAAGAAGACAGGAGCATTACAATGGCTGAAACACAGTGAATATGGCAATAAAGATATGGTCAACAGTCCAAATGATGTAAACAACCCATCATGTTAAAACTATAGAAAAAATTTGAAAATTTTAAATTTCTTTGAACATATTAAAAATTCTGGCAACCTTTTCAAAAGACTAAAATACAGAACTGTGTGCACGTGTGTTGAATACTAAGATTCTTAATTGAATATAACCAGACTGAACAGTGTTAATTAACATGTAAAAAACATTACTTCCTTTATTTTTAGATGCCTTAAATCTTATCAGTTTGCAGATTAATTTTCTACAAATTTATCTTATGGTTGCTGTTGCCTGTCCACTTTCTATACATTTCTAAAAAAGAAAAAAAATGGTTCACAGTGGTAATTATCAGCCAAATCTGAGCAATTTGGAGAATAAGCCTCATTTCCTGACACAAGAAATGCTGATACAAACAGCCCAAACAAAATGCCATGTCTTAATTTTTTTTTTAATTTATTTTTAATGATAACATAAAACCATTTCAACTTTAGCTATAATGACCTATAATGGAGCCATTTCGACTAAAGTTCTAATGACTTGCAATGGAACCATTTCAATTCAAGCTGTAATGATTGATAATGAAAATAACTTGAGCATATTTCACTCTTAAAAATAAAAGAAAATAAAAAAAAAACTGAAATAATCTTAAGTAGTGTTCGCCATTGTATAAATGCTCACTTTTCTTAGTTAGTTTTTACTAAATGTACAATAATAAGCATGAAACTCATATTACTTTCATTATTAAATGAGCTAATATTTCATGAGAAGCCTGCATTTGATTTTATTAATTGAAACTGAAGTTGCAATCATTTTCAAATATTATTTTATACTTTTACATTGTTAAAAAAACACAACAGACAAGGAAAAATTATTTCTCTCCCTTAGAAAGCTAAGCGAAAAAAAGAGAAAGCAAGTACAATAATTTAAGAATAGAACATGCTTAGCTGGGTGGGGCGGTGTAATAATTTCACTATTGAAATATCAGGTGGTGTTACAGGTAAAAATGTGGGTGTCAAGTGTTGGTTGAGAAAAACAAGTGCTGTATGAATCACATAGTGCCAAGTAGCATTTCCTTTTGTGTTGACAAAGTTTATTTTTCTCTCACTCAAATATGTGCCAGTATTCACAGCTTGCAGTTATATAGAAACCAACCTTCTCTTCATCACTTCCCAGAAGTAAAAACAGGTACATGGTGCTAACCAAATGTTCCAAAAAAACTTAAGACATGAAATAGCTTCCTCAAAAAGAAATAAAATAATAATTTGATAAAAAATGAGGTCCTTTTTTTTCTGTTGAGTGATATGAACAACCATGACTAGACAGAAGTTAATGTGATGCAGTTATCAATATGAATACACTATATTTGCAGAAAATTCTTGGATTTATTCAATTGTCTACAAAGTTATTTAAAAGAACAAAAATTACACAGCATACTATCTCACTATGCAATTTATTTTGCATCATGTCAAGTATGATCTAAAAAGAACAATCACCATATTTTATGTGATCTGTTGGATACAATGCATTAACTGCTTTTAAACATAAGTATAAATGTGCACCTGTCTTTATAATCCTTGAGAAAGCTCAAATCAACAGCATCAAACCTACCATTATCACACTTCCATTGATTGATTTTACAGGTTATTTAAAGCAAGAAAATATATTTAAATAGTAACAATTTTTTTTTTCAGATATTGATTTACTGATACAATTCTTATTAATTAACCCATAGCTGGGGGAGAAGGAGGTATTTGTGCAAGTGAATATGTTGAACCCAACTGAAACAGAAATGTAGCTTTTTAATTTCAAGTCATTATGCATTACACTAACCACACATCTACGCTTACAGCACCTGGTATTTCCAAGCAATCATCCATCTAGGTACTGATCAGGTTCAATGTTGCTTAACTTCACTGATAATATAAGAACTGGGATTTCAAAGTGATATATTCGTAAGCCCACTACCTTCGATGGATATGCCATATTCTCTGCATGAACAGCAATAGGTTCTAATTCCAAATCCTTTCCAGTAAACTCAGTATTAACCAAAGACACTATAGCCATGCTATTCATCACTATAAGGATCACATGAAACAGATGATGACAAAGAGCAATAGAAACCTGTAAAATGGGGAGAAACATGCAACAAATCATCTACTCTGCCATCAAACTACTTTTTTTTCCAACAAGAACAGCATAGAAACATAGAGAAGAATTGGCAGAGACGAAAGGCTCACTAAATTCAATTAAGATCAGCTCTGACAATCAGACAAATGTTTCATGCAAGGATTAATCTTGCTAGCCACCAAGAAGAAAGATACAGAAATTGAGAAAGGAAGAGTATAGCAATTAAATAATAGAAACAAGGAATAGCTGATGAAATGTGCACCAAATTGTCACACCTGTCGATAATTTTAGTATAAGTAAAAAGTCATTTGCAGGAAAAGTCACAAAATATCTGTTTATGTACTGAATAAACACATATAAAAGTAAATAAATAGAATGGAAACACAATCATATACACAGATAAAAACACACACAAGCTCTTATATATGGAAAACAGAAACACACACACATCTATACATGATAAAAACATGTTGAGGCTGAAAACTGGAATATCAGTTTAGATGCTACTGCCTAAATAGATAAGCTACTTATGGGAGAATGGTTTGACTCAGTACTCACTCACCCACCATTCCTTTTTCAAACCTTAGAGTATGCATGTAACAAGATATTTTATCAAGGTATTTAGAAGTGAAGGAGTAATTTCATGCCTTTCACATAGTCAGGTAAGCAATCTCAAATGTGTTTAAATTCAAGTTTTTGAATTGGTTTGCTTTGTTTGTAACCATCATGCACCACAACACCTCCACCATTCTCTTCTCTATCATAGACTCTGTGTGTGTGTGTGTGTGTATAAATGTAGTGTATCAGGGCAGCAAATAATTTTCTAAACATACTGTTAAATTATAAGAGACAATGAATGTCTATTATGTTTAATCATGAACCGTACTAAACGTCATATTTTGGCTTTAATTTCAGTTGAAAATAAAGACAAAAATTCTCCAACATTTGGATAATATTTTATTAAGTTGGTTCTAAGCTTTCAGCTCACATGAGCCATCTTCAGAGAGGTTATAAGGATGGTAACACAATAACATTCACCATCAGTGACGATTTTTCTTGTGATGACATAAAACTCCGCTAAGCAACAGCAATAGTTACCAAAAATAAATGCAGTTCTCAAATTTGCAATGCGGTTCTATTATTATTATTGCAAACAATGCTGAAATAGGATCCTATAAACTTTAAAAGATTATAGGTGACTATCAGCCCAGCTACCTTTATGGAAATGTAAAAATCCATAAAAAAGATCATCCCCTCTGACCTATCATTTCTCAAGTACCCACCCCAATATATAACCTTTCCAAAACACTTAAACTAATTACTCCCTACCTTCCTGGTAAATATAGTATTAACTCCACGAATGAATTCTTACAGATTCTCCATTCCGTAAAACCTAAAAATCAAATAATTACATCTTTGGATGTCCACAACTTATTCACTAATGTTCCCGTCCATGAAACGATTGACATCATTATCCGTGATGTATACAATCATGCTACTCTCCCATCAATCAATATTAAACCCACTATATTAAAAAAAACTATTATTAGCATGCACCACACAAGTACCCTTTCACGATCCCTTAGGTAATATTTACACTCAAATAGATGGTATTGTGATGGGATCTCCTTTAGGTCCCCTCTTTTCTAATTATTATATGGCAAATTTAAAATAATTAATGACAACAGTAAACCCTCTATATATGTAAGATACATAGATGACATCTTCATTTTAGCTAAGAATATTGATTAAATTACACAACTTAAAAAAACAAATTTGAAAGTCACACCGTCCTCAAATTTACATTAGAACTTAATATTAATAACAAAATCCCATTCCTTGATGCATTCATTGATTCTAGCACACATAGATTTACTACTTCTCTATATAGGAAATCAACTAGCATAAACTTGTGTCTTCTTAATTATAATAGTGAATGCCCCCCAATGATATAAGTTAGCTGTTATAAAAAACTTAATTCAACACACACAAATGAAATCTTCTTCCAAATCTATATTTTATAAAGAATTACACAACATTAAGCAAACATTTGTCAATAATAGATTTCCTAACTCTGTTATTGATCAACAAATTAAAATATATCTCAACAAACTTAACAATAGCTCTAACAATATTGATAATATTAATAATAATGGTGTACATCAAAATAAACATAACACTATTAACTTATACTATTGCAACCAAATACATAATGATTACAAACAAAAAACTTTCAAAAACATAATACATAGAAATGTTAAACCAGTGGATAGTAATAATCAAATTAAACTAATCATATATTATAAAAAATTCAAAACAATTGACCTCATAGTCTCTAATAACCCTACAAGCACTAAACTAAATTCTCTAGAAAAAACCAATGTAGTGTATCCATTTACATGCCCATTCAGAGATTGTATCTCTGGTACTAATAATAAACCCACTACTTATATTGGTTTTACTACAACCAGGTTCTCCCGTAGACTTACCTGTCACCTTTCTGATCAGAGTACAATTAAACAACATTTCTCAGAAAAACATAACCATGTAGGTAATATCAGACAGATTTTAGTCAACAATACAATAATCCTCACTCATCCACATAGTAAAAAGAACCTTCAGATATTAGAGGCCATCTACATTAAATCCAAACAACCTACACTTAATAAAATCACATTTAAATCTGGTCATAACACATTACATTGCATTTGAATATATGGTTCCGTTGTCATTTCGCATTATCACGCAGTGTGCCGTCATAGAACCGCAAACTGCATTTGTTATTTTTGGTAACTATTGCCATTGCTTAGCAGAGTTTTATGTCAACACAAGAAAAAACGTCACTGATGGTGGATGTTATTGTGTTACCATCCTTATAACCTCTCTGAAGATGGCCCATGTGAGCCGAAAGCTTAGAACCAACTTAATAAAAAATTATCCAAATGTTGGAGAATTTTTGTCTTTATTTTCAACGGAAATTAAAGCCAAAATATGACGTTTAGAATGGCTCATGATTAAACATAATAGACATTCATTGTCTCTTATATTTAACAGTATATGTTTAGAAAATATATATATATATATATATATATATATATATATATATACACACACACACACTGTGATAAGTAAATTGTCAATATTTTATATTTTTCATCTCACAGATGTGTTTTTTTTTTGTCAACTGCACAGTATAGTAGGGTTAGTTAGGCACTGTCTGGGAGAAAAGAGGAAAAAAGCACCATGATGAAATTCATTGCCAGAAATTTAGAAATGGCATGCTGTACTGCTTGGTATTCACACCACAAGCATTTCCGAGTGTTTGGGTGTCAATCTGAAGACATTGCATAGGATTTGGAAAGAGATGGATGGGTTTAATGGTGATTACAAAGGTGTCTGGAGTGATCAATAATGACAACAATGTTATGCCTTCATTCATCTTCCTACAGCGCCTCAGACTCAACATGGAGACTTACATCACATGCCTTGAGAAGGTATTGCTGCCCTGGGTCAACACAGTGGCTTCTTGGAAGACTATGTCTGGCAACAGGACTGGACCATGCCATACAAACAAAAGAACCCAGTTATATCCATCAGACAATTTCTACGACTACATTCCCACTTACATCTGGTCACCCAGCACCCCAGACTGCAATTGCCTTGACTATTATGTGTGAGGTACAGTTGAAAGAGACCAACAAAATTTTTGTACCACCAAAGGCAAGGATTATGGCAACATTCACAACTTAAACAAGGAAACAGTTCAAAAGAGACGCAAGAGATTTTGAAGTCGTCTGAAGACAGTGGTTGAAGCCAATGCTGATTTTATTGAATAAATTTACTCTTTAGTATTTCAAGGTATCTTTGTGTACTTTTGCTGAATATATCTGTTAAAATGAGATGTCGATGTTATTTTTATTTTTGCATAATCTAGACAACAATTCATCGATCTCACCATGTATATATAAAAATTCAGATATAAATGAAATATATCTGTAAAGATAATATAAATATACGACAAGAGGATAACTTTTATGCTTATGCATTTCATTCTTTGATAATCTTCATCAACCACACAATGAAATGCATCGTCATAAAAAAGTTTTCTTCTTTATATATATATATATATATATTAAAAAATATAAATTTTCAACTTACTCATTCTTTTTTTTTTAATCGTATCACACCGAGCAAGGCGGTAATGCCACTGATGTGTAGGAGGCTACGTAATCATGAGAAGATTGGAAAAGAGAAAGCCGGAAACCACATCCTAAACAGGAAACAAGGGATGAGCCTCTTCACCTGTTCAATAGACATGGGTGGAGTGTGAACCGGGCGATAGATAGATCTATCTACTCCAATTGCAAAAAAAAAAAAAAAACAAAGGGAGAAGATTGGAAAAGAGAAAGCCGGAAACCACATCCTAAACAGGGAACAAGGGATAAGCCTCTTAACCTAGAATCTTGTAAAGATATATCCTCGGGGGTCTTGATGGTAATATTGAATTTGTTTACAGAATGATATCTTAAATTTATATTTTCATAGAAAAATATGATTCCAAAAATTAAGTCAGTGTTACTAACAAGCCCTACACACTCACACACAGTGGATGTAATTTCCATGAAAATCAGACTAGGGACCGATAAGTAAACATAAATTTTTTTTTATATACTCATGTTCATCCAGCACAAGTTCTAAGAGCCACTCAAGGTAGAGGGTTACTGTATGGTCTTGTATGACCATAAGAAAAGGCAAAAGGTGAAGTTCATGAGGTTATGTAAGAAAGATAATTGACTCTAGACATGAAGAGGTTCAGACTGTAGTGACTGAAAAAACATCCTGCCAGTTGTCTGTTACGCAGATCAGCAGTTCTTGAGAAGAAACTGTCCAAGTTGAACTTACTTCTTACTTATGAAATACAAAAGGAATGGAGATGAATCTTGATGGGTCCCAGTTGTAAAGGTCAGGTCTCGTGGGATTTATAACTAATACCATGGAAATAGCAATAGAGCAGCAAAGGAGCTTATGACGTTTTGTCTGTGGGAAAGGGGTTGTACAGTGTAAAATAATTCAACCACAATACTGCATAGATACTTTTGAACATTATCAAGACAGGCAAGTGAGGACTGGGCAACTCCAGCCTAGATATGGCAAAACTACTCCATTTTTGGTCTGAACTGGCTTTTGTAAAGATAGAGTATAACAGGGAGAGTCAGATACTTATAATGACCCAACCATTTTTCCAGCATCTTTACCAATAAATCATATATATGAGTTCCACTTAATGTCTGGCGAGAGCTTGAGTCCCAATAGATATTCAAGACAAGAAGCCTCTTTGAGAGAACACTCATCCATCATGACAGATGAAAGTACAGGGTCTGTTCAATGGTGATGGAACATTACTGATTTGGTTATGATCATATTAAAATGTACAAGCCATTTCTTCCCACAATGAACCACTTTAGCTAGGTTAGAGAAATGTTCCAGATTTTTGGAGGTGCCCCTATAAAATGTTTCATCATCTGCATAAATACTCCCTAAAGATCGGCGTATGCTTTTCGATTTATAATGATTTCATTATAGTAGAAAGAGGGTAGAACTGAAAAGAGAATTCTAAGAAATGCAAGCATTGATTTTATGGACTTCTGATGACAGGCCATTAACAATAATTTTCAGGGACCTACCTGTTAAAAAGGATCTGATAGCTAAAAAAAAAAAAACCTTCCAGAGATTCAACAGCTGAAGAGTTTATATAGCAGTCACCAATGACACACCTTGTGAAAGGCTTTTGATATATCAAAGGCAATGACAAGACCCAAGAGTCACTCAAGGTAGAGTTTTGCTGAATGAGTTTGTTTTTTGGAGGAAAAAAGAAGTATAGATTATGAGGCATGATAAAGGTTGAATCAAGACTTAAAAAGTTAACATTGTAGTCATTAGAGAAGCATCCTTCAGTGAGTGAGTGTGTTCTACAAAGGAGCCATTCTTGGGAAGAAGTTGTTTAAGCAGAACGTCCATTTTACCATTGGAATACAAAAGTCATGAGGATGATTCAACCCTGTGTCCATAGCATAACATGTCCTAGCTGTAGAGGTTTGAACTGTTGGAACTAAGGAACATAGCCGATTATATTTGCCATGAAAATAGCAATAGGTAAGAGGCTTGAAACATTTTGTCTGTGGGGGAGAAAAGTTTTAGAGTTGAAAATAATATTTTTTCAATTCTGTCAAGGCAGGAAAGTGATGATTTGGCTGCTCTAACTGAGGACTGCTCTGACTCTTGTAAATATAATGCATGTCAAAGTAGGGCAGGTTGATTTTTCTTTTTTAGAAAATAAATATTTTACTTGGTATGAAAACCAGGCTTTCATGTGATAAGTATTGACATCAAAAATTAAATTCATAGCTTTTACCAATTTTTGAGAATTTAGTTTTCTGAAAAAAATGTACAGAAATATCTATTTCATGCAGGTTTTTGCTAACAAACTGACTTCAAAATTTTACTTTTTCAAGAATAAATCCAAATAAAGTTGATATATTTTGTATTAGATACATTGAATGGAAAATACATTCAAAAACAGAATTCTAATTATAAATCACCACAAGAACAATATACAATTTTTTTACAGTATTCATAATAAGAAAACACTGTAAAATAATTTTTTAAAATTACAAAAAAGGTTACTCAATGAATAAGATTTATTAGATCATAATTTAAAAAAATATATAAATCAAAGTGTATATAACACCATAATACTGATGGTCACAAATTATATGACAAAATGTTTTAAATTTCCATTGTTTATTGAAAATCACTAAAACTAGTGCACTGTATAATTTATTACATCATAATATAGCTAAAGTGTTCAGTATAATTTCCCTTTGAAGTAAATGAAGGTCTTATTTGATAGCATAATGATTTAGCAATAATGTTCTTGTGCCATGTATCTTGTCCATAGACAATATGTAACACTTCAGTAAATTATAAATGTTATAAAGCTGTGCTATAGAGCTTTCACTGATCACTGGAATAAAATTCCCAACACCACAATTTTGAATCTAAACTTGATCTTTAAACTCATCTTCTCAAAAAACAGTAAGAATTTAGAAAAAATTATTTTGTGTCGTTATTTACTATATTAAACCCCCACTTTCAAATTGAGTGCAATACCATTGTTCGATAATCAACCTGCCCTTATCTCAGAGTAGGGATAGATAAGTGAACAGATGGTGTTTAGATGAGATGTCACACATAAATTGATTTTTTAAAGACACCGTAATGTCATGGTTCAAGATGAAACAAAAGTCCTTTAGAAAGACAATTTTCATGCACAACAATGCTTCACCATATACAATAAAGAAAACTAATGAATATCTGAATAAACTAGGTTTAAAAGACATATACTTGATGAGGTGGCGGGTTTGTTAACCTGACCTCAACCTGCTCAAAAATGTGCAACTCATTCTGAAGAGGAACGTTTACATTAGCTACAAACAATTTACCAAAAAAGATATATGTAGAAACACAACAGCTCAAAAAATGAATAAAATTAAATTTACTTCTATAACCTGGAGCATAGATTTCATATATCATAACTTTGTCAGTATCACAATTACATTGTTTTCAATTTTTGTTCAAAACACGTTATTATAAACTGTCTGAATGTTCTGTAAAAATATTAATCACAACATAATGTTTATATATATATATATATATATATATATATATATATATATATATCACTAAAAAAATGCACACTTTGCTATACTTGCTCCTAATACACGTTCCCCAAATACTTAAAATATATATATATATATATACACACACACACATTCCTTTTCATTTACTTATCTCTTGTGAAATATTTATAGCTTACTTATGAATGTCTACTTAATAAATTTATGGTAAGCAAAAAAAATAAACACACACGCACACACACATATATATGTTGTGGGAAGGGTAAGAAGGATCTAACCTTCACTCCTACTACCTACTTTCCCCATCCTCTTCCTGTTTCCTCTACTCTTATCAAACCCTTTATGGCTTTGGAAGAGCCATATCTCTGCTGTTAAGATCTAACTGTTGGGATTCTTAGATAAAATCCCATACCAGCCTACCTGCCTGCCTGCCTGAATCAACAGCTAAAGCTAAAACCAAAATAACTTCAAACACTAGCAATCGCCCGCCATCCACCTACACAATTCTCATCTCAACAAAACTCCCCTCCAATTGTTTTGGAAACAAGCAACAGTTGGTTCTATTTGAAGAGTTTAGTTGTCTTTTTTTTTTTAAACATCTTTCAAAGAAAAATATTATAAGAATTTAATTTTGTTTTCTTTAATCATTAAGGTAGAAGTGTGTTTAGTTAAACTAAAATAAGTATTAACAGGTTACATATCAGAAAAATTGCATTCAACACAAGACATAAAGATGACACTTTCCCTTTACCAATGCACATATGATCATTTGAAATAGAAAATAACAAAATAAAAAAAGAATGAAAAATAAGTAAAAGTGATACCATGTGTATATTTTTAAAAAGCTCTCTCTCTCACTCACTCACTCACTCACACAGAGTGAAAACAAAGATGCCTAATCCCTAGTTGATATACATTCATCTTAAGTAATCAAAACAAAGTATGACTTCCAAGAGGATGCTTCCTCAATCACTACAATCTTAATCTGTTCAAGTCTAGACTTAACCATCATCTTCCCACTGTTACATTTTAGCTTCGGACAAGCCCCCAATTTATGTTATGTGTTAATTGTAACATAAGAGAAAATAAAAATTATTGAGCAAAACTCAGAGTTAAGATACAGACAAATATTTAATTCACAAAACATTAGATAAAAATATTTACAAATATACAATTTTTCATTCAAATAGAAAATGGCAGGTGAAGTGTTACAAGGAGAGGAGGGGAAAGTAAGTTGTCAAATATCTTTACCCAGTTAAGTTGGTGGGGAAGTTAAATGCTATACTTTTTGGAAATCCTTAAATGCATAATGTAAAGACTAATTATTGGCTTGGTCAATGAAAGAGACAAAAATATGTATTTACCCACATAGTTCCATGAGGTTCTCTTTCAGGTTTTAGTTGTTCGGACTTTTCTGTGAGATTCTTTCGGCTGGATATGGATCCTAGAATCTTTACCGGAGTTGATATGACGGCAAATCCTTTAAACAACTTTTTCAAGTTTTTGTTTGTCGTCAACTAGTGAGATTCTTTTGGCTGGATATAATTCCTTGAATCGAAACCGGTGCTGATGAGGTCAGCACATCCTTTTATCAACTGTTTCAAATTTTATTTTTTTGTCGTCGACTTAGGGATTCTTTTGGCTGGATATACTTCCTGAATCTTCACTGAAGCTGTAGAGGTCAACCCATCCTACTATCAACTAACTGCTCCATGCCCAAAACCTATTTTAATAGGGGCTAACACCTAATTTGCATATTTCTAGAACCTTTCAAATTCTCTGGAACATTCTACAATCTTCCAAAAGTTCTATTTCTAATTTCCTTATTTTTACGACAACTTTCTGAATAAAAACTTTTTTGTAACAACAAGTAGGTCTCAATAGAGTCCTTTACTACAACTTTTTAAACATTATTAATATTATTTTTGTATGTAAATGCATCTCGCAATACCACACATCTCTATAAACTCTCTTACTATGTAATCATCTACCTCAAGTTGCTCTTGAGCTTTGTGCAGGTTAAATTGTAAAACAAAAAAAAACAAAAAAAAAATGCAAATTCATGAAAATAAAAAGTATATTAAATTATTACCAAAAATCTGAAATCTTTGAACACTCATTAGTTCTTAGAAACACTGATACTTGAGAATGAAACCTAAACATTTCAAATGGCTGTTTACTTTGGTCAGCCACTTCCTGGTATCAAAGTTATGACATGAAAAATGTTTTGGTATTATTCACTAAAAAAAATTTTTTAAAAATTAAAAACATATTTACAGAAAAAATTCAGCATGGAAATCTACCTTTGAATATTCGCTCCTGGCACTAAAACAAAACTAGTATTATTAATCCAAGAATGCTCATCATAAAATTAGGTTCCTAAAAAAAGGAAAAAATAATTGGTGTTAATTATAGGCATCAGTTAAAAATAAAAACTCTGGTACAAATTATTGTTCATAACGATAACCTATACAACCCACTATCCTTACCTGACTAAAAAAAGTTCTGATGTTAATTCAAGTTTTCCCTGAAAAATCTGGTATTAATTATAGGTTTATACCTATAACCCATTGATATCCACTGACCCCCAACCATACTGTTCCACAAGCAACATGTCTGAGGAACCAGAACACAATGAAACCCGAGTAGCTAGTTTATGAGTTTTTAAATAGCTTTTATTTCTGATAGTTTATTGTGATTTATATTAAATTGCATTGTCTCATAAAATTATTCCACACCATTATTACTACTATTTATTGGGTGTGTAGAGAGAAAGAGAGAAAAGAAGTCAACACTAGATGGTAACTATCATTATTACAGTACTAAGTTTGATCCTTATTGGATATTCGATGCTTGTAACTTTCTGTTAGACCAAGTTTAGTGAATATTCAGCACCTACCCAAGTATAATAGGGAAAATGTTCACTTTGCAGATCAATTTAAGCCTGACTGAATGCTCTACTAATATGGCCTTGTGCCAGGTAAAGTTTAACTTAGTAAATAACTGTGATAGTTTCTTTTAGTTTTGAAATGAACCTACAGTCTTAGAAATGAGCAGATATCTGAATATAAAATGCTGGCTTTATTTGGTTTTTAACCTCAACGGCAGCTTTATAGTAAAATGCAATGCAAAATCTGTTTTACAATTCACATTTACTTAATTTCAATGAACAAGTGTTAAACATCTTGATACACAAATGATGGTCCAATGCTTTAATCTACTAGTCTAGTGGATTAAAATATAAGGACAATAATCTGTATAAAAATAATGACTACACCTCATCACGGAATTTCAGAGAGAAACATTCATCCATATTAGACAAAACACCATTGTAGTTCTTGAGCTAAGCTTCCAACACATCTACATTGATATAGAAGTATGGTCTCTACATGAAAACATGTTGCAAAGATGACAAATAACCAAATAACCATTCCACAAGCACCAAACTCCACAAGTTTAAATGTATACACATTCAATGATTCTTAAACTCAGCTAACAAGTTGCTAGCATTATTTAAAAAAAAAAAAAAAAAGAAAGCACTCACATACACACCTCAAAATACAAGCACCTATATACCCTCAATATATCCCACAATTGCAGAATAAGTGCAACAAAATTTGAGATGTCAGGCTTGATGAAAGAGTGATTGCCCTGATTACTTGTTTCATTCAACAGATAGTACACTGTATTTTTCTCAGTAATGAAAGCAACTACTTTCTACTTTGCTACATCATCTATGCACTGTGTCCCTTTATTATATGGACAATCATGGCTCTCCACAAATCCCTATCCTTTATAGCTCTTAGCAATGTTTGTCTTTTTACAGTCCCCTCTCCTTCCTTGTTCTACCATCTATTTACACAAGCTCACTAGATAGCTTACACACTACTTTCCTGTCCCTCTTGCCTCTAATGTCTTGTGAATGTCAAATATTCCAAGCCTTTTTTCTCCTTATATGTCCCAGAATTTTCTCCTGCCTCTTTCTGAATTTACATATAGCTGTCTTCATTTCTATTTTCCTTAAAACCCCTCTGTTATTCACATGATTCATCCATGTTATTCTCAACATCCTTCTGCAGAATCATATCTGCCATATGCATATAAGTGCTAAACAGTTGATAAAGAAATGCAGGCGAAGCTGTATCATAAATATGGTATTCCACCTAAAATTTAAGAAACTGAAAACTCCTTATAACATCAGAAGAAAAAAAACCCGTAAAGAATCTGATAAAATAAAATTTCACCAGCTTACTGAAGATTATTGTACCAGTTATATCAACAGAGAGCTCATAGATAAATATGATATATCTATTTACCTACATTCAAAAGAATGGGAAGGGTGATTAGGCCAACCCAGTCTGAGTTGATTCACTCCTCTCTCACTTTTGTCCCCTTTCTCTAATACTCATACTATTTGTACTAAACATATACTATCATTAGACATAAGGGCACCAGAAAGTAACCTTGACTGCATGGTTTTCCAGGTGTTTATCTACAAATCAAAAGCTGCCAAAAATATCTGTTTGAAATAACTGACCTATAACATTTTGAAAAAGGTAGAGATTTTATACACCTGTGATGAACAGACATTTTTGACCATCTATGAAAATGGTATTTAAACTGTTCAATACCAAGTCCTTTTTTTTAAATGTTAACACATCATCCTGTGTCAAATTTTTCTCATAAAAAATACTAAAAACAGAAATTGTTATTGAGTCATTAAAATGGTCTTATTTTCCTAAAAATCAACTAATTTGTACAACAAATTATTTCATAAATGTAATCTAATAACTAATGGTCAAAGGTTGAGTATGTATGTGTGCTTGTCCAAAATCCTAAACATTATATATATATATATATATATATATATATATATATATATATATATATAAAATGTTAGTTCTTTTCCATTGTACATGTATGCACATATAAACACAAATGTTACATAAAATTTACTAGCAGTATAGCCCGCCATTCCTCAGGTGTAATGAAAGCTTTAAGATTAATCCATGGTCCTGGAGCTCAGGCTCAGCCTAAAGAATATTTGTGTGAAGTTTGGTGAGAATCTGATAAAAATTGTGGATTTATATAAAGAACATACAGGCAGATAAACAAACATGCACACAAACATCTTGCCTTTTATATATACATATTTAAAATTGATTTTCTGCACTATTGTAAGAACTGCAACCTTGAAACTTCTGAATATCGTTTCTTATATCTTTTTCTATGAGTGTATCAAATTTGATTAAAATCAGACCACTCCTTCTATAACCCGATTTTTTTGATTATCGATATTTATCGGGGGGGTAACTCGACATAAAACCTAGCTAAGAATACTCACAGATGCTTATAGTACAACTGTGTAAATTTTTAAGAAAATCAGTTCAACAGTTTTGGAGTCTATAGGTAACAGACAAACACAAAGTTCCATTTATAAATAAGTTTAGATATCTGTCAGTATGTGTCCTATATCTTACCCAACTAACTTGCTGAATGAAGATTATTAATTTGCATATTCAATTTAAAAAATAACTTTTGAAAAATAAACCTTTTCTTATTTATTTTCAATCTGATTTTTGATGATCTTCAAAAGTAAACAATGATTCCACCAATGGCTTTTATAATTGCAAAGTTATTCATAAAAGCTTACTATCCTGAAAGTGACAACTATTTTTTCATTTAGATCAAAGCTTGACAGTAAAAAGAAGCAAGCAATGTTGACATTTTCAAATATATTTTATAATGTAACAAATAAAAGTTATATTACAACATGAACTATTTAAACTGAAGAACTCTTACATCTTTTATAAGCCATGATTCTTCAAGACATAAGCAATCATGACTCTCCACAATTTCCTGTCCTTTATAGCTCTAAGCAACATTTAACTCTAGTCAGACAACCTGGTCAGGCAGGTTATTCTTTTTCCCTATGCACCTCCTTCCTTCAATATGTCCTGTGAGTGCTAAATTCTCCAAACTCTCTTCTGTCATTGTGTTTGTGTTCCAAAAATTATGACTGTCCTTTTCTGATTGGAAATATAAGTAAAAGAAAATCATTTATAGAATATCTTCAAATATAAATTTTCACAAAGCACAAGAAAAATAGAAGAACAGACATTCAAGAAAACTGAAGATGGCAATTGACATTGCATTTAAATTTTTTGAAGATTGTAGATGGCAAAGAAGAAAGAAATCAGGAAGGAATTCCACAGGTGAGAAGTGCAAGAAAAGAAACTGTTAAAATAGAACTTAACAATTACAACTATTCCAACATTAAAATATTGAACCTTAGTTGCCAGTCTAAACTTAGTTGTTCAATGTATTAAAGAGGAAAATAATATTTTGTATAAAAAAAACAGAGAGAGAGAGAGTTTAATGCTCAGTGGATGCCTAATATATATATATATATAGCCTATTGCCATATGATGTTCCTCCATAAATAACCACAAAAACCTTGTCATGGAGCAGTTGTTCTTAAGTCAGTCTCTCAAACCATTAATAACTATAAACTATGAATTAAAGAGTGTACACTTAAAATATTAAAAAAAAAGACTTTGTTGATTTAATTTTAATAGATAGAGAAGTAAAAAAAGAAACATTTCAGTTAATCCCATCTTAAATGGGTAGAAAGTCAACACTAAATACAAAGTATGCTTTTAACTACAGAACTATTTTAGTATTAGATAGACTTGAAAACTGATTTCCATTAATTTTAAAGATATGTTTCATTTATGATTTCTAAAATCTACAGCCTGACACATACTTATTAACTGAATTTTGATCTTAATTATTCAATGTATAATATTTGTTCAATATGATTACCACAATTATTTATGTATAAAACACACCATTTTGTTAGGCCTTTAAATTTGTTAAAAGTTACATGTATGTATTATACAGAAAATCTAACATTTTTTTCAACCACATTTGTCATTACATTTGGGACTGAGAAGTTACATCAATGGTCTCAACTAACTAATGTGAAACAAAGAGTTTAAATGACTAATTAAACACTAAATATTCTTTTTTTCTTTTTTTAATTTATTCCTATAGATATCAAGCTCATTTTAGTACATTTCAATGTTGTCTGTATCAAAAGTAGACATCATTGGCAGCTTTCATCTATGCTGTCTGTAATAAATTACTTTGTCATCTTCAAGGTCATTGTCTACAGAGTGATCTTGTCCTTCATCCTCATAAATGGTGTTATCATTTTTTTTTATTTTAGTTGATATGAACCAAATAAAAGTTGAAAAACATGTTACATTTACTTTAAATCTAGTTGCTATAAATTCTAAAAAGCCAGTGTACATGATATGAAAGAGATGATTTTCCAGAATGTCATCATCCAAAATTCTGGTTAAGTATTATATACAAGCACATATTATACACAAATAATTGCGATAACTTTTATCAACAGATTCAGTTCATTGAAAAGACAGATCAATGAAAAATATTGTGTAAAATAAAAACCTCACTTTTCTTTTTCATCATGAAACTGCACTTATTTTTCAAAGAATTTATTGCTTTGTCTTTTCACATTTTCTCATATTTCCCCCAATTCATGGACACTGTGATGCTTTAAAAAGTTTAAGTCTGTTCAATGTACTTATTTTAAAGTGATTTCAAGCAACCACAGAATGAGGTTGTATTGTGAAAAAGGTCTTTCAAACAATACTGATTAGCTTTGAAAGTTACAGCTGTATTTCCTGAGGTGAACCAAACTAAAGCCAAGTGTCAGGAAATGATAAAAGTAAATAATAATTTTGTTTACTATTTTGTGCATGAAAAAAAATCTACATTAGAAACTATAGCAAATATTTATATTTGTACTAATATCCATATCTTTGTTGTTATGATCACAATATTTCAGCCATAGCATCCTCCAGTACTTCTTTACATATCTTTCAATCAGAATAAATTTCAGGGAATTTCAAATGGGATCCTTTATTTGAAAGTTTAAAATAACTTACAGCTTATCAGGATAAAGGTTACATTCTGATCATAACAAAGATGAAGTCCAAATGAAGGTAGAGGCAACTCTTCATTCCACAAATACAAAAGGGAACTACAGCAAACAAAGATGATAAGGTCATGAAAATAAAGCAGAAAATAATTCAGGAAAATACACAATCATGCCACTTGCATTTTGCACGGACTCACTTAGCGAATATAAAATTACACTACTGAAGGGCATATATTCCCTTCCATGGCTTCTGCTATCATCTCCAATCTGGATCCCCACAAAGCATGTAGACATGATGGTATTCCTGTATTAGTCAATAAGAAGTGTGCTTCCAAACTGACACTCATTCTCTCTAAACTGTAGAGTAAACACCTTTTGCCTCTAGTTTTCCTGCCTGCTGGAAGTTCTCATCTGTTGTTCCAGTTTTTGAAAACTCAGGTAAATCGTTCAACCCTTTGAACTATCAGCTTATTAGTCTTCTACTTCTTTTTGGGAAACTCCTAGAGGTTCTAATTAATACTGAATTTGTTCATCTGACATCACAGGAGCTTTTTCCAGTCAAGCAATCTGGCTTTTATTTCTCCAGATCAACTGCTGATGTAGTGATAATTGAAGAAAAAGTCTGCCAAGTTCTAGCTAAGAATGGTGAAGCCCAGGCTTTAGCTTTGGACATCTTGAAAGCTTTCCACGGTGTTTCCAGACAAACTTTTGAACTGATCCAGTCTTTCCTATCAAGTCGTGGAATGAAAATTATCCTGAATGGCTACTCTTCTAGATACTTTTGTACTAATGCAGGTGTCTCCCATGGCTCTATCCTTGTTCCTACTTTGTATTAATGACCTTCCCAATGGCATCAGTTCTCAATTTGGTATCTACAATGATGACACAACCATTTACACCTGTCTTGAGAGTAAGTCAGTTCAGTTTGATAAGGTCAAATTGGCAGCTGATGTTCAAAACTACCTTCAGTATCTACACACTCACACAGACCATGTGTGTGTGTGTGTGTGTGTGTGTGAAAGAGAGAAATACACTGAGGATTCTGAAAATTAGCAGCAAATGATTTCTCAAAATATCAATCATTTTTTCTTACCAAGAATGTTTCCCATTACTTCTTTATATATACTATACAATATATATAAGAGAGAGAGAAAATACAAATAATATCCAATATGAATCAAGAATTTTTGTCATCTTGTTTCAGTTTGGAAATATGTTTCATTTATAGTTAGTTTTTTACAGCATCAGTTAACATTTTCATGTCCAGAGTTAATGATGAAAATCAAAAAAACTTCCAAACTATTTCTTAATCATTAAATCTACATAATAGAAGAATCTTATTTTACAGAGCAAAGTTCTAAGTTAAAAAAATGTGATTAACATATATATTACTTATTCCTATAGTTATGTTTTAGCAGATACATATATTTGCTTTGATATCCCAAATATCAACTCAATAAAATATAACATTTATAGTAATAAGAAATAATGTCAGATAAAGAATCTATAATATATATATATTCCTATGACACAACTTGGAGTTTTATGCATTATGCAACTGGTGAATTTTTTCTAAACTTAATTCACAAACATTTCTACAATTCACCCACACTAAAAAAAAAAAAATTTCAACAAAAACAAAAGTCAGTTATAGTTGCTTTAAGAACATAGATAAATATATTTCACAACATAATAATATGATATCAAGTATACACTTCACCCACCTGAATGATATCAGTTTCCCTACTACTAACAATAATGGAAAATAATAATTGCAACTGCCAAAAAAATAAAACCTACCCATTGAATGGCCAATATATGTCTGAAACTATTGTTTATAGAACTTTTTTTTTTAATCATATCACCTCGAGCAAGGCAGTAACTCCACTGATGTGCAGGGGGCTACAAAAGAGTGAAAAGATTTGGAAAAGAGAAAGCCAGAAACCACATCCTAAACAGGGAACAAGGGATGAGCTCTACACCTGTACAATAGACGTGGGTGGAGTGTGAACCGGGTGATAGTTTAGTCTATCTACTCCAACTGAAAAAAAAATAAAAAATAAGAAAAGGAAAAGTGAAAAGATTGGAAAAGAGAAAGCCAAAAACCACATCCTAAACAGGGAACAAGGGATGAGCCTCTACACCTGTACAATAGACGTTGAATTCATTCAGAAGATGATGATGTAATCTTAGAGTATTTAAATTTTTACTCGTTATTAAAAAAGCAGTAACTTAACTTTATAAGATTTAACTCCCATGAACATCAAGTGAACTTAAATTCAAATGTATTAAACTATCAGTTTGAAAAATGCACCTGCATAACATATGAAACTCCAAGTCATGTCATCGATGTAGAACAATATGTATATGTATTTTATATTTATATATAAAAAATAGCTCTGTTCATACTACATTGAGCAGTGTTTTATTAATAAACTGAATAATAATACTATATTTATGTGTATCTTCATATGTATACTTATTAACTCATGTAACTATATATATATATATATATATATATATATATATATATATATATATTCTTAATTTGTAAATGAGTTATTACGCAACCTAGGTTTCTACCATGTGGTGTCTTCAGGCGATTTGCAATAACTGATTTTACCTTTTTTTTTTTTTTCTTTTTTTTTTTAAGAACACTCATGTAACAGGGAATTTTTGAAAGTGCAATTTTTAAAATTAGATGAAATTACAACTTTTTCGTCCATGGATGTATGACCATACACTTCGTCATAATTTCTGTTCTTTCATTCAATAATTCATTTTTGTTTGGGAATAACAAAATCGCTAACTTTTCTTCCTGGCACAGTCTACATATTTTGTCACCGTTGTAAGGCTTGGCTTTTTTCACTATACGCCACATTATGTCTGGATCTTTTCCATATTTTAATTTCAATTTCCACACGTGACTAGCCAATTTTGTATAATTTTTTTAAGTTTTCTATTTTAAATGTAGACCATCTGGTCTTAAAAGTGTCTTTGCTTGATCCCAAATCTTTTGTTTTGACCATTTAAGTCATGTACTTTTGCTTCATAAATGACTTTTTTGTATTACAAAATCCTTGAAGTGGGCATTTATTTATTGTTACATTCTTTATTAATAATCTTGTTTTGTACAATACTATTTAAATTTCTGGCATTTTGTCTCTTTATAAAATTTTCTAAATTACTAGTACAGCTATAACTCAAAGTTTGATTGTATTCCTATTGAAAATTTTCTTTAGTTCTGAGCTTTTTGGAAAGTGTTTATCGATCAGTTTAAAAAATATTTGTCCTATTTTGGTTTTTACTGCTAAGTTAAATGTTGGGAATTGTATTCTAAAATGTTTTATGACCAGATTTTCTTAGTACATCTTCATAGTTTCTTTTCATCAAATATTGTTTTGACAAATTTTTTGATAGCCTGTGTTCTATTCCTTTGTGAATGTGCTTGATTATGCTTTTGGGATGGTTAGATCTTGTGTTTATATACTTTAACTTTGTGTTTGCTTTCATGTATGGAGAGACATTGCCAGTTTGTAAATTTAATTCCACATCTAAATAATGAACGACTTTTCTATTTGTTTCTAATATCTCAAAATCTAGTTGTGTGTGTGTATATGCATATATATATATATATATATATATATATATGTTTATTTCATTTCAAGTTTTAAGATTTTCATATCATGAAATCTTTCCATGCTTCCTCAATAGAAAATAGTCAGAGTATATGAATGCAAACTGACAAGTGTGAAATTTTTGAGCAAAGCTTGTTTAATAATACTTGTTCATCAAGGGTGAAAAAAAAAAACTGGTTAGCTCAGTACTTTTAATAACAAAATCTCTCATATCTCATTGCTCAGTTCTGTTTTAAGTCATTTATAACAGATTTTCTATTTAATGATTTTATAAGGTTAATGAGTACTTGTCAAAGCTTATTGCAAATACAATGCAAGCAACCTCCTATCCAAAAGCAGTGATTTTCATACAAATAATAACACACAGTACAAATGACCTATCAAGCAATGAGAGGAGGAGGTCTGCAGGAAATAGATACAAACACAAAATACTAGTAATATATAAGAATTTCCTGAATATAATACATGACAAAAAAAACATTTTTTTATTGCTATGCATAAGTATATGTTGCAATTCCAATGCATTCAAGTGATACTCAGTTTGACATGACAAGCTCTCTCATGGAATGGAAGTTACTATTTAAAAATAAAATGACTTCTTAGAAAACATAATATTGAAGCAGATATTGATAATGCATGATCATTCATGATATCTGATGATGCAAATCTGCTCATTGATAAAAGGCAACCAATCCTGATATCTGACAAAGTAAATCTGATGACTGATATTTACATGGATGTGAGAAATTGGTTAGCTGAATTCCAGTCAGATTCACTACATTCACTTATGTACAAATAACTTTGGGAAATGTATGAATCCATCTCCTTTCCCCAGTTATGGGTTAAAAAATAGGACTTTTATCTGAAAAAAAATCATTGTTACTTCCCAAAAAATTGTTAATGCAATGTTCACCTGAAAAAAAAAAAAAAAAAAAACATTACAATCCAAAATGTAATTTGGCTTTAAATAACCCACAATGGCTAATGACTTGGAACATTTTTCATTTTATCCAGTAAAGAAAATTTCCAGATTATGTGTTCATTGCAACCCAAGCTTTGCCAAATTAAATGTTCACATGACTTTTACAGGAAGATATGTTACTTCTAAGAGAGATGAACTGATCAACAGGGAATTGAGAGGACCTTATTGATGCTTCTTTTTACACTGTGTATTATTTAATGTGAAACACTAAAATAACAACTCTGCTTTTTAAACCAATATGGGTTACACTAGCTTTTTATCTGAACGGAACAAATGTGATTAAATTCAAGAAATTTTTTAATATTTACAAAGTTTTTGAATACAATCATACTGGGTCTTCCAAACAAATGAAGTGCCAATGGGGATGATATGTCAGTTCTTGCCTTTTTTCTTCTCCCTCCTCTACCACCAATGATATAGGTATTAGTTTGCTCTGGTGATAGAATTACTTTTGCTTTCTTCTTTTTTTTTCAGAGACACACAATACAAATGTCCTTGCAAATTGGAGGTCCACAGATTATTTTGTTAGATTTTTTGACCAATGAAAATTAACACAGCCATAAAAGATTCTTACCTGCCTACAAATAAATGCCATTCTGCTACAAGATTTAAATAATTGAGAAAGATTATAATAAAATATTCCTTGCAAAAAAGACAACATCTAAAACAATATTTAAACTATTGAAATAATTGTTTTTACTTTTTGTTATTAGCTCCAGGTTTTGGCTGATCCATTCTACAGCCCACTTCAGATGTACTAATTGTAAGGAAAGAATAGGGTTTCTTTTCTATGAAAAAGAGGTGGAAAAAAAGAAAACAATGATATCTGATATGCTTACTAGAATGGTTTCTTTCTAGTAACATGAGCCACATAAACAGCACAATTCTCAGTACTCTTATAACAGGTGATTTCATATTATACAAACAGAAGCTCTTCAATTTGTTCAGTAAGGAGAGCCAACTTCAAAGTCATGAAATCTAAATTTCATGAGTTTGAATTTGGAAAATTTGGAAAAGAGACAATACTTTTCCTTACAAATTGTATACCACAAGAAGGCTGTAGAATGGGTCAGTCAAAACACTGTTCTAACAACAAAGAAAATACAATATATGCTTTTATGTTGAAGTCTGAACAGATCTTTGAATTGTTTTGTGTGTGTTTTGATTTTTTATATTGATTTTGGAACTGCATAAATGGTTACATTTTAGTTGGAAAAGTCAGGCTTCAGTATCAAATATTTTAAGGCTAAAGACAATATCTTTTACTTGTCTTTTGGCCAAAAAGTGTTTGAATAACAAAATCAACACAAAGATTAAGTTCAGTGAACAAACTCATGGAATAATATTGACTAAATGGGGCACTAAATGGTGATTTTAAGGTAAATGTTATTTCCAAATAAAAACAACTGTGTGTCTAGGAAAATATTTAATTTTTGTTTTATAAGTGACAACAGGATTATAAACTATTTTTCAAATCTGCAGAGAAAGACAGTTTGACAAAATAAATGACACTAAAATGTCACAAATATTTCTATTTTTATTGTACTATGTTATTTAATAATAAAGAAATCAAATATCACAGGTTGCAAATATCCAAATCCAGCACCCCAAGTCTACTCTTCTCTAACAAAGACAATCTCATCAAAACTTACAAAACCAAATGACATTTGTGTGACTGATCAGTCAGTTAAGTACCATACATGATACACAATTGGGCAATCATGCCTCGTTTGATCTATGATTGACTAGGCAGAAGATTTTTTGTAGTAGGTTGCTATTTCTTTCTCTGGTAGACTGGTTACCAACCAAAGCTATAGAACCCAATCTTCCCTTCTATTTAACACATAGCTGGATGGAGAAGATATGGATTAATACCTTTCCCAAGAGTATTTGTGTGTAAGTGAATGCAACAAATTCAACTGGAATTACAGCTCTGCTCTCTGATTTCTCATTCCAAGCTGGTATCTATTACACAACACACGTGTGACTGATCAGAAAATTAAAAACTCAAAAGTTACAAACATTATTCTTCTCTTAAACACTTAAACCACATCTCATAAAAAATTTAATGGAAAAAAGCATTTTCTCATAATTAGAATTATATTCAACATTGTTTAGACATTCCAATCTTCTCTTCATATATTTCCTGCTGTTAACACAATGTTTTAGCTGATCTAATCTTTAACCCCCATCAAGTGCAATCTCACTAAAACAGTGCATTAGAAACACCAAGTGTGCAAAGAAGAAATTCAAGTGTGGGAAGAAAGTTGGATATTTTGAGGATTCTTCTCAAAATTATAAACAAAAATTAATATTAATTCCAATGAATTATAACCATGACTGACTGTTACAGATTTCTGTATTGCAACTCATCATAAGAAAAAAGAAAATTCATAACCTTCAGATTTTCCAAATAGATAAGCAAGCAAACCTCCACTAAAGTTTTAATTCATTTAAAAACAAGATAAAAATAATTTTATCTGTTATCTAATACATGTAAATTTTCTAATTCACATTATAATACACAAATATTTTGCTTGTTTAGTCACTCTGATGTATATAATTTTACATTTAGATATCAGATTTTCATTTATACAGGTTTGTTTCAAAATGACAGACAAAAATTATTTTTAATATTACATTTTGTTAATGGTCACCATAAAATCCAGTATTAATTATAAAAATCAAAATAAGTCAGTCAGTCAGGTAAGTGCCATACGTGATACACGCTTGGGCGATCATGTCTCGAAAGAGACATGACTGACTGGGCAGAAGATTATCCCGCAGTAGGTTGCCATTGCTTTCTGCGGTAGACTGGTTGCCGACCAAGGCTATAGAACCCAATCTGTCCTGCTATTTAACCCATAACTGGAAGGAAGAGACGGATTAATACCTTTCCCAAGGGTATTTGCGCGTAAGTGAATACAATGGATTCAACTGGAATTCGAACTCAGCTCCCCGGTTTCTCATTCCGAGCCGATACCCACTGTACCACAACGCACATAGGCTTCATGACTGATAGGGTTCTTTTTTTATAGATTATCAACCCTTTGAGGGATATTTAAAACCAAATATATTTTGAATTGTAAGAATAATTATTTTCTTGCAAGTGAATATTGCATTAACAGTTCTTTTTAGAATAACAAGCTGGGGAAGTGACGAGTGAAGAGAGAGATTCATATCTTTTCCCAAGTGAATTTGCATGTAAGTAAATATAACACACACGACTGGAACTTGAACTCAGCTCTCCAATTTCTAATTCCAAGCTGTTATCCATTACACTACCTTCTTCTTCTTTGTGCCCTGTCCTTTCAGGACGTAGGTGATCATGGCTTTCTACGTCTCCCTATCCCTGGTGGCTCTTAGCACGCCTTCTCCTGTTACACCATGCCACCCTCGTTCCATCATCCACCTGATTAGGTCCTTCAAATATGTTATCTGCTGCTTTCCCCTATTTCTTTTTGTACCTACACATCCTATAAGTTTCTTCAAAAAAAAATATTAACTATTAGTTCGTTAAAAATTCAGTATTAATTATAAGTTTCAACTTCTAACTCATTAATGGCCACTATCTCAAAAATGAGATGATGGGCACTGAAGAGCTACCTTTCTCATTCATCAAATCCAAATATATGCTCCTGTGCATGAACAGGAAAAGTATATATATATATATATATATATATATATATATATATTTAAATAAAATAAAGACAAGAGGAAAACTGTATTTTAAATTGCCTACGCGTTTCATCCTGTGATGGACTTTGTCAAAATGTTTATTTATAGATACATAATTTAGAATAAAGCTCATTTCATCTTTTTGCCTTGATAAAGTCCATCACAAAACGAAATGCGTAGGTGATTTAAAATACAGTTTTCCTCTTGTCTTTATTTTATTTAAACATTCTGTCCTTAATCTCAGATTATAACTGAGTACATATATATATATATATATATGTGTGTGTGTGTGTGTGTGTGTGTGTGTGTGTGTGCACTGTAAGTAATGCAGGATATGAATGGACTAATTATTAATCAGATAAAAAAAAAATTCTTTCTGATTGTTAGATGTGATTAAAATAAACTTATTGCCTCTTTCATCAAAAATCTCAATGTGGCTTCCTTACATACAATTTTCTCTTTCATTTCAATCTGAAGACATTTACCTAGCACACATCAGTGAAACACGTCTAAAAATTTTCCACTTAGTCTCATTATCTCCACATGTACTGTAGGTGTATCAATACGTCAAAAGCCTGGCAGTTATTAGCTGAATTCTTAACTGAAACTTAAACTGCATAATGTCAAATTCATGTTACCTATAGAGAAATGTTAGAACAAGTGCAGTGTCAAAGAAAGGGATTTGTTATGCAAACTTAATGTTCTTTCCATCATTAAGCTACAGGCTTACTAATAAATATACCTATCAATAATAGTAAGTAAAAGATATATAAATAGTAAAGTGAATATTGAGACAGATATATAGCTTGATTAATAGATGAGTAATTGGATACTTAGGTAAATATAGGTCGATAGATAAGCAGAAATACAAATAGAATACAAATCTTGTAGAGAAAAGATGAGGCCACAAAAGAATAAAAAGGAGGTTATTCAATTGGCACTTCTGCAAATATTTTCTAATAGCTTATCACTAGGCAATATGACCATCTTATATCAACCTCCCACATTCATGCTTTTATTTTTCCTCTCTATTTATTATTATTGGATTAACTACGACTTATTTAATGGAAAACAAAACCTACAGCCCACATGACTGCTAATAGGTCTAATTCCAACAAAGTTACAAGCCTTTCAGAAATACGATGTTGTAGATAGAATACTAAAGAATGATCACACACATGAATGAGATGAAACAACAAAAGAATCATGGCAGAGAAGAAATACAGGTGCACAATCTCACATATACACACAAATACAGAAAGAGAAAGCAATAAATGGGGCTTCGACAAAAAATCTTCAATACAGATGGGGGACAATAAGGTAGGCTAGCACAGAAATCAACAGAATCTTTATTTACTTATTCAGATATATAAAATACAGTGATATGGGAAAAGAAATAAACAATAATTAGGACTTCTTTCACCTTGGCACATATGAAAAATCATATAAAGACATTAAAGTTTTTCATTTACATATAACCCAGCCCTGATGAGCGAAGACATCATAATGGTGTCCTCATGAAACCTTGAAGTCGGCATGAACCTGCTCAGTTAAAGTGACAAATTCTTTGAATTAAACCTATCAATATTCTATCTCCACCCGATATCAAGCATTTTACAATAAAAAAAAAACTGCTTGTCGAAATACCTTTTATCAGTAAAACTACTGAAAAATACAATCTTGGCACTAGACATTATCACAACAATGTGTGTGTGTGTGTGTGTGTGTGTGTGTAAGATAAAGTAAATGACTCCTAAGAGAGAGTGCTAAAGGGACACTGAAAATTTATATATAATAGAAGAGATAAATCAGAAAGGGAGAGAAATCAACAGTGACTAACAGCTTCATGCTTTAAATGACCCTGCATGTATGTTTCTACCTACAAATGTTTTATCACTGATATTCAGTACTCTTGCTCTATACATAAAACATTTGTTTTTTTTTTTAATCATATCACCCCAAGCAAGGCGGTAACACCACTGATGTGCAGGGGGCTATGTAAGAGTGAAAAGATTAGAAAAGAGAAAAGAGAAAGCCGGAAACCACATCCTAAACAGGGAACAAGGGATGAGCCTCTTCAATAGACGTGGGTGGAGTGTGAACCGGGCGATAGGTTAGTCTATCTACTCCAATTATAATTTCTTTTCATTTTTGAGTTTTCTTTTGGTCATTGGAAACTTTCTGTTAGTTGAACCAATACTTTAGATCTGTATGTGTGTTTGTGTGTGTCTGCATACACACATATGCACTAAAAAATTATGCTTCTTGCTTTCTTGGTCAATATTTGATTAAATTTACAAATGTTTCATGGGACAACTGAAGTATGGATGACCAAAAATGACAAACATTTTTAATTATTTGTAATGGCCAAAGTATATTCCAAATATTAAAAAAAAAAATTAATTTAATTGTACATAAATTGTTCTTGTAAGTTTCAAATTAATAAAGAGGATAGTTCCACAAGAAAGCTGCAGGAATAAAATCAATATCAGAGATGTAAAGTTAAAAACAACTTAATGAGTCAAAGAAATCTAAATAATTTTTGGACCATAAATTTGTATCACAAAAGAATTTAATAATTTTATATACAAAATAAAATATTGCTACACTTGTACACATTATCTTATAATTATATCTTTAAAAAAAAAATTGGTAAAATCTTCCTCTCCAGCCCCCAAAATACTAACAGCGACTTAAAAAAAAAAAAAAAAAAAAAAAGAGAGAGAGAGAAAAAGAAAGTATTCCAAGCATTATGTCAGTAAATTGATCGATTGGGGAGTGAGGTGGCCAGACGTAAGGGATGATGGGGCCACAGAAGTTGTCTGACAGACATGACTGGGTGCTCCTGCTCATGTGGCATCATGCTTGTTACCAGACATTGAGTATTCTAGCAGCCACCCTCTTGAGCTGGGGCAGCACTACCTCCTCAAGGCACTTGATGTGAGCCTCCATATTAAATCTGAGGTCCTGTGGGAAGATGAATAGAGGCATAATGTTGCCATCACTAGTGATCACTCCAAACACATTCATAATAGCCATTAGACTCATTCAAGTCCTTCTGAATCCTCTGCGATTGACCCAAATATTCTGAAATGTTAGTATTAGAATTTCCAACCAAGCAGTACAGCATGCCATTTCCAAATTTCTGGCATAGTGAATTGCATCATGGTGCTCTTTTGCTCACAGACAGTGCCCAACTGACCTGACAGCACTGTGTATTCAACAAAAGTAAAAAAAACAAATAACACTCATGCGCAAAATTAAAAATATAAAATGACAATTTATCTATCACATCCTGTATGCGCACTCCATTTTATAGTCAAGTGTTAGGCTAAAGGCACTGATAAGGAAATATATTAAAAAATATTTGTTGTGTAAAATAAATGTTTTTTTCTTCTTCAAACTATGAAATTCTTAATGAATCTGTGTGAACATATACATACATACATACATACATACACAATGCACATTATCAGTTGCTTGTTTGATTTTTAAGACATGTCAATCCTTGAAGGATTGAATTAAAGTTGATTTTTGTATGGGAGTAGTCAGAATCAAACTCATTACACAATAGTAATGGTCAACCATACTAGTTTCGCTCAGTCTTACCAAACATGCAGATACACTAAAACGACCTATAAGTTTAATCTCCTAAGTAATTATCTCGATATAATACTTTGTATTGGAAAGAGATTCCTTAAATCCCCAAAGATGTAACTTATTAAATGCTCATATACAAGTTATTTAAAAGCAAATGCTATTAAAAATAACACCTTTTTTATTAATTTTAACAATCAACTTTTTCAAGTTATGAATAACTCTTCTCAGACAAGGAGGAAATTCCATAAAAAATTACCCAAAATTCAATTCAGAAGAGAAATATTGTCTAAGCTTTCGACTTTAAGTCATCATCAGGGTAGATAGTCATTTTAAGTAAAAATTTGAAATGATATAACAACACTATTTACCTCCTTGGCTGAGAAGAATTAGTCATAACTTGAAAAGGTCAAAATTACAAGGTTTTAATCAAGTTTGCATATATATATATATAGATATTTTTTTTTCTGATCATTTCACACAAGTGTGATGTAAAAAAAAAAAGTCAAAATCAGAAGACAAAAAAAAGATTTTAAGGATTTTTAAAATAAATCATTAAATAAGACCAGATATCGTCATCATAAACTAGAAATTATCAGATCATGGATGATACTGTTTAAGAGTAAAATTGGGAAAAAAATTTAAACTAAAAAAAATATCCTAGAGTTTGCAAATGAAGTGAAAATAAAACTGTAGAGCATGAAGGTAACAATTATCATTATCAGTACACCTAAAATAGTCAAAGAAAAACTTACAAAGAAGTAAGAAATGTGACCCTCTAGACAGCAGTATTACTAAAACCTGCAAGGATACTGAGGTGAATGCAATAATATTGAAACTTGTTGTCACTTAATCTCAAATGTAAGCCACTAGTTACTACTCGTGTAAAACCTCAAACTAATTATGATAGTTACAGGTCTTTAAAACATATGACAATATGAAATTAATTTCCTGGAATAAGAATGAAGATCAGCTCTGTGGAGTCATTTACATTTTAATTGACTATTATGATTTTAATTAAACTTTTTTTTCCAATTTAATGAACAGGATTCAAAAGTAGAATATTTCAAAATATACTTCATCTGGCTTGAAATTTTAGCATAAGGGTTACTGTTTTTTTTTTTGCTTTTCAGAAGGTGGAGGGGGAGTTAGCCTTGTACTTAATCATTGGTAAGAAGAAACTCAGTCTAAGTTTTATGTATCCACAGACAAACATTCAGTTTGCATTTCAGGCAGTCTGCAGAAACAGTGTAAACTTATCAGTTGGCATCAAGTCACTCCCAGAATATTCTTCAGCAACATAGGTAAAGCAGAACAGAACATTTTAACAGAAGATACAAACATTAAAGTGTGTGTGTGTGTGTGTGTGTGTTTATTCATTTGCATGTACATATGCTGTTTAGATACATAAGATGCACAAAGTGAAAAAAAGTACTTTAAAATGTTTTTTAAGACATACTTAATATCTAGTGAAAGAGTTTTCAAATCAATAATCATATATTGTTATCTTTTAAGATCAAAGAACTAGTTCTATCTTTATTCTTTGCAATACTGTATCTCAAAGATAATCCCAAGTTTATATACAACAACAAAAATAATAAAGAAACAAAAACTGATGTAAGTAAAGTAGTTAATGATGATCTTACCAAAATATTCACGTGCAACACTAACACCAAGTTACCTTTTCACAAGCAAGAATGTAGGACAAGTTTGATAGTTACAAAAGTTAATTATCAGCAATAATAACAAGTTACAATAATACGCTTCAAATGATGTAAATGTTCTTTCATTTTTTGGGCGGGGGATGTTTACTATAAACATTGTCAAAAAACTACAAAAACTTCTACAATTCTTTAGGTTTCCAAAACAATCCAAAAAATACGAATAAATAAATATTCCTAATTACAAGTAAAAAATATGTCCAAGTTCTAATAAAAAAGTAAATAATTTAAAATAAATGTGTCTAATAACAATCATTATTTTACTTAAAAATAATATAAGATAAAAATTAAAGAACAAACTGAACAACATTTTTAAAAGAAATTAAAATTTCTTCATAATAAAAAGCATAAGCAAAACAAAACTTTTTTTTTTTTACTGATATTGTTTTCTCCCCACCCTACCATATCTGTACCTACCTTTCTTGGATAAGAGATATTAACTCTTTGGCACCCTGGGGCCAGAGGGGGTTTTGAAGGAAATGGGGGTGCTGAACACCAGCCATAGTGGATAGCTCCACAGGTAAGTTTAAGGTCATTAAGTGCTGGTACATCACACACTGGACAGTAATGGACAGAACGCTGCCAACGGACATCAACTTTGCTGTTATAATAGATGGTCAGCCGTGAATACACATACCTGGCAGAAGCTAATGGTGCCACGGTCAGCTTCTGCTGCATAATACCGCAGGATTCTCACAGAGAGCTGCGGGAATCCTGGTAGACAATGCCTAGGAAATGGTCTGACAGTACCCAGCAGACCATCCCTTGGTCACTCAGTAGTCACACATGGCTGACTAATAAAAGGCTTAAAAGAGTGATTTTTGTATTTTCTTATTGTGTATATACTTATATACATATACACATACATGCATAAAGGGAGAGTTAATATTTAAGAATATATAAATCCTGAGGTAATACAGAATCCAGGAGATAGGAAATCCAAATAATCCAATTGAACAAGGTAAGGAGATCCAGTGAGTAAATGTGTAATGGTTGTTAGGACTCAAAAGAGGCAAATAAAGAAAGAGAAAAGTTTTCTATAGTGAGTGTCCTTAACTTCTGGGATCAACATCAACTAGAGAAATAATGGGACGGATGGACCCACACACCTAAAAAGTGTGGCAGCAGTTAAAAATGGAGTTATTGGCCTAGCAAAGGTAGAACTTTATTTTCTGTCTTTCTTTCTTTCTCTCTCCCACCTCTTTCTTCTACTTCACAGGATTAATAAACAGATGCTCTTCTATAAGACCTCCTCCTCTTCTTGCCAATGACAACAGTATTGTAGATAGCAGCAGCAAGGGATATATACTGAAGCAACAGGAATGATGGTGGTGTTGATGGTGGTGGTGGACATGTATAAAAAGCAGCAGTAGCAACAACAACACAAGAAAAAGTTATAGATAAAAATGAAAGGGAGAGAAATGGTTAATTTCTACAATTGTTTATTATCAGGCTGAGTACTCAATAAAAAATAAAATAGAAACTTTTTTTTTAAATATCAAATGTAAAGCTGAATAAAGTTGAGGCAACTTCCACACAACTTTGTATTATATGTACATGAATGAAGGGGCGATTTACTTAATCAAATGTGTGTGTACAAAACTGTTTATGCAAAGATATAAGACTTAAAACCAATTTCGCTCTCTCTCTCTCCTCTTCCTTATTTCTTCATATCGCTCTCTTCCTTGTTTCACTTTTTCACACACAAACACACAGATGTGCCGGCATGCACTGATGTAGAAGATGAACTATGGTATGGGCTAAATTCTGGAGATGGAAAGGATGACCTCAAAACTGCCAAAGATAAAGTTCTTTTAAAATGCGATCAACCTCCCCACCCAATACCTATGAAAGAAAAGATTCTGTACTTTTTAGAGAGAGAACAGACTTGTCTTATTTTAAATCAAAAAGCTTTCTTCACAGAAATAATATATATATATATGGGCAGAACAAGCAAGATCCTGCAAATCATTACATCTCATCAGCAAATTTGACCTCCACTGGGTATCTTGAGGCTGTGTTTAAATAAGCTAAACTTACCAAATTACGTACATATATAAATATATATTTTACATTCAGGTAGTAATGCCTATATATATATATATATATATATATATAAATGAAATAACAAAAAAGATATTCTCTGTCATATTTAATGAAACATGCATACAAGTAGAATTGCTACCCAAATGTAATATATATATATATATATATATATATATATGTAATTATTTAATTTCTTAATTTTGGTTTTAATTAAATTAGACTAGTACACAGTTGTATTAAAAAGTGTTCAATTTGTATTGAACACTTTAATACAATTATATTGTAGAACTTTTGAATATTTTTCATTTGTAAACGAGTTATATAACGCAACCCAAGTCAGGTAATTTACAATAATAATTTATTGTAAATTGCCTGAAGTTGTGTAATATAACTTGTTTTATAAATATATATAATGTTACTGAAAAGTTCTTGGTCAACACACTTTCCAAAATCTAACCAAATATCACATTTTTGTTAAGAAATCTCCATTCTTGGATGAGCTGAGAACTTTTCAGCATCCTCTCTCTCTTTATATATATATATATATATATATATATATATATATATATATATATATATGGCCCCTATGCACTTAAAAAATTAAATATATCTTAGGTTTTTTATATGCAAATTCAAGGCACTTGTAAGTTAATGCTTTCCTAGATATGACCAGTATTCGTACATAACCTTGCTTCATAGTAATCTAATGGAAGTGTCTTATATGAAGTCACACACACACACACACACATATATATATCTCAATAATAAAAAAATTTTCACACTTGAATCCCATAACATGGTTACAGGTATAGATACATTGTAAGAAAACTCATAAAAATTGTTTTTAAATACCTACGTCCCTACCACTCAAAAAAAAGATACAAACATAAAAAAAACATAAGTCTTGAGAAAATGAACAATAAAAAAAAAGAAAAGAAAATATAAAATAAACAAAAAAGGACAAAAATGCCATTTTGGTTGGTAGCAGCAAACTTGAAAATTTTAAAAGACTCTCAGACTTTTTGCATAACATGGCTGCTCAGGATAGAATTCTTCACTCCCTCACACCCACACACAGTGCCCAAATGACTGCCTCTTTCTCCACACTACCAATCTGAAACCACTCAGTCACAAACCAAGCCTCTATTTCCCCCACCCCAACAATGACTAGTTTTCTGCCTTCCTTTCTTTATATTCCTTGCTAGTAGCAGACCTTAAATTGGTTTTTCAGCACCACTCTTGTAAGATAGAGAAGATGAATGAAGAGAGCATCAGAGACATTTGAAACCAGAGTAAGGTCAAAGAAGTAGAGGTGCACTTGCTATCCACACTGCCAGTGAAAATATATCTTCTTCTCTGTGCCATGTACCTTCAGGATATAGGTAATCATGGCTCTTCACAACTTTCTGTCCTTAGTAATATTTGTCTTTTTGCTATCTCATCTAAACTTTGTTCTACCAACCATTTATGCATGCTCCTTAGATAACTTATTATCTGCTTTCCTCTGTCCCTCTTGAATTCAATCTGTCCTGTGAGTGTTACATTTTCTAAGCTCTCTCCATTATATGCCCTAGAAATTTCAACTGTCTCTTTCTGGTTCCAAGTATAAGTTTCCTTTTTGTTTCCATTTTCTCTAAAACTTTACTGCTGCTCACATGTTTAGTCCATGGTATTCTCAATATCATTGTGTAGAACCACAACCATAAACTAATATGCATGAATGTTGATGCGTATGTACATTTTTTCTAGATGTTATGGCCATTCAGGAGGTTGATGACTATGACTCCACAACTTCCTATCCTTCTCACTCGATATAATATATATATTTGTGGTTTAGACCATTTTTTTTTTCTAGATTACAGGAAGAATTTGAACATACACTGTCCAATATCTTCAAAACACTTTTAGCTTTTGTAAGCCAACAATATCAAATATTTTTTGGCCCAAACTACTCCTTACCCAAATCTGACCAAATATCAATTTTGTCAGAGAAAAGCTTTTGATTAAGCAATGAAACTTTCCCGTGTGTGCGCACACACACACACATACAACCAATATAGTGTATAAAATTCCACTGTCCAGAACAAGATAGTGTTTCTCACCACAAATCAATTACCTATATCAGACATACTACCATCTCCTTGAGTAGACATCTCTTGTGTCACTTGTCATATCAAAGTTCTATAAAACAAATATCAAGCCACAATTTACAAGAACCCTTAAGAAAAATTCTGGTTGAAAATACTAAAATTCTATACAAATCTTATAATCAGAAACTTTTCACTATTAGAGAGGCCTTGTATATCAAACATTTCTCTCCTACTATCAACCTCACCTTATTTAACAGTGGAAATGGAGTGTTAAGTTTTTAAGAAAAGGAAGATGCTCATGCAAATTACAGTCATGCTCAACACACAAAGAGTCAGAATGAACATTCCAATTTAAAACATAAAAATAAAATACAAATCAATAAAACAGTCAAAAACATGAGAAAAGACTAACAACATCAAAAACAAAACCTTCTTTAAGATGGTTAATGAAGCACTTAGGACAAAAGAAAAATTTGGAAAATTTCTATATTCTCTTATTCCTAAAAAAATGGAAAAAACATAAGGATGCTAAAAAAATTATATATAAAATTAATTAAATCTTCCTTGTCTGCAGTATTTCATGAAAGATGTTTAAAAGAAAGATAGTTGCCCAAATATACATTAATATGTGTAAAATACCATTAATAATACTATTATGACATCTTAAGTCAGATTAAATAAAGGGTCAAGTTTGAAATTCCTTGTAGATTATCCAGATTGACCTGATGAAGGCCTGAAAGTACAACAGTCAAAATGTTTTGATAACTGCAAAAACAAGGACAATAGTTCACACATAGATAATGATAATGCCTCATCCCAGAAATCAAATGGGAGTTACAGCTTCTTGTCAAGTTTTACTCTTCTCATTTATTTTACTTTTACTCTTTGATTATTTTCTTCACATTTTTTTTTAAATCGTATCACCCCAAGCAAGGTGGTAATGCCACTGATGTGCAGGGGGTATATAAGTGTAAAAAGAATAATTAGAAGAGAGTGAAGAGGGAGACGACCTGGGGTTTATTTTAGTAGATATTAGATTTTTTTTTTTATTATAACCTATCAGTACCTGAACCTGAGAGTTTTAAATTTATAGTTAAAATGTTTTTTTTAAAATACTTTGTCATTATTTTTGCCTAAAATTGTTCTTGATATGTGTATATATATATATATATATAATAACGAAAGAACATATAAGGAATGTATCTTAATCTAATATGTTTCACTTTTACAAAGCTACTTCAGAGATATACAGAAAAACAAAAAAAAAACAAAGAGACACAGAATACTGGTATATTATAATTTGGGGTTTGTTCCTATTGGTCAGATACATGTTACGCATACTAAAGCAATGGATAATTTTTAAACATGCACAAAGAATATTTTGGACAGTATGTCTGCGTTAGAGTATGTTTGTGAAGAAATGCTTGTCTTGTTTGTTTTCTATTTGTTCTTTATTTTATCATTTTGTGTGTGTGTGTGTGTGTGTGTGTGTGTGTGTATATATTTATAGAGAGAGAGGGAGGGAGGGAGGGAGGGGGCATATATCATCATTCATTAGTTATTCAAATTAGTCCTCCTGTGTGAGGTTTTGATTATCCAGTTATGCTGAGATACATATCTGTATATGTATACACATACAAATGTTTGAGTTGGTAATCAATAAACCCTCAATCCTCTTGGAGTATTTAATTTCGCATATCACATTAACTCATTACAAGAGATATGCACAACATCTTTGTTTTTTATTTGCAACTGAAAAGATGATATTAGTTCATATCTTTTCCAAATGCCCAACTTATTAAACCATTTCACACTTCTTGAATGCACACAAATATACTTATATATTAGGAACTTGAATAAGTTCTTGCTGTTTTTCAACAGATAGCATTCCCAGAACTGCATGCATGCATGTAGTTTAAAATGGTAATGCATCTATACTAAACTATTATAAGCAAGTTTGAAATTCAGTGTATGTCATTTTGCCCAGGTGTAAAAAACTTTGTTCTTCATAGCATCAAACATATCAGATTTTGTGCCAAAGAAAGCATATTTGTGGGGAATTTTATTGTATTACTTTATTCAAAAGAAATATGCAGCTGAAACACATAATTCTTGTTGAGACTAATGACAATCATGCTTTGTCAGAAATGACATGCAGAGATTAGTTTAGATGCTTCAAAAATAATGATTCTGATGTTAAAGAATGTTCTGGTGCACCAAAAAAGTTTGAAGATGAAGAATTGGAGGTAGTACGTCATGTAGACTTATGTTAGGTGCAAGCTGAACCTGCAGAATCATTAGGAATTGATCACACAACAGTTTCAAAACGTTTGAAAGTATTGGTATGATTCAAAAGCAAGGGCTTGGGTGCTGTACGAGTTGAAGCCAAGAAATGTTGAACAGTGTCTTGTCACATGTGAACTGCTGCTTCAACGACAGAAAAAGAAAGATTTTTTTTTTTTTGCATCATATCATGACCAGCAATGAAAAGTGGATACACTACAATAACTCTAAGTGTAGAAGATTGTCGGGTTAGCTTGGCCATGCACCAACATCAGTGGCAAAGCTTCAGCTCTGCAGATCAGCTGGGTGTAGTTCATTATGATCTGCTCAAACAAACCAAATCCATCATGGGAGATTGCTATTGACTACAATTGATGTGTTTGAGCCGAGCATTAAAGAAAAAAATGGCTGCTATACAAGCAGTGACAGGAAAAATTGACTTTGCAACATGACAACACTAGGCCACATGTTGTAAAACAGGTAAAAACCTACTTGGAAATGCTTAAATAAAAAGTCCTACCCCATCCGCTGTATTCACCAGACATTGCCCCATCTGATTATCCCTTGTTTCAAATGATGGTACATGGCATGGCTGAGCAGCAGCATTTTTATGAAGATGCCAAAAAATGGATAGACTTGTGGTTAGTCTCAGAAGACGTGTCATTTTTCTAACATGGAATTTCAAATGCTGCCAGAAAGATAGGAAAAAGTAGTGGCTAGCAATGTATAATACTTTCAGTGGCATGTTTTTTTTACTAATTTTTATAAATAAAACATTACTTTTCTTGCAAAATCAGCAAGAACTTATTCAAGGTCCTAATAAATACACTCACTCACATATATATCCACACAAACACACCACTCTATCTCTCACGCACATACATGAAAGCATTTTCTCTTTCTCTTTGACTCTCTCTCACTCTTTTCTAAGAGAGAAAAGAAAGCAGGAAATGATAACAACCAAAAAAGGAGCCTGGTGAGATTTAAATTAGAGTTCTAAGGATGAAATTTCCCATCCTTCTGAGAAAGAGGCCCAGGAAACATGAACAACAACAGAAAGGTGATCAATAGTTAATCAGCAACATAACCACAAACACTTTCAAGGGCCTTAGTTATAAGAACAGTAAATGCAAGTAATTTACAGCATGAGAAATAGCACCTGCAACAATGATAAGCTTATATATACACTATAAGCCAAAGGTTTGGGAGCACCCTCTGGATTTAATAACTAGTAAGTTTCATACTTTCTTTGGTTTAGCTCTTGCTAAAACTACCCACAAGACAATAACCAATTAGATTAAAGCATTGGCTTGTGAATTTGATGATGTAGTAATTGTGAGTTCAGTCTGGACAGTGTGTACTTGGACTCAGTGGAAATAGCAACTGAGCAATACTAAAAATAAAACTAGACAAGATATCCCTAGACATGAGCAATGGAACGAAAACAATAGATTAAATAAAGGGTTCAGTTTGGGTTTGAATTGCCATATACCTAATGAAGGCCAGAAAGCACAGCAGCTGAAACATTGTGATAACAACAAAGAATGAGGACAATAGTCCACATTTAAATTGTGTAAATGATACTGAAACAGTTTAATTCATGAATATCCATTAATTGAATATTATACAGTGAAAACTTCAGATCAAAATTCAACTAATAGCTGTATAGAAACAAAAATGGCACATATTTTGAATCAGAAAGAGACAACTGAAATTTCTAGGACACAAAAAGGCTTAACAAATCTGACACAAGACATATTGATGGCAAAAGGGACAGAGGAAAGCAGCATATAACCTACCTAACAAGCTCTCATAAATGGTTAGCAGAACAGGGATTAGAAAAGAGAGTAAAAAAAAAAAAAATTTACAATGAGTTACAAAAGACAGGAAATCGTGGAGAGCCATGAAGGGACACAGTACATAGAAGAAGGAATGGAAGAAGAAGAATACAGAGGGTGACAAATTTGCATTAATTTATATATTGTTTGATATTGAAATCTTAGAAAGAATTTAGCATGCATATAAAAAAAATAGCAAGCAATTTATCTCCTCACAGATTAAGACGAGACTTGAACCAACAGAAATATGGTTTTACAGAAGGATGCTGAGAATACAATGAACTGAACCTGTGATCAATGACAAACATAGATATTTAAAATTTCTAGAACATGAGGAAAGAGGGCTTAGAAAAATTGACACTAACAGGATATATTGATGGCAAAAGAGACAAAGAAAAGTATCACATAACATACGCAACAAGCTCTTGTAAATGGTTGGCAAAACAGGGATTAGGAAAAATAGCAAAACGACAAATTTATAATGAGTTATAAAGGACAGGAAATTGTGGAGAACTATAAGGAGACACGGTACATAGAAGAAGGTGACTATGGACTAACTGACCCACATTCATATACATTTAAGCAAATTCACTCCTTCATATTTAAAGACAAACAGAACCTTGCATGATTGTGGAACTCTTAGTAACTGAGAGGACAAAGCAAGCCAGATCAGATGGTGGTTCCTCTTATAAAAGGCATGAATCAACTTCTTGTGCTATATATTGTTATAATTGTCCTACTTTATTGTTGTTTTTAATCTCTTATTATGCCTAATAAAATCACTCCCAAGCATATGAACTTTCATTAAAATAAATTCTTATAACTGGTCTATTTTGTTAGTTATTGTTATTAATCACTTATTATGCCTAATTTATAAATTCACATTTCTCATCAGTATCTATAATTATAGGAAAAAACTGTGTGTATGTTATTTTAATCATTTCATCCTAAGTAAAACAATAAAGCCAGTAAGACACAAAAGTTTAATAGTGTTAGAGAATACGAGAAAAACTAATTAAACAGCATTAAGAAGAGTGAACATTAAAAGAACAAGAATTAAGAAGACAGCAGATAATGACTGACATTACATTTAAATTTTTGAAGATCAAAGTTGACTGGGATGCAAGAAACCGGAAAAATGTTCCCCAAGTGAGAAGTACGATAGTAGAAATTGTTAGTGTAAAATATATAGTTATATCCAGCCATTTCAACTCTAAAATAATAAGGTTTCAAACATCATCCGTGTATCCAGGAACATTTCACCCAGAGATAAGTGTTAGGATGTTGTAGTGATTTTTTTTGTTTAACCTCTCCCTACTTAGAAGATTGTTGCACCACAATCATCCTAAATCTCATTTTATACAAACAGATTCTGTACAGAATCAAATCAAACTTCAGTTGTGTGTGTGTGTGTGTGTGTGTGTGTGTGATAGTAGAACTTCATAATTTGCAGAATTATCAACTACATTTTCACTTCCACTGTTGTCCCAATCAGTAACACGTTTGTGTAGAATGCTTTTATTAAACTAAAACTACTTTGCAAAACCCATTCCAAAAGAATAAAAAGACAGACTTGAGTTTTTAATAATAATAGTATTTTGAAAATACAAAAATTGAATTTAAATGCCTTCATTGTTTGAGTTATAAGATCATGAAGAGAATAGTGCAACTAATGCATTTATTTTTAACAGTTGGTTTACTAACTTGGTAAGTGGAGAGTTCCATTTACTGTCTTGAAAGAAGTAAAATATTGCAAACAGTTCAATGCTACATTTTGTTTTGTTTGCAAAACAAAAATTTGGGGCATTTCCCTTCAAACTGAGACAGAAAGAAAATAAATAAAAATGTATTTTTTTATTTAATTGCATTTTTAAACATAACTAGATATTTTGTTATTTAAACATCTGTTAGAGGGGGATCTCAGAATTTACTACAGATAACTAGGTCCTATAGCATATATCTTTCACAAACTGGCAAAAAAGTTTGATACTCACCAGTAAACTGTTTTCAGAAATTATTCACCTTGATCAGGTAAAACAATATTTAAAGTGTTTAACAAAAAAATATTTTTTTAATACAAGCTTTGTTTTATATATCCATGTTACTTGACAATTTTGAAGATACAGAAATATTTATACAAGTTTTTAATTTATTAGATATCCAATTTGTTCATAAATTAAATAATCTATAAATAATTACAGGAGACAAATGTAATAATATTCTCAAACCAACTTTTACAAAATGCTGACTTATTTTTTAGACACTTTGTATTAAAAAAGTTACAAAGAAATAAACTTAAGATTTTATTGTAACGCAAGTCATTACAAAAAGATTAGACTATTAATTCTAGCCTATATTTTTTCATTACTTAAATATTATAGATTGTATGTTTAAAAAAACTAGATTAAAACAGAATTAGATAATCATGCATTTTTTTTAGATTCCTTAACTATGAAAGAGATCACTATTTCAACAAGTAATAATTTTATTGCAAAAAAATAATGGAATAAAATGATATTTTGGTCATTATTTTTTAACAAAAGTATATATTTTGAAAAAAAAATGTAAATATAAACAGATCAATAGACTTATTTTTCCTCATATTTTTATTTACCTTCTATTTAAAAAAAAAACAAGCCTTCCCTAAAGACCAAAAGCTAAAGCTCCAACAAAAACAAGTTTTTTTGGTTTTTAAATACTTTCAACTGAAGATTATATTACTCAAATAAAACAAACAGCAAAAGAAGAAAAGAAAAAGAAAAACTCTAAAACTTTTTGATTTTTTAAATTTACAAAAATAATAAAAATGAAGAAATATACTTCAGAAGAAAAAGAGAAATAAAACAAAAATGAAACCTACCATTTTCCGGTGAGGGATGGGCAAGGAGAAAAAAAACTCAGGGAAAACCCCAAAATGTAAAAGCAGTTCATGAATTAAGAGCAACTTAATCACTTCCCAGGATAGTCTGCAACATCTACAGCTGAATAGACAATAACAAAGCATCAGATCTAGTTGTGCCAGTCAGATGCTAGGGGTGGAATGATTTTGGTATTTTTCTTTTTTTTTTTTCTGTTGTTTTGTTCTAGTTGGTCCAGTGTAAGTCCAAAAAGCAAAGCTCCATTAATCATGACGACATTATATATATATATATATATATATATATATATATATATATATATATATATATCTCCACTATAAGTACTACTATCATTTCGTGACCTCTGACTTCACATTGTCAAAGTTAATGCACTTTGTTTTGGACAACAAACATTAAGACCTTCTTTACACACTCCATTTTCCAACATCCTCCCACATTCAACAGTTCAGCTCCAAAACCAAGGTTTAGTTAAAAACATGACATGTTTTTAATCAACTTTTGACAAAAATTCAAATAAGACAACCTGCAAGGTTTCTGATTCAGAAAAATTTTAATGTATTTTTAAGCAACACAGACATAAAACAAAAAAAAGCCATGGTGACTGTCAGACAATTTTAAAGCATAAAAGATGAACTCAAATCCAAAAATAATCTTGTAGATTATCAATATTTGCTTATTAAATCCAACCTTTGTCAACATGTGTGTTTATCCACAACATCCTCAAGATATTTACAATTGAAACTGATTTTCTCTATTAACAGAAATAAATCAATTTCAAATGAAATAGAATCAAATAGCATAAAAAAATAATAATAAACAGGATTACAAAGTTTGGAAGAAGAGAGAATTGAAACACACAGAAAGGTGGTTCTGTGGAAGGACACTGAAAATAAACACAAAGTTTTAGAGAACTTGACATCAAAAAGAGGCAGTTGAAAATTCTAGTGTACTTCATGAGGAAAGAGGGCTTGGAAAATTTGATACTCACAGATACTGATTGAAGCTAAGACAGAGGAAAACACTGCATAGCCTACCTAATGAGCTTGTGTAGATGGATAGCAGAACAGGGTTTAGGAAAGATAACAAAAAGACAATTTACTATGAAACACAGATGACAGGAAGTTGTGGAGAGCTATGATAGAAGAAAACAAAGCATGTCTTACTAAAGAAGTAGTGAGAAAGCTAGATTCACAGACAATGACTAGAGTAAATCCAGCATGTCAGTCTTATAAACCAATGTAAGTTCAATCTTTCTTTGATGTCTCACAATTGTGGCCTTGTGCTAGACTAATGAAAAAAAAAAGCCTATACATGATCTTTGTTCTTAGGCTTGCTCTATGGCTGCCTATTGCCTTCTGGATTCAGTAGTTAATGCTCACAATAAAATGAGAAACCATGACTTCAAATGGTGATTTTTCAAAGTTGACATACCAGCCTTATTTGGAAGATTGACACATAATCTCTCTATACCATCTTCTCTTATTTGGATTTGTGCTATGCTAAGCTTAACTTTAAAATATAAAGAATTATAAAGCACAGATGAAGAAAAGGGTAATAAAAGATAATGCGGAAAAAAGGAACATGAGCAGTATTCAGGAAGTTTTAATCAATATTCTTCGTAAATACAGCTGATTACGCAAGAGATTATATGCTCCTTTCGTGTGTGGGCAATCATGGCTCTCAACAACCTCCTATCCTTTTAACAATATCTATTCACTATCCCCAAGTTTCCCTTTCTACCACCCATTTACAAAAGTTCATTAAGTAGGTTACTCACTGCTTTTCTGTGCTCTTCTTGCCTTTAGTATAGCCTGTAAGTGTCAAATTCTCCAGGCCCTTTTTCCTTATTACATGTCCTAAAAATGTCAATTGCCTTTTTCTGGTTTTTTTATCTATTCCATTTTCCTTAAAACTTTCTCAATTTTCACATGTGCAGTCTATAGTATTAACAGTATTTTTCTGTAGAATCCCAGGAGAAATATTTTTTCAAGTGCTGATAAAATATAGCAGAGATTATTCACTGGCAAGAAAAAAGGCAAAATGCTCAACAGCATAAAAATATACATGCTATAACCAGTATTTAGCCATCCACATCCAGCCAGAGAATCACAAAATGTAAGAGTTAGTTATAGAACAGATTTTTTATTGTTTTGCTTTTTTCTAAGATGAAAGATTAGCACTTCTACATCAGATCAAGATATCTGCATGCTCTATACTGGATCTAAATCACTTCTTCAGCACTTCTGCTAAGAATCAGAACATATCTTTAGACACAGAGAGCACACACACACACACCTCATTCTAAAACAAGGACAAAAGTTAATATAAACATATGTCCACAAATCCTTCATTTTTGAGTTGAGTTTAAAGAAAGTTTACAGTAGATGGCCCTATGTTGCTAAATAGGCTAGGTTACATTTATCATTCATGTACAATTGTGGCTAGTCTATCTTCAATGTTGAAGTTGTGTAGTAGTGAGTTATCTGGCAGGATATTCAGATCGTGAGAAGGCAAATATATGAATTTTACATAAGGCCACACGAATGGTAATGGATATGAGGATGCACAGCTGTATTTTCTAAAGGCAACTGAGTCATCCAACCTTCGCTGCTGTTTATCATCGCATTGCTGAGACAAGATCCATGGCACCACAAACTATAAATTGAGGAAGACCAAAATTTACTTGAACACATGACCATGGAGAACATATTACAGGCTGTCTGAGATGATCCAGGTATTAGCACATATCAAGTGGCCCTAGCATGTCATACATATCATAGTATTAAATGTATGGTATTTCAAAAGCAGCTCCTTTATCCATATCACTTGCAATGTGTGTAAGGTCTTTCGCCCTCTGACAACTCACCCCAGAACTTTTGCTGATTGACTATTCTGCAAACTGCTGATCCGTTGTTTATCTCTTCAGTCTTGTTTACAGATGAGGCAACATTTGGAAGAAATAGAAGAACAAATATACACAACCAAGATTTGTGGATGAATTGGAATCCCTGAGGTACAATAAAGGCTAGACACGTGCATCAGTTCATGATTAATGTGTTGAATGGAATTGTAGGTGAGGGTCTGTTAGGTCTATAAGTTCTCCCAGGACATTTTACTGGAGCTGGCTACAGAGATTTCTCATGAACACACTTCCAGACATGCTAGAAGATGTACCCCCTGCTAATACAAAGATGCAAGGGTTTTATGCAAGATGGGGTTTCAGCACATTTTAGTAACATTGTTTAGATGCATTGGCTGACATCTACCATGAATGATAGATAGGTAGGAAAGGACTGGTTCCATGGGCTGCACATGACCCCAATCTCAATCCTTTCAATTTTCATTTGTGGGGCCACCTAAAACAATTGGTTTATGCAGCAGACATGCTACATCAACATGTCATAGGGGCCTGAGAAATCATTCAATACCTTGTGGAAGTATTTGAAAAGGTCTGTCAATCTGAGAAGTATATCTGTGTGTAGAAGCAAGAGAAGGACATTCTGAACATTTGTTATGAGTTTGTTGTGTTCAAGAACAACAATGATCTTTTGGAAAAATGTTTATATGAACTTTTTTACCTTGTTTTGGTGTCAGAAGTATTTTGTATTGTACATTTAAGAGTGTCTACTGTAAAATTTAAACTTAATAACTTAAAAATAAAGAAATTGCAGACATGTTTAAATGGACATTAGTCCTTGTCTTGGTATGAGGAACCCACCTCATAAGTTTACAAAAGTATTTTTGATACAATATATATATATATACAAAAATCTAAAGCGACCAAAACCTACCACGGTTTCACACTACGGATCGTCAGGGCAAAGGCTTTGTCCTGACGATCCGCAGTGTGAAACCGCGGTAGGTTTTGGCTCGCTTTAGATTTTTGTGTGTCTTTGCTCTACTTTTGTATATTTTCTTTTGTACTTTGTATCGAGCACTTTTTCTTGTGGTTAGTTCCGTTTGGGTTTTTTTTTCTTTGCTGCGGAGTATTGAATGTTTTGTTCTTGTTCCGCGGGTTTCTTTTTTTTCTCCCCATTTATCCGACGCCTTAGTGCACCGGATTGTAACGGAATTAGGTTCTGTTTGTTAGTGGTTTTTTTTTTAAGGTTTATTTTAGTATAAATTTGCGGCCTACATACTTACAGAGTCTATTTAGTTATTATTATTATTATATATATATATATATATATATATATATATATATATATATATATATATATGGCCTGACGATTGTGTTTAAGCATGAAACAGACTATTGCCACTGGGTGCTAACCTCAATGTTCACATATATGTGTGCTTATATATGTGTGTGTGTGTGTGAAAATACACACTGTTTTGTATATGTGGATTTTTTAGTGATTTTATTTTTTGTTTCGGGTTTTTTTTTTTTTTTTTCAAATTGGTACAAGTGGTCAGTATTTGAGCCCAGATAAAAGCCAGGATATCGAATACTAATTCCTAAGGTATACAAATCCTCCCCTACTGGAATGATTGACATAACACACTCTTTATATCAATATTTTTCTACCAGACTGAGATAAATTCAGGGTCTCCCTGTCCTCCATACTGACTGTCTATAACAACAAGATAAGACAGACCAATTTCACTTTGAAATTATGCAGTTTTCTGAAATCTAATAGAGTTTTCAATTATAAAATTCAACAAAGTTTTTCTTTTAATTTTTTTCATTATCTGTATGTTTAATACACACATTTTCTTTTTTAGGTTCCAAAAAGCAGTTAAATATTATACTGAATAAATACATGCTCCCTCCCCACGCACACTTTCAGTACAATTGTCACCATCTGGCAACTACGGATATGCATTGGGGGGGGGGGTCTTCTTTTGAGAGCGGATAGTGGAGAGTTATTGCTGTTCTTGCGCGTGCCAAGCTATAGATATTTTAAGACTTTTAATTTCTAGAAACATGACTTTGTGGATAATTCGTATCCAGTGAATCACAGAATTATTTTTCTTTAAGGATCAAAATAGAGTAATTTTAGCATCATCTTATTTTTTTTTTTGACATTTTCCTTTTCAGTCTCTATTCCAGTTTATAGGCATCCCATGGTGCAACCCTGTTTATAGACCAGTAAGATGTCAGTGTTCAAAGCTAGTTAAAAAGTCAGAATTTTGACTGCTGATTTTCTAAGCAAGCAGACTCTTCCCACTTGAAAGATTAGTGTAACAATCTTCTTACCCTCAGTATCATTTGGCCTTGTGCCAAACTGAACTAAGTAAAGTAAATATGAAGAATGGTGTCAAAGAGTCAAGGTAGAAAAAACAAAACATAAGCAGAAATCATTTAGATTTTGGATTCTGCAGGTACCAATTCTTCCAAATTAGTATCATAATTTAATTTACTAGATTATGCTCCTTTTCTAACTGAGTAGAAAATCAAAATAATAATACAAAAATAGCTACAGAGGACAGGAAGTTGTGGAGAGCCATGGTAGAATAAACAATAGAAAATAGTGACAAAAAAAGGAAAGAAAAAAATTACCACAGCTTTATTTTACATTCATAACATTGTTATTGATACATATTTGTTAACTGTTATTACTTATTGATTTTCTAAATTTTTATATTGCTCAGTGGGCAGAACTTAGACTACGGAAACATTTAGCATTCATTAACCAAACAGCATTAGTATAAATTGAAATTTATAAAATATTTCTCTTAAAACAATTTTTTATAAAAACAGGTTTCTTATGCTCACTGTTATTGTTCTTTCTAGCATTGCTGGAGGTTTCCTCCTTAAACTTTTGTTTAAGGTAGTGTGGAAAGCCAAGATCTTGATTATGTCATTATTCCATTCTAGAGTTATCCATTTTAGTTGTTGCAGCTGTAGAAAGAAAGAACCACCACAAAAGGGGCTGCCAACCATGTAAATAGTTACAGACTCAAAAATAAATTATCAATATATTCCTTTCCTCGTACCAAGTAAAAACAATCCAACATATCCTCCTAATACACACTTTTTACTTCCTCTCTTTACACTCTTACAACAACTTCCTTCAGTAACCCTATACCTTAAGTGGCTCTTGGGGCTTGTATTAGGTGAACTTTAGGGCTATTGAATAGGGAGGTGTCAACATTTGTGTGCTGTTGAAACATTGCTTCTCTCACTGAAATCATTATGGTGAAACCCATGAAAGACAAGAGATGTGAGTTCATTTCTTATCAAGAGCCAAAACCATTTGATTGTGATAAAAAGCAACAATATGATGAAGAAAAGACTAGTACAAAAATTAATAAATAAAAATTCTATCTAGAATTTCAAATAATTTACAACTATCAAGAGATAGTAAAACCCAAAGGAGGGTGCAAAAGTGAATTGCAAGAATTAATTAAATAAGAGATGATTGGCCTAAAATTAATAGTGAACATACTTGTATGAGAGAGTGCTGTAAAGTTCTTAACCTGACACTTCCCAAAATTATTTTGTGTTTGATCAGGTTTTGCAAAATGGGTTTGTCCAAGAAATTTTCAGCACCTACTTGCACAGTGTAGTCCCACAATAAAGTTAAACAGACATGGATTTTCAGCTCAATTAATGAACTGTATTAATAATATTTGTACTTAAAAGAGGAAGATTAAAACAAAACTTCCACAGTTTTAATTAAAAATTAGTGGTTCAACTCTAAAAGAGCCAAAATTCCTGAAAAGAGCTTAAATTTTGAATTTAACCAAATTTGGCTTTGGGGAAGAGGACTCAAGCCAAAAAACAGCAAAGCAGAGGTCTAGATTATAATTTTCTGATAAGTACAAGAAAAGTTATTTTGAAAACTGATATTTGGTGTCTAGCATATGTTACCAAAAGCAGATCAATTTAACAAAAAGTACTGAGTATGTTTTAAATACATTCCAGAGAACAATTTTTCTTACATTTTGCAAATTTAGATTGTTTTAATATTTGAGAACTTATACTAAAATTAAAAAAAATGTTTTTCTTGGTTTTTTTTTTTTTGGTTTTTTTTACATTGTTTGAGGTTGAGAGATCAGAGACAAAAATCAGGCAAAATATAGCAAAAAATGGTGTTAATTTTAACATCAACTCTTTAAAAAAAAAAAAAAAGTGTATCAAGTTAAACCTATTTTCACTTATGACATTTCTTTCAACAAAATTCAAATGACTTTTCTGGCATAAAAAGGCAGAAAAAGCAATTATCCAGAACTGATTATCTAAATATAAATGATTAAACATGTGTGAATTTTGATTAACTTGAAATGATTATAACTTCAGGAGTTAGAACATAGGCCAGTTCTGAAATCCTAAGACTGTTTACTTTCAGACTCTGCAAAGCACATATCACTTGGGAAATACTCCAAAAATGCCAAATGTCCCCTTGTAGACCCATTGTGCTGTGCTTTGTGAATAATAAATATTTGGTTACAATTTGCAGTGACGTATATTTTAAAAATTGAAAAAAAAAGATATACAGACATAAAATGAGCTTAAAATTTAACATACTCAATGCAGTTGTATGGCACCAGTATCATTGGGATCACACTTTTAACATGGAAAATATTTTAATAAAAGAATTCTAATTTAATTCTGCTTGTCCATCCATTCATTAGTTAGTTCTTTAGTTTACGTGACCATTACACCTTGCCAATACCTCATTTTGAGCAGGTGAAAAAAACAAAAAAGATATATCAGAGATGATACTTGGTTTTAGTGAGGAAAGATAGAAAAAAAGGAAGAGAAAAGTGTTTAACATCTGCCAATACATCATAAAAAAAAGACACAAAACATAGCTAAGAACACTCACAGGCACTTATAGTACAACTGCGTAAATTTTCAAGAAAATCGGTTCAGCCATTTCGGAGTCTATAAGTAATGGACACACACACAAAGTTCCATTTATAAATAAGTTTATATATATATATATATATACACACACACTAATTAAACTTATCATTATATTATGAAATGTGTAAAAAGTACAGATGAATAAAAAGACTGAACAAAGCATATACTTATTTCTCCTCTTGGACACTATACACAGACATAAAAATGAGTGAGATTATATAATCTAGAATTTCAGTTAAATTGAAGAGCAAAAAGATAAAATTTATTGACTTAAAAAAAAATTTCTTAAGATTTGTTGTAAGAATACAATTTTCATATAACTTTCCTTTCAAAATATTAGTAATTCTTTCATAATTCCTGTGAATTTATGCAATGAGAAGTTATTTAAAATCAGACTAATATTTTCATCTATGTTGCTATCATAACATTTTGGCTGTTGTGCCTTCTGGCCTTCTTCAGGTTTCTGCCAATCCAAGTAACCTTCAGGGAAATTCAAACTGAACCTTAAATTCAATTTAATCCTCTAGGTCAATAGTTAAGTAAAACAATCTTAAAACTAGACTTTGAAAACTTAGATTTAATGTTGTTGTTGCCTCCTTGTTCAGCCTTGTTGTCAAACTTAGCTCCCTTTGCCACCACTTCACTATTTTTGTATTGGTTTTCTTTTGTCACAAGTCTTTTTTGCCAGGCTCCACTGCTATTATTAATTACTTATATTTCTAGTGCAGAAGGTTCTTTTTTTAATTGCTAACATATGGTAGCTACATAATAATTTAAAAAATACAATTAGTTTACAATACACAGGCAATAACTTCAGCATACAAATCCAAATAGAACATGAGTTTCTTATACAGATCTAATGTCATATTCTGTCCCCACCCTCAACATCATCTTCCAGTTTTTCTTATAAATTAGTTACAGTGCTTGGGTTATGTTCCTTAACTATGTCTTCTATTATTTTTCAAAAGATCCCAATAGGAATTAAGCTGGAAAATTCTGCAGGCCATTTTATGACTCCAATGTACCCTTCTTTAAAGAAAAAAACAAAAAAAATTCTTTCACTTGCTTAACAGTATAGTAGATGTTCATTGCTCTGCATAAAAATGGCTGGCCATAGAGAAAGAATGACATGGTGCTTCACTAAGTTTATATGACACATTAGCAATTGCCATATTCCATTAATTCCACAATAAATCCAACAGTTAGAGAAGAGAATACCCTCCATGCTATGACACTTCTCTTTCTAAACTTAGACATTTTTTACTTTCTTTTTCTTTTTTTTACACAATTTGGTTAAAGTCTGACACCTGTACAATGTTGAACAAACTGTCTGCTCTCAGATTCAAGTAAATTTACTTCCATCACTGAAATAAATTTTAAAACAATCTCATACTTTTAAATATTGTGTTCTTGTGCATATTTGAATTTAGCCTTCTCTTTTCTTTTTTATTTGATCAGTTTAGCATTGAAAGAACAAGCTGCCAATTCAAATTTATTCAAGACACTACATGGCAACTCACATCTATGTTTAGATCAACTTTAATTTGGCTTTAAATTCTTGATGCAATGTTGAAGGGATCATTAATGGTATGTCTTTTAATTAATCTGTCTCGTCTAACTTTTGTATTGCATGGTTGGCCAGCATTGTTTTTTCTCTGTGATAAAATGATTTGGTTTTATCATACAATCTCATACTCATCTGTATAGGTCAAGCTGTCTTGAAAATTTAGAGAAACAGATTTGCCATTAGTGATCATCTTTGTTTTCAAAGGACCACAGTCACAGAGATAGCTTTTGGCATATCTTGAAGAGAATGTCAAACTGAGAACATTACTAGTTACCATTTAATAAGGTAAACATTGCTATGTGTCTGGAGAAAATTTCTAGAATGTAACTAAACAAAACATATTTTGTCCACAGTATTTTATTAAAATAAACATTTTTATTGAATGATTTTTTTTAATTATTTACACATGAACTTTTGTCTTCATTTCTGTTATTATTATGTAATACTAAGAACAAAGATGAGGACAATAGTCCATAAGTAAATAATAAATCCTCATTCCAAAAATTCAGACAGAAAATATTTATCATAAAATTTTTCGATAAAAGCTTTTTTATGCATGACATGTACATGAAGCATCATTATTTCCATAAATTTCAAGTCTTAATAAGAAGTTCATTTGAATAAAGTGTTTATCTTTTTCTATCTGCATTTTCAAGGGCTTTGAACATATCTGCACAACTCTGTCAATGGACATTTTCTTTATTAAAGACTTTCTAAAAACTCAGGTTAATAAACACTAATTATTCAATTTTAAAAGATGCCCACAAAAATACATGTACTCACAAAATATAACATTTATAGTAATGAAGAATAAGGTCAGGTTAAAATGATATTAACACACTGACTACAAACCACAAAATAAATGGGGGTTAGTAGTTTTTTTAATTATGCTGCCAACTAGAAGTTATTTCATGCTTAGCATTTTCTGATCTTTGGGTAACAACAACCAAATTTATTTGCAGTTATAATTTTAGTGTGAGAACAATGTTAAGACTTCAACTGAAACTATAAATCAACTAATAAAATTTTTTAATTGCCTAAGTTGGCTATTATAACTTGGCATTTGAAGTGAATTTCCTAATTAATCTCTGGCAATCAACATGTTAATTCCTTAGAAATTTGTTTACATTTTAGATAGAAAAATAAAGTTAGTAGATACAAGTTTTGAAAGATCTTAACAAAAAGTGTTTTTGCTTCATAAGAAAAATTGAACTTTACTTTGCTGTGAAGTCATTAGTGGTTGAGTAGCCTAAAACCATATGCTACATGTTGACTTCCCTATATGTGGGGAACACAAGTTTGGACCTTACCAAAGGTGTCTATGTGTGAGTGAGTGACTAAGAGAAAAGAAAAAGTGCTGAAAATGTTTAAACCTAACCAAGAAACATCTCCAAAATACCAATAATCCACTCATAAAAAAACAATATTATTATTTGTTTAGCTGTGTATTTTCTGCATCCATTGCAAGGCTCCAACTTGAGAGTTTCAGAGTAATTCTTTAGCAGTCATTACTCTCAGGCACACTTTTAATCCAGAGTAGTAGTACCTGTTAAAACCTCATAGTTATTGGTTAAGTAAATCTACCAAGGAAAAGCTAGATTGGTGACATGCTGAATTCTCTGGGAGAGACAGAACTCTAGCCTTTGTAAAGACATCCATCTTGAAGGCACTTTGATAAAAAAAAATGATGTACACTAGATTTTTTACTATTTATTATTTAGAGAATAGGGATTTTTTCTCATTTTAAAAATTGCTGGCACTGCTTGCTATATTTGTTTGTATATGAAGAAAACAGTACAGTTGCAGACACAAACATGAATGAAGAACAGTGTAAAAAGGCAATTCAGAAAATCACATGTCAATGTTGCAGGTTTATAACGAGTCTCAAAAATATTGTTAACTTCTTTCATACTACCTTGCATGTTCAAGTCCACACACACCAAGACATATTACATAGTTTGTAGCTCCTTGCAAGTGCAGCTTGTGTTGTGTACAAGACTAATTTTGTACTAGAAAACCTTGTACCTCCCATATTCAAAAAGGGGGTGATTCAGCTTGACTCAGTCATCACTGTAGATGGAGAGATATGTCAAGGGTGAACAATTTTAGATTGACACATGTTGTTTGCCCATTATTCAGGAGGAGTACCAGTGGCTTATTCAGCAAGAGGCAACCAGCAACATGATAGCAGGCTATAAGCCCGCCCAGGGTCAGATTGCTTGGTGCGCTTAAGGGATGTAGGTGGTGGGATGTGTTCTAATGAGCTCTGTTAAACAACTGTATCATTACCTTATCTCTTCTTAGATCTGGAAGCAGGATTCCTCAAATCACAGAAAGGAAGTATGTCAGAGTAAAATTGATCACACCACTAATCAGTTGTAGGCAGTCATTCAGGCTGGAATCAACTTTTCATATGTGTGACCTGTGGGACCATATGAAGGCCCAGTAGTCTGAAGTTGTGAAGCCAAAAGCAGTGGTGTTGAGAACATGGATGTCTGATCCCCAGTGGATTTCCACAGAGTGTATAAGGAGGTTGCAGTGTGTGCTCACTTCTGCAGCAACTACTTGAAAGAGGATTTCTGTGTGTTTAAGGCACAGTAGCTGGCCATAGGTGAAACATGAACTCAAAGTCAATGAAAGTTAATGTGACAGAGAGTGTGCATCCCTGGCTCAAGCCTTAAGGTTATATTCATGCTGTACAAAGATCTGATATTAGATCGCAGCCATTATGTGTGTGCATACATGTCTATGTCTGTAATGCCTTTTTTACATCACCAGAAGCATTCACTATATACAGATGGGCTCAATTTGCTTATTGTGGATTCTTCTGGTGATATAATAAACATAATTCAACAGTAAATGGAACATTGCTTAGTTTTAAATTCAGGGTGTACTGATCATAAACAAAAAAATGCAGTGCAATATGAAGTTTTTGATATTTTACGAGTACAATACAATTGTAAACTTACATAAGTATGTCAGTTTTTGATAGCAGAGTTAAGCCATTTTATAATATGAATTGATATTTTAATCCTCTGCTCTTGTAAACAAGTATTAGACAATGTTTAGTTGATAATTGTCTTCTTGATCATCAGTAGATGTGATGTTTTGGAAAGCAATTAACCTATAACAGTTTTGTCTACACCATTTCCTTCACACGGCTTGGGTCAACCATCAGTTTGGTTTTCAAGCCCTTATCAACAACACTTTCCACAGGTCACTATTTTCAAGACATTATCTTTGACAAATTGACCATAGTAGTATTTGAACCCAGGCCTCATAATCAGAATGTTAATGCCACTTGGCAAGACATCCATAATGCATACAGAGTGTGATGCTTGCAATATTTGAATGCTTACAATTTTTAACTAGAAATCAAAGTTATGTTTCTTTCATGAATTTTATTCCTATAATTTTTTTTTTTTGCCAGAAAATCAAAGTTTAAAATCAAATAATTGTGTTGATAGGTTTACATTCACAGTATGAGTAATAACAAAGGGCCATAATCACCAACATACCAACTGCATTTATTAACTTAAAAGTCCTCATCAAAAAAAATAGTTGTTTATTTTTGCAAGAAAAGTACTGTAACTCCCTCCAACCCCAAAAATAAACAAACTAATATAGATTACATGAAATCTATTAAATCCCTGCAAATATTTCTTAAATGAAATCTGATACAAGTGTTCTAAGTACAAAATTTCAATTAAATCTGATACAAGAATCCATCATCATGATTTTCAAATAAGGTATAATTCAATAAAAACATAGTTCAAATTCATAATCTATTTTTTATCAGGCTTCATGTTGGTAGGGTTGATATCAGCACTTTCCATTAACCTGTTACTTAATTTATTCTGAGGATATATTTCTCTTATTTTTTCCCAGTAGATCAAGCAGTTGTGTTGGTATGTTTACATTCACAATATTAGCAATGACACCAGAGGAACATAATCATTTATCATCAGCATTTATTAATTTATAAGTCCTCACAAAAAACATAGTTCTTGTGTTTTTTTTCTTCATGTGTCATGTCCCTTCAGGATGTAGGCGATCATGGACTTCCACTTGGCCCTGTCTCTTGTCGCTCTCAAAAGTTTTCCTCTTGGTATCTTTCCCAAACCTTGGTTTACCATCTATTTGCTCAAGCCTATCAAATATACCTCATGCTGCTTTCTCCTGTCTCTCTTTCTTTCTATCCATCCTGTGATTCTACAGGCCCTCCTTCCTCATTACGCGTCTCAGGAACCTCATCTGTCTTTTCCTGATGTTGGATGAGTTTTCTTCTCATTTGCATCCTCTCCAGCAACTAATCATTGCTCACATGCTCAGGCCATATTGTTTCAATAAACTTATGCCAGTAAAGCAACTAAGGCTGTCCAAAAATGAAATAAAATAATATGAATTCTAAATAAGGTACTCACAACAGTGAGAGAAATATACAGTTTCAAAGGACTTTGGAATATAATAATCTCTTATACTCAAAGTTTCACAAATAAATGAATGCATTTTTATGCCTGTAAAAAGGTGTACCAACATTGTACACTTATTATGATTAGATCATTAATCATTTATTTTACTGATTAAATTAAGTTTTTAGGAAATTTGTCTGCACGTACATTTTTCCCCCTGCAGAAAAGAATGACAATGTCGCTTTCAAATCAGGACATGTGAATACATAAATATTGTCTGATCACAATTTAACAATAAAGATGCAGACTGAAAGGCAAAATCTAACATACATAAAAACAAAACAAGATAAAAATAAACTGACACCTTATATATAAACATGGCACATAAATCAAACTTTATATTTCACTTACTACTACTACTACTATCTTCATCCACCACTGTTTGTTCATGCTAATAGTAATTGCAGTAGATCAAATGCTAACAAGTCTTTAACATTCCAGCACCCTCCACAGTATTCACACCAATTTTAACATGATCATATAACGACAATTCATGTATATCCATCTTCAGACCTGATGGTGTTTGTCACTTGAGAGTAATTGATAATAAGTCTCTTCAAATCTCCAATAATTTTCCCAGAATTCATGCAGATCTCAGCTGCACAAAAATCTAACAGTCTCAATTAGTTTTTTATTTTATTTCATTCACTCTCAATTCTAACGTTTTGGGTGCAGTTCCAGGTGTGCTAAAGATTATGGGCTAGACTCCAACCTTATCATCAGTGATTTTTCACTTCAGATTGAATCTTTGCCCCAAGTAACAAAATACAAGAAAAAATCAATAGATTACAACATTTTTTATTATTTTTTTTTAATTCTCCACATTTTGAATGTCTTCAAGTTAACATCTTAATCTTACAATTCACAAATATTAAGTTTGTTTTTACCTGTGTTCTCTACATATGTGGTCTAGTATCAAAATTAGCTTTGTTTCCCCGACATCTTTGACTCTATCTTAAAACTTCATTTAAAAAATACTTAAAAGTAACAACTATTTCTTCATCTTTTACCGGGCAGTTTTCATACCATCCTAATGAACTTGGCATGAACACAACACTTTGCAACATTGATGTTTGTCCTTTGTAGGCAAAGAAGACCATGACTCCTGGTCACTGAGGATTTGGGTGGGTGTGGAGGTGACTGATAAAACCAATCTTTGCATGAAAGAGCCTGTTACAGCAGGAGCAGGGGATGCAGGGGGCAGACCCAAGCTGGTGGATGGAGCTTTTGGGCTCCTTCCTTTTCTGGCATTTCTCTTTGCAACATAAGTAAAGAGATAGACTATAAACAAAAAGTACAAAGATGACAAAGTTTGAATACAAAAGTTTGAATATTTCAAGCAACAAACTTTGAAAATAAAATAGAATACAAAAACAGAAATGAGTAGAGAAATCAGGCAAAACAGAAGATTATAAAAAAATAAAAAGTAGGCATGGAAGCAATTTTTCATGGTGGCAGAATCAAGAGAAAAGCCATTTGTTAATGTAAATCTTTAACTGTACATAAATCTTGAGCTACTTGAACAAAAGCAAGTCTGTCTCAAGGTCAGCTCTAGATGAAGAGGCAAAATAGGTAAATGCATAAGGTATCTATAGAAAACTGAAGCAGTTTTCTCCTACAGTACTTGAGTATGCTTTAATTCATTGACTTATATACACAACACTATTATAGAATTCTTTGTAGTTCCATTCATCTTCATGTGAAACTTAACAGTGTTGAGAATTTGACTTTTTGACATATCATATCTGTTCCATTTTATAGCATAAATGTTTTAAAAGCAAGGAATATAAAAATTCCTCAGTCACTTTCTCACCAACATAATGTGGCTACTCTAGTCTTCTCTACAAATATTATCACAGCTTCTGCTCCAACAAGCTTCTTTCTCTGATGCCTTCACCACATGAATTTACCATTGACTAAATTAGAAACTAGGTCCCACCCTTTCACTGTCAAAATAGTCAAATGCCACTTTTACTCTAGCAGCAGCTTCTCTCACATATCCCGCCTGTGGAACTCCCTTCCATATACTTGCTTCCCTGATAGTTACAATCTTCAAAAGTTTATATGCAACGTCAATTGCCATCTTCTATTTTCTTGATTCCCAACTTTCTCTTGGCTTTTCTTCGACATCCTCAGTAACTTGTTCCCAGTTTCTTTTTCTTTCCTTTACTCTCACTGTAACCCCCTGCACACCAGTGCCTTACTGGATGGGGGCAATTATTAATAAATAAATTGTGAAAATCTTGTTTAAAACAAAACTGAAAATAAATGTTAAAGTTATTTCATTTGAGCTGAAATTAATTTGATAAGGAAACAACCTGAGTTTCAAGAATATGAAATAATCATCAGACATCCCATTTGTTTTATTCTCATAATAGGAGAGGAATTTAATTGTACCAGGTTTTAAAAACATATTCAACATCATTATAAATATATATATTATATATATATCATTTAAATATCATTTAAATAATTTTAAATCTTAAAGAAATGTGCCCCTGAACTCTCCTCTGTCCTTTCTAAGCTCTACAACCTCTGCCTATCTGCTTCCTGCTTTCCTGCCTGTTGGAAATCTTCCTCTGTAGTTCCTATATTTAAAAACACTGGAGAACCCTCTGACCCTGCAAATTACTGCCCTATCAGCCTTCTTCCAATCTTTGGCAAAGTGTTCGAAGCCATTATCAACACTGAGGTGGTTCAGCATCTCACAGCACACAGGCTCCTCTCAGACAAGCAATATGGTTTCCGCTTCACCAGGTCTACTGCTGATATGCTAAGGGCCATCACCGAGTACATATACCAGGCACTCAACAGGAATGGCAAAGCCCGTACCATTGCATTGGATATATCTAAGGTGTTCGACAGAGTTTGGCATGCTGGCCTTCTATGTAAACTGCGGAGCTATGGTATAACTGGACATTTGTTTCAACTAATCCAGTCATTCCTCTCTAACCACACAATGAAGGTGGTATTAAATGGACATGCCTCCCAGAACTTCCATACAAACACAGGTGTCCCCCAAGGCTCCATCTTAGGTCCTACACTCTTCCTGATATACATTAATGATCTCCCTGATTCCATGAGAGCCCAAGTAGGTTTGTACACCGATGACACCACAATTTACTCTCGCCTCCTACAAAAATCTGGTGTAGGCATCAAAGCTAACCTCGCAGCCAAGATTGAAAAAGACCTCCAATCCATATTGGACTGGGGTAAGAAATGGCTAGTAAATTTTAATGCTTCTAAAACGAAGCTACTCTCAATTAATCATCATTGACAATCTGTATTCACCAGACATTGCTCCTTCAGATTTTCTTTTATTCAAGTCCTTGCAAAATAATATCAATGGCAAAAATTTTAATTCTCTGGATAACATAAAAAAAAAAAAACATTTTAAGGAGTTATTTGCCAAGAAACCATCAAAATATGGGAAGATGGAATCTTTCAGTTGAAGGAAAAATGAGGAAGGTTGTACAACAAAATAGTTCATATATAGTTGAATAAATATTTAAAGGCATAGTCTTGTTTTGTGTTTTAATTTCACTTAAAAATCAGTATGAACTTTCTGGACAACTCAGTAACAGAGAAAATAATTACATAATCAAGATGTTGACATTCAACACTACTTTAAACAAAAGTTTAGGAAGAAAATTTCTATCAATATTGGCAAGTGCAAGAACAGTTACTAGACTTGAGAAACCTAATTTTGTTTCAATAAAAAGATTTTATAAATTTCAGCCAAAATAGCACTAGATGTTCAATTAATGAATGTCAAATGTTTCCTTATAAAGAAATGGCTAATATTAACATCATTCTAGAATAAGCAATGGTATTTAAGATGATAATGGACAGTATCACATAAAAATTCAAGATAAGTGAATAAGCTGAGCATATTACTGGTTTTCATACAGAAAATGAAATTGGCAATATCAATGAATATATAAACACTGGATGATTTTTCACCTGACAGGTTACCTGTGTACTTTGCACGTGCATTTATGAAAAAGTAGGAGAGAAAGAAAACATAAGACGAGGTGTCTTTTTGTTTCATTGTATGTATGCATATGTATTAGAAATTAGCATAAAAACATTTTATCTCAGGTACCAGTAGTTTCAAAGGAGATGATCTAGATGGGGAGGATGACACAATACAATCTAATTTTAATAATAGTGAATAATGAGAAGAAAAAAAGAAAAGTGAGAATGTCAACTATTAGCCTTCAAGCAGTGAGAGAAACAAAGCTAACAGCTAGATATAAAAACTGATAATCATCTTGTCAAGAAGCCAGGAACAAAAAGGTCATAATTTAAAATTGTCAATGAGAGACATTTCATGAATGAATTACATAAAAACAATGATAAAAGTTCAACAGTTGCAGCACCATTCATGTTTGGTCAAATAAAAAGTAGAAGAAAGGATACTAAAGTTAGCACAAAAAAATATATTAGATACTTGTATAAAATTTAAGATGATTGTACCTAGAAAATGCTATTTTCATTTAAAAAAGATAAATATAATTTACTGAAGCAAAGATGCATTGAAACTACTATGATCTATGAATACAGTTTATATACAATGGACTATTTCAGTTTATCACCTGTTCTTATTAAATTAGTACTGATACAATGTCAGATGTGAAAAATTATATAATAATAAAAAAATAGTTAAAAAGAATTAAAACCTAATTTCTGTAATTACTCTGGTAAAGAAAAAATTAAGTATTTGGCTAATGAAAATGAGTTGAAATCAATAATAATCTAATTTCTATAATGATACAGCTAAAGTAAATAACAAATCCAGTGCTTACATGCTTAGTATGAATCATGGTTTCTCTTTTAAAGTTAGAATTTCTTGGAAATTAAAATTCTTTTTCTGATGGCACCATTTCATTGACGAAACATGTCATCATACGAGTTTTCCTAATTGTTTTATATAATGATATCTAATGATGGAAATATAGTTACTCTCATCAGAAGAACATTAAGAAACACTACAAGATATATTTTTTAGGTCTAAACTAAGTAAGTGGCAATAAGCTTTACCAAACTCACTCTAGAACCAAATTTATATCAGCTATTTTCTGGAATATAACAAAGTGCTCGATAATCAGGTATGCCAGGAAAAGTGAATTTGAATTTTAGTGGGAATTCAATATGGCTTTGAGCCAGTTTTGTTTATGGCAATCATGTCAAGACTGGAGGATATCTTGATTGACATACTTACAAAAAAAATTATAAAGTTTCAGTGTCAACTTCTTATCAAAATTAATGACATAATTTGCAATAAGAAATTTATGTTTTTTTCAATAGATTCATTTGGAAGGGTTATATTTCTTCTTTGTACACATACAATAGTAATAAAACCAAGTATGATCAAGGGTCAAAATAGTCATTCATCTTTTGATGAGTTTAAATTAAGTATTTCTTTTCTTATATATAAATATCATATAGTAGGATTGTAGTTATAAAAATGATGGCTGTTATAATTTGTTTTCTAGCAGTTACAATATTAACTTTTGCTTAGACTATACATCATGACATCTGTAAAGAAAATTCTCGAGATTAACTCCAACAGGATTTTTAGATTCAGTAGAATTCTTTATTTAATCATCTAGACTATCCCATTTGTGTAAACAGGGTTGTGTTATTACTCCACAACAATCAGTATTTTTGAGATATTACATTAGTTCACACACACACACACACACACACATATATATATATATATAGAGAGAGAGAGGAGGGGGTAGAGAGAGAGAAAGAGAGTGTCATTACTGTAGATATTTATTAAGAAAGACATTCTTTGTTTATTTTTTATTTAGTTGACATGTAGAAAAATAAAGATTTTGGAAATCATAAAATATTTGGTTGCTGCTGCTGCAGCCCTTGGTAGTGTTTGATATTTAAAAGTGTTTTTCGTTTTTTGTACTCTGCTACATTCCAAATCCAGTGAACGTTAATGAGCTCAGTGTGAGATTTAGCCCAATTCAAAAAATACTATTCAATATCATGTGCTCAATTTTGTCTATATAAAAATATCATTATACAGGGGTACTGAAAATTTCTCAAGCCAATCCACTACATCTGTATTCTGATGTTCATTCACTGAAAACACACAATTTGTGAAGGGAGTCAGGCTGAGAACCTTTCAGCCCACCCTCTACTACCAGATTTTGTTGTATCCCTGTACATGTGATCATTAGAATCTATGAATTATTTTTTTTTTAACTTTTTATTTGATAAATTCTGTTACTGTTGTATTCCAGTTTTATTAGAAGTGTAACGCAGATGATACAGTGCTGATAGCAGACACAAAAAGGAAACTACAAGACTCCAACAGAAGGTAGCTAAAGAAAGTGGAAAGAAAGGACTATATATAAACTATAAGAAAACTGCATGCATGGTCATCAGCAAAAAGAGGAGCCCAAAATGCCAACTACGAGTCGGATATACTTAAATCAACCAGGTACAGAAATTTAAATACCTGGGAAGTGTTCTAACAGAGGATGGAAAGTCCAACACTGAGATCCAAAGGTGTATTGGCATGACCAAGGATGCATTTCAAAAACTGAGTAGAGTATTGAGCGACAGAAAAATTTTGTTGGAAACAAAGAAATAAGTACTGGTCTGTTATGTGATGTCTGTCTTTCAATATGGCAGCAAATACTGGACAATCTCATCAAAGCTGAAGGAAAAACCTGAAGCAACCAAAATGTGATTCTAAAGAAGGATGCTGAGGATACAATGGACTGGAAATGTTAGCAACGACAAGATTTTTCAGAGGATAGAAATGAAAAGGAAACTGATACTTAACATGAGGAAAAGACAGCTGAAGTTTCTAGGACATGGAATGCTTGGAGAATCTGATACTCACATGAGAGAAAGAGAGACAGAGGAAAGCAATGCATGACATACTTGATGGGCTTGAACAAATAGATGATAGAGCAGAATTTTGGAGAGGTAGCAAGAGAAAGAGATAGGGAGATGTGGAAGGCCATGATCGTCTATGTTCTGAAGGGACACAGCACATAGAAAAAGAAAGTTATTTACTCTTATTGAATAATTAAGAATCTTCATGACTACTATTGAATTCAACTTTGTGAAAAGTTTCATGGAATACTGATAACTGTCATAGTTTACTCCTCTACTGTCTCCAGATTTCTATATAAATTGGACAACTAGTACTACCACTGGTGAATCCTGGGCTAGGCGTGCTGAGAACAAGTTATATTTTTTTGGTAATGCTCAGTCCATCATTCATCTAGGCTATGATGGCTTGGATATGTGCAACAAAACAATTTGCTGCAATGAATATAGCAAAGGACAGTCCAAGAAAACTTGGAAACCAAGTGTCAATAACAAATCAAAGTTAAAGAAGACATGGCTCTAGACTAGGGGTCATCATACTGGATCCAAGCAGCCTCCGAGGAGTCAGTGAAGCATTCCAGAGGTCAATGTTAGTCAAGGAGTTGAATGAGAGTGTGTGTAAATGACACTGAGATAAGTTTTAATTAGGGTACATGAATATGTGTTGTGATGCAGTGGATATTGGCTCAGAATGAGAAATCAAGTAGCCAAGTTTGAATTACAGTTGAATTCCTTGCATTCACTTATGCCCAAATACCCTTGGGAAAAGTATTAATCCGTCTCTTCCCTCCAGTTATTGATTAAATAACAGGAGAGATTGGGTTCTATAGCCTTGGCTGGCAACCAGTCTACTGCAGAAAGTAATGGCAACCTACTGAGGGATAACCTTCTGCCCAGTCAGTCATGTCTCTTTCGAGACATGATCACCCAAGAATGTATCATGTATGGCACTTAACTGACTGACATGAATGTTGTATTCTTTGGTGCAGATGGAAGAAAGTTTTAACTATTTTCTTTGCATACAATACCTTATTAATTGAATATTATGTATTTATGCATTTTTGTTCAATAGCATCAGTTGTATTTAAGCTTGGTTTACTTAATATATTATTTGTTTGATTCATTAGAGTTATTTAATATATCTTCTTAAATATATTTGTGGGGAATTTTGACCCTAATGATGCTTAGGGGAGAAATTTTGAAACTGATCCAAATTTCTTAACTTTTCATACATTTTAGTTAACATTTTAAATGTCAACATTGGTGTGATTTTAAGGTTCAAAGATATTTTAAATGGAGGTCACTAGGGAGCAGGGAGAAACAAAAGTGGGACTCAGGTTGAAAAAGTTTGATAACCTCAAGATAGAACAGTCTAGTGAAGTGCACTAAAGTGGGCTTCTAAAACATCCAACCCTTGAATGAAGGAAAGGTGAAAAAAAAAAACTGGATAGTAAGTGAGTGACTTTTAGAGAAACATTTCATTAAGCAAAAAGATGATACCTAAAAGTTGCATAAACAAAATTTAATAATTCTTTTTGACCAAATAAATTTCAATAACTTTTAACATTTATACTATCTTTGTGCCATACAAAGTTTAAACCTATACACACATTACATTTTTTGTCTTAGTGAGTACCAAGATGAGTGACCATTTAGAAAGACCAGGTATTGTAAGCTTGGATGTGCAGGTGGTATAATGGATAATGGCTCAGAATAGAAAATTGGAGAGCCGAGTTCAAATTCCATTCCAGATTCACTTATATGCCAATACTCTTGAGAAAGGTATGAATCCACCTCTTCTTTCCCCAGTTATGGGTTAATTAGTAGAACTTGTATGAGTAAGTTATAAGTATCTCATAAGTTTAAAAATTCTTACAATCTAAAAATATTTTCAAGCTTTATATAACCTACAAAAGATTGATGGGTCATGAGGTTGTAAAAAATATTGATCAATCCATTTATTTTTAACTTGTTGGTTTCACCATTATTTTTGTTTTTTTTTCTTTTAAGGCTTATCAAATCTTTGTAAGTTATTTAAAACTAAATATATTTTGAATGTTAAGAATAATTATCTTTTTTACAAGTGGATATTGCATTAACATTTTTTCAGATGCAAGACCTACTATTTAAATCATAACTAGTGGATTAGATGGATTTCAACTTTTCACATAGTTATTGGAATGTAGTAATTTACTAAGCGCAGCTTAGATATGGCACAAGGCCGAAAGTATGGAGCGCATAGTTATTGGAATGTAAGTGAAAATAATGAGCCTGAATTCCATTCAGGCTTGAGTCTCCGATTTCTCATCTTGAGACACTATCCATTATACCACCTGCACATCTTACAAAGAAATAGATGTGTTCACAGATCTAGAGCAAACATAAACATGTTTGCTCTGGATCTGTGAACACATCTATTCCACCAATGTGATGTAGCTTCCATCTGTCTTTTCTACAAGTATTTTCATGGAGTTGCTCTAACAAGATCCCCCCCCCCGGTTTCCTGACCACATGTATTTATGCGTGCTACAAGATCTAGGTCTCACTCTTTAATGTCAAAATAGTTAAATGTAATTGCCTCTTCTAATCTAACACTTTTTTTTCTCACACTTCCCATTTGTGGAACTCCCTTCTGTTTGCTTCCCAGATAGCTAAAATCTCCAAAAGTTTAAATGCAATGTCAATTGCCATCTTCAAATCTACTTGAATCCCACCCTTCTCTTATCATTCTTCAACATCCCCCACACCTTGTTTTTTCTCTTACTGTAACCCCCTGTGCAACAGTGATGGTCCTGCATTGCTTGGAGTGAAATGATTATAAAAAAAACCTGAAGCTGAGAAAGCAAGTGACATGTCAATACCGCAGTGTTCTGTTGCTGAAATATCATCAATCATGGATTTTTTAGATTTAAGTTTTTGCTTTCATTTTTGTAATTACTTAAATCAGTCAATCGTATTTTTGTTTGTTTTTTCAATATTAATGCATTAAATTCAATTTAAAATAGCAAAATCTAAATTTAATATTTTCTTTGAATTTTTTATGACATTTTAATAAGGTAGTCAACAATTAAAAGTTTAAAATCTATCACCACTTTCATTCTTTTTCTTCAGTGTCTACAACACTAATTTGTTTTAAACACCATTCTTTTTATTTTCCTTTTTATTTTCAAATAATATTGGTTCTTTTTTAATTTAAAAAAAAATATCAACACTAATTCTTAAATATAAAATTTTCTTTGAACTTTTATTACATGTTAACAAGACATTAAATGTTGTTTTTTGTTTTGTTTTTTTAATATAAATAACAATGCCTCCAAATCACTGAACTTTTACAAGCATGAACATGACTAAAAAGTAATAAACTTTAAAAGAAAATGTTAAATTGAGTTTTCATTCTTTTAGAAACGTTTAATGCCTCAATGTCTGCCATGCAACAATTAGAGCAACAGTAGAAACACCATTACCAACAACAGATGGGAACACAAATACAACAAAACTTTGCTTTATGTTAAGCCTCGCTTTGTTTCTATTAACAAAACAAAAAACAAACACAAAAATAATTTTCAATGTGAGTTATATAAGATATATATATTAAGCAATAGCTTTATTCTGTTAATACAGAAAGTTGCTGAGAATATCATGGACAGAACATGTGAACAATGACAACGGTTTAGAGAAAATAGAAACAAAAAGAATATATACTTAACATCAAAAAGAGGCACTTGAAATTTCTAGAGCACATAAGGAAACAGGGCCTGGAAAATTTGACACTTGCAAAACGTATTGAAGGCAAGATGGTCAGAGGAAACAGCAACCTACCTAATGAACCTAATAAAACAACAAAATTGTAGAGAGCCATGATCACCAATGTCCTGAAGGTACATTACACATAGAAGAATGTTCACATTAATTCCTGATCATCAACAATCTCTTTGCTTATTTTCAACACACATATTTGAGTGTCCGATGTTGCCAAAATAAATTTCAAGTCAAAAGTTGCTAAATTATTAGCTCAATTTTGTTGCTGTCACTAAAAATATTTATTTTGTTGAAGTAAAGCAACAGAGTAATGGAGTAATGGTAAAGCCAGTGAGCAATAATAACTATTTTTACGTCTACCAAGTTTAATACTAAAATACAATCATTATTTATCATTTATTATTAAAATAAGTTCTCAGTTAAAAGTTTTGAATAACAAAAGACTAATTTTTTTATACTATTGCCCACCAAATACAAGACCCAAGAGCCACTCAAATGTTGTTCTGAGGGCATAGAAGAAGAAAGCAGTTGATGCATATTGTGAGAATAAGTACAATAAATAAGGGTTGACCCTAGTCTGGAAGGGATAAAGATTGTAATAATTCTGGAAGTACTATTTCAGACGTCTATAATGAGTTTCAGATCTTGTTTATGCCAATGGAGAAAAAAAAAAATAGAAAACAGTGGGCAGTTGTGGTTTGGAGATCTTATAACTAAACTTTATTGTCTATGCAATTTTAAAACTTTGAGCTGATACAAAATCATTTACCATCCACATCACTATATAGGTACCATAATCACACAGTGTGATCGAAATAGTTATTGCAAAGATTATGCATACTGATAATTACTGGTAGAACCTCAAATACTATTGGAATGAACATGTTATATAAACATTGTGAGGAAATATTTCTTTATGGTATGCTTTTTATTTTATTCAGATAATTAATCTTCTGTTTACAGGCAATATATTTGTTTCCAATAAAGATTGCTCACTATTAATATGTCCTTTTCAGGTAAATCAAGCTTTTTTTTTAACATTTCAAGAATGTTTCATACCATGTAATAAGTTGTCCTTTAACAAGTAAAAGAGTACTTTTTTTAAATTATTTCACCCCAAGCAAAGTGATAATGTCACTAAGAGACAAGGGGTTACTTAATTATGTAATTATCATTTCTTAATGAATTTTAACTACTTATTTAAATTTTAAGATAAGTTATATTGTGTCCTAAAACTAAAAATGCAAAGGAAAACTAAACTACCATTTAGGAAATCTGAAGTCCTATGCAAACATGAAAAACTTTCAGACACAAGTTTAAGGAAGTTGAACAATCAGTTTCCATACATTAAAGTAGACTCTTAACAGGATTGTTAATACACAGGTAACAGTCTAGTGATCTAATCTATTTTCATAATTCTTATTATTTACTAGCTTTTAATTTTACCAAATTTTTATTAAAAACCATTTCCTAGTATTTTATTATTACTAGGTTCAGCTTGTGTTTTACAAAACCACAAACATGGAGCATTCACTACAGTTGAAATACCTAACTAATCAATCTATAGTAACTATTTAATAAGCTTCAAGTTTGAGATGCCAATACAGGATTGTGATGAGTTTTCTAATCATTGCTCATTCTCTTCAAATTCCAATAGGTAAGTTCCATCCAAACAGCCTTTTCCTATGAACCACTACCTTGTGAAACAAACTCCCAATACCCGCAAGTGGATGCTTTTCAACCACTACAATTTTAACCTGTTCAAGTCTAAAGTTAACCATTATCTTTAAAACATATCCTCATAAACTGTGCCTCTTGCCTCTCACACGACAATTTTCTTCAGTAATCCTCAACCTTCATTGGTTCTTGAGCCTTGTATAAGGATAACTTTAGTTTTAAAAAAAAAAAAATGGCCATCTGACTCCACATCAGTAAAAAGAGCTATGGTAATTATCCCATTCGTTAACCCAGATTTACCTGACAACCAGTTGTACGTGTCTCCTAGGAGCAGAGGTATAGTGTATCCTCTGTTCATGAGCAAGACTCAAGAGTATTCAAGGAACATCATGTCAAGGTTATATTTTATGTTTGATGAATAAGATAGGTCAAAGTGGCTTGTAGATATTTGAAAACATCCTCAATCAGAGACTGTCTGAGCAGAATGGGTTACCCAACTTAAAGGTATTTATAACTGAGCCCCCACATACAATGTTGCATTTTGAATTTATCAAAACTTGTCACCATATCATGCACATTTGGCTGTGATGTATGCGCATGATATATTCTTATCAGACCAGAAGTCATAATGGGTATATTGAGCTCCAAATATTTGTACCCTAGCACTATTTGGTGGGCATGTTGCTCTCTTAATAATAATATCAATGAAGTTGTACAATAGACCAGAAATAATCCTTTTAATCAAAATCATTTTTTTCATACTATTAAGTACTCAATGTCAAAAGAAATTGTTTATTAAATTTTATAAAAATAAATAGGAGTTACTGTTTGCTATGTCAATCTATTGTAAATTAATCCCCTGACAGAAGTCAAAACAAATATCTTCATCTGAAATGACTTCATAAAACTTTTTGAAAAATGTTTTTTTAATTCATAATTTGCAGTGCTTAATTGATAGTAATACATGAAAAATGAACTGCCGATTACAAATCAAATGTTTTCGTTTTAATCTTTTCACATTTTAAGAAACAAAGTTTTATGAGCATATTTTGTGTTAACCTTTTTTTTTTTGGTAATCGTTTCAACCCAAGAGGCAGGACTGCCACTGGTACACAGGGAGTTACAGTTAGAAAAAAAGATAAAAAACAGGGTATCTCAAAGAAAGGCCAAGAGAAAGACGGTAATCAAAGAAACAGAAGATGACACTTGACATGCATTTAAAGTTTTGGAGATTATAACTATCAGGGAATCAAGTATATGGAAGGAAGTTCCACAGGCAGGAAAAAAAGCTGCTTAAGTAGAAGTGGTGGTTATATCTGAACATTTTGACAGTAAAAGGGTCGGACCTAGATGCCAGTCTAGTAGCATGAGTAAGTTTATATGGATGGGACACCAGAGAAAGAAGCTTGTTAGAACAGAAGCTATGAAAATATTTGAAGAAAAGACAGAAGCCACATCCTGTTGCTGAGAAAGGGTAATTCTATATCAAATTATCCAGGAAAGAAAGGAAATTTACACCACCCCACTCAGAATATTTTCTCCTTCTGACTCTAGTTAGATACATTAAAGTTAAGAAATCGAAAAGTACAGGTCCAGGAGAGTGAAGGAACTCATTTTTCCAGGCCACCCAAAATTGACCTTAATTGCCCCCCAAGACCTGAAAATCTGGACCACCCTCTCTTACCAGATTTTAATTTTTGAAAGAAGATTTCATCCAATATCCCTAAAAAGTGAACCTGGAAAGGTTTTGAGTGCAAGGAATCCAAGTATCATACCTAGAAAGATGGGAGAGATCATCTTCAGGCACTTTTTGTACCTAGTAAGTGCTGTGCATGTTCCCTTCAGGACCAATATTCAGAGCCAAAAAATCAACAACTCAAGAGGTCAGAGATAAAAACTCTTGCATTTTTTATACCTATAAATAGACCCTTCATAATATACAAACAAACTTTTTGATATTTTATTGCTTCATATGAAAAAAAAATCAGCATCAAAAATCTTTTATTCTCAGATTTTTTACTGTTGTCAATATGTTCCAAACCTCGTGAAATGCTTTCAAAATATCCAAGACAACTGCTTGGGCTTTGTCAGTCTTATCAAGAGTATATATATTCAGTGATGGCTAGTAAACTTGACAGTAGACCTTCACCATAATACCTGTCTGTATTTTTGAGATGAGGTATTGTAACTATTTACACTATTTTTGTTCTTTAGGACAAGTAACTGGTTATGAAGACATCAGGTTTATAATTCCAGTAGTTGAAGTAATCCCATGTAATACTAGACAATTTTTTTCAACAGAATCTATCTTACATATTTATATGGCTATCATTTGTCTATGCATCAAATATTGCTGCTACATCTAGTCTGGTGCATCTGATTATATATATATAAGTTCTTCACAGAACTTATAAAGAATCTGCAATATTGCTGGCAACTTGGCTTCAGTCACTTTCTCATCATCATAACACAGCTTATATGTGACTTTTCTAAAAAGTTCTGAAGGGCTTTCCTATTTTGCACATCAACTTCACAAATTTAAACACAATACTTAATTGATAGGACAGTTTCAGAATTTACGATTGAGTTTGCTAGTTTTATACTTATAGTTTATTTTCCCTGCACTTTTCATTTCATTCTTGCTTTCCTTTCAACTACAAACATTTAAATAATTGTCATCTTCTGTCTCCTTGAAACCTGTTCTTTAATTGCTCTGTCTCTCTCTCTCACTAACTTCTTTCAATTTAGTTGCTTTTATCACCTTCATTGGGGTGAAATAGATTAAAAAATATCTAATTGTTTCTGCAATGTCTATTTTTTTCTATTTATTTCAAGAAATAATAATTCTACATTATCAAGAAAATTAGTGAAGTACAATGAAAACTTTTTTCAGCAGCTTAATAACATTTTAATAATAGTGTATTGAAATACACATAAAGCATTCACATGTAGCATTTAAAATAAGGGTCCAATGCCCTTCTCCTAAAATGACCTTTTCAGAGAAAGGAGGATTACAATAGCACATCTTGTTTATCTTGTATGACACAAACTGATATATAACCAACTTTTCTCTATATTCTTTTTGGGTTTTTTGTTAATAACAAATGCCTTGTACAGAGTGTAATCCTTTGTTAATGTCAAAAATTACTCCCTTCTAACAGACATGAAGAGATCAAAAGATTCTCTCTACTGCAATGGTTACAAATTCCTGGGGACAAACAGAAAAAAAAATAAGGCTACACTAGTAAAATAAACATGGTTGCAATGTTTACAAGGTAAGAACTAACCAATGTGAATGATCAAACTGTTCTTGGGTCATAACTCAAATGTTACAACTTTGAACTGGAGGCACAAAGTACAAATTTTTGTTCTGGATACATGGATGCTTTATCTATTTATGACAATCTCAGTCACCATCATAAAAACAGCAGCACTTCTAATAAACATTACAGTGGCAACCTTAATCCAGTTACTCATATAAACTGTTTATGCAACCCTATGATCTCTGGTAGAATTTATTAAACAAATATTTAAATGCTGTCATTCACAGTTAGGATTACATCCAAGGATGAAACATTAGATATATTGTCTAAAAGTTATAGGCTGAATTTTCATCTTAAATTTGACTGTATAATGTTCAGTATATGTAAATTAATAGAGGAACACAGGGTTAAGTGCATTGACAAAAGAAGAGATTATATTGAAAAATACATGTTTATTTTCCATCATTTGGCTGTGGGTTTATTAATGTACTTATATTTATAAGGAGAACCTACTCTGGCAGTAAGCAAAAATAAAATAATAATGACAACTGTATTTTAGTTCAGACTATATAGAGATAGATAGACAGACAGACAGACAGGCAGACAGATATTACTGCCTGATGGTGTTTTAGCACCAAAAGTTTATGGCATTATTATTATAATAATAATAATAATTACCATATATTCATGTTCTACTTTTGTATTGAGCACTTTTTAAAGTAAATATCTAACTGTAGAATATACTTCCATTTGTAACCATTACTTATTATATATATATATATATATATATATATATATATATATATATGCCATCTATTCAATATCCATTAAAAATATATTGAAGCAATATATATTTGTAAAGAATTAATGGATTTTATTTTTTTAATCCAACATTTTTATTACTTTAAATGTATGTTTAGTGGATACTGAATAAATGCTCCACACACACACATATACGCACATATAAGTGAATTAACATTTTATGTATTTGTTGAATAAACCATGGCATAAGTTACATAAGCTGCTGGTATATAAGACACTCTCAGACACACTTAATACTGCCTTCAGGTAAAGGATTGTTTTATTTCCACAAGTCATTTCTATACATATGGCAAATAAATATTGCTTTAAAAAATTAGGGTATTTTTTATTCCATCTGACTATTAACCTGCTCAATGTCATGAACATCAAGTTTTGCAGATTAGTGTCATGGACAAGACACAAGCAATGTGCTTTAAAATGGTATGTTATTTGTTCACACAATGCCAGCATCTACTTATACAAACAAAAGACAACAATGAAATTTGCACAACTTAGTGCTTTATGTGTGGGTGGATCCATCTTTTAAGATATTTCTTACTTGTTTAAATTATGAAAGTAGTTTAATACTGCTACGTATATATTACATTTATTAGATATTCTGTGGCATATATTAGTTCATTTGTATGAAAAAAAAATTTCTTGCTGCAAAATCGCAAACTAAAAGTTACACCAAATATCAAAACTACATCATTTGAAGACTTCCAACAGTAACAATAACGAAACACATCTACAAGCAAAAATAATGTTATAATGACAATATTGACTTTCCACATTACTTCAAACAATGTTTGGAAAGAAACTCCCATCTATACTAAAAAGATTTATAACATTAAGTGGACTTGAGAATTAAAATTTTCTGAAATCTGTTTTAAGATTAAATATTTTATAAAATACAACTGATAGTAATGCCAAATGTTTCTGATATAGAAATAGACAATTTCAACATTACCATTAAAACATATAATGAACACTTTATTTTCATCATTTTTTACAAAAAATGGTAGTGAACAGATTAAAGGTACTGACCCTCTTTTCAAAATCTTTGTCCACTTTATTTTTTTTATTATTATTATTATTATTATTATTACTAGTAGTAATACCATAACCAGTTTTTTTTTTTTTTTTTTTTTTTTAGAAAAAAAGAAATACAAAAATTTTATTGCACATTTTTTTTTAAATATTCATGCTTTAAAAAAAAACTGTCAGGAAGACAGACTTACATAATATCTCTGCATATAATCGGAGAAATCATACCAGTGACTTGAAGGCAAAAAAACAAAAACAAAGTTTCTATGACAATCCATTGTTAGATCAGTTAACACTTTGCTTTAAAGGACAGGAAGTTATGGATAGCCAGAATCACCCATGTCCTAAATATACACAGCATACAGAAAAAGACATAATATAGATATCTGCATGAATCTATGCACAAGAGTTTCTAGATGAAGCAACATAACAATTCCTCAGTGTTATTAATAATTTAGATATTATAGAATGGAAAATAATACAATTTTTTTAATCCTATAAGTTTTTGCTTTTGAATAACATTCTTCACCTGTTCACTGTCAAATCTGTTTAAAATATTATAATTCATGTGTGGGGTTTTCTTGCAAAATTAATAAAATATAAAATTTTTATTGCATGTTCAAAATGGTCTTATTTTCACACAAATCTAGTTCAATTAATATGTACAACTGAATAAGCAATATATGATTCTATCAATAAGAAACCCTTTTTCATTTTTCTTTGCTGTTGCTTTTGATTTTTATCACCAACTCAAAACTGTAACTACATGGTAGTATATAAGCAGTATAGGTAATCAGAACTAAGAAAATAAGCATCTGGTGATATTCAAACTCATGTCACTTTTTCTCAGAAAACACAAATTACCAGAACAGCAGCCTCATCAAATAGGCAATAAAAAACAACCACACTCAAGCCATACAGTCTTTATTTCCCAACTTCGCAAACACCATCTTTGTTTGGTATCAACCACTAATAATATTAGTACAACTGCTAACTGACATTTCAAATATATTTCTGACTTCTGTGAGACTAAAAGTCCATCACACTGAAATAGTTTTATTCCACTCAAAGACCTTAGAAGATTGAAGAATCCCAAATAGAGCTCCAGTTGGAGAAGATAAGTCATATTGTTTAAAATATGAGCATCAAGATGTCATTTCAAAATAGCTGATAACTTATAAGTTTACATTAAACTGCTTACTCAAAATAAAATAAAGGCAGAATATAAATAAAAACTAAAGTTTCAGATAAAAAATAAAAATAAAAAAAAAGTTGAGGGAGTTTATTCATCAGTTAAAGTCCCATTACTGTAGCCATGTACTTGACTAAGCTAAACTCCATAAATATATTTCCCTCTTAATCTCTAAAAACACAAGATTTTCACCAATCAGACAATGACTTACCCAGATTCTCTGCCCATCTCTACATCATAATGAAAGGTTGGTAACTCTCTCTCAACGAACAGTGTCCACTCAGCAAAGGTATACCTCATGGCCCTATATCAATTCCAAATGTGACTTAATTTAAACCTGCAACCAAAAGTTCTTAACATCTAGCTTGTTTTCACTTGTTCCTAAAAGTTTCATTTTATTTATCTATAGTTTCCTTCTCTTTTGATCAAATGAGTGGCTGCTTTGACAATCCCACTTCAGACTTTATTGCTGATCATAAAACACAAAATATTTGAAACTAAGATAAAAAAATAAAATAAAAAAATACACCATCCCCTTCTACATGGGAGACTGAATCATAATGTCACACTTCAAGAAAAAGTAGAAGAAAGGACTAGCCACCAATTGTAAGAAGACAGTGTATGTTAGTAGCAAGATGGACAGTCCAAGATGTGAACTACAAATTGAAGACAATCAAGTATAGACAGAAATTTAACTATCTGGTAATTGTTATAATAGATCTGAAGTCAAATTGAAATAGCAAAAGTTGTCTTCCAAAAGACAAGCAAAGTATTAAGAAACAGGAAGTTTTTGTTAGAAACAAAAAAAAGTGTACTGAACTGCTATGTAATATCAATCCTCTTATATGGCAATGTATGTTGGACAATTTTCATCACATTTGAAAAGCCAACTTTTGAAGCAATAGAGAGATCATATTAGAGAAAGATACTGAGAATACCATGGATTAAACATGGGCTATAATTATTAAAAGTTATTGATCAAAATCAAATTAGAACAGTACACAATTGTATTAAAAAGTGCTCAATACATATAAGTTAGAGCTTTTAAAAATTTTAATTTGGAAGTCAGTTGCTTACACTACCTAGGTTTCGACCTTTCAGTATCTTCAGGTGTTTTATATTAACTGATCATCCAATGCTTTTTTGAACACACAACAGGAACTTTCAGAATGCTTAACTAGAAGTTTAAAATATATAAGATCTTCCCTTATTTTAAACTTCCAGTTAAATTCCATATGCAATGCCACGCCACTTCTGGTAGCCATGTAGTTATCTCTCTATAACTTAACTCTTCTAAGTTATTAGTTCACTACTGCTATAGCCTGGTATTGAACTCACAACGTTTTAGGTCAAGTCACTGGAACCAACCAACATCTATATCAACTGGGCCATGCATGTGTCCTTGAGGACATCAGCATGGGAATGTCTGGGACTTATAAACCTAATGTTACAGTAACCTTTTTTTTTTTAAACAGAGTTCATATTGCAATCTTTGATGCTAATGATTTTCTCTAGCACTCTGTATTACTAGTTCCTACATTATATTCATTTCTATGCTCCATCAGCTTAGAAGATTTTTGTGGCCTTAGCATATGCACTGATTCCTCAAGTTTATGTTGTTTCCAGTGGTGTTCTCTATTATTTCAACTTCATCTCATAGGGGGCAGTGATCCTCTTTCTTCCTCCATATGTGGTCAGCTATGCCTGATTTTTCTATCTCCCCTCATGTTACGGCCTTGCAATGTTCCTGTAGCCTTGCCTTAAGGAGGTGGCCTTCCATGTAATTGTGGAAAGAAATATAAAGGAGAAACAGGCCGCCCTTTTAAATTCACATGTTGATGTCTTCAAGGACACATGGCCCAGTGAATATAGACATAAGATGGTTCTCATGATTTGACCCAAAGTGTTATGAGTTCAATACCAGGCTACAGCAGAGGTGAACAATTAACTTAGAAGAGTTAAGTTAAAGGGAGATAACTACATAGCTACCAGAAGTGGCATCACACATGGAATGAGAATGATATACCCCAGTGATTGTAATAAAAGGTTTGGTTCAAAATTCCTAGCACCTGAAGAAGGTTGAAGCATACAAAGGCCAAAACATCGTAAACATGGCAGTAAAGACAAGGACAATCGTCCAAAAAATATGCCATTTAAAATACTTTTTTAACTTTAAATATTTCTTATTCAACTATGTATTATGTAGCTAGGTTAGTAAGTGCTACTATGACCATCAACACTAAGTAATTGTTTAGATTAAAAAATATAAAACAAACAAGATTGCTCTTTTATTGTTTGCTTGAAAGTACTAACAACAGTGATAAAAATTATGAGATCAATAGTCTTCATTTAAAAAAAAAAACAAAGCTGCATATTGGCACATCACACCAATATAGAAATATTGGAATCTGTAAAGGACATTTCTTTCTCCTTTTCATTTCCTTTCATCTTTAATCTTCAGAAGTATCTACTCGAAAACTAAAACTCAACTCACATTTTGCAGCATGAATACTCATTAAATACAGGTAATTCAGGTATATTTCTTTTATTTGTTCCCATCTCACAATCATCATCTCTGAAAATTTTCTCTGAAGATCCCCTCCCATTTATTATTACAGATGGTTAAGGACAAAAAAAAGCATGACTAATACATTTGTGCATTTAGCATGAAAAGTACTTTTTTATTTCATATGAAAAAAAAAAGAAAGAAAGAATTATTAAATGCAGTAGAAAAGTGTATTGAAGTCTGAATAAATTCTTTCTCCAAATGCCCAAAGAAAAGAAGCCTGTCTATTTGTCATTTGACAAATTCTTCAGACTAGTATCTCATCTTTGTTGTTTGGATCACAGCTGCAGTGATCCAAACAAACTTTCTCAAATGTATGTATCATCAGCTATCTTCAACCTTTTTATTTAAGAGTGCTGAATTGCAATGTAATATAAATTCTCTTATATGGCAATGAATGCTGAACAATCTCCAGAAAAGGAAGCTGGAGGCAACATAAATGTAGTTCTTCAAAAAGATACTAAACAACAAGGAAGTCTTAATAAAAATGATAACAAAAAGAAAATGTATAATCAAAATCAAGAATAGAAAGATGAAATTTCTTGGACACAATAAGGAAAAAGGGCTTGGAAAATTTAACTCTCACAAGGCATATTAAGCAACAAGCCACTTACCTGAGGAGCTTGTGTGAATGGATAGTGGAGGGGGGCAGGAGACTTGGCAAAGAGAGAATAAATTGCTAAAATCCATGATTGGCCACATCCTGAAGAAGAAAAACCTGTACAGCCTAAACAAATTACAAAAATCCCAAGAATTGTCTGGATTATCTATTCTGAGGAAGGCTGAGATAATGGATCATATAAAATTTGGGAACAAAAAAACAGTTCAATTTACCAAACAACTCTTTGAAGTAAAACTTTCACCAATAACAATGAACAGATATTCCCTCAGAATGGCCCCATTCATTGAGCACCTATTGGAATTTAAACTCAGCCCAGACCCTAAGGAGAACTCGTACATACAACCCATTGCTAAAGATGGTGGAAAAATGATTGGTTCCCTGTACTGCTCCAGCAAGTACCAAGTTCTCTTGTTATCCTCTACCTTTACAAGAGCCAGATCAGGTGTACTGCTTCCATATATAGGCAGGTGCTACTCAATCTTTCCACTCTCAGTAGAGCCTAAAAGCCTCTCCACGTCCTTGAAAGTGACAAACTGTTTTCCATTCTACAACCCCTTTCTCGCAGCTCTATCACTATTTCCATGAAAAGTGTTCAGATGAACTACATTCCTTAGTTCCACCAGTCTTGATTTTCACAGTCAGGATCTACCATGAAACACACATTGTAGCAAACCACCATCATTTCCTTCGTATTCCTTTAGCGAGATCTAAGTTTCACTCAAGCAACTTCTTCCCATGAACCACTGCCTTGTGGAACAGACACCCAAAAGAATGTTTCCCCCAATCACTACAATCTTAATTTGTTCAAGTCTAGGGTCAACTGTTACCTTTCTCACATATCCACATAAACTATGCCACTTACTGTGCCACTTACTCTACCTCAAGTGCCCCCCAGGCCTTATACAAAATGAACAGAGTAAAAATAAAAATCTGTTTTAAAGAATATAAATGACAAAATATTTAGAAAACTTCTTTTCACTTCAGCTTTGAATTGTTTTATTTTCATATTTATTTTTATGAAAATATGAAAAGTGTCATTACTTTAGCTGACAGAATAAAGGTCTCATCCTTGAAATTTTCCTTTAAAAAGCTCAATAAATAACTTCCAGGTCCTAAATACTAAGTTGAGGTATTGAGACTACTAGCACTTACTAACCTAGCTACATAATACAGCAATGTGACAAGGTGGGGGTGTCATCAAATCCAGTATTTGAGTTTCATTGCCCTTGTTTCTGAGATAAAGTCCTGTTAGTATTATATGCTTGATTTTTTGAAGGAGTTCCTTTGCCCTTGTCTTTATCAAAATGTAACCTCTGACCTTTCTATTTGAGTTTCCAAAACAAGATGTCAATATTACACATTCATCATCTTTGTTGCTTTTCTTACATTTTGACAATGAAGATTTTAAAAAATGGGTCTAAAAGAATCAATGAGCAATATTATCAATGAACCAAACAGAAGAAAAAGGCTTGAGGTAAGAGCAGCCAAAACATTGTGATAGAGCAAAAAATTGAAGAAACTGATAAACAAAATAATCAATATATAATACTGACAACATTTCTCATCAGAAATTCAAATAAAAAAATTGTCTGTTTTCATATTTTTTTTCTTTTTTTTTACTTAGCTTTTATGCAAATATTATTTGCCTTTCATTTGTATCAAATAAGTATTTTATATATCTATTTAACCTGCAAGTTAGTTTAGTTTGGTGTTTAATTTGCTTGGGTTTCACTTAATTGGAATTTGTCATGGTTATGATGATTTTTTATCACAGACAAGTAAATTATTAAATAAACAATCACAAATATACTGTAGCTGTTAGTAAAAGTAACTTGATTTTTCTAATAATTTTGTACTACCAACAAAATTTAAATTCATTTGTCAGTAAAGTTGGTCCAAATATATCAACTGTCTACTGTCAAATAAAAACATTCACTATTAAAAAATTGAAATCAATGCAAAGATGCAGACTATAAAAAGAAGAGCAAAGAGTTCTTTCTTTTGCGTAGTTAACAGTATTGCCTTGACAGATATTAAAAAGAAAAAATGTTCTAAAATTAAAATGTCAAAATTCACATGATGACATTATGTTTCTATTGATTTCAGTTGGAGGTTAAAGTTGATACTTAAAAGGATCAGAAGTTTTGCATCTGTAAGACAATTATCTCTGCAGATTAATTCAGCTGTTTATTATAAACACTCCTAATAAAGAAAAAAAAAACAAAAGATAAAAAAAATCTAATCCCAATGGGTATCTCAGATTTTACAAGTATTAAAAAAAAACAATCCAGATTTTAAATATCTCTTTCTGTCCACACCTATGAAATTTACTAATCTTAAATGCTGCAAATAAATAAAGAAAGAACATGTTGTGTAAATCTTTCAATTGGCAATGCCTTTCTGTTTTTATATCCACTGTATTAACCTTAATATGCTGCAAGACAAAACATGGAAAAATGAAAATAGTAAAATTGTGTTACACCATATAAAAGTGTTTGTCTATCTTGAACGATAAAAATTTGAGACTGACTTTTACCTGGGCTTGAACTCTAATCATTATGTACAGAACTTTCAACTACAACTTTCATTTCCCAATTCACCTCTAGAGTAAATAACATCCATATTTAACAGCAGGCTGAATTATAAATGTGTCTCTGAGAGAGGTCAGGAAACTACCCACAATATTAAGGAACCCCCAATAGCTCAACTATTAACCCAATTAGTAATAATGGAATAAAGTGGTCTGCTCCAATGAAATTAATTATAGTCCCACGTTCTGTTGATAATAGTGCTGTATCAGTAGAGGTGTTTGTTTTAATAAAAAGAATGGCTGACTCAGCAGTTATTTTAGAGATAAACTTGATAAATCTGTGCTGTGTTTATTTTATCCTGACCATTAATGAGCTTTTCTTGAATGGGTTTATTGTGCAAAATAATAAATGGCTGAATAAATAACCAGTGAACTGAATGAAAAGAAAGTTGGCATGGCATCACTCAGACAAAGAATAGCACTTTTTTTTTATTCATAGTTTGTTTGCAGGAATAATACAATGTATGGATGTGCATGCCATGAAGGTTAGGTTGCTACAAAATAACTATTCTTCTCGGAATTTTCCCTTAGCAATTTCTGGGTTATGAGAAAGAAACAAAGAAACATGGATTGATGAATTATGTCAGGACGGACACAAGGTAAAGCGATTAGACAGTTGAAAAGATCTGATAGAATGTAAGGTGCTGGGGTGCGTAGTACTTAAATTGAATGTAATTTCTTGCTATTTATAATGGAAAGAAAAAAGAACACTAAGCAAAAGAATGAAAAGAAAAAACATCATCAAATAACGCAGAAAATGAAAAAGATGTTTTTTTTTATAAATTCCAATTTGTGAAGTGATAAGCACTAAATCTAAAACTGCCAATATTATTTATGTTCTGTATTATTTATGTGAATTAATTTATGTTCAGGTTCTAAATTGTAAAGAAATGTTATTTTTGTTAAAAGAAATGAGATGGTGCTAAAAGCACCTCATAAAAGAGAGAAAAATGGATGACTATATTTGCTGGTATTTAAGATGCATTTAAAAGACAAAAATCATCTGTTTCCAATCAAGCTGCTTCATTGAGGTTTTCAATTTTTCTATATGTCTGCAAATCTTGGACAGTAACAGCAGAATTACTGCAAAGAATTCAAGCATCAAAACAGATGCTACAGAATCACCCTAGGCATCTTCTACATTGAACAAAAGAAGAAATAGACAGGGGAAAAAATCACTGAGTTCACTAGAAGATCATTCACAGAGTCAGACACCGACACTCATTTAACACACTAAATGCCATGTGTCTTCAAGGTATAATTTATGGCTTACTAAAGCTTTATTTTCTTTAATACCCATCAATTTTATATTAACACAGTTGTTCTTGGGAAAATGTATCTCTGTTGTCTTCTCTTCAGATTTTGAATTCAGAGTTGTCTTTCTTCTAGACAGGTAACCAACCAAAATTAATCGGTCCAGTTTGTTCTGCTATTTAATATATAGTTATGAGAAAGAAGAGATAGATTCTCAAGGTAGTGCAAAGTGAATACAACTTGTCTTAGACATAATTTGAAGTTGGTTCATCAAGTCCATCTTCCACTGCTAACCATTAATAGACTTGCACTCATAATTGCTAGTTTTTTAATCTGACAGCTGAAATTATTTTATTTTCAGCTTAACATCATAACTTTGTAGCTTTTTTTTTTGTTTTGTTTCGTTTTTTTTACAATGATGTTGACCCTGTACAAGGTTCAAGAGTCACAGAGTAAGAGGCACAGTTTATAGGAATATGTGGAAAGACTTGAACAAGATTAAGATTATAGTGATCAGGGAAACATCTTCCTTTGAATCAGTTCCAAAAAACAGTAGTATGTTGGAAAAAGCTACTTGAGTGGAATTTGCATCTCACCAATGGAATATGAAGGTAGTGAGGGTGGTTTGCTACAATGTATGTGGAAAGGCAGATTTTAGCAGTGAAGGTTAGAACTGGTGGAACAATGGAATGTAGTTCATCTGAACACTTTCTATGGAAATAGCAACAGTGCAGCAAGAGGCTTGCAATATTTGCAAAGTATTGTAGAGTGGATATTTTTTTATAAAGCAATCAAATAATACCTACTTATTAGCTAATATATGCAATTTGCTCAGAATGTATCATTTATAAAAACAATCATTTACAATTATCTATCACATGGCTTAACTGTAATCTCAAGGTGGTTGTTATATGTAGAATGTTCCAATGGCATGTTTCTGTCTCACATTTTGTGTTCTATATTTGTCAAACCCTCATCTTCAGATTGTAATATTTGATAATCTTTTTTTACATCATCACCACCATGAGTGATATGAGAAAGGAAGTTGAGAGCATTCCTGATGCCTACAGTAATGTATTTTTGTGCAATCATAGATAATGATAGTCACAGATAAACAAACTTCTGAATGAGTGATACATGTAGTTTTTACTTCAGAATTTTTAATTTAAGCAAGATTTTATTGTTAGCCACCAGGGAACAGAGTACAGCTTATTTTCAAACCCTCAATCACAATCCTGTATAACAAATCTTTTTTCTTCCATGACTGCTATATTGTTATCCATTAAGAGTTATTTCTCACAGGACCAAGTTTTCTTTAGCCACTTTAAAATACACACACACTATATATATATATATATATATATATATATAGAGAGAGAGAGAGAGAGAGAGATAGCATAAATATTTAATATTTATTCAGTATAACAGTTTGACACAAGGCTACAAACACAGGATACCTAGTAAAGATCAAACTCGTTACAGCAGCAATCAACACATGACAGCAAGACACCATGGTTAATTTAGTCAAAAATATAATATCTAGCTTGTTTTTTGTTGTTTCCTTAATCATTTTACCTCAAGTAAGGTGATAAAGCCACTAAGGTGAAAAGAATTTCTGAGAGTGATAATCAATGAGAAATATTAAGGTGAATATAGAGGATGAGCAAAATTTTCATAATTTAGGCAATGCAACTTTTGGAGAGATGACTGAGAATTGTGCTGCCTTGTGTTGTCAAGCAGCAAAATTGGGCCATCTCTATTCACAAGTCTAGAATGTTTCTTTTTCAATTGTTCATGCATGCATACACTCAATTATTCCACAATACAAGATTATTGTTATTATTTTCCCTTGAGGCAAGAATGTATAATAACCCCTGTAAAAGATCACCATTAATTTTTAGGGTGTAGTGAATGTTTTGGTAATTCACTTACATCTAACCACTGGCCTACTCTCTTATAATTGTCAAAGAGTATCCATTTCTCATCACTTGATGCAAAAATGATTTCATTCCAACTTTTCTTTGTTGTTGTGCTTAAACATTTTCACTTTTTATATTACACTTATATGTAAAGACTGTGCTGCACCAAACATTATCTTTGCTTTAATCATTGTGACCCACCAGAGGTTGAAATGATTTTGTCAAATAGATTTAGCAAAAAGTTTATTGCGTCAATCTGTATAAGTTGGATCGTAAAAAAATAGAAACATAAAATGAAAATCATCTTATAAACACACAACTCATTTTTGATGATTTATAACACAACCCCTGGCTGCGTTCAGTCAACCTCCTTGATCTTTGGCCGATTCTGCCCATGCTGTGTTGTTGATCTCAGATTAACCAAAGCAGGACCACTTATTACCAATTGATGAGGTTGGTCCAGACAAGCATGGGATTGGTATATGATGAAAACCAGATTTAAGATCGCAATGACTCAGCGTAGATTTATATAATTTATACATATCAAATAATTACAAGATTACAAGCAAGTCAAAATAAGTGACGAAAAAGCAATATCAGTTGACTGGTATTTCAGTAACACAATAACATTCGTGTAGTATAAGATGATTAGTTATTCAAATTTCAGTTGGTTGAATTTACAATATCTTTCTCTTATCTTCTTCTTTGTTGTCAAGCAGCAGGCAAGTTTTCAGTCTGTCCGCCTCTCAAATCTCCATCCCACCTGTCTTTTCAAGACCTGGGAGCTAACTAACTAATCTCGTCTTGCATTCTGATTTTGTTAAACAAGCACCCCGACCAGGGTGGGAAAGAAAGGTGTAAAGTTTTCATTTCCTTCACTGTATAACTCTTACCAGCTCGAAATGAAAACAATTACACTTAACCATTTCGACTTCCAATAGAAGGGGAAAAAACACATACCCTCTATTTGTCTGCCTGCTCTTATCAACTGTCCTGGTAATCCAGTACACAGGAAATTGTCAAGGCCACATTTTGACCTAAGGTCACACATCATCAAAACCCATTGACATATGTTTTGACTAGGATCACTTTAATGAATTCGCTTAAAAAATAATTTTGTACTCAGTATACTTCGCAGCTGGGTTTTTCCACTCATTAACATTTTGGCTACTTTTCCCAACAAAAATAACTATATTCTCCAATTTTAGAGAAATCTTTTCTCATCTTGAAAATCACTTGAAATTAACACCAGCCATCTGAAAAAGGGTTACAGAGGTACAAGTCTCTGTAGATGAGAAACACTGTTTCATATTCCTTGGTTCCAAGAAAAAAAAAAAAAAAAATTCAAAGAACACTGTAGCAATAAAATAAAACAAAGAGAAATGGTAAAATTATTTACTAACTCATTTTTACAAATATTGTTGTCAAAACAGTATGATGAGTGATAAATTCACACAAATTAAATTTTATTTAGGCAAGAGGTGGTCAAATTAACAGTAATCAACTTTTACCAGATCTATTTTTCTTTTGATATCAGATATTTTTTTTAAAATCATTTCACCCCAAACAAAACAGGACTGCCACTAGTGTGCAAGTAGTTACAGCGAGAGAAAAACTGGGTACAGGATGTATTGAAGAAAGGATAAGAGATGAATGAGATTCAAGAAGATAGCAATTGATGTTGAATTTAAATTTTTTGAGATTATAGTTATTGAAACAAAAGGGAGTTCCATAAGCAGGAGGTGCAAGAAAACAAAATTTTTGAAGTAGAAGTGGTAGTTACATTTAACTATTTCAGTGATAAAAGGGTGGGAACTAGAAACCAATCTAGTAGCATGTTTAAATTCATGTAGATTGAGCACCAGGGGAAAAGTTTATCAGAGCAGTTGCCATGAAAATATTTGTAGAAAAGACAGAGGGCAGCCACTTCACAGCAGTGAGAAAGTGACTGAAGTTGAGATGCCAAATCAGGTCTGATTATATTGCAGTCCTTCTTTGAATTTTATCGAAACTTTCAAGATGAATCTATCAGACTTTCTTGACAAAATTTGTAAATTTGTCTTGGATCAATTTGATAGTATTGAAGATTCAATTCTGGTTTCTCACTATTGTGGCCTTGTGCTTGACTAAGATATGCTTTGATAAATAACCATACCTTTTTTTTCTTCTTTTTTTATAATCGTGTCACCCCAAGCAAGGTATTTTACTGCCACTGTTTAGCAGGGGGTTACATAGGAAGTAAGTTATGAGAAAGAGTGACAGGTTAGAGGGAGTGTCAGGAAGAGGGTAAGAGAAGGATGAGAATACTGATGAAAGTGGAATGGAGTGGACAAAGAAAGAAGCATGAGAGAGAGGAAGCAAGTTAGTGAGATAGTATATGGCAATAGTATTCAATGCACGGGTGAATGATAAATTTGTATATGTGCAGGATTGTTTCAGATGGGAAAAACTTTCTGGCCCTGCACAGGGAACCAACCTTCTTAGCAGCAGATTTAGCTATGGACTCTATATAGTCACTCCACTTGAGGTCTGATGTGAGAGTTAACCCGAGGAATATACTCAGTGATGGTTGTGAGCATATCAGCAGTAGACCTGGAGAAGCAGAAACCATACTGTTTGTCAGAGAAGAGTCTGTGAGATGCTGTACTACCTTGGCATTAATGATGGCTTCGAACACTTTGCCAAAGATCAGTCGGAGGCTGATATCTTACCCAAAAGTAAGCTGGGATTATACTGATGAGTGATTAATTGATTGTTTATTTGTTTTTCCAGAATATCAACCCTTGTGGGCCATTTAATGCTGAATTTTTTTTTTTTTAGGAAGGTTTCAAAAGATTTCAAATGGTTGTGAAGTTTTTTTTAAATTGTTTTCAAAATATCACAAGTTGTATATTCAGAAGTATTTCAAAACGTAAATTGTATGGTTCAAAGTCAAAGCTCTACTTTCTAGAAAAGTTGGGAGTATTTTATTTTCTTCAAATATCCTATTATTTGGACAATAGGTACATTTTTTTACATTTTTTAAGAGCATGTTAAGATTTTGTGCTTGGTAATAGTTGCTACATATTTTTACTTATATTGCTTCTTGCATTCTATCAAGATATGCTTAATGGGGATAAATTGGTCACAGTGGGTACACCGAAGTGTAGTTTCTTCCTTGAGTGTGTGTGTGTGTGTGTGTCAGGTAAGTGTGTCCAATTCTTGTTCTGTTGAGCACTATGTCTTATCTATAGTCAGTTAGTGTCTCTATATTTTCCTTTTTTATTGTCAGCTGACGAGAAATCAAGAAGCCGATTTCGAATTCCAGTCGAATTCCTTGCATTCACTTACACGCAAATACCCTTGGGAAAGGTATTAATCCGTCTCTTCCCTCCAGTTATGGGTTAAATAATAGAAAAGATTGGGTTCTGTAGCCTTGGTCGGCAACCAGTCTACCACAGATAGTAATGGCAACCTACTGCGGGATAATCTTCTGCCCAGTCAGTCATGTCTCTTTTGAGACATGATCACCCAAGCGTGTATCATGTATGGCACTTAACTGACTGACTGATGTTCCTATATTTATTGTTTGAGAACACATCTCAAATTGCTTACCATTTTCTTTTGATGTGTTATGTAATTTAGTTTTTATAACCTGTATATAGTAGTTTCATGTTGGTTATTTCCATTTTCATTGCCTCTTTTGCCAGTGTGTTGGTTTCCTGAATTTCTATATGGCTACGAATCCAAGTCAATATTATTATTTAGTTTTTATGATTTCTTCAATATAGAGATGATATGTTTTCTTTTATTTAATTGCTGTTAAACTAGCTTGAGAATATTACAAATGTCCTGTCTTTTGAATTTTCTATCATTTTAAGTGCCATTTTAATGGCATGTAATTCAGCTGTATAGACAGATGCCTTATTTGGTAGCCTGATTTGTTTATGAATTTGTCTGTCTGTGGCTGCTGCATCTATTCTATCTAAGATTTTTGATCCATCTGTGTAGAATGGTTTATAGTCACAATATTTGTTTCTGAATTCTCCATACATACTTTTGTTGATCACTTCTTTTTGTGTGTGTGTGTGTGTGTGTGTGTGTGTCAATACTAGATCTATAGGAAGCTACGAGATTGTCCATAGAGCTACCTTACTTACTGTGACTGGTGTTACATTATCAAGATCTTTGTCTGTTTATTCTAGTACTTCATTAATTCGAAATCCAAGTGAAGGGATGTCTGTTGGTTTATTTCTCTTGAACTGAATATATTGAGGTTCATATATTTTTTGGTATGCTAAGTTACTGGGTCAGATTTGTATTCGTTTATTTTTCTATCTTGTTTAAACATTATATATATATATATATATATATATATAAAATATATATATATATAAAATAATTGCGACAATTTAACGATCGCACCTAATATATATATATATATATATATATATATATATATATCTTTCAAGGGAAGGCATGTTTGGTGATGAATATGATATTGAGAGATCATCTACATATAGGGATTTTTCAGTTCCTGTATAAATGGTTTTAATAATACTATTTAGTTTGAGAATAATGTAACTGATAAAACGCTCCCTTGAGGTACTCCTGTTTCCTGCTTGTGTGTGTCTGATGATGTGTTCCCATTTCGTACTTTGAATGTTTAGTTTGATAGAAATTTTCAATGAATATAGCCATTCTTCCTTTTATTTCTATCTTGTGCATGTCTTTAGGATACCATACTTACATGTCGTATCACAGGCTTTTTCAAGATCGAAGAATATTGATGCCACATGATCTTGACACAAGGCCGTCACCAAATAAAAGATTTTAGCCATACAAGTTGATCCTTGGTTTTCCCAGAATACACATTGATAGCTAGATAATAGATTGTTTCTCTCCAGGTACCACATTGGTCTAGCTTTTCTCTCCAAGATCTTACAAATGCAACTCGTTAGTGCAATGTGCTGGTAATTTATTGGGTTGGAATGGTCTTTGCTAGGTTTAAGAATTGGAATGATGACAGACACAAGCTACAATTTTGAAAATTTGTTTGAACACCATATACCATTGAAGAGCTGAAGAAGTATTAAAAGAAACTTTTCTGCCAAGTATTTTAAAAATTGGTATTGAATTTCATCAAGACAAGTTGCAGAGATTTTAAATTTGTTTATGGAATCTTTTAGATTTTTCATAGTAAAGAGAATATTATATTCTCTTTAAAGTAAATGTAAATTTTTCTTGTTTCATGTTTTTTATATTTTTAAAATTTAGGGTTGTAGTGATTTGTGGAGGAATTTCTTTGAAATTCTATTGCTATTAAGTTAGCTATTTCTTTTTTTCCAGTGCATTTATCTCCATTTGTTTTGCTTAAATAGACTGTCATAGTTTGTGATGTTTGCTTCTATTAATTTTCTTATTATTTCTTATGTTTTATTTATTGGGATCTTATTGTTTAGTCTGAAAATGTAGTTTTGCCAAGAATTTCTTTTGGTTTTTTAAATTATACAGTGTGCTTTTGCTCAAGCTTGCTTGTAGTTTTGTAGGTTGACTGTGGTTGGGTTGCGTAAGAATATCTAGCATTTTTCCTGGTTTTATCTGCTTCTCTGCATTTTGCTGTAAACCAGGATTTTGATTTGGTATTTGGTTTAAAAGAAAGATTTGGATTTGTCTTGCTATTTGTATTAGTATTTTTTTGTAAAGGAGACTACTGGTTCTGGTTCAGTGAGAATTTTTATGTTGATTTGGGATGAGCAGAGTTCATTTAATTTTAGCTAGTTAGCTTTGTGCAGTTGCCATTTTAGATCCTTTCCTTCTAACATAAGCATGCTTACATTTAGGAAAATAGATGAATAGTCACTACAGCACTGGTCATCATGAACTTGCCATTAAAAGTTCATAAAAATTGGTGGGAGCATATGATTAGGTTGATAGCTGATGTTGACCTGGTATCTGAGTGTAGGCATGTGTGCATTTGCTTATTAAGGATACATAGATCAGATGATTCAAGTAGAGATTCTATAATTTTACCAATTTGATTGGGATTCCTACACCCCACATTTTTCTGTATGCATCAAAATATCTCATTAATAGAAAGAAAGTGGGAAGTTGGCCAATTAGCCTGTCTTATTCAGTCTGTGTTTTGGAGGAATATAAATTGAACATAGGATTATTGTTCAATGAATCGAAGCTTTTACTGCCATGGTCCATAGATCTGTATTTAATTGTAGTTTTTGCATGGGGTATTGAAATTTTTTTACCAATATTTAGTACCATTTAGCCTATTCTCTATTGTTGATAAATTTATGTGATAAGTTTCATATTCTTTAAAGGAGATGTCAATTTCTTTGAGAAAGGTCTCCTTCAAGCAGAATATATTGGGATTGCAATCTGTAAGGAGTTGTTTGTTTCTCTCATAGTTTGGTTTAACACCTCTACAGTTCCATTGTATGATGTTTACATTCTATTTGTCCACTTGAGTAGTAATTATTTCAGTGAGTGAATCTTAAGGATGACTATGTTTTTGGTTATATATTTCTATATATTTCATACTTTCTATACTGTTTGTTTTCCTTGTTCTTCTTAAAGTATTTATATGTTCTTGATTATTTCATTTTGTTTTGTTTTGTTTTTGTTTTTTTTTATTGTCTTTATGTGGGCTGTCATCCTGTTTATTTGCTTTTTATTTTTTCTTCAGTTTCTTAATTTCAATTTTGTTTTGCATTAAGGTTTGATTATTTTTGTTCTGTCAGTTTTCTGTTTGTGAAATTGTTCATTTGAGAAGTTTTGAGTATTTTGTCATTGAGAGGTTGTCAGTGAATTTTGTATTGGATTTACATTGTTTGTAAATAGTTTTGGTTTGGTATTATAGATTGTTTCCAAGTTTACAACTGGTTTTAATGTTTTCAATATGTTTTTTTTTAAATTCTTGAATTAAAAATTCAAGTTCTTGTGTTTCATGTAATTTTTTTGGTATTAGATTTTCATAGGTATAGCTTGATGTTGCTTGAGTAACTTTTGCATATGATGAGTATTGGAATTCATTCTGATGCTTTTACTTGCTTCTGAGTGGAGAATTTTTGTGTGGGTTTAATTTAATATATATAGTTTTCTTTTTTCTTGGTTTCATAGTCCCTAGAAGTTGCCCTATGATTTTTTTTACAATTAGGGTATGCGATCTCTGTGTGGTTAGAATCATTCTCCCGACATTTTACACAAACCGACCTCCTTGTACATCTATTCTTACCATGTCCATATCTTTGGCAGTTAAAACATCTTAATCGGTTTGGGATTTGTTTTTACTTTGGAAAGTGTAGAGCCAATGCTTATTTCCTGTGATGGTTCTGATGCATCATAAGTAATGACATAAGTGTTGGTATCATTTTTTTTAATAGTTGTTCTTTTAATGTCTGTAATATTTTGTTATAGAATTATTGTTCTTAATTTCCTCTAGTGTACACAGTGAGAGTTCAGTGCTTCTCCCCATGCCTTTGGAGAAATTTTAAAATTAGTGTAGGTAGACCCTTACCTGTATATTGTGAAATTTGGGCATCCTTAGTTGAGTTTCAGCATCATGTTTACTTTTGACTTTCTATCAGTAACATATTATCTCTAATTTTTTTTTGTCTTTTTTTAAGTGTTTTAGAGTTATCTGAGATGGTAAGATTTTTCCTATTTAAAAAAAAGGTGACAATTTCGTTAATAGTTTGCCTTCTATTGGTTCTATTACTATGAATTTCAAATATTTTTCCTTTGATTGATTTTCTGTGTCTATATCAATGTATAGTCTCTTAATTTTTTTTGTGTACATACTTTATTTATTATTATTAAGCCATTCTCCCCACCCACCTTAGAGCTCTATATAGGGAAAATGATGAGTGGGGAAATCCCATTCACCTGATTTCTCAAAGGCTACATGACTGGTATACTAAATGTGGGGAGGGTCCCAAGCACCTCTTATATCTGGGATCATCCATCCAAGTATGGGCTTTCTTAGGGGTTGAAACAGTCCTTTGTTCTCAGTCTGATTGACCCTATAATCACTACTTACTAAGTCAGTTTAATGTTCGTTATGGTAAATGTGAGCAAATTTTTGTTTGTTAGTTTGACTTAGGTTTTGATATGACCAATCGATTGATTGGATCGGGCCAATCAAACTGCCTGTCTAGCTTAAATAGAGGCTAAAGTGGTGTGTTGGAGTTTAGGAGTATATGTATTGCCTAACTCCTAAAACTCATCCACCAGGATACCATCCTCAAACATCACAGGTTGCCATCCATGGTAAATAGACTTTTACGCCTTGCAGAAATGTAGTCTGCGTATTCTGAAGACCTGCCAACTGGGTGAGATTGTACTGATGAGTGAGCATTCTGGACACTCAGATATTTTAGGCACCTCATCATTTTTCCACTCCTAAGATAAGGATGAGACATTAGAGGATAGCCCAAACACCATTCCCACGAGAACATTTTTTTCTGTTATATAGTCTTGCTGAGAACATGACAAGAAAACAGTAATTCAAGCTTAGAACATAAAGTCTTGATTTCTTTATGTATTTTAAATCACTTGCATTCACTACAAGTGTAGCTCTGCACAAAAAATAAAATTCACAATCTCCAAGTTTTGTTCCATTACTGTGGTTTTGTACCTGACAAAGCTAAACTTAAACTGTTACTTTGTGAAACAAACTCCCGAGATGATGCTTTCCTGACAGCTACAATCTTGGTTTATATAAGTCCAGGGTCAACTGATATCTATTGTACTCATCCCCATAATACTCTCTTACCCCATTCTCACTCCTTTGAGTGGATTAATAAAAAATGAAAACTATGTAAATAGTAATCAATAATATTGTAATTAAAATGACGATACTAATTTTCTATGCTAACTCAGTTTCAGTAAATCTACTCATCATGACAAGAACACTTTAAAGGTTTAAGCATTCAATTACATAGATTATTACCAACATTATTAATATATAATTATGCTATATTAATATAGCATAAGTATTCGAACAGAAAAAAAAATGGCTAGATAGAAAAGTTAATAAAGCAAAAGTTCTTGATTCATATTAAATCATATTAAAAATATCTATTTACTAGTTTCATCATGAAATGGGAAAAATACCAAATAACACTAGCAAGAAGCTACTGAAAGAATGTTTCATAAAAACACAATTTTGTAAATTATTTCAGAAAAAAAAATGTTAATTCAGATAAATCTGTTCTCAGTTGAAAAGTGTTGATTATAGTTAAAGAAACTTAGATGATAGATAAAATAATTATAAAATTTGACAAAAGTGTTCATTTCTTTATGTCACACTGTTTAATTTGGCTTTCATATCTTAGACACCACAAAGATCTGTTAGAGCGGCTCTGCAACCTTGACATGTTCAGGAAGGATATTAGAATAATCAAGAATCCATACTGGCAGTAAACTGCTGGCATATGAACAGAAAATGAATTCAGCAAATATACAAAAATAGACAAGGATGTGTCTTCTCACCAGATTTATTCAAGCCATACAGTAAGGCCATTCTGAGAGAATTAAAAGTCCTACCAGGATTCATTGTTGATGAAACTTAATATAAGGTATACATATGACAGTGTTGATAGCAGATATAGAAAGCAAACTACAAAAGCTTCTGTAGAAGATATTAAAGGAAAGCAAGAAAAAGTGACTAAGTATAAACTACAAGAAAATGAAATGCATAGTTGTTAGTAAAATAATGAACCCAAAATGTAAATTATAAATTGGGGATACAAAAATCAACAAACATGTATTCGTAGTTTCCTTTCAGTTTGCACTACAGGCAAAGTTTATTATTGATTGGAAAAAGGCAAAATATAATATTAAATTTGATATCAACTAGCCACACATTAAATTCTAAATTAACAGAAAAATTATTTTAAAATCTCTTGGCTATATTATAAACCATTCAGTTTTTTTTTTCAGCTTTTTAAACCTCAAATAAAAAATTGAGTCTTATAACTGTTATTCATGTGCATGCATGTGTTGCAAAAACTGAATGGTTAGTAATATAGCCAAGCAATTTTAAGAATAAATGCTTGTTTGTGACAGTTGATAAAAGAAAAGACTTGTTTGCTGAGTTAAGCAAACAGAAACAAAGATTGTCATTACATGAGCCATATTGCATATCTAAAAATCAAATTCAAAAGCAAGACATGTTTTTAAAGAAAATATAGCACATTAATATAAGATATTTTAATATCTATTAATTTTTTTTTAATTAGTCAAGACGAAATAATTTTCCAGGCCAGAGACGACTGACCCTATGAATTTCATCAAGTGGCAAGATGCAAACAAACTGCAAGAAATAAATCATAACACAGAGAACCAAAAATAAATGGCAGGTATAAGAGATTTTGCTATCAGAAGGGTACTGATAAATATCAGAGATCTTGGGTGGGGTGAGAGAAACTGAGAATTGCAGTATGCTGATGTTGATACAAATAGAAAAATCAGAAACTGGAGATTATTTAAAAGCTGTAGAAAAGAAAAAATGATTTAATTACATATCATCTTAAAAAATATTTTATTTTACTCAATGCAATAATGTATAAAATAAAAAACAGAAATTAGAATGAAATTGAAAACTAAAAATCAGACAAAAGTCTTCAAAATTTATATTAGTCATCAGAGCAAAAAAGTAATATGAAGGCTTTTTTGTTTCATGATTAAAATGTATGTCTATTTAAATTTTGATTATAGACATCTATTCAAACTGTACCTTCAATAAATGAACTTCCTTAAATTATCGATTTTAAATAACTATTAAACAAAAATGTCAATGACTTTGAAAACAATTTTAAGATTACAACTTAAAATGCAAGAGATATTTATGTAAGATGTTTTGAACATGATTACAAACAATGAAATTAAAGAATTTTTTATATTTAATTGCTCTTCATTTAAAACAATACTTTTATTCCAATATGAAAACAGATTTTTCAACTACAACATTTTTTTAATTTATTGCAGAAACTGAATACAGTATTTGTTAACTTCTTGCTATATTTTTGATAATTCATTTTCCTAAAATTTAACCAATATAAATTTTTTCCTTCTTTTTTTATAAAAACGTAAGAGCCTACTTGTTGCATATTGAAAACATCAAGTTTTCTCTTTTAAAATGATTACCAGAATTCTTTGTACATGATCCACATATATAAAACAAAATGTATTTATGTAGTTTTGCTGTATGTCCAACACTGTCTATATAACCGGATGAAACCATGATGGAAGCAAATTGCCCATCTCTATGTTGTGACTCTTCAGATGACATAGTAAAAATAGAATTTTCTCTTATTTTAAACCAGTGAAATAAAATGCCCTCATTTACAGCTTAAATTATTTTTAGCTTCCAAACAAATGGATATTAATTTTCTAACACCATTTTATTTACAACAAAAAACTTAAATATGAACATCACTGTTTGATCAATCATAAACTAGTTAACATGATAATGCTAATGAACCAAAATTTGATGAATTCTTATATAAATCCAATATCAGCAAGAATGACCAACTACCATTCACATAATTGTAAGAGAAGAAAAAATAAAAATGCTGACATACTATCAACAAACATATTTGTAAAATGTTTAATTCTCTCTGTATGCAGGTATTCATTCCAAAAACAGATTTTTCTAGTACACAAATGAAACGAAAGCAGGTAGTGGGTTAGAGCTCAACGTTTATATGCCTGTCCTAAAGTTCAGACATGAAGCCTTCAGTGATCAGCTCTCTATTCATAATACCAATACAATGAACAAAGTTTCCATTATATATATATATATATATATATATATATATATATATATATATATATCAGATTTTAATTATGTAGAAAAAGTAGGTAAAAATTTGTACAACAAAATCCTTCTAAACAGAAATATAACACAATTTGCTTCTCTCACTCTCATATATATATATGTGTGTGTGTGTGTATGTCAATAAATATATATGTACATGAATGTCCAAGCACATTGATAAATATTTTTCTGGTGTTAATAAAACAGTGCTTGATGTAATACAACAGAGCTATAAAGTGTATATTAATAAATAACATATTATCCTATATCTACAGCACAACTGAGTTTCATGCAATGCATTATGCAATCATCAGTTGTTTATTGTGAACATTAAGTTTCACAATAAGGACCTGATGATTGCAAAGTGCATGAATCCAAGTTCTACTAGAAATGTAGGATAAAACTATATATATATATATATATATATATATATATATATATATATATTTTGATTGATTGTTTAATACTTAGTTTTTGGTCATAATAGAGTTAGACCAGTACACATTTGTATTAAAAAGTGTTCAATACAATTATATTGTAGAACTTTTGAATATTTTCCATTTGTTTTTAAAAATTGCCTGAAGAGACCACTCATGGTAGAAATCTAGGTCACGTAATAACTCGCTTACAAATGGAAAATATATAAGGACTGCTGAAAATTCTAGACCCAATTAATAAGCTCCTTGAAAAACAATTTAAAAAAAAAACATGTTTGAAGATAGCATTTTGTTAAATTTTAGGAAGGGGGTTGGGCCAAGAACTTTTCAGCACTCTCATATTGCCTGAAATGTAATAGCCATAAATACTTTTAAAAGATAATTTCTTTTTAAAAATAACAGATGTTTACAGTTTTACATGACAAAAGTAAAAAAAAAAAATTTAAAAAAAATAAGCAAATATATAAGACAAAGAAGACATCAGGTAGGAATAGGGGCAGAGGAAGGGGAAGAATCAGAGCAGGGGATATACTAAACAACACTTCTTACTTTTCGTTTCAGATCCATCCACCCCATTTCCGAAGAATTCCTCTGATGACAAGTCAAACAGCACAAAGTCATCTTGACACCTTTGGCTTTTGGGGACACTTTCGGATCAACAAGCACCGATAACAAAATACTCTAAGATAATGCCTAACCATTCAGACTTCTTTCTCATGTAAAAATCAAGAATACTTAAAGAACAATAACTCAGCATCTACAACACGTGGCTATGGCAGTAAATGAGAAAGAAAAAAATAAACAAAAAAGAATGGTGTTAGCTATAATGGTAACTCCCTCCAGTCTGTATGTATACACAGAAACCCACTTGAGGAATATCTAAATATGTAATTTTCTTAAATGTTTTGGGCCATTCTTAGCTTACCTGGAATGGTAAACTGCAAAATCAGAATATAATCTTTAGGTGAGTTAGCGAGTAAGAATCATATGATTATTTTATTTATTTTTTTATCTTGAGGGAGCTACCAAGACAATCTAACAGTCAGCTTATAGGTCAGCAGGTTGGGCAGCTGGAACTCCCCAGAAACAGTTACCACCATTCTTTTGGCACAGTGAGAATGCTACTTTGATTTTTACAAGTGAACAAGTGTGAAAGAAAGTTTCATTCAAAGAAACCTAACACCACTGACAAGAGTTTACAAGCTACTTTTCAGAAATAAACCCACATACCTAAATAGAACTGTCTGAGTTTCATTCTTTTAATAGAAACATTTACTTACTCTGATATAACATAATTCTCTCTTGTACCAGACTTACATACTTATGTATACACATTTGTATTTATAGATAATAGTGCATTATTATAAAAATCAATATCATGAATAATATATGTTGTAGAGAAAAACACACACATATTGTAGTATAAAGATGAAAGTACAAAAATTGCATACAGGTATCACAATACTATGCACGTGTATCTGTAAATATATCAATATTTATAATTAGTTAGCAGCTTATTTAGAATTAGAATATATTTACATAGAGGTAATCACAGGTAATCAATTGTGCGTGTATTTTACAAGAAATCAATGGATTTTTTAGCCAACATTATTTTCTTCTACTCCAAACATTATTTTGTGACTACCCATGTTTGAGTAGATGCAATTCCTCAGTACCCTTAGTGTGAATTACGTCAGCACATTTAAAAAACTTAGAAAAAAAAATAACAGGCTTTCTGGTAGAGTTGAATGGTTTTGAGTATATATATATATATATATATATATATATATATATATATATATATATAGCTACACACAAGAGAGAGATCCATAATCTGGCATAGAGCACAAGAATGGGCACCCAATCAAGATTGACCATATGTTGCTAGCAAAACACAAACACACACATTAAATCCAAAAAAGGAAAAACGTACGTAAAATCCCAAAAACCAGATCCTATTAATAGTAACTTTATTAATATTAAAAATGATCTCTATGTAAATAAGTATTATCTATTTGCAAAGCCAAATATGTATATTATCGCAAATAAAATTCCGAATTCTACATACGTTGTATAGCTATTTCAGCGAGAAAAATCTTGCTTCTTCGGCGACGATCAAAAAACAAAGATTTTAAATAAAAACCAATGTTCCAGCACGATATGGCTTTATGAAGATATATATGATAAAATATAGTGTTAAGTTATGCTATATTTATGAGTTAAAGTGTCTACGTAAATATAAATGTGGACATTGAAGTCAACACCCAGAGACGACAATCTGTTTCATACTAAACACAATCATCAGGACATGTGTGTTGTATTTTTGTCTTACTTTTTATATATTGATGTATTGTGGGTAGTCTATTGTCTTATTCTAGCAGTTATTTTAGTGGTCATGGTTTGTTAATTTGTTTATTATTTACTTAGTTCATTTAATTATTTGTTTGTTCAAGTTATTTTACGATTTATTTTTTTGAGTTTAAGTAGCGTAGTAAAAACTTGTGTTCATGTCTGCATTGCAAGATGACTTCTGATTTAGTAGTTTGTTTTGATCTGGAAAGATAATTATAGCTATTTTTTCTTTCAGGCAAAGTTTACAGTTTTTGGATTGATTGTTGCAGGTTGATGTTCTTTTCTTTATTTTCGGTGTGATTTGTTTTTTTGTTTTTTTTGCTTCTAATCTCCCAGATATGCTTAGAAAGCTATTTGGATATTTACTATTGTAAAGGAAATTTTGTGTTTTTTGTTTCCAGGGTTTTTTTTAGTTTCTTTGTTTCCAGGATCCTTCAGTTATTCTTATGTATATTTTTCTTCATTATCTACTGATTTTACAGTGACATCATATATTAAATTGCGCTGCAAGCAACTTCCATTTAAACTAGCAAGCCACATCCACCAAAATAACTATTAGAATAATACAATAGATTACTCACAATGCATCACTGTCTTGTATACATAAAAAGTTGTGCAAAAACTCAACATACATGGCCTGATAACTGCATTTAGCATGAAACAGACTGTCACCTCTGGGTGTTGAATTCAATATCCACTTTATATATATATATATATATATATATATATATATATATATATAGTGTGTGTCATTCGCTGATGAAGTATATTCCCTCTTGATCAAATACCCATTTATGTAGCCCAATGCCAGATTATTGATCTCTCTCTCTCTCTCTTTTTGTGTGTAAGCACATATGCAACATTATATATCAATAAAAAATTAGGAATGCTGAAAATTTCCTGGTTTGATACACTCCCACAAACCTGAACGAATGTATCAGTATTTATTCATGAGGGACAAGTTTCTTGATTGGGTCAATAACTTTTTGACATAATTCATATATATCTCCCCAGGTGACTGGCATATGTGTACTCCACATATATACAACACGCTAAAATTTCTCTGTGTTTATAGCTTAGGGAATAGGGACTCCAACTGACACCAAATCAGTTGAGTTTTGATCCTAGCTGGAAGCAAGTGGAGGTCTAGCCACACTGATGAGCTGTGATACAGCGAAAGAGGCTTGTATATGGATGACTAATATATATCTTCTCCATTAAATCAACTTTAAGCATTAACATTTTTTATGAATGAACAAGCCTGAATCACAGAATAGACAAAAGCCAATCTCATAGTTTAATACTATTTTACAATTTGCAATATTCATGCATAACCAAATCTAAACCTTATTTGATACATTTGAATTTAGTTAACTTATACAGCCTGAAGTCATTTGATGCTAAAATATTCAAATTTATTAGATGAAGTGTTGCAACTAAACTTCATTTATTTTCATTTCATTGTTTTTTTATTGCAACTCCCTCATTGTCATTCTCTAATTGATAGTAAGCAGCAAGGATTAGAAATAAATAATCAGCCTCTGGTAAGACTTGAATTAGACTTACACACCTGAGATAGGCATGCCTGACTGATTCAGGTACCAAAATCAACCAAAATCAGTCATCTAATTCAAAACATATAGCTCTGTTCTTTATTTTCCCTAAAAGTGGAACATCTTGCATCTTTACTGACATACACAAGTAACATTAAATGAATAATTGAGAGATGAGTTGAACTTTACTTTGACTCAATACATATACTGTAAAACCAGTATCAGTTTTCACTTAAGTGATCTGTTAACAGTGAGTTTGATTCTTACTGGCAGCCTATTACAGCAGCCTTGTGCCAGACTAAGCTCAAATTAAATAGTTTATTATACTAAAAAAGAATAAAAACACAAAATTTATTTTTATTTATTCAACTCTTTTTCAACATGTTTTTTCTTAAATATTACAGTTTAGCAAATGCATAAACAAACATCTATTTTAAACATGTTACATTTATTTTCACAGAAGCATAAGTTTAAATAAACTGTAAATACGATTGAATTGTGATACAACATTACAGTTGGTTCTTTTTCTATGCAGCTGATAAGGGGAGTAGCTGACTTGATTTTTTTTTCTTCTAATATGATGCAGGAATTTAGCTACAAGGACTAATGGGGAATTGGCCAAGTTGAACAATCTAAAAACTGCCTTAAAAAAAAAAATAAAATAAATAAGAAAACACCCATGCAAATAAATAAAAAATGGTGTATGATCACTTTTGCTGCAAGATACCATTTTTAATATCACTAGTTTCCTTGGTGGGTAGTATGATTGCTGTTGTACTTAACAATTAATCACTTTAATGTCATTCATTAAAGACCCAACAAAATCTTATGTTTTTATGGATGTGTGCTGTGGTGCAATGAATATAGACTTGGAATAAGAAATCAGAGGGCCAAGTTTGACTACCAGTTGAATTTTTGCAATCACTTATGCACAAATACTCTTTCAGCAAGTATGAATCTATCCCTTTTCCCTCAAGCTAAGGATTGAATAACAAGACAGTTTGGGTTCTTGGTTGGCAACCAGTCTACCACAGAAAGAAATAGCAACCTACTGCAGGAAAATCTACTGAGCATTATGCCAACATGGATGAGTAAGCTCATAAAATTAACATAAATATCTCACTGATGCACAGTCTGCAACATTGCAGGATTAAACTATTGCTTATTACGTTTTCATGCACTAGAGAGGAAACAGGATTCTCATACCTTATGTAATTTCAACTCTTTTCTGTGGTAAGACATTTGCTATTTTATACTTTTTTGATATTTACTGATGTAAAATGTACTTAAAAAGTATCAGAACATTATTTCAGTCATGCTGACTTTGAAATTTCATAAGGGCATTATTGTAATGTCTTCACTCCTCAGGGACAGTCGCTTTTTCTGTGCAAAAAAAAGCAAGTGAACCTGAAGAGTGAAGACATTACAATAAAGCCCTCACGAAACTTTGAAGTCGGTATGATTGAAATAACACTGCTCATTTAAGTGACAAGTCTCTCTATATTCATTCTATGAATGCTCTATCCTTATCTTCATATCGAGCACTTTATAACAAAAATATGCTTGCCTAAAATGCCTTTCCATCAGCAAACTACTGAAAATACAGCAATTTTGGCACTAAACATCACTACAATTTAACAATATATATATATATATATATATATATATATATATTAGTAAAAAATACAATTTGAAGTACCCAAATAACTGATGGAAAATTCTTTTTCCAGTTTAAACATTTTTTTAAAAATATTTTTTCTTTGAGTTTTTAGTGGCAAAACATTTATCCTGAATTGCAAAAACTGGTACTCAGTTTAAACAACTGAAATACCTGTTTTTTATCAAAGTCTCAGACTTAATGTAAATTTTTTCAAAATTTAGAGTAAAATTATCAACATTTTTTTATCTTGAAAAATGTAAACATAAATGAAAAAACAATTTAAACACAGTTTATCAATCATTCATTATAAAATTCATTTAATATTCTAAGTTATCAGATTAAAACAATTGATAGTCTTTCTAAAGTTAATAATGAATTTTCTTTTGAGAATAACTTCGCAAAAACTGCTTTAAAAATGAGTTACCTCCCCTTAAACAGGCGCGTGAACACTATTTTATAAATATTAAAGCAACTTTTTTATTATTATTATTATTACTATTATCATCATCATTATTAATTTTCATTTGAAACTATGCAAGATTTTAAGCGAAATATACATATTTTTTTAAGTGTATATTTGTGAAAATAGTTTAAATTTTTAATCAGAATTATTTTAATCATATGAGAAGTTGAAAAATCAAATTTACATTCTCTGACAAAACAAAAACATTTTCATTTAATTCAGCAAATTACTATCCAGGGGAGACAAGCTGTATACGCTTGCGAATTCAGATTTCATTTTTTATACTTTTATTTACTTCTTTTTCAGAAAATATTGAGGAAAGTTACAAAAGCCAATGAATATTAATATATTATAAATTAATTGTTTTTGTAATTACCTTTATAGCATAAAGGTAATTACAAAAGGTAATTGCAATTACCTTTATAGCATAAAGGTAATTACAGAAATTAAAAATATTGTCATTTCATGTGTACAGCTGATAATTTTCTAATAAACATTTCAAATTTTGAAAATTTCTTTATTACAATGGACTATTATGATTTTTTTTAATATTTTAAGCTTTCAATCAGAATTATTTTTGGAAGAGCTTCTTGTTTAGGCCAAGAAAAATTTCAGCAACCCTTTATATAAATGAGTTTGCTGCTTTTGTATAAAATATCTTAAAGTATATTTATTTTATTTTTGTTCCTTCTGCATTAATTCTGATACTTTTATCACTGGAGCCCAACTGCATGTGTGCACATGGGGTATATATACAGTGGGGTGGAACAAGTATTTGGACAGTAAAAAAAATGGATTTAGAATCATATATTGAAAGAAAAGCATTGTCTAAAGCTCACAATATATTCGTAAAACAATTATAAATGCAAATAAACAGCAAAAATAAATTATTTGCTATGTATATATATTCTATATACAAATTATTAAAACAGGTAGTAAAAAAAGTATTTGGACAGTTCCGAAATTATGTTTAAAATTAATGTTTTGAGTATATTTCATGCTCGAATGTGTTAAAATTTTATGGAATAGTTGTGCATTACTTAAAGGTGTTAGCTATCTTGATGGTCAGTTCATCTCAAGACGTCGCACTAACAGTACTGCAGGATGCCAAAGCAAAGAGAACTGTAGAAAAAAAATCTTTAAAAAAATCTCACAAAAAAACAATTGTTAAAAAAATGTCATTTAAAATCCAGACTTGAATTTGCCAAAAGTAATTTACAAAAGCATGATGACTATTATAAGCAAATTTTTTAGTCTGATGAAAGCAAGATTGAACTTTATGGCCACATTGATGCTACCCATGTTTGGAGAAAGGATGGAACAGCCTTCAATCAAAAGAACATCATCCCCACTGTGAAGCGTGGAGGCAGTAGCATTATGGTTTGAGGATGCTTTGCATATAATGGTACGGAACAACTGAAAATTATTGAGGGTACAATGAATGCAGCCAAATATATTCAGATTTTATAAAATTGCTTGCAGTCATCAGTTGAGAAATTAGAACTTGGACCAGATTGGGTTTGTCAACAGGACAATGATGCGAAACATACAGCCAAAGCAACACGTGCATGGCTTCAAAACAATAACAGCAACATGTTGACATAGCCCAGCCAATCGCCGGACAAGAATCCAATAGAGAATCTTTAGAGAACACTGAAGAATCAGATTCATGAAAGGCGACCAAAGAACCTCAGTGTATTGAAAGTTTTTGCACCAAATCATGCCAGGCACCTGTAGAGAGCTATAGGAGCAGACTGAGAGCTGTGGTTGCAAATGAAGAAGGACCAAGTAAATATTAAACACATTTAAAGCATAATTCATATTCTGTCCAATTACTTTTTTCATTACCTGTTTTAATAATTTGTATCTAAACTTATTTATAAATATAACTTTGTCTGTGTGTGTATCCGTTACCTATAAACTCCGAAACGGCTGAACCAATTTTCTTGAAAATTTACACGGTTGTACTATAAGCGTCTGCAAGTGTTCTTAGCTAGGTTTTGTATCAAGATACCCCCAATAAATATCAAAAATTGATAATCGAAAAAAATCGGGTTATAGAAGGATTGGTCCGATTTTAATCAAATTTGATACACTCATAGACCAAGACATAAGAAACGATATTCAGAAGTTTCAAGATTGCAATTCTTGCAATAGTGTACAAAATCGATAATATATATATATATATATATATATATATATATATATATATATATATATATAAGGCAAGATGTTTGTGTGTGTGTGTCTGTTTATCTGCCTGTATGTCGGTATTTTTTTCAGCCATTTTATTTTAGTTTTTGCTTTGGGTTTGGCTCTAAGTAGGTATAATTGTAGTTCTTTGTCTCAGCCATGATACCATTTACTCAAGAGGACTTATTTAGCCTTCAAAATTCAGTTTATGACGAAAAAAACTTATTTGATATCGATATCAAAATTTGACTTACAATTTTTCTTTCAATCTACAGTTTCGCTATTGCTTTTTAGTCTTTCGTGCCACCGTCCAAAGAGTCTGAGTTCCAGGACCATGGATTAGTTTTAAGGCTTTCTTTACACCTGAACAACGCCAGGCTATACCGCTAGTACAAAATATATATACATGGCAAATAATTTATTTTTGCTGTTTATTTGCATTTATAATTGTTTTATGACTATATTGTGAGCTTTAGACAATGCTTTTCTTTCAATCTATGATTCTAAATCCATATTTTTACTGTCCAAATACTTGTTTCACCTTATTGTATATTAAATCGAAATTGAATTTAATTAATGAGAAAATTAACCAAGTCAATCATTACAAAACATTTAGCACAACAATGAAACTTAATGAAAACAGTGGAAAGTATGTTGGGAAATATCAAATGATGCAGATATGTTTGTGGTGTATTCTGAGCAGATTAATGTGAAGAGAATTTGTCAATGATTACTTATCATCCATAGTGTACAGCTTTCTCTGCTTTACTCCTTTCCATTTGGCTAGTGCATCTTCAAAAGGTAACTGACCTTTCGGGTCCCAGGTTGACCCTAAGAATCTGCTCTTGATATTCCAATAACAACCTGTTCTGGTGATGTGTAAGTATGGAGTTCTGAGCAGAGAACCCTTGTTCACAGTCAGCTATATATATACAGCCAAGGTGGTGGCCATTCAAGCAAGGATGCTGAGGTTAGGAAAGTCTTTTAGGTGATATTTTGTTACCAACGCCCAAAGTTTCCACATACTATCTCTGGGGTAGTGGTGTGCTTTGACAAATTCCTTCAGCAGGTTCTACTCTAATCAAGACAGAACAGCATTGATGAGGGGCTGCGTAGTCATTTGGTGAGCATCTCCATCCTCAATACATTTGTGGATTTGCCAATGTTGATATGAAAAATTAGAATTTCCAACTCTCTTTCCATAGACCTTCAGATCGTCTTCATTCATGAAACAGATGAGACAGAGACCTAACACACCAAATGCACACAACAGAGAGGTGTTTGGAAACTTGGAGCACATGTTATTTATTAAGTTAATATTTAAGTTATTAATAAATGTGATGCACAGTTGTTCCAGATTGAATGTGACCTTTGTGATCAGATGCTTACCCTTGTACATATTGCCTTGGATATCTCTGGCTAATATTGTCATTTCCTTGATCTTTTCCAGATCCTTTATGGTAATATGTAATTTCACTTTTATTAAAGCCATATCCACATTTTCTGTTCGCAGCAACTTGGATAAGATTGTAACCGGGGTCATGATATCCATCATCAGAGCTGATGAACTTCTGTTGCAATCTCTTTTTTTTTCTTTTTTTAAGACCATTTAACTTAGCTGAAATTCTGGTACACTTCAGTAAAGTGTGTCAGCACTATCAATTGTCTAATGCACAGCCTGATAATCATTGTAATATTATAGTCATCAGACGGAATGCAGCTCTTTGTAAATGAGCATTCTTCCAGCAGTTTCTGTAGGTAACTTATTTTGTCTGCTTGTTTGGGACTAGCACGGAAATAATAAAACAGATCAATCAGAATAAAACTCACTGCATGAGATGTGCACAAAGCCAGGGAGTGGGCAACTGGAGGTTAGACTTAAGCAGTATGCCTGTGCAACCTTTATTTTTTGTTGTTGTCGTTATAGCAGCTCCATCCAATCCCATGCTCATCACTTTGTTAATGAGATTTCTAGTTTGAATATGACTTCCTGGATGACTTTTGCAATTCCTACACCTGTTATATCAACACACTCCTTTATCTGCAACAAAATGAGTGCTTGGTTGAAACGTTACAGGGTTAATGATTTGGACATATACAACAAGGCGTTTGTGGTTATTTATGTATGTAGATTCATCCATGAGCACAGTGACAAATGGGGATTTAGTCACCTTTGTTTTTAGAGCTGTCTGTACGGTGTCTGCCATACTGGATAGCAATTCCTCACCTGCATATCCTGATCTGTATGCTACTGCTTTTTGCTGTAGAGGTAGAAGATCTGGGACTCTAAACTGTCAGAAAGTTGTGTACAGACTCAAACTTTGATAGGGGTACTCCCTTCTGGGCTATCCAGTGAGTATTTTTTTTTTAACAGCCCCAGCGCTGCTTTATTCTGTTAACTGTCAAACTTTACCTTAATTATTTCTAAGTCTTTTTGTAAAACAGGAATATTAAGGCAAGACTGATGCTCTTTGCATAAAACATGGCAAGTGAGGGTGAAATGTTGAAAGTCTGTGCATTTATTTGATTTGTGCAGTACATGAATTTTTCTCCCGAAAAGCGGAACCATTGAGAGCCACTGCTTGAGAAATGTTCACTATTTTTTAGAAGATGAAGTTGATTCATCAGGCACGGTAAAAGAGGAGACAGATGTCTGTGCTAAGTTATTCTCGAAGGACTCAGCAGGCCCTGGAAGGAGTTTAGTAGTGGAAAACGCAGAAAATGCAGCTGCAATAGTCTGCTGGCCAACAATGGGTTTCACTTTTTCTTTTTTTGGTGGCATTCTTGCAATTTTTCCTTCTCACTGTTCACTCGAAGAATACAGGATCTTGTATGAAGTATACTCAGAATCATGGTGTCATTCAAAGAAATTATATCAAAGCTAAATTTAAAATGTGTAGTTTGGGATGAAAGCGTCAAATATTTTCTAATGTATGTCTGTAAAATAAAATGATTTAAATTATATTAAGGAAAGTAACTCCACCACCATGTTCTTCCCCCTTATTTCTCTCCAGTTAGAGAAAGAGGAAATAGAAAAAGAATACACCCTCCCCAAAGATAGTCAAGCATTTCTATTGATGTGATCAACTTTGAAATGTAAATTTAAATTAGGTACCTCCACTCATTTTCAATAACATTTAAATTGAATTTTTAAAAATAAAAAAGTTTTTGAAATTGTTAGTTTTAATTAAAAGCTAAACTATTAAATTTACTATTTCCAGTAAGCAAAATACTCTGGTATATTTCAAACAGAAATTATATTGATTGGAATCTAAAGTTTTTAAATTTAAAAAAAAATTGAGATTTTTCAACAATTTTTTAGTAATCAACGCATTTTTAAATTTTATTTTAATCGTTTCACCCCAAGCAAAGCGGTACTGCCACTGATGCACAGGGTGGCTACATAAGAGAGTAAAAGTTTATACAGGAGGAAAGTGAAGAGAAAGACGAAACAGTTACAGGGGGTGTCAGAGGAAGGGCAAGAGAAGGATGGGAACACAGTTGCAAAGGTAGAGAGAAAGGAAAAAAACAAGATATATGGGGTGATGTAGAAAGGACTGGAGTCAAGTGGACAAGAGATGGGAATTGACATTGCATTTGAATTCCTGGAGGTTGTAGCCATCAGGAAAGCAAGTATACGAAAGGGAGTTCCACAGGCTGGAAGTGCGAGTAAAGAAGCTGCTGGAGTAGAATTGTCGGCTGCATTTGGTTGATCTAACTGTAAATGAGTGGAACCTTGTTGCTAGTTTGGTTGCACAAGCAAAATCTTGAGGAGGTGCCAACAGTGACCTAAGTTCATCGGAGCAAAAGCCATAAAAATACAGGGTGTTCATAAAGTTTGTGTGCACTTTAAAAAAATGTATAACTTTATTTGTATTTACAATAGAAATAATTTGTAAAAAGGATGAAAAAAAAGTAAATCTATATTTTTTAAGGTTTTATTGAAATTTTATTTAAGTTTCCACATGTCCTCCATCATTAGCAATACAAAGGGTAATACGATTTTGCAGTTCACTGTTTTACAGTAATGCCTGAAATCACATGAGTTATTTCAGCTTTCAAATCTTCTAATGACCTAAGTTTGGTTGCATACACAATTGTTTTCACATATCCCCATAAAAAAAAAAATCTAATGGAGTCAAATCTGGCGAACATGGAAGCCAATAAAATGGTCAACTCCTTCCAATCCATCTGTTAGAAAATTCCTGATTTAGAAACTGTCTAACACGCAGAGCAAAGTTACAAGGAGCTCCATCTTATTGAAACACTGTATTATCTTTGAAGTTTAATTGTTCAAGCTCATTTTTTACAGATTATTTCTATCAGAAATACAAATAAAGTTATAAATTGTTTAAAGTGCACACAGACTTTATGGACACTCTGTATTTGTAGAAGAGACAAAAGGAAGCTACATCCTGCTAGTGAGAAAGTGGCTGGAGTTGAGCTGCCAGGTCAGGACCTATCACATTATCGGTTTTTCTTTGGAGCCTGTCGAGAACACTGAGATGAACAGCAGGAGCACCTGACCAGATATGACAACAGTATTCTATGCACAGTCAGATGGTTGATTTGTATATGTGCAAGATGGATTCAGGCAGAAAAAACTTCTTGGCCCGACACAGTGACCTTCCTAGCAGTGGATTTAGCTAATGACTATGTAATGATTCCACTTGAGGTCGGAAGATAGGGTAAGGCTGAGGAGGCACAGTATATTGCTTTCAGGGAGACTTGCTTGGTCCATGCTTATGGGGGACAGGAGAGATGCAAGATAAGCTAAGTGTCTACAGTAATCACAAGTGACATAATTGTCCAAATTTTTTTCCTGTAACAGGAAGAAAAAATGAAACATGTGACCTTTTAATGTACATACAGAAATTACCATACCAAAAAAAAAAAAAAAGAAAAAAAAAGGACTTCAGACACACAAAAAATTAAACGTTTTAAAATACAAAGCCACAATGATTTGTATTAAACTTTTCAATTTTCAGTTAGTAAATATAGTCTTCACTTAAATTAATAACTAACACCAACAAATCTTTAAAGTATTTTTAAAATATTTTAAAAATATAATTAAAAAAAAATGAAAAAATTCTTTTAAAATTTCATTATTTATCGAAATTTTTTCTTCTGACTATAATGTCCTTAATGTATATCATTTGTTAAAGCAATTAAGAGCTTATCTAATTAAATAATGTCATAGTTTTATTGAATTTTGAAACCAATTTTGCCTACAAAATTTAATTTTATGAAATTTCATGAATTTATGTGAAAGGTGGGTAACAAATGTAAAAAAAAAAAAAATTTATTAAGATTTTTTCTAAATAATAATTTCAAAAATAATTTTATTCATTTGCGAATATATCCTAAAAATTTCATTAAAATCTAACAATTGTTTGATTTTTGTGAGAATTTCCAAATTAATGTGTTTTTCACCTGAAAAAACAGTTATGTAATGTTACATTTTCTTTTGTAAACTCTCATAATGATTTGGCTGCTCGATAACTAAAATAAAAAAAGATTTTTACCAAAATTTCAAATGTGTTAGAAAACATTCAAAAATTTTAAAAAATAATTCTAAAATACTTTGATCTTTCCTCTTAATAATAACATTGATGGAAAAAGATGTTTTTTTTATTAAGTTTGGAGTCTTTTTTCTTCATACTATGCTGTTTTTTTAGTGATTTAGTGGAGATACCTAATTTAATCTATCCCCAATAATGGCATAAGTAAGGTTCGTTTTCAATGGCCCCAAATTATTTTGAAGAAAATAAATTTATTTAAGTTAGTAATTAGCTCAAAGTAACTTATATTTTTCTTTTAAACAACTCATAATTTGTGATTATGAACTAGGGAAGGGGACTGAGAAAGCTTTCTTTCATGAAACAACTAAAGCCGTCTAACACCCACCTTGTACTCCATCCGGTGTAATTAATTTCAATGCACCCACATTCTCACAAATTTAAATTGCTTAGTTTTCAAGAAAGCAGACAGTAGTTAGCTTGAATTGGTAGGTGAAGAAAAAATAAATAAAAAGAGGTAAATTCTCTCATGATATTTTCAATGGAAATTTCTGGTTCAAAATAAAACAAAGCTACTTTCTGCCACTTAGCTGAGAATCCACATATATCATTTTTTATTATGGAAAAATTGAGGTACATCCCTGGGACGCATAGATACGAATTTCTTGCATCCTTTTATATTTTTATGCATCAGGGACGCAGGACACATACCTGTCAGCATCTGTGTGTGTGTGTGTGTGTATATGTGTGTGTGTGTGTGTGTGTATATATATATATATATATGTGTGTGTGTGTGTGTGTGTGTGTGTCTATATATCTATCTATATATATATATATATAAATGGTTAGCTACTCATTTCCAAGCATACCAGCCTGTAAGTATGTTTAGCTAATTCACATTACAGACATCCACTCAGACACATTTCCACTTTTCTTCAATCCATATAGAGACCCACCCTGTGGTTTATACTGCAACTATGCTGAACAGACCTTTGTTACAGTTCCTGGAAGAGAGCACACCAACTGGCATAATCTACAATTTGAACAAGGCCAGTACACTCAAACCCTCTGTCACAATGACTTGTGACTTTGTGCTAGCACAAACATTAATCAACACAAAATAGTTCTGTCTATGCAATTTCATTGCCATGGCTTGATTTTCAAGCACTTTCCAAAAGTGCAGCATGTTGAGATCCCATTCCCAAGCCAATAATAAAGAAATCACCTTCCTCACAAATCAACCATAAGATTTGAATCCAGGTCTCATGGTGTGTGTCTATGAATAGATAAGTGTGCATGAATATCTGTATAATTCCTCTCCAATGCAAAAAGAAAAAAAATCTTCTTTAAAGAAATCTTCAAGTATCAATGGACAACAGAATATACAGCATAAAAAAAATAAAATAATTATTAGTGCTTTTAATGCATCCAGAGGATATAACGTACTTTAGAAAATCTGCATGACAATAAAAATGTACTCACCAGACTGGTTGTACTGATACTAACAGACTTATTTGAGTAGGTACGTCGAGGGCTTCTGGGACTTGCCACTCTACCACTGACAGGAGAACATGGTGGTGAACCTGGACAGATGCGAGGAGTGGTCCGGATACCCCGGGGAGAGCTGCCAACCCCAAGGACAGGTAAAAGCTGAGGAATGACATCTCCTTTGGCTATTTGAAGTAAATTTTGTCGTAAAAGCTGCTGGGTGTCTGGTTCCGACAGCCAATGCAGAAACAGCTCATCCACCTTCTGACGTAAAACAGGTTTCAAAGCCATCACTCCATAACCTGCAGCGACATACATCTAACCAGCAGAATACATGATCTTCTTGTCAAGGAACAAAAGTCTAAAAAGAAAAAAAAATTGAAAATAGAGAAAATAAAAAAATTTAAATATATGATAAGATTCTTAGAGTGTAACTCTACAATAGAAATGACAAATATAAATTTTTTTGGCATACTCACTCATGTGTGTGTGTGTGTGTGTGTGTTTGAATGTATATAAAGTATTACATACATTGAGTGCTGGTATTAATAAAATAGTGTTTGTTGTATAATAAGTCTAAAATTTCTATTAATAATAAATATACATTTTTTTCCTCACCAGTAGCACAACTGAGTTTTATAATGTAATTGTCAGGTGGTGACTGAAAACTGATCATTGCAAAATTTAAGTATTGATATTTATATATTTACAGTATGGTATAAATATCAATATTTAAATTATGCAATGCTCAATTTTTCAAACCTGATGATTACATTGTGCTATCAGTGAGGAAAAAGAAAAAAAATATATATATATATATATATAATTGCATTTATATATAAGTAAATCATAATTCAACAACATTTACTTATTTTCATTTATTGGGCAATAAATTACATCAGTTAGCCTCTGCCATAGTTTAACTTTCCTTAAACAGTTGGCTTTAAGAATATTTTAGAGCATTCTTCAATTTAAAATTTGAAAACTTCACATTTTCCTCCACTTCTGTTGCAAGTTACAAGTTGCAAAATAAAACTTCTACATTTACTTTGATAAAGTCCCTCAGGGGACAAAACACATTGGTAAAGAAAAGTTTTCCTTTTGTATCTTGCTTATATATGGACTCTCCCATTGATTTCAACATAAGGATCCGAGAACATCATTCAGTTTTTATGTTTGTGTCATACATGACACTTCGGTCCCACTAATGACCTGAATACAAGTCCACATATTGTGCAACAACGATTATCTCAGAACATAGCTACCAGAATATTTACTGACATCTTTTTGCTGTTGTCTTTTGTCTCTTAGCTGGTCAATACAACTGATTTCAAAATTTGATATCACTCTAGCACAAATATCTCCAGTTATTTCTATCCAGTGCATCTCACTCAAAGTGAGTATGAGGCACATTGACAGTTCAGAAACATGCTGAAATATTCATATTGGAGCTTCAAGCACAAATGCCAAGCAGTACAACATGCAGTTCCCAAATTTCTGATAAAGTGAGTCACATCATAGTGCTCTTTTTCTCACAGACAATGCCCAAATGACTCTACTATACTGTGTAGTCAACAAAATCAAAAACAAACAACTAGCATCCACAAAAATGAAAAATATATAACAACAATTAACTCATTGTACCATGTTTTGCCACAGTGTATGTGTAATATATATATATATATATATATATATATATATATTGTCATCCGCAGACAGATCTGTTTCGCTGTATCACAGCTCATCAGTATGGTTAGACTCCGATTGCTACATAACCCAGGCTCGAAATCTGACCAAACTGGCGTCAGTCAGCGACTCTACCCCTGGGCCATGGGGTAGATATATATATATATATATATATATATATATATATATATATATATATATATAAGGACCTTCAATAAGTTCTCACTGACTTTTCATGAAAAGTAATGTTTTATTTACAGAAATTAGTAAAAAACATGTCATGGAAAGTATTGTGTATTGCTAGCCACTACTTTTTGTATCTTTCTGGCAGCATTTGAATTCCACGTTAGAAAAATGACATGTCTTTTGAGGCTAACTATGAGTCAATCCATTTTTTGGCATCTTCATAAGAATGAAAGTGCTATTCAGCAAGGCCCTGTACCATCAATTGGAATAAGTGATAATCAGATGGAACAATGTCTAGTGAATACAGTGGGCAGGGTAAGACTTTCCATTTAAGCGTTTCTAAGTTTTCATCAGTTTTGCAACTGTTGTCATGTTGCAAAATCACTGTGTCTCTGCTTGTATAGCAGCCATTTTTCTTCCATGCTAGACTCAAATGCATCAGTTGTAGTCGATAGCAATCTCCTGTGATAGTTTCAGTCGGTTTGAGTAACTCATAATAAACTACACCCAGCCGATCCCTCTAAATGCAAAGCAGAAGCTTCGAACCATGGACATTCAGCTTTGCCACCAATATTGATACATGGCCTGGCTTACCTCACAATCTTCTAATGCTTAGGATTATCATAGCGTATCCACTTTTCATCACCAGCCATGATATTATGCCGAAAATCTTTCCTTTTCTGTTATTGAAGCAGCTGTTGACATGTGACAAGATGACATTCAACATCTCTCAGCTTCAACTTGTACAGCACCCAATGTTCTTGCTTTTGAATCATTCCTAATTCCTACAAATGTTTCAAATCTGTTGTGTGACCAACTCTTCATGGTTTAACAAGTTCAGCTTGCACTTGACATGAGTCTTCATGAAGTAATGCCTTTAATTCTTTGTCTTTTTTGGTGTGGCACAGCATTCTTTATCTTCAACATCAAAATCATAATTTTTGAAGCATCTAAACCAATCTCTGCATGTTGTTTCCAACAGAGCTTATAGTACTTCCTTATAGATGCATTACCATCTGAAACTCCATGCATGTAGTTCTGGGAATGCCATCTGTTGGAAAACAGTGAGAACTTAAAGGTCCTAATATATATATATATATATATATATATATATATATATATATATACACACACACACACACACACACAGATGGTGAAAAGTTCTCAACCCAACCAAGAAGCTCTTTCTAAAAAATAAAAGATAAATTATTTTTAGAAATTTGGAAGGGGATTAGGCTGAGAGCATTTCACTATTTGTAAAACACCAAGTGTATTTATAAATTCTTTGTTTGTATTTTACTTACTTCTCTTGTACTGATGATGCCAGGTGGCACTGTTTTCATTATTACAATGGCAGATTGTACTAATGTTTACAAAGTCTGAATGTGAACAGTCAAATTCTATAAAATAGCAGAATACAATTGTAATAACTGAAAAAGATCTATTTAAAGAGTTACACGTGAAAACAAGTGTTTATATGTATCTTTTTCTGTGACATGTCTCTTCACAATATGGTTTATCACATCTTCTTATCCCTTGTAACTCTTAATGACATTTGCCATTTTATCATTCCTCCAACTCTCCAATTTCACTATTCATTTATATAAGCTAATCAGGTGCGTGGTCCCACTGCCTCCACCTGTCCTGTTTTCCTATGAGTACCAAATACCCTTCCTCATTATATGTTCAAGAAATCTTAACTCTTCTGATTTTGAGCATAAATGTCCTTTTTGTATTCATCTGCCTTAACACTTCTTCACTGATCATACATTCCATTCAATTTTAGTTGTGAAAAGGGTTAAAGACCCACTTATTAAGTTTCTTCATGTAGCCAATTTTCTTGAGATGGTTCAATATTCTTGAAATGCTGACTGCTATTGTTTGAGACATTTTTCTGACTCTTTGACATGGGTTTTGTTCGACTAGTGTTTTCAGATATTGATTGTCAATCACAAATGAATATCATCAACCACCTTGATCTTCAAGACTCATATCCCCACTGGTGAACTTCAGAAACAAGCACCATACTGTTTAATCACAAGTGAATCCTTCACTACATGCTCTGTTAATATTGAGAAGCATTATGACCAAGTTTGAACTCATACAAAAAAAGTACATGCATCTCTTCTTTCTTCATTTTCAAAGCAAGATGTCTATATTATTTTAAGTTAAATTCTGAACAAGACTGATATAAGAGGAGACTTTAATTATTAAAAGTGAGTAATATACTATATATAAGTATTATTATTATAATATATTTGGGCACTTAAAAAAGTTTATTCTAAAATCAGACATTTTTTTGAACAACATCAGCTGTTGCTTACAATTTTTCTCATTCAGATACAATGTTTTTTTTGTTTTGTTTAACAGCATATCAACACTTCATTGTGTTATTTAGTACCAACAAGATTTTTAAGATAAGTTCATATGAATATAATATGTATTTTTTGTAAGAAATCAGTTTGTAGATCAGGTTTTATGGGTGTATTTTGTAAAGAGAGTTTTTTGTTAAGAGTCAAATGTATTGCTGGTATATATATTTTTTTTTAAATGTATTTCTGATATTCTTACTATAAAAATCTATTTTTATACTTTCAGAGTATATTGACCCCAGTTTAGGGTTTTAACTATTTTCACGTAGCTGGGATCCTAATATGTGCTACCATCCCAGGGTCAAGGTGGACCTGGAAACAACCACAATTAAGAGGTGGTTCTATGCTCCTCACAACCTCCTAATCAGAGGCCTTCCTGCAACATCTAATTCTACTACTGGCATTTTCCCTTTTCATATTATGTTTTTTGACAAATATACATATATATATATATATATATTAATAAACCTACATATTATCCTACATCAGTGGCCCAAATCAAAGTTTCATGCATTACACAATCATCAGGTGCATATTACGAACTTTTATATTCAACCCCCCTAATAATCCCACGAGGTGAATGTCACCAAAAAGGAATTAATTTAAATTTAGTGTCCACACATGGTCAAAGTCAGCCAGGATATTTCATGTCAGAGATCACCAGTATTGTTGGTCATATAAAATGCTAACATGGTACAAGTATCAGCATGATTGGTATGTTTAACATAGAAGATTTACGATCTAAATCCTTAAGAAATGAGAAAAAAGCATGAAAAGTTTATGGCGAAAATCCCTAAATAATGAAACTCAGAGGTAATAGTTCATAACATGTACCTGATGATTGCGTAATGCATGAAATTCCAAGATGTGCTACCAATGTAGGGTAATATATACATTAATTAATATATACAATTAATAGCACTGTTTATACTACACTGAGCACTGTTTTATTAACACTTGAATAATATTTTTGTATGTGCGTATTTTCTTATGTATATTCATTAATTCACATAAACTATATATATATATATATATATATATAATGTGGCACACTTGGTATACTATCCAGGTAAATGTCGATAGAGACAAACTCAAAAGAACTCAATGTTAAATTTATTTATTAAATTTAACAGAGTAATAAAATTTAGAAAAGATTTTAGACTTATTACAATGGGTAATACATATTTCACCGCATATATATATATATATATATATATATATAAAATTAATGTGCCAAAGTCTGTCACTTAACTGAGCAGAGTCATGCTGACTTTGAAGTTTCATTAAGGCATCATTGTCATAACTATTCAATTAAGTGCCAAACTTTTCCACATTAAACCTATTAATACTATTTCTATCTCAATATTGACCACTTTACAACAAAAAACCTACTTACCAAAATATCTTTTTATCAGTAGACCACTGAAAAAAAAAAAAAAAAAACAGTAATCTTGGCACTAAGCATCATCACAACTCAACACTATATATTTTATAATCATCTCACCCCAAGCAAGGCAGTACAGCCACTGTGTGCAGGAGGTTACATAATAGAAGAAGGAAGAGAAAGAACAGGTCAGAATCGACTACATTGCAGATTCTTCTTTGAATTTTGTTGAAAACCCCAAGGTGAACAGCAGGGGCACCCAACCAGATATGACAGCAGTATTCAATGCATGGGTGGATGGTAGATTTGTAAATGTGAATGATGGATTCAGAAGAGAAAAACTTCCTGGCCCAACACAGGGACCCAACCTTCTTAGCTGTAGATTTAGTTATTAATTTAATGTAGTCATTCCACTTAAGGTCAGCTGAGAGAGTGAGGCCAAAAAGGCACAGTGGATCATGCTAGTCTCTCAGGGAGACTAGCATGATCCATGCTGATGGCAGGTAGGAAAGATTGCCTATCATGGTTAAAGGATAGCAGCTTCATTTTGAAAGCATTAAAATTTACAAGCCATATTTTACTCCAGTCCACTACTGACTGGAGGTCCTTTTCAAGAGCAGCAGCAGCAGCAGATTTCTTATCGAGGCAGGAGTAAATGGTGGCATTGTCAGCATCAATGCCCACTTGGGATCTGATTACATCAGGGAGATCATTGATGAAAATCAGAAAAAGCATAGGACCAAGGACAGATCCTTAACAGACACCCATGTTTCTATGATAGGATCTGGAAGCTTGCACATTCAAAATGACCTTCATTATGTGATTCGATAGGAACAATTTGATTATGTCAAACAAGCATCCAGATATACCATAGCCCTGTAGCTTGCACAGAAGGCCAGCATGCCAAACTCTGTCAAATGCTTTGGAGATATCCAAGGCAACAGCTCAAGGTTCATCATTCTTATCAAGATCATGGTATATGTACTCAGTGATGGTCATTAGCATGTCAGCTAAAATTCATATTCAAGGGTCCAAGAAGATGACTACCTATTAGAGTACCTTACCAACGATATTTAGAACAATTTCAAATTGCAGTATATACATGTTAAGATATTCAAATGTTAATTCCAACTGTAGTGTCTCTAATGACTGAAAGAACTGCAGTGATCAGTATTCAAAACTAGATAAAAGCCAAGAGAAATTTTCCCACTTGAATGATTGGTAGCACAAAATTTTTTAACTTTCCCATTTAGTTTTGTGCCAGGTTAAACTAAGCTTAATAAATATGTATTCATTTTAATAGCATAAAATTGTAAAATCTTTTAAATAGTCAAAATTTTTAAATTGCCCTAAACTCTTAACAGAATGTAGAAGTTTTAACACGACTTGTGCCAAATAAGGGCATTTAACTGCATGAACATTTTTTCTTTCTTTCGGTAAGACCTATAAACTGACTGGCTGCAGATATTCAGCAACAAAAACACAATACAATTTCTGAAAATGACAGTTCTGCCTTAATAATTTTCATATTGACATATAAATATTTGTAAGTAGTTGTTTAAATAACCTGATATCATAAGTAAATCTTTTTAATCTAATGCATCAAAAGGTCAATTCATTTTAATGATTACATATATAATAACAGCAAATACTTGTTGTACATAATATCTAACAGTTTTACTACAGAAATTTCATTTTCTCTCTCATATGACTGATATATACCATGATTACAGCTTGGATCTATAAAATAATTGCATCAAATTTTCATTCACTTGGTAACAAAACAAAGAAATACTTGAAAGCATATATAGGAATTAAGCTAAGACCAAAATATCCATAGTACATTGTGTGAACAGATATTGAAAAAAATGCAAATTCAAAAATATATATCTTCTCAAAACTTTAAGCTAAATATTAATTTCAGAAATATTTCCAAAGAGAAGAAAGGCTTTGGTTTGAAACTACCACTCATCTCACTGAAGAATTTGTAATAACACACTCATTGTTAAGTGTTAGAAAGTGGTCATCAACAGAGCTATGAATATATGAATACTACCAAACTTGTTGATATTAATGTCTGTTTATTTATGTACAACTCGTGTAATTTTTCTAGATTTCTAGAGCTTTCATTTATCTAACATTATATATATTAAAAAATAACACTGATTTTGAAAGAAGCTTCAATAACATGGAATATATATAATGTTTATACATGTGCATTATATATTTATTTATACTCCTGAGATGAAGTAGTATTTACATTATTCACAGATGAGGACTGTTGCCCTCATCTTTATTGCCATGTTTACAATGTTTCAGCTGTTGTATACTCTGGCCTTCTTCAGGTACTAAGAACTTGAGGACACATGAGCCCGGTGAATATATGCATTGATTAGTTCCAGTGATTTGACCAAAAGAGTTGTAAATTCAATACAGCAATGGTGAACAAATAACTTAGAAAGTTGTGTTAAAGAGAAATAACTACATGGCATCTGGAAGTAGCATCATACATGGAATGAGAATGATATACCCAAGTATTCGAAATAAAGGGTTCAGCTCAAAATTCCAAGCACCTGAAGAAGGCCAGAGTACACAACGGCTGAAACATCGTAAACATGGCAATAAAGAGAACAACAGGATGAACAATGTAAATAATGTACATTGTATATGTTCCAAAGGTTGTTATAGCTGAGGAGGTAGTAAGGACAAGTTGCTGCTGTCTATAAAATGCTCCCACGGCACACACCTCAAATACACTCAGACAACTAAGTCCAGTTCCAAGCCAGAAAAGAAGTAAAGGCAGGCTACTGGTACCTCATAAACAGCTGCTTCAGAGATATGAAGCTTGTAAATGGAAGGAAAACTGATTTTTAAACTTCTACTGCCTTGTGGCCATATTCAAATAGAGAAAAGGGCATGAAAGTAAATCCAGACAGAAAACAGTGTAGATCCAAAGGTGATTGGCTGTTAATACTGACAAACTTCCAGAAACTCATGCAGCCAAACCAGCACCAGATGTAATGCTCTGTATTCTTTTGAATCTTATCAGAGGAACTGAGACGTGATCTGGGCAACACATGGCTTCCATATACCATCACCCAGACCTGCAATAAGGAAAGGCCACTCCAATCTCTCCACCCAGACATGGAACCAGTGATGTGGCCATATGTCTGAATGAGATGTGCTTTACAGCAAATAGAACCTTGCTTTACTGTGAAGCTCACAGTAGCTGCGATATCTTAAAGCACGCCAGATAAGATGGTGATTCCTTCTACAAAGAGGAACATAGGCTCAAATCCTGCTTTAATAGATTTTCTTGAATGTGCAGGCTGGTGAAGAAAATAAGCATCATTTTAAAAAATGGGATGTTCAACTCAAATGTGAGTGTCCACTAAAAATAATATTTAAAGTAATAAAAAGATGTTGGATCCATTAATTCTTACATGTGCCTACTATATTTTAAAATAGACTTTCTTTTCTAAATAACAAATTGATTTCCATATAGTACATTTGAAAAGCATGAAAGACCTGTGCACAACTCATCTTTATTTAATATTTCAAGTTTTCAACAAACTTCTATAATTGCCAGGAAACATGTTTATCTATTTAGAATCCTGTGATGACTTTGTACCTCAATTTTAAATATGTTAATTATTTTCCATTTTTGAATATATGATATCACAGCAATATTTTGGCATTTGAATATTTATGATATCACAAATATGGCATCATATAGATTCTGAAAATTTAAATACATTACACAATTTTATTACTGTAAATGATATTTTAGTGGCTATACCTTATTTGAGTAGACACCCCCATTTTGTTTGAGTTTTGTCTGTTTATTTTTTTTTTTTTAAAAAGCACTAACATTACACCTGTGCATTCAAGAGACTTAAAAAAGAAAATGTAATCTCTGGCAAGGTCCAAACCTGCATCCCTCTTTCTAAAGGAAGGTTTGAATTCTGTTATAGAATGTTTTCTTTATTCAGTCTCTAAAATGCCCAGGCCAGTAGATGCAATTTTCACTGATTTTTATTTTTAAAAAAAACAGGGTATTTACTTAAACCAGGTATACCTACTAAAACAAAGTTTAGATTAATAAGAAATAATGTCATGATTAAAAATAAAATCCATTAATTTTATAAAATTTGCACAATCTATAAACTTTCATGGCGGTTACAGAAAGAACTTCTTAATCTCCCTAGTGTCAATCATACTGCCAGAATAATTATTGTGCCAGATACCTGCAGCTAGCTTTACCATCTGCCTTGAAAAAGATAACTTCAACAGAAAACATACAGCCTCAAACCTTATTACCATTGTCTTCCTTCACATATATAACAAATGAACCTTTAACATTGGAGAATAAACTGTCTATGCCACACTACCTTAAAATTTTACTAGTGCAAGCCTCAAGGTTATTCTATATATCTACTCCATTCAATGTGGGGAGGATTTTCAACAGCTATGAATAACACACCTTAATTTCTGTTCACAAAATCAAGCCATGGCAAGAATCCAAGAGGAATGATGAAAATTACAAAACTTCAGACAATAAAACAGTAGTAAGGATTGGGTTTTTGGTTCCTTCTAAAACTCTATACTTCTAATGTCTCTGCTTAAAATCTGGAATTTATACTATTATTAGGCATCTAGTTCTTTCTGAAGTTCTTTTCCATTTCTTTCATTTCCAGTATCCCCTTGCATCTTAGTGACATTACTGCCTTGTTTGGAGTGAATAGGGTGAAATAAAAAAAAATCTACTCACTTGACGACAGTCAAGTGTAAAACAGGGATATTAATACCAATGTATTAAGAAACAGTAATTGTTTCATTTCCTGATATAAAACAAATTCAGCACATATACATAAACATTTGAGGGGTGCTGCAAAGTTCTCATCCCAACCCAATTTCAAATATCTAATGAAAAGTAATAAATAAATATTAGATTTTTTTTTCTTAGTCAGTTCAAGAATCTGAACATTCCCTCATATACAAATGATGGACTTGATATAAACAGATCAGCATCTGTATACAAACAGCAATCAAAGATTATGTTCTGCACTTATTCTAATTTGAAGAACCTGCTATTAGATAAATGATAGAGATTGTAAGTTACTTGTCTATAAGGAAGTTGGTCACATATGAGGTGAAATGACACTTGATGATCAGTTGTCTGGTGGCAGTAATGGAAAGTAAGTACCTCGAGTTCATGGGAATAAAGAATTGCCTACAAGAACTAAGAAACTGTCAAAGTCAAACTCAGAATGGCTAAGTTCCTCATCAGAAATACTTATAAGTCAAGCAACCAGAGAACCATGAAGAATAACTATATCATAGACATGACCATTTGATCAAGTCACTGGATTTGTCACTTTTAGAAACAAATAGTAATTCAATTTATAGTGAAGTGAATGAAATGTCAACAAAATAGGTTTCAATAAAATAATTATTTACTAAGTATAGTTTAGACTAGCAAAGGAATTCAGTAATACAACAGAGTGAGGATTTAATTTACTACAGAATAGAATCAGTGAGACAAGATTGTTAACTCATGCTATGGTAAGCACCAATCAGGCACCACAAATACAGAGAAATTTAAAGCATATACATGCATTCTGATGAATTTCACATACAGTGGGATAACTTGTGGTATCTAGTTAAAAATAAAAATTTAGTAGCAGAATACTGTATTCTGCAACCAAAACCTCAAGACAAGAAATTATTTTAGGCAGTGATATATAGACCCCACAGTCCTTATTTAACACTCCAAAATATTTATGCAAAGTTGTAAGCAATTATTTTTCACATTGTAACCCCTTTCCCATGGATGAAATATTGCTCAGACAAACTATATTCCTTAGTTCCACTATATTAATGATGTTCCATCATCACTGAGCAAACCCAAACATTCACTGATCACTTAAACCCACAACTCAAATTTAATGGATGTTCCCACAGAGCAGACCTGTGCCTTCAGTATCTATTGGGACTTAAACCCATACCTTAAGTTTAATAATGTTTTCTCAGTGAGATCTTGTCCCTTGAGCACCTCAATCCAGACCTCAAGTGTTAACATGTGCATACAGTCAATCACTAAAGATGCTGGAAAATAGTTCATTCCCTGTACCATTTCAGTAAGTACCTGACTCCTACTATCCTCTCCCTTTACAAGAGCCAGATCAGACCGAAAATGGAGTACTACTGTTATATATTGGCAGGAGCTGCTAAGTCTTTACATTCCAGTTTCAATAGAGTTCAAAAGCACCTTCACATCCTTGTGGGTGACAAATTATTTTCCACTCTTTAATCTCTTGCTGATCTATTGCTATTTTCCCAAAAAGTGTTCAGAAGAACTACATTCTTTGGTTCCACCAGTTTTAACCTTCATGCCTAAAAACAACCAGATGACACACATTGAAGCAAACCACCCTCATTTCCCTTATATTCCATTGGTGAAATCTAAGTTCCACTTGAACAGCTTCTTCTCACAAACCACTGCTTTGTGGAACTGTCTTTCAAGTGGGTGCTTCCCTGATCACTACAATTTTAATCTGTTAGGGTCTAGAGTCAACCATTACCTTCTTAAAATATTTTCATAAACTATGCCTCTCACTGTGACTCCCGACTTCGAGTGGCTCTCTGGTCTTGTACAGAGTGAACATCATTAAGAGAAAAAAAAGAAGCTTTTTGAGAATATTGAATTCCTTAGCTTTTGTAACTAGAAGGAAAACTGTTACACCTGCAGCATCCAATGATACTGATTGGTTTTCTTTTTCAGGAACATGCTGTCCTTGACCCAGTGCAATGCCTTCTTCCACTTACAATATTTCATGCATAGACATTGCTTGCTACCATGTCACAACTGTATCTTGCTATGGTCATATTATTCAACAAAGTGGCACCTATCATATAACAACAACCAAGAATCCATCTAGAGATACTAATCTACATTCAACAACTATTACTGGGTTTCATGACAACTGTGATCTTCAAACAATTATGGTTGTAAATTGGTCTCTTTTTACATATCTGCCATGATTTGGTTTCCCAATTCAGGTTTCTTAATTCTTTAGAAGAGGTTGGAGGTACCAGTGTCAGATCATAAAATCTACATTTCTTGAGCCAGTAGGCCGGTAGACAAAAATAAGTAAATATACTGTTTAATAAATAAACTGAGTGACTAATCAAATATGAGTATACACTGAAAATAATCTACATGTCTAATTAATCCTACTAAAATGGAAGTCGAAAAAAAATCAATAAAACCGTTTTGGAAAAACTAATCTGTCTACACTCAGTTAAGTGCCATACGTGATACACGCTTGGGCGATCATGTCTCTTTCGAGACATGACTGACTGGGCAGAAGATTATCCCGCAGTAGGTTGCCATTGCATTCTGCAGTAGATTGGTTGCCAGCCAAGGCTATAGAACCCAATCTGTCCTGTTATTTAACCCATAACTGGAGGGAAGAGACGGATTAATACCTTTCCCAAGAAAAAAATCAACAAAACCATTTTGGAAAAGACTAATCTGTCTACACTGCATGCCAGAATTATATGCAAATCGATTTTTTTTTGTTCTAAACGCCAATAGTTTTTAATAAAAATTAGTGAAACTTGGCACATCATATGACAACACTAACACATGCGCAGATCTAAAATGCTAAGCTAATCTGTGCAGTAGTAAACAAACGGCAGCCATTTTGGTGACTTGCAGCCTGTTTCAGCATGCCAACTTTATATGCAAATCATTGCTAAAGTGTCAAATATGGTGAAGTGGTGACAGAAAATTAAAACATTGATTATTTTAGGAATATGTAATTTGAGAACAACAATAATACAGAACAGACATCTTCAATATGGTTTCATAGTACAATCAATATTGTATATAATTGCCATTTTTATTAACAAAAGAAAAAAGCCTTTGGTCCATTGAAGATGTCAAACTTTCAATTTCATCTGATGAAATTTCTTTAACAGCAGTCAGAACGGCATTCCAGAGGTCATCCTTGGAGGTGTACTGCCTTCCTCCGGAGTAAATCTTCCTTTTCAAGATGCTCCACAGATTTTCAATGGGATTTACATCTGGAGAACAGGCTGGCCATTGCATTATTTTCCCATGTCTGGCAAAAACACTCTCCAAATATTCAATGGTTATCCTTGCAGCATGAGACAGTGCATTATCATGCATGAATACCATCTTTTTTCAGAATGACAAATTCTTCTTCTTGTGCCAGGGTTTGAGGTCTTCCTTAATAAAGCTAATGTAGAGTTTGGCAGTCATTTTCACTCCATCTGCATCCTACCAGCTCATTACCAATGATTGCAGCCCAAAACATCACATCACCACCACCTTGTTGACGCCTGATCCGGTGGGGATGTGAACCCTCATTACAGTACCATCCTCTCCTCCACCCATCAGGTCCATCAAAGGTCGCTCGATACTCATCAGTGAACAAAACAGTTTGAAAGTTTACCTTCATGTGATTTCTTGCCCACTCCATCCTCTTTTTCTTGTGGATATCCTTTAATAGAGGGCGAATGTCTGGCTTTCCACATTTTGCAACCATTCTCAGGATATGGCATCGAGTTGATTTGGGCACATCAGGAACGCCAGTGTTTTCAATAACTTTTTTGCTAGTTTCAAAAGGGTTATGGCAGACTTCTCTCTTGATCCTACTCATGGCTCGATGTGACACAGGTACTTTCTTACAAATTTTCCCTTTGTCAGAATATTAGTCAGTAACAAATTTTTTAATTGTACGATGATTCTTTGGCTATTTCTAAGGTAGATATTTTATTATGAATCCTTTGGACAATTTTAGACTTCTCAGTTTGACTCAAAGCACTTTTACGTCCCATCTTGCATATAAAGTTGGCACGCTGAAACAGGCTGCAAGTCACCAAAATAGCTAGAATTTTAGACCTGTGCATGTGTTAGTGTTGCCATATAACATGCCAAGTTTCACTAATTTTTATTAAAATCTATTGGAGTTAGTACCAAAAAAAAAAAAAAAATCGATTTGCATATAATTCTGGCACACAGTGTATTAAAAGCACCCTCGGACTCCAGCAATGGATTAATAATGCAGATGTTATTAATTGGTTCAAAGGTATCCAGAATAAAAATAATTGCACATTTATACAATTTGACATAATGAACTATTATCTATTCATTTCAAGAGATCTTTTCACTTTGGCTTTGGAGCTCGCACAGGAATACTCCATCATTTCAAACAGTGAACTGATATCATTTTAAAATGCAGAAGTTCTATTCTGATCTACAATGAAGAACAATGAAATAAAAAGACCTCTAATAGATATTTTGATGTTTCAATGGGTCCTTTGGATTCTGCTAAAGCTTCGGATCTAGTGGAATTATTTATTCTTTATAATTTAACTGTCTAAAATTGTGTTGATATGGATAGCATTGGTTTATACAGAGATAATAGCTTACTGATTGTTAAGGATTCTACTAAAATTAAAGTAGACTACATTAGGAAAATGATACATAGAGAATTACAAAGTTTAAGTTTTAAAGTAAAAATAATCAACAAGTAGACTTTTTAGATGTCACTTTGGACCTTAACAATAATTCTTTCCAACCTTATATGAAGGTTAATTCTAGTCCAGTATACATAAATCCTAATTCTAACCACCCCACCATCTGTCATTAAGCATATATCCTCTTCTATTGAATTTAGAATAAGCACTAATTCTTCTAACAAAGTAATTTTCGATCGGCATAGCAAATTTTATAATTCTGCCCTCAGGAATAGCAGTTCAAAAGGTACTACTATTGAATTCAGAAATCCCATTAACAATGACAATAATATGAAGAAAAGATCAAGGAAGATTATTTGGATTACTCCCCCTTACAATCTGATGGTTAAAACTGAATTAAGACAAAAATTCTTAAACCTTATTAATAAACAATTTTCCAACACTAATCCTCTTAGTAAAATATTCAAGAATAATACTCTTAAGTTATTGCTGCACGGATAATCTAGAAAAAAAAACAAAGTCCTCAACAAGTATAAAAATACATAAAACTCAATGCATTACAACACTGAGATGGTTAACACCAAAGATAACAAAATTAATACCAGCGGATGTAATTGTAGGAATTCTAAAGATTGTCCACTACATAATAATTGTTTAGCTAGTTCCTTAGTTTATCTGTGCACCATCTCTACAATCGAAAATCTTGATATTAGAAAGTTTTATATCAGGTCTACTAGAAAAACCCATTCAAAACCCGCTGGTATCAACATACAATATCTTTCAATAATAGTTCTTGTAAATATAGTACATCATTATCCAAGTACTTTTGGTATTTAAAAGGAAAAAAACCCCTACTGTTAAATGGAAAGTACTTACTAAGGCTTAAACTTGTAATTCCCTCTAAGCACCTTGCTATCTTTGTCTCAATGGGAAGTAAGCAATCATCAGGTTTAAAGACAAAGCTAATCTTTTAAACCAAAGAAATGAACTTACTGTTCACTGTAAATATAGTTTATTGTTTACTTTGCAATATGGGCTGTAATATTAAGAATTTATATATACTCTTTTTTGCTGGTGTCAATTGTTATTTACCTTTATTTGATGGGTATTTTCATTTAACATGGATTATCAAAGCAGTATTTGCTAGGCATTTAATTTGGCTTATATTATTATATTAATATTTGCAAAGTATTTAATCTAACATAAACTGCCAAATTATATAGTGATGAGATATTTAATCTAACATAGCTTATCATGTTAATATTATATAGATTTTAATCTAGCGTTTACCATCTGGTTAATACTTAAGTTTTTATTATAGCACCAATCTTTAATTTAATATTTAATAATTTTGACCCTTGAGACATCAATTTCACATGATTTCTGAATTTCATATTAGTGCCTGGCTTTAACTGTTTGTATATTTTTTTTGTGTTCACATTAGAATATATATACTTGGGTGCATGGGTTTGCCTATGTATTAATGTATATATGTAGGTGTGCATGTGGGTTTAAATACTAATAGATAGAGGGATATTTTGTTTCACATACTAATGTGTGTATATATATATATATATATATATATATATATATAGTCATCCACAGACAGATCTGTTTCGCTGTATCACAGCTCATCAGTACGGTTAGACTCAGATTATATATATATATATATATATATATATATATATATATATATATGTATGTGTTTTTTATATATATGTTCATATTTCTATGTGCATTTGTGCGCATATCTGTTCACATGTCCATGTATGTGTGAGTGTGTGTATGTATGTATATATATATATTCTTTTTCTTGTCTATGTATGAATATATGTGTGCATTTGCTTCTGTGTGAGTGTTGCTATTTGCTTGTATTTATGTCAAAAGTTGTTTGTAGGTAGATCCATGTGTGTGTTTTTATTCTTTATATGATGCATTGTGAAGTTTTAGATGTGTACATATTCTGTTCTTTGCTTGTGTATTTGCATGTGTATATATTTAGTTACATTTTGTTCATGCACTGAAATATGATGATTTTGACCTTCTTTTTATCAAACCCATGTCATCTTATGAATTCATTCTTACTTGTATTCAATAGTGTAGCCTTTGCAGACATTTAAACCTGCCTTTAAAATTTAACAAATAAATTGACACCTCAATAAAAACAAAAGTGAATAAATATATATATATATATATATATATATGTATATGTGCCTATGTATGCATACAATTATATGTTTGTATGTGTATATATTTAACTATTTGTCTATATATGAATATCTATAAATTTGTATATGTGTGCGTCTATCTTCTTTCCTCATTTCTTACTTGTATGACTTTAAAATAATCTAAATCTAATGCTTCGTTAAATTTAGAATTTAAAATTCGTAGTTTCTAACATTAATTCATAATAATATATATTTTCTTTTTTTTGTTTAAATAAATTTAAATTTTCATTGTAAAGTAAAGCTCATAGTCAATCAAATATGCTGATTTCTCTTTTTAATCAAATATTAACATTAATGCCCCAATAAATTGTTTTAGAGTCTGTTCTTATGTTCTTCAAATTATAAGTTACTTGTATTTTAATTGGTCACCACTAAATATGTAACAATGTCTCCCTGATTAAGGGGGTTTGGCTAGTTTTGAACCTTTTAAAACTTTTCAACTTGAAATCAACATCACTTGATAAGACACAGTGTTGAAACAAAATGCCTATTTTTGTAGTGATATTATTATATATATATATATATATATATATATATATAATTATTGTTAATCAGTTTTTAGTCATAATTAAATTAGACTAGTATACAGTTATATTAAAAAGGTGTTCAATACATATATATTGTAGAGCTTTTGAATATTTTTCATTTGGAAACCAGTTATTTATGCAACCTTATTTTCAAGCTTTCAGTATTTTCAGGCAATTTATAATTGATTTTCCAACGCTTTCAATCATACAATGTGGTTTTTTACGAACACACAACTAAAAGTTTAAAATACCTGAAATTTTTAAAATTAGGAATGAGTTTTTTAAGGATCTTAAACACTTTCATCCAGGTTTGTATGATCCTAAAATATATCTTTTGGTGTGATTACATCCGACATCACATTGACTGCTTCATTTAGTAATGTTTTTTGTTTCTGGAAATAATTTTATGGCTAAATTTTCTTCTTAGCACATTCTGCAGGCATCACCATCATTGTATGGTTTGGCTTTTTTCTATCTTCTTTACTCCCATTAATCTTTTATCTTTTCTTCACTACCTTCTGTGCCCAGTTTTTTCTCTCACTGTAACCCCTTGTGCACTAGTGACGGTTATGCCTTGCTTGGGGTTAAATGATTAAATAAAAAATAAAACAAAAATGAACTGAGTTCAAAGGAAGCACCAAAAGAAATTAATGGTTATGGAAGGCCCAGGAACTGTCAATGATCATGTGGCACAATACTGGTTCAAATGTTTCATTGAAGAGAACACCAGCCTTAAAAACAAACTAATGTCAGGTAGACTTTCTGTTGTGGAAGATGAGGCTTTGCTTGCAACAGTTGAAGCACATGCACTTGTACATTGTTGGTAGAACTTGATTCTTCACAAAACACCATCAGTCAAGATCAGCCTTGTGAACAGAAGCTGTTGAGAAGTTCCTTATGAATTGACCAATGACCAAACAACTGCTGGCAAATCCTCAAGATGCTCAATTTTGGGATTCAATTGTAACTGGGGATGAAAAGTAGATCTATTTTCACAATCTTAATAAGAGAAATCAATGGCTTCATTCTGACCAGGCTTTAAAAAAAAACCTGTTGTAAACAAGAGCAGTTTGAACAGAAAGTCATGTGTGTTTGGTAGAATTTCAAGGAGATGTTACCCTTTAAGCTAGTCTCAGATGCTCATGTTGTGAGTGCTGAAGTTTATGCTCAACAAAGGTGCTGAGTATATGATATATTAAAGCCTGCTTCTCAGCAATGGTCAACCGATAAAATGCAACCGCAACTTTTACTCCAACAGTTTCTTTTCTCGCACTTCCCGACTGTGGAATTCCCTTCCACATGATTGCTTCCCCGACAGCTACAATCTCCAGGAGTTTAAATGTAAGGTCAATAGACACCTAACACACTAACTCGCTCCCATTCTTTCAAACACTCTTCCCATCTGCCCAACCCTCATCCTCGGTATCCTTCCTTCTGACATTTCCTACATCTAACCACTCCTCCTCTTTACCTTCCCCTATGTAGCCCCATGCACAATAGTGGCAGTGGAATGCCTTGCTTGGGGTGAAATGATTAAAAAAAAAAGTAAAGACATGCACTACTAGTACCATGCCTCAGTACACACTGCCAATATGACCAAATGCAAACTTGAGGGGGATGTCTCAACTTGCCTACAATCTAGACTTTGCCTTATCAGATTACAAATTTTTCTGAGCCATGGCTTATTTCCTGCATAAACAGAGGTCTAACTATATAGATGAGGTTGAAAGTGGGTGCTGAGTGATTTTTGCCTCTAAACCAGCCAAATGTTTTAAGATTGGAATTGAGCTTCTGGTACAAAAATACAATAGCAACACTTCACTACGATATGATGGAATGTATTGTGATGAATAAATGCTTTTCATACGTAATTTTTTTTAAATTATTAATTAAAGTTTAAAATACGAAAATTTTTTTTACTCAATGAAAATTTCAAAGTGGTTAAAATTTTTAAAAAAATTTCTTTTCTTTTTCCCTTTATTCGACTTCTGGGAACCTAGTGTTGGTGGGTGGTTTAATTCTTAACCTTCCCTATGTAACCTGGTCAAAATTTTGTTTGTTTCTATTTTTTGTCGGTGGAGGGATAAAAAAAAAATGAATGAAATCACTAAAGTATATAACATTTAGAAATTTAAATAAGATACCTCCGTTTAGAAAATATAAAACACTATTAGTCAATTGGGCTTTTTACTCCATTTTTTAGTCAACTCTAAGTCAGCGTTTGTCTCCAGGACAGTGTGTCCGTTTAACTGTAGTCAAGCCATCACTTAAATTACAATTCATTATGTACTGTATTCTTGATAAAAAACAATTTCACACAAATACCAATTTGCAATATGAAGCGTAACAAAAAAATGATACTATCATTTCTACTAAATAAATAAAATAAAATAAACGAGTTGGTGAGTTAAACCATAAAATGAATTATTGAGATTGACCAAGGCAAGAAAACACGTGTTAAAAAATATAGACATGTCTAGTTTCATTTTTGCTTTACTCACAAATATGCACATGTATTATTGTAGATAAAAAAAGATTCGCAAGAAATGTGTGTATGAATTATCACGTTGAAAAAAATTAGTTTTTTTTTTTGTAAACAGCGTAACAATGGAAAAGAGGAAAGTGAAAGTATCGCTTCATGAAAAAAATGGGTAGGAGGAAAGAAATCGATAGTTTTTTTTAACTTTGCTTTAAGAGAGACATTTAAAAACATGTATTTTTCTCACATTTTTTTTTACTACAAATGGAAATACTGGAAATTGGAAAATGTTAGAAGTGCACTTTTACAATTATTAAAATATTTTAGAAGCATCTAAAGGCAAAACAAAAAAAGTTGCATTTTCTCTTTTGAACACATTGTTTGAGAGATACAAAAAAAACCCCGAAAAGTGCACATTAACAAAAAATTAAAATCTATTATTATTTTTATTTGTTTAATTATGAAAAACAAACAAAATTAAAAATAATAATGAATTTGTTGAATTTTTAAAACTACATTTTTATGTGAATGCTTTTTAAAAAAAAGAGCATGCATTTTTAAATTTCAGCTTAGTCAAAAAAGACAAACAAGTGCGTGGTTGTACGTGAGAAAAGAACTAATTTTCTGAAAGACAAACTTGCTAACCAATACTTCACAAAAAGATGAGAGTAACAAAATTCATAAAAATAATATTTGAGAATATACAACTTAACGTTTAAATCATTTAAATAAAAAGAAAGTGCAAAAAGATCTGAAGAAAATACGAATATTTATGTAAAAAAAAAAAAAAGATTTCTGGCGCGGTAACTATCTTCTGCCCTCCACCCATCCCCGACTAAAATGTGGACAACGATTTTTTTTAAACAATGTGCCTTACTGTTGTAAAATATGTCTTATTTACGCTTTCTTTATTCAAAACTTTGGGATGTATTAACGTCACTTTTGTTTTCCACTGCAGAAAACAGTTTTAATTTTTTAAAAATACATAAAAAAATGTTCATAATAAAATTGGAAAATCCGAAATAAGCCCACTTTCACACTTGTGATTTAAAACAAGTTACTTCACAGTCTGAAAGTAAAGCTTATTTAATTGAACTTTGAAAAAGTATAAAAAGATTATGATAAACAGTTAAAAAATCATGATGCCCAGTGGAGAAGATCATGTGATTGAATATTAGAGAGAGAACGTAGAAATAAATTTAAAAAAATAAAAAAAAAAACTTTTAAACTTTTTAATGATCCTATTTATTTACTTGTATTCCACAATCGCAAAAAAATAAAAAATAAATGCAGTCGGAATTTTTACAAAAAAATAATCAAAATATGAAACAGGAAAAAAACAATTAGTCACTCAGAGAAAATGAAGTGTCCGATAGGAGTATTTCAGTATTATCATCATCATCATCATCACCACTACACAAGGAAGTGGCATTTTAGCACCCAGCACTTTCTATAAAAAAAATTTGAGAGAATTTAGAAAATAAAATTATTAGAACTTGTAGAGGTTTTAGGATTAAACTGAAACACATTAACTAATTAAAGAAAAATTAAAATTGATAGTGATTGCTGAGGTAAAGTATTTGCTGAAACTCAGACTTCTTCAGAGACAAGTCTCTAATATTTAAAACAAAAAGAAAAAATTTAATTTTTGTGCAAATGAAAACTTAAACAAGCCGCTAAAGCCGAAAACATTTTTTAGTTCAAAATCACGTTTTTCCTTCTGTGGACAAGAGAAAAAATATTTTTAATATGGGAGAGGGCACTACGTTAAATTAATTACTAAATTGATACCTAAATTTAAATTATGATAATCTTTCCATCAAAAAAAGGAAAAATGCTAAAAACAATTTAAAAACATTTTTTTTTATGCAAATGTCACCGTCTCTATATTTTTAACCCCCCACCGGACATCCAAGAATTACTGATAGTACCAAACCATTTTTCAAATACTTTTACTTTTTCGTTTATAAAGTCAATGATTTAATTTCTTATCCTACATAGAATTGCTTTGTTTTCGACTGGTGCTAGTGTTTGAGACCGGGTAACAGTTCAGCAGATTTCGAGTTCATATGGCAAGCAAGCAGCCAGGCCATCTCTACTTGGAAAATTGGTGCAACACTATCTTCTTAACCACAAACATCTTACGCTAATTTTGACCCTACAGTTCTGCACAGAGAAGCATTTTTATGCACATTACAATAAAATCATACTTTAGCGAACAAGATTGTTCTTCCTGTACATTTTTTTTTAATTACCATGAATTGTGAGCTAAGCTTTTTAAACTTTTTCTTAAGTTTTGACTTTTGAAAGCTTGGCTTGAAAATATTTTAATTTTTTTTTTTTTTTTTTTTTTGCATATTTTCTTGCCCTTTCTTTCTGCGGAAAGAAATTTTATTCTTTTAAAGTTTTAAGAGAAATGATTAAAAAACAAAAACAAAAAAAGAACTAGTGTGTTTGGTGATTGCCTTTTTTTTTTCGAAATTAAAGGCGAAAACGTACGGTAATAGTAATACAAATTTGAAAATAGAATTTTTCACAAATTTGTTTTATTTTGAAATACTTTAAATATGGTATTATTGTTGGTGCAGTGGCATTGTTTTACTTTTTTTGTTTTGTTTTGGTTTTTTAATTTGTCAACAAAAGTACCTTAATTACCAAAATAACCTACTTTTTAAGAGTAAAGTTAAAAAGAGAGCAAAATTAAATTTTTTCAAATTTCCCAAAAAACATATCGGATAAAGAAAAAAGTGAAAAAATGAAATTATCAGGAATGTAACCAACAATAAATTAATGCTTTTTTTTTTTAACTTACTACTAAAAAATGTAGCAGACTATCAGTTACTTCTTGATTATTTTTTTTTTTTTGTTACTTTTTACTAGTTTGGCTTAACTGACTTATGCGGTATGAAACAGAAAAATAGTTTGCATGTGAACGTCAAAAATCTCTAAAACACTACTAGAAAATCTTTTTTTTAATTAAAAAAAAATCCATTCTGTACTAAATCGAGTCTGATAGGGAAAAAAAATCAAAAAATGATTTATATTTTACTTCGAAAGAAGAATTTTCTTTTATTTTGTATGCAAACAAAATGTTATGGTAAAAAAAAAGTTTTTTTTTCTCCCCAACCCCTCTCTCGACTTTACATATCAAGGTGAATTTAATGGGCCCACTAGGGTTGTTTTGTTTGACTCATGTTAAAAGTTAAAAGGCATACCGAGTTTTATGTACTTGAACATGTACGAGGATCATGCACAGTGTTGCTAAAAAGAAGTTTTAGTAGATCTATATAGCAAACAAGATTGTCCTTTTGATGCTTTGTACGAACCTAGTGTAAGAAAGCAATACTCAAACAAGCTCTTTTTAAAATTCCTACTGAATTTTTTTGACAATCTTAAAAAGGGGGCACGGAAAAACGGATTCATAATGATAGAAAATATTTTAAAAAAGGGGTAAAAAATATTATCTCGTAATTACGTAATTTAATTATTATTATTCATTTTAAATTTTAAAATAAAATTATACAACTTAAAATACGGTAAAAAAAAAAAAAAAATAGGGTCTCTAATGCGCCCTAATCAACATTTTTTAAGAGTCCCGTTAGTTTTACTTTTTTTTTTTTTGGCAAATAAAAAAAATGCCCTTAAAATGTTTAGAATAATTAAAAATAATTTTTTTCTGAATAATTCTTTATTTTTTGAGAATTCGAAGAATTTAAAATCACCGAATTTTTTTTCGGTTACTTAATTTAAGACAATACCTACGATTTCAAATTTTGCTACTTACCTTTTTATTGTATTTTCTTTTTTAAAATCATAAATTCGATCCCTTCTAAAACGGATCTCCCAATTTGTGATCTCTTTTTGTTTTTTCTTTTTCAGTTCGTCTGTTGTCTTTTTTATTAACTTATTTTTCCCATGTAAAAAGCAGTGATGTTATTGTTAAACTGTTAAGTTTCTATTCTGGTCTTTTAGCTTTTAATTATTTTTTAAAAGTTCTCCACTGTTTACATTAAGATCAGTAAAACAACACATTGTAGTCTCAGAGACACCATAACAGAAATAATAACCAAGGAGAGAAGGGTGATCTCAGATAATATATAAATAAATGAGAGATGCTTCCTCGACTGAGAAATGTGAAACCAACTTTCACGTTTCCAAGTCACAGTAAGAAAACATAACAATACAGAAGAGTTCTTATTCGGTTGGCCAAGGGAGGCTACTCTTGGCTCTAAAAAAAACTGACACCATGGAAACAGTACACATCGATACTTAATAATAATATTACTTATCTGGCCACGAACTACTGACAAATAAATCTGAGGTTGCATCCCATTTACCATCTGTGTGATTCGATACTACCAGAAAGGATTCAACAAAAAATGTTAAAACCTTTCAAACAATTTTCACTGAGGGAATTGAAAGTAATGACATCAACTAAAAGGTTTCATAGGTTAAAGAAGAGGATCGGTTTCCCATATTTTTAAAGAACGAGCTTACACTTGCCACCTTCCAATGCTTGGGAAAGATTTCTCCTTCAAGCAGCAATTAAATAACTTCGCTAGAACTGAGGATAACTCTGGGTTGATATTTTAAGGATGACCACTGGAATTTTGACCAGACCAGTGGCTTTTTTAGGGCCAAAGCTTTTGATATTTAGAGACCTCATTTACTGAAATGAGTATATTACTAAGATTGTATAGACATGGGAAGTAGGGGAGGGGATGGTCTTTGTCATCTAACAAGTTTGAGGCAAAGATCAAGACAAAGAACTTTGCCTTGTCTGTCAAAGAGGATATGACCTCGGGGCCATGTATAATAATAGTCACAACCACTTTGCCTTGGTTCATAATTTGGTAGGTGAGTCTCCAGAATTTGCAAGATCCATTTTGTTTCTTTTCAACCTTGGTCTTGACAGCTCATATGTAGTGGCACTTTGTGTTTTCCAGAATTCTCTTACAGCAATTGCGGGCAGTTCTGAAAAAAATAAAAGCCAGACTACACCACTCCTTGTGGTAGATTTTAAATTAGTGATTCCAATAAGCTATGGCTGTAGCACATTCAGGAATGAACCAAGGCTGACTGTTTGGATTTTGCTGGAATTTTAAGTTTGTATAAAACAATCCATTCCAGAAAGGATCCATTCAGAGATTATAGCAATAGCATGTTTAAAGAAGGTTGAAAGAGAAGCTTTTGTCATATAGCACCAAAAGCTAACCCAGTCTGTCTTCACATAGTGAAAAACCATTCTATGAAATAGTAAATGAGGGAATGTTATCAATTTGAAGTCAATTGACTGGAAATTGTATCGGATGTGTAGTTATCTATGCAATCAAATAACTGCCATTCACTTATTACAAGTTACTAGCATGTTCAGAATCCAATCCACAAACATTTATAATTTGTACATTGACAAAACAAAAGAAATACAACAAAATTCTGTAAGGCAACAAATGATATAACATTTATATAATAATATACACAAATTTGTAGTGTTGATAAACATACAAAAAGAGGATGAAAAATTGTATGTTTACAAAATTAAGGTTGAATGTATTTCACAATAAATCTGCCACATGGCATGCTTTGTTTTAGGACTAGTTCAAATGCTGCAGAACTTATTTAATCAGTTTTTTTTTTTAATCATTTCACCCCAAGCAAGGCATTAACGCCACTAATGTGCAGGGGGTTACATAAGAAAGTTGAAGTATTAGGCAGGAAGAGAGTGAAGACAAAGACAAACCAGAGCTACAGGAGGTGAAAGAGAAAGGGAAAGAGAAGGATGTGAACACAGAAGTGAAGACATTTGCGAAGGTAGAGAGATAGGAAAAGAACAAGATACACAGGGTGATGTAGAAAGGGCTGGAGTTAAGTGGATAAGAGATGGGAATTGACTTTGCATTGAAATTCCAGGAGGTTATAGCCTTCATGAAAGCAATTATATGAAAGGGAGTTCCACAGGTGGGAAGCGTGAGAAAAGAAGCTGATGGAATAGAATTGTCACCTGCATTTGGTTGATCTGACTGTAAAAGGGTGAGACCTTGTTGCCAGTCTGGTTGCCTAAGTAAATTCTTGTGGAAGGGGCACCAGTGACCCAAGTTCATCAGAACAGAAGCCATGAAAATATTTATAGAAGAGACAGAGGAAAGCCACATCCCGACGATGAGAAAGTGGTTGGAGTCGAGCTGCCAGATCGGAACCAATCACATTACAGATTGTCCTCTGGAGATGAACAGCAGAGGCACCTGACCAGATATGATAACAGTATTCCATGCTAGTTTATTTAATTTAAGTTAAATTAAATAAATGTTTCTTTGGTATTATGTGGTGAATGTCAATTAAAATGAGTGTGTGAGTGAGAATTGAACAAGCAATATATGTTAAGACTAAGAGAGTGAGTTAGCTGAACGAATAATATAAAATAACCATGAAAATTTAACATTAATTTCAATTTTCTGATGAATCTTAATTCTTAAGTTAATGTTTGAATAAGCTCATGGCAAGTTCTACAACAATAAAATAGAAATTTCCCCATCACATAGTTAAATATTTGAGCTTAACAACTTCAACACAATATTGCTCTCACAATGCTGATCATCATTTAAAGAAGAAAGGGGGTACAAATGAAAAGATTTGAAATTGACAACTTTTCTGTTTCACTGAAACAAACATTAAACACATGAGCTTATTATCACCATTTTTGTCTTTCCAGCTTGTTTTCTTTCTTTCTTTCCTTCTTTCATTTTCTAGCTAAAACCAGGTAGTGACTCTAATATGTCTTTTCTATCTTTCCACAAGATTCAAACAGAATAGTTCATTATTTATGAGTTATTGGCAGGGTATAATGTATGTAAGTCCTAACTAAAGAACTAAGTTAGGGACAAGAAGAATTATAACAAGATTGTAGATGACACAAAATATTAAACTTTCTACATTGATAATATTTATCATTTGCATTATTTTTATGAGTATAACATGCAGCCATCTTTATTTTATTGTTAACACAAGCAGTATAGCCTGGCGTTGCTTGGGTGTAATGAAAGCTTTAAAACTAATCCATGGTCCTGGAGCTCAGACTCTTTGGATGTTGGCACAAAAGACTAAAAAGCAATAGTTGTTTCCAGTTAAAGCAAAACCGTAGACTGAAAGAAAAATGAATGGATGTAAGTCAAATTTTGATTTCCTAGTATCGATATCAAATAAGTTTTTTTCATCGTAAACTGAATTTTGAAGGCTTTTGAAGTCCTCTGAGTAAATGGTATCAAGGCTGAGACTAAGAACTACAATTATACCTACTTAGAGCCTGAAAAACTGATTTTGATCAGACCCGATATCTTGCCTTTTATATATATATATATATATATATATATATATATTATCGGTTTTCTGCACTATTGTAAGAACTGCAACCTTGAAACTTCTGAATATCATTTCTTATGTCTTTGTCTATGAGTGTATCAAATTTGATTAAAATCGGACCACTCATTCTATAACCCGATTTTTTCGATTTTCGATATTTATGTAGGGTACCTCGACACAAAACCTAGCTAAGAACACTCGCAGTCGCTTATAGTACAACTGTGTAAATTTTCAAGAAAATCAGTTCAGCCATTTCGGAGTCTATAGGTAACAGATACACACACACAGAGACACACACAGACAAAGTTCTATTTATAAATAAGTTTAGATAGATATGGTACACATACTAATAGGAAGTTTACTTATTGGTTTAATTTAATTGTTATAAGCAATAGATAGGATAACAAGTTTGTTATATCATTCTATATGCTGAGTTGGTGAGATTAATTATTACAAAATCATTAATAAGAAAAAGTCAAAACTTATTAGGTTGTGAATAAGACAATAGGAAAACATTCTACTATCTTATCTCTATCTTATCTCAATCCTAGAGACAATTAAGGCATTAAGCATTTTACAGATATTAAAAAGGAAGTTGTGAAGAGCCATTATTGCCTACATTCTATAGAGACATGGCACTTGAAAGAGGAAAAGAAACATTGGTTTGATTTTGTCGTTGATTTTCAATCCAAGTGCTTGGTAGATGAGCATTTTTCATTCACGTCTGGAAAAACAATTCTTCTGACAAGACAAAATTATTTAAAAATGTCCAAAGACAAAAATTCTTTCCCTAAAGAATGTTCTAGCACACCAAAAAAGTTTGAAGACAAAGAATTGAAGGTATTACTTCATAAAGACTCATCTCAGACACAAGATGAACTTGCAGAATCATTATGAGTTGATCACACGACAGTTTCAAAATGTTTAAAAGCATTAAGTATGATTCAAAAGCAAGGACATTGGGTGCCATACGAGCTGAAGCCAAGAGATGTCCAAACGGCATCTTGTCACATGTGAACAGCTGTTTCAATGAGAGAAAAGGAAAGGTTTTTGCATCATGACCAGCAATGAAAAGTGGATACACTACAATAACCCTAAGCATAGAAGATCATGGGGTAAGCCCAGCCATGCATCAATATCGGCAGCAATACCAAATATCTATGGTTCAAAGTGTCTACTCTGCATTTGGTGGGATCAGCTGAGTGTAGTTTATTATGAGCTGCTCAAACTGACCAAAATTATCACAGGAAACCGCTATTAACTACAAGTGATGTGTTTGAGCCAAGCATTGAAGAAAAAATGGCCATTATACAAGCACAACAAAGTGATTTTGTAACATGATAATGCTAGGCTATATGTTTTATAACGGCTGCAAACCTACCTGGAAACATTTAAATGGGAAATCCTACCCACCTGCCATATTTACCAGACATTGCCCCATCTGATTATCATTTGTTCTCATCGATGGCACATGGCCTGGCTGAGCAGAACTTTCATTCATATGAAGATGCCAAAAAATGAGTCAATTCATGGTTAGCCTCAAAAGACATGCTGTTTATCTGATGCAGAATTTAAATGCTGCCAGAAAGATGGAAAAAAGTAGCGGCTAGCGACAAAAAAATTACTTTCAGTGACATGTTTCTTATTAATTTTTGTAAATAAAACATTACTTTTCATGAAAATTTAGTGACAACTTATTCAAGGTCCTTATATATATATATCTAGTACGTAGACGTAATGGATGGTACTCGTTATACGCAGTATCCTGAGACGTAGGCATAGTCAATAGTCGTAGACCAATAGCGGTAGATTTCTAGTGGAAGATCAATAGACCTCTAGTGGAAGATCTCTAGTAGTAGATCTCTGGACATCCTCGCCTTAGTCTATATTTATGGCTGACACCAGCCAATTACATTCCAGTGATGGGGACCCAAGGTGTATACATATTCATTACCTATTCATTACATCAGATATTATCCTTTGTCTATAGCACGACTTTGAATTTCATCGACTGTGCAATCATCAGTTGCATATTATTAACTGACTATCACGGGATGTGAATTTTTGGTACTTGTGTTGTTCATTGTAGTTATATATAGACAACTGATGCTTTTGCTGCTCTAAAAGACAAGGTCTGGTCTCAGACAGGACTCAAGATATGTACAATTCCTGAATACTTATGTACTTGCTATATTTTTATGAGACATGAGTTGTGTACCCCAGACACACAAGAGAGATTATAACAATGTGATTTAAGATTGATTCTTGGTACCGAGTGGATGTCCCACACACCAGACATTGGAATTCTCAAAAAGGCCAACTGAAAGCATTGAAGTGCACATTCAGTTTTGCTATCATTTGACCTGACTACAGAAAAATGCTCTTAACCCCAGCCTAAACTAAGGAAGTACTTCAAAGATGAGGACCATCAGTCAGTTAAGTGCCATATGGGATACACACTTTGACAATCATGTCTCGACTGGGTTGAAAATTTGTCCTGCAGTAGGTTGCCAGTAGACTGGTCACCATCCAAAGCTATAGAACCCAATCTGTCCTTTTATTTGACTCATAGCTGTAGGGAAAAGATGGATTAATACCTTTCCCAAGGGTATTTGTGTATAAGTGAATGCAACAAATTTAACTGGAATACTAACTCGGTTCTCTGATTTCTCGTTCCAAACCAATATCCACGGCACCACAATATCAATAGTCTGCATATAACTCATATAAATAAGGATTACTATTCATGCCAGAAATTCAGACAGAATCCAACTCAAAAAAAAAAATTCATTATGTTATCTTTTTTTATTAGTACATTCAGCTTAATGTGATGTAAAGAATCATGTAAGAAAACTATATTTGCAATTTTTCACTAAGCCTGTTCAATGAGCCAATAGTGAATGAAAAAAAATGAGAGAAAGGGCAGGAGATGGAAAGAACATGTTTGAGTGGGGTCTGCATTTTCTTTTTGTTATTTTACTCAATATATTACACAGGCCTACAAAAATCTTTTTGAAAATGATGCATGGGATGTTTTGTCTAATTTTGAACAATTTTTGAAGTGCTGAATAATACTCATTTTTAGCAATAACTATAGTTTTTCTGCTCCAGAATATCATATCTGACATAACTTAAGTTTCACAAATGTTTAATGCAGACTATTATAAGGGATTATATCCAAGAACTTCATAATTTTTTCATTCATAAATTAGAACAATACAGTTAAAATATCTTTATAATCATTATCATATCATAAAAATCAGATGTTTGACCAATCTGCAATTTGTAACAACATTTAGCAGAACAGAAGTAATTAATTTTATTAATTATTTATTAACTATAATTGGAAAAAATTTTAAACAGAAGAAATTGCTATTATAGATCAAAAGGAAACATACTGAGAAGAGATTTTTTTATTCTCTGAATATGAGCGAAGGTAAAAGAAATGAAAGGCAACAAGTTTTGTTTTCTTTGTTGTTATTCTAAACCTGAGAAGGAAAGGAGAGAAAGAAAGAAAAAAAGAGAAATAAATTCATTTTTTATTTCTGAGGTTAGATAAAACACAGAACAATAGACATTGATAATTTGATTAAAAATGTAAAAACCATCCAGATGCCCTAGACAAAAATTGAAACAGAAAATTAAGAGAATCAAGCCCACTTACAAAGGTAACAAGTGAAATGAGGGAATTGTCAGGCTAGCATGAATTAGGAAAAAGAAATTGATAGCAAAATATCTTTTTGTCATCAAGGAAAGCTTCAAAAAAATGTCTGTGACTGAAAATACAGATATTGGAAACGCAGATGTGGGAATTCTTATCTAAGTGACAATGTAAACAAAGACCATCTGTGGCCTTTCTGGGTGTTTCAGGCAAAAAGGGAAAACAAGTTCAAAAAGTTAATAGTGATTGATTAAAAAAAACCCAAAATTATTTCATGAGAAAGAAAATTCACCGGATAAGTCCAGCCCAGAAAAGGGGTATAGGAAGATGACCTCATAAGACAGAGAGGTATCTCATTGGTTCCATGAATCAGTGCCCTGAAAGTGGAAGATGACCAGTAATTGATGTCATGGAAATAAGACTAATCCCATTGGGTAAACCAAAGACATCAACAAGTAGAAGCTAACCTGAGCATTCTATTGGTTGCAGAGATGAGGGGTGAGACACCCAGTGTCTGTCAGCCCCACATCATACAGGGTCCCAAGGGCCGAAAGAGCAGAGTGATCTAGCCCGGAACAAGAAATCTACCTCAATTCCAATTCCAAAGATGAACCATGCCAAACTACCCATAACCCAACACTTTGGCAATTTTTGCAACATTCTGGAGAAAAATAACCAAAGTCAACTAGACTTGCTGCAAACTTAGAACTTTGTTCAGAGCAAAGCGCTGTGGCTAACCAGATTCTAGATTGTTGCTTAGGAGGATACTTTGATTTACTTAAGAGACTTCCATTCCATTACCACCTTGATAGAAGCAGGGATAGGGCAAATATCCGAATGACTATTATGTGAATTATTTTCTGTATATAAAGACTTTCTTTTATAACACTTTAGACATCGGTCCATTTATTTTTTGGTGCCATATTTCTTTCTTTTATTATCTAATTGTGTGCACGCTTCCCAGTTTGGTTTAGTTTGGCAGAGAGTCAGCTAGTGAAAAACTCATGTGATTGCCTTGTGATCAATCAACACAACGTGGGACAGGGGAGATCATCATGAACAGAGTCAATCTACAACCAACTATCTGGATCGAAATCAACAGCAACTGACCCGGCGAAGTATCATCATTAGATAACACCTGTGTTTTTTTTTTCAGAAGTCATTCAGGAGTGATTTGAACATTATAAGAAATTTGGCTATAAACAGTCATTGCATTGGAAAAATACTCAAGTTCTGTAGAGCAAAATGGGGAGCTAACCAACTGATTTTTTTTAACTCTGTGTCCCAAAATAAGCTAAGGAAAAGAATAAGTTGGCTTGCACCAAAATAATGTATAGGCCAGTGTAAAAACACTGTAAAGATACTTTAAAGAGACAGTCCTACACTTTTACATATGAATTTAACATCATTAATAGAATGCTTTCCCTTACATTTTATAAGATCTATAATTTAACAACTTTACTGTATAAAGAGTCAACACACATAGATCTTTGTTTTTCCAATTACAAAATGAAATGTCTTTGCAGATATGAAATAACTCTTATAAAAACATCATTAACCAAGCTAAAAATATTTCTTCTTCACATGTATTCTATTACAAAAGAATTCAGTAACATAAAACAAATGCTTATCAATAATAAACATGTTGTCAATGATAAAATAAAATCATCTCAAAAGAATTTTAGAAAAAGTGACACAATTATTCTAATATAAACAAAAGTCAAAATATTATTACTTTATTCCATCAGATGTGCCCTAATTACAAAAAAGATGAAAAAGTTGTATTGATAAAGAAATGAAGAAATGAAAATAAACAAATAATAACAAAGAGACCAAAAATTTCACCATCTCTTGAAACAGATGTATATTCAGAATCACTAAACCACGAAGTCATATATTGACCAACCAATCAGAAACCATCCCAACCAAAATACAAACATCATAGTCTAGTGAGAAAATCAGAAACAAGTGCTGCTCTCAACTAGGATATAAGGTAACTAATCATGAGCCAATGAGAAGTGAATCAGAACTTTCAAAACAAATCTATATATATATATATATATATATATAGCAAGATGGAAAATCAATTTAAATCAGAATCGATGAATTAATTTTATCCTTTCTCCAATGTTGCAATCATTGTAACATACCATAGTCAAAATACAATACAAGCATGATCCACACAGTCTTGCATAGATAGATTCAATACCTGCCTCCTTCTGCCACCCAGAGGCAACCTTAGGCATTCACAAAATCCTGCATTGACACATTTTTAAGCAGGTGACTCCTACATTTTAATACACACACACACACACACACACACACACACACTCTCTCTCTCTCTCTCTCTCTCTCTCTCTCTCTCTCTCTCTCTCTCTCTCTTGTTTGCACATTTGAACTCTTGAACCTCCAAATTTCACTCTATCCTTTTGTATATATACAGGGTGTGATAGGTAAATTGTTGCCATTTTATATTTTTAACTTTGTGCATGCGTGTTGTTTGTTTTTATTTTGTTAACTGCACAGTATAGTAGGGTCAGTTGGGCATTGTCTGTGAGAAAAGGAGCTTCACAATGCAATTCACTCCACCAAAAATTTGGAAACAGCATGCTGTACGACTTGCCATTCATGTCAGAAGCTCTAATACAAACATTTCAGAGGTGTCAATTTGAGAACAGTACAGAAGATTTGGAAAGAGTTGGATGATATATCCAGTCAACATCATGGTGTTTGGAGTGATCACTAGTGATTGCAACGTTATGTCTCCATTCATCTTCCCACAGAGCCTCAGACTCAAAAATGAGGCCTATATCAAGTGCCTTGAGGAGGTAGTGCTGCTCTGGGTTAAGAGGGTGGCTGCTAAAAGACTTTATGTTTGGCAACAGGATTCTTCACCATACCATACAAGCAGGATAACCCAGTCATGAATGTAAGACAATTTCTGCAACCACATCACCCTTTATATCTGGCCACCTAACTTGCCAGACTGCATGGTTAATTATGTTTGGGGCACAGTTGAGCAACAAAACTCTTCGTAACACCAAAGATGGACTGAAGACAAGGATAATGGCAGCATTCATCAACTTAAACAATAAAACCATCTAGAAGAGTTGCAGGAAATTCCAAAGTCATCTGAAGGCTGTGGTTGAAGCCAATGGTGATTTTATTGAATAAATTTACTCTTTAGTATTTAAAGATATTTTTGTGTAATTTTCATAAATATATCTGTTAAAATGAGATGTCAGTGTTACTTTCATTTTTGCATAATTTAGATGACAATTAATTCATTGCACCCTGTATTGTCTTATATAAAATTTATTTAGCATATATTAACATCTATGCATTTGCTTTTAATCTATATACACTCAAATCGATATATGGTGGGAATGAAAAAAAAGCTTGAAAAAAGGATTGGGCAACTCCAGCTCAGATAGAACAGCAACATTTTATTTTTGATCTGATCTAACTCTTATAAAAATGGTACATGGCAGATGAAGTCATTCTATCCATGAACCCTGTTCATTTTTTTTTTTGTCTTTTTCTTCTCACTATCAATCTTTTGTGAGTTATTTAAATCCAAAATACATTTTTGGATTGTAAGAATAATTCTTCTTTTTTTCTTTTTGCTAGTGCATATTGTATTAATAGTTTTTTAGAGATAATAATGATTTTAAGATACAAATCCTACTATTTAACCCATAGCTGAAGGAGAAGAGATGAATTCATACCTTTCTCAAGTGTGATTACATGTAAGTGAATGTAACAAATCCACTTTATCATTCCAAACCATTATTCCTTATACTACCCACTTATCCAAGCTTTTAACATCTGATATTCCCAAGTAGTCACACATCAAGATACTGACCGAGATCAATATTGCTTAACTCCAATAATTGAATGAGAACTAGTGTTTCAATATGATATGGCTGTAATAATAAATAGCTATCTTGTCTTACATGCCATTAACAATCAAATGAATTCGGTTCTTATAGATACCCCACTTGTGTGGTCCTGTGCAAAACTCCAATCTCGCAACCCAATGATCATAGATTAGATTAATCCTGAGATTCCACACGCTCTGGCCCTTTACCAGATTAAGTTAAGTCAGCCTTTTATATTTTTAAAGCAACTTATTTTATAGCAAAGGTCATTGTCCAAACCTAAATTTTAAAAAAATGAATTTCAAGTGTTAGTTTTCAAAGTAGTCAGCATCCCTTCCTCATGTAGAATATTGATGCAACACAATCTTTCTAACTTATATTTCATCCCAATTATGCTGGTTTTATGCCTAAATTGGTTCTTATTTCCCCACTGGTGTCTGAAGTTAGGGTTCAAATCTAGGTCAAAATCCAAAATTTTTAGTACTGATTTGCAAGATAGTCAAATCCCCTACATTTGGAAGATGAACACAGTACAAACTTCATATCCATTATTTCTCATTGTGACTGTGTGAGAGTAAATCAAGTGCAATCAATGAACAAATTTAAATAATATGATAGTTGATCTATATTTTATTCTCTTTTCAGCTGAAGTAATCTCTTTATACAGTATCTGAATAAGATGCTTTCTATAATTAAGTGCTTTACAATGTGGTATGCTGAGTTTGCAACCATTCTCATTCCTAATTTTCAAAGGAGACTAACAAATAATCTTCAGTTCATTGTTAAGTATCTGTTTCCTGTAATGGATACATCTCTTCATAAATCTTATTCTTAACCTTATTTCTAAGTTCTTTGCTGTAGAGTAGTGGTTAGTAAGATGTTCTTGCAGAAAGCTGCTACTACAGTGAGGTAAAACACAATGCAATCTTCCAATCCAAAATTTCCCACATGTGACTTTGTAATAGTAAATTAAGTGTAATCAATATCCTACATTTTCGCTATACTAACATGTAGCAATAAAAGTAGTTTAACTCCCATGAGTCATATATAAGCTCTGTTGATTATAGAAAAAGAAAAAAACCTTGAGCCATGTTTATAGCCCATTTTTGTACAGGAATCATCAAGACATGCAAATTTTGATCTGATCAATGATGGGTGTTTTGATGTACACATGAATGGCTACATTTGACTACCAAGACACGTGAGATCTTCAGAATTTGTATTTGAGTTTGGTTCATTTTGCTACTCCTTGGATTGTAACTACTTGGATTTGCAACTACCTAGATTTACATCAGTGTAGATTTGTGGATGATTATGTTTTCAACTACTTGGATTTGCATCTACTTGCATTTGTAACAAATTGGGTTTGAGTCTACATGAAGCTGTGACTACTTAGATTTGTATCTACTTGGATTTATGACTACTTGAATTTGCATCTACCTGTATTTTTGACTATTTAGATTTACATCTCTTTAGATTTGTGTAGCCACATCACATCAGTGAGAAAGTTATATTATCAATTGATAATGATCAATAGTGATCAATAGTGATCAATTATATTGCAGATCCTCCTTTGTATTTTGTCAAGAACCTCAAGATGAATAGCAGGAAATCTGTTTGGGTTTGTAAGTACTTGGATTTGCATTTACTTGCAATTGTGACTAATTGAACTTGGATTTTTATTAATTGGATTTGCTTCTACTTGAATTTGTTACTACTTGCATTTGGGACTAATTGAATTTGCAACTACTTGGATTTGTGACTACTTGGATTTGTATATAATTGGATTTACATCTATGGGCATTTGTTACTAATTGTATATAGGACTACTTGGATTTGCAACTAATTAGATTTTGCAAGTACTTGGATTTTCATAAATCTCATTCTTAGCTTTATTTCTAAGTACATTGCTGTAAAGTAGTAGTTAGAATGCTATTCTTGCAGAGGGTTTCTACTATAGTGAGGGTGATCTTAACTAGGTGTACTACATGTGTCCTATACTAATCTGTAGTAATAAAAGTAGATGAGTTCCCATGAGTGATATGTAAGCGATATATGTATGTGTGTTTATGTGTGTGTGTTAAAGTTTAGTTTTAAGTTAAGCTATATCTATAAGTAAAGTGATCAATATCAGAGATAGATAAAATATAAAGAAAGAGAGCAGTAACAGTGTGTTTGATGCTTGAACACAATTTTTAGACCTGAAGCATTAAACAGACTGTTGCTGCTTGGTGTTGAGCTCAACACACACACACACACACACACACACACACACACACACACACACACACACACACACACACACACATCTCCAAATGCAAAAGAATGAAGAATAAAATTGCAATATTCAAAACATTGATTTGGAACAGTTCTCAATAAAAAAATAGAACAAAATGTACAGTTTTGTAGTAGTTTTTTATATGTTTCAATGTAATTATATATATATATATATATAATAGAAATAAATACTGTCAAAAAATACATTTTTAAACTTACAACTTTTTAGTAGTTTTTCCTATACATATTAAGACAGTATACATGGATCATCACTATGTTATATATATATATATATATATCAATATAGTCATATATATAATAAAAATATAGTTTTAAGTTTGCTATATTTATGAGTAAAAGTGCTCATTATCAGAGATACAGCATAATTATTTATATATATATATATATATATATATGTATATATATATATATATATTATTCAGACTGTTTTTCTCATCTTAGTTACCATATTCATGATGTTTCAGCCGTTGTATGCTCTAATCTTCTTCAGGTTCAAGTGTTTGAAATTTTGAACTGTACCCTTTATTTCAATCACTGGGGTAGATGTCATGTCACTTCTGGACATCATAGTTATCTCCCTTTAACTCAACTCTCTAAATTTTTTGTTCACCACTGTTGTAGCCAGGTATTGAATTCATAACTCTTTCAGTCAAATCACTAAATTTAATCATGTTTACAATGTTTTGACCATTGTACACTCAAGCCTTTTATTTTGATCACTGGGGTATATAATTCTCATTCCATGCACAATGCCACTCCTTGATGCTATATAGTTATCTCCCTTTAACTCAACTTTCTAAGTTATTTGTTCATCACTGCATTAGTAGCAAGGTATTTAACTTACAACTCTTTGAGGAAGTATACAATGGCCAAAACATTGTAATCATGGCAACAGATGAGGACAACAGATGATAAAGGTGAGTCCAAACAGTGCAAATAATGGAAATATTACCTCATATCGGAACTATAGACAAATAATAAATATTAAGTTGAAAAAGCATGAAGGTATTTTCTATTTCTTTTTCTTTAGGAATCCTTACAGCCAACATTTCATCAGAAAGAAACTATTGGCAAAATTAGATGACACAAAAAGATATTTTTCATTTTTCAAAAAAAGTAGTAAATGAAGAGAGGATTTTTGTATTCCTCCTTCCAAAGTAAGTAAAGAACAAATCTTTGCTGAGTTTGAACTTTTGTTCTGTCAGTTGAACTTGCCTAACCCTTCCTCTTGATAAATTTTCTCTGTGCAAAACCAGATTATTTTAATTATCTTGCAAATATTTATCTCTCTCTGATAATTGTGATTTTCTTGCTTGGTGGAGTGTCCACTAAAAGTCATTAAAAATTAGAGGTGATAAAGGCTCAGGAAATGTCATTTTGAACAGTCAGGACTATGGATTCAATGTAGTAATTCCGTTTGAGGTCATTTGAGAGAGTAAGGCCAAGGAGGTGCAATGTGTTGCTCTCTAAGAGACTAGCATCATCTATTTTGATGATAGGCAGGAAAATTTCTCTATGGTGGTCAAAGAAGAGCAGCTTTGTTTTGGAGGCATTAAAATTTATGAGCCCTTTTTTACTCCATTCAGTCATAGATTACAAGTCCTTTTGAAGGACAGCAGCCAAGTTTACTTTGTCATCCTTGGCAGATTTCCTATTGAGACAGGAGTAAATAGTGGTGTCATCTGCATAAATGCCAATTTGAGAAACAATTACATCAGGAAGATCATTGATGAAGAACAGAAAAAGTGTAGGACCTTGAATAGAGCTTTGAGGAATGTCCACATTTGCATGAAAGGATCTGGAAGCTTTCTCATTCAAAATAACCTTACTATACTATAACCCATGACTCACTAAGACCAGATGTAAAGAGACTGAGATCCCATAAAGAACTACCAGTCCCTAGGAACAAGACCTTTTTACACTGTGTCATTGGCCTTTTCTTCTGTTATTCTCAGTGAATTTCAAAGTTTTCTGATAAGATTAGACCACTGGTTGATGCTGAAACATTTCCACTTCGTCAGAAGGCATTCAAGACTTTCAGTGACCTTTAAGAGGAAATTAGAGAAGCATTGTTGCATTCCATTGATGAAATAATACTACTCATAGTAGAAATCAATTCTGACAATGCTGTAGCAGCTACTCTTATAATTCACAAGGCAATGGACAATGTGAGGATTACAATAGCCTTATCTGGAGATACATTACACTGATCCTGGCATTCAAGAAACTTAGGGAATCTCAATGAGAGCAAGTATTACCTGAAGTGTTACACTCAATTAAATCTCTTCTCTGCATTGCAATGAATGCCACACCTCATAAAAGACACTTTTCATGTCAGCATCATTCTCCTAATGACCACTATTTACCTAGCTATCTCTCTATCCTAGGACCAGTTTTAGTACATCGCCATGTCTGTGCAAGTAATTTACGATCCTCTGGTTGACAAAGTGGATTTGTTAGAAGTGAATTCATAACAATACACAGATAGATATGAATCAACAGTCTCAATAAGTGACTTAGCTCTAACTGGTGATATGTCACAAGGCAGGCAGACATCTAACATTCATGTAAAGACTGGTTTGATAGAATCTGTGATTACACTTCCTGACTCTAAAGAATTGAATGTTCCTGAAAAGCAAAACACTACAGATGGAATTCATGCACCAAGGGTTAGTAGTTCTTCTAGGAAACTAATAATCACTCTAAATCCCAATCACCAACTGAATCCTTCATTCCCACTTCTGTTAGATTTTAGCTACAATCTGTAATAGAACATTGTAAGCCTGTTTGTTATCAGAAACTCTGAATCTTTAAGGAAGGGGAGAAAGTGGTATTCAGAACACTTGCCTATTCCTTTAAGGTACAGGTATTTTTCTAGTAATCTCCCTTCTGACTTACTTACCTCCCTTTGTTGCTGACTTTTCAATAGAAAATGTAGCCATCTTGTTTGCTTATTAAAACCTTCTAAGGGTCTCACGTCCTCTTGTTATCACTTCATGCATATACCAATAGAGAAGGCTGAGTTTATTTTCAATAAACTAATTTAAGCCCAAGTGGATGAAGTTTTGATGGCAGTCCTTTGGGTCTAGTATTAATATTTTTGTTTGTTTCTATGAGAACCTTCTATTTGAAAAATACTGTAAACCCTCATGTATATTTGTGCTATGTCAATGATATATTTTCTATCTTTGATTCCATCAATGATGCTACAGAAATTCATTGCCCTTCATGCATCCTTGCAATTTACTATAGAAGTAGAAAAAAAGTTTACCTTGCTTTTCTTGGACATTCTTGTTGAATGTAGAGATGGTTTGTTTATTACATATGTTTATTACAAACCTACATTCACAGGTCTGTACACTCACTGGAATTCTTTTTGTTTCTCTGCCCCTTAAGATTAACCTGATATCTACCTTAATCTATCTTGCATTGATGATTTGTTCTTCCTGCACACTTGAGAATATTCATCACATTTTAAGTGACAACAGTTATCCTATAAATGTCATAAAATATGCAATCAAGCATAAAATTAGATGCTTTAAAAAGATTGGCAGTTTTTGAATCTAGTCTTTGTCCTATTTAATTGAAACTGCCATGGCTAGGTAGAAAGAGATAATTGCTTGCTGACAGAGTGTCAGCTTGCATTTCATCAAGTTTTTCAACTGTCATGTTACATGTTTTAGGAACCTCTTTTGTTAAGGATGGTCTTTCCCACTTTCAAAATAGTTCTAAAATGTATAAGTTCAAATGTCAGGGTGATACTGAATGCTTGGGACAGACTGATAAGAAACTGGAGACCCAAATTTGTGGACATGTTCCTGCTCAGGCAATTCTTCAAGGATGACTCAGTTTGCACATGACTCAGCTATAGGCTAATATGTACTGGAAAACTGAACTGTGCTAAGGAATATGTAGATGAATTTTTTCACAGTTTTGCACAAAGCCTGATCTGCACACCATTTATGTAGACTTGAAGTGGTTTATATTAAGTTACACCAACCAGGTCTGTGCAAGCAAAAAGGGCACTTTATTCACTTCCTTTGTTTATTTTGAGGGTTGTGAGTAATATTTTTTCCTTTTTTATACTCTCTTGGAACATTTATTATTCTTTTATTTGGGAATTATTTTACTGATAAATTGTTTGAATTATGTTCCAACATTTCTCCTCCTCATTTACTACTTTTCTGTGAAAAAATGTCTTCTTGTGTCGTCTGATTTTGTCAACGGCTTCCTTCTGATGAAGTGTTGGCTGAAAGGGTTCTTAGAGAAAATAAACAAAATAGAAAATGCTTTTGTGCCTTTTCAAATCAGTATATATATATATATATATATATATATATATATATATATAATATATTAATTTGACTTCATTTAGACTGATCGTCATTCGTGGTTGAGAGGTCTAATATGTGCCAGATCACATGGTGGATTCCCCTATGTGGATAAGGGTCACAGGTTTGAATCCCATCAAATGACAAACATTTTCATAACAAAAATTTATTGTAAATAATCAGGCCAGTAGAAATAAATATATAATACTGTTTGATTAAAAACAGAATATCTACTTAAATACCGATCAAAAATAATGTTAAAAAAATCATTTCAAATATATATATTTATATATCGTCCTCCGTTAATGATGGCATGACTTGGTGTTTCATGCATTATGCAATCATCAGGTGCATATTACAAACTGACAGTTTAATAGATTTGAATTTAAGTTCACTTGATGTTCATGGAAGTTAAATTTTATAAAGTTAGGTTACTGCTTTTTAATAATAAGAATAAAATTCAAATAGACATAGACTACATAGAAATAAAAAAAATTAAAATTAAAATTTTAAAAGTAAAATTATAAAATTAAAATTTAAAATTTAAAATATATTAAAATACAAATAGGTAATATCAAAGGGTTATAATTCATAATTATTAATAGTAATATTTGTGGAGGAAAGAAAGAAACAAAGAAACAAAGAAAGAAAGAGGAAAGTAAGGGAGTAAGGAAGAAAGGGGAAAATGTATTGAAGAATCTATATCAATTGGAGTCTATGAATTTAAGTAAGTATTTTTTTTCTACGGTAGTATGTCGTCATTAAATCCCTTTTTTTTGTTAAGTAGATTAGGGTTATTTATATGTTTTTTTTGTTTAGTAGATTATTTATATGGTTTAAGATTACAAGTTTTTCTAAAAGCATAAGTTACATCTGCCTCCATTTCTAGTGTAAAATTTGGATTTAGCAATGACATTCCAGGTAATAATTGGGCTATCTTGTTATTGTTTTTTAATTTCTTATTGTTATTGGGTTTTAATTCCCAATAATACATGAATAAAGCAGTGCTTTTGTTGTATTTACTGATGTTTAAACACAACATGTGGTTGTTAAATCAAATTTTCCACATGTTAACAGTCGATCGAAAGTAAAATTTAACTTCATCATCTTCAAAATGAATGCGTACTCTATAAACAATACTTTCAGATATACACTGGCCATTCAATGGGCAGGTCTTATTTTTAATTTATGCAATTATTTTTTGAAGGGTCATTATTATTAGCAGTAGGGTAACTAATATTATTCACGTGGGGAAAGTATATACTTGATGTCATAATATTATGTTGTGAAATATATTTATCTATGTTCTTAATGCAACTTTAACATTGTTTTTGTTGAAAATTTTTTAGTGTGGGTGAATTGTGGAAATGTTTGCAAATTAAATTTTGAAAGAATTTACCAATGTTTGTTTAGACATTACAGCTGAAGGGTGGGTTAAACTATAATACTACATTTACATGGTTTCTGCTTATTTCCGCCTACCTTGTTCTGAACAAAGTATTCTAAACTAGTATTGAATTTACTTTTTTTTAAAGGATTAATGTATTTAATTTTGGAATTGTCGAAAACTTCCTTATTAGTAAAGTTAGTACTTAAACGAAATTGAACGGATTTGTATAGGTGGTTGGGGATTCAATAAGAATGATTTGATTCCCTATTGATGTATTTATGGTTATGTGAGTCTTTAGTGTATGGTTTTGCTCAGGTCAAAGGTAACATCTAAGAAATTTATGACTTTACCATTATACCATTAATGTTGATAATTTCATATATATATATACTTTTTAAGTCAGCATATGATTTGGCATTATATATATATATGTTGTGGTGAATCTTCATCGTCATATTGTTGTCGCCTGTTTGGGCCAGAAAGAAAGAGACGTAAAACTGAAGGTAGGTTGAAACAGTGTATTAGAATAACAGAACATATATACAAGTTAGAGTGTTAGTAATCACGAAAATAGAAGTATATGTCCGAACTGTATAGTTACACCACATCTTGACTGCCTCACAGCTGCATCCCCAGAAGTCATGCAGGTTATTATTTTTGATGGAGGAAGATTCCATTTCTATAGATAAGGCACCATAACAATATATATACTTTTCAAGTCAGCATATGACTTTGCATTATATATATATATTCAAATCAGTATATGACTAGGCATTATATATATATATATATATATATATATATATATATTAGAAAAGGAATTAGGGTTGTTCCAGCGAGAGAAATTGGTATAGAATAAAAAGTGTGAGAGGCAGTGAACGTTTAGTTTAAAGTGTATATTTATTGTTGTATAAAGATATTATACATATTATGATATTTTAAGTGTCCATAATGGTATTTGTGATGCTACACGTGTTTTGAGTCTGAAATTGACTCTCATCAGGTGAATAAATTTTATCAAGTGCTTATCCCAGTTTGAAATGATTTTCGTCTGGGGTCCCTCTTTAGAACTTAAAAATTATCTTCTAGGCACCTTTGTTTATTTACATGTCTTTTTATCTATCAGTTGGTTGCTTTTATTGCTTCGACGGTGTTTTGAATTTGGTGTGTGTGTATGTGTGTGTATGTGTGTGTGTCTGTGTGTGCATGTATGTGAGCACTCCTTGATTTCATCTTTATGTTTTAGAATTATTTTAGAATTATTTTTTGGATTATTTTTTATGGGTCATCTGGTTCATTTTTATTTTTTATTGTTTATGGTTACCATTTGAATTTGGTGTGTGTGTGTGTGTGTGTGTGGTTTTGGGTGTGTGTTTTTCTGGTTCTTTATTATTGTCATTTGAATGTGTGTGTGTATGCGTTTGTGTATGTATGTGTGTGTCTGTGTATTTTTCGGTGTGTGTTTTTTTCATCATGTTGTTTTGTTGAGCGAAGGCTTGTATTTTTTTTACGAATCTTTCTTCCTGCATTATGAATGTTTCATAGTCTGTATTTTGGTAAATAGGTGCAACTTTGAAATTGCCATTACTACATTCATGCATATGTTGGGAGACATATAGTTTCCTGTTGTATGATAATTTTATGTTGCTTTTATGAAGGGATATTCAAGCATTGTGCCGCTCCCACATATATCTTTGCACATTTGTCGCATTTTAGAGCGTAAACTACATTTTTCAAGTTGTGGGTCAGATCCGATTTTATTTCAAATGTAGTTGTGTTTTCAAACTGGAAGCATTTACCTTCTATTATTATGTTGCATACTCCACATCTTTTTTGTTGCATTTTGTGACCCCCTGTGTTGTGTGTTGTTTGAATTTTGATGAGGTTAGGATGTCTTTTAAATTTTTAGGCTGGCATTTGCTGTTAATTATTTTGGTTGTCTTTAACATTTCTTTTATTTTTTCATTATTGTTGGGTAATTCCATGTGGGCTTTGATCTTTGGGAATAATTCTGGATTGTTTTTGTTGTGTGCAGAAACGTATGCTAGAATGTTTTCTTCTTTTTCATGTTTTTCTTGTTTTTTTGGATTCAGGAGGGATTCTAATGGTATTTTTTCTGCAATAAAAGCAACCAACTGACAGATGAAAAGACATGTAAATAAACAAAGGCAAAGATAATTTTTAAGTACTAAAGATGGAACACCAGACCCAAATCATTTCAAACTGGGATAAGCACTTGATTCATTCATTTATTTATTTGTTTATCCATTTATGCACATGCTGATGTGAGAAAACAGAGACTGTTCAACACGCCAACATTTGATTTATTTGATTTATTGGACTTACTTTATTTTTTATTTTTTATTTTTTACTTCACTGATTTGATTTATTTCTTTATTCTTTATTCTTTATCTTAATTTTAATTTTTATTTTAATTTTCTACTTACCTATATATAAACAAGAACTTGGCCCTCAGAAACAAAAGGAACTCGATATGTAAAGCCACAAATTTATTTGCCTGAAGAGAGTCAATCTCAGACTTGAAACAAGTGTAGCATCACAAATACCATTATGGACACTTAAAATATCATAATATGCAAAATATCTTTATACAATAATAAATATACACTTTAAACTAAATGTTCATGGCCTCTCACACTTTTTATTATATATATATATATATATATATAATATATATATATATATATATATATATATATATATAATGCCACATCATATGCTGACTTGAAAAGTCATCTTTGCACAGCAGAAACATTTTATGGTGATCTGTATCCAAAGATAACTCTAAATCTGTATCTAGCATTTACAAATTCTTTGTCAAAGCAAATGCACATGTAGGAACTATTTGAGAGAGCTCCTGGAAGAGCCAAACAAAGGTTTATTGAGAAAGGGATCATGCTCAAAATCAAAGAGTCAGCCATCATATGCAAAGTATATGTTGTGTATGTAACACTTTTCAAAGAGTGCACAGATACTACACTGATCATGCATGCAGATACTCTTACCCTTGGTAGAAGTGCTATTCTATTTGTAAATAATTCCATCATTTTTTTTTTTAAAGTAGATCTTTGTTAAGAATGTTCTTTTTTAAAAATGTGATGTATGCAAAACCTGACAATGTTCATGTTGCCTGCTAAATTTGATATTGAATATGAAGATTAAAATCTGGTATTAATTACAGTATTCTAAAAATATCCATGGACCAATATCCTCAAAATAAGACAGCAGATATGAATGGATATAAAATGTTTTAATATTTAAAAGAATAAAAATTCAAATTTGAAAAAACTATGATTTTAAAAAATTTGTTACATAAAAATATTTAAGCTTTACAAAAATTCTTAGTACAAAATACATTAACTTCAGAAAAAATGGAAATTTTTAAGAAATTGCAAATCTACTTAAAAAATCTAATTTGCTTTTGTCATTATAGAAAAAAAACATAAAACAACATTCATCTTTAGAGAAATGTATTTCTCTTTTGTTCATCCATATTTTCATTGCATACTTGAAAAATGTGTCTTGCTTGTAAAATGCTATTCACTATCCAACAAGTGAATCAATACAGTCTCCATATATTCACATCATCATTATTAATCTCATGCTTGTTCTGTGTATTACGGGGTTCATCTCTCTCCATTTGTAGTCATTATACCAAGACGCATGCTTTGAGCAATCCAGTTATATTTTTAGCTCAGTCTTGCCGCAACTTATTGATACTCCTCAGAACATGTGTAGAGCCCGAGGACTTTCCTCATGTTTTGACACCCACACTATCACCACAGCCACCAATATTACTGCTACTACACATGGAATGGAAGATCAAGACAAATGGAGAAAGAAAGAGTGAAGAAATTAAAGAAAATAGTAATTTAATAATATTTCCATCAACAAATAAAAAGGAAGAGTATACAATACAAATTAATATTGCACCTACATCTATTATTGAAATTTAGGTTGCTAAATATTAATACTATGGTTTAACATAGTATTCCACAAGGCCAAATGAGGGGATTTTGAGGTATAACAATATTGTTATACCTAGATAATCAGCATCCAATAATCCAAGATTCTGCCTCATATCAAACACCTACCTCCAGTAATGATGAGCAATATATACTTATATCAATCATGAAACAACCTATTTCCACAATTATTATTCATGCTTGTGGCTATGGTAGTTGAGATGGTAGTAATATTGCCAAAATATAGTGAAGTTTATAAATATAATAGTGATGATGGTGGAGTAAAGGTGGTGGTGTTAGCCGTAATGATAATAATGGGCATAATGTTTGTGATAATGAGTGTGGTTGTGGTGATGGTGATTTGGGGTGGGGGAAGGTAGAGTTGATGATATAACTAATGCAAAAAAACATGAAGGAGTGTAATGAACTGAGAAAAAAGTGAGAGATATAAATAGGAAGCAAGAAAGAAAGAGTAAGAAAAGAAAGCAGAGGAGAGAGGAAAAGAGAAAAGATAATAAAGCAAAAAAGAGAAGAAGATCAAGAAAGTACAGAAAAGGAAAGAAAAGCAGAAAAAGAATAGAAAAGAAAGCAGAAGAGATTAAGAAAGTAGTAAAAAAGAAGGGAAAAAAGATGGTAGAGAAGTGGAAGAAAACAAATGAAGAGAAAAGAAAGCAGAGAAGAGAAAAGAAATTAGACAAGTGAAAAAGAAAATAAGAAATAAAAAAGAAATCAGTGAAGTGAGAGGGAAGAGAAAAAAAGAGTAATACAAAAAGCAGAGAAGTAAAGATTAAAAAAGCAAGGAAGAGAAAAAAAGAAAGCAGAGAAGCAAAAGAGACGCAAAGAATAAGAATGCAGAAAAGAGAAAAAAAAGAGTAGAAAAGAAAACAGAGATTTAAAAATTTTATTTTTACTACTTTAGAATGTTAGCTTTGTTTAATCAACTATGTAGTTCTTTTTTTTTTTTTTGTACACATTCTTTTAAGAGGAGTGTATTTTTATGATGACCAGACGGTTTGTGGAAAAAAATTGTTATACTTGTATATCTTCCACACTATTTACATTATTCAGACTATTGTCTACATCTTTATTGCCATGTTTATGACATTTCGGCCATTGTATGCTCCGGCTTTCTTCAGGTACTAGGAATTTTTAACCAAACCCTTTATTACTATCACTGGGGTATATCATTCTCATTCCATGTGTGAAGCCACTTTTTTAGCCATGTAGTTATCTCCCTTTAACTTAACTCTCTATTTGTTCACTGTTGTAGCCTGTTATTGAACTCAGAAGTCTTTGGGGCAAGTCACTGTAAATAACCAACATCTATATCCACTGGGCCATGTGTCCTTAAAGATATCAGCATGTGAATTTCTGGGACTTATAAACCTAATGTCTCAATAACAATTTTTTATTGTAATCTAATGCTAAATATTTTCTCTAGCATTTTTTACCAGAGCTCATATTGCAATCTTTGATAATTTTCTCTAGCTCTTTCTATTATTGGTTTTCACATTGCATTCATTTCTATACTTGGTTGGCTTAGGAGATTTTGGTAGCCTAGCATATGTGCTGATTCCTTAAGTTTATGTATTTTCCAGTGATGTTCTCTATCAATTATTTCAACTTTATCTCACGGAGGGCAGGGATCCTCTTTTACCCTTCATATGTTGTCAGCTACGCCTGCTTTTTCTATCTCCCCTCGTGTTACAGCCTTGCGATGTTCTTGTAGCCTTACCTTAAGTGAGCGGCCTGTTTCTCCTTTCTATTTCTTTCCACAACTACATGGAATGGTGTACACAAAGTCCTTAGTCATGTTCTCTATTGAAGGTTTTACTCAGGAGAGGTATCTGAGATACACAGAACGACTTCTGAAGGTTGTTCTGATGTCACATAACCCCTTCACATAGGGTAGACAGCCTCAATGCAGTCAATTATGTTTAGTATGAAACAGACTGTCACCTCTGGGTGTTAACTTCAGTTTGCACTTATAAACAAGTTTAATTAAATACAACTGACAAGGTCTGCCAGTTTCCTTTTTTTTATTGCATTTTTTCAATTTTCAAATTCATTTGCAATTTTGATCCCTATATAGAGTATGCTAGTCTTCTTTGCATTAAGAAAAAATTTGTAGCAATCAAAGTATAAGTGGGAATTTAAAGGTCCAAGGTGAGTATGGAAGCTGTACTAATTTCTTCCAGGATTTCATCGATTATCACCTTTGATTGGTTCAATTAGGAAGAGTACTTATTTGAATTTAATGTCTGATTTTGTGAAAGGTTCTTGTAATATGCGATATCTTTCCAATCCCACCTGATACACAATAACACCTTCTTCTCTAGACCAGTTTCTGGAATAGTTAACAATAACTAATTTCATTTTTCCTGAAATCTTTCTCATGCCACATTGTTGTAAACAATCCATTTTTCTTCACCTGTAAGTATTAGTCAGTCAGTTAATTGCCATATGTGATACACACTTAGGTGATCATGTCTTGAAAGAGACATGAGTGACTAGACAGATTTTACTGCAGTAGGTTTCCATTTCTTCCTGCAGTAAACTGGTTGTCAACCAAGGCTATAGAACCCAATCTGTACTGCTGTTCAACTCCTAGCAGAAGGTATTTGTGCATATGTGAATAAAAATAAATTTGACTGGAATTTGAACTTGGCTCTATGAATTCTCATTCTGAGTCAACATCCATTACACCACAATGCGCACCTTGTAAGTATGCTATTCAAAAATAGTTTGTTTTTGCTGCATTGATGCAGAGAATTGCAGATGGACATTTTTCTGTTAAATCACCCAAAGACATCCAAATATCATAGTGATTTAGGTATCTATGTTTTCAAATTCCTTACAATGCTTATATAAAATAGGTAGAGCATTTTTACAATCTCCCATGCTGTGTGACCTGGATTTTCTAAATCAGTATTTCAGTTTAGTCATCATCAATGACTGCAAGCTCCCTGGAGCATTCTTGACCTTCCAGATGAAAATTTCTTCTTCTGATCCTGGCAAACAACTTATGAACAGTACTCTCAGCTATAGCACCATCTCCATAAATGGCACATAACATTTTGCTGTTCATGATTTTTTTTCCTTTCTGAAAATGAAAGAGCATCAAATAATAAAAATGCATCTCATTTTCCTTTATATTCACATTTGATATAAAACATTTAAAAGTCACAATCCACAATGAATCATATAGAAAGATGCACTGCAGTGTTACCTTCCAGAATATGAAGCTTATCCTTGTCAGTATTGTTGACATTTGAAGGATCTATCCCTCAAATAAGCCTATCACATCCTTATGGGAGCAAGGCATGGATTTGACTTCATGACTAAACAAAACAAGACATTGAAAAAACTAAATAATAAATTTCCTTGATTCAAACTAGCTATGGCTTTCATGGCTTCGGATCTTAATTGGTTGAAGACATGTTTTGTCTTGGTGAATTAAGATAAACTATAGTAATATATCCCATATTCAGTACCATATATTTGCTTGTTAGTCACCTGACTTTAACTATTCTCTTGGAAATGATTCACTGTGTGTCTCTGTTCATGAAAGTAGCAGGAGAGCATCATAGATGGGTGTCAAGAAGGTTGTTTTGTTTAAGATTGAAGGATGAGGCAGCTAATGTGACTTGGAAGTCACATCTACATACTTGGGAACAACCTTAATCAGAGACTGAGTGGCCTGGATTATCTAACCTGAAGGTATTTTTAATTCCCCCCCCCCCCGCATGCAAGACTCTGCACTGGTGTTATCAAAACCTGTCAGTATATTGTGTCTATTTGGTAGTGATACATGTATTTTTGTATACTCTTATCAGACTGGCTGTCATGATGAGTATATTGGGCTTTGAGTATTTTTATCCCAGCATTATTTGTGCACTGCCCTCTCACCCAATTATTATAATAAAATAATAAAGTCTATTGATGGATTACAAATTGCAGAATAAAACGAGAATAATCATGACAACCACAAATAGAAAAATAAGACTAAGAAAAGAGGCACAAATGTTAGTTAAAATATTCCAAAGATATAAAGCTAAAAATGGGAAGAAACAAAAATCCAAGGATTCTAAGAATTTTGTAAACATGGTTATGTAAAGGACACTTAAAAAGAGAAAGTGAATCATTACTAAGAGCAGTCTAGAACAAATTTATGTGCAGGAACTATATCAAAACCATATGAGATAAAGCACAAACCAGTAATTGTTTCCTCCAAGGAAGTAGAATTATAAATCATATCAATAAATGTAGCAAATTAGCTCAAGAGTGTGAAAAAATACATGATAATGCAGGATAGAGGATTCGCTATGAACTGTGCAAATTACTTGGATTTTACCATGCAGTTAAATTGTTTACATATACAAAGGAGAAATTGTTCTTGAGAAGAAAAAAAGTAACATTATTTTACATCTATGTAATACTCTATATATGGTATCCTGAAGAAAAAATTTAAGGCCAAAAGATCTAGTCCAGTTATCATGAACAAATACAGAAAATATATCAGATTGTGAATGCAGTCATTCCAAAAAATCCCAGAATAAAAGTGACAGCATGAACAGCAAAGAAAAAGCTTGGATTTTGCCGAGAAATGAAATAATCTAAATCTAAACTTATTTATAAATGGATCTTTGTCTGTGTGTGTGTATCCGTTACCTATAGACTCCGAAATGGCTGAACCAATTTTCTTGAAAATTTACACAGTTGTACTATAAGTGTCTGTGAGTGTTCTTAGCTAGGTTTTGTGTCGAGGTACTCCCGATAAATATAAAAAATTGATAATTGAAAAAATCGGGTTATAGAAGGAGTGGTCCGATTTTAATCAAATTTGGTACACTCATAGACAAAGACATAAGAAACAATGTTCAGAAGTTTCAAGGTTGCAGTTCTTACAATAGTGCAGAAAATCGATAATATATATATATAAAAAGCAAGATGTTTGTGTGTGTGTCTGTTTATCTGCCTGTATGTCTGTATTTTTTTCAGCCCTTTTATTTTAGTTTTTGCTTTGGGTTTGGCTCTAAGTAGGTATAATTGTAGTTCTTAGTCTCAGCCATGATACCATTTACTCAGAGGACTTATTTAGCCTTCAAAATTCAGTTTACGATGAAAAAAACTTCTTTGATATCGATACCAGGAAATCAAAATTTGACTTACATCTATTCATTTTTCTTTCAGTCTACGGTTTCACTTTAACTGGAAACAACTATTGCTTTTTAGTCTTTCGTGCCAACATCCAAAGAGTCAGAGCTCCAGGACCATGAATTAGTTTTAAAGCTTTCATTATCCCCAAGCAACGCTGAGCTATACTGCTAGTTCAAAATATATAGATGGTCAATAAATATTAGGACTGTTTCAGAATGTAGTTTTAAATGTGAGGAACTAAAACTATTGTGGTAAAGAATTGGGTATTGACCTACCTTGTCACACTGCTATGACAGGATTTCTCTATTCTATTTCCCTTAGAGATATAGAAGATGTATATCCTATTCTGTAAATCTAATGCACAACCAAGTCCAGTATGAAACAAATGACCAGGATTATCAACAAATATTAAAAACCCTGGTTAATGAAATGCCATACCACAAAAAAGATCTTTGAATTTTCCTTTGATTGATCATGACAGCAGAGAATAATGACAACAGAAGATCATCTAAGAGCAAATTGAAAACTGCAATAAATTTAAGTGGGCTAGATTATCCTCTGGATGAAAATGACTCAGTTGGAGATAAAGCAGAAGCAAAAGTAAGACCCCACCCAGTCTACAGAGAAGCATTGCCACATATGCAAATTACTTCACCTAATAAAATCACTGATATTTAGCAAGTGAGGATTCAGATTTAAGCTTGATACTGTGAGTTTATGGCAATTTGTGACATAAAATATTGAGGATTGGAAGCTGTTGCAGGACACAGTTGTTCAAATATCATGTCAGTCAGAAGAATAATGCCCTGTATTTTATCTTTCTCCTTCCCCTTCATTTTCCTTCATCTTCTCTTTCTCCTCCATTTCTTCTTTCTCCTTTCCCTCTCCATTCTTCCATCTTTATTTTCCTTCTTTCTCTACTCTTTTCTTTTTCTTTATATTTTATTCTCTCTCCTCTACTTTCTTCTATCTATGTTTTATATCTTTTCTTAAACCTTTTCTTTTCCCTCCTCTTTACTTTGATTCTTTGTCCTCTTTTTACTTTCTCACTTCTCCTTTACCTCTTCCATGGCTTTCAACCTGTCTTTCCCCACTCTTTCTATCACTTTCTTCCTGCTATCTTCAGTTTATTCTTTCTTTTCACCCTCTTTCCTTCTCTGCCTTCTTTTCTTCTACTTCTTTTAACATTTCTTCTTCTTTTTAAACATTTCTCTAATTTCTTCAAATCCTACTTAGCTATTCTACATCCACCTTCTTACTTCACCCTTTCTTCCTCTCTTATATACTATCTCAAATTTCAATCAAAAGAGAGAGAATTAAATGCCAAGCACTGTGAACCAAGATGTACTGCAATCATAGATAAAAATGGAAATTCAAAATAGATTTCCTTTTACTGCAGAGACATTACAAGTGAACAGAAAATCACATCAAGACTTTCTCTTTTATCAATAAACCTGTACCAAGCACCAAATACTGAAAGCAAAGGTAAGGATCACTTTATAAAACCAGACATTTTATTACAAAAAAAGGACTTTTTATTTAACATACATCATTGTTAGCCAATGTGCATATTTGTAAGATATATGTAGAACTCTTATTAAATATGCAACACCTATTTGCGGAAGTGTAATTCAAAGAATTCATAGAGGTAAAAAAAAGTGCAAGGGAGAACAAAAAATAAAGAGAGTAAGTAGAAGCAGACATATATAACACTATAGAGGATAGAACGATAGGTAAAAGGAGACATGTAACTTTACATAGAGGGTGAATGAGAGAGATAGAGAGAATAAAAACAGAGAGGGGTTAGAAGTAGACATACGTGAGCCTACAGAACAACAAGAAAGAGACATGGAACTGTTCACAGAAAGAGAAAGAAATAGAGTATAAAGATAAAAAGAGTGGGTGGAAGTAGACATATATAAGCTTATAGAGGGTAGAACAAAAGCTAGGAGACATGTAACTGTTCACAGAGAGTGAACAAAAATAAAGAAAGTGATTAGAATCAGACATATAGGCCATGATGTATAAATTGCCACCATTTTATATTTTTAATTTTAAACACACACACATTGTTTGTTTTTGATTTTATTGACTACACAATATAGTAGCATCAGTTCAGCACCATGAGAAAAAGAGCACTATGATGCCATTCACTCTGCCAGAAATTTGGAAATGACATGCTGTACTGCTTGGCATTTGCACCAGAAACTCTAATACAGACATTTCAGAGTGTTGGGTGTCAATCTGAGGACAGTGTAGAGAATTTGGAAAAAGTTCAGGGAGTCTAATGGTGATTACAAAAGTATTTAGAATGATCACTAGTGATTGCAATGTTATACATTTATTCATCTTCCTAAAGGGCCCCAGATTCAATGCAGAGGCCTACATTAAGTGCCTTGAGGAGGTAGTGCTGCTGTAAGTTAAGTGGGTGGCTGCTGGAAGATCCTATGTCACCATATCAATCATGGCTGTCAGACAATTTCTGCAACCACATCACCCCTTATATCTGGCCACCCTACTCCCTAGACTGCAACCCGCTTTATTATTATGTGTCAGGTGCAGTTGAGCAAGAGAACAAAAAATCTCCTTGTAACACCAAAGATGAACTGAAGGCAAGGATTATGACAGCATTCACCAACTTAAACAAGGAGACCATCCAGAAAAGTTACAGAAGATTTTGAAGTCATTTGGGGGCCATGGTTGAAACCAATGGCAATTTTCTTGAATAAATTTACTCTTTAGTAATTCTATACATTTTTATGTTTTTTGCTAAATATATCTGTTAAAATGAGATGTCAGTGTTATTTTCATTTTTACATACTTTAGACAATAGTTTATCCATCGCACCCTGTATAAGTCTATAGAGAGGAAAGCAAGCAGTAGAAAGAGGGATACAATTGCCTACAGAGAGAGAAAGAGAGAGCATAAAAATAAAGAGAGTGGGTGAAAGTAGACATTTGTAAGCCTTTAGAGGGTAGAAGAAAAGCTAGAAGGTGACATATAATTGTTCATAGAGAGCGAACAAAAATAGAGAAAGTGATTAGAAGTAGAAATACATAAGCCTATAGAGAGTCTAACATGTAACTGTACACAGAGAGTGAATTAGAGAGATAAAATAAAAATAGAGTCGGTGGAAGTAGACATAGAGAGGAGAATAAGAGATAGAAAACAAATAAATCCTGAGATCATGGGGTAGTTTCTCAGCCTTCAAATTCTACGCGGAGCTAAATATCTATCTATCCTAGGAGGTTTTCTTAACTTTAAATGAAATGCAGTAAAAACTGAGATAAGTTTGGCCCTGGAGATTCTAATCCAGAAACAGCATATTCCTATTTATCTATAAAGATAGTGTTAGCATATTCCAACACTTTTGTGACACTGCTTGCAGTGAATGAATCATTTTTGTTCTTACATGTCGATCCACACATTAAACTGACCATGCGTCGTATTTTACTCGCCATGAGGAGGCAGTTAAATAATTGATCATTGAGTGTAGTATTTGTGTGTTTTGTGAAAAGCATTACTGACATACAAAAAATACATTTGAATACAGATTGTTTATTTCTAAATCAAGCAAAATGAAAATCTAGTTGCATTTTAAGAAGTTTAGACTGACAGCATAAGGCATTATAGAACTGTGATTTATGGTACACTCATTTGGGATTTATTTCAGGACCTACTGAAACTTCAGCCAAATTTAAAAATTGTTTGGCTTAAATGAAGACAGTGGTGGGTAGCCATAGCAGAAGAGTTTTTGTCATAAGAGATACAATGAAGCAACACAGTAACAGCTGGTGACAGAAGGCAGCTCTTGACAAAGATGTATATAACATCAGATAGGATTTTGATTCCTGTCCAACAATAACTCATGTCTTTCTCTATTGTAAAGAAATATACAAAAATCAATGTATAGTGTGATGACAAAGGCAAAAATAAAGTCTTTCCTTGTAAAACAATTTGTGTTCTCTGTGCTTCCTTACCAGCCTCATTTAACCACAACTTTTCTTATCCCAGTAAAAGAACTCTGGACAATAGAACTGCTTGACTCTTTGTGGGTGAAATTGTGAGTTGTGATGTTAGATTGCTTACCCTTTTGAATTACACCTCTGACATTTTCTGGTATTAGATTTGCAAGACTGATTTATGACCTTGAACTTATAATCTGTTTAACTTAATTTTCCCTATTTCTATTTACCTCATTATTGTTTTTAATCGTTTAACCCAAGCAAAGCAATAAAGCCACTAAGATGCAAGAGGTTACTGAGTGTGAAAGAATAGGAAGAAAAGAATCATTATTAAGGAGCAAGAACAATAAAAAAAGTGGCATAAAAAATAGCGGATAATGATTGACATAGCATTTAAATCTTAGGAGGAAAAGTGTGTGAGAAAAGAAACTGTTAGTAAAGAACTAGCCAATTCAATTTTAAAATGATGAGACTTTGTTGCCAATCTAGTACTGCACTTAAATTCATAAAGTCTAGGTACCATGAAGAAAAGTTTACCAGAACAATTGCCATAGATATATAGTTAGTGTCACACACACAGAACAAGCAATGATTCGGGTTTTTCACTATTGTACAGAAATATAAGAAAATCAATGTGTAGTGAAGGTGTATGTTTCCTGTAACCCATTAGTGTCATAGAGGCACCACATTTAATGCAGTCATAACCTGATGGTGTCCAACCAGTTTCAGATTGGTTTTGAATGGAAAAACTGCTGGAAAATCTGCTCAGTCAGTCAAGTCTTTTTCAAGACATGATTGTCCAAGCATGTATCATATATGGCATTTAATTGACTGACTGACTAAATGCCTTAATCAATGCTGAATTTGTTAAGCATCTTATTTCACATGACTTCTTTTGGATAAATAATATGGTTTCCATTTCTCCAGGTTCACTACTAATGTGTTAACAGTCATCACTGAATTTATCTATCAAGTTTTGGATAAAAACGGCAAAGGTCAGTTAGTTGCTCTAAATATCTGAAAGGCATTCAACAAATTTTGATATGGTTGACCTTCTACACAAGCTTGAGGGCTACAATGTCTCTGGACAAATATTTGACCTAATCCAGTCATTTCTAACAAATTGTCTAATGAAGATCATTTGATTGATTGATTCTTTTTCTGTCAACCCTTTGCAGGTTATTTAAAGTAAGAAAATATTGTTTTAGAGTATAAAAATTTTTTTGAGATAATAATTAGTTATATAAGCGTTACTAATTAATCCATAGCTGGATGGATAAGAGATGGCCGTATACAAGGGGGGGGGGTATTTGCACATAAGTGAATATAATGAACCCAACGGTAATTGTAAGTCATTATACATTACACTACCTCTCTCCCTGAATCTATGCTGTTTCTGATCTTCATCAACAGCCAACCCAATGTCACTTCTTCCCAAATAAGTATCTATGCAGATGACACAACTATTTATTCTTGTTTTAGTAACAAATCAAACAGATCCAACAAAGTGAAACTGGCAAATACTTTCAAAAAGCACTTCCAATCAATGGTTAGTGAGGACAAGAAATGGCTTGTAAATTTTAAAATTTTAAAATCAAAAGTGCTTTTGTTTAATCCTCATAGAAAACTTTTTCTGACTAATATCAACATAGCTGATGCTAACCTCTCGGAGAGCAAGTCTTCATGTCTTCTTGAACTCATGTTTTCTACTAACATGAAGTGAAGTGATTATATTGAATCAAGTATAAGGTTTACTGCAAGGAAAGTTTGGTCACTGTGCCATACTAGACAATTCTTCTTGTCAGAACCTTTCTTGCACATTTATAACTCTACCATTCATCCAGTCATTTAATACTGTTACCATATCTGATCTGGCGTTCCTACTATATATCTTAAGCTTCTTGATAAAAGACAGGCAAGAAACAATGCTACAAGGACACAGAGGGTTTCAGTGAGTAAAAAAGAATGAGAAGACTTTAATGAGAAGTGAAGAGGAAAGGATAATAAAAGAACAAGGTTCAGGAAGACAAGGGTCCAAAATGGTAATGCTAATGGTAATATTAGCCATTTCCATATGAGGAAACATTTGGCATTCACTGGCTAGTACTACTTTTGGTTAAAATCTATAAAATTCTTCTCTTAAAACAATTTTTCAGAAAAATAGTTTCCTGTTATTATTCTTTGATGGTATCTTTCCTAACCTTCTATTTGATCATGTCATTATTTTCTCTTCAAGTCACATATGATATCCTAAACATAATCTAAATATAAAACTTATATTTATATATGAATGTGTGCCCTGCCAATGTCTAGTGGTTTGTTTATCAGAAAAAATTCAAATATAAAAGATGAAAGTAACTTATGCTTTTAGGTAATCAATATTTGCTTTACAAATAAAAAATATTCTTAGGTAGACAGGAATAAGCATCAAAATATGAAGAAAATCAATCACAATTTTTATTTGCTAATTGAATATTGATTACCTCCAAGCATGTTTTCAGGGTTACTTACATTCAATATCAATATTTGTATTTATCTATTTATTGAGATAATTCTGTACTTGCTGCCAGCAAAAAATACATAAGATGATTGAGAAGTGAGTGAATGAATGCAACTAAAAACAAAAATGTATCAATAGTTGTCATGCTTAGTCTTTAAGAGTTAAGTGAAGAATGATAAGTTAAATTTTATTCAGTGATAAGAAAAGTAACACTAACCGCTTGATCAATGAATGCTGAATGTTTCCTTATAAAGAAGTGGCTAATAAGACCATTACTATTTTTCATATTACTATAGATTAAACACTCTAAACCACAAATATCATTTCTTTTTCTTCTAAAGAAGTTAATAGTGCTAGTCCAGTTTTCTAATTCAGTTAATTGTGAATTGACTTCCCAACAGAAGCCAACCTACATTTAAATCAACCATGTTTTACATACTACCTCTGTAGGAAGTGTGGTTATGGTCATAGTGTAGTATCTGTACACTCTACTTGGAATCAATGTGTTACTTTCTGGAACTTCTACTTAAGATGAGAGTGTAGTATCTGTGAATTCTGAAACATATTAGATATAACAAAGATAAATATGTTATATAAATCTGCTCACTTAGCTGTTGAATATTGTTGTTTAAATTATGATAACAGCATTATGATATTAATTATAAACAACTTACCATAAATAATCAGAATAACACAAGTTCCTGCAATTGTCATAATGCTAACATATATCCTTTGCAAAATAAATGGCTTATAGATTCCATTGTATATCAAGCTACTATTTCAACTACTAAAAATCCTAATTTTATCAAACATTATATCGGATGTACTAAGTATAAATTTAAGTCTTGGTTTTACCAGCATAACTTGTCTTTCAATAAGACAATATATATATATATATATATATATATATATATATATATATATATATATATATATAGTAATTCTACTTCTCTCTCTAAATACTACTAGTAATTGAAAGATGCAAATAAAACTCTTACAATTAAATGGAAAATATTAACTAAAGCTAGAACATGTAAATCATTACATGAAATATGCTTCTTTTGTTTGCAAAAAAAGAAAAAAAATCCATGTAATAAAATTCCCCAAAACTGACTTATTGAACCAACATAATGAAATCACTAATTTAATCTTCCATACCCTTAACTATATCTGAAATTTTCACAATTTTATCTCAATATTTTCATTATTTGCTCTTTTTATAACTTAAAAATATAGCTTATTGAATTGGCAAATTTTTAATTACTATTATTCTTTTATTTGTACTTATGAACAAATCCCCTTAGGAATTTATTTTTATTTATATTTTAATTTTAATTCTGATTTTATTTTTTACATTATTCTTATCTTTTATGTTGGTTTTGATTCTATTTTTTTTACTTACTTTATTTTATTTTTTCTAACATTTCAATTTTTTTTGCTAGTTTTTCCTTTTCTTTCTCTTCTCCCTCTTCTTTTTCTCTTCTTTTTTCTTTTTTTTTCTTCATTATCTTTTTCTCTGTTTTCCGGTTTAAAATTTTTAACATGTTTGGCTTTCAGTGGCAAAACATTGAAACACTACTGTCTATGAGTCATACACACACCATTCTTTAAAATGTTATAACCTCCCATCCTACTTAATTCATCTCATTGGATGACCTCTTTATTCTTATGTTTTTATTTTTTTTTAATCTCCTCATCTATATATATTACCAAATAAATTAACCACATTTTACTGCCTGATGATGGTGTTTTAACACTGAACTTTGTGGCTATTGGTTGCAGTATGCTATTATTATTATATTAATAATAATTATATAATTATCACACACACACACACACACACACACACACACACACACACACACACACACACATATATATCCAAACAAATAAGAACGAAGAAAATAATTACAATGTTCAAAACATTAATTTAAAACAGTGCTCAATATTAAAATGAAGCAGTTAATATTTATCATTAATTATTACTTTAGAACATGTGCAAAGTACAAACTACTACAAAATTGTACATTTTGTTTCGACATTGAAAGAACAATGTTTCATCAGGTAGTTATGATGGTTATAAACATTCTATTGAAAAAAAATTTTTAAAAATGCCACTTCCTTTTATTTTTGGAATTTTTTTTTTGTACGAAGTAAAAAGATATTAAAAAAGAAGGAAGTTGTGTTTTTAAAAATTTTTTTCTCAATAAACCGTTTATTACCATCATTATTAACTACCTGATGAGACACTGTTCAATGTTGAAACAAAATGTACCATTTTTTAGTAATTTGTAGTTTGCACATGTTCTAAAGTAATAATATATATATATATATATATATATATATATATATATATATATATATATAAAGAACTAATAAATAAATAAATTTATTTTTAATCCAAATTTTTATTTCTTCACACATAATTTTTAGTGGATAACTGTACTTGAGTAATGTTTGAATTAATCATCATCATCATCAATGGTTGGTTGGAAATCCATTGATAATCTCACCCACACAACACAGAAATCCATTGACAATCTCACCCACACAACACGGTCAAGCATTGCCGTACTCAGACTCTGTTACTGTGAGTGGATGTCAAGGACTTCTTTTGATGGCTGATGCAGATGTTGATCGCTGGCCCTAAATCAAGGTGTTTTTATATACAAGACATCATCTTAAGGAATATTGCCAAGAAAGGCTCAAAACTTCTTCCAACCATTGATGGCTCCAAAAATCCTGTATACCCAACTTCACAAAGCTTAGATCAACCCATGGTATAGTTATCAGGCACTTTCCAAAGGTGTCATGCTGAGATCATCTCCTCCAGACTGATAACATCAAGAAATCACCTTCCTGACAAATCGACCATGGTGAGATTTGAACCTAGGCTTCATGGTCAGAAAGTGAACATTCTAACAACTTGGCCATGCACCAACAAGTAATAAAAGTGTTGGATTAAACATAAATCCCTTAATTCTTTAGAAATTCAGTCGGTCAGTTAAGTGCCATGCGTGATACATACTTGTGCGATCATATCTTGAAGAGACATGACTGACTGTGCAGAAAATTTTCCTGCAGTAAGTTGCCATTACTTCCTGCAATAGACTGGTTGCAAGCCAAGGCTATAAAACCCAATCTGTTCTGCTATTTAATCCATAGCTAGTGGAAAAATTGACAGATTCATACCTTTTCGAAGGGCATTTGCACATATGTGAATACAACGTATTTAACTGGAATTCGAACTTGGCTCTCTGATTTTTTGTTCCGAGACGATATCCAATGCACCACAATGCACATCCCATAATTTAGAAATTACTTTGTTTAAATGTTGGATATGAAATTGAGCAGATATGTACTGTCAAGAAAATCTGAATATATAGAATGTAAGGCTAAATATAATGTTGGGATTTTGAAAATGCATAAAAAAAAAATAAAAGTACATTTTCAAATTCCCTCTACAACTACATTTTCATTATGTCTAAAAATAGACATATAAAAGCAAAATTGGTGTCACCACCATGGGGATATAGCAGTAAACACACCGCGTAAATTTCTCAACCAATGGGAACACAACAACAATTATTGAATTTTTGTTTTCTTTTAGAGCCTATTTCCTGCCTGTGGACCAAATGACATAAAAACAAATCACAGCAAACAAACAGGAACACAAAGAGCAAACTCACACAGAAGTGTACATGGTACATTCAATAATTCACTTGCCAAAGAGAGCCTTTCTTATTCAGGCACTCAGGCCATACTGAGAAATCAACACAAGTGAAATAAAATACTTGCCTGAACACTCAACTACATCTACTGCAGAATATGACAATAAACTCCATCCAGTAATTAGGCTTCTGATCAAGAGAATGGAGGTTTTGAGGAGCATCAAACCACCAATTTGCTTTTATTTGCTGCTGTTCCTAGGTTCACCATGTCTCGGGGTAGTGGCACCTGTTATGGTCCTAGCTATGGGCAAATAGTGAACCTTTAAATGAAAGTATGAAAATACATTTTTAAAGTAAAAATACTAACAATATATTTTTATATAAAAATATTAAGAACAACACTTATTTATAGTCCAATTACCTACAATGCATTTTATCTGTAGTTTAAGGTATACGACTGTGTTCAAAATATATTTAGTTGAAGATATACAATTTAGATTTTGGCATTAAACAACCTATAGAGGTTGATAGGCTGCTAAACAGGATCAACCAACATGAAAATACTCTTTCATGACATTAATCCATATAATATCCTACAATTTTTTAAAGAAATCAAACTGTATTTCAAAATATAAGTTCAACAAGCCTACAACGACACGTGTCACCACTTCTAATAATTATGTCCACACAAACATGTATATGCACAAAAGTTGAGTATCATCTACCATGTATACAATTGTGAAAGTAGAATAACATGTATCATATTTGTATTACTTCAAAGCTACTCCAAATATTAAATTTCAACATTAAATGACCCATAAGAAGTTGATATGCTATTAAACAAATGACTCATTAAATCAAATCAACTTGAGTGAGTTACTTATATCCATAAATATATTCCACACACATATGAAGATTTATTTTCTGAAATTTATACTTTTTATGATTTCTCTCTAACCCTTCTGAGAATAACCTTTTGTCCTTTATTTAATTGCTACCCTTGTTGCTATTAAATTGCGTTCAAATTTGCTCAATGGTGCTGTTATATTGTTTGTTTGGCACATGCTTTCTCTCCTGCTCAAAACAATTTTCCTTTCCTCTGAAGAGGATTAGCTGAAAATGTCTTCATTCAACTGTTAAAACAAGGCCAACAACAATTAGCAGCAGCCTACTGGACTGTGATGCTCTCAGTGCCCAAGAGGTCTAAAGCACACCAAATCAAACAATGCTATCTTCTACAAAGGGGTTCACTTGTTCATAAATATCCAGAGAGGGCTTTATTAGGTTAAAAAAAGTGTCCAAGCTAGTAGATGTAAGAGGCACTGTTTAAAAATAAAGCAGTATCTACTCAAATACAAATAATACAAGTATCTACCAAAATCAACATTTGATGTAATACATTTACAAATTTTTTATATATCAGAAAAAAAAAGGATTTTGTACAAAACAACACACCCAATGTATTTGTTGTTCACTGTAATGAGATTGGCCATAATTCAGATTCAAAAAATGCTATTTTAATTAAAAGAGAAAGTAATTTACTAAAATGAAAATGCATAGAAAGTGCCTTAATTGCCGTATAATCAATAGTCCATTTATGACCAGATTCTTACAATATTTCACCTTTCTTGGTAGATCTATTATTACAATGTGGGATATTTACTTACAAAAGTGATAAACAAAAAGCATAAACAAAAAGAAAAAGAAACTATAAATGAAATCAGCTAGACTAAACACATAAAAGCATATTTTTAAAAAAATATTAATTTAAATTTAAAATTTCAATGTCCCCTCTCTTTCCTAATTCATAATCACATCAATATAAACATGACTTTAGTCCGACGAAGTCCTAAAAATGAAATACTTTGTCATAGATTTTATAAAAACATATATATATATATATATATATATATATATATATTTGTATGGATACATATTGCTTTTTTGTGTGTGGATTATTGGCAGTAGCAGTGGGAGAAATTGCAGATACATGGGATTCTTAAAGTGTGCTACACTGGTGCAATATTAATCCAGGCTTTTATTGATTTAAGGTTGTTGCCGGTTCTACTTGGGTTTTTTTCATCACTGTTCATGAACAAAGTAACATGCAAGAAAAATCAACTCTGGAGATGAACAAAACATTTTCAAAAAAAATTAGTCTGTCTTTTTATTTGATTTTGTCACATCTGGAAATTTAATGCATAAAGACTTCATGGAAACCTGAGCGAGCGAAAAGCCTTTTCAATGTAAGAATGTGCATTATTTGCTATTTTTTTTTAATAAAATAATCCTATTTATTTATAATAACTGATAACTTATCATGTTCAAAACCTCTTTACAATATTGATTTTTTAAAGAGTTTCTGTTTGAGCAGAATATAGATAAAAGGTTTCTTTTAAAGGATTCATTCACACACACACACACACACACACACACACACACACACACACACACACACACACATATATATATATAAGTAATGGTTACTAATAGAAGTATATTCCACAGTTAGATATTTACTTTTAAAAGTGCTCAATACAAAAGTAGAGCATAAATATATGGCAATTTTAATAATAATAATAATAATAATAATAATAATAATAATAATTACTATATATATATAATATTTAAAATATTATAAGCACTAACATTATATTTTCTGCTACTGTGGTTTCAACAAATGAAGGTAGTGGAAAAGGTTAGTGTCTATAATATTTTAAATATTAATTATCTCTGCACTTTCTATCTTCTGAACTGTGTATTGAGGAATTTTAAAAAAATATAACCATTTCCAGGCTAAGATAAATCTTGTCTTTAAAAACAGTTTCATTATATATATATATATATATATTACATAAATGGATTTAACAATTTCTAGTGAAAGGCACTTACTAAACTAATCAATAATTAAAAGCAGGTTGGATGAAAACAAAACAAAAATGAAAAAAGTAAAACCCTTTTTAAAGGAAGATAACCATTAGATTAGACTGGCGTTTTCTTTAAACTTTTCATAGTAAATATTATAATTAGAAAAAAAAATTAAATCAGTAAATATAGAATGAAAATAATAAAATAAAATGTTGATATTTGATAAGAAACATTGTCAAATTGGATAAATAGAGAACTACTCCTGCATAAATGATATAATTTCCCATAATAATTATTATTATAATAAGCTTTTTGTTAACATCAGAAATTGCAGAGTAATTGGCCATGGTTAACTGTAATTAACAAAATTCTCAACAAACAGAATTTACAAAGTTCTCAATAAACAATAGGAAAAGGAGAAAAATAATACAGAACAAACAATATATATTGTGGTCAAAACGAGACAGAGCAATGGCAATAAGGCAAAGAAATACAATCAAGTGGTTAGAGAGTTAAACACAAATGGAACAAATTATGGAAAATGCATCCATTGTCTTTTATTATTGCTTAGTAAGAAATCCCAGCAGACAGCTGTAGGGTTTGTCTATAAATTTGGGTAAGGGAATCAGATTAGGCTTAGGATAGTCAATACTGACCAGCCTCACCCAAGTTCTCCTTCAGCCTTGTGCCAAAATTGTAATTATACTGCAATAAATAATCATTCCTAATAAAGAATGACTTTCTATTTGCTAAAATGTAGCCAACCAGGAGTTTAATTATGTATCTGAAAAACTGTGAAAAAACTTTTAAGCTGTAATTATGCTTCAACCAGCTTTTTTGTGAAATATTTTTGTATACCTGACAAATTGACTGAAAAAGTCAGTCTGTTAAAAAAGATCTCTTTTAAATTTAGTTGATTGATTCATTTTCCATGGCTTTTGCAGGTTATTTAAAGCCAGGAATTGTAATCTTTTTGTTTTGAAAATAATAGTTTAGTGATACAAGTCTTACTAATTAACCAAAAAAAAGTGGATTCATACCTTTCCAAAAGGTATTTGTGTGCAAGTGAATATAACAAACCTAACAAGAATTGGAATTTGGCTCTTGAATTCACAATTCTGAGCTATTATCCATTACACCACTCACACATCCAAGCTTACAGCACCTGGTATAGCCAAGCAGTCACCCATCTAGATACTGACCAAACTTGATTCAGCAACTGACTATTGTTCCCAATGGGCTGTCACATGACTCTCAAGGGCCTCTTGAAACCTAAGTAAATTCTTCTTATCAAAAGGGAGATAATTTCTTTCTGTGTTTCTACAGTACTAACCAAGTGACATTGATAAAATTTTCAAGGTATACTTATAGTCATGTAAATTTCAGATTATATATGTTTTTAATAGAAATGTTTTTTTTTCTTTTCTGAGCCAAGTCCTTTCAAGATGTAAACCTGCCAAAACTTCCTGTCTTTGCTTGCTTTAAGTAATGTTTAGCTTTTATGATGCCTCTTTTTTCTTATTCATTAAATAAGTTCCTTAGTGTTCTCTATGCTTTCCAAGCCTTCAATATGTCCTGCAAGTGTTCCCTCAGCACTCTTTTCTTATAGTTCCCAGATCACCACAATATTAACCTGTTTAAATCTCAGCACTCTTTTCTTATAGTTCCCAGATCACCACAATATTAACCTGTTTAAGTCTGGGGTTAACTGTTATCTTCCACACATATTTCCATAAACTGTTTCTTCTACTCTGTAATCATCTACCTTGAATGGCTCTTGGACCTTGTACAGGATGAACATCACTGTAAAAAAAATTATGTGTCCAAGAAATTTCATTTATTTCTTTCTGATTGTAAATATCAGTTTTGAAGTATGTCGCAATAATGACAAAGAAAGACACATTTCTTTTTAACAAAAGTTTCAGTAGCTAGTTTCAATACAAGGAATCAAACACTAAAGGTTTGTAGTTTTGATGACTTGTCAAGAAGAGAAAAATTTCATATGAAATCATCAGACACAAAGTAATATTCCAAAATGCTTAAAACAAATTGAGAGATTTTGTTTCTCACATAAAAGTTATATGGTTGTATTTAACATGAATAAAAAGAAATATTTTAAGGTACTTAGCTTAGGAGTTAAATAAAGTTCTTTGAAATTCACCTGCTCTCATTAGAGGCTGATAATGTATCAGCATGTAATTTGATGCTGACATTATTCAGATGTGTGCGACACTGCCTTTCTCTCTTTCTTCTTGATTCATCTTTCTCTCTTTATTTATATTAAAAAGCAATTTGACACCAGCTCCTTACTTTTCCACTCCCTTTTCCTTGGTTAAAGTAAATTTTCACATATGCTCCTTAACCTTTGCTTTGGTCTTTTTTTCAGCCCAGAGTCAAATCCTTTTTTCTTATTAGTCAAAATAAATTTTTGCACTGGCTTGCAAATTTCAGAATAGTGAAGAAAAGAGAGTTATTTTTATTTTGTATTCACCACATCACTTCCCTTCTCAGATTTGATGGAGTCTGCTTTAGTAAATGAATAAGTTGATAATTCAATAGTAGTGGTATATATTTCCTAAGTAACCAACATTCCAGACTTAGTTTTTGTTTCGCTTTACTGTTTTGTCTTCATAGTCTTGTCGATCTCTGGTGAGGTATCTCCTCTTTGTACTGCTATTGCTTTATCAATATCAGGCATTTTTATCATTATAGACTGAAACGTGTAACACACAAGTTGATAGCTTTGTGTCACTTTGCTTATTGGTAATTGTGTTGATCAACTTATTTTTACAATCCACTATAGTGTCTTAAGTGATAATGTTAGCTACATAAATGTCCATGTGAAATTCCACCTAAGGTTTTTTATTGTCATATTTTGTACAGTCTGTTCAGAGCACTCTACTTTTACATTGTCTGTAGAAACCAGTGCAATATTTGTAGGATACAGAACTATGTTTGTCAGGTATTCTTTTGGAATAATTGATATGGTAGCACCAATATCACAATGAACATAATTTTCTGTGCTCCTAAATATGCAGTTACTTCCAAAAGCGATGGTAAAGTAGAAGCCATCACCTCCTGCTGCACTAATTTTCTTTTTCTTTTCATGCTGGTGAAGGCAGTTGTGAGGAAGGTTCTAACTTAATCTTTCTTTTATTTGGCCACATACACCATGGTTTACAAGATCTAGCACATTGTGCCTAATAGATGTGCAACCGGCATATTTTTAGTTTTTGGTCAAGATTATATGAATTTAAAGTAGATTGGAATTTGTAATTCCAACTCCAGCAGACTTTTGGTTAAACCTGCTTAACAGGGTTGAAGTTTTACTGATTAAAATATAACAGTAGGTCATCAGCCATTTTCCCAAGTCTTTCTGTTTCTAAATCTGCTTGTGCTGCTAGGAGTGGTCAATTTATCAAGCAACTATGGCTTTGAATTTTCATGCAGAGCTATGACTGCTTTTCTAAGTTTTTCATAGTCTCCTTGCTGTAAAATGATGGGTAGTAATTTGTATACTGTCTCCGATAGTAAAGCAGCCAGCATATGATAAAATTGCTAAACAGTAGTCCTTATCTTTATGATATTGAACTGTGCTTCCACAATTGTGAACTGAACAAGCACATTTGATTCCATGAACATGGGTGGCTTGATGGATACTGTTTATATTGATTTGCTGGCCTGTTTAGATGCTTGAGTCATGCCCATTTCATTGTTAAACATCTTGACTTATATGAAGAATAGATATGTGTTCAGTTTCTTTGCACATTGTAGGTCACTAGTGAAGTATGTAGAGATAATGACAATGACGAGAGCACACAGATGTTTCTTTTTAATGAGACAAGATAAAGAATTTATTTACAAGTTTACACATTTGAAGTTTCAGTAGCTTGTTTCAGGACAAGTAAGCAAACATTAAAGGTTTGTAGTTTAGATGAATTCTCAAGAAGAGAAAATGTTCATATTAAATCATCGGACACAAAGTAATATTCCCAAATGCTTCAAACAAATTGAGAGAGTTCGTTTCTCACATAAACCTTATACCGTTGTATTCAACATGAATAAAAGTATATATTTTAAGTTACTTAGCTTAGGTGTTAAAGTTTTTTAAAAATTTGCCTGCTCTCATTAGAGGCTGATAATGTATCAGCATATAATTTGACACTGTCTCTCTTCTTGTTTGATTCAACTTTCTCCACCTATTTAAGTAATGGGCTGATGTCAAATTGCTTTTTTGTGCAAATAGGCAGAGAAAGTTGAATCAATCAAGATACTTAGCTTAGGTGTTGAAGTTTTTTTAAATTTGCCTGTAAAGTTTGTAAGCCACTCTCTTTTCATTGGTTAAAGTAAATTTGCCCATAGGCTCATTAAACTTTGCCTTAGTCTTTTCTTCAGCCTGGAGCCAATCCTTTTTTTTATTGGTCAAAATAAATTTTTGCACAGACACTCTAACATGAAACAGTTGAGACATTCTGGTAATCATAGAAGGCTGTCAATTCCACTGCTGGTCTTTTGGTGCTACACAGCAGTTGTCAAAAGTGTGTTTTGGCAAGAACCCAGTATCACCCTCAGCAACCAACATTGACCTCAGTGAATGGCAGCAGGTATTGAGTAGGGTACAAAATGTTACGAATCCTCCTCTCCAGCAGAATGTCTCACAGAAACGCATTCAACAGCAACAACTGAAGTAGCAACAACTGCAATGAAAACAGCAGCAGAAGCACCAACAACAGAAGCAGCAACAGCAGCAGGAACAACAACAATCACAATTGCAGAATTTAAAAAAGCAGCAGCAGCAGCAAAAACAACAATAGCAACAGATGCAACAGTCGCAACAGCAGAAGCAACATGAGCAGCTGCACCAGCAACAGCAACCACTACAACAGCAACTTCAGCAAGAACAGCATCAAGATGACGAAGGATATGCTTCTACCACGTTCTTCTTGAAGTGAAGGAGGAAGAAGTAGCAAGAGGTGAACATGTTATACAAAAAAGAAATCTAACCAAAACAGGGTGAAAGAGGCCATGGAACATTTCACATCCCAATCAGCCTCTGCTTCACCTTGCAGAATTGAAAATTCTTACAATAAAAAGGCAAAAGCCTTCCCACTTCCCCTATTAAAGACTTGTTATCTCCCTCCCCCATACCAACTTCAAGACCACCCTTTTAGAAAAAAGAAATCTTTCCCCAAGAGGGAGGTTATCTGATAGATTGACAGAAAGGCTCTTGAGAGACCTTTCCTTGCAGAGGAAAACTCTCTTGTTCAAGCATGTCTCTGTCAACTTTCCATTGATAGAAAACCCCAGGGATTTCCCCCAAGCTCCAGGGGTGATTACCTTAACTAGAAATACGAGTGGGAACCTGCAAGTGTGGGACCACCTGGTTGGTACCAAGGACCCATTTCCAGAAATCAGGACGACCCAAATAGGGACTCCTAACTTGAAAAAACTAAAATGTGTGCAGGAAGGATTCTCCATCCCTTATAAATTAAAGTTAAACTTCCTGAAGGATGTTAGTGGGATTGTTCTGAAGGAATCATTTATGTCAGAGATGGTTACAGGGAGCATGGGACAATATTTCAGGCTCCTAACTCCTGCAGATTTCTGCCCAGTCTGCGTCTAGGGGAACAAACTTGAAAAATATCAGTCAAGCTAGCCACCCTGAAAGTGAGGGGTTTGAGGGATCAGAGTAAGGCTACCTACCTGCTTCATGATTTCTTGTCCTTCGGTGCAGATGTGGCCGCGATCTAGGAGACCCGCTCGTGCTCTATCGACTTTGTTGTCTATTCAGCATACCAGAAACCGCTGACCAGAGGTGCATCTTTGCTGATTAAATGTACCCTAGGCGCGAGGGTGCACATTGTTCATGCTGATGCAGGATCAGTTGATTGTGGCTGATGTTGCCATAAAAAGTAGTTTGTTTTGGGTTGTTGTCGCTAAAGCGTTCAACAACCAGACAGAGCGTGTCTCCTTTTACATCAGTTAGGGCCACTCCTGGTGAATTCATCATACTTTGTCTTAGTTGGAAACAGGAATACTATCCTGAACTCCAACATAGACTGGGGCAGGGTGCAAGTGTGAGGTTAAGCTGTTGTGGCTTAGCTGATCTGATCGGCGAGTTTAGTCTTGTCGATAGATACCAGATCGATCACCCAAGGCAGGAGATTTGGATGTGGGTACTTAAGTGGCTGTCTAATCAGATAACCAGCTACCTGGATATAATTTTACTAAAAAGGGTCTATGTAAGCTTGCTAGACTGCCCCTACATTTCACTGGTTAAGCTAATTCGACTATAGATCTGTCTGTAGCTGGATGGTGTTAAGTGCTTAGAATGGCTGGAAAAGCAGTTCAATCTGCTTTTACTGGATAGGTGAGACTTCCAGCAACAGCTAACTAGATTAGTGCAGTGGGAGTTAGGGAGCGGTTATTAAGAATAGGTGGTGGAGAGGTTTAGAGATAGCATTAGGTGTTTCAACACCAAATATAGCCAGCTACTTGCTCTAGATAAGTTTAAGAAAGTGAACATCTGAACATTTCGTGCCTATACACGTGCGATAATGTGTCATTGCTGTATTCTGTGGTGAAACGAATGATGCTTCTAACAGTGGTTAACATTAATGGTAATTTTGATGTCATGAATGGAGGGAATCTTGTAATATGAATGCTATTCTCATCAAGATATGGTTGAATTATTTGGGCATCAGCTCAAGATGGAGATCAGAACTGATAAAAAGCGTTTGTTATTGACAGATTTCAGTGAAAGGTGGGTGAAAGTAATGAACTTGGTTTGTGTGAATGAGGCTAACCTTGATTTTCATTCTTAGTTCTCCTTGGTTGCAATAGGGCAGTTTCCTGCTGAATCCTTCCTTTGGTAAGATAGACTCTTTTTATTTACCTAGTTAATGTGAGTAAGTGTTGTTCCCGGCATTCTCTTTTGTTATAATCCACGTTAAGATTCACAACTTCCCAAGTTTGTTTTGGCCTCTTTTTTCATCTCGACTGGATCAGTCAATTTTTTCTCCTTTGTTAGTGAGGGAGCTTCTTGATTCTGCTTCTCAGCAGAATACAGCAGCCACTCTTATTTTTGTCAAGTGAACAGGTCCTACTCACATCCGTTATTTTTAGTTTGAATGCTTTCTTATGTTTTAGTTTTGTTTGGAGTTCATTCCCTCCCCATCATTTTATACTATTATATTTTAGATATATTTTTATAGAAAAAAAAAAATAGAGAGACATTTGGTCTTTTTGTACATAAAGAAATTTTCATACCATGGGATTTTTTGTAGGTTCACTGGAAATATGTGGTAATGTGGTATATGTAGGATTGATTGATGGTTGATGAATCTTGTGGTGAATGAGCAAATTGTAATGTATGAATGGGCTGTGAATCTGATTAGCTAGGCCTAGGATAGTAAGCGTTGATCATCCCTATCACACTTCCTATTAGGCCTTGCGCTAAAATTGTTCATTTATAGAATAATAAATAATCATTCCCAGTCAAGATTGGAACCAACACTTTTTTTACATTACTCAATCCAGGAACTGAACAACAACTTTCAGAAAGCTGAATGTTTGAACCAATGTTTTAACCCACAAGATTATATGCTTTTTGGAAATCCAGTGGTGCAATTTTGGAGCTTTAAATAAAAATTGTCTGTACTCAAGCTGGGGGTCTTTGAGTGTTTTTCTTAATCAGAAGCTCTCAGATGACATTCATTTTTATGTTAGACCAACTTCTGAGGTTGTCAGTGCATAATGTGCTTAAATTCTTTCAGTGTTGTTTTTATTATCTTTATAACAAAATCCCCAGGTGTACCTGAGCCAGCCCTTCCTGAACCTCGACCATTCCACCACATTGTGTTTGTTTAATCTCAGATCAGCTAAAGTAGGATTGCCTGTTATCACCTGGCTAGGTTAGTCCAGACAGGTTGGTATATAGTTAGACCAAATATAATGCGATCAGCAGTAGCTGATAGCTAGCAAACAGAATATAACCAGTACAACACTGCAACACCACAGGTGTAGTTTTATATCTATTTATATATCGATTATATACACAATTATAAGCAAGTCAAAGCTGGGTGATGCACAATCAGTTGGCTTGTATTTCAATAATACATTACAGTAACAATGTTCTCGGAGACAGTGTTTTGCTCAGTTGGCTCTTGCAGCACACTGATTTCAGATCAACTGTCTTCTTAAAATCACAGACCCAATTCTTCTAATTTTGTTATCCACCTTGATTTTATTAAAAAGGCACAAAACCGAGGTGGTAAAGGTAGCTATGGGGATTCAGTTTTCCCTCTCTGTATAATTCTTACCAGCTCGGAATGAAAATAATATCAGTTATCCATTTCAATTGAGTCTCTGGTCCTTCACTGCTGAAGAGGAGGGAACTCGCTCTTATTGCTCTGTACCAAAAGCTCAGGTAGCCCAAGACAGGAAACACATTTTTGTCTTCATACCTAATAAGCCATGGCTAATTTCAATGTCTCTCTCTGGAGTACAAACTTTTCATGATCATTCACCCTTACTTGTCTTACAGCTCTTTGTCATGTTCTCTTTTGAGAGGAACTTGATTCAAGAGAGATATCTCCAAAGGTTTGAACTACTTTTGAACACCACCCTGATGTTGTATGGATTGTAGACATTTCTTTAATTATTTCACCCTATGCAAAGCATTATTGCCACTACTGGGAGTGAAAGAAAATGTAATTGAGGAGAAAGAACAATAAAAAGAGCAGGTTTCAAGAAGACAATTGACATTCCATATAAATTTCTGAAGATTATAGTTGACAGGAGAGCAAGAAGCCAGAATAAAGTTCCACAGATAAGAAGTGTGAGAGAAGAAACTATTAGAATAGAACTTACAGTTCAATAGTATAATAATTACCTGTCTGCCAATCTAGTACTATACTTAAATTCATTAGATTGAGGTACCAAAGAGGAAAGCTCAACTGAATCATTGCCATGAAAATATTTATAGAAAAGTCACAAAGAAGCTATAAAGTGACTGAAGCCAAGATGCCAAGTTAGAACTAATAACATTGCATATCCTTTGTATTTTGTCCAGAACCTTAAATTATATAGTAAGAGTCCTAGACCAGATGTGGCAGCAATAGTTAATGCATTCCCATGATGATGGAGGGCAAAAATGCTTCTCTAAGATGAATAGAAGACAGTGGTTTTGTTTTGGAGGTATCCAAATTAACAAGCCATTTCTTATCCTAGTTAACAACTTTGAGATTTGCTCCTCCGAATATATTGAAATATACTTTTTATGCATAGATGGCAGATGGCTTATGATTGTTCTTGACACTTCTGTTTCTGTTGGTGGGAGGTGATGTCATGCTTGTCAAGTAATTGTTACCTTGAAAGATATTTATAATTCAGATCATCTGTTTGCATGTAATTGGGCTGCTAATTATGACTTTGGACCAATGTCATAGGAAATGAACAAACCCTTTCTTGATGCTTTATGGATGGTAAGAATTCAAGTTTGGGTATCGTCTAATGAATATTTCTTCAAACCATACTTTGTGCATTAGCAAATCTAAGAAGGCCAGTTGATCTTCTGCCTCTGTTTTCAAAGAGAATTGTAAGGAAGAACTTTCTGAATTCCAGCAGGGCTTTTACATTTTCCAGTTTAGGCCAATGTGTGAAGGTATCAATTACAGATCTAAGCCATATGGTTTGGACACCCCGGCATGGTGTAATGGTTAGCAAGCTTGTCTTGTTAGATTTGTGGGGCTTGATACATTCACACCCACACACACATACATGGTGATTCAGCGTTCACGTGATAACTTAGTTTTCCGTGTAAACGATGCCAATAAAAGCGGGGAACGTCACGTGGTATGCTAGTTAGGATTTTGTCCCGGACAAGAGCAGACATGTTTCCCTAACTCACACAAACACACGCGCACTAATTGGGGGTAGCAATTAGGGGCGCAATTTTTTATTTCTCACCAGGAAAAGAACTTCTCTTTCCTTAATTTTATGCATGCTGTCAACCCTATGTAACCTTTGTTAATATATTGTTTTTCTAGTTACTTTTGCCTACTCGTCTTTCTTATTGCCTGTTTTATTTCACCACCCAGTTACGTCGAGTCGACTCGTAAACTTAAATTAGTAATGGACGCTTCGTCTTCTACAGATTCTATTACAACTGAGTAGTGAGATCCTCACTGGGTATTCAATACTTTTGTCCTTGTGTCACATCTAAGCGCCCCTTAGAAAATTAAACTAAATCATATGGTTGGCTTTAACAGTAACTTTCTACAGGAATTTCCTTGAAGTATTCCATGTATATGCCTGTTATTATGGGAGCTAATGGTGATTTGATAGCTAACTGAACATTGATGTTAACAGTAGGTACTTTAATTGCTGCAAGATATATAGTGGAGACTCTGAAAAGTGAATTTGTTGGTCCAGTGTATATGTTAACTGGGACAAAGAATGGCTTGTTAATTTTAATGTCTCCAAAACTAAACTGCTCATTTTTAATCATCTTAGAAATGCATTTTTCACCTACTATCACCATGAATGATGCTAACCTCCAGGAGACGAATTCATTGTGCCTTTTTGGTACTATGTTTTCTATTGATATGAATTAAAATGATTGAGTCAATTGCTTGGTTTGCTGCTAGGAAGGTTCATTCATTGTGTCATGCTAGACACTTTTTTTCTCACCAGAATCTATTTTATATATCTACCATTTGTTTGTGCATTGATCATTGTTCTTACATCTGGTCTGGAGCTATTACAAATTTTATGTTACACATTTTCTTTTTTTTATCTTCAGTATTTCCTGAATATTAAATGAAGTAAATGATAAAAATTATGGAGTTTATTTCACCCAAGTGGAAGTAGACAGATTATGTGTTCAAGGAAGTCATATCAGTCTTGTTGGTGATTTGAAAATGCAGAAGGGAAGAAATGAAGAAATATTAAATTATTGAAAAAAAAAACCCAAAAAAAAAAAAACAACAACAAATGATTGGAAGACTAAACTTGGTAATACTACAAGAAATCTTTTAAAAATATTTTTATTTGCATTTTTTCTAGCATACAGAATTATTAAATATCTTAGATATTCAATCATTTATATTTTTATTGATTTTTAAAAAGTTTTTAAAATTTTTGTAACTCAAGGTTACTATTTCTATTTCTCATCAAAACACTTTTTCGTGTTCAAGCCACGAATCTCAAATACTGATTTTTCAAGGCAGCCAAGCAATACTTATTTACTTGTAAGATTGGTACAACATTTTACCATAATATGTCATTTAACTTTGTGCTGTGTCAAGCTCAGCTTTAAATATCAATAGCTGAGCTCAATAATAGGGAAAGAGTTGCCTCCCTTGGATTTATAGCCTCAAGAAATGTCCGAATGTTTTAGTTACATCCTTTCAAATAGTGGAATATGAAAGGATTTATAGTGCACGTACAAAAGTGAAAACTAAGACTTAAAGCCAATTTTTTTCACTGAAAAAAAAAAACAATAAAAAAAAACAAACAAAAAAAAAAACAGTATTGCAGCATGCATTATGAAAAAAGGCCCCAACTTAATAAAAACAAAGTTTAAAAATGTTTAGGAAAAACCAAAATAATTCTTATTATTTTAATTTTATTAATCTTTTTAATCCTTTCTCTAAAGCACGTTCGAAGTTTTGGTTAAAAAATCATATTTATTTTTTTGGTCAAATTATTACGATTATTAGTATTTTTGCGTTTTTTGCAGTGAAAAATACACTGATTTGAAAATTCTTATAAAAGCCAAATAATTCCCAGATTTTGATCAGAACTTATTCACAAATGAATGAATAAATAATTTTAAAAACATTTTTTTTTTTTTGGTACATTTTTGTTTTGTTCCTCGAAGGCCTTTACCCCTTGAAATCTTTCCAAAACATCCCTATTTCCGTGCAAATGTATATGCTGAACTGAAATCGATAATTGTTTATTGAAAAAATCTACATTTTTTCATTTTATCGAGAAGAAAAATATGGAACTTCTTGTCGCTGTTTATTTCACCCCGTAACCACGGTTCAAAAATGTTATTCACTGTAGACTGAATTCACGCGTAGTTATACGTTTTTTCGGTCTTTTTACTTCTATTTTGCGATTAATGCGCGGAAAATGAGTTCCGAAACACAACAAATCGCGGAGTAATTCCTGAAAGGGAGTAAATAGATAGAACGAATTCAGTATCCTACGCCTCAAGTCATTCAGCGGTTAATCAGATATGAGAACGGTGGAAAGGGGTGAGATATAGTCCGATTTATTTCTGGTCGATAACATGAAAGAAAGGTACGTTTCTTCTATAAACAATTATCGATTTGAGTTCAGTATATACATTTGCACGGAATTAAGAATGATTTGGAAAGATTTGACAGGTTAAAGGCCTTCGGGGAACAAAACAAAAATTTACACTTTTTTAGGCAGTTTGGTAATTTTTTTTTATCATATTTTAACCTTAATTTCATGAAATTTCGAAAAAATTTTATGCGATTTTTTTTTACGAGTTAAAAGCAGGACTCCTTGGAGAATGTATTTTTTAATTTTTTTAATTTTTATATATCTATTTTTTGTGGGAAATTTACAGATATAACGGGTCTCCTGATTGGCCGAAGACCCGAACCTCGTCTTGGACTTGAGGCGGGCCTTTAGGCCAAGAAGAGGCTCGCGCCTTTTTCTTACCCTTGTCCGCACATTTTTCTTTAATTTCAAACTACTATTCAATTATTCCTTTCCCGAAAATCTACCTCGAAGCGTAAAATTAAAAAATTTGATAAAACTATTTACATTAATTAAAATAGTTCTTAATTGCTTTAACACTATTGTTAATGTTACAGGTACCTCCACTAATTCGCGGAGAAAACAGCATAGCGTCATGAAAAAGGCCATAAACTTGACGATAAAACTTTATTTTCGTTAAAATGTTGATGTTATAATTAAGAGGAAATATCAAATAATTGTTTTAATTATTTTTTGAATTTTTTAAATTCTTTTTAACATGTTCGAAATTTTGGTTAAAATGCTTGTTTTGTTTACGTCATCGCCTTCTACAAAGTTTAACATTGATTTTTTTGCGCTTTTTTTCCGTTGAAAACACATTTATTTGAAAATTCTTGTAAAAATCAAATAATTGTCCGATGTTAATGAAATTTTCAGAACTTATTCACAAAGGAATGAAATTATTCTTGAAATGTTTCTTTTTTAGAAAATATTGGTAATTTTTTTTTAAATGTGTTACCCGCCACTTACTTAATTTCATTAAATTTCGCACAGAACCATCTTATTTGTTGAAATGAATTTTTTTTGTTAAATGTAGGGGTCATTGGAGATTGTAAATCACCTACTTTTTTTTTTTAATTTGTACTATTTAACTGAAAATCTGCTCTGAATTGAAAAATAATGAATCCAATAAAACCATAACATTACTGAATTAGAAAAACTTTTAATTGTTTTTGGAATTAAGTAATATTATGGGCATTATTGTCTGAAGAAATAAAATTTTTCTGATGAATAATGAATTTTTACAAAAATTTTTTCATTTTTTTTTTACATTTTAATTATAATAATTTATAATAGTTTAAAATCGTGTAAAATTCTGTATTGGGGTCTTTATTGGATGTGATATAGTAATTAAGTGGAAACAAAATTTACGAGTCCAAAATTGCAAAGATTAATAAACGTAGTTACGCTTCCCTATTTTTAAAATAATTTTTAATTTATTGTATTTTACCTTATTTTCATGTATGGCAGACTTAAATTGCCATTATTATGAAAAGGTTACATAATTTAAGAGTTTTTCACTTAGATTTATGAAAATTGTTGTTTTTGGTCATGCGTAGAACCTGTCATTGCCTAATCAGTCAACAGTCCGTCAAACGTTCAATCAGATGAACACAACCAATCGTTAATAATTTGTTGCATATTACTTTTTTTGTGCTTTAAGTAATATTTTTTAAAAATCAGCTTAATTTTACTTTCAATTTTCTAATATTACTAAAATAAATTATCAGAAATCTTTTGAAATATTTTTAAAATTGATGAATTTTGGTTTGTTTACAAGTATCTTAAGATTAAAAAAATAGCTGTTTTTAAGAAAATTTAAGAAATCAAAATTAAATGTGACTTTCCAATCTATATAATTCTATCTGAAATATACCAGAATTTGCTACTTAATGGAAATAATAAATTAATCATTAAGCTTTTAATTAAATCTTAAATGAAATCTTCAAGAATGTTTTTTCATTTTAAAAATTTCATTTTAAAATTAGGTATCAAAAATTTTTTTTCGTGTATAAACATTCCAATTATTGAGTAGTTCATACATTATCATTACATTATCATTAAAAGTTCAATTTTTATCTTCTCTATAAAACCAATAAAACAACAAAGTGTTCACTTAGAATTTGTAAATTTATGTCAATTCTGCTTCGCTATATGTAGCTTTTCAACACGTCAACCAGTCAATAAAGCCATCAAAAAGTCAGAAAAATACCCCCTTCCATGTGGTTTAAAATGCTTATATAGTATAGGATACAAATCCTATATGATCCAACAGTTTACACAAAGTAAAATTGCACACCCGCAAAATCAAATCCAGCATTAAAGCATTTTGGAAAAACCCAGACCAAGGAAAGTTTTACAAGTCAGTGTGAAAAGTAAAATTCAGGATCCTGATTGGATAGAAAATAGAAAATTGATATATGACACTACTCAAATTTTTTTTCACACCTAAAGAATGAAAATGCCAGCAGAAGCCGGTCACATGATAAATTTGACTACTCAAACCATGTTCCCTCAGAACAGTCAGAAAGGTGCAGAGATCTGAGAGGTCAAAAAACTGTCTCTGACTCAACCAATACAAAAGAGAAAAAGAAAAAAAGGAAAACAACAAGAAGATATCTTCAACTGCCCATAAAATTGTTTACATCTCTTACCAGCCATAAAAGGGAAAAGAACACAAACTATATTAGTTAAGTAGACTGATTAATCTTTACACACACATGCATTCTGCTACTTACTACTATCTCTATTAGACCCTTTTCCCTCTCTTCGGTTATTTCTCACTCACACTTTTTCACCTTAAATTGATCGACCCTTTGCTTTTCCACCTGCTTAGTGGCGGACACCTAAAGAAAGAGAAACAGACATCACTCTACTCAGTTAAAGTGCCATATGTGATACACACTTGGGTGATCATGTCTCGAATGAGACATGACTGACTGGGCACAAGATTATCCTGCAGTAGGTTGCCATTGCTTTCTGTGGTAGATGGGTTGCCAACCAAGGCTATAGAACTCAATCTGTCCTGTTATTTAACCCATAACTAGAGGGAAGAGATGCATTAATACCTTTTGTTTTTTGTTTTTTTAAAAACCATATCACCCCGAGCAAGGTGGTAACGCCACTGAAGCACAGGGAGCTACATAGGAGTGAAAAGATTGGAAAAGAGAAAGCCGAAAACCACATCCTAAACAAGGAACAAGGGATGAGCCTCTTCACCAGTTCAATAGACGTGGGTGGAGTGTGAACCGGGTGATAGTTTAGTCTATCTACTCCAATTGAAAAAAAAAAGAATAGAGTGAAAAGATTGGAAAAGAGAAAGCCGGAAACCACATCCTAAACAAGGAACAAGGGATGAGCCTCTTGTTTCCCAAGGGTATTTGTGTGTAAGTGAATGCAAGGAATTCAACTGGAATTCAAACTCAGCAACCTGATTTCTCATCCCGAGCCAATATCCACTCCACCACAACACACATCCAAAGACGAAAAGAAAATCTTATTATTCCAGCCATGACCAGGATTTGAACATGGGTTGCCACAGCCAAAATATGGATTCTAAACCACTAGATGATCACTGCTAATTCACTATCTCCCAGCTACTACTCTGTTGAATTAGACAGAAAAAAGCAGACATTTTTTTTTTGTTCAAACCACATTCGCTCAAATCTAAAAGACATTTTTTCTATCAAACAAACGATACAAAAGAAATATACAAACTGTTTATTCTGTATATATGTTGTTAAATATACTATTTTCTAATTTTATACAAACATTTCTTATTGTGTTGTCTTTTCTTGAAATTTGTGTTGTATTTTGTGGACAGGATACCCCGCATTAAATTCTCCCTTTTTAATCCAGGTGTTCTGTTCCCCACAATAGTATGTTTTATGCTATAAGTAATATTTTTTCAAATCAGATTAATTTAACTTTAAATTTGCTAATTTCCTGAAATAACGGGTCACAAATATATATTTTACTTTTGCATTTTTCAAATGGAGAATTAACTTTTGTTTACAAATGTGTCAAAATGGCCAATTTTAACGCAAAAAAAAAGAGAAAAAAAAATCCAGTCAATATAATTTCTGTCTGAAATAATTCAGAGTATCTTTTTAGTTACTGGAAATAGTAAATTTATTAAATCATTTAGCTTTCAGTTAAAATTAAAAAGAAAGCTTCAAGAATGCTTTTTATTTTAAAAATTCATTTTAAACTTTAGATATAGAAAATTAGTGGTGGTACCTAAGTTTGTGTGTAAGATAACATTTGTGGCTGATCTCATGAGAAACGAATTTAATAACAATGGTCTGCATAAGTTACCTTATTATTGTTAATTTTGGCTAGTTTTCTAAGATTAACTTACCAAAGAGAAACTTGTTTGGAAATCACTTGTCTTTTTCTTTGAAGTTCTTTACTTTAATAAAGCTGTTTTAACGAGACGTATAGCATGAATCTAACCAATTCAAAGGCATATACCAGATATAAAATGTGAATTTTTGTGATTAGTGAAATGTAAAGTAAAAAGCAGGTGTACCACTCCCTATTGTGATTAGTGAAATGTAAAGCTAAAGCAAGTACACAAATCCTCTTTGTTGTGGCAGGCTACCACAAATATTGATTTCTGAAATTCATGTTTGATGAATTCTTTCAACCTCTTTAACATGGAAATTATTACAATATAAAATACAGTTAAATTTTTATATATTTATTGGTCTTACCTTTATAGTAATGAGGCCTTCTGTTGCTATGGCAACAGGAGGTATTATCTAACCTTAATAGCATGTGTTACCATAATAACGGAATAGGAAAGGCTAGGTTGCTCATACATAGCATTTTATTTATGTTAATTTTCTTTGGATATTTTTTGTTTTACTGATTTAAAAAACTAATTTTTTTTCTGTGTGAGAATAGACTAGAATTATTTTATTAATTTTTTTTACTAAAATTCCCCAATACAAAGCCCACAAGCCACTCAAGTTAGAAAATTAGCATGGAGTTAAAATAGCATAGGAAAGATGATTTTCTAAACATAGCTTAGATGTTTCTTTAAGGCTGATAATATGGGACACCCAGTGAGTATTGAACTCACTACTCAGTCATAAATGTTCTATCGATACAAGCTTGCTAATCATTACATCATGTCAAGAGGCCAAGTTTAGATTTGGTAAGTAATACATGTTTTATATTAATTAGGCTGTTTAGTATTATTACTTAAAACTTTTGTAAACAAGCTGACTTATATATTGTAATTTAAAATAGTAGATAATTTAATAACAAAATAAAAATAAATCCTAAGTAATGTGCTTTTTCTTTGAGAATAAACTTTTTCAGATTAAACACTTAGAATTTTTTTTTTCATTTTGTCATTTGGTTACCTACATTTAATCTGATATATAGATTTGGTTATCATATCCTTCAATTTATAATAAGCAAAGAGAACTTGGGTGGAGGCTCTGACATATAGGTATAGGCTGAAGCTTTTGTTTTGTTTTTCAGTTCAAAATTTGACCATGCTTGATTAAAATATTCAGATTACATTTCTATTTGGTTGAATAAAAAAAGGTAAAAAACAGATTTATGGTATGACAGAAAATAAATTTAGAAAGGGTTCATGATGAAAAAAAAAAATCACAATTTCAGTCCCAATAAAACAAAAGATGACTTTCCTACTCATAGAAATTGAATGCAAGTATACATTTTATATATTAATGATTGGTGACTTGACTTGTAAATTTAAAAAAAAAAAAAAAGGTCCTCTCTGTTAAGAAATTCATTTAACTTTGTTGAATTTCCTTAAAAATATGTATCATGGCATTTTGAAAACATAGAACCTCACCATTTTAGGAATTGCTAACCTCCATAAATGTTGTTCTACAGAAGAATGCTGAGAATACAAGGAAATGAACAGGTGAGCAACAACGAGGTTTTGGAGAGGATGGAAACAAATAGAAAACTAATACTTAACATTGAGAAAAGTCAGCTGAGACATAACAAGGAAGAAGAGTTTAAAGAATCTGAGACTCACAGTTTAGATAAAGGGAAAGAAAGACAGAGGAAAGAAATGTGTAACATATTGGATGGCAGAGCAGGGTTTGAGAGGGGTAACAGAAGAAAGTGTGTTAAGAGCCTATAGGGATAGAGAGATATGGAAGGCTAGGATCGTCTACGTCCTGAAGGGACACAGCAGAAACAAGAAGAATTTCCATTCATCTGCAGTTGGCCCATTCAACAGAACTTTCATTAAACTAAAACTTGCAAAATATAATTTCAAGGAATAGAATATAAACAACTACAAAGAAAGAGGAAGTATTTTGGAAATATTAAAAAAAAATGTCTTCAAAGACATCACCTCTGCAAAGATTAAAAAAAAAAAATTACTTCCCTTTGATATGTTTCTGATTGTTTTTACTTATAAAATAGATTTCTTAATGGAGGGAGTTACATCCAATTTGTCATCAAACAGTTAGTTTTAGTGACTCCCTACTCCTGATGATAAGGTTTAACTATATCTCTTAAGATTAATAATTAATTTACAGCTTTTATAATATTCAGTTAATGAGTGATTCCATGATGCTACATAATATCCAAGTTTTATTACAACTTGTTTACTAATGTCCATAGAACAATGTGTAGCTATGATGAAAAATAACAAATAAAATTATAAAAAAAAATACTAATCAAAATTTATGGGTGACATGTACCAAACCTGCTCCCACTGTCCTTGAGGACTTGAAAAAGAAATAGAGGTGAAGAGCATCATGGAAGATCCAGATGAGCTGTTGGTGTAATTTTGTTTAAGGTGAACGATAGTCTGCATTCCTGACAATCACAGACTCTACTTGAAGACCTCCTCCATGAGGGATTCTGCCACATCATTGGTGGCTTAGTTATTAAAAAAAAAAAAATTGTCATTTTATCTGCAACATTATTTGTAAATAAGTATCAGTTGTTTAATAAAATAAACTTTCTATATAAAACAGAAAATTTTCAAGTAGTACAGATAAAATAAACAAGTTGACTCATTAAAGAAAGTTAATCCTTGCTATTACCAGAAATTGGAGAAATACAGTTTAGCAGAATTAGAAATTGACTTGTATTGATAAGTTTTTTTATAGCAGTTGATTTTGCAACAAACATCACCAAATCAGTTGCGTCAAATTTTTGTATGATGACCAAAGAACTTTGAAATTATGAAAGCTGAAATTATATCTAGACAATTGGTGATGAAAATTTTAAAGGGGGGTGGACTGCGTCAAGGAGTGATGGTCAACCTGTACAAATTTGAATCCATCAATCATCAAAAGAAAAATATCCGTAGATGTCAGAACAGAAATACAGAGAAATTTTAGGTTGTTTATCAGAGATCTTTCTTAGTTTTAAGTCATTGTATTTAAATTATGATGATAACTTTCTGTTGAACTAAATTTACATAATTTTAAATACAGATGCACTATGGCCTTTTCAGAATTGGTTGTCCTGTACCTTTTTAGTCTGGACAAAATTAGGAATACACATCTGAATTTCATGCAATGGCCAGACTAACACACAAAGTGGTTACAGGTGGCATAACACATGACGAGTTTTATACATGGTGCAGCAGAAATACCTCCAACATAATGGTATGTGGGAGATATTTCTGCCACATCCTGCATAAATTTCTACAATTGATGGTATTAATGAAATTAGCCATTTTCTTATAAAGAAATATTTAGCATTTATTGACTGAACAGTTGGCATTATTGTTGGTTGAAATTTACAAAATCTCTTAAAATGGTTTTTCAGAAAACTGTTTCTCAAGTTCATCAACAGACCTCACTTTAGTATTAATGAGAGTTTGCTTCCTTAACTGTTTATTCAAGTTACTATGGAAATATAACATCTTACATCATTAATTCTAGTTACATGCGCTATCCATTTTAGTTGATGCTGTTTTTGGAAGTTTTCAAGTGATGTTGTTTCTGTTATTTGGTAAAGTTTTTGTGATTCTGGAGTGCAGGTCTACATGGTTATTTTCAATGCAAAGCTTAGATGTGACACAAAGGTGAACGCACGTGAGAATGGAACTCACAAATTGGTTGAAATTGTTTTAGTAATACAAGCTTGCTAGCTATTACAACATGTTGGTGTACTAGAGTGCTAGTCTATATGACCTGATTAAGGATTGTCTTCAAGGCCTAGAGGATTCATTTGCTTGAAGACATTTCTAATAATTGAACTGAGCAATTGGTAATATATATAGCCAAGTGTTTAAACATTTTTGAATGAGTGGGATGCCATGCAAGATATTCATATGTGAGTCTAGAGCTGACAAGTCAATTTAAGAACATGATGCGAGTTGAGGTTAATATTTTAGTTTGGTAGCATCTTGCAGTGTTGGACAAAACTCTCCTTGGCACAACCTATCCTAATTTGTTATAATTGATCGATAGATTTTTTGTTCTTCCTTCCAATTCTTCCTCTCTTTTTGGTGTTACTCAGTTATTGCTCACATTGTTTCCACTATGTCTGCACTACCCATCCCAACTTACAATTACTATGAACTTCCCTGAAGGTTGCCAGGAGCAAGAAACACCTAAAAAAGGCCAGACATTGTGTTAATAACAACAAAGATGAGGACAACATTCCAAATGTAAATAATGTTAACTCCTCATATAGTAAATTCAAACAGAAATACAAGTTCCTAAGTTCACTCTCTTTTCAAAACAGTAAAGATATATTCTTGCAGCATTGGAAGAGATTGGACACTGGAAAAATAAAAAATAAACAACAGATAAGAACAACATCAAGATAAAGAGAATCTATTCAAACTTCCAATTTAAATACAACTGAAAACAAAAAAGCAACAATGGTATGATCATATTCCATAAAGACAAAAAAGCAAAAACCAACAAAATTGTTTATAGATTCTTTTTAAGATATGTTTATTATGGTCTTCAAGTTCCTGTAAGAAAAACTAAAAATGCTTAGCCTTTTATATATATATATATATATATATATATATATATATAAATAAAAACAAAAAGTGTAGACACACTTACAGTGTTAAATGACCATGCGCTCAATGCCAAAAGACAAAGCTTATGTATACAAGCAAATAATGAAATAGCTAGCATTTCTATATAAACATTTCCATATGTTTCATGTGGTCACCAATCATCAGGGGTTGAAATTTGTATGAATAAAGCCAACTGAGTTTTGTGGGAGTAATAGAAACATTAGTTATTTCATTATTTGCTTATATATATAATAATGTGTAATATTGTCTATTTTTTATGTGTATTTAAAAAATCTTTTAAAAGGATTTAAAAGTGAGCACTCTCATATAATATATATAAAATATATAAACATATATATATATATATATATATATTTATGGTATATTTGGGTAGCAACCAACAAAAGTCCCTTGTTAAGTTTCAAAATCAGAAAGATGATACCAGCTATTTCAACAAATGTAAGAAAATAAAAATAAGATTTTAAAATCATGTTCTGGATTAAATCTTTTAAATATGCATAAAAAAATTGTAATTAGGAAAAAATTATGAATTTATTTGATATGACTTTGTATAATTAAACCAATCTCAAAGGTAAATACAAATATTTCAAATGGAGATTTTCTAAGCATAGCTTAGATGGGGCACAAGGATGAAAGTATAGGGTAACCAGTAAGGACTGAACTCTCTATTCAGTTACAACTGTTCTAGCAAGACAAGCTTGCTAATCATTACACCACAAGGATCCTAAATGATAACTTAGATGTGGCACAAGGCTGAAATTGTGAGGCTCAAACTCACTTGTAACTGATTTAGTAAGACAAGCTTGCTAAGCATTACTCCACGTCGAGGTGTCCGTACAAATGTTTCATATAAGAACAAAAAAGAATTATAGTAAAAATAATTTTTTTGTAAAAGAACATTTCATAATAACAGAATATTTTATACTGACAAATAAATTTACTAACACTTTCAATGAATGTCAGATTAATTTCCAAAAATGCATTTTTACCCATATTTTTGGATGAAGCCATAATATTCCATTTACCAAAAAAAAATAAAAAAAAAATAAAAAAAAAATATATATATATATATATATATATATATATAAAATTTACTTTCTATGCTTTGTAATTCTAATTCCCCAAATACAAGGTTTAATAACCTAATAATAATGTGTAGGTATTGCAACAGTTATCAGCAGTGGAAAAAGGAATTAACATGTGGACTTTCAACTTTAGCTTAGTTTTTGACATTTACTTTACATTAATGACTTTGGGAAAGGCTTGAATCCATTTCTTCTCCACACAGCTATGAGTTAAACAGCTGAGTAAGCTGGGCTCTCTAAGAGTGGCAACCAAACTAAGATGACTCTGAATTAAAAAATCATAAAGACAACAGGAAACAATTCCACTCTCTTTCACAAGTAATCCACAGATAATAAAGAAAAAGAAAATGTGGAGAGCCATGATCGTCTATGCCCTTAAGGGACATGACATTACAAAATTAACATCTTCATACTCATTGAGCTTAATTTAGTACAGGCATAACTCGTTTAATAGTGATTCACTTCAGAGTTTTCTATGGACATGATAAACAGTTGCACTTTTAATGAGGCTATGTGTTTTGAACATCTATTGGGAATCTTGCTAACTCCAAACCTGAAGTGGAACTTATCTATAAGATCCATTATTAAAGATGAAGGAAAAATGGCTGGTTCATTATATCACTCCAAAAAGTACACAACTCTTGACATACATTTATCTTCACAAGAATCAGATTAGACCAAAAATAGAGTATTGCTGTTGTATCTCGTTTAGTGCTTATTTATTCTCACTTTTTAGCCTGCTTATTGCAGACAATGTTGCTGCTCTACTGTTAGTTCCATGGCAAATGTTCAGATGAATTCTGTTTGTTAGTTCCACAATTTCAGACCTTTACAACTAGCACACACCTCATTAATTCCATAGAATTGAATCACCATCATTTTCTTCATATTACAAATTAAAAAGAGAAGTTCCACTCAGTGGATTCTCAAGAACTGCTACTTTGCAGAACTGACTTTCATATCATGTGAATGCTTCTCTATTACAATCTTAATCTCTTCAAATCAAGGCTCATTCATTGTCATCCTTATCCTCAAAATCTTCAATTTCTACCACACATTTCATTCATCATAACAGTTTTAACCCTCTACCTTGAGTGGCACCTAGGCCTTGTATTGGATATAAAAACAAAAACTTTTCTGCATCTCATTTTGATAAGCTTCACTTCAATGCACTTTGATTTTTTTAATCATATCACCCCAAGCAAGGCGGTAAGGCCACTGGTGTGCAGGGGGTTACGGAAGAGTGAATAGATTGGAAGAGAAAGCCGGAAACCACGTCCTAAACAGGGAACAAGGGATGAGCCTATACACCTGTTCAGTAGACGTGGGTGGAGTGTTGGTACAATTTAGTTAACTACAAAATAATAACAATAAAGATGGTGACTTTCCACATTACTTCAAACAAAATTTTTGGAAGGAAACTTCATCAAAACAAGAATGATGACAGAGGATTTGAGAAGCACATTTTCTCCAAAAAATTGTTTTAAAAAAAAAAAAAAAAAAAAAAAAAAATAGAAAATTTAAGTGAATTTAGTAATGCCTGTTCAGTTAGTGAATGTTTCCATATAAGGAAACAGCTAATATTACCATTAGAGATGAGAAAAGTTACTACACTTTGATCCCAGCCTGATGGCCAGCAGGTAATGAAAGCATAACTCAAGTCACACTGACTGCTAGGTCAATGATTGCTGATTATTATTATTATTTTTTTAATCATTTTTACCTCAAACAAGCCACTAAAACATAAAGGGTTACTGAGTGTGAAAAAATAAAGAAAATAAAAACATTATCAAGGAGTGAGAACAATAAAAGAAGGCCGTAGATAATGATTGACATCACATTAAAATTTTTCAAGATCAAAGTTGGGTGAAAAGTAAAAAGTTAGAAGAGAGTTCCACAAATATGAAAAGCCTAAAACTTACAGTTCTATATATTGTCAATTCCCGTGTAAAATGATAAGAACTTGTTGCCAAACTAGTCCTGTGCTTAAATCCATAAAGTCTAGATATCTTAGAGGAAAGTTTCTTAGGAAGTTTCCTTATAAGGAAATGGCTAATGTTAGAATTATCAAATTATATTTAACTTCAAGATTTATGCTTGATATCTCAAAATAAGCTGTAAAGACAATCTATTGCCTCCTGTTTTCTGATGGTCAATGTCCTTTTTCTTATACATTCCCATCTTGTAATATGCCTACAGGTTTTGCTTTTCTCCTTTCCTTAAGCACATTTCTGCTCTTTGATTTCAAGCAATGATAACACCTTGTGTTCTTGACACTTGAGTGAACACCATTAATCAAAAGTTGTCTATTCTAAAGATTTAATGCTGACTAGGAGTGTGTAAATATTTCTGCTTCAGATCATAGTTTAATTCCCCATCAGGGAAAGACAATCAACTTTAGGTCTTTACTTTCAATGTAATAGCGATAATGATACTGTTTATCATTTCCTTATAAGGAAACATTCAGCATTCATTGACCAAGCAGTCAGTGCAGCTTACAATTGAAATTTATAAAATCTTAAAACAACTTTTCAGGAAAATAGTCCAGTAGCTGTTATTGCTCTTTCCAGTATTAGTGTTAGGGTTTCTTCTTTGAGGTAGTATGAAATGTCAGCATCTTGATTATGTCATTATTCTGTCTTCAAGCTATATCAGCTATCCAATTTAGTTGTTGCTGCTGTTGAAAGTCATCAGGTGATGTAGTTTCTGTTATCTGGCATTGTTCTTTGTGATTCTGTAATGTCAGTTCATGAGGTTTGAAAGATGGTTAAGACCTACATGTATCACTACATCAACTTCATTTTTTTATCATTGATTTGAGAAAGTGATTGTATACAGCTGACAGTTTAGATATTTCTGAGTGAATTAGATGCTATGCATGGCATCCATATGAGGACTTTCTCAATTGCAGTTTTTACTTATTCACAGTTGGCCAATTCAGAAAAAAAAAGCTGTTCCTCATTAAATTAAAACTATTTTTGCTTACATTTTATTTGAAACATATTTTATGAAGATAGGCATGAGTTTTTAATAATAGCATTTTAAAAATTCATAATTTCAATGTTCTCAGTGATAAGGTATTCAAATTTAAAATCCTTAAAAATTCTAGAAGGTCATAAGCTGTTATACAGTTAATAGGTAACTGTTTCCATTGCCAAAGCAAAAATGACACATTTTATTTTTTAATGATGGTACATGCATAAGACTGCTTATCTTTGCCATAAAATGTCAATTGTAGATCTGAGGGCTACTTGAACTTAGATATGAGAGGGTCTGTAACAATTATAGAAAACAATGCTATTGAATGTTTGCCCATTCAGAATTTGCTGTTTCATCTGCCCCTTTTTAGTATAATGGGGTGGTAATTCCAAGAAACTTTTCTCTTAGGAATCAGAATTTAATTAGTTGTTTAAGTACTTTTTTTTATTTTGTGCATCAGAATAACTTAATCATAAAACAAAATTTCAAATAAATACATAAAAAAAAAAAAATGAACTGTTATTTTTTAATAGAAAAAAGTTAAGTTCATAAAAACATCAATGGTAATAAAACACTACATATAGTGATAGCACTAACATGTTGGTTAGTTTCAAATAATTGTTTTCAGAATGTTTTCCTAATAATTTAAGAAACATTTTCATCATTTTAGGTTGCTTAATACTTTTCTGCTGAAATATTTATTAAATGTTTTACTCCAAGGAAGTTAGTTACTGAGAAAAAGATTCTTAAAAGAGAAAGAAACATTGAATATTCAAGGAAACAGAAAATAATGATTGACATTACATTTCAATTTTTGGAGACTAAAGTTGACTGGGAAGTAAGAAGCTGGAAGAGGGTTCTATAAACATGAAACCCGAGAGGAGAATTAAATATAGCAATTTCAACTGCAAAATGACAATGTTGATCTAGTACTGCACCTAAATTTGTAAAGTTGAGGCACCAAAGAGGGAAGCTCACCAAAACAATTACCATGAAAATATTTATAGAAAAGGCACAGGGAAACTACATTACAGTGGTGGTTAAGTGACTGAAGCCAAGATGCCAGGTCAGGACCAATAATATTGCAGATTCTTTGGATTTTGTCAAGAATCTCTAGATATAAAGCACCAGACCAGATGTAATAGCAATATTCAATGCATGGCTGAATGGGTGACTTATAAAGGTGTAAGATAGAGTCTGGTTTGAAAAATTGTATAGAACGACACATTAACTTTCTTTTAAAGTTTCTACATAGAATTACTTCCAATACATTACTCCTTAAGTAAAATCATTTAACATATTTTCATCATTAACTACAAGGCATTTTATAATTATTTTTTATATTCGTATTGCAGATAAAAGCTTGAAAATAATGGGAGGGAAGGAATAACAAGTGCTTATAATAAGAAAACACCTACTTTTTTAAAATCATATATAGCAAAAAAAATAAATTAAACATTTTATTTTTCTATTGTTTTTAATTTAAATTTTAAAGTAATTGCTTTTGGTGGAGGTTTGGTAGTGGGAGTACTTTCAAGCTTGTGATATGTAGGAGCTATTTTATTTTGAATTTTTTTTTATTTTGGTCTACATATTTATTTTTATAATAAAAATTTGGGGATGAGAAAGTGAATGATTCTTTTGTGAAGATCCTTTGACTGTAACTTATCTTAAAATGTATTCTTAATATTTCAACCAGAAGTTCTTACTTTTCCTCAGAGAAATTAAGTGCTTCAGTACATAGGAGCATAAAGAAAGTTCATAAAAAACAAATATAAATAATAAAATACATGTAATTTCAAATAACATTGATCAAAGAATTGTAATTTAGAATCAGACTTGGTGGAAAGAAGAGCAAAAAATATCTGAGAAGTATTAGCTAAGAACATTCTGAAATATCCCTAAATGTGGGCCATTGAGAATGAGAACAAGCTATCCCTACAGATTAAATAAAAAGTTCAGTCTGAAATTCCTTGATTTTTTTTAATTCAATTCCCCCCAAGCAAGGTAATAAAACATTTAAGATGCAAGGGTTTACTGGGTGTGAAAGAATAAGAGAAAAAGTAAATACTATTAAGGTGAGAGAGAAAAAAATAAAATAAAAACAGGAATTAAGAAAACCTTAGATAATGATTGACATTGCATTTAAATTTTTGAAGATTAAACTTGACTAGAAAGCAAGAAGCCAGAAAAGAGTTCTACAAGGAAGCAGTGTGTGAGAGAAGAAACTGCTAGCATAAAACTTATGGTTATATCTTGTCATTTCAACTGTAAAATAATGAGACCATGCTACTAATCTGGTAGTGTAGGTACAAAATAAGGAATCTCATCAGAACAATTACCATAGAAAAAGCACAAAGAATCTGCATTATGGCAGTGGGAAAGTGACTGATCTGAGATGCCTGGTCAGGGCCTATAATATTGCAGAATCTTTGGATTTTATCAAAAAGATCTCTAGATATATAGGAGAAGCACTAGACCAGGTGTGGCAGCAATATTTCAAACATAAATGAAAAGTTACCCAGATAGATATAAACACCTGAAGAAAGCTAGAAGGCACAATGGCCACAATGTTGTGATCATAACAATAAGGATATTAGTCTGAATGTAAAAGATTTTTTTGTCTATAAATGATAATTTTCTCATTCCTCACTACTCTTTTTTTTATATTTTGTATGTACTTTAAAGATTGACCAAAACATTTTAAGGAATATTTTTAGGAAACAAAGAAAGATAATGTAAAGTTAAATTTTTCAACAAAATATTTCTATATGTTACACAAAAATCTACATGCATAAGAATTCCCCACCTTATTTACAGGTTTTTCTTCCATGGTAAATTTCTCACATGAAATGGCTTTTAATGATACATTGCTTAAATTCAGTGAATATTTAACTATATATATGAAGAGCAAAGAATGTTAAATGCAATATGCTATTTAACTAATATTTTTATTTAATACAGGGTGCAGCAGAAATACTTCCCACATAATTGTAGGACATTAGCTAAATGAAGACACTATTGCCACTAATGTCTTACCATTATGTGGGAGATATTTCACTCACATCCTGTATAATGAAAAATTAACAAATTTTGACAAAGAATTATTAAAATTGTCCAAAAAAAAGCAGTAATAGTCATTATCTTTCCCTGCTTGATGACATGTTTTCCCTTATAAAAAAAGGGTTGGTTGGTTAGTTGCTTTCTCCATAAACTAAGTGATCATTAAGTTCCCTATTATAATGGCCAACCAATTGTTGCATATAAGTATATCATCGTTATTCTCTGGTTATACCTTATAACAAATAACTTTTGGTTACTTGAACTGTAGCATCAAGTTCACTATGTTTTACTCACAAATAACTTGCATCCACATAGTCACTTCTCTTCATCCCTAGCTTTGACTTCCTGATTGTGGCTCTGCTTAAAAATGCAACCTTGCACAAAACTAGAGACATAATGTTCATGATTCATCAAATACTCAACTGTATTCTTCATGTTATACAATTGATAATCCACTGATTAAGTAGTTGGAAGTGATGCTATAATAACAGTAAGAGAAAAAGTACACAAATGCAACACCATTTTTTTTAGAGGAGTACTCTTCATTGAATTATCCTACATTACCATACAGGATTTTTCATTGTATAGAGAAAGAGAAATTAATGGTTGTAGCTATCCCCTCTTTCAAAAATATAAAACATTATATGATATCACTAGCAAAGAAAGAATCCTTTCCCTGACTGCACTCATCTGTCAACCATTGTGGTACATCAATTGCTAAGCCTGCTGCCAACATAATTGGTTCACTATGTCATGCTAGACAATTTTCTCACTTGAATCTATCTTGCACCTTTATAAGTCTACCATTTGTCTATGCATTGATTATTGTTGCTACACTTGATCTGGTGCTTTTGCTATGCATCTTGAGATTTTGGACAAAATCCAAAGAGAATCTGCAATATTATGTGTTCTGACCTAGCATCTCAACTTCAATAAATTTTCCCTTACTGAAATTTAGCTTCTCAGTGAATTTTTATAAATATTTTTATGGTAATTGTTCCGATGAGCTTTCTTCTTTGGTACTTTGAATTCAGGAATTTTAGGTGTTGTACTAGATTAGCAAATAGGTCTCATTTTATAACCAAAACTGCTAAATGTAACTATCTCTTCTATTCTAATAGTTTCTTCTCTTACACTTCTCACTTATGGAACCCTCTTCTAGCTTCTTAATTTCCAATCAACTGCTAAAACTGAAATATGACAAAAATTATCTTCTGTATCCTTGAATTATATTCTTTTATTGACCCCTTTCCTTCATGTGTTTTATTTATTTTCAGTAGCCCATTGTATATTAGTGGATTTACCATCTTGTTTGGAGATATGATGAAAAAAGAAAAACAAAAAAAATAAAACACAAAGAACAGGGAGAGGTGGATTCATACTTTTTCCAAGGGCATTTATGTAAAGTTGGCTTGCAAATTGTTTTTGGTAATGAAAACTGTTTTACCAAAGATGGCCACATTGTAAAAATTTTTTCTACCTTTTGCTACACAAGTGCTTTTTATGTAGCTTTTAAATAATCATTATCCACTAGCATGGTCTATATATATATATATATATATATATATATATATATATATATACACATTTCTAATACTAAGATTAGTGTTCAGTCTTAGAATTCATCTCACCAATTTTTTTGTTTCATAAAAAAAATTTATTTTTTATTTTATTTTATTTTACAATAACAGTATTTCCTGAGATCAGGGAATATTTCTTTTATACAAGATGGCTGTTCCCCATATTTGTTCAGACGACTAATTTCAGGAAACACTTGAAAGGATTCTTTGCGAATGTCCACCTGGACACTGGCTTCGTACAGGCCACCATTTGGATAGGTCTCAAATGTCAGCTGATAATGAACTGTGTCCAGCAGCATTTGTTGGCTAAAGTTAGCCACCCGGTTATCAGCATCCTTGGAGCTTGTAAACTTTAACACCTGTGGAAAAAAAGAGAAAGAAATATTAGTATAGTATCCATTTCTGATCCTAAATATAGATAATATCTGGGTGCTTGTTTTCAAGTATCTACTACAGTGGCTAACTAAGCCTTTTTGCAAACACCTGCTCAGGTACATTTGTGTTTTTTTCCATATCCATGAAACCAACACATGGTTTATACATCATTTATGCTGAGTGGCCTCTGGAAGAGAGACAGAGGGTGCATAAATGAATATGATCAGTAGTTAAAGAAGGCTAGTTTGGTCATGATGATGTGTGGCTTCATGCAAGCACAACTACTAATAGCTTCTGACGAGTTCCCTCCATCCAATTTCACTCACAAGGCTCGCATCAACTTGTGGTGAGCTATTCAAGTTCACAATAGTGCTGCACATTAGAATTGTCTTTCCAGGCCAATATTATCAAAAATGTGTCTCCTTAATAAATCAAAGAGGGTGTGATTTGAACCTGGGTCTTATGGTTGGAATGATCTCAATCTAACCATAAAATAACATTTTGACAGACATAGCGGTAAAACTATCATCATTTGTGGTAATTTTTCTTCTCTTTGTTTGGTGCATTTCATCATTGAAGAAACATGCATTGTGAAATACTGGAGAAGATGCTTCTATCTGTGAAATTTCTCAAACTGCCAAGATTATGGATTATTCACCAAGATAACCTTTACCATAAAAATGAACAAGTTTTTCCAAGCAAAAAAAAATCAGAGTTTTAGTGTAGCCTAATCAATTGCCTGACCTAATTAAAAGTATAGAAAATACTGAATAAAGTAAGAAAAGTTCAAGTTACTTATCTGGTTAGCCAACTGCAGAGTTTCGCATCAAAATGCTCATTATGTTTTCTTAGTTGCATTATTATATTATTATTCCTACTATTATTATTAGTTATTACTATAGAAAATATGTAGGAAGAACTTGTTCACTCCAGATTACATTCTCTCACCCAGAAATTGAAGTCTGCTCAATGTAGCTGCAGTTTCAACCACAGGTGGGCTCTGTGGGTGATGGACAGACACAAGTGTGCCTAAGTAAGCATTTGCAATATGGAGTACTGCTGCCATTTATGGTCAGGTGCCCCTGCCGTTCTCCTCAGTGTTCTTGACAAGCTCCAAAGGAGAGTCTGTAATGTGATAGGTACTGATCTGGCGACTCGACTGCAGCCACTTTCCCATCGTCGAAATGTGGCCTCCCTCTGTCTCTTCTATAAATATTTTCATGGCTTCTGCTCAGATGAGCTTAAGTCACTGATGCCTCCTCAACAGGTGTTTACCCGTGCAACCAGACTGGCAACTGGGTCCCACCCATTCACAGTCAGGTTAGCCAAATGCAGACGACAATTCTACTCCTGCAGCTTCCTCTCTCGCACTTCCTGCCTGTGGAACTCACTCCCTTGTCACTCTTGCTTTCCTGACAGCTACAACCTCCAGAAATTTAAATGCAAAGTTAATACTCATCTACTAACCACTGGCCTCTAGCTCTCTCCCCTCCCCTGCATAACCTTCCCTTTCTCTCCTCCTATGTATCTGTCATCACACCTTCTTTCTCAGCTTTCTATTGTTCCTTTCTAACTAGCTTGTACTCCTCACTCTTTTCTAATTAATCTTTTTACATTTATGTAACCCCCTGCACATCAGTGGCGTTTCCGCCTTGCTCGGAGTGAAATGATTAAAAAAAAAAAAAAAAAAAAAAAAAAAAGAGATAATTAAAAAAAATCTTTTATTGAATATATTCAGTATATTGTGTTCAATGTTTAATGTAATTTTGATGATCTTTGGTTGATAGCTTTTTATGCACAATGACTCAAACAATTCATATATATATATTTATATATATATATATATAAAAGAAGTGATGGATTGTTATTTATTAATCCAACAGATTTTATTAGGTTATCCCAAAAGTTTGTAAACACTTGCGAAAAATTGAATTTTTATGCAATTTTGCATTTATATTGTTATAGTGATCTTCATTTTTGTATTCCAGATGGCAATTGATAAAATTGAGCTGCGAGTTTTGATTCATTACTGGTGGAAGTGAGGTCTTTCAACCAGAAAAGCTGCAGAAGAGATTTGTATTGCTGAAGGTGAAGGAACAATTGCATATGCGGCGATCTCAAAGTGGTACAAGCCTTTCGATTCTGGCAACATGAGTCTTGATGATAAACTTTGTTCGAGACAGCTGTTAAAGTTGGATGATGAAGACTTGCAAACTGGGTTGGACATTGCGCCTTTATTGAGCACTTGAGAATTGGCTGATGAGCTTGGAGTTGGCAAAGTGACAATTCACCGACATTTGAAGCAACTTGATTTTGTTCACAAAAAGCCGTGCCAAGATCCGCATGAACTCACCGAAGCACAAGCCAACAGATGAGTTGAAATTTGCCATCAATTGCTCAGCAATCCATTGGATGAGCATTTTTGGAAGTGCATTGTGACATCCGACGAGAAATGGGTCTATCTGGTTCAGCACAGTCAAGACAAGCGATGGGTTCAGAAAGGGCGAGAGAGACCATCAGGTCCAAAACAAGATCAATTCGGCAAGAAAGTCATATTGTGCATTTGGTGGAACTTTGAAGGAATCGTGCATTTTGAGTTGGTTCCAAATGGTCGTGCCATCAGTGCCGAACTTTACTGTCAGCAACTTGAGCGGCTCTACGAAAAGTTGAAGCAAAAGTACTCGGCTCTGATCAACCGAAAGCGTGCTTTGATGCAGCAGGACAATGCCGCCAGAAAGACCAAAGACAAGTTTGAAGAGCTGAACGGCATTGAGGTTCTGCCACATCCAGCCTACAGTCCTGATTGTGTTCTATCAGATTACAGCCTTTTCCGTTCAATACAACACTTTCTGAAGGGCTGCCAATTCAATTCGTTTGATGACATCGAAGAAGCGTGTCAAGAATTCTTTGATTTGAAGCCAGCTGAATGGTACTTTGACCAGATCCGAAAGCTTGCAGATCAAGGGCAGAAAGTCTTGGAAAATGATGGTCTTTATTTTGAGCAATAATTTTTGTTGTTTTTGTGAGTAAAATTTCAATTTTTTGCAAGTGTTTACGAACTTTTGGAACAACCTAATGTTTTATTTAAACATTATTTTTGGTGGATACCATATTCCATTAATTAAAAAATATAATTATATTTTTTTTTTCTGCCAAGGAGAACACAGGTTTGAATCTGGCCAGAGAGTGCAAATATTCAGGTTGGTAGACAAAAATAAATATAGTACTTAATAAATAGAGCATTTACTCAAATATGGGCATCCCCTAAAAATAACATATAAGCTTTTTATATATATATATATATATATATACATACATACACACACATACACACACACACACACACACACTGTCTATTCCATCAATAGTAAGAGTGGAGGTTAACATCATGTTCTGTCCTAATATAATAATGGTTGCCTACTCATTTTCTGAGTACACCTACACCTGTCTTCTAGAGTTGGGAGCTAATCCCTGCTACAAATACCAGATCAAGCATATTTTTGTTTGTTCAATACTTAGAAAGCCCAGTGGTGTTTTTCTTGCAACTATACTGAGTGGACTTTAGTAACAGTTTCTGGGAGAGAGCACATACTCTGGTGTGATTAGCAGTCAAAACAATGCTAATCTGCTCAAACTCTTGGTAACGATGACTTGTAGGCTTCATGCTAGCACAACCATTAATAACTTCCAAACAGTATCGTCTGTACCCAATTTCACTCACAAGGCTTGGGTTAACTCATGTTTTTTTTTTTAGACACTTTCCAAAGACGTTATATGCTGGGATTAACTCATCAAAACAATACATGTAGAAGTCACCTTCCTGACAAATTAACCAAGGTGAAATTAGAACCCGAGTCATGCTCTAACCACTTTGCCATGTGTCCATGGGTGTATGGATGAAATACATGTATAGTTACATACAACACATATATTTGTACTAACAATATCAATGAGGCTACAGTCAAAATCTTTTTGTATTCAGTATGGTTAATAACAAGGAAGACACATTTGTAATCAAAGCTCCTTTACAATGTTTCAAAACAATTTTCTTGTATTCAGCTCTTTCATTTTCTTCTTTTCATAAGTTTCCAAAAATGATGATTTAAATAAAAGAAAAGATTTCCTTCATTACTTGATATTTGCTTTCAACACACTTCAAAAGATAATGGAGTCAAAACAAACATAGTTGCAATAAAAGTTCAAACAAAAATATTCCACCTTAACAACAAAGAAAATGTACTCAATTTGTAAGAGGTTATAGATAAGTAGTGCCATATCTATTATCTTGGAAACAAAATTAGAATCAGAAACTTGAGGCATTGTACATAACAATTTGTCTGGTCAAATCAATAAATCTTTAGCCTCGATGATTTTATTAGTCTGAAGGCTTATCTTCAGTAGAGAGGAAGTTGGTCATTTGATGAAATTTGTGCATATCTGAATTAATATTTCAGATGTAATCCTTTAATCAAATATATAAAGTATACATTTTTAATACAGACATGTTTTCATATTTGTGTGCATGTGTGTATAGGAATATAGTAAATACATGAATTAATTTTCTAAGGTATTAAAATATTTTTAGTTAAAACTGACATCACTTTAAATGTTTTAGCAGGCACATGGCTTTGAATAGATACCCTATTATTAGTTATTCATTTTTAAAAAACAATGTAAATTTCATCTACTGGTTGGTACATTTGAGGGTCTTAATAAAAAAAATGTGCACTTTTGCAGGTGTTATTTATACAGAAAATTCCAAAAAAATGAAAACTTTAATAAGGTGTAGCAAGTTGGGCTCCTGTTACAAACAATTGGTCATAGTCCCAGCAGCAGTAATTGGTATCTACATAAATTCATGCAACTGAATAAAGCTTTTTATTTTTATTTTCATGGGTATAGAGCACCTCTTACAACCAGCAATGTAAGCAATTCTTTTCTTATTTCAAATGTGGATATGTGAACTTTCTGGTTGAGGAAAGGTGTACCTTTCCACAATCAAACTTATAGAATAAATGTTTTATACAATTCATCTCCACATAAAAAAAGAGGAAAAGCATAAGAGCTTTACTTTTATATTGCTTAATACAACACCACTTGATAGGTGCTAAGAGAAGGTAATTCTACAAAGGTTTCCTGCTGATATAAATTCAGATTTTATGTTTTCGTTCTTTCCACAAAATTTATCAGTGACTTTATATATTTTTTTTCTAATACTCCTAATTACTGATTAAAAGATTTGTGGTGCATGTCTGTGTGCATCAGAAATGCAAATGCAGCTATCACTTACTGTCACTCAGACTACTGAATCAGTCTGCTAATAGGTTCATGCTATCTCATGATATTTAGATATTATATCAGGTTTTGAAATGTCATGTTTCAACAACTCTGTGATCTTAATAATGGCTGACAAAATCAAGTAATCTGCCTACTTCCAATTTTGACACTAAAAACAGATGATTAATTTGAAAAATGACATACCAATCAGATAAAACCCCCAAAAGTTGGCATTTTGATGATAGAATAGTGATAGTAAAGACTTTGGTTTAATTTTGAGGAAAAGGCAAGTGCATTGGTAAGAAATGAGGATTTTTTTTTGTTAAGAATGGAAATGAAAATATCTAGGAACATATCAAAACATATCTTAAGACTTAGGAATATGTTTTTCTGAATTTGTTTTTCTTGCTATTGTGATTAATATCTTTGGAAGCAGGTGGCATATTTGAGGTGTCTGTCTATCTGGCTAACAGCAGCAGAAGCAACCAAGCATGACAGTAGAAAGATAAACAGTAGTGGTGATAGCCAGGCTTAACAGGGAAGCTGCAGCAACAGTGGAGGCAAGAAGAACATTAGGATTAGGGCTCTATATTCTCAGTTCAAGATTGTCCAACGGAGCGATAGTTTAAAAGACTGTAGAGATATAACAGTTGGACATTCAGCCATTCTCAAGGGCAAATAAGTTGCGCACAATCATTCAAGATTCATTGACATAGCAACTTCCAACAAGAAATTTTAACAGCCTTTGCCTTCTTTGAATTATTTAAAAATTACTTCATTTAAAAAAGAAGTTGAATAAAAATAATTACCAGAAATGTAAGACATCCTTCAATGTTCAATTTATTCCCTTAATAAAAAATATGCATAAAAAAACACACACACACACACATATATATATATATATATTTATAGTCATAATTTAGAAGTGTTTAATTAGTGTTTAGATAGCCAAGTAAGTTTTTATTTGTGTGTCTACATTTACCAATTATTTCAGTTTTTTCTGTTTAAGTGTTGTTGGGGAGTCACCCTTTTTCACACACTCTATGGACTCTTCCATGGTACACAAATAATCCTTCCTACATAGAACAAGTTGTTGTTGTTGTTACAGTTGGTGTTTGTCAGAGCAGTTGAACAGCAGGAATATAGTTCAGCAGGAATATAGACTATTACCCGGATTTACTTCTTGTATATATTTGACTCCTACTAACAAGTATTCCTGAATCTACTAACCGTGTACAGGTTGTATATCTTTTATTCAATATACTTACATTTTTCCTCTCATATCTGTTTTTGTTATTATATTGTGTGGTTTTCTAAACAAGAATCCACAACAATTTGGTGACGAAAATTCGAAGAAGTTTATGCAGAGAGAAAAAAATTCAAGTCAGTCGCCAAAAAACAATTTCACAACAAAGGATTTGTACAAAATCATTCAGGGGAAAAAATACATTCTCGGCAAACAACAATTTGGTGACGAGGATTCTAACAAGTGCACACGGAGGAAAAAAAGACGTTGTCACATCAGTCGTAAAGAGCAAAATGGTAACAAAAACGAACAAACTTATGCATAACACCAAGGAAAAAAAACTTAGTGTTGAGGACCTTGAAAATCACATAAGAGGAGTCAACAACATCAAATTGGTGAAACAGATTCGCGCAAAAGTTGCACAACAAAATTGTGACAAATTTTTTTCCTCCCCACTGAATCACTTTAACAAAGTGTGCTACAAACTGACTCTAACAAGTCGACCACAAACAAGTTGTCGACACTAATACCGAAAAGAAAAAATGGAAGATTTTCAAAAGGGAATACTCGACATCATAAAGAGAACTGAAGAAAGACAATATCAGTTAGAAATAAAACAGATGGAAATGCAAAAGGCTAACGAAGAAAGACAAACAGAAATACAAAAGAGACAAATAATGATGCAAAAGCAAATCGAGGAAAGACAAACACAACTGCAAGAACTGTTATTAAAATTAACAAGCACTGCCCTGGATAGGAACACGGGGAAGGAGGAGAAATTTTCACAAGATGTGGTGAGGAACGCGATTGAAATTTTTAAATACTCAATTGAGGAAGATAAAAATTTCGGAGAGTATTACAGGCAATATGAGGATATTTTTAATATTGACTGTCAGCACTGGAGTGAGAAGAAAATATTAAGACTTCTACTTAGAAAATTAGGCATAGATGAACACACCAAGTTCATAGATTATTTTCTCCCTAAAAAAACAAATGATCTAACGTTTGATGAGGCAGTGACAGGCCTCACAGAGCTATTTAGCCCAAAAATCTCATTGTTCCATAAAAGGTGGAAATGCCTTAATCTCAGAAAAGATGAAAACGAGGACTATTCTACTTTTGCAGCTATCGTCAATAAACATTGTGACAATTTTAAATTGTCGGACCTTACCACAGACAATTTCAAGTGTCTCATATTTGTCAAAGGACTAGTTGCTGCTAAAGACAGAGAAATGAGGAAATGCATGCTGACTAAACTGCAAAACAAGCCAGGTCTAACATTACAAAAATTGTCAGAAAATTGCCAGAAATGCCTCAGCATAAAGAAAGATAGGACATTGAAGAGTCAGGAGTAGCATACATTCGAAAGGTAAAAAGAAATTTATGTTTTGTACCCTCCCCACAGACAAATCAAAATTATAATGCCAAAGAGAAAAAATACAGCACTATGGTTGACAAGAATCCAGTAAAAAACATGCCTCCCTCTTCTGCATGTTACAGATGTGGTGGATGGCATTGGTTTAAGGATTGTCTTTTTAAATACAAAAATTACCGAGCATGTGGTAAGATGGCCCACAAAGCTATGGTATGCAGAAATAAAAATCAACCTAGTAGAGTGTACTAGAGTGGCAGATGAAAATAAGGAAAATATCAGAAAATACATTGAAATGGAAATTCTGAATAAAAAAATTAAATTGCAACTGGATTCGGGATCTGATTTGGCGATTATAAACATGGTGGAAGTTAAATAGGCTGACCATGCTACACACTAAAAAAATTGCTAAATCCTTAATGGGGAAAAAGATAAATTTTGAAGGGGAAATTATAGTGAATGTAAAATTCTAGGGAGAAATAAAAAAAAAATTAAAAATCTATGTAATGAGAAATACAGACAACTTAGTAAGAATGGACTGGATGTAGAAATTCAATCTATGGGATTTACCTATTAGTTCGTTTTGTAAAAGAATAGACTGTGAGTTTTTGGAAGCCACAAAACTGAAGGAGTAATTGCACAAAGAATTCCCAGAATTATTTTCAAGTGGGTTAGGATGTTGCAAGAAATTTTGAAGCGAAAATTGAGCTTAAACAGAATGCTCAACCTGTATTTAGAAAAAAGAGAAATGTATCTTTTGCTACAATTGACAAAACAGACAAAGAATTGGAGAGGCTAGAGCAAACTGGGATTATTTCGAAAACTGATCTCAGTGAATGGGTGGCACCGGTTATTTATGTTAAGAAAAAATTGGGAGAAATCCATGTGTGTGCAGATTTTTCCATGGGACTGAATAATGCAATTAAAGACCATCACTATCCATTGCCTAGCCCAGAAGAAATATTCACTAAACTTAATGGTGGAAAAATTTTCTCAAAGATTGACCTAAGTGAAGCATACTTGCAGATTCCAATTACAGAAGAAAGTTCCAAATTACTGTGCATAAATATGCACAAAGGTCTATACAAATACAACAGGCTACCATTTGGGATAAAAGTAGTGCCTGAGATTTTTCAGCAGACGATGGATACTATGTTGATGGGGCAAAATTTTGCCACAGCTTATCTGGATGATATGTTAGTCAAAAGCGATAATTTAAAAGATCATGCAACACATATCAAGAAAATTTTTAAAAGACTACAAGACTTTGGGTTAAAAGTTAAAGAAAAGAAATATGATTTCTTTTTGAAAGAAATAAAATATCTAAGCCACATCATAAAAGAAAATGGCAGGAAACCTGATCCAGAGAGAGCTTCAGCAATCAAAAACATGCCTGAGCCTAAAGATGTCGCAGAATTGCAAAGCTTCCTCGGTCTTGCTAATTTCTATGGAGAGTTTATCGATAGTATGCATAAATTGAGGGCACCCCTCAATGAATTACTGAAGAAAGATGTCCATTGGAACTGGTTGGAAGAGTGCAAAAAGGCATTTAACAAAATTATAAATAAATTGATGTCAGGTTTAACCTTGACACATTTCAAATATAGGCTGGAAATTATTGTAGCAAGTGATGCAAGCTCACACAGTGTGGGAGCATGCATTTTACATAAAATGCAGGATGGTACTACAAAACTGGTAGGTCACACATTGAGAGCATTACTACTGACCAAGAAAAACTATTCACAAATAGAAAAAGAATTTTTGGGAATTATTTTCGCTTTAACTTGATTTCATAGATATATATACGGTAGAGAATTTACACTGCAAACGGACCATAAGCCGCTTCTTACTATATTTGGATCCAAGAAAGGACTACCTGTATATACCATGAATAGATTCCTGAGATGGAGCACAATACTAATAAACTACAATTTTAAACTAGAATATTTACCATCGAAAAAAAATAGGGCACGAATATGGACTATTGAGGCTGACTCCTAAGGAAAGTGAACCCTTGGAAGACTCAGTGATAGCAGTGCTGAGAGCTGAGGATGAAATCAGCAAAGTACTAAGTAACATGGTGAAAAAACTACTGGTTACATTGCAAGAGATAAGAGGAAATGCAGAAGTGGGTGAATTTATTAACATGACAAAGAAAAAAATTGAAGACAGACGCAAAATTGGCAGATAGTTTCTCAATTTGTGACAATGTACTACTGTATAATGAAAGGGTCATGATACCAAAGTCACTTCAAAGGAGAATATTAAAAGACTTTCGTGTTGGACATCCCGAAAAAAAATCACATGAAAGCATTGACGAGAAGCTATGTGTATTGGCCAAAAATGGATGAGGATATCACACAGATGGTGGAAAGTGTAAGGGCTGTGTTGGCCAAAGTTGGACAAACCGTGGTGAAGAATACACGCAGACTATGCAGGACCTATAAATGGCTACTACTATTTTATAGTAGTAGACAGCTTTAGTAAATGACCGGAAGTTTTTAGATATAAATACTCAACAACCGACAATACTATAAGCTGTTTGCATTAACTATTTGCGAGGTTCGGCATTGGTGACATTTTAGTTACAGATAATAATACACAATTCATGTCAGGTGATTTTAAAGATTTTTGTGAAATATACCTAATAAGACATATAAAAACAACTCCCTATCACCCAGGATCAAATGGGCTTGCCAAAAAATTTGTAGATATGCTTAAGAGGGCGTTAAAAAAAGCAATTGACACACCATCAGAAAAAGCATTACAGCAATTCCTACAAGTCTACCGTATTAGAACACACCATCAGGACTGTCACTGGCCAAGGTGATGTTCACACAAAAAATCCGATCGGTTTTCGAGAAATTATTACCAGGTAAAAGCAATAATAAGAATACACCTACAATAGTGAAAAGATCATCCAAGCCCGACCAAAAAGTATATTTCAAAATTTTTTATAACAATATTGCGTATTGAGAGCCAGGAATAATTATGAGCAGAATTGGAAGCATAATGTATACTATCAAAGGGAAAAAATTCACACATAGAAGACACATGAATCAAATCCAAAAAAAGGAGAGGTGAAGAACCAAGCTCCTCACCTTTAGAATGGGAAGATTCCATGGAGGAAATCTTCAAAGCTTTTGACATCCAGAAACCAAAAGCTAACACAGAAATCAGAAGAATCAACAGGAAGCAGAAGTTCACAGAGCCTTTGATTATAGATCCAAAACAAAAAAATATTAACCCTTCCTAAAAAGAAGCTAGGGAGGGGGTTGTTGGGGAGTCACCCTTTTTCACACACTCTATGGACTCTTCCATGGTATACAAATAATCCTTCGTACATAGAATGGGTTGTTGTTGTTAGAGTTGATGTTTGTCAGAGCAGTTGAACAGCCACTCGTTGGTTAGCAAGAACATGGACTATTACCCAGACTTACTTCTTGTATATATTTGACTCCTACTAAAAAGTATTCCTGAATCTACTAACCATGAACAGGTGGTTTATCTTTTATTCAATATACTTACATTTTTTCCTCTCATATGTTTTTTTTATTATTATATTGTGTGGTTTTCTAAACAAGAATTCACAAGTGTTTATTTTGGTTTTTAAAAGTAATTATTGCTAGTTTTCCTCTAAGAATAATTTGCAATTTCTGCTACTGATATGTGTTAATTAAGATAAACATATACATATAAATAAAATAAATATAAACTTTAAATTAATAAATGAAATAAATAATAAAGATAAAAATACAACTACAACTAACATTTATAATTATTACAACACAAAAACGTGTATGTGTGAAGATACATATATGTACAAACATTCAACACAATACCAATTCAAAAAAAATAGTGCAAAAAGAGGGAGGAAAAAGAAATAATAATACAAAAAAAAAAGCAACGAAAAATGGCTACAGTTGCCAACACCTCCTTATACATGCACCAATGTAAACCCACATAACTGAACAAATCATAATAGTATAAAAAAACAAAAATTTGGAAATATTAACAGTAGAATGGGAAAAGTCCCGAAAGAGTGGACTGGAAATTCCACCTACAAAACTCTGGTGTTGAGAAGCTGAAGGTAACATTAATCAGCTAAGTGACATTTTACTCTTACATTATTTAAATGGTTCAGAATGTTGTCCTCATCTTGTTTACAATACTTTGGCCATTGCATTCTCTGGCCTTCTTCAGGTGCTAAGAATTTCCAACCAAACATCAGCTGCAGTATTTTACAAAACATTTGTGATTTACTGAGTGTGGCTACTCAGGTAAAGTATGAATGTGTGCATATTTTGGTTTAAAGATATTGAAAATAAAAAGGACTTCAGTATTTGTAAAATATATCTACAACTTTTACCCATCTATTTCAGAGAAAAATCTTAATGAAGCACTTGTTTTCACTAAGCAGTTCATAACTTCAAGTGAGAAAGGATAGAGGTAACTACAGAAGATCAGTCTTAATTCATGAGGGTGAAGCATGAATTAAATCAAGTGGCAGTGATTTTGATGTGACCTAAGGATTTTTGATGGATCTGAAGTTGCAGAACTAATATGCATATATATATATTAAGCAAGTTGAATAAGATTGTACATATTGATAATCCTGGATTATACAGGGATGATGGCCTAATAGTGGTTCCTGATATAAAAAGGTCTAATGATACTATTTGAAAAAAATTTCATAAAATATTCAGAGAATTAGGATTTAGTATCACAGTTGAGATTGGTACAAAAATAGCCCAGTATCTGGATATATACCTTTTCAATCTCAATATAATAATCAACTTCAAAATGGATTTATTTTAATGTAAAAAATATTAATCAAGTCCAAAATGGATCAATCAACTTCAAAAGGGAAACTAATCAACTTCAAATTGGAAAACAACTTAAAAATGAGAAATACTCAACTTCAAATTGAGAATTAATATAATACTAATAAATTTAATATTTATTCTTTTATTTTTACTTAAAGGGGATATAAAAAAACATAAATGTTCCTAAGAACATTTATTTAAAAGATTACATCATCTAAGTTAATTACAGAGGGAAGTAATCAGGGGAAATATTGCCTCAGAGATCATAACTTCTAACTTGCTGAGGCAGAATTCTTTAGTAGTTAAAGATCCCTGGCCACCACCTCTTAAAATCCCAACAATTGAGTCTGCCATACTTCTTTTTACGTCAGCTTTAAAGAGTGACCAAACCTTTTCAATGGGATTTAACATCGGACTATAGGGAGCAAGTCTGAAAATTTGGTGTTGCCTAAATTCCTCCTCCTCCACAACTTCTTCAATTGAAGTATGGCAAGGAGTGTTATCAATAACTAAGACAACGCCCATTTCATAAATTTCATTTGTCTTTCTAAGGCACTCCCTGGTCCATTCTTCGCATCCTCTTTTTTGAAAGAACCTCTTTTAATTTTATGATGAATTAATATATTATTACTAATACATCCAATAACATGGATGTTATTTCCCCTGGATCCGGTAGCGACTGTAGTGCACCTCGTGCCTTTTTGAGAGCGACCTTCTCTTTTTGAAATATGGAGATTAAAATTGGTTTCATCCATATAAAGAATTGGCACACTTTGGGACTGAAATTCTAATAAAGCTATTGCATAATCCTTACGTTTCGCCTTATTGACATTATTATTGGCACCTTCTGGTTCATAATGAACTACTTTTAAAGTAAAGGCCATGGAGTCCAAGTGCTTTCTTATGCATTCTTTCATCACATGAACCTCATACTTTTTGACCAACTTATTTACAATGTCTTGAAGAGTGACCCTAGGAGAGTTTTCAATTAATTCGGCCATAAAATTCTTATGCTCTTGCGTAATTTTATATTGTCTTGTTCCTCCCCTACAGTCACTCTTATCAGCACTGTGGTCTAACCGATGGTATGCTGTTGGTAAAAGCATACTAATTGTTCTTGCCAGGTCTTTCCAGTTTTCTGCTGTGGTATGTGCAGCTAAAATCTGGGCCTTTCTTTTGCCAGCCACAGTTTTCTTGAGGTAAGACCTTTTTGGAGCTGTTGCTAACTCTTCAGCTTCTTTTGTAGAGGTTTCTCCAGCATCATCATCAATCATCATTTTTGCCCATATGGGACTTTCTCCTCCTACATTTACTGTAGGCTCACCCAATGCTTTCTTGGCCTCTAAGTTGTTTGTATTTTGTTTTTTTTCTTCATCTATATATACAATGAAGATGAACAGTCAATTTCCTTCCTCATGGGGTAAATTAATTGAAAAAATAATTTTCAATTTACCAAAAAAAAAAAAAAAAAAAAAAAAAAAAAAAATCTCAATTTGAAGTTGTTTATTCTTATTTTGAAGTTGATTGTTTTTAGGTTTTTGACATTTTTTCAATTTGAAGTTGATTGTTCCATTTTGAAGTTGATTAATCTTTTTTTACTTGAAAATAAGTCCATTTTGAAGTTGAAAAGATATAAAATTCAACCTCAATGATGGCACAGTCTCGCCATCTTTAAAACCCAACACAATAAATATGTTAACACCAGATCAAACCACTCTAAATCTGTAATTAAGGAAATTCCTAAAGGAGTGCAGTACAGAATATCAAATAATTCCTCTACAAATGAAATATTCAATCAAAAGAGAATAGATTATGAAAAAGTGTTAAAAGAGGAGGAGCATACAGAAAGTTTAGTATTCACTCCTTAAACACAAACCAGAAGTGGACTCCAGGGTAGAAAAATAATATGGTTTAATTCACCATTTAACCAGCAATCACAAACAAAATTTGGTAAAATGTTCTTTAAATTCCTTGAAAAGCATTTTCCAGCTAATTCAGAGTTAGCTAAGATATTTATAAAAATAATGTCAAACTAAGTTATAGCTGCTCCAGGAATTCACAAAGAATTATTAAATCTAATAAGACTAGATTATTGGATAAGGCAAAAGAAAATGAAACCGAAAGAATAAGTAATTGTAGAAATACAAAAGATTGTCCACAGAATGTAAAGTGCTACACTGAAGAAGTGGCATACATGGCTGAGGTCAGTGATGAAATTAGTAATTTCACGAAGGTGTACATTGGCTGTACTAAAGGGCTGTTTAAAAAGCACTACTACAACCTTTGTTTAGGCTAGAAAATTACAGAAGTGATACAAGGCTAGTGGACTGTGTATGGCAGTTCAAAGAACACCATGGAAGAAACCCCTGTGTGAAATGGAGCATTGTAAGGAAGGTGAAAGCAAGAAAGAATTGTGGAGATATTTGCTGCAATTGTGCTAGGAGGAAAAATTGGCCATAATAAAAAGGTGAATTGTTGAATGCGAAAAGTGAAATAATGTCAAGATGAAGGCATCTTAAAAAAGATATCCTAGGTACTTACGAACCCAGATGATCTCTATTTTCCATCAGTCTACTAACCCTTATTGGTAGTAAACAAGTTCTGTTTCCTTCTATTTTTTTTTTTTTTTATCTCCCTCTCTTTTTTTTCCCTTCAACTTATTTACTCCTACTCTTCTGGTATTAGTATATTTTGGGAGTGGCCTCTATTGGATTTCTGTACATGGGCGTGAAGAAACCTAACAGTTGAAACCAGATAGCTCAGTGCGTATTCTAAAATTTGAAAGTTTATATATATATATATATATATATATATATATATATATAAAAATGAAGAAAAATTATGTGTGTGTGTGTGTGTGTGTGTGTGTAGCTTTTGAGGATGGAGGATATATAAAAAATTGAAAAACAATATCTTTTTGCTATATATATAAAACTTTAATCCAAAAGGAAAAACAGGTAGGTAAATCTCAAAAACCCGATCTTAATTAATATTAATTAGATTAATATTAAAACTGATCAAGGTGGAGGGCTCAATGCAATTTATATTCAAATTACAGAGCCAATTAGAAAATAAAACAAATTCTGATGTTCAAATTCACTGAATGGCCATTTCTATGAGAAATTTCTCGTGTATCAGTTTCCAACTAACCCACTGATAGGCTCAGCTCGTATCCCTAGGAGTTTTCATGATAGATGCAATCTATGTTTACAGGAAAAAATACAAATATTAAAATACCCTAACAAGCACCTACTCTTGAATTTAAGAAAAGAATTCATTAGCAAATGCTGCCATAAGGTGAAATTTGTGAACGTTTATACTTAGAATTAAATTTTAAATTTAGTCTGGGAAAATAGATTAATTTTTAATTGATTAATTAATTTAATTTTTAACTAGTAAATTTGAACCCCACTACCAATGACTGATCCCAACCTTATAGATTCCTTCTTCCTATCTTAGTATCTACCATTTAACAAGTAAGAATACTTATTTTACCCACCATTTGTGTGTGTTTTTTTGTATATATATATATATATATATATATATATATATATATATGTATGTGCGTGTGTGTGTATGTATGTGTGTGTGTATGTGTGTACATTTGTTGAATTGATAAACTCCTTAAGTTAAAATTTTTTTTATTTTTTTATTTTTTATGCATTATTAATTTTCTATTATTTTTTTAATTTAAATCTAGTTTTATATTTAAATTTAAATTGTATGTCAAATTTTTCTAAAAAAATATTTTTCTATAATATTTATCCCATTTGTTTAAAACAAAAAACCGCTATGATTTATTTTTCAACACGATTGATAACAACTTCCCTTGTTTCTATGGAAACAGACCTTTTCTTTTTTCTTTTTCTTAGCTTACTTTCCTGTCAACCACCCCTTCCCCACTTTTACTTTCTTCCTTTTTACTTCCTTCCTTTTTCTTTTTATTCTTTCCCCCTACCAGTTCTTTCGACCAGACAAGGCTAAATTTCAACTTTTAACTCAACTCAGTTAAGGAGTAGGGTTTTTTAAAAAAAATCTAAAAATAAAAAAGACATAGATTTCTGTCTGCTTTCTTATTAATCCCACCCATTTAATTTTCCGTAATGAAAATTTTTTTGAACTTCCACCGGTAAAATATCTTTGTTCATTTTGTTATTTGGCTTTTTGTAATAAAAAATTCGTTGCTGATGACATGAGAAATTTCTCATAGAAATGGCCATTCAGTGAATTTGAACATTGAAATTTGTTTTATTTTATATATATATATATATATATATATATATATATATATATTATTGCAATATTAGGGTATAGTAATTATTTCTTTAATCTGATGGATTGTGGTCAAGTAAATTACATTTTGAATTTGCTGCTATTTGTGGATCTGCTACAAGTTTTTTTGACAATTTTCAATGCATATTTTGACATAAAAATCAAACATTTCTTTATTAATTCCTTTTCTAAATTTTATCAATTATTTTTAATATAACCAATTAAAAAGCATAAAAGATTACAATTTTCCTTTATGATAACCTAATTTACTATTTCTTTTTAAATTATCTTAAAACAATAGAATTCTATTTCTTACACAATCCAAAGAACCGTTAAAAAATTTGAATTTATCTCAGAATTCATTTGGCCTGGTACATGAAATATTTAAAACTAGTTTGGAGAGCTTGTGGTTAATTTCCATTTTCTACTATTTTATTTTCTCTGACAATGCAGTGGTCTAAAGGTTACCAGATTAAAGAGGTACAGTTAACCAAGTTTCTACCCTACAACCTCTTTCCCACAAATGCAATGTTGCAAATCTTTCATTTTCTCTATTGCTCTTTCCATGGAAATAGTTCTGACAAGCTACATTACCTAATTCTACTAGTTCAGACATTGATATTTAGGATGTCGTACCAGGGTTGAATCATCTTTATTCCCTTTGTATTCCATTGATAAGTAGGAAGTTCTATTTGGAAAGAACTTGGAGAGCCAAGTTCAAATTTCATTTGAATTCGTTGCATTCACTTACAGGCAAATACCCTTGGAAAAGATATTAATCCATCACTTCTCCCTCCAGCTATGGGTTAAATAGCAAGACTGATTGGCTTCTATAATCTTTGTTACTGGTCTACTGCAGAAAGTAATGGCAACTTACTTCAGAAAACCTTCTGCCCAGTCAGTCAGCCATGTCGTGAAAGACATACCCAAGTGTGTATCACATATGGCATTTAACTGACAGTAACCAGAGTGCTGGATTCTAAACAGAAAAGAAATTAAATTAAATAGAGTGAATGACACAACCCATTCTCAGTAACATTGATTATACAAGCAACTCTATATTTTATGCTTAAGGTTATTTTCTATTTTATCATAAATATATAGAGTATCATAGCTATCTATGAAGTAAGGTTTCATATTTTTTATACTAAAAAACACAAAAATACTTCAGAATTTTCTAAACAAAGAGATAGCAGAGGAGTTGAACATATCAGAAGGCAGTGTATTCACCATTTTGCATGAACATTTGTCAATGAGAAAGCTGTGTTCAAAGTGGGTGCCGCATTTGCTCAGAGTTGATCAACAACAACGTGTCGATGATTCAGAGCATTGTTTGCAACTGTTTCAATGCAACAAGAAGGAGTTTTTGTGTAAATATGTGACAATGGATGAAACATGGATCCATCACTTCACTCTGGAGTCAAATCGACAGTCAGCTAAATGGACAGCAGAAGATGAAAGCTGTCCAAAGCGACCAAAGACGCAAACATCAGTGGCAAGGTTTTGGCCTATGTATTTTGGGATGTGTAAAGTATTTTGTTCATTGATTACCTTGAGAAAAGAAGAACCATCAATACTGAATATTATATAGCATTATTGGTGTGTTTGAAGGAAGAAATCACCAAAAACGGCTACAAAAGAAGAAAAGTGATCTTTCACCAAGACAACACACCATGTCACAAGTTGATTGCAACAATGGCAAAACTACATGAATTGCAGTTAAAATTGCTTCTGCATCCACCCTATTCTTCAGATCTGACCCTCTGTGACTACTGGCTGTTTGCAGATCTCAAAAGAATGCTCCAAGGAAAGAGATTTAGCTCCAATGAAGAAGTGATATTGAAAACTGAGGTGTATTTGGAGGTCAAAGACATCTTTCTACAAAAAAATCATTGAATTGTTTGAGAAGTATTGGAATCCGTGTATCACCCTAGGAGACAACATTGATGAACAAAGTCAAATTTTGCCTAAAAGTTGTTGTTTTATTAGTTAGGCCCAGGATTTATTGAATGATGTGTTAAGAAGAATCAATCTAAATTTGCTAGTTCATTAGGGCAGGTCGATTTTGAAACGGTGATATTGCACTCAATTTAAAAGTTGGGACTTGACCTGATAAATAATGACAAAATAGTTTTTTTTCTGAAATCTTTACAGTTTTTTGATGAAAAAAATTTAAATATTAAAAACTAGAACATTGTAATTTCATTTCAGTGAAAGATTTAACACTGTCAAAAATATTTGGTACCATTATGAAAAACAATTGTGTAAAGACCATTTATAAAATGTTTTCAAATTTCAACATTTACTTTGCCTTCAATAAATCCAAGAAAAATAAATCAGATTTATGAATAATATATAAAATATTAACTTTATAAAGGAAAAATGAAGATGAAATACAATGTATACAGCTTGTAGCCAGAGATAAAATCTGTTCCTTTTTCTCATATGGAATTAGGATTATTTTTCAATAGAAAAAAAAAAAAAACAGAATAAAATATCATAAAAAAAAAAGAAATTTCTCATTTTAACCGATAATAGTAAAATAAATATATTTTGTTAATGAATCTTTTCCATATTTTTTTTGATGGCTATTATTTAATTTTTCATTGTTATAAATGTTTGCGATTATTTTTATCACATTCAATACTGAAATCTTGACCACTGTTCATTTGTTACTGTAAAATCAATCATTTTGTATTTCTACACAATATTTTAAAAAATGAAGTAAACATTTTGTTTAATCTACATAATTTTGTATTTTTGAAGACCCTGGCATTTATTCAGAACGTGTTTGTTATTTTCATAGAAAAAACTATATTTATAATAATTAGGTCAGTAATATTGCTTCTATTTTATTTTTTATTTCAGATTTATCTTTCAAATTTTATTAAACTAGGATAGCATTTGAACTTGTGTTCCTCACAAAAAGTTAATGTTAATTCTATGCTTGTTTTTCTTTAATTTGAACTTGTTCATATACTGATTTTCAAAACTTAAAAGAAAAATATAAATTTACCTCCAATAATGTTCCTTTCTCTGGTAAATAATTGTGATATTTTCCTTCATATTTATCATCTATACTTGAATATTTATCATCTATACGATCTGTTTTTCAACATATACACATTTTGAAATTTCAAATTCACATTGAAGAAAGGGAATATTTAAAAGCTTAGAGAAAATAGAATAAAAGGGCAGTTTTCAACTTGGAACTATTGAAAAAGATGCTGTCAAGAAATATAAAAAAAAGTGTAGCTGAAACAGAAAGATTAGACAGGCAGATTGAAAGACAGCAACAACAGGATTCTATATATGTTGCCTCTACATCAAATATTTTTTCACCAATGTTTTCCAATGAAGAAACAAATGATGACAGTTTTGAGTCAGGGAGACAGTCTAAGGGACTGTACAGTCTTTTTAAAAGTCTCTAGATATGCCTCGGCACTTATTAAAGGTGATGTATCTTCCAACCTTAGAGCATGGCTTGCTAATACCTTTTTATTAGGCCTACAAAATATGGGCTTTCTTTATCTAAGCCTTAACTTAAAGGACATTATCATTGATAAGTCAAATAAAAACAATACTTTTTGTTATTTAACCTTACAAAATCATTTTATGTCTTAGAGCAAACCATATTCACAAATAAAAAATCTGCAATGTACTGTAAAAATCGCCAAATTGTAAACATCTACATTTACATGTATTTGTAAATTTAGATTAATTTTTTTCTGAACTATATTAAAAACTAAAATTTGTAAGCTTAAAATAGATTCTTATTGACCATATATTATTAAAAATGCATTTATAAATAAAATACAGAACTAGGAATGGTTATTTGTGGTTTAGCCTACTGACAAGTAAATTTGACACAAGTCATTTTTCAACCTAAGTCACCTCTCCTGGAACAAATTACTGATGTAAGGTGAGCTATATCTGTAATGTGTTTATGGACCAAAGATTCCTATCCACCTGAATTCTATGATAAATATCACAAACTTACAAAACTTTATAACTGAAATATATGAAGTTGGTTTGAAATTAAAAGGGATTATAACCAGCAACTGTATATCTTCAATATGATCCAGAGATCAACAGTCAATTGAAATAAAGAATGTTGCATTAACAAAGTTAATCTAATGTTGCCTTCCAAAATTTACAGCATGAAAATGTTCTTCTTGATTCAGAAACAGTAAGCCACCAAAGGAAATAAAAAAAACCTGACATTCATAAACTCTGAAACATCATATTGGTCAAATTCGATTAACCTCTCATAAAATAGAGTTTGTGAACCTGTGCTTGCAGAAGGTTTTTCAATTCAACTGCAAGAACTTCTAATAAATGGATCAAGTTGGAGTTGCTGAATTTATCTGCATATTCACAAAGTGTAGAAAGAGCAGTTAAATTAACTAGTGGAGCTGTCTATGGACAAGAAGCAAGGCACATTATTGTGAAATTATTGTTACATAAAATGGTTTACTTCAAAGGGAAATTATACAGAACAATTTTGCCATAATATGATATAAATGGTCCCCCTGCCAGCATTTCCATATATTCTAATGACATATCCATTTTTAGTGCCACAATAACATTGAGGTATTGCTGAAGGCGTTTGAATCATACAAAAAGTCCACAGGAGCCAAGGTTTACTGTAACAAGTCTTCAGCCTTGTTTTTAGGTGCTTAGATGAGTTGTAATTCTCTGCATTGGTGTAGGAATGTCAGGTGTTTTGATATTCATGCCAACTTTAGGTAGGACTTTTCTATCTGTCTCCATATTTTTGGTGTATCAGGTTCATACCAATCTTTCAGTATTTGTCTATATTTCGGAGATGAGGTAGTATTTAAACTATTTGCTTTGTTTGGACTATTGTCCAAACTTTACTGCTATATTTACGATGTTTCAATCATTGCTAAGAATTTCAAACCAAACCCTTTAATACGATCACTGGAGTATATCATTTTCATTCCACTGCTGAAGAGGTTCATTACTTGTTCAGCACTGACTCTTCTCCTTTGAAATGTCAGTGCTGAACAAGGGTCTCAACTTCGCAACGACCATCAGGTGGATATCATATCTAGACATCATTGCCCATATTGAGAAAATAGCTCATCTGCCTGATGTTCAAGGCTAAGATGAAAAGCAAGACAAACATTGGAGAGAGCCAAGCCACCCAAACCAAACATCACAAAAGAGGAGAGGTTAGCAAGGAAGACCTTACAGAGGAATGAAAGGAATGCAAACATCATACTACCAGCTGACAAAGGAAATGCAACTTTAGTGATGGACAAAACAAAATTCACTGAGAAACTGGAAGACTTCATGAGAAGTGGTAAAGGTAAAGAAAGACCCTGCATGGAAAACAGAATGACCGCTGTTGCAGATCCTAATCAAGAATAAGGATCACTTCCAGCCTAAGACATACAGGCAGTTGTCTCAATGCTATAGCAAGTTACCTCACAAAAAACAGCCTCAATCTGTCTATCCTATGTGAAGGGTTTATCAAAGAAAATGCAAAAGATTTGTGGTTCATATAGGACAACCTTCACAAGTGATTCTATACTTTGCAGGTACCTCTCTGAGGAAGACCTCAATAGAGGAGAACATGACTAAGGACTGTGTGTACGCCATTACATGTAGCTGTGGAAAGAATCATAAAGGAGAAATGGGCTGCCCCTTTAAGGTAAGGCTACAAGAACATCGCAAAGCTATCACATGAGGGAAGATAGAAAAATGAGGCATAGCTAACCACATATGGAGGGAGAAAGAGGATAAAGTTGAAATAATAGAGAACACTACTGGAAACTATGGAAACTTAAGGAATCAGTGCATATGCTAGGCTACAAAAATCTCCTAAGCTGACCAAGCATAGAAATGGATACAATATGGGAGCCAATAATACAGAGTGCTAGAGAAAAATCTTTAGTGTCAAAAAGAGCAATATGAGCTGTGGTAAAAAAAAAAAAAAAAAAAAAAAAAAAAATGTAGAGAAAATAATTAGCATCAAAGATTGCAAAATGAACTCTGTTAAAAAATGGTTACTGAGACATTAGGTTTATAAGTTTCAGAAATTCACATACTCCGGTGGAGATAGACGTTGGTTAGTTCCAGTGAATTGACCCAAAGAGTTTTGAGTTCTATAGTAGTGGTGAAGAAATAACTTAAAGAGTTGTTGAAGGGAGATAACTACATGGTTATCAGAAGTGGCATGGAATGGAGAATGATATACCTCAGTGATCGTAATAAAGGGTTCAGTTCAAAATTTCTAGCCCCTGAAGAAATCCAGAACATACAACAGTCAAAATGTCATAAACATAGCAGTAAAGATGAGGACAATAGTCTGAACAATGTAAATAGTATAAGTTTTTATAGGCAATTAAAAAAAGACTGTATCAATATTTTTGATCACAGAAAATCAAACAAAAGAAAGTTTTTACCATAGAATCTGATTTAGAATTTTGTGAAATAATATTTGTTTGTATCAAAATGTTTCATTCAATTAAATTTCGTTATTTCCATCATGAATTGCATTTTGTAAGATTATAATCAGGTTCAGATAACTTTCCAGGGTCAAAACAGAAATTTTCAATAGATAAAAATAAATGTGACTATTAGATTCAACACCTAAAAATGTTACAATAACATGAAAGTTTCTCATGGGGCAGACCTTTCCCATTTTTTCAATAGAACTCTGTAATTTATCAATACTTGCATGCCAATTTATTTTTCTTTAACGTTCTAATATTCTGATTTTTTAATCATAACTTAAGAATTTATAATCATAATTCTGGGGTCATCAGGAGACTACTGTGTTAAACAGTGTTTAGTTGTCAGTCTGGTCCAGGTAACCCAACCAGTGGGTTTTAATAAATAGTTATTTTTGAAAGAGTTTTGTTGGAGGACATTTTGCACCACATGTAGTGGAAACATGGATAAAAGTTAATCACAAATATTTGTCAGCTTTTAATATAAATATATTGCAGTCAAATTATTAGAAGAATACTTGGTATATCATTTCAGAATTAATTAAAAAAAAAATATTTACACCAAAGTAGTTGTGTTAAAAGTAAAAAAAGAATATTATATTATTTGTAAGTCCAGAAAGTGTATATATAATAAAAATACTTACTTTCTCATTTGGGGTAACCAGGTAAGCATAAATAATTTTCTTTAATGAAAGTTCAGCACACAAGTGTTTTACAGGTAAGAGAAGGGTCCTAATATAGGACAAGATTTTATGCAGAGACATCTGCACTAGTGGAGTGGACGGGTTGACATCAAATCGCGTCAGGCAACTGCACCAGTGCATTGCAATTCCTGCTGATTTACAAGTTCGATTCAAGGGTACAGATTGCAAAAGACTGATGCCACGAGTTGAATAATCAACAGGTTCATACATTCGTGACGTGTCAAGCAAATCAAGCATCGTTTCATGTACATCAAATGGTGTCACAAGTTTTTCACGGTTGCCCTTAAGATTGTTTATAAAATACGAGTACTTATTATGAAACCAGGATGGGAGCACAAAGGACATGAAAGGTAGCCGTTCTTCAAGCTTGCCTTGAACTGTGTTGCGTACATTGCTGTAGCGAGCTCCATGGTCACTCATGACAATCAAGAGAGTATTGTTGAGAAAATTGTTTTGCTGCATCTTTTGCAGAAAATTAACAAAGTCTTTGTCCAGATACTGAACAGGATTGTTGTCATTGTGTGATAGTTCACCATGGAAGGCAAAGGCAAATTTGGACACGTTATTGTACTTCTGAAAAAAGTCCATGACATAATCAAGTGTGAATTGGTGTTTGGGTTTCGAACCAAGACAGAAGTTAAGGCTTCGTTCATGAAGGACTGACTCACTCACTGCTTGCCAGAATGGACGCATGTAATGATCAGTAGGGGCAGTGTAAAAGCCATTGAAACGCAAGTTGAACACTGCCAAACTGGGACTGTCTTCAGCAAAGAGTGTAGCATAACCCTTACTGCGGAACTTATTCCAGATCAAAGGATAGTCATCAACAAACCCAGAAGCAAGTTGGTTCTTGCGGACCTCAGGCAATTCAGTTTCTGTTTTTCCTGTAAAAATAAGAAAAAATAGTAAACAACAGAAAATACATGCACAAAAGGAAAGGCAAGAAAGATGAAAAACAAAATAACACAAAGAATCTATGAATTTATTAAAGTAAAGAAATTATTCTTGACAAGAAAGAAAAACAACAACTAAAATGAATCCATTTAGTTTTCCTTGAGTGATTTAAAAGCAGACATAAAAAACTAATAGATAAAAATTGTAAAAAAATTAAAATAAAAAAAAAATCAAATTTTTGGGATGAAGATTATTTACATTATTCACAGACAAACTAATGTTTGACTCTTTGTTGTTGTTTTACAACATTTCGGCCATTCTGAACTCATCTTCAGGTGTCTGTCTGGTTAACAGTGGTGGAAGCATGGAAGTGTGATAGTAGAATGATAAACAAAAGTGAAAGGAACCAAGCTTAACAGGAGAGCTGCAGTAGCAGAGAAGGCAAGAAGATTAAGTTTAGGGCACTATATTCTCAGTTCAAGATTGTCCAACAAGATACTAGTCTAGAAGATTAAAGAGATATAACAATTAGATATACAGCTAGTGTCAAGGTAAAACAAGTTGCACAAGTTCATTGAAATAACAATGGCATCAAGAAATTTTAATAACCTTTGCATAATTAAAAAAATACTTCATTTAAAAAAAAGTTGAATAAAAATATATACAAGAAAGAAATATATATATATATATATATATATATATATTTTTTTTTTTATAATTTCATCCCTATTTTATATATATATATATATATATATATATATCAGTCAGTTAAGTGCTATGCATGATTACATGGAAAAATACATGCACGAGAAGTAATATTCTTAACATTAAATTAAACCTGGAAAAGAACAGGGCAAGTTATTAAACCTTGAAAAGTAAAGGACAAGATATTCTAGCAAAATAAAAATAAGAAATTTAATGTCAATCAACTGATAGGCATTTGTGAACAATGACTTTTAGACAAACAGAAATTGCAGGAGGTGATATTACAGTAGCAGTTGCAAATGTCTTCGTTCATCTATTCAGCAGATATATATGAAATAGACATCAAAAATGAAAATAAATTTTTTGATCAATAGGTAAAATCTATATTTAATGAAGCCATTAAGACACATGGAATTATTGAGTGTGAAAGAATATGAGAAAAAAAACAACATTAAGGAGAGAGAGAATGATAAAAACTGACATTGCATTTAAATTTTTGAAGATCAAACTTGACTAGAAAGAAAGAAACTGGAAGGGAGTTACACAAATGAGAAGAGCAAGAGAAGAAACTGTTAGTATACAACTTATGGTTACATTTCAACTTGTCATTTCAATTGTAAAATAATGAGACACTGATGTGACTAATCTAGTACAGCACATAAATTCATAAAGTCTAGGTACCAAAGAGGATAGCTCATTAGAACAATTACCATGAACAAATAATCATAGATAAGTCAAAGGGAAGCTATGTTATGGTGATGTGAAAGTTACTGAAGCTGGGATGCCAGGTCAGGACCAATAACATTGCAAATTCTTTGTATTTTAAGAAGAACCTCTAAATACATAACAAAAGCACCAGACCAGATGTGGCAGCACTATCCAGTGCATAGATGAATAGGCGACTTATAGATCATGGCAAGAAAAATTTTCTTGTCTGACACAGGGAACCAACTTTCCTAAAAGCAGATATAACAATTGCTTCAATATAATCTTTTCAATTCCTGTCAGCTGAAAATGTTAACCCAAGAAGGTGCAATGAGTCACTCTCCTGGAGGTTAGCATCAATCATACTGATGGAAGGCAAAAAAGGTTCTCTCATATATAAACAATTGTAAGTATTCTTATTCATAAGAATCTCTCTTCATTTGTCATTGTGACAAATGTTTTTGTCTAAATTTCCTATTGTTTTTATGCATTTATTAGCAATATTGCTTTGTTGTAGGTTTTTAATAAAAATATGCTTATTCCTTGTATGAAACCTTTCTTAAAATCTTTATTGTTATGTTTCAGGTTCTTACTTATGTTTATTAACTATTCGTTCACGTTTTGGATAACTTTTGTGGAGAATGTTAATGCTAATCCTCCCAAGGATTGAACCCTTTATCTTTAGCTAACTAATATTATTGAATTACCCTTTCTCATAAGAGCTTCTAACAATTGGTTCAAAGGGTAAAAAGCTTAATTTACCTCTGGAATCTATGCTGGACAATTTCACAGGTTAAACAGTGTTGAGTGGGTTTCTTTTTTAATTTTGATAGCAAAACTTGCTCTTAAGCTGGGGACTTTGTTTTCAGTGTTGGGTAACCTTGTATTAAATTAGTCAAAGAACCCATCTTCAAGTGTGTGTGAATATATATATATATATATATGTGTGTGTGTGTATGTGTGTGTAATAAAGTGTAGAATGTATAATAGTATCTGAAATAAAAGTGAAGATAAGACAGTAGAAAGTGATAAATAAGATATTTTGCAGGAGAACATCAGCTGCATTTGGCTTCTTCAGGTTAGAATGAAAGAAAACTATAATTAAGGTGAATGTGTTGGGATCTCTGAGGATAAGAGGTTGGCATAAATCAAATTACCTTATCATATCCTGATGACAAGAAACTTAAAAAAACAATTCTCCAAACTTAACAGACACTAACGGTTCTAATACACACACACATATATATATATATATATATAACAGAAAGCTGGACATTTTCTGGTTTTTGGTCATTGGCTGTGGTAATAAAACTTAACGGTAACCTCTTATCTTCAGAGTCCCAATGTATTTTCCTTACATGCTGTTTTGTCTAATTCTAAGCTAAAGAAACACTTAGTTTATATATTTTCCACTGTCTCATTATCCACATTCACAAATTGAAGAAAAAAAGAAAAATTTTAAATAAAAAAATTTGAATTAAGTTTTATGTTAAAAATTTAAGCTGTCAAAATTTTAAAGTCATCACCCTTGAACATTTACCCATATAGCAACTATTCTCAGATTAGTGGAGAGGATGACACACAACATTTTTCTGTTTTTTGTAGGTCATACAAAAAGGTTTATTTTGAAATACCATAAAAAAAAAGTGGCTTTGCCTTACATCTTTCCCTAGGTAGGACTTTTCTAGTAAATGAAAATCTGATTTCCTGATTCCTTCTGCACAAGTCTCAAGTTTATTTCAAGAAAGAAGCAAATAAAACAAGAAACCAGAACACAAAATAAATCATATGAAGCAGATACTGACAGATGCTAAAGAGGCGTGCCTGGTCCCCATGGAGACAGATCACGACACCTGGATCATGAGAGAGAGACAGATCCTGTTACCTTAAGGCCCAGAAAAGAAATTTATAACTGAATTATCAAAGAAACACATCCAGGCATTCAGATCATCACACAGAAAAAAATGCCAACATCAAATATGAGGGAAATAGATTGTATCTTTATAGAGTGGAATAAAATTAAAAGTAAACCAAAAGTTTTCTTCATGGAAACAATAGAAAAAATGACTAGCATTAAAAAGTATCCACCTGGTATCAGTTTAAACTGACAGCATTCTTTTCCCATATTTTCATTTTTTTCTATAATTTAAGAAAAGTGAAATTCCATCGTAATGTGTTGAAAATTTCTAAGTTTTCATAAAGAAAAATATGAACTTGAATAAACCTTTAAAACGTTAATATAAAAAGAAAATAAGACATGCTGTTAGTGTAATGAATATTAGCACAGAAAGTGGAATAAGCAAAGTTCAAAATCTTGGCTCATCTGCTGTTATGTTCACTTGCACCCGAATGTCCTTGGGAAAGACAGAAATCTATCTTTTTTATCTCCAGAAATGTTTTAACTAGCAGCTTAGACTGGATTCTTTAGCCATAGATGGCAATCAGTCTAAGAGATTGATTTGCTTTTTTTTTTTACCTATCAACCCTTTTTGGCCCATTTAAAAATGAAACAAATTATGCATTGTCAGAATAATCCTAGTTTTTTTGCAAGTCAATATTACATAAACAAATTTTTGAGAACAACAACGATTTTCCAGATACATGTCATACTACTAAACCCACAGCTGGGGAAGGAGATGGATCCATACTTTTCCCAAGAATATTTGTGCATAAGTGAATGCAACAAACTTGATTGGAGTTCAAACTTGGCTATACAATATCTTATTTTAAGCTACTACAATCTAAGAAAAGGAATACTTAATTATAAATGCTAAACAAGGAAATAGTAAATCAATTCAATATCTTTCCTAAAAAGAAATTCACAGATAATACAAAAAAATTTAAAGACTTACGTACACCGACACCCTGAAAGGGTAGAACATGATTAAAGAATATATATATATGGATAAATAAAAAAGTACAATTATGAAAAAGGCTCATTCCGTGTCAAATCAACAAGGGTTTAGACCATGTTCGACATGGATTTTTTTCAAATTAGCTACTCTTATAGATCTCCATGTTACACATCGCAAGGTCAAGGGGTTCCTGAGATATGACCTCTGACTTTTTTATGAAAATGTTGAAAAATGTGAATAGTGACCAACTTTAAAAAATGATATCTCAGTTGTTTATGGACCTACAAAGTTCATTCATATATCATTCTAAAGTACTTGGATAGATCTACAATTTTATCTGGGTTTTTTTTTTTAGAGGTCAAATAAAAAAGTTGATCATGACCTTGATATTTGACCTGACTTATCTCAAAAAACGTTTTCATTTTTTAAAAATTTTGACAAAAGATTTGTCTATCTTATGACAGTATATATTCCAAATTTCATGATGGGCATTCCACTAGAACTGTTGCTACAAGCGTTTTATAGAACTGTGAAAATTCAAAATGGCGGAATGTAGTATCTGCTACTTCATATTAAAACATTTTGATATTTCCCAATATGGTCAAGTTGTATATCTTTGTAAAACTATTTTAATGCTGATTAATATTCACAGAAGGACCATGGTCAAGAAATCAATAAAAAAATTCTTCCTGGTGATGAAACTGAATTTTCTTCATTTGTTTTCTAATGCAACACAGATTTTGTTATGGAAAAGTGGTATAATAAAGAAAGAATTCTGAAAAGTGTTAAGGTTAAATTAAATTATAACATAAAAAAATATGTGACCTCTATGGTGAATAAATTTTGGTTGATGTTTGATATTGTATTCTAAATCTACAAAAAAAAAAAGCAATTTCCATAATTTAAGTAAGTTCTGGTCTTTTTACTTTTATACTATCCAGAATATTCATTCTTTCTACTACCAATACTACTATTCAACTTCAAAACCCTTTTCTCAAACAAATGTATACTGTCCATGCTAAAGGGTAATAAAACTCAGTTTAGGTCAAAGTGAAAAAATGTGACCGCCTCAGTCTAAATTTGCAATGTATAGAAAGTCAGAAAAGGTTTAAGGAAAATATCACAGAAATGTGCTGATAATAACGATTCAAATTGATCCCTGGTAAGAAGATTTGCACATAATGCTGAAAAAAATTACATCAGCTGAGTCTTTTGACACTGCTTCAACAACAGATGAAGATCAGCCACAATCAGCTGAAGACCAATCTTCAAACATTTTTGTGGATACTGAAATTAATTTTCAGCTATTGAAGGAGTCACTGTCAATTATTAGTAAATCACCAGTAAAACGACGAAAACTTGAAAAACATACCATTTATAAGAAGAAAAAAATTTACAGGAGCAATATCTGATAGAATCAGTATAATTTCATCAAACATTTCTCATGAGGAATCAATTAGCGCAGAACACCAAAACTTTGAAAGAGAAATCATCAAACAGTTAAAAGAGAAGTTTGCTGCAAGTGAAAAGAGATCTCAAAAAATTCAAATTCTGACTACTTCCAAAAAGCTGGAGTCTAAGCAAAATACAAACAGAATTTGGCAAAAATGCAAAAAAACTTGTGAATGAGGAAGGAATTTTAGCTTTGCCAAATACACAAGAAACCTAGATTCTCACAAGAGATGATTGATAAAGTGAGGCAGTTTTATAAAAGTGAAGAAGTCAGTAGAGTGATGCCTGGAAAAAATGATTACAAGACGGTTTTAAAGGATGGGAAACATGTTCAAGAACAAAAATATCTTGTTCTCTGTAACTTGAAAGAGGCATTTGAATTATTCAAATCAAAGAACCAGGAGAAAATAAGCTTCTCTAAATTTGCTGAGCTTAGACCAAAAGAATGTGTGCTAGCATGTGGTGCTGAGACTCATACTGTCTGCATTTGCACAATCCATCAGAATATAAAGTTGTTGATTGCAGGATCTCATCTTGGGGAACTGACTGAAGGAGAAAATTATCATTTAAAAGATTATCACCAATGCATACTTGCTGTTACATGCAATGAAGCATCAGCAAGTTGCTACTTGGGTGAGTGCTCAACTTGCAGCAAACTGATGGATGATTTTGTTTTGTATATGGAAGAAATTTTTTTACAAAAATTCAGTTGATGATTTTGTATACAAACAGTGGTTATCAACTTATAGAATCACTCTACAAACTATCACAACCCACAGAGGAATTCATTGAAACTTTCCATGCAGGCCTTCAAACATTGAAGAAGCGTAATTTCATTGCCAAAGCACAATCAAAATTTTGTTCTGATAGAAAAGGTTCTTTGAAGGTTGGTGAAGTCTTTGCAATAGCAGAGAATTATTCATTTATTTTGCAAGATGTGGCTCAAGGCTTCCACTGGAATAATGATCAAGCTACATTGAATCCATTTATCTGCTACTATGAAATAGAATTGACCTTGAGCATATTAATTTTGTAATAATATCTGATTGTCTCAAGCATGACACAGTAGCTGTTCATTTGTTTCAAAGAAAGTTTATAGAAAATTAAAGAAATTCTTGATTTTGATGTCCAAAAAATGATATATTTCTCTGATGGTGCTGTTTCACACTCTAAAAATTTTAAAAACTTTATAAATTTGTGCAACCATAAATCTGATTTTGGTATTGATGCAGAGTGGCACTTTTTTGCTACTTCTCATGGGAAAGGACCATGTGATAGGTTAGGTGGCACTGTTAAAAGGTTAGCAGCAAAAGCTAGCCTGCAGCGACCCTATGATGAACAAATTATGATGCTTAGACAGCTGTATTTTTAGGTGAGAAATAATATTTCTGGAACACATTTCTTATATTCCTCAACTGTAGAATAGATGAATAAAGCAAACACCTTAGAAGATAGATTTAGCAATTCCTCCACTATTATAGGAACACAGAAATTACATACTTTCATTCCTGTCTCTCAGAGAGAAGTGGAAGTAAAAACGGTGTCAACACAAAATAAAGGAAGGATAGTTTGAATCACAAAACTAAACAATATGGAGTTCAAAGACATTAACGGATTTGTGACAGCACTTCATGATTGGAATTGATGGTTAGGATGTATACTTGAAAAATATTCAGATAATGGAGAGCTGAAATTGACATTTTTACAACCAAATGGACCCTGTTCATCTTTCTATTATCCATCACATCCAAATATATCAATTTTGAAATATTCTGATATTCTTAGCTCAGTTGATCCAATAACTGAAACAGGAAGAACTTATATACTTCCAAAAAATGGGATGAAAAATGCATCAAATATTTTAGAAAGAAAGATTTTAAAAGAAAAATCTAAATAAATACGTTAAAGTTCATTATTATAAAAAAGTTTCAGTGAAACAGATTTTTCATTTTGAAATGTATCCCAATGAACACAGATTGATTTCTTGTGGATATAGTGTATCATGTCAAAAGTCTAAGAAACTGTTTACCATCAACATCAAATGTCATTTATTCTTTTGATACTATAACCTAATTAAATCTCGACACACATTTTAGAATACTTTCTTTATTACATCACTTTTTCCATATCAAAATCTGTGTTGTATAAGAAAAATTATGAAAGGAATCCTAAAAACAATTTGATTTCCAGAAAAAAATTATTTTGGTTTTAAAACCAGAACTTGCATAACACTCAACATGTCAAGAATTTTTTTAGAACATTCATTTTTAAAGTTTTTTCATAAAAAAAGTACCCATAAACAATGGAAATTGCTTTTTTTGTAGATTTAAAATATCAAACATCAACCAAAATTTGTTCACCATTGAGGTCACATAATTCTTTATGCTATAATTTAATTTAACCTTAACACTTTTCAGAATTCTTTCATTATTATATCACTTTTACCATAACAAAATCTGTGTTGCATTAAAAAAAAAAAAAAAATGATGAAAATTCGGTTTCATCACCAGGAAGAATTTTTTTATTGATTTCTTGACCATGGTCCTTCTGTGAATATTAATCAGCATTAAAATAGCTTTACAAAGATATACAACTTGACCATATTGGGAAATATCAAAATGTTTTTATATGAAGTAGCAGATACTACATTTTGCCATTTTGAATTTTCACAGTTCTATAAAACGCTTGTAGCAACAGTTCTAGCAGAATGCTCATCATGAAATTTGGATTATATACTGTCATAAGATAGACAAATCTTTTGTCAAAATTTTAAAAAAATGAAAACGTTTTTTGAGATAAGTCAGGTCAAATATCAAGGTCATGGTCAACTTTTTTATTTGACCTCTAAAAAAAAAAAAACCCAGATAAAATTGTGGATCTATCCAAGTACTTTGGAATGATATATGAATGAACTTTGTAGGCCCATAAACAACTGAGATATCATTTTTTAAAGTTGGTCACTATTCGCATTTTTCAACATTTTCATAAAAAAGTCAGAGGTCATATCTCAGGAATCCCTTGACCCTGTGCTGTATATCAGGTGCCATTCAATTCCTTTCATGGAGATCTACAAGTGTAGCAAATTTGAAAAAAATCCGTGCAGGACATGGTATTTGCCATGGAATGAGCAAAAAGAGTTACTTTAAACTAATATCTGGATGATATATATTGAAAAATAAACCCACAGTTATGTACAGAAAAACATCTTATTTGGATACTAGTTTCACTACTCTACTTGTTTTATGGAATTGTTTTATTACAGGACAGAAAATGTGACACTGAAATTTGACAGTGCATTGGAATAGACAAAGATACAATCTGAAATCTTAACTGAGTACTAAGAAATTGAACAATTTCATAAAAAAAAAACAGAGTTCAGAACTGTTATGTAATATCAGTCATTCCTGGACAATCTCCTCACAGATAAAAAAAAGACTTGAAGCAACAAAAAATTGATTGTGCAGAAGGATGCTGAGAATAATATGGATCAAACACTTTTTTATAATAGTTTTATGCCAAGCAATGCAGTACTGCCACTGGTGTGCAAGGGGTTAAAGTAAGAGGAGAGGGAAGAGAGAAAAGAAAAGAAACAGTGAAGGGAATGTTGAAGAAAGAGTAAGAGAGAGGTGGGAATTGAGGAGATAGAAGATGGCAATTGATGTTGCACTTTAACCTTTGGAGATTGTAGCTATCAGGGAAGCAAGCATGCAGAAGGGAATTTCACAGGCAGGAAGTGTAAGAAAGAAACTGATAGAGAAGAAGTGGTGGTTACATTTGCCTATTTTGATGACAAAATAGTGGGATCTAGTTGCCAATCTAGTTGCACAAGTAAATTTATTAGGGCAGGGCACCAGGAAATGAAGCTCGTCAGAGTAGAAGCTGTGAGAATACTTGTAGAAAAGACAAAGGGAAGCCACATCACGTCGATGAGAAGGCAAGCTGTGAAATTGAGACCGATTACATTGCAGATTACATTACTTTGTTTAGAATCCTGAGATGATTAGCAAGAGCACCCAACCAGATATGGCAACAGTATTCAATGCACAGACAAATGATAGATTTATAAATGTGCAAGATGGATTCTGATGAGAAAAAATTTCTGGTTCAGCACAACAACCCAACCTGAGCAGCAGATGTAGCTGCTGATTTGATGTATTCATTCCACTTGAGATTGGCTGAGAGAATGAGGCTGAAGAGGCACAGTGTATTGCTTTCTGGGAGACTAGTGTGATCCATATTGATGAAAGGTAGGAAATTTTCTCTATGGTTGTTAAAAGAGAACAACTTTGTTTTGGAATCATTAAAATGTACACGCTATTATCCCAATCCATCACAGATTAGAAGTTCTTTCCAAGGGCAGAAGTGAGGTTTACTTTGTGAGGATTACTTTGTCAGCCCAGGCAGATTTCATATTGAGATGCGAGTAGATGATGGTATCATTTGCATAGATGCCTATTTTGGAACTAATTACATCAGGAAGATCATTGATGAATATCAGGAAAAGCATAGGACCTAGGATAGAGCCTTGAGGGACACTCACGTTCACATGAAAAGATTTGGAAGGGGGCCCATTCAGAATGACCATCATTTTACAATCTGACAGGAACAACTGGATTAAATAAAAAAATCATCCAGTTATACAATATCGCTGTAGCTTGTGCAGAAAGCCGGCACACCAAACCCTGTCAAACACTTTCGAGTCAACAACCCAAGCTTTGCTGTTGATATATGTATTCATTGATCAGCAGTAAACCTGGTGAAGCAGAAGCCATACTGTTTGTCAGAAAACAAGTTGTTGAATGTGAGATGTTGAATCATTTCAGCATTGATAATAGCCTCAAACACTTTGCCAAAAAAGCAGTAAGAGGCTGATAGGGCAATAGTTAGAAGGGTTGAAGGAGACCCTAAAATTTTTAAAAACAGAAACTAGAGAGAACTTTCAACAAGCAGGGAAGCAAGAAACAATGAGGCAATAATTGTAGAGTTTGGAGAGGACAGGAGAGAGTTCAGGGGTACATTTCTTTAGGATGATGACTAGAATTCCATCATATCCACTTACTTTATGAGAGTCAAACATAGAAATAATGTTAGAGACCAGAGACAGGTTTATGTATACATCACTCAGTTGGGCCTCAGTTCTAGTAGGGAAGTCAGGTGTGGGAAATCCAAATGACTAGTGTGGAGTTAAAAGAGAATTTGCAAGAAAAGCACACAGCCCTGTCCACTTTGAATGTGAGGACCTCAATATTATTGTATAGTGGAAGGATTGAGTGTTTGCTACTGTTTAGCACATGTTTGCAAGCCACCAGTAGTCCTTAGAGCCAAATTTTCAGGATGCTATATGCTGATTCATTCGATTAGCAAACAACTTTAGCATCATTTAGGACATGTTTGCATTCATTGAGAGTAAAGGAAAACGGTGCCTACTATAGTCAAATGTGTCACTCCAGTAAAGCTGGGAGAAGTGATTCTTGTGGGCAATATCGGATGAGCAAACAGAAGAGAACCAAGAGGAAGAATAAGGCTTAAGTTGGAACTTGGGAGGAGGAGGAGCAGGAGAAGATATTAACAAAAACCACAGAATGATCAGAGTTGCCAAGAGGACAGAGCTGAATGGCATGGCAAGAGTCAGGGATAGAAGTGAAGCAAAGATCTAGCAGTGAGTTGCAGGGTTATTGGGAAAATGCGTGGGGAAATCCACCACTTGTATGAGAGATTGAGTGATTGTATAGTTCATGGTATGGACACCAGCAAGATCTGTGATAAAGTTTCCCAGCCACTTGGCAATAAATTCCCTGAACACAAATATATTAGTGAATGGATGAGAGAAAATTGCCTTGTCTATATTGTCTGAAATGCTGTTTAGTACAGAACAGTCAAGAGAGGAAGGAGACTAGTAGAGAAAGAAAAGATTTGAGTAACAACAAAGTTTTAGAAAGACAGAAGGGAAAAATGCATAATTGTATCTAGAAAGCTTGAGTAAATGGATGATAGAACAAAGTTTAGGAGAGATAACAAAAAGACAAAATTTATTTAGAGCTACAAGGTACAAAAAATTGTGGAGAGCCATGATTACTAATACCCTAAAGAGGCATGGCACATAGAAAAAGTTTATATATATATATATATATATATATATATATATCAAGCCTCATAAAGTCATCAATTTTATTGGCACAGTTTTATTATCTTATTTACATGTAGCACTTTTGAACATCATTACATTTTGGTGAGTTTTAGTTTTAATAGTAGCTTACTTTTCAGTTTATTAATAGATGAAACACTGAAGTTTTAAGTGTTATTTCTTTCATCTTTTGTTGTATTTTTACTACAACTTCTGGATTGTCCTTTTCTGTGATCACTAATAGACAACATGGAATATCTATGATGCAATTGTCTTACTGATTAAGCTTTGAAATCTATTGGTCACAGAAGAGCAAATCTATCTTTTATTCTGTATTCCCCAGCCTCACCTCAAATGCCTCTGGTGAGTTTAAGAGAACACAGAAATTCTTTTTGCTTTGCATTACAATTTCAGAAAAAAAGAATTTATAATTTCATTTTGAAGTTATTCATTTATTTATATATCCTAATATACTAATATATACAATATATATAAAATACTAATATATTTGATTACGAACTACACAAAAAAATAACGTTCTTTGAGAAAGAAATTAAAAAAAGAATCTTACTTCAAAACATGAAAATTTACTTATATTTAAAAATTCCCAGGTTTTGTAAAAATATATATGATTGCAGTAAGTATTCTTCAAGCGTGTTGTGATTCTTTGGTCATTAGTTTTATTCTTATTCAAAAAGCATCAAAGAGATTTTCTTTTCTAAGATTAAAGAATTAAAAGAGTGAGCAAATAAAAACCTGGATATAATAATATTTGAGGGAAACTCTCATACAGAAATTCTTAAATTACAGTTATGCCTCACTAATCTGCTGCTTTATATTCCAGCAACTACAACAGCATTGTTGGTTTTAAATCAGCAGTTACTAGTATTTGTGGATCTGCCACAAATACTTTATTTCTTTTCAATTTTATTAGTTTGCAAAACAAATTATTAAACTGATTCAGTAAATGCATTTTGAAACCAATTTTTTTTCAATTTGGCAAAGTTTTAATTAGATTTTTTAACTTTTAATGTCTTTTTAACATAAAATTAAATATTCACTTATAGAATTTGTTTCTGAACTTTAAAATTATAACAGAACCAATAAAAAAGAATAAGCACACATTTTACAATTATTATCATTTTGATATTATATAAACAATATTAAAATAGTTTTCCACACTGAGAAAAATCATTGCTAAATTCAATTTGAATTTCTGGGATGATTTGAAATTAAATTTCAATTTGAATTTCTGGGATGATGAGTTATTATTTACACTATATTTGGGCTATTGTTCTCATGAGGACAAAAGTCCAAATATAAATAATATAAATAAACTGCTATAATTTAAAACATAATATGAAAATTAATTAATATTGATTAAGGTTAAAAGCTGAAGCAGTAAGTAAAAATTAGAGGATCGACATAGGTTCCTAAAGACAGTTACTTTGAAAACAAATTTCTGTTTTTAGGCATTTCATGTAATCCAGTATTAAACAAGTCCCAAAGTTGGCAAGATGTACAACCTGTAATATGCATATTTAGCTGAATAGAATAAAGCTTATGGGCTCAGAAGTGATTTGTGTTTTGCATAATAATAATTTTTTTTTAGTTTACTCAACTACAAAATAAACTTTGTAGCATCATTTTCTATTTTTTTAATTGTGAAGTTGTTTTTTTAACAGTTGTAGTGGTACTGAAATGTCTTGCCTTATTTATATATGTTGGTCATAAGAATGTTGAATTGTATGTCAAGAAGATTATTCAATCTGCTCTCTTGTCATTTCTGTAGCAGGATGGTGATGTACTATGCCAGCACATGATGCCTGTGCTACTCAATGTGATCTCTGTCTTAATTTCTGAAATGAAAATTTATCATTATTGAACTAATATCTTAGTCTTTTTTGCTATCATATCATTTTAACTGTTCTTCAGGTGTCTGTCAATCCATGTAACCTTCAGGGATTTTTTAACTGAACCATTATTTAATCTATGGTGAGGTACATTACCACTGTTCATGTCTACGGATATTTCATCTGATTCTATATTAGTGTTGCTCACTTATTGTTTGCCCTGTTTCCAGTGAGTAAATCTTTACTACCCAGGCCAGTGATTGAACTTCCAGTTATGATACCACCAAATTCACAAACCAATGCATTAAATCTACTAGTCTATTGCCCTAGGCTACTTTTCATTTTTAAATCTATTAATGTGATCTCTCGAATTATAGGTTAATCCCTATAGTAAATGAAATCAGAAGATATGGTGATTTTATTTATCAGTATTGAATCTCTGGAAGTCAATATGTTAATAGTTAACCAAAGCACAACTGAAATGGGTTTTGTTATAAAGTAGATATAAGAAAAACTGTTGTGCGTACAAGGAGTTGCATGTCACCTCTGCTGATGAAATGAAGGCATTCAGTATGATAATGAGACTAAAACTCTGGAAAATTTTGCTTACACACAAAAGTTTATAATTCTGTCCATCCGATGCCACAATAAGAAACTTTGTTAATGACAGCCTCAGGCTTTTCCTAATTGTGTTGCTCTTGTCCCTCTCTCTCTCTGTTCAGCATTCACTGCAGTGTGAGAGAACTGATATTATGTGACAGTTCAGTACTTTTTTCTTGCTTCAAACAAAATTTTTCAGTTTCTTAATATCCTGCTTAGCTTTTAGAAGGCAAGGTTTGGATTTCAAAGTCACATTTTATGTCCTCTGTTAAAACACTTCCCAGATACTTAAATTGTTGTGCTGGTTTAGTTTTGGTATCTTCAAATTGTAATTTGTATGTTGGGCTGTTTGTTTTGCTGACAACCATGCATTGTGTCTTCTTTCACTTGATATTTTAAACATTTTTTATCACTTTCATTCACTACCTTCTGTGGATGTTCTTGTACTTTCCTTTCTGTTATCAGCACTGTCACCTGTATAGCTTATGTTGTTAATCTTAATTATTATTATTTATTAATAACCAATAATTTGCTATCTAACTGGTCAGTCTGTCTTTAAAAGGGTCTTTAAAATGTTGGTGTCTACATAACTGTATTACTCAACTACTTGTATTTATAACACTAAAAACCAAAGAGAATTTTAAAGTGAACCCTTTATCTAGACTATCTTAAATCTACAAAAGTTTCTATTTGAATTTTTGAAATGAAGAGGGATCCTTATTGTCATTATTTACAATCAGGCTAATCTTTGTTGCTATTATCAGAATGTTTCGGCCTTTGTGCTCTATTGCTTTCTTCAGGTATCTGTTGATTTGGATAATCTTCAAGGAATTTAATTCATAGGGCAAATTATTTCAGTTCTACTGTCCATGTTCTGAGATATCTAACCTTTTTTTCTTTTTTTTACTACTGCTTAATTTTTGATAGTAAAGACTCAGTGAAAACAGAACTACCTGGTGGTTTGAACCCACAATTTTTATGCCACCAAATTAATGAACCAAGGTTTTAATCCTCTGAAGATCTAGCAGATCATGAAAATTCTCATCCAGCTATTTTTTTCTGGGTCATGTATCATGCTGGAACACTTTTGACTTGACCACTCTGTCTAGTACCTTGATATGGTGGCACTGATCCTGAAATCTTGGATCTGATCACTCACAACTCTCAGAACCATAGATTCAGTGGGGTCTGTGCAGGCCATTTGTCATTCATCCTGTTCATTAGCCACTTTCATAAAGCTGATTGTCTTCCGATCTCTGTGGTTGGCAGCTAGTATCACATATCATGGTAGTTTTCTTTTCTATATCAAATTGGAAACTAACATGTTAATGGACTAGATATGTCTGAAACAGAAATTAAAGGGTTATTCTTAAAGATATCTGGTGCACCTTATATATATGTATGTATACAAAATGTGTATGAAAATTACATTTTTAAAAATAAAAGATTCTATAAAAAAAAAATAAAAGGGTCTAAAAAAAGAATGCAGTGTTAAAAATATAAAATAGAAAAGAATGAGAAAATAAAGAAAGAAATGAAAAAAGAAAACAAAATAAAAAATAAACAAAATATTTAATACAAACAAATTTGTAAATTTTTCAAATTTAAAAAAATAAATTACAGAAGAAAGCAGTGTTGAAAACAGTGAGAGATTTAGCAAAATAGAAAATATATAAACAAATTTAACACTGTATAAAACACTAATTCAAATGTGGAACATTAAATGAATGAAAATATAATGAATTATTATAACAAAATTATGACAAGTCAAAAGGAATTAAAATCATTGTTGCTACAAATGACTAAGTAAATCACTTAAAAAAATAAATAGATAATAATAAAAAGAAACATTTTTGATGAATTAATTACCTGTCAACAAAGGTATAATGGCCGCAGTGGTTGCATCCCCTACAATATTGTATCCATTCATTATGACAGCATCAAGGGAATCTTTTAGATATTTGTAAGTGAGAGGTAGCTTACGCTGGAAAGATAAGTGGGACAGGGAATCAAGACCATAGATTAAAATGTTTAAAGGAATCACATTGATTCGTACAAATGGTGGTACTTCAGATATTCTCTGGAAGACTTCTGGTTTTGGGTAAATCTGGACAAAGAACTGTTCAATATCTGGTAGTTCTTCATTAATTCCATAGTCTTCAGGTGGGAGATTGATGTACATTTCTCTGGAACTGTCATAAGATATAGACTCATTTGTGGTCAAGGTTTTTTTATCTTCTGAAGATTTGGGTTGAATTGCAAAAATATCAAATGTCTCTTTATTCTGTTTATTAAAAAGTAATGGTGGAACTTGATTTTCACGTGACTGAGAGATGTCATTGGAATCACTAATTTTTTCTCCTGTCTTTGCTATGTTTTTTTTACTCATATTATAAGGGGTTTTATAATGGCTCTTTCCAACTGATACTGGTTGACTCACAGAATTAATCATTTTTGGTCTAAGTTTCCATTGAGAATCAGCTCTTTCAGCATGAGAAAGTTTAGTACTGGATATCTTTAAGCTTAAATTAATATTTTTGTTGACTGGCTCAATATTTTTCTCTTGTTTCAATTCAGGCAATTGAGCAAGATGAGTTGGGATTTTCTTAAAATATTTATGAATTGGTTTAACAAAAGGCCAAGCTCTGTTTTGCCAAAGGCTTGCATTCTCCTTTCTGTTTACATTCATTGGTTGCAATTTTTGCAGTGAAGATGGATTCATATAAACTGCTTCAAGACTTCCACCTTTTGACGGGTATAAATCTTTTTTTTTAACTGGAAAATGTCTTTGCTTCCAGTTCAACTCTGGATAGTTAACTTCTCTGAAAAAAATGAGACCTTTTTTGTTTATTTGAGAAGTATTGTTTTTGGTATCAATATTCTTCAGAACAGAAATAGTTTGATTAAGAGTGTTATTAGCAACTAATTTGTATATTTTCTTTGAACTGCTCTTTTTAAAGTTACTGTTAATCATTTGGGAATCAGTTTGTTGTCTGAGGGATTTTTTTGGTATACTTTTTTGTTTTGAAAGGTGAAAGGATAATTGAATGATTTCTTTATTGTTCTTAATCAGCTGTGATTTGATATTTTTTTTAACAAAATGAGAACGATTTGGCTGTTGATTATTGACCGTAGAATTAGAAATTCCAAGTCGCTTAGTTTTATTTGCCAGAACTCTTGCATTCAATATATTTTTGGCACTATTGTGTTGAGTTGGAAAAGGTTTTCCAGAGATTTTTATATGATTGTTTTCAAAATGTCTTGAGTCTTTGTTAGGATTGGGATGAGATTTATCAAATATTTGGTGTTGATGAATTTCTATAGATTTATTGAAGTTTTGTAAGCTTCTATGTTTTGTATTAGAATTAGAAATTGTTTTTTTTGCTTTAGCATGATTAACAGAACTTTTTTGATCTCCATTTTGCAATTGATGCTTTCGAACTGAAAGAGGTTTTGGAATAACAAACATTGAATTATCTGGTTTCTTAACTAATTTCTTAGGATGCTTTAAGAATTTTGGTTGTTGAAGAATTTTTTCTTTTTCAGCAGATTTTTTAAACTTATTTTGAAGAATGTTAAGAGAATTTTTCTCAAATATAAACTGATTTTTATTCTTTATTTTGTTTGGGTCTTTGGCAGACTTTTGTTTTCGAGGTGACAGAACAATTCGATTTTTAGTCAATTTCTGAGGAAATGCATGTTTCAATGGTGATTCTTGTGAATGTCTTTTCTCAATTGAAGGCTGAGTGAATGAAGGCTGTTTTAAATGTTGAGCCATTTTAGTTTGTGATTCTTGTATGGGTTGAAGAATTCTTTTATTTGATTTACCTTGCAGAACATCATTCTCTAAGCTAATTTTCTCTGCCTGTCTTTTGGGAACTGAATGAAGATGTTTGCCATGGTGCAAGTTGACAGAGAGCAGGCTTCTTTGATACTCTGTGTGTTCTTCAACTTCAAAATAGCACTGGACCCTTATAAAATCATGCTGCAAGACCATGTCAAATGGAGATGAATTCCTTGTCAAAGGTGTTGTATAGGTGGCATAGTTGTCATCAATGCGTTCCACAGCTTGATAGGAACACTTCTTTATTATATCCCTGCGCAATGATGTCCTGTTAAACCTTAAAACACCATTCTGAAACGTGAAAAGTTCCCGACCAAAACATTGAATTGAACCAACATCATAGAAGGCAGCTTTGTTAGCATCGTTGGAGAGATCAAGTTTTGGATGGCGACATACTATGTCATCTTGGACAGGTGTATTGTCATTGATATTTGACAGACCAAGTTCATTCAGGTGGGCGACCTTCTTCCGGAATACACGCCTGACACTTTCATCCTTCTGGTAAAAAGAAGAAAATATCTGGTATTCCATCTTCTGGTGTAAAGAGATGCTCTGGTAGACGCTGTTGTCATAAGCCAAATTTCGAAGAAGAATGAGAACCCCAATGCAAATGAGTGTGAAAAATGTTGGCTTCAGCTGTCGCAACCACCGTCTTGGATAGAGAAGCATTATGAATAAATTGTGGGTGTTGTCACCTCATTTGTCCAATGCTGAACTATCATCCTGGAAAAAAAAAAAAGATTATTATATACACAGACACATATGTGTAAAAATTCAAATGTAACTAAAAATTATCTGTAAAAGGAAAATATTAAATAAAGGAAAAAGATAAATATTTTTTGTTTCATATGTAAAATGACAAGGTACTGTCAGTCATTTTACATATGAAAGCTTTTTATTCAATTTTCCTTGTATACAAGGGTTTTCTTTGTTTAAAACTGTAAAAAGTGTGTAAAACTGTCTAAATGTTCTATATATCACAGCATTTTAAGGTTTTCTATTAGTCATTATCAAAAACTTTAAATGTTTTTACCTGAATATTTAAATTTTCATATATGTATATCTAGAGTGATGAGAAAGCTTTTTTTTTGTTATTTTCTAAATATGGTCAGTATTCTGCAGCCATGTTCATAGTTGTTATTATTGATTGTTAGATTTTTCTTATTGATGCTTTCCATTATTTTTAACCATTTTCTATCTGTCAATCAGACTATTATGGCAGTATTTCCTATAAGTACATTGTGGATAGAGTATAGTAAGTTTCTATGTGTTTAAATGGGTCCTAGTTGAGTTATGGCCAGAAAGATCTAAGGTGAGTCTTCTTGATAAGCATGTAGTAATCTATTCAATATGTTTTGAAAAATTAAAAAATATTCCTATCACTATAGGCATACATATATAAAAATTTACGTATTCAGATACAAAAAAAATCCTTAATAATAGCTCATAAAATAGATAATAGCACTTAAATATAAAGAGCATCTGGATAGTTTTACATACTTTATGTCCAGAATAGAAAACATTTGTACATATGAAACAAAAATTGAATTAAAGCTTAATTGCAGTACCTTGTCAGTTGTCTTGAATAAAGATGGATTGAGATATATATATATATATATATATATATATATATATATATATAAGGGAAAACTCAACACATCATTTGAAGTGGTTATAAACTATAATTTATTTTGATGAGTGAATATGCCCTTCTCTTCAGACCATGGTTTTATTTGGTTTAAATTTCCTCAGAACATCCAAAAAATTTTCAGAAAAAAGGAAATTCAAGTGATACGAACCAGAATAGAAATCATTAGTTTTATCTTGTAAGGGTCACAAAGGTTAGGCAAGAAAGACACACACACACCCATATGCACCTGCACACACATATGCACAGGCACACACACACACACATCCATATATATATATATATATATATATACACACATACAAACATCTTATGAATATATACACTCTCATACCCACACACATATACTAACACATATATACACAAGTATAAAAACTATCAAAAGGAGCCAATATTCACTTACATGCATAAGACAAAGTAGTTCTATATATATACAGGCATATATATCAAATACAAAGAAAATTTCAACCACAATTTCCTCAATATGCAAAAATTACTAAAGAATGATCAGCACAAAATAAAAGTGAACCTGCAAGTATGATAAAGTGGAATAAACTTAAAATTCTGTTTAACAGGTAATTTAAATTTATTTTTATGATGGCATTGAAACATGATTTCATTTCTCTGATTTAATAGTTCACTGGTTTTTCTGAATTTGATTCTTCTAATTTTTTCATCTAAGCATAAATTAGATCGATTTCTGAAGCTATTGGGGGTTGGAGATTTACTTATAATTTTCCATTCAATATGTGGAGAGAGATTTGTTTTTTTAATTCCCAGAAATATTTAGAAAGAGGGGTTTGGTATTTTAAGTGGGGTTTAGAGAAAGCATGCTTATAATTAAAAAGTCTCTGTTTCCAAAGTTTGACAGAAATCACTAAGTAAATTTTTTTTTCTCATTTTTGTATTCACTTGGGAAAATAGTTGCTTGGTATATAACTTTTTCAAGTTTTCATATCTCTAACTGGACAGTTCTCTTTGACTCTACACTTATAAGAGGGTTTACTATCTATTTAGTGATTTATGTGAGTTAATGATGTTATAAATGTTGCCATTGCTAGAGTAGCTATTTTTAATGTTTTTCTATTGAAAATCTTCCTCAGTGGCTTGTTCTGGTTAAAATGTTTATTAATCATTTCAGAAAGTTTTAACTGATATTAATATTAAATAGTTGACAGAAAGAGGGAGGTTGACCCATATTACTATTCTTTTTCTATTCCAGAGGAGATGGTAACTACTATGACCTAATAACAAGTGACAACTTGGACCGAATTACCTGCAAGGCACAATCCATGATCTGATCTATTATTGATTGCCCAAGCTGGATTGCTTTACAAGACTAAAGGATTCTAACTAACCTGCTGTTTATTCATAGCTGAATAGCTGAAGGGAGAAGTAAATTCATGCCTTTCTCAAGGACATAAGTGTGAAGTGAATGCAAACTGCCCCAACTAGAGTTTGAATGCCAATTCCAATCTCCATGTTCTGTCGCTAATCCTCACTCAACCTATACATGATAATGGTATACATTAATTAGAATATAACAACTGGCAGGTGTAAATACATATCATCACTGCATACATTTAATCAATCTATCAGATGACTTGTAACATTATTTACTATAAATTTACATTTAATATTGCAGTGTTATGGAGTTAGATAATATCTAAATACTAATAGTGTATTGTACCTGGGAAAACAAACTAAAAAAGATACTTCAACTTTAAAGATATTTTTTAGGCCTTCCTTAATAGGTGGAGAATAGCAGTGTCTTATATGCTACAAAATATATAAAAAATTATCCTAGTTTTTACGTGCATGCATTAAACTAGTTACTCTCTTCAACAGTTATGAGCCAAACAGTAGAGTAAACTGGGCTCTCTAGCAGTGTATGAAAATCAGTCTAAATGGAGGAAACTGAATTTCAAGCTATAGAGAAGATAACACTATTTTCAAAAGAATGCAGGGAAATTTACAGATAAAGAAAAAAAAATAATCTATAGAGAGCCATGATCACTTATTTTGTGAAAGGAGATGGCATTAAAAAGAATTTGACCAGAAGAATTCAGAACTAATTTTCAATGTTTATGACTGTAGGAGATAAAAGCTCTCTAATTGTCTTAACCATAAATCTGTAAGTTAAATAAGAGAAGAAATAAATGAAACAAAGAGGATTGAGATAGAAATATGGATATTCCTGTCTAGTCATATGTAAGCAGAGAAGCAAAAACAAAAGAAAAAAAAAAACACTTTATCCCCAGCATGGTAGGTAACTGACAATACCTTTAACAATCATCAGTTAAATCTCTGGATAGGCTTCACATCTTAATGATTTTTTGCGCATGTTTATTTTTTAATATTTTATTAAATGTTCCACTACTCAGGAAATTACAACCTTCTTTTATACTCACAAAAAAAAAAAAAAAAAAAAAAAAAAAAATATATATATATATATATATATATATAAATATAAAATAAAAAAGTGAACAAAAAAAAAGAAACAAAAAAGAAAGCATGTACATAATTCAGTGTACATAAATTAATTATAATGTAAGAATAATTGGATCAGATGCAATGATTACTCTCAATTTGTTTTCTTATTTTTTATCCTAACTTCCATAAATTTTTAAAACTAAATTCTCTCATCTAAATAGATCAGTGGTAAAATGAGTGGGGCCTTTTCCAATATTTCTTTGAAAAATTGGCGTTATTTGACAGTGACAGTCTCAATTGAGAGAGGCTATATTATTTATATGGTAATACAGCAGCAATCATTAATCTGTACAATCGAGAGGCTGCATTATTTATATGGTAACAGTGGCAGAGAGTGATCATTGATATGTACAATCAAGAGAGGCCGCATTATTTATACGGTAACAGCAGCAGAGAGTGATCATTGAGCTATGTAATCAAGAGAGGCCGCATTATTTATACGGTAACTGCAGCAGAAAGTGATCATTGATCTTTACAATCGAGGGAGGATACATTATTTATACGGTAACAGCAGCAGAGAGTGATCATTGATCAGTACAATCGAGAATCTGTACAATCAAGAGAGGCTGCATTATTTATACGGTAACAGTGGCAGAGAGTGATCATTGATCTGTACAATCGAGAGAGGCAGCATTGTTTATATGGTAACGGTGGCAGAGAGTGATTATTGATCTGTACAATCGAGAGAGGCTGCATTATTTATACGGTAACAGCAGCAGAGAGTGATCATTGATCTGTACAATCGAGAGAGGCTGCATTATTTATACGGTAAAAGTGGCAGAGAGTGATCATTGATCTGTACAATCGAGAGAGGCTGCATTATTTATACGGTAAAAGTGGCAGAGAGTGATCATTGATCTGTACAATCGAGAGAGGCTGCATTATTTATACGGTAACAGCAGCAGAGAGTGATCATTGATCTGTACAATCGAGAGAGGCTGCATTATTTATACGGTAACAGCAGCAGAGAGTGATCATTGATCTGTACAATCGAGAATCTGTACAATCTAGAGAGGATTCATTATTTATACAGTAACAGCAGCAGAGAGTGGTCATTGATCTGTACAATCAAGAATCTGTACAATACAATACAATTGAGAGAGGTTGCGTTATTTATACGGTAACAGCGGCAGAGAGTGATCATTGATCTGTACAATTGAGAGAGGCTGCATTATTTATACGGTAACAGCGGCAAAGAGTGATCATTGATCTGTACAATCGAGAATCTATACAATTGAGAGAGGATGCATTATTTATACGGTAACAGCGGCAAAGAGTGATCATTGATCTGTACAATCGAGAATCTATACAATTGAGAGAGGATGCATTATTTATACGGTAACAGCGGCAAAGAGTGATCATTGATCTGTACAATCGAGAATCTATACAATTGAGAGAGGATGCATTATTTATATGGTAACAGCGGCAGAGAGAGATCACTGATCTGTACAATCGAAAATCTATACAATTGAGAGAGGATGCATTATTTATACGGTAACAGCGGCAAAGAGTGATCATTGATCTGTACAATCGAGAATCTATACAATTGAGAGAGGATGCATTATTTATATGGTAACAGCAGCAGAGAGAGATCATTGATCTGTACAATTGAGAATCTGTACAATCGAGAGAGGCTGCATTATTTATACGGTAACAGCAGCAGAGAGTGATCATTGATCTGTACAATCGAGAGAGGCTGCATTATTCATAAGGTAACAGCAGCAGAGAGTGATCGTTGATCTGTATAATTAAGAGAGGCTGCATTATATTGTTTGCAAGTGAAAGAAAAAAGAAAACCAGAATAAGGATAATATTAAACTAAAATACAATCTATGTTTAAATCACATAAATTCTTTACAAAATTTTGATATTAAAAAAATTCTTGTGTGTGTGTGTGTGTATATGCACAAACAGGTACATACAGAAATGCAAGGAAATCACAAAAAAAAAAAAAATAAAAAAATAAAAACAAATCAAGTGAAAAGACATTTGTGACACATGGAATTGGCAACATAGAAAAATTCCAAGAATATCCATTTCTCACAAACCCCAACCTACAACCTTCTGTTTCCACAATGTTCCAAAAACAATTTTTGTCCAATCTTTCTTCAATATCAGAATTTATTGATTTGTATGAATAACAAAATTAAGTTGCAATAAATAAGCAAGATAAGCTGACAACATTTGGTTCCATGCTGCAAAGCCAATAAAACCACAAGTAAATTTACAAAGCAGAGAAACACTTGACTGCATTTTTTAAAACAAAAAAGCCAATATATGTATGTTTTAATGTCTCTCTCTCTCTCTCTCACATACACAATATGCACGCCACTATATCCCTCTTAGTTTTACAGTCAATGAGCATCACACACACACATTTATCTTCTTCACACATGTGACAGTGGCAATATCATTTTCCTAGTTGCTAGGTTTCTACTGTTACTTTTTTTTATAGAGCATAAGTATTCACATGATGATGAACTTTATAATGGCCTGTCAGACTGATATAGGCAACCTCCCCAACCCTATTCCCTCTCCACTGAGGTTCCTTGCTGTGTATAGCACCAAAAATAAGGAAGAGCTTAAGTGAACAAGGAAGAAGGCAATACATGAAAAGAGGAGATCATGGAATAGCTTAATTGAATGAAAGAGTAGGAGGCACAGAATGAGATGAAGGAAGAGTTTAATTGAATAAGAGAGTAGCAGGTAAATGTTGAGATTCATCAGATTTCAGTTTATTCACCAGAGTAACAATTTGCTGAAGTTAAAAATATAAGGAAAAAACAGTTACTCAGAAAACTATACAAATGTAAGAGAAAAAGAAACATAAGGTCATGCAGAAAAGTTCTCAGTCCAACAAGTAAGGGATGCCTCCCTCTACTCTCCACAAAAACAAAAAAGTCTGATGTTTGGTCATTTCTCTGGAATGAAGCTATGCTGAAAATCTTTCAGCCCCCTCCTCATAAAGCATTACAGCAAAATTAGGAAATAAGCATGCATAAAACTTTTGGAGTAATTTTTTCATAAACAAGTACCTCATCATCAAACTGAGTTGGACAATAAGTAGTTTACATAATATAAACTTAAAAGATCAATTGTTCAAAAAAGTATCTTTTTTTAGAATTATTGACAATATGAATTGGTTATTTAGTCTACACATACCTTTTCCTAGAAAGGCAATACAAAATATACTGAGCTGTTATGTGATATCTATCCTCCTGTATGGCAGCAAATGCTGGACAATCTCCTCAAAGATGAAGAGATTTGAAGCAACAGAGATGCGATTCTACAGAAAGACGCTGATGATACCATGGACCAAATATGTGAGCAACAACAAGGTTTTAGAAAAAATGGAAACAAAAAAAACTTATTCTTAACATCAAGAAGAGGCAATTGAAATTTCTGAGGTACATAATGAGGGAGGAGGGCTTGGAAAATCTGATACTCATGGGACAGAGGAAAGCAGCTAGTAACATACTTGAGGAGCTTGAGTGAATGGATGGTAGAACAGGGTTTGGGAAAAATATCGACAAAACTTATTAAGAGCTACAAAGAACAAGATGTGGATCATCTACATTCTGAATAGTCACAGCACTTAAAAGAAGAAATAAAATATAAAGTTCAGAGACATACTTAGAGACTAGAGAGGATACATTTGCTTCCCTCCCTCACAGAAGAATTTCTATTAGCCCATTCTTGTTGATGTTATTTTTGGTGTAAAAGAAAGAAAAAATTAAATAATAAAAATCAATTCTTTAACAGCTTAGAATCGAAATTTGATGATTTAAATATGGTTTATTTTTTGTGCTGTATGTTGTGCACAGAAAATTATGAAAAAGGGAAATTTCAGTATTTTGAAAATCTACTTACAGAATAGAGCATTTGCATGCAGAAAAAACAAATTTTATACATGAAAAAGTCAATTGTTTGTTCAAAAATATTAAAATCAAGGCAATAAATCCCCTTGTGAAAAAGAAATAAAAAATCATGAGTTATTGGATAAAAATTCAAACTAATTACAATGACTCAGCTGATAGGTTTACTGATGTTGACTATCCAAGAAGTATCTTTGATAATAAAATAATAATGAATGATAGGGTAGAGAGCAAGGAAAATGGAAGTAAATTTGAATTTTTTGGTTTTAATCTTTTAAACTTCAAATTAAATAAATTGCTTAAAAACAATATAGAATATTATCTTTATAGTCATATTCACAATATTTCATCGTTGTACACTCTGGCCTTCTCTTCAGGTGATATATGTTGAAATTTTGAGCCAAATCCTTTAATTAATCCACCAGGGTAGATTGTTCATATGGCTTAGTGAATAAAAAAGCATTAGTTGACTTGATTCAAGGAGTTGTGAGTTCAATATCTGGCCACAGCAGAGGTGAACAAAAACTTGGAGAGTTCAGATACTAAAATGGGAAATAACTGAAACTGAGATACACAGAAAAGGCATAGCATGTGAAACTAGAACAACCTATTTCAATAGACGAAATAAAGGGTTTGAAATTCCAACATATATCACTTGTAAGCCGGAGTATACTACTGCTGAAAAGTCATGAATATGACAATAATGATGAGGAATACAGGCCAAAAAAAATGTAAACAGTTTAAATACCTCATCTCAAAAATATAGACAATATAGAATAATATCATGACTTAGTATATTCAAACTATTATCCTTAGGAATGTACCAATAGTGTGATGTACTAACTTGGAATGAAAAATCAGAGAGTCAAGTTTGAATTCAAGTTGAGCTTGTTAAATTCACTTATGAACAAATAACTCAGGAAATATATGAATCCATTTTCTAAACCCCAGCTATGGATTAATTAGTAAGACTTAAATCAAGAAAAAATCACTTTCTCAACCACTTTATCTTTGTTGTTTCTATAAGGTTGCTACTGAACAACTCTTCAGTCTCCAGTTAGTTTTGAATAAAATTTTCTTTTATAGTTGTGCATTTATATTTCTAAATGTGTATATTTATTTATACATAAGAGAGAGAGAGAGAATTTAAATCTCTTGAGTTTTATTTCTCATCTCACCAATAATTGTTCTTCTCTTTATGAAAAATCCCAGGTTATCTTTGGCTTGTTGCAGAAGCCAAAAAATTGCATCTGCAAATTCATCTCTAGAGAATTTCTCTTATTATTTACATCAGATTTTTCCAAAATAACGACACCTGCTCACAGATAAAAAGTAAAAAACCGAAAAGATAGCACATTAACTGTCCTTAATGTGAACTGTTTGGAAGATAAGTCATAACGTGTAAAAGCTATTAAAACACTTGGGTATTTCTGTTTCAAATTTTGAAGTGAGTTTTCTTTAACTCTTAATTTCTCCATGAACATCAGACAGCACATTTTATCCAAGGCTTAAAAAAAAAAAAAATTGGAACACATAACTGTGAGTGTGTGTTTTAAGGAGGAACTGTTAAAAAGAAAAAAAAGTCAGTGTTGCTAAGGAATTCATTCTTAAGTCATTCCTGCAATTTACTTTTAATCAATTCATTAGTGTTAACCTGACTGAAAACCAATTTTAATTTGGAAAGGAGATGGGCACTGCCATGCTAACTAAAAATATCATGAAGAAGAATAATCAAAGTCTGTCTCTTCTGCTCTCAGGCCCCACTTTCGATCACTGAAGCAGTGAAAGATCAAATAATGATGACACAGTAAATATCCATACAAATATGATAGAGCCAGTGTGTGTGTGTAAGTGTGTGGCCAAATGGTTAGAATATTCGTTGTCTGACTGGGTTCAAATCTCTCCATAGTCAATTTGTCAAGAATGTGACTTTTTAATGCTGCTGGCCTGGGGAGGTGATCGCAGCATTCAGCACTCTAAGAAAGTGCATGAAAAGAACAGCATGATTTGACATAAGCTTTGTTAGTGAAATTGGATAGATAAAAAGTTCATTGATGGTTTTGCTAGCATGAAATCACAACTCATCGTGACCAAAGACTTGAGTGTACTGGCCTTATTCAAACTGTTAATTATGCCAGTTGATCTGCTCTCTCCTAGAAACTGTAACTAATCCAATCAGCATAGTTGTAGTATAAACCATAGGTGGAATCTCTGAGTGTTGAATAAACACAAATGTGCCTGAGCAGGCATCTGCAACAGAGATTGCCTAGCTGACTTGGCAGGTAATTTTGGACACCAGTCCCCTCTCTCTCTCTATATATATATATATATATACACACACACACACATACACACACAGTCATCCTTGAAGAGTGAAGACATCACAATGTCTTCATGAAACTTTGTAGTTTGCATAACTTTGCTCAGTTAAGTGAAAAACTTCTCCACATTAATTCTATTAATAATCTTTATCAAAAACTTTATAGCAAAAAATCCTTGCCAAAAATGCCTTTCTACCAGTAAACCACTGAAAAAATAAAACCCAAAAAACCCCCAGCAATCTTGGCACTAAGCATCATCACAATTAACACACACATATATATATATAATTGGAATACAAATATAAAATGTCATTTAGCTGATTGTTATGCTATATTGAGTAACTGACTCCAGAGTTTCTTAAGCAAACCTTTGTGCAATCATTCACTCCACTCATCAGGAGGCAACAAGCAATTGACTGCTGATTTTTTTCATTGTTGTTATTTTTATATTAAGTTAAAAAAATAATATATGTACTTTTTATTGGTGTTAGATTGATTTCTTTTTCTTGTGTGTATGTGTGTGTGTGTATATATAGAATGTTGTAGTTATTTCTTTTTTTTTTCATAATAATTTTCTCTCCTTATATTGTGTAACTATTCCTTTCCCTTCATTTTTCTATCTTTCAGTTGAGTGTCAAAAATAATATAACAATGTTATTTCCTGTGTCATGTATATATTGATTATGTGTGGGAGCAGAGCCAAAAAGGTTTTCTAGTTTTGAAGAATAAATTATCTAATACTAAAAGCCTCCCAAAAAGTTAATGGTATCTTAGATGTTCATTCTTTTAAAGCAAAAATATTGTTATTAACAAAAATAGTTTCCCCCAATGTCCAAAATGAAATAATTTCATTGATGCTTGTCAATTTTCAAAGGAATTTCCAGTTTAAATTGTTTTTTTTCATATGAAACTTTTTAAAAATACTAATAGTGTCCCTACAATATTGTATTATTATAATCATATGTAATGATTAATATTTTGGGGTAAGAATTCACAGCTATTTTTTTTTTTTTTTTTTTATTTGTGACTAATGAAAAAAATGTTTAATTTTGGAACTTGATAGTGCTGAAGCTTTCATTACAAACAAAAATTACATATTAAAAAATAATTATCTGTTTGTGTCTATCACACATTCACCCACATGAGTTTCCCCACATCATGTGAAGTGTTACTTGGTCTCCACCCTTCCTTCTCTTATGCATACTGAGAAAAACAGTGATGTAATTGATGTTCCGTCTATGTGTTGTATCCCTTCAGGATGTTGGTAATCATGGCACTCCACAATTTCCTGTCTTTTATAGCTCTTGATAAAATTTTGTCTTTTAGTTATCTCTTCTAAACCTTGTTCTGGCCATCCATATACTAAAACTTGTTAGGTAGGTTACGTATTGTTTTCTTCTATTTCTCAATCTCTCCTGTGAGTATTAAAATTTGAAATTTCAACAATCTCTTCCTGATGCTATGTATAAGTGTCTGTTTGTTTGCATTTTCTCTAAAACTTTGTTGTTGCTCAAATGTTTGGCCCATAGCATTCTCAGCAGTGTCCTGTAGAAACATTTCTGTTGCTTCAGGTATCTTCCTAATTTTTAAAGAGATTGTTGAGCATTCACTGCCATATAGGAAAACTGATATTTTCTAACAGTTCAGTACTCATTTTTTTCTTTCTAAAAAAAATTTCCTGTTTCTTAATACATTACTTAGCTTTCAGAAAACTTTGTTTGCTATCACACTATGCCTTAGGATTTCGGTGTTGCACATTCCATCTTCTGTAAAAACACTTCCCAGATATTTATAATTTTGGTATCCCCAATTTGTAATTTGCATGTTTGGCTGTTCCTTTTGCTGACAACCATGCATCCCATCTTCTTGCAATTGATGCTTAGACAAAACACTGAAGTACAGGAAATGACATCCAGAAAATCAATAAGCATTACATTTTTACTGAAAGGATAGGGATTTCAAGAATACTGTAAAAAAAAAATAAGTGCTCAATAGTAACATCTGTACTTTTTCAAAAATTTCCTAATGCAAAAAAAAAAAAAAAAGAAAAAAAAAGAAAAAAAAGAAAAAATTACAGTTAAAATTATAAACTTTCTTGCTTTGTAATTCTATTCATTTTCTTGACTTATTGCAAACAGTGTCAATCTTTTCCAAGATAGAAATTTTTATCAGTGGTCTCCATTGACTCCTCACTCGCTGCTACCAAAATAGAAAAAAAAAATGAATTTTCAATGTCAACATTTGGATCTGTTTAGTTTATGAAGAACAATGATTTAGGTTCATAAAGATTAGCGTTATGTCCTCATTTTTTGAAAAATAAATATATTAATATCATTTAAACTTTTGTTTTCTATAAAACATACCACTAAAGAATATTAAAGTTAGTAAAAAAACAGAATATCTGTTTTCTATATGCAAAATTATTTATGATGGAACAACACTGATTAAAAATTGTGATCTCATCCTCCTTGTATTTGATCTTTTCAGGTGAAGACAACCAGTTCCCCTCATGGTGGATAGGTTCTTATGTGGCTGTTTAATCAACACAAATGGCACACTTTTCTGCAAGCAGAGCATTGGAAAAGAGCTTGAAGGATAGAAGATAAAACTAATCTACTTTACATGAGAATTGTTGAAAAATGGAATTGTCAGAGACTGGTTGGATAGAGTAGAATATAATCTTATTTATTATTTGCCTTTTTTTCTGTCCAACACGCACAAGATCTCTAACACATGGATAGTTATGGTCCATGGCAAAATATGAGTTTAGTATTATCTTCCTTGCCTAGTTACCTCACCAAGGTCAAAGACAGATAGCTGATGCCAGGGATGAGGTGTTGGATTCATACCTTTCCAAAATGAATCAGCCTTAATTGGAACTGGTAATCATAATTGTATGTTCATCGAATTCTTCAGGTGTAGATACATTAAAACATCATGTAGTACTTTCATAGGTTCCTCTATTCTTTCAAGCCTTTCTTCAGTAAACCTTTTCTTCAACTGATTATAAATGTCTTTTATATTCCCATTTTTTTTCATATAACCATGTATATTATCTTTCTGATTCATGACATTATGTCACTGTCCTATATTTCTTTTCCATTTTATACACTCTGAAAAACACATTTTTGTTAAACTTGAAAAATTTAATGTCCTTTTTGTTATCTGTTTTTATTCTTTTTTGACCTATTAACAACTTGTCAAACACCAATTTATTTTTTCTTGCAAACATTGATTTTTGATGGTGATTTGGGATTTGGTGTTATACAGTAGACTGCTAAAAATTTTTATAGTGCTTCCTCCTTCACTTTTACATGACTTGCTTTTTTCAAAGATCTCTTGAAAATGCCTACAAATGGCTCTGTTTGTCTGTTTGACTTTGGTTGATATGGTGGGGTAGTAATATATTCAATTGAGAACATTTTACAAAAATCTTCAAATTTGTGAGCAGTGAATTGTGTACCTTTATCAAAAACTATAGAATCTGGAATGCCAAAAGTTTGTGTCCAAAAAAAAACAAAAAAAAAAAAAAAAATTATATATATATATCACTGTTACCAAAGAAATTGGTTTTTTGCACTTATAAGTTTCAGGCCACTTAGTAAAGCTATCCACTACCACCAGATAATGTAATCTGTTTATTGAACCTGCAAAATCTATGTTGTATTTTCATGGTAGGTAATTTTGCTACCGGAGCAAAATTTCTGGAGGATTTTATTACTTTTTTTTAAATGTCTTGATTCATTTTTGGTCCAGTATACATAGCTTCTCATGAGAGATTTTATCTTTGAAATTCCTGGACGTCCACTATGAAAATCATTTAATATTGCTTTTGTAATATATTCAGTATTACAACACGATGTGAACATAAACACTGTCACATCACAAGTTAATGTTAAAGTCTGGATTGCATTGTTTCTTTCTTTTAAATGCTTTTTTATTTTCACAATAAAAATGTTGGATTCTGTTTTTTCTTTTATTTCTTCTAGGGTAACATAATATATTTCTTATTTCCATTTTACTCTTTAATGCTGCAATGTCAGTGTCCTCAAATGGTTCAGTATTTTCTGGTACCAATCTTGATAACCCATATGCATGTCCTAGTTTTTGAGAAACTTGGTATTTCATCCTAAAATTGTAATTTAATAAGATGGTAACACAGTGTTGTAATCTATTCACTGTATGTGTAGGAATTTCTTTTTTGAACCATAATTTGGTAATAGGGGTTTGTAGGCTGTCTGCAACTGAAAATTTCTTCCATGGCTAAATTTTTGAAATTTTTTCACTGCAAATATAATTGCTAACACCTCTGTTTTGATCTGACTGTATTTTTTCTGCTGATAGTAGCAAACACAAACAATGAGTGATTGCTTTCATATAACTGTCATTGTATTTATGTAAAATTACTTCTCCTATCCCATAATCACTAGCATCTGATGCCACTATGATTTCTGGTTTTTGGATCCTAATGTGCTAATGGTAAGTCTGATCTTAGTATTTCATTTTTATTTCATCAAACGTCTCTCTGACACTTATCAGTCCAGTTCTACTTTACACCTTTTTAAAGTAGATCCTTCAGTGGAGCTTTTGAATTCTTCATATTAGGTACATAAGTTGGGGGAGGCATATTCTTAATTGCCCTTGCCCTCAACGGATCTTGTTAACAATCATTTTTGCCAATGATTTGTCCAAGGTTCTTAATTTTAGGCAAAGATAATCAGCCCCTTTTCTCACTGAGTTTGAATCTGTACTTTTGTATTTTTGCAAAAAACATTTTCACATGCTCAATATATTGTTCCTTAGATACATTTTTAATTATCATATCATCCAGATAAACCATTGCAAAATCAGTCTGCAAGCCTGGTATCCACAGCTTATTGAAATATAGCTCAAACTCCTTTTATACCAAAAGGAAGTCAATTGAACTTATACAATCCTTTCTGTCTTTTTATAGTTGTTAACTCTGCACATTCTTCTTCAGCCTGTATTTGTAAATATGCTTCAGAAAGATCTAGCTTTGAAAAAATTTTCCCACTGTTCAACTTCACAAAAATATTTCCTCTGGATTTGATAATGGATAGTTATAGGGTTTTAAACAGTTGTTCGACTTAAGAAATTGGCAAAAACACATCCCCCCCCACCTTTACATACACTGCTGATGCTACCCATCTTGAATGATTAATCATTTTAAAATTTCACCTATTTTTTAAAATCTGACTAATTGTTCATTGACTTGATCCAATGTTGTGAATGGCATACACTGTCTTCATTTTGAATTTTAAACATTGGCTCAACTCATTTGATAGAGGGTCTGGAAAATATTTTTTCAATTGTTGCTTTAAATTTCCAGCTTTTTTAAAATTGGTTGCTTGTTCAGTCAGTACTGAATTTGTCTAGTATTTTTGAATATATAAGCCTTAGCTTTTGTACACTTATCACAGAATGAGATATTACAAGTCATTTTGTCAATAAAAAATAATTTCTCACCTGAAACATTACTTGCAACTTTCAAAGTCCTCCTTATATAGGCTTTCTAATTCCTTTCCATGTGACTTCACTGATTATTGTGATATCACTACTAGTGGCTAGTAGCATTTTTGTATCCACAAATTTTTTTTTGTTTTCTATCATTATTTTTTTTCTGTTGCAATACTGTGTACAAATTTTTCCTGTGAGTATTTTTTCTTGGTGTAGTTTTACAGTGTGACTTTATGTTCTACTTTACCACACTTGTAGCATTTGGAATTCTTAAAGGGACAGTCATCTCAGATAGGTAACATCCCACATCTGAAACAGATTTATTCTTCTTTTTATACATTTTTTTCTTTCACTTGTACATGTGCACATCATTTTTTCCTGAATTTCCTTGGCATTGAGTATCAGATTCTCTGACATTCGTCCAATATTTCCTGTAGTGTAAGTTTATTATTTTGTTCAAGTTTCATTTCTTTCAGAATTATTTCCATTAAACTTTGTTGTTTTTGCAGTTTCAAAACCTGTTGCTGAATTTGTACTTTCCTCCATCTTTGAAGAATATCTGGGTTTTTTCAACACAAAGAGAAAAAATTTAAACCAATATGTTTCAAATTCTTGTCATTGATATCATGTGTGCCAAAGCAACAAGTCTTTTTTTCTGCTTGTTATATGCAGTATGAGTTTCAATATTCCTGTGACTCCAGTCACAACTTGTACAAGCTTTGATTTCTTGTCACCCGTTTTAAACCATTTTCTAGTGGTTATAATATAATGTCTTGCTTGGGCACTCACCATGATAAATGCCTTTAAGAAATACTTGGCAGAATGACTGCAACAGTATTTCTCAGACTACTTGGAGTTCTTAATTATAATGTTTAGACTAGTTCATTAGAGTCATTGGGGATGTTATTTATTTCACAACAGAAGTACATCTGCTTGTATCTTTGTTGCAGATGTTTCACATGCTTTCTTGAAATGCCAAGCACTGATTGCCATTCAATTCCTGATATTGCTTCCAGCCAAGCTGTAGTCTAGTTGCACTTGAACATGTTTAAAGTTCATCAATGGTGAAGTGATGCATGTAATTTTTTCCAGTTCCACCCCCAAATTCAAATATCATTATCTAAATCTTGAGTGTGTTTCAGAAATTTGTTCACATTTACATGAAAGAGAATCCCTGAAGATATTACTTGAGTAGAAAAAATATATACAAATTCAACCATGAACATACTGAAAATTCTTCATGAATTTTACCAAAAAAAAAAAAAAAAAAAAAAAAATGATAAAATTCAAAAACATTTTTGTTAACAGTTGGTACTTGCATATTTTCTTTCACATCTGACACAAAAATTCTATATCAAATACTTACTTTTAAAAAAATTCTGAAAGAGGCTTTTCTATTAAATGAAGATATGTTTATGAATTGAGAAAAAAAAAATCAAATTTAAATCTAGGTTCTTTAAGAATTTAAAAATATCATGTTTAATACCATTTTCACTATATTTTAAGCAAAAAAATAAGCATTTTTACAAAATACTGACAATTATTCCTTAATTTTACTAATTTACTTTGAAACAGAACTAAATACTAAATTTTTTTATTTTCATTTGTTGTCAAGAATAGAGATTCAGTGAATGTAAATGACAATGTTTTAAAAAGTTAAAAAAATATTTGAATAGTAAAATTGCTATTTTTTTTCCATACAAATCAACTTAGGCTGTTATCTTTCAAATAACACAAAATTAAACTTCAAAGGTTTTGTAACCTTACTAGAGGTAATAAAATCACATTGTCAGTTTGTAACGTTATTGGGTTCAACAAAACTTGCAGTTAGTTTATAACTTCTACTTTATTAAAGTGGCTTTGTAAAATCACAGATACAAGAAATACAATATCTTTGAACAATACTGTGTCAGACACTTATTCTTCAACTCTACATTCTAATCACTCTATACTCATATCTTAAAAGTAGTACAAACTAATGAGTTGGCAGTCCACTGTTTGTAGAGATTTACTTTATTAAGAGTGCTTGTAGAACATTATATATGGTAATATTTTTTATTATAAATTTATAATAAAAACATAGTTTATGGCAACACAGCTGCTGGATTTTGGTACTATCTTATTAGTACCTCATGAGGCAGTGAAATATTTTTGAAAGGAATCATTATATACAGAAGCTTAAAAACCAAGACAATTTTTACCAAATCCAGACACAGGTCAGAGGGTTTGTCTCAGTGAGCCAATAGAATGTCAGGTCATGATGGAAAGGTAAAGGGAGAAAGTTGAAATGACTTGAGACCATGCCGTTTTCTATACCAGAAATTAAATAAATTGAATGATACATTTGTAGCATTTAGCAAGTCTGAAAAATTATCACATGTCATCGTGAAATGGTTACAGGATTTTCTCTAAGTTATATTTCAACTTAAAGTAGTGAACAAGAGACAAAGACGGGAAAGTTGTGTTTATTTTTTTTTAAATATACACTGCATGTCAAACATATGTAGTTGCTTTAGTGGGTGATCTATCCATTAAGCCATAACAAATTAATTATCAGAAAATGTAATTAACTGTGTTTACTCCTTGGCAATCCATGTTCAAGCACAACTGTCAGCAGTGACCCGTTATTCCTATATGACACTTCCTCTTTGAGATGACTTCCTCCTGAGTCTATATTTATTGTTAATAATTTTGAGCACTTTTCATCTACTACAACTTGTAGAATGTCTGACAGATCCAATGTAGGGAAACATTTTCCACCATTTAACTTGGCAAAAATTTCTTCTGGACACAGTAGTGTTATGCTATTTTAAACTTTCATTTAGAAAAATCAGAACATACACAGATTTTATTTTTATTTCTTAATGTAGACTGTTGGTGATGCCAATTCAGAATAATCTATTTTTGAGATCACACCTATTTTTTCTAGTCTGTCTAATTCTTTTTTGATTGGTTCCAATGCTACAAAAGGTACACTCCTTTTTGGCTTAAATGTCAATATTACGTTCTCATTAAACTTTGAATTTAGCATTTGTTTATGTGCATGTTCCTAGACCTTCTGGGAAAACTCCTGGAAAACTAATTTTCAATTTCTTTAATTTTTCAGTTGCCTTATTTTGTTGCAAAAAGAGTTAACTGGAAGGTCCAAAAGATCAAATAATGCAATCAGATCTGTTCCAAATAAATTAGTAGCCTTGTTTAATACAAACACAACTGCATTTTTTGTTTTTCCAACAAACGAAATGTTACAGGTGAATTCATCTAAAAAGTTCAGTCTTTTTCCTGAAATTCCATGTGCAACTTTATTAGAAATCAATAAACTGGGTTTACCCATTTTTTTTCTATGCCTGTTTATTTATAATAGTGATATTAGACCCTGTATCCAGTTGTAATTTTATTTTTTACATTATTCCTGTCCACAAAAACAAATTTTCCTTTTGAGATGTTTTGTTTAAAGTTTTGTTAATTTTATACTTTTTGTCCTTACTCCACGTATTTATCATATTTGCATGAATACGAGGCATTTAAATAAATCTGAAGTAAATTCATTTAACTTGAACTTCTCACATACTCGATTCGCAACTCCTGCATAAGTGACAAAATCTGCATCATCACATTTTACCAAATTTAGACATTGCCATTATACATTAAACAATGAAATCCTATCTCCAAAAATTTTGATAGAGCTACTACCATTTCGTAAAAAGTTTATTTCACCTGGTTTATTTGGCAAAATAAAGTTCACGTACATTTGATGATCAGCAGAGGACAATTTCCTTAAAAATAATCAAACTTTCTTTTTATCATTCCAATGGGCACGATCCCTTTTGAAGATCCCTACATATTTTCTGTAATAGGCTGGAAAAGTTATTCCTTCTTCTGGATTGTATATAAATTCACTTATTAAATTTGCAACAGCATCTGGTTGGAATGAATTTGAAGTTTCTTCTTGCTTCATTTTAGTCAACAATTCAAAAATCTATTTTGCTGTTGTTGAGTAGTAGTTGCTGTTCATGTAGCTGCAAATGTTGTTCTAGTTGTTGCTTCTGTAGCACCAACATTTGTGTCATGACAGCTTTTAGTTCCTTTATATTTGCTACACCTGGATGAAAGTTTTTGTAGACTAATTTTCGTTGTTTCCTCATATAAACTCAAACGAGTCTTCATGTAAGTTGAAATGATTCCTTGTTGCCACTTTTGTAATGCTGCTTTTGTAAGTAGCATAAGTTTTGAATCTTCATCACCACTATTGTAATCTTGCTAGGCTTAACAAAATCATGTCGACAGTTGCTTCTGTAACTTTATTAGATTTAATGAAACTTGAAATTAGTTTAAAACTTCTACTTTAGTAAAGTCACTTTTTTTAAAAATCACAGATACAAGAAAAATAACGTTTTCAAACAATAATGTGCCAAACACTTATTCTTCTCCAACTCTACATTCTCTAATCACTCTATACCTACATATATACATATACATTCTATGTGTTATGTGATCCCAGCAGCACAGTACCACTAAATACTTGAGAACAAGGTTGACTGTGTTTACTCTCTTCCTATATGAGAAAAGACATTTTTAAATTTTTACAAAATGCACTTTAAAAAATTTCTTTAATATGTTCATAGCAATACTTTATAAATAACCATTAAAAGTTTCATTTTAATATTTTATGGAATAATGAGAATGAGCAAAATTTAAAGTAAAAGTATACCTGGTTTATTTTTCATTACATTACTTCAGTTAAATATTTTTAAGAAAATAAAACAAATAGAATTTAAACTGAGTGAATAACTGAGAATTTGAAAGAGTTTGAATGAATAATGAATAGCACAACTAACTGAGGGCTTCAACAAATAGAATTTGAATAGAGTTTGAACAAAATAAAATATTGTTTTATATTTTGTTCAAACTGTCTTCACTCAAATTAATTTGAAAAGTAAATAACTGCTTTTTTATACAATTTTAAAATGCATCATTAAAGAAAATAAGAAAAATATTTAATCTGTAATATCCATTGATAAAACAAATCTGATTTAAAATGGGATTTAGCTGGTGATGTTCATTCACTTGGTTAGCAATAGAAACTTTGGTGCACTGGACTCTACTGTTTTGCATGAAATGGACACAGTATATCCTTTTTAATTTGCACTCAACTGGAGTGGAGTGAGTACAGGGATATGAAACAAACTGATTATTAAAAAACTAGACATTACTTTACAAGGATGTATCAATTTCATTTTTTACATTTTGAATATCTCTGGTATTTCATCCACTAAAAGTTTCAACTTATAAATTTTGTTAAAGTCTAGAATTGGGGGCCAGAAAACAGAGATCATAACTAGAATATGCAAAAATGTAAGTAATTTTGTAAATGCACTTATGGGGAAGCAAAAGGATATCATGAATGGCTCAATTTTTAAGTGATACCAGTTACAAACAGAAGTTGAGTGATTTAAATTTTGGAGGGATGTTTGCTTCTGCTGGAAAATAAAATAAAATAAAATAGAAGCACTGGTGAAAAATTGGGGGTCCAGACAAAACAGATGAAACATTGACTATAAAAAAAAATAAGTGTGGCCGAATGTTTCATCAATGATACCTCTTTGGAAGAATTGAAAATTCAATTACTTTCTAGAATTTGTTTCTCATAGGTCAAGAAGCACTCTAGAAGTAGTAATCCAAAGATGTATTGAACAAGGTTCTATGATCATTAGTGATTTTTGGTTTGCTTATAATGGGTTAAATGATCTGAAGATACAATCATAAAATTGTAAATTCATGAAAATAGTTTTGTTGATTTACAATACATGAATTTTTAGTTCATACTCAAGCAATAGAGAATAGCTGGTTTCATCTAAAGCATTTTCTCAGAGAAAAAAGGAACCAACAAGCAATCATACAAATGGAAATATATATATATGTTGAAAAAATAAATGCATTTGAAAACATTAAAAATAATAAACAAATAGAAGATATAAATTGTAGCTTACAAATTGGGATAGCATAGCGAAAGTTGCTATAAGATTTTAAAAGCCAACCACGAGCTTTACAGGCACATTACATCATTGTACGATAAAGTATTGATAAGAATGAAAATACTTTTGATACACTGTAATGCAATCTGTGTAGAAGTGTTATTAAAAGACTGTCACAATTTTCATTCATTGTAATCATTATATCACCAAGTTACTTAGTCATCCACAGTTGAGATTATAACTCTGCATCAGTTGTTAAATCCATAATTTATTCTATGGCTGAATAGTGAGGGCTACAAACCAGTTTTGAATTTAGAGCTGTAAATCTCATAGTCCATGGCTAGAGAAACCAGTCTGCAATGTTATTTAATCTATAGTTGGGGGAAGGAAAAGCTTGATTTCTACCTTCCCAAAGAGCATTTGCATGAAAGTGAATGTAACAAACTCAGTTCTCCAATTTCTCTTTCCAAGCTGCTAATTATTACATTATGTGAAAATCCATGAATAACAATAACATCATAATATCCAAAACCCTTCACGGCAGTTAATTGAGAACTCTACAATCTTTTTCAATGGCTGTATAGCATGGGCTTTGCCAGGGCTACATAGCCATTTTAAATTCAGAGTTTTCCTTCTTTTAGTCTGGTTGCCAACCATAGTGAGAGAATTTTGCTAGCTAACCCATAACTAGGGTGATGAAAGGATTCATACATTTCCCAAATATATTTGTGCAATAGATGGCAGGGCAAGGCTTGGGAAAGATAGCAAAAAGATAAAATTTATTAAGAGCTACAAAAAACATAATTGTGAAGAGCTACAATTACCAATATTCTGAAGGAACATGGTGCATCAAAGAACAGTTTTATATAAACCATCTTGTGGAGAGCAGCCATTTGAAGTGCTGTTTTAGTGAACCAAGCTACATGACTACTTTGTGACAGCTTTTGACAGAACTTGAAACACACATTGCATCATTTGTTCATGTCATGGCTGCCTTTCACTACAACTTTTAAGGCAAAATATCCATAAAACATCAGAGTAGCATAAAGTATTGATAAAGTAGAAGCTCCAGGTGAGACATCCTCTATTTTGAATGCTTGAGCTAACTTTACTCATGGTTGACATCTTAAACAATTTGAGTCAAACAATCTTAATGGTTAAAGAATACACAAATCTACCCTAACAGGACACGATGGGTAAATTGTTATTTTATATTTTTAATTTTGCACATTATTTGTTTTTGATTTTTTTTTATTGCATAGTGCACAGTCGGGTCAGTTAGGTACCATCTGTGAGAAAAAGATGCACCATGACACAAATCACTGTGCTAGAATTTTGGAAATGGTATGCTGTACTGCTTGACATTTGTGCCAGAAGCTCCAATATGAAAACTTCAGAGTGTTTGGGCATCGATCTGAGGACAGTGCAGAGGATTTGGAAAGAGTTGGATGATATATCCAGTCAGCATCATGGTGTTTGGAGTGATTATTAGTAATAGTGACATTATTCCTCCATTCATCTTCCCACAGGGCCTCAGACTCAACACAGTGGTCTACATCAAGTGCCTTAAAGAGATAGTTCTGTACTGGGTCAAAAGGGTGGCTACTGGAAGATCCTGTGTCTGACAACAGGACTCTGCACCATGCCATACAAAAAAGAGGACCCAGTCCTGGCTGTCAGACAATTTCTGTTACCACAATATCCCTTACATCTGGCCACCTAACTCTCCAGACTGCAACCCCCTTGATTACGTATTGGGTGAAGTTGAGTGAGAGATCAAGAAAACCCCTTATAGCACCAAAGATGATTTGAAGACATTGATTATAGCAGCATTCACTACCAACATAAACAAGGAGACTGTTCAGAAGAGTTGAAATGGATTACAAAGTCATCTGGAAGCTGTGATTGAAGTCAAAGTGATTTCATTGATCAATTTACTCTTTAGTATTTCAAGATATTTTTCTGCAATTTTGATAAATATCTGTTAAAATGAGATACCAATATTTTGATTTTTGTATAATTTAGACTGCAGTTCATCCACTGCCGCTTGTACATTATCATCTTTCAGACATTACAACAAATCACTTGGTTTGTAATAGTAAGTAATTATGTTATATTATTTGAATTCTAAAAAGTTTTCATATTCAGTTTTGGTTTGGATTTTTTTTATGGCATATCAACCTAAATGGGTTATTTAATGCCAACTAGACTTTTACAATAAATTGATATGATTAGAATAAGTATTCTTTGTAAAAAATCAGTTTATAGATCGGGTTTCATTGACATTTATTTGTACAGAGGGTTTTGTTGAGTTAGATATATTGCTGGTATGTATTTTTTCCCCCAAAATATATTGCTGATAATCTTTTTTCCTTCAAAAGTTTATTGCATTCTATAGTATTCTCAATATTCCCTACTATACAGGAGGATAGGTATCAGATAATAGTTCAGGACTTTGCTTTTATCAAATTATTCCTGTAGCTTAATACTTTTCTTAGTTTTTGGAAGGTATTTTTCACTATTCTGATGAGCTTTTGAATATGTGTCGTACTTTCTATTATCTGATATTAAACTATCTAGATAACCCTGAAATTAAATTTTTCTTTTAATCATAATGAAAAACCATTTTTTAAAAATTTCTGTAGATTCTTGATGCTGATGTCTTCAATTCAAAGCTTATACTTTTGACATCTTTCTTACTCATGACCATATATTCAGTCTTCTTCTTATGACCAGTACAAGGACATAAAACTGAGCTCATATGAGCCATACTAGCAGTGGTTTATGATCACTATAACAGGCAATCTACAATATGTAAGCCTTTGTTTTGTTTTTTCTAAAATAAAAATATTACTGTTTGCTAAGTGAGAATTGATAAAATTTCATCTGTTTGTATTTTGTCCTAATTATATTGTTTAATCATAAAAATGTGTAAACAGTAGAAGAAATAATGTTTTAGACAGTTGAGAGAAGTATGCATAGATTCTTCCAAATGTGTTTCCCTGTTCTTTTATTAATTTTTTTTTTAACATTTCAGCCACTATACTTTCTGACCTTTTTCAAATGTTGGATGCATTTAGTAACCTTTCAGGAGCATTGAATGGAACCTTTATCTATTCTAGAAAAGATTAAATCGATTCCAAATGAATAAGTGCATAATAGCAACGACACTTCATCTCAGAAATTAAGATAAAAAAATAAGCAGGTATTGGATTTCAAGTAGTTGTGATAAAAACAATAAAGATGGAGAAAATTGTTTGAATAAATCAATGAATAATATTAAAAACACATTCATAGAAATGTAAACAAAAACAGTCAGTAGAAAATTGTTTTTGCTGTTTTTTCCTTTCATGGAAACTAAGACTTTTCCTTTTTTCATTCTTCATGGAATAGAAGACGTTTCTCCATAAAACTACATTTTATAGATTTTACTCAATAAAGTAATATTGTACAAATATTTTTTTCATTCATAGCTGAGAGAAAAAAAAACGTTATTGCTTTTCCATTGTAAAATATTAAGCAGATAAAAATATTTTCAAAACAATTCAGATTTGTACATAATGACCGTATCAAAATTTTTCAATTTTTATAGCACAAATTTACTTTTCTATTAAGTTTTTAAGATGTTTAAAATTGCTTTGGAGGGAAGAGTTTTTTAAAAATGCAAAAGATACTTTTAAAAATATATTTGTTTGCAATTTTAAAGAAACAAGTGAATAAATTAAACTATTTAATTTTTCTATTTCACTAATTAAAACATGTATTAAAAAATAGAAACCAAAAAATTCCAACTGATACTCATTAGTATGTATCACAGAATTTATAGAGATACCTTAGCAAGTAAGTGAATAATATACTCCACTCTCTCTCTCTCTCTTTCCATCCATGCCACAGCTATCAGCACAGAAATAAAGATTCTGCTTTCAACATTTTAGGGTCTGGTCTATTCTATGAAAAAGTATAATTTTCCTCAGATTTTTTTGAAGCCTTGCTGTCAAGCTTAGCTCCCTCTGTCAACATTTATACTTCTTCAGAATCAGATGAAAAAAAAAACACAAAAAACTAAATATCCCTTAACATGGAAAACAACTCATGTAGATTAAATAAAAAACTCAGTTCAAAATTCCTTGATAAATCATCAAAATCTGACAGTAACAATAAACATAAGCATTTTCCCCCCTAGTGCCTGGATTACATGAATTTAAGAGTGCTACTAGAATGGCAACTAGGTCTCACCATTTTATGCTTAAACTAACTAGATACAACTGCCAGTTCTATAGTAACAGTTTTTCTTGTGCTTCTCAGCTGTGGAAATCCTGATTTCTTGCTTCCCTGCTACATACAATCTCCATAGACATAACTGTTTCCTCATTCACTTTCTCTCCCTGTTATACTTTACGTCCTAGTGGCATTATCGCCATCTTCTGTCTTCCTGAACCCTATTATTTTATTGTTCTTTCCCATGAAAGTCTTCTCATTCTCTTTCACTCCCTATATTCTAATGGCATTATCACCTTGTTTAAGTTTCGTTCAACATTTGTACCCTTCAAGCGATCCCGTATTCCTGTCATTAAGAAATAAACAAAGCATAACTTTTAAGCTTCAAACATGGACAAGTTTGATTTTATTATAGGCATAAATTCTAGTATAATAAATTTTGTCCATAAATCAACACGCCTAAAGATACAAAGCTGACACAAAAAAATAAATAAGAATGCAAAAACAATTCTAATATCATATCTTCTGTTAAACACGGAAACATATGTTGCCATTTCAGGATGAAGCCTAATTGTTATTTTTATTATTAATCATAACCAGTTCATTGGTCTGGAATTGAACTATAGACATTTTGGCCATTAATTATGTTTTTTGGAATATCAATCAAAGTACCAAATGTAATGAAATTAAGGAACAAATTTTACCTGGAATTGAAACGTGGACATTGAGATATCTAGCTATTGTCGTGGTCCTAAAAAAAAAATTAAATTAACCCTTCAATCCCTACTCTAAAGTCTGATATCATGAAAATTAAATTGAAAATCTGTTATTAATTATACATTTTATAAGACATTAATTATAGATTAAATTTAGAAATAATCATGAAGTTATGAAACCAAGTGTTCTTTTTAGAACCAACACAATGATGATGCAGTCAATGTGTAGAGTGGTCTGCTCCAAAACTTGCAGATGCAAGAGAAACAATAAAAAAGAAAAGAGAATAAAATATCTGATTGTAAATTTCTAAGTCTGAAGTTTGCCAACTATTTTAGTTGTTCAATCCAAATTGTTTGATTTCTTTTATTTGCTTCTTTGAACTGAGATAAAATGTGCATAGAGAATTTTTGTTTTCTAAAGTTTTAACAATAACATATATATTTACCATCAACAAAATCTAAATTCAGCTGCCAAAAGGATTCATCAATTTTTCAAACAAAATATAACTCAGTATTTTAAAAGAGGTTCAAAATTTAATAATAACAATAAATCAAACATATCAAAACAAAAGGAAAGAATGATGAAAAAGGTTTACCTTATTGTCAAATTTTAATATGAAAATACAAAAATAAAAAAAAATGTTTTTTCTTTTTCTTTCTTTGCTAATTGTTCTCTTGCATTTCAACATTATAAACTTAATAGAAATGTAAACCTTTATTTTGTCACTTATATTGTTTTAACATGTCTTTTTGAAATGCTAAAAATTTATTTTTTTGCACAGGTATATTTAATAGTAGATAGGTTTGCCTACCATCAGATTCACACTATTCCCCAGAATTTAAAACAGGTGTAGAGGTTTATCCCTTGCTTCCTTTTTAGGATTGTGCTTCTAGTTAATTTTAAAGTTTTCTCATTGTATTTCACTACCAGTAGCCTCTTGTTGGCATTATTGCCTTGCTTGGGAGTAATATATATGTCAGATTAAATAAATTGCTAACATTGTGTCTGCTTATTTTTAATAAAATTTGTTCATACTCACAGATAATCTTTCGCATATTATAATTGAAAATGTAAGAAATGAGCTGTAACATTGACAGATGATTTTATTATTCATTTCTCGATGTTTCCAAGTACTTTCAATCTCCTTTCGAGATTATTTTCAGGGGTGTAAGTTGTGGTAACAAAAAATAACCACAAAACTGTGTTACTAAAAATTACTGTAAATTTTCTCTTGCTTCAAATATAACAGTTGACAAATTGCTTACTATTCATTAGAACATGAAAATTATCAAAAATGGATAAAATGGATTATTTTTTGTTACCACAACTCACACTTCTGAAGATGATCTCAGATGGAGATTGAAAGTACTTGAGAACATCGAGAAATGAATAATAAAATCATCTGTCAATGTTACAGCTCATTTCTTACATCCTTCATACACAAAAGATTCTCCGCAAGTATGAACAGATTTTATTAAAAATAAGCAGACAATGTTTGCAATTTATTTAATCTGACATGTATAAAAGAAAATTTGCTGCCTAAATTCACAAATTAACCGAAATATTAATGGGATGGACAAATGTTTTGATCATCAGATTATTACATTTATGAAAACAATTACAGAAAAAAAAACAAAAAACACTGACAATTTCCAGAAGTTTAGTTTGAAATGTTATGCTTCTTCTACATCATTTGCAATCATGGTTCTCCACAATTTCATCTCCTTTGTAGCTCTTAATAAACTGTGTCTTTTATCATTCCTAAACCTTGTCCTGCCATTCATTTACTCAAGCTAGCTAGTTAGGCTAGATTGAAGCCAAAAGGGATAGAGGAAAACAATCTCTACTGTGAGTATCAAATTTTCCAAGCCCCCTTTCCTCATTATGCGCCCTAGAAATTTCAACTATCTCTTCCTGATTTTAAGTATAAAGACCCTTTTTTCTTCACATTTTCTCTTAAACCTGTTAATGCTCACATGTTCAGTCTATGGCATTTTTCTATAGAACCACATTTCAGTTGCTTCAAGTCTTCATCTTTGAGGAGATGTCTATCATTCACTGCCATACAAGAGTACTGATATTACCCACTTTGGTTCTAATGAAATTATTCTATTTATTAATACTTTTCTTAGGTTTTGAAAGGCATCCCAATGCAACTACAGATATCAGTTTCACACTTTCCATCCTGTTAAAACACTTCCCAGATATTTAAATTTTTATAGTTGATTGATTTTGGTATCTCCAATATGTAATTTCTATGTTTGGCTATTTCTTTTGCTGACAACTATACATTCTTCTTGCAATTGATGTTTAGTCCTTTTTTCTTGCTTTCCTTTACTATTTTCTTAAGGAAATCTTATAGTTTCCTTCCTATGTCTGTTATCAACACTGTGTCATTTGCATATCTTATGTTGTTAAGATTGTGGCTGCCAATAATGAATTCTAATCTTCTTCATGCGCTCTGACCCTTCAGAACGTAAGTGATCATGGACTTCAACTTGGCTCTGTCTCTTGTTGTTCTCAATATTTTTCCTCTTGGTATAGCACTTCTGATTTTCTCAGAATTATCTAACTAAATAAGTTTGGTAAGTCGAAACATCCTCTCTATTTTTGCATATCTAGTGAATTCATTTTCTATACATATGCAGTTGGCTTGCTCATCATAGCCATTTATTTCAGCCACATATTGCATTGCCACAATTCCCACATAAATAGCATAACAAAATGTCATTTTTTCCAAAATTATCCAACTCCAAATATACATTTTTTTTATATTAGTATGTATAACTACATTTACATTAATTATGTTTTACTGAGGAGTTTTTTTTTGTTAACATTTATAATAGGCTCCAAATTCTGTAAATAAATAAAAAAAAAGAAAAAAACTAAAAGATTTTTTTCCCTTTCTTCCACTGAAAGCCTGAAATTCTCTCCAGTTGAGAACTCCTGCTCTATAAGCAGTATCCACAAATTTTGATAGATAAAACTCCCATAGCATCTTATTTCATTTATTACAGTTCATTACAGCAATAAATTAGTAACAGTATAATTGAACCTAAAAATGTAAATTTGCTATCATATACATGTAACTTGTCTCAAGTTCAAATCTTAAGATTTTTTTTTACTTTTGTGAAAATGGCCCAGAATAAGTAATCTACCGATTTATTGGATGCTTGATAATTTTAATAATAATTATTCTGATTCAGAAATGCTATAAGTGACACAACAATCACTGACTACAATTATAAAAAAGTAAAATAAAAAATAATTGGTCCCCCAGACCTTCAGTGGACAAGGTAAATCAAGATTTTGGCAAATTATTTGTTGGATATAATTTTCAACAAGTACTATGCAGGCCAATACATGCATACAGTAACACACATGAAATATTATTACCATCAATGTGCTGTGTTCATTCGAGAACCTGACGATTACAGCCCTCCACAACTTCCTATTTTTTTGTAGCACCTAATAAGTTTTGTCTTGTCACTATTCTATTCTGCTATCTATTACAAAAAGTTCATTAGGTAGGTTACTTGCTGCTTTCCTCTGACTCTTTTGTCTTCAATGTCTTAAGTGTCAAATTTCCCAAGCCCTCTAAAAATATAAGATTGAATCTTTTTATACATAAAATTGTTTCATTTTGTAAACAAATCCAAAATATATATGTCATAGAAACAGATTTGATTAAATATTTCATTCACTAGAATAAAACATTTTACATGTTAATATAAGTTGACATTCTATCAACTTCCATCAGTTTCTCAACCATTAATTTTGTTAAATTTGTTATCATTTCTACTTTACTATTACTTGCAAGTTTTTATTGGTTCCCAGAAAAGTCCATTTTCATATAAATCTTAATTGTGAACTATAAATTTTCTCTTGGATTAATATCTGAAGAGACTTCTTGATAATGACTCAAAAATGCCTTCTCCAAGAACTTTATAATATCAAGATAAATGCAGAAAATTATTAACTTTATAGAGGCCTATAATTTCATTAATATTAGTCCAAAACATTACTTCTATTATCTTCTATGTTGTCTTGGTTGACTATTTCTACAAAGGACCTAACCCCAAGCCAAGAGGTCCAACCAATGTAGCTCTACATTCATCAATAAAAATTCCTGTTGAGAAATCAATTTTATGTATTTCTTTGCTTAATTAAGATGCTACTCTTCACGATGGTTACTTAAATGTAGTAGTTTTGACTAATTTTTTGTATATGGCATACAACACTCAAAAATGTCTTGTTGAAAAACTTACAATAATTTCCTGCCTTTATACAGATACCATCATCAATTTTGAAGAAACCAATAATTTTACTGTCAACAATTACACCAGCCTAAGACCTTATTCCACTTCACTCTTGTCTTCTAAGTTATCTTGGTAGAATGTTTACATGAAGGCCAAACTTAAATCCAAACATCAGATCCATCCAATATTGCTCTACATTCATCAATAAAAATTACTGTAAAGAAATCAGTTTCTTCCCCTGACTTTCATGTTTCTCTTTATGATAAGTTACATTAAAGTGGTAGCTTAGTTGCTTTCTTGATATTTTTAAGCCAATATATTAAATATTTCTATCTTTTCTGTTTATATTCACAATACCAGCTTCTTCAAATATTTTGTTATTGATCAATTTCTGTTGCTTATTAAACTTTTAATTTTTCTAAAATATTTTTTAATCATGTTTTATTTTTGCCAATATTTGTATGTTGTTTTTTGAGTGTTCTCTTGTCTTTTCCACATTTTCCAATATTGTGTTTCCATCATTCAATAGCCTTACAATAACGTTTCCCTTTGAGGTTAGATTTATTACCTATGGCAATGTTTATATATCAGAAATTGATAAAGCACGAGAAACTAATGCGTTTAAAGGCAAGAAGAGATTTGTACAGAAAGTATTCAATAAAACTAAAGCAACAATAGTCAACAGATGAAGAAAGGATATCTTTTTGCAAAAAAAAAAAAAAAATGAAACTCATTCACAGAATGATGGATAAAAATCATTAGAGCTGAAAAGTTACAACTTCGATGATTTAAATGATGACTTTTGCAATTTTTCACCAAAAATTTCTTTCAACAACTTTGTGCCATTTTGTATGATGTCCATTGAAAATAAAATCACTATTTGAAAAAAAAAAAAAAAAAAAAAAAAAAAAAAAACCCTTGAAAAGGATGCATCTTGACAGCCAACCAACAACAATGGAGTAAAACATTTCCAATAAATATATTATGAATAATAATAAATCCCTGGGAACAGGTGCATATTGTAAACCAATGCACAACAGTATATTTTGAGTAAAACATTACTGACAATTTTATTTATCAACATCTGTTTTTGATAAAATTGATTATTGTCTTATTAAAGAAACTCAAGAAAAAAAAATTTCAAGTTTTCTGCACTAATCAAGTGATCACATCAAAGGTTAGAAAGTTCAATCCCCAAAAAATACTTAGCAATAATTGGCAGCTCAGTTTGGAATTTTGCCATCTTAAAATGGCAACTTTGATATTCACATTTGATTCTCAAAATAGAAATTGCACCAAAAGTGACTGAAGACCAAATAATGAAATGAAAATATTAAGTCAAAAATAATATCTTTCAGACATATTTTTCACTAAAAGATATTTAATTATCAACAGAAAATGTAAACTAAAAATACATTAAAAAGAAAGAAAAAAAAAAAAAAAAAAGAAAAACCTCTCAAAATTATTAGGCACAAAAATATTTTATATCCAAAATGCAATTAAATATATATAAAAAAAACAAAAAAAACATGCAAACTGTTTATTTTATAATTTACATTTTTGTATCTCCTGCATTCTGAGAATATTTATTTCTGCCCATGATATCTCTCAGCAAATGCTTGGAGTGGGGAGCTTTCATAACGGCTCGCATGCAGGGTAGTGTGGTTTTTCAGTTCTAGGAGTCAAACCACTGAACCCTCATATATTAAAGAGAATGAGATATACCTTGACCTTGATAAGCAAAACATTCATCCATATATTGAATATTTTTGTTACATCTGGACTTATGCTTCTGTTACATATTTAGAGATTCTTCACAAAATCCAAAAAAGAATCTGCTATATTATCAGTCCTAGCTTGGCATCTCTGCTTCAATCACTTTACTACGACCATAATATAACCTGTCACTTTTCTATAAACATTTTCATGTTAATTTTTCTGATGAGCTCTCAAAATCTATCTCCCAAATCTCTCAACTTCAATTGAAAAGGGTTTTAATTAACCTTAACAAAAATTTACAACTACTAAAACAGTAAAAGTAGTAATACAAAACAAACTAATCAGTTCAAGCTGGAAGGAATTTACTCTATCACCTTTAATAATTGTCACAAGAAAAACATAGGTGAAACCTCAAGTAATTTAAATAAAAGATTATATGACATAACAGAATCTTTTACAAAACACATAAAATACATTAGTTGCTCATTATAATTAACCTGACCATAATTGAACTTAAAAATGCTATTTTAAGAGAGAAAGCAAAAAAACCAAGACAGAAATGTATAGAAAGTGCTCTAATTGCTTGACCATCCACACCATATTCAGGTCTAAATTCTTACAACATTTCATCTTTCTTGGCAGATTTTCTATTATCATAATGTGGGATATTTAATAAAAGTGATGGAAACATGAAAAGAATTAAAAAACAAAAACAAAAAAAACTAAATGAACCCAACTAAAATATATTTAGCAAAGAAAGATTTAAATTTAAAATTCTAAGCATCCGTTTTTTTTTTATGTGAATTGTTATTTCAATGAAATCCTCACACAAAACTTTTTTTTACTTTGCCAGTTTTTTTCTATAAAATCTGTTGAACATGTCAATGTGAAACTCATATATCAACTAAATAGACAAATCATTAACTTTTCTTGGTTTATTGAATATTACAGCTATTGAATGCTTTTTGACAGAACTTCTAACTTGACAGAAAAACATGTTTAATTCTCATAATTTTCACATATCTTTTCATTTGTATTATACACACATGGTTAAAAGTTTGAGGCAACCTTCTGGATTTAACAATTAACTTCTACTAAGCCCAGACACTGAAACTAATTTAAACTCAACATGCCTTAAGATAACATTAGCCAGTAAAATAGATTAGGCAAAAAGAATAAAATTTTAAGGAAATTGTGCATCAATGGGTTAATTTTATTATTATTCAATTTATAATATTACTGTTTATAATTATTATTTTATATGATAAAACCTTTTAGGCATGTCCTTCAGGCCCAAAGTTAGCTAGTAAATTAGTTTTAATAAATGCATGCAACCATCAATTTTCATGTAATTTTTCAAAATCTAGAGTGTCACCACAAACCTTTGGCTTATAGTGTATACACACAAAAAACGAAATTGCAATAACCTGTATATCTCTTTCCATTTACTCAACATTAAATAAGCAGATAATATATGGTGTGATGGGTAAATTATCACTATTTTACATATTTAGTTTTGCATATGCCCATTTTTGTTTTTGATTTTGTCAACTGCACAGTTAATAGAGTCAGTTGGGCACCACCTGTGAGAAAAAGAGCAGCAGGACACAATTCACTGAGCCAGAAGTTTGGAGACAGCATACTGTACTGCCTGGCATTTGTGCCAGAATCTCTATTATGAATACTTCAGATTATTTAGGTAACAATATGAGAACAGTGCAGAGAATTTGGAAAGAGTTAGGTGATATATCCAGTCAACATCATGATGTTTGAAGTGATCACTAGTGATGGCGACATTATGCTTCCATTTATTTTCCAACAGGGCCTCAGACTCATGAAAACCCCAAGTGCCTCGAGGAGGTAGCAATTTCCTGGGTCAAGAGAGTGGCTGCTGGAAGACTCTATGTATGGCAAGAGGACTCTGCATCATGCCACACAAGCAGAAGAACCCAATCTTGGCTCTTAGACAATTTCTGCAACCATATCATCTCTCACATCTGTTTACCTAACTCTCCAGATGGCAACCCCCTTGTTTATTATATTTGGGGAGAGGTTAAGTAAGAGACCAAAAAACTCTAAAAATGAACTGAAGGTAAGAATTATAGCAGCATTCACAAACTTAAACAAAGAGACCATCCAGAAGAGTTGCAGGAGATTCTGAAGTCATCTGGAGGTCGTGAAGATTTTGTGTAATTTTGTTAAATATATTTGTTAAAATGAGATTTCAATACTATTTTTCTTTTTGTGTAATTTAAATAATAATTTAAATTTAAAAAAAGGAGTGAATCAAAAGTAATTCGACTCCATAAAACAACAGCCTACTAATACATTGGTTCATGAATTTCTTAATAATAATTAAGAATTTAATCCCTGTCCTGAGTAGTGCAGACTCAATGGAAACACAGCAAGCAATAACAGAGCAGTACTAAATAAAAACAAAATGAAATATTCCTTGACATAGACAGAGGAATGAGAACAATCTGCTTCTTTAGATTAGATAAAGGATTCAGTATACCTGAGAGTTACCTGAAATGACAATCACTTGAAGAAGGCTGGTGGGTACAACAGCAGAAACATAACAAAGATGAAGACAATATAAATATAAATATTGATAAATCATCTCAGAAATTCACATCATATCAAGTAGCACAGGTATCATATGGGCAGGTATTATTCTGCGAGAATAAGATATCACTCTCCTGTTGAAAAAATGGGATCAGAACAGATTAAATAATGTTCTTGGCACAGATGATACTGTTTAATATTTTCATCATGAACAGTAAAAGTATCCAGGAATTCTAACTTATGAAACCCTACACTATGATACCAAGAGTTGGGGCTGTATGTCATGGGTGAATATGTTTTTGAAATATGTTGCTCTCCAGGTTAATCTCACACATACAAATAGTAAATATTTGCATGAAGATAGAATTTTTTTTACTACAGAAAAGTATTTATTCCCCTCAGGAGACCCCCTAATGCCACCAGGGACTTGCATAATGGTATGAGGTAATATTACTAGAAGCATACATGCTTGTATTCTTGCTTCACATTATAAAAAGTTTGCATTGATGTTCAAATTTTCTTTGATCTCAGCAAGTATACAGAACCTGATCTATGGCTGTTGAAACATTTATTTGATCCCTATTTTTATCACTGAAGCACTACTGATGTACTTTCCAACATGCAGTCATTTTCTTAAATGAACCCCAAGTTTGTTGAAGGAGCACAACCCAATATGCTCTCAAGCAGTTCTAAAATAACAAAAAGAGCACATGTTCATGTTAGGGCCACTTTCTGAAATCAGTGATTGAAAATGATTTTCAATGAATGAAACCTGTAGGTTTTAGTGAGGACCATTTTTCTTTTAAATTTGTGGACTAGTGCTACAGTATTGTAAAGCGAAGAACAGAAACCATATCACTTGTGGAATTTCGGCAACAGCAATAACTAACATAGATAGCACATGTAAGAGAAAATAATGAGAATGAAGATGTTGCAATTCCACAATACTTTGATCAAGAAGGGAGGAACAAAGCCGGCATCAATACAGAAAGAGTAATAACTGTTTGTGAACTTATTTTATGTGCCTTGTCCCTTCAGAACATAGGCAATCACAACCCTTTACATCTTCTTATCCTTTGTAGCACTTAATATAAATGTTGTCTTGTTATTTCTCCCAAACATTTCCCCTGCCATCCATTTGCTTAAGCTTAACAAGTATGTCATGCACTGTTTTCACAGGTTCTTCTTTTTCTCTATCCATCCTGTGAGTTTAAGAAAGCTATTATTCTAAAAAAATTGTTTTAAGAGAAGGATCTTATAAATTTCAACTGAAAGCAATTCTGGCTGCTTTGCAAATGAATGTCAAATATTTTCTAAGGAAACACTTAATATAATCATTACCACAGCATGACACTTGCTTGTATTTGATTCTTTCATCAAACCAAACTTTTACTGCAGTGTGCATCACCATCTCAGTCACAGTATGTGTGATGCTATATCACAAGGTGGCTGAAGATTGAAATTTTATTTTTATATCTACTAACTCCTAGCATATAAATAGTGTCACAAACTGAGTCCTGTAACATGTTAAAGTTGTAGAGGTACCACATGTACTGCAGCCATAGTAAAAGTGGAGTGTTTTGGGTAAGATAGCCTGAAAGAGCTCACCCCTTTGTAGGCCAGATTAAATTCAGAGTTTTCCTCCCACCCAAAGCTAAAAGAATCAGTCTGTCCTGTTGTTTACTCATAGCTAAAGGGGAGAAGAGAGGGTTTTAGCATGTAATGGATACATGACCAAGTGGTTAGAAAGTTCACTTTCTGACCATGAGACCCAGGTTCGAACCTCACCATGGTTGATTTTTGAAGAAGGTAATTTCTTGATGTTATTAGTTTGGAGGGGGCAATCCCAGCATGCAGCACCTTTAGAAAGTGCCTGAAAACCATACCACAGGTTGACCCAAGCTTGTGAGTGAATATATTGGCCCTATTCAATTACTGGTCAAACTAGATTTTGCTCTTCTCTGGAAACTGTAATTCAGGTCTATTCAGCATAGCCGCAATACAAAGTACAAGTTGGTTTAGTAGATATTGCTAAAGCATATGTATACTTGAGCAGGCATCTGCAACAAGGATTAGGTAACGACTGTAGCAGATGGGTATACTTGGAAAGGAGTGCCAACCATATATATATCTTATTACTATAAACTTTATTTTTAGTGGGCATACATGTTCGAGTTGCTATGCACATTTTTATTTTATTAAAACAGTAAAATTAATAACAGTTGGTCTGAATTGAGAAGATCTACTAAAGAAAGAATTGTGCCTCTGAGAGCCTCCATTTTTTTTCATCAAAGGAAACCATTTTTTGAGCCAAAGTGTACCTTTGTCCAGTCACTAGAGGGCAATATTTGATTTACCTATTTAATGAAATTAAAACTTCTTCAAATCTATATCTGATAGCTACACTCAAACTAAAAATAATGTTTATAGTAATAAGAAATAAAGTTGGATAAAATATTGTCTATATATATATATATATATATATAAGATTCAATCCAAATGTTCTCCTTGTGTGCATTAATATATTTATTCTACTGTGAAGTAATTTGTCAGATTCATTCCTGAATAAATCCTACTTCAAAGAAAAAAAAATTCTGATAAATTCTTTGATTTTTTAATTTGATCCTGACATAAGAAATTCCTGCCAGTAAGTAAGTAACATTGATGCATGCTGGAGATAAATGGTAATCTAAAGCAGAGATTTGGTGAATCAGTAGGGAATAATGGTGTCTCCATTTTCAACATATTCAAACTTTAAAAAGCATCATTTTGGCAATATGAGGGCAGGTGTTATGTAACAAAATGACGGCTTCTCTATTCACCAAACTGGATGCTGTGAGAAGTTTGAATGCACTATATCAAGCAGGCCTACATATCTAAATGCAGGAAATTATGACACTAGGATCCTATAACATCACCAATCACTGTTCTACTAAACACTCACTATAAATTCGCAGGAAAGGTGGTAGGATTTCAGTTGATGCTTGAGCTTCTCATCTATTGGTATTGTTAAGATTGGATAAGATGTTAACAAGTTAGTGAGTAGCATTATACATCTGTTAGATAAGAAGAATAATGACATTATTAACAACAACTGACAAACTACGTCAAAACAAACATAATACTACCTACTAACTCTTTAACACCCATTATTCAAAACAATCCAATCTTAACAATACCAAAATAATTACAATCACATCCAAAACTAGTATGGAACTAATGATCCTAAAGCAGGTATATATAAAATAAACTGTCATAAATGTTCCTTATAATACACTGGAGAAACTTGCAGAAATTATTAAAAAAATATCTATTAACATAAAAAGGACCTTATACATGAGAATTTATCAGATGCATTAGTTATACACAGAAATAAATTCAAACAAATCTTCGAACTAAAGAATGTCATACTTATTAAAAGAGAAGGTAACTTATTTAGACAGAAAATTCTTGTGTCTTTATCAAAATATAAATCTGTGCACCAGATTTTTTCAAAGAAATATTCCTTTTGCAAGCCAACATACATGACTACAACAATGTAAAAAATTTAATTTTGATTCCAAACTAAATATAAATAATAATTATATAATAAAAATTCAAAAAAACATTTACTTGCTTTTGTTTATTAGGCATTAAATTGAATCACTCAGCATCCCTATAATTTACCTTAACTTTTAGTTATCCTGATGTATATTTATGACTGTTCTTACCTTTAAAACTTTTGAAAACTAATGACATTTTTACTTTTGTTTATAAATATTGTCATAAAATAAATTCCTTACATTTGCCTTGATAAAGTCCATCAGATGACAAATGTGTTGACTAAGATAATTTTTACTTTTGTCATTTTATATATATAATGAAAATATTGGTAACCAACAAACAGTATGTTTACTGCTTTTGTTTAAAAAAAAAATTAAATTTAAAAAAAATGCTTAAATATAAACTTTTTGTTTCTCAAAATAAATACTCGCAAACACTGAATTAACAAACGATATCATTTTGATTAAAATTTACCTATCATTTTTATTTACAAATCAAGCAACTATTTCTTGATAAATTTTATACACTAAACATACCAACTATTATAGTACTACATAGAAATCATCCATTTATCTCAAGATAATGGTAGTGTGTGGATGTGCGTGGTGGTGCATTGGATATCGGCTCAGAACAAGAAATCGGGGAGCCGAGTTCGAATTCCAGCTGAATTCATTGAATTCACTTACGCGCAAATATCCTTGGGAAAGGTATTAATCCGTCTATTCCTTCCAATTATGGGTTAAATAACAAGACAGATTGGGTTCTATAGCCTTGGTTGGCAACCAGTCTACTGCAGAAAGCAATGTCAACCTACTGCGGGATAATCTTCTGCCCAGTCAGTCATATCTCTTTCGAGATATGATCGCCCAAGAGTGTATCACGTATGGCACTCAACTGACTGAATGGTAGTGCCATATTTGGTTGAAATTCAGTCTTTTTGTAAGCAGCATTTGGAGTGGCTTAACAGTTCAATATTTGCATGAATGTCTCCTCTGCAGATGTGAAAGACAAAATTCAATTTCATATACTAAATATATCAGCTATTATAGGGCTAAAGTAATAGTGATTAGAATATCAATTAAATATACAGTACATGTGAGCATTTCATATGTCCCATTTTTAGATATTGACTAGATATATTTGAACTTAAGTAGGTCAAAAGTTTGGCTTCACCAATATTTAACATTGTATCCAGTAATGTGATTATGCACAACTGTAAACTGTAGCTCTTGTGGTGATAATTCTTCGTTGTTACTGTCTCAATGTTTATACAGCGTAAGTTGCAAAGCATGTTTAAACAATGATGAAAAAAGAATTATTCCAATGTTTCATGACCACAAAACATTAGAAATTGATAAATTCTTTACAAAAGAACATTGAATGATCAATAATTTTCTAACAAACCTGGTTGCATAAAGTACATGGTTTGACAAAAGGAATATACAAAAATCATACTTTTACTTAACAAATATACCACAATTGAAAACTGAAATATGAAAACATTCACTCAAGAGTTATTTCAAGTTCCCCATATATGCTGAAATCATCATAATGTAAGATATTCAAGCATTTAGGAATGTGGATAAAATAGATTTCATTTCTTTTTTATTATCAAGCATGGCAGTAAAGCCACTAAGATACAAGGGAGTATGGAAGAATTAGAAAACAAAAACATTACTAATGAGTGAGTAGAGAAGAAGAATAATCAAGTGGATAATGATTGACATTGCATTTAAATTTTTGAAAATTAAAATTGACTGGAAATTAGACAGCTGGAAGAGAGTTCTAGAAACAAAAAAGGCAAAAACCTGTTAGCATAGAATTTATGGTTCCATCTAATCAATTAAACTGTAAATTGGTGAGACCTTTTCAACCAGTCTAGTGCTGCACTTAAATTCATAAAGTCTCAGTATCGTAGTGAAGCGCTCATCTCAACAGTTGCCATGAAAACATTTATAGAAAAGCCAGAGAGGCAACTTTACAGCAGTGGGAAAATGACTGAAGCCAAAATGTCAGATCAGGACCAATAATATTTTATTCTTTGAATTTTATCAAGGATCTCTAGATATGTAGCAAATAACTTTATTAAGTGTGTCAAATGAATGAACAGTATATGAAATTGGATTTTCATAAAGTGCATATCATGGACATATGTAAGGCAATGCTGGATGATGTTTATTTTTGAAGAAATGGGCAGTGTCCAAAGGAGAAACATAAGCATGTGCAGTTGAAATGTCAGAAAATTGATAATGAGTGGTTCGCTCCCCTGGAAGGTGGACAATGACAATAAAATGATCTCATCTGGTTAGGACCAACCTTCAAACATGACCAAAGTTAAAGATATTAACATTCAAATTAAATGCCATTTTCATGCACAACAAATTGCAGTTCATATTGCCAGTGCAACTAATGAATAACTTAGATAAATTAGGGTTTAAAAAGGCTATCTTGATCTCAATACCTTTCATGTATTGTCAAAGAGGTGTATTTATGAAAGCAGTAATTAATTTATATCCAATGACCTTTTTAATTTATGTCCAATGAACTATTTGCAAAGCTGTTCTTCTTGAAGAAATTCCCAAATAAACTTCAAGTCACAAGAAAGAATGGAAATTATATTAGTAAATAAAATGAATTTTCTGATTTGTTGTTTTACCCAGCTGGTCATGAGCAGTTTTGGATCTCATTTCTCTGAGCAAATTATTGTTAGGTTAATCACTGGTTTTCATTTTTATATCCAAAGACTTATATGTTTTTCAAGATGATTTCATAAAAAGTGGTACAATCTAAAAAATAACTTAAATTTTTTTTTATTTCAAGTATAAAATTAATTGCAACTTAATATATGATTTGTGATATTTGGTTGTTTTGATTAAATGTATCAAAACTTTGTGAATTTTCATCTGTTGTTTTCTTTTAATTTGCATGACATTTTTTGACACTGACAAAATAGAACAGTGAAATGGCTACCTAAAAATATAATGTAATTTTATAAAGAACAAAGAAAAGAAAACCAAAAAGTGTTTATTCTTCTAATTGGGAGAAATAACCAACAAGGTGGTTCTATGTTGTTTCATGAAATTCTTTAAAGCTTATTAGCCATAACTTCTCAGGGATATACATATATCAGTCCTTTTAAATTTATGCAATATAAAATATCTTGAAGATGAATAATGGCTAATTTAACTTTATGTTCTAACCACTTTACAACTCTATCATTCCAAGAGAATCCACAATAAAAACATAGGGAAGACTAGCATAGATCTTACATTTAATTGTACAATGCTTTAGTTCTCGAGATATTTACTCAGGACCAAAATAGTCAAACATAATGAGTTTGTGGAAATGAAATAGAAAAAAAAGATTTTAAATAATCTGAATTTGAAAAGGAAATAAGAGAAAGAATAAAAGCTGAATTATTCCACAACTGCCATCTTCCTAGTCAGGAGATCATATGATGTCTATTCAGGAGAAATTAAAGAATTTACAGCTTTTTCTTCTTTCTAAAGAAAAAGCTTTATTTTTATAATTTCTTAATTAAAGCATCAGAAAAACAAGTTTGCAATTTCTAAAAACTGTTCATGTTTTTCTTTTTTGGTCTGTGTTTTATTCCCAAGCATTCAAAAATGACTTGTTCTGCATTTTATAAAACTGTCAATTTTAATGCAGAAAATAAAAGCCTGCCAACAAGAATGAATCAATGCAGTTTTGTCTGACAAGTTTTAATTTAACGATTATGAAACAATTCTAAAGTTTTCCTTTTTTAATTTTTGATGACTTCCTTCCAGTAAGAATTGAAAATACATGAGATAAGTCAAAAAAATGAAATTCAGCATAAGCTTGGAGATGGTTAAAAGCTCAGTGGTTAGAACACTGAACATAAGCCACAATGTCAAGATTTAATTTTATGCTTAGGTCATTAGAGAAATATCAGAATTCTAACAATAAAAGAGGAAGAATAATTTACACATTAATCACTACTTGTCCAGGATCAGAATAGTATCTGTGTGCTTCACCAAGGATAAATGTCTTCTGAAGAAGTGTGCCATGAACATGAAGTGTTTCATGATATTATATTAAAGATATATGCATTTCTTAAAAAGGGGTAACTGAGCCTTGCTTTGCTATAAGGTATCACATGGCTGAGCAGTTAAAGCACACTGAGATTGGAGTTGGTGCTGCCAGATTAAAGGGAATACTGAGAGACATATTTATCTACCAAATATAATACTTGCTTGCATATGAACATCACAATTGTCATCTTCTCTATGACCTTTCTCTTCTCAAATGGTGGTGACAAAGATGGCTGTGAATCAAACAGAGTTTAATGAGGCCACTTGTGTGAATTTGAGGGACACCTCTGTATGACAGAGAAGCCCATACTTTTAACCAGAAGTGCCTCCCTCATGACTCAAAGAGGACTGAAATATGTGAGATCTGTCAAACCTGGTTGCATTGGGCTGTTGGATGCATGGTTTGTCAAGGTCCACCTTAGTAATGCCAGCCTGATTGATACCACCCTCTTCCACTGGTTTGGCCACTGAGACTGTAAATCTTTGTCTATTCCACTGTTAGGGTTTTCAGAAGTGGGTGGTTGTGTTCAGCCCAGTGCTTTCTCTTTAACCTTACTGCTGTGGATGGCTGTACAAGAGTTGGTACCAGACAGCTTCACTCTTAGGATCACTGAGACAAGTAAGCCCTTTACTATATATATATATTTTACAGTGGATGTTGGAGTGAACAGTTCATTATGAAATGTACTATTTATATTGCTTTAATGACAATTATAGAAACTAATTAAAGCTGCTGCTAAAAATAAATATTTGAAAGATATATAATAAAGGAAAAAATTCACTACCGAACCAAAAAGAAAAGTGAACAAAATGTTACAATTTGAAATGCTTTTCATACAAATTTGAAAATATGTCAGCATCCATAAATAATGTTATGTTACTATAATGATTAAACAAGAAAAGGATAACAGATGAAAATTAGCAAATGTTGTTAAAAATGTTTGAATCATAAATGATGGGTAAAGAAATCGATGATACTGAACAAATAGTCAATGATAAACAAAAACATTATGATTTGAAATGCATTTCCTACAATTTTGACAATTAAGTTCTCGTTAATAAAAAAGGAGAAATGTTATGCTTGAATATGAAAAGAGAGTTATCTTTGCCATTGTATATGTAATTTAACAAATCAGTTAAGTGCCATACATGATACATGCTTTAGGTGATCATGTCCCTTAACAAATACAATGCATTAAATGTTTCTAATATAACAATTCCTAGTAATAATAGACATTCTTAATAAAGTAAGTAAACTTGTTAAAACACTTATTTTTAAACATTTTTGAAGTCAGCTGCTATTTATGTAGGTGAGAAGCCCATCATAATCTCTGCTTCAAAACTACGGACTTAATGCTTGAAATTTTTGCTTGTTGCAGTACATCAATATCAAGTATCCTTGATTGCCATAATGTTTTCTATATTTGATGCAAGCAGATTTCAAGGAAGGCTTCCATATACAGTACATAGCTGCGATAGGTTGTCCAGGTCTTGCTGCCTTGCAAAAGAAACAACGGAACACTTACTTGGTAGGCACTAACCTCAATAGTTGCACCGATATCTAATTGTAATCATAACCTATTTTCAAACTTGTTATATACATCACAAGTCTCTGTAAACCTGTAGGTAATTTTACTCATCAAAGGTGTTGAGCCTTGATAGCATGTTTTTCATAACTTTCAATTTTTTACCCCTAACATAGAGTGATAGTGGCATATGTCTTTCCAGGAGCTGGTTGATGCATGACTATTGTCTTTTTTTATGATTGATTGTAAGTCCAGATTTATCCCAAGCAACAAAGAACCAGTCCCTCAGGTGCTGAAGATCTTGTGTGTAACAATGTCGCAGTCATTGGCATAGAGTAGGTCATTAATCAGAAACATTAAAGCAAGAAATTGATGGATATGGAAAAGGTTTCCAGATGTTTTGTATGTCAACATCATCTTCAGTAAAATGTACATACACAAGAAATCTGAAAAGTTGACAGCCTGATCCATCATCAGTATTTTATGATCAAAGTAGATTGACTGAAGACCTTTTCAGTAGCTCTGTGTACACAATTATATCACACACAGAGTCTTTTGGGATCATGGTTATACAACGAATACATATTAAACCTAATGGCATGAAGGGGGTTGCTCCTAAAGAGAGCAATTCCTTGCCCGGTAAGGACTGACATGGGCAACAGGTGTCACCTGACTGTCATCCGGCAACTGTTAGCAACAACGGTGTAAAGGGGACAGTTTTTCCCAAAATATGTCCCTCACCTGGGAAGGAATGACATAAGCAACAGGTGTCTCTGGACCATTACTCTACGACTGTGTGCAACAAAAAAAGGATTACCTTGGGGACATGGAACGTCAGGACGTTAAACAGCTGTGGACAATTAGAGAATGTCAAGCAGAAAATGAACAGACTAAAAATCAATATTTTGGGAATATGCAAAACCAAATGGCCAAATAATGGTGACTTCAGCAGCGACAACCATAGAATAATATACGCCGGAGGCAAAATAGTGAAAAAGGAGTCAGCTTAATACTGGACAAAGAAATGAAGAAATGTGTTTTGGGATACTGCCATTTCTTCGAAAGAGTTCTCCTGGTCAAACTGAAAGGGAGACCATTCAACATAGCAATTGTAGTCATATATGCACCAACAACACAAAGCACCAAGGAAGAAATAGAATCTTTTTACTCCACTCAAGAGAAGGCCAAGGCGCAATGTAAAAGCCAAGAAATTAGGATCATCACGGGAGATTTGAATGCCAAAGTAGGAAAGGAAAGGGAAGGCATGACAAATGGAAACTTTGGTTTAGGAATCCGCAACGAATGAGGAGAAAAATGGGTGAAATGGTGCATAGCAAATGACCAGGTAATAACTAACACCTGGTTTCAAGAACCCCCACAACGTCTATGGACATGAGAAGCCCAGGAGGTGACACAAAAAAACCATATAGACTACATAACCATAAACAGCAGATTCAGAAATGTAGTGGTTCAAAGCAAAGCCTATCCAGGTGCTGACTGTGGAAGCAACCACATCCCAGTCATCTGCAAATTAAAAGTGAAATTCCAGAAATTGAGGAAGCCTAATGCAGAACCAAAACTGATATACAACACACTCATGAATGACCTCAACCTACAGAAAGAATAGACTAACAGTGTGAAAACCAAATACGAAGAACAAACTAGGAAAGCACACTAAAAATGGGATTCGCTAAAGGAAGCAATACTGACATCAGCAAACAACATTGCCCCAAAGGAAATTAGGTGCAGAAAGAAAAACAAGTGGATGACTGAAGAGATTCTGGACAAGATGAAAAGGAGGCAGAAAATGATATCAAGACATGGAATGGAGTACAAGGAACTACACAAGGAAATAAGAAAAAAATGTAGACAGGCTAAAGAGGAATGGCTCAATAACAAATGTGCAGAAGTAGAGAGAATGAGCAGGAATAATAAAGCAGACATGCATAAGGAAATTAAAGAACTGACAGGACAAAAAACCTGCTCTTCAAAAGGATGTATAAAATCTAAGGATGGAACAATCATTTTGGAGAAAGAGGAAATACTCCGATGATGGGAAGAATATATAAAAAGATATTTTCCACAACAAGAGAGAGCAACCAATAATACGCAAAGATGAGGATGGACCGGAAATATTAAAGTCTGAAGTGGAATCTGCAATAGTCAAACTGAATAGAAACAAAGCAGCTGGACCAGAAAGCATAGTCATAGAGCTGCTGATAGCCCTGGGAGAATTTGGTATAGAAAAAATTACTGAAATAATAAATAAAATTTATAATAGTGGGGTTATACCAGATGACCCCAGCAAGTCTATCTTCATAGCACTACCTAAGAAGCCAGGAGCAAATGAGTGCGAACTCCACAGAACCATCAGTTTAATGAGCCATATAACAAAACTGATCATCTGAATCCTGATGAATAGAGCGAGAAGCAGAATCAGGCCAGAGATAGGACAAGAACAGTGTGGTTTCGTTAAAGACACAGGAACAAGGAATGCTATATTCATGATTAGGATGCTCTCTAAAAGGGCAATACAAATGAAGAAATGTGCTTTATTGATTATGCAAAGGCGTTTGACAGAATGCACCACAAAGAATTGATGGAGATGTTCGGTAGCCTTGACATATTTAGGAAAGACTTGAAAGTAATCAAGAATCTTTACTGGCAGCAAACCGCTTGCATACGGACAGATAATGAATTGAATAGACATACAAAGATAGAAAGACGCATAAGACAAGGATGTCTCTTTTCACTGGATCTGTTCAACTTGTACAGTGAAAATATTTTGAGGACCCTAGAAGTTATGACTGGATTCGTAATCGGAGGCCACAATTTAAACAACCTAAGGTACGCAGATGATACAGTGCTGATAGCAGACACAGAAAGAAAACTACAAGACCTCCTACAGAATGTAGTTGAAGAAAGTAACAAGAAAGGACTAGAAATAAACTGCAAGAAAACCGAATGCATGGTCATCAGTAAAAAGGGCAGCCTAATATGCCAAATACAGGTCGGGGATACTAGAATCAAGCAGGTACAAAAAAAATTAAATACCTGGGAAGTGTTATAACAGAAGATGGAAAGTGCGACACAGAGATCCGAAGGCAAATTGGCATGGCGAAGGAAGCATTCCAGAAGTTGAGTAAAGTATTAAGAAACAGGACAGTTTTTCTAAAAACAAGGAAGAGAGTGCTGGATTGCTACTTACTGTCCGTCCTTCAATATGGCAGTGAATGCTGGACAGTATCATCAAAGATGAAGGAAAAACTTGAAGCAACTGAAATGTGGTTCTACAGAAGGATGCTGCGAATATCATGGATCGAGCATGTGAGCAATGATGAGGTCTTGGAAATGATGGAAACAAAAAGGAAATTAATACTGAGCAAGAGACAGCTGAAGTTCCTGGGACATGCAATGAGGAAGGAGGGCTTGGAAAATCTAATACTAACAGGCTAGATAGAGGGAAAAAGAGACAGGGGAAAGCAATGGATAACATACTTGAAGGGCCTAATCAGATGGATGACAGAACGAGGATTGCATGGTGTAACAGGAGAAGGCATGCTCAGAGCCACCAGGGATAGGGAAACGTGGAAAGCCATGATCGCTTATGTCCTGAAGGGACAAGGCACAAAGAAGAAGAACAGTTTCCCTGTGATTTTTCTATGAATATTTTCATGGTAATTGTTCTGATGAGCTTTCCTCTTTGGTACCTCAACTTTACAAATTTAAATGCAGTACTAGATTGGTAGCAATGATGACATTTTACAGCTTATATTGCTAAATGTAACTAAGTTCTATGCTAATAGTTTATCTTACACTCTAGCTTGCTTTTCAGTCAAATTTCATCTTTTAAATGTAATGTCAATTCTCCTCTTCTATTTTCTGGAGTTGTGTTTTTTTTATTGTTCACTTCTCCTTAATAATATTTTTTATCAATCACAGTAACATCTTGCATTTTAGTGGCTTTATTGCAAATATTTATTTGCATAAACACAGATTCATAAATATATAATTTATATATATGAATATAATAAGCATGAATAATTCTATACCTTAAATGATTTAGTACTTCAGATTATTTAATGTGAATACACATTCCAAACTAAACTAAAAGACCAACTGACTGATCAGTTTTATTTATTTATTTTTTTAAAAGTTTATCAACATTTTCATATTTAATGCCGAAACCTTTTTGGGTTGCAAGAATAATTTATTTTTTGTAACTGAATATTGTATTAACAATTTTAGGGGAGATAATAATGATTTTTCAGATACATGTTCTACTATTTAAACCAAGGATGGGAGGAGAAGAGGTAGATTAATAACTTTCCCAAGGGTATTTGTGCACAAGTGAATGTAAAAAAAAAGCACGAGTGGAATTCAAACTTGACTGATTTCTCATTCAGAGCCATTATACATTACATGCATCTCCGAACTTACACGAACTCATATTTCCAAGCAATCATACATCTAGGTACTGACCAACCTTGACATTGCTTAGTTTCTATGATCAACAAGAACTAGTGTTTCAATATGATATGATTATAAGTCAAATAAAAAAAAAAAAAAAAGGAAGAAATGTGCCATATGTTGCCCAAAAGGTGTTGAAGCAAAATATGTGGAATTCTCTGAGACATTCTCCATACAAAATAGGTTATCCTGTAAATTTGCAAAATCCAACAAATCAATTCAGTTCTTTATTCCTTAAGATAGAATTTAAGCCTAAAAATCTGCACAGACAAACATTTAACAATGACTAACAAGTTTCTGACAATGGTCTAGTCTGTTGCATCCACTTTGTATGAATATCCCTTATAAAGGCAAGAATCCCCTTTTCTCCTGCTCAGCTACAGGTTAAATAGAGTAGTCTGAACTTTCTAACATTGGGTGGCAGGAGAAAGACTACTATGCTTTCAACATCAGAGAGAAGTAAATAGGAAACTATAATATAATATTTTCCAAGTCATAGCAATTCACAGATACAAGAATCTGCAGAGAGCCATGATTGTCTATGTTTTGAAGACAATTAGCATTTCATGAAAAGAGATCACATAAACATCCATAAAAAATTTAAAAGCAAACTAAATAAAAAAACATCTCACAAAACTTATAATCAGTACAATATATTTATTGTTAGTTTATTCTTTAAGCAGAAGCAATGCAATATTTCTTATTGATTACAACTTTTTGTATAAATTCCCGAGATAAGGTTTCATGATGATATGTTGATTTTTCATGTCAGTTTTATTTTTTTTGCCTTTATCATAACATTTAAGACTTTCTATTCTCCAGCACTCCTTGGGTATGTCTGCATTTATTAACCTTCTGGGAGTAATAAATGAAAACCTTTATTTGATAAATGGGCAGTCCTTTAGCATATGTTATGTTGAGTGTAATTCCAAGGATATTTCAGAACTTAGAACCATCCTTCCCTTATTTATGATGTCAATTTGCCTCTGGTCAACTGCTGTCTGTTTCTAGACTTAAGGATTGAAGTTATAACCTCCAGAGAATCAGATTAACTTTTCTTGCAATTTTATCCATTCAGCCATGTTCCATAAAACATTCAGGTAAAAAAAAACAAAAAAACAAAATAAAACAATAATGGTGAAACTAATGAAAAAAAATGTATATATTAACACTTGCAATATCTATAGAAAAAGAATGTTTTAATATCAGAGATAGAACATTTATCTTAAAGATTGCATTGAAGCATGGCTCTGATAGTCATCATGCAGTGTTGACTTCTATGTCCATGATATATCTAAACTTATTTATAAATGGAACTTTGTCTGCGTGTGTGTGTGATCCCGTTACCTATAGACTCCGAAACAGCTGAACCGATTTTCTTGAAAATTTACTAGAAGTGTCTGCGAGTGTTCTTAGCTAGGATTTGTGTCGAAGTACACCCTGATAAATATTGAAAATCGATAATCGAAAAAAACAGGTTATAGAACAAGTGGTCTGATTTTAATCAAATTTGATACACTCATAGACAAAGACATAAGAAATGATATTCAGAAGCTTCAAGGTTGCAGTTCTTACAATAGTGCAGAAAATTTGATATCGATACCAGGAAATCAAAATTTGACTTACATCCATCCGTTTTTCTTTCGGTCTACGGTTTCGCTTTAACTGGAAACAACTATTGCTAGTCTTTCATGCCAATGTTCAAAGAGTCTGAACTCCAGGACCATGAATTAGTTTTAAAGCTTTCATTACACCCGAGCAACGCCGGACTATACTACTAGTGTATATATATATATATATATATATATATATATGCAGTATACAAAGATTCAACCTGGCCTGATGATCCTTTAAATTGGGGGATGAAAGTGGAATTACCTCAATTTTATTTTTTATTCTTCATTAATTTTACATTTTAGAGCTCTACATTGTATTGTAACAACTTTCTGAAATCAAAATAACAATTTATTAAAAAAAAAAAATTTAACAGTCTTCCATAGTTTCCCTTTCTTTCAACCTGTTCTTTTTTGTAAAGAAAATGTTTCCATAAATTTTGGTAATCAAACTTTCCATGAGACACAGTACTCATCACACACGTGCACACATAAGAAGAGGTGACATAACAATTATTAACACAGAAATTGGAACCAGCAGGATTTAAAATTCCAGCTGAGGCTGCTCTTGGGAAAGAGCATGAATCCAATTGTATTCCCAATGGGATAGACTGAATTCTTTAATCTTGTAACCAATCAAGGGGAAGGATAACTAAATTCAAACCCTCTCCCAAAACATCAGACTAATGTGGAAGAGTAAGGCCCAGTACTTCCCATATCTGATACACTTTGGAACACCTCCGTCCTCTAGTGGTCTGATAACATGGTTGATATAAAAAATATTAAAACATCAGTCAGTCAGTTAAGTGCCATTATTACTTCGGTGATCATGTCTTTTTTGAGACATAACTGACTGGGCAGAAGATTATCTCACAGTAGGTTGCCATTACTTTCTGCAGTAGACTGGTTGCCAGCCAAGGCTATAGAACCCAATCTGTCCTGTTATTTAACCCATAACTGGAGGGAAGAGATGGATTCATACCTTTCTCAAGGGTATTTGTGTGTAAGTGAATGCAGGGAAATCATCTAGAATTTGAACTCGGCTCCCCGATTTCTCATTCCAAGCTGATATCCACTGCACCACAACACACATTAAAACATACACACATTAAAAGGCTTAACAATAGCTGAAAAACAATTAAAACTCATTTTGGGGATGTTGGACATTAATGGATTATAGGCAGAAACTTATAAGTAATATCGATCTTGATTGCAATTTTTATAATTAATGCTGCATTTTTAGTGGACATTGAAGATTTAGTGTAAAATAATGAATTAACTAAATACAATTTACTGTCAGCCTTGAAAATCAGTATGCAAGACTCTTTTACCTGAGCTTCAACACTGACAATGAACAGTGGTAACAATTTTGAAACTTCTACCAAGTAAGTTTATGGTTGGTGACAAATGCAGAAAAAATTAAAACCCTCGATTCTAAATGTGGTTAGTGTAATACTTGTCAACTATCCAATAGATACAAGATTTAAATATGTATCTCTTTAACTTGCTTTTAGTTTTCAGAAAGAATTCTCTTGCAAATCTTTTCACCAATTACAAGACAGGTGGAATTGATTAGTGGGAATCATATCTGCCAATATTTGAAAGTGAGGAAAAAAAAGAGAATAAGTCAGAATGTTAGCAAACCTAAGAGTTTTACTCAAAACTTATCAATAAATCAATTGGCTTACGACTTTGTTTCTTCTATGTACTATCTTCTGCCAAGATGGTGCATAGAAAAAGCGGTAAATCGCAAAATATCAGTCATTGATGATAGGTAAGAGTGGGGTATTTTTAAAAATGTACAAAGAAATATGGGTTGTTCTTGCTGGTTTGGCATGTGAGTTAGAAGAGAAGTCTGTGAAATGAAAGATTCTATTAGCATTAAACTGGAGGAAAATACTGATAGAAACATAAACTGTTTTTCTTAATTAACTGTTTGGACTCATTTACACAAGTACAATGTAAAATAACATACAAATATGAGAAATTCTATGGAGCATCTTTATAAGTCAGGAATAAAGACAGATTAACTCACATATACAAATCAGTATCTCAATTTTAAAGAATGATTTCTCCAATTACATAGGATTACAAAACCTACAAAAACTATACATACACACTATTGATCTGGATAAGTCCTTTCTCTTTATTCTGTTGTGCAAATAAGTAGATTTTTCAAGGGATTTGCACAACTTTTCAAATGATAAATCCAAAATCATTGTAATAAAACTGATAAGTTTTCTTCTAAATCAATAAAAGACAAATCCATTATTAAACAAAACAAATTAACTATTTTATTATTTATTTATGAAAAAAATATTTTAAAAATTTCAGAAGTGAAATTTTAAAAACACCAAATTTAAATTATGTGATTAAAAAAGAATTTACACTTTTTGTTATTTCTTTTCCTCCCAAAGCTGTGATATAAATGCTAAGAGTGTTACCACTTTCAGGAGAGAAAATAGCTTTTTTAATAATTAAGCAAATTAATCATAAAAGCCATCAAGAAAACTATCACTTATTTACATAAACAAAAGATCATACTGAAAATGAATGACAAGTTATTTAAAAAAGATTTAATTGGGATCTACAATTTTATTAGTTTGGCAAGATATAAAACACATATCAGTAGCTATGAATGACAAAATTGCATTTAATGTCATAGTTTTACATAGAATTTGCAAAGACTCACAAACTTATATATAATTTATGTCCAGATTTTCAAGCAGATATAAAAAATTTGAGATTTTTAAAAATAAAGTTGTGATTTTGAATTCTGATCACTTTATTCATTTGTTTGACACTATTTTACCTTTCCACTAATTTGTCTTTGCAAAGTTTAGTAAGAATCAGTTCATCTTATAAAAACCAACCATTACTTGAAATCCTGAAGCATCATCATCATTGCAGTGTTGATCAAATCTAATGGTTGACCAAAACTAAATTGGATTGTTGGCCTGTCTCCATCAATCCCGTCAGAAATTAAGTGGCTAAAATTTTGATGTTAGTATCACACTGATAAACTTTGTGCATCAATATCTTCAACATGACTGACTCTTGGGATATTCATTCTTCAAAGTCCCACCTCTTGTTCTTGTTTAAATGTGAAGTGTATAAATATCTTACTTGTTGACACTCAATAAATTGTCCAGTATAGATTCAAAAGGTAAATTAATTTTTCACAAATTATTAGAAGTGTTAATGGAAAAGGATGGATTAATTTTGAATTAACAGATAATTTTTGTTAGCCATGGATGAAGAGTTCAATCCTTGGTGGGAATTAGTATTAACAATCTTCATAATAGTCATCTGAAAGGCAGAAGAGCAGGGTTAACATTACTTTTTATCATTTTATATTTTCTCAAACAGACTTATTTTGTTTATTTTCCTTCATATCTATTGTCTTTTCTACAAATTTCTGATGAGCTTCTTTCCCTGGTGCTCTGACCACATAAATTTACTCATGCAACTAGATTGGCATCAAGGCCCCACCCTTTTACTGTCAAAATAGTCAAATATAACTGCCACTTCTCTAGCAGTTTATTTTCTTACACTTCTGTATATTTTCATCTCTGATTGCTATAATCTCAAAAAGTTTAAATGCAATGTCAGTTACCATCTTTTATCTCTCTAAATCCCATCCACTTCCCATCCTTTCTTCAGCATCCCTGTACCCTGTTTTTTCGCTCTCTGTAATCCCTACACACCAGTGGAAGTCCTGCCTTGCTTGGGGTGAAATGGTTATAAAAAAAAAACCCCCCAAAAAAAAAAAAAACTCAAGCTATTAATATATATATATATATATATATATATATATATATATATATTAAACATTTGTTCTTTTCATATATCCAAACATGAGTAAAAATATAAGATAAAAATGCAACTGAAGTTTTTAGTCCTTTGTCTGTCCAGGGCATTTTTGGATGAACAAATCTCATGTCCTGTGCATCATATGTGACAAGCAAAGGTTGAGAATATTTATTTAGAGTAACTATACTGGTTTCACAGATCTATGATTTTCAAAAGTTAAATTGAGATAGAGAGAAGTGTGGCTATGCGATGAAATGTCTCACATCTAAATGGAATTGGAGAAAATTCCAAGAAAATCTTTATTAGGTTATCCATGACAATAAAAATGCATTATTTACGATAAACTTATTTACTGAGACAAGTATCCTTCTTTTTTATTATTGCTACATTTTGGCCAACTTATCTTCTGCCCTGTTTCAAGTAACTGTCATGGTTGCAGTCTTTCAGAATTTTAGAACACTTTATTTTTGTTCCATGTGGGTAGATTGTTTTCATTTCCCTGAGCATACAAGGTGAAATGACTCATCCTTATGATATAACCTGTCTCTTCCACCAAGTTATACTATATTTAACCTTTTGCAATATCCAACTGACAGATTGAACTCACAACTGCCCGTTAACTAAACAAACTTAACCAACACTTACCTAATGTTCTAGTTCATGTTCTAATTCATCTTTCCTACAACAGGCACCAGAATATCAATGTTGAGAGAAAGATTTCATTGACAAAACAGTATTTGTTATTGCTGTTGGCTACACATTTCACCCAGCCTGAGATTGTGACTGCTGCCTTTGATTCTTGTTCAAAGTCTCCAAACTCTTACCTCAGTACCTAATTTACCTGTCTTGTGTTGCTGCATATTGCAGTTTCTATGGAAATAGAAGAAATTACCTTCAGAGTGCAGAATTAGTTATGTATATATAGAGTTGTGATGATGCTTCATGCCAACATTGTTGTTTTTTCAATGTTTTACTGATAAAAAGGTATTTTTTTGTTGTTGTAAAGTGATAGAGATAGAGTGTTAATAGGAGAAAGTCTGCTCATTTATGTGACAAACTTCTCCACATTAATCTTATATATATATATATATATATATATGAAAATAAGAATTGCATGTGAGATTTTGTTATGTGGTAGTAAATGTTTTTTTTATGAATTTTTATTTCTAAGACAGAATGTATAAGGAATAAAAGGAACATCCCAGGATACAAACTACAAATCAGAAATACCAAAAAGATATAAAAATTTAAATATCCAGAAAGTGTTTTAACAGAGGATAGAAAATGAGACACCAAAATCTGAAGCTGCATTGGGATAGCAAAAGATACCTCTCCAAAAATAAGCAAAGTTTTAAGAAACAGAAAAATTTCATTAGAAATAAAGTGAGAAAAGTGTCCTAAACTGTTATTTAATATCTATCTTCCAGAAGTGGTATGGCTCATGGAATGAGAACAATATACTCCAGTAATTGAAATAAAAGGTTTGCATTTTAGTGTATTACTGTCTTACTGGTTTGGTTTTTTAGGCACTAGCCTGCATTCTTCTGGGATTTATCAAATGTTATTATCCCTTTCAAAAGAAAATGGTGCTCTTTCAATCACTAAATTAAAAATGAATTTGCCAAAGTAATTTACCATGCCTTGGAAAATCTTAAACTTTTTCTTACTGATTGAGTCTAGTATGCCAATTATTGCTTTGATCTTTCTATCATTTAGTTATATTTTCCTATTTAAAATTTTGTGTTCTAGAAACGTCAACTCAATCATGTTAAATTGGCACTTAAAATGATTCAATTTCAAATTAAGTTTTTGTATGCACTTCAACTGTTCTACTTTGGAGTCATTAAGGGGCCTCTAACCAGACTGGTTTTGCACTTTTTAATATCCTCAATGATGGAAGCAATATGTACAACATACTGGCACTGGAAATATACTGTTCAGAAGATGTAAAAGTTTGAATCATTCATAAGGAGAGTTGGAGGTGAGAATCAGAGCTCTCAATCATCCAATTTATTTTATATAATTAAACAAACAAAAATGGCTGCTGACATTTTTTGGTATTATATCAGTATCAATTGGTAATCTGTAAAGTTCAAGTTTTACAGTATTGTTCAAATTTCAAAAGGTCAAGACATGAAGAAAACTGATTTCTCAACAGTTATTAGAAATGATACCCAATCAGTTGATTCTATCACCAGAGTAATTATTCTCAGGTCATAAGTTTAAATTCCAATTTGAGTTTATTTCTCAGAACAAAAGGTAAATTTCTAGATGGATTAATTATGAATCTTATAGTAAAATCAATAATTATACAAAGTCAATGTATCAGAGTTTGCCAAAACAATCATTAAAAATGGAGAGTAAAACAGACTCTTTGAAATAGTATATGTAATATTATCAGTCCAGACTTAGATTCCATATCCTTTTTCTATAAATATTTTCATAGCAATTGTTCTGATGAGCTTTCTTCTTTTGTACTTACAATTTTATGTCACATTGGTAAAAAAGGGACTGAAGATAAGATGCCAAGTTAGGATTGATTACATTACAGATTCTTCTTTGGATTTTGTACAGATGAATAGCAAACGCACCTGACTAGATATGGCAACAGTATTCAATGTATGAACAAATGCTAGATTTATAGATGTGTAAGATGGATTCTGATCAGAACAATTTTCTAGTCCAATGCAGTGACCAAACACTGCTAGCAGTAGATGCAGCTATACATTTGATGTAATTCCACATCAGGTCAGTTAAAAAATTTTAGCCAAGGAAGCACAGCATGTTGCTCTTCAGGAGAACAGTTTTGTTTTGGAGGCATTCAAATTTACAAGCCATTTCCTGCCTCAGTTAACCACAAATTGGAGGTCAGTTTCAAGAGCAACAGCCAGGCTAACTTTGTCAGCCTTGGTAGATTTCCTATCGAGATAAGAGTAAATGGTAGTATCATTTGCATAGCTGCCTACTTAGGAACTGATAACATCAGGAAGATCATTAATGAAGATAAGAAACAGCATAGGACCCAGGATAGAGCTTTGAGGGACACCCACATAAATGTGAAGGATCTGGAAGCTTGCCTATTAAAAAAGACCTACATTTCACAATTTGATAGGGAATGATTGATTAAATAAACAGTTGTCCAGTAATACTGTAGCTGTGGAGCTTTGTACAGAAGGCCAGCATGCCAAATGCTTTCAAGATATCTAGAACCACAGCTTGAGCTTTGCCATTATTTTCAAGAGCCCGGTATATATATTCAGTGATGGACATTATCACATCAGTGGGTCATTAGAGATGAGAGGCTTAATGACTCCAGCATTGATTAGAGGTTGTGAGAGGTGAGATGCTTCCTCTAATGTTTATTGTTAAAAAAAAAAAAAATGTTTTCTTTTTCAAGAATAATTAACTATTCTTGCTCCACTTTGCAATAATCATTATTGTCTCACCGTTTCATCTGTCTATCCAATGCTTACTGCTCTCGCTCTCTTAAGGTTTGAATGATTTTCAGAAGCTTCTAAAAAAGTTAGTTCACTGTGTCATGCCTGAAAGTTTTTCTAGCCAGAATTCAATTTTCACATTTAACCTACCATTAAACTGTATACTTAATATTACTGCCACATAAAACAAGAGCACCAGACCACATATTTCAAGATTAATGACAAAATCCAAAGGGTCTGTAGTGTTATTAGTAGTGGCCTGGAATCTCAGCTTCAATCATTTCCCCACTGCTTTAACAGTTTCACTGTACCTTTTCTCTAAATATTTTCATAGTAATTGTTTAGAGGATTTTTTCTTCTTGTTACCTTGATCACATAAATTTTAGTGCTCTACTAGATTGACAATTAGGTCTCATTGGTTTACTGTTGCAATAACTAGACGCAATGTAAGTTTTATTCTGATAGATTCTTTGCTAGCACTTCTCACATATGGATCTCTCTCCTGATTTCTTGCTTTCCTGCCATCTATGATCTTTAAAAATTTAAATGCAATAACTGCCATTTTCTGTCTTCCTGAATCCTGTTTTTTTTATTGTCTTTTCTTCTCACAAAGGTCTTGCATTTTAATGGTACTATCAACTGGCATGGGATGAAACTATAAATAAATTAAGAAATAAAATTTTTTTGAAGCTATCATGTCTGAAACTAAATTACTTCAAAAACCAGTCAATTCAAATTTCAAAATGGGTGTTTTTAATTTAATCACAAATTCATCAATTTATTTCATCCCAACTTTATTATTTATTCTATGTGCTATATTCCTTCAGGATGTAGAGCATTAATGGCTCTCCACAATTTTCTATCCTTTGTAACTCTTAGTAATGTTTACATTTCACCTCCCAGTCCATGTTCTGCCATTCATTTATACAAAACTAGCAGTATAGACCGGCATTGCTCGGGTGTAATGAAAGCTTTAAAACTAATCCATGGTTCTGGAGCTCAGACTCTTTGGGCGTTGGCACGAAAGACTAAAAAGCAATAGTTGTTTCCAGTTAAAGTGAAACCATAGACTGAAAGAAAAATGAATGGATGTAAGTCAAATTTTGATTTCCTGGTATCAATATCAAATGAGTTTTTTTCATCATAAACTGAATTTTGAAGGCTAAATAAGTCTGAGTAAATGGTATCATGGCTGAGACTAAGAACTACAATTATACCTACTGAAAGCTAAACCCGTAGCAAAAACTAAAATAAAAGGGCTGAAAAAAATACAGACATACAGGCAGATAAACAGACACACACAAACATCTTGCCTTATATATATATATATATATATATATATATATATATATATAGATAGATAGATAATATCAATTTTCTGCACTATTGTAAGAATTGCAACATTGAAACTTTTGAATATTGTTTCTTATGTCTTTGTCTATGAGTGTATGAAATTTGATTAAAATTGGACCATTCCTTCTATAATCCGATTTTTCCGATTATCGATATTTATCAGGAATACCTTGACAGAAAACCTAGCTAAGAACACTCGCAGACGCTGATAGTACAACTGTGTAAATTTTCAAGAAAATTGTTTCAGCTGTTTCAGAGTCCATAGGTAACGGACACACACACAGAGACAAAGTTCCATTTATAAATAAGTTTAGATCATGAGAAAGGTTACGTATTGCTTCCCTCTGCACCTATTGCCTTCAATATGTCATGTAAATGTCAAATTCTCTAAGCTCCCTTTCCTCATTACATGTTCTAGAAATTTGATGCAATAAATTTGAAATGATAACATTCTCCCTATGATTACAATGTTCTTCCAATTTACCAAGTATTATTGCCTCGTTCATTTTCACTTGTCAGATTAATAAACATATTGTAGATTTGGTGACTGTTTACTCAAAAAGAGAATGTTGGCAAATACAGATTAAATTCTTCACAATTTTTCCAATTTTCAGAAATGCTGACATTTAAAAAAGTAAATATAAGTAAAGTATAGCTGAGTGAAAAAAAAAAAAATCAGTACAGTAACAGATCAAAAACCAATGTATGAGTAGAGTAGGTGGACTGAAACTCACTATTGTAAATTGCTTATAACTCTTGTTAATATCACCACATTTGCATAAAATAAAGTATATTGTGATCTCTGAGGTGGTAGAATTGTTAATTTCTGTTTTTATTTCAATGTGACAAGTGTAGGCCAGAACAACACAAAGCATGACACTGCATGTGCTTGCTCAGCTAGCATTCTGGAATGAAATGTTGCAGTTCATGGAACAAGTGTAGTGACGGTAGTGCAATATTCATGAACCTCCTGCTTCAGTAGATGTCAAAAGCATCATAAATTGTCATTCCAAGCGGATGAGTAAGGGATCTGTGGTAAATACTCAAGAAAATCTAGACTGGAAGAAAATGTGCAAAAAAATAGAATTTTAACACTATACTATACTTCTACAATTATACTGTTAAAAATAAAATCAGTTTTATGAAAATCAACCAAAAATTAGTAAGGTTGTTAGTTTTAAATTGGGAATTTCTTTCCATCCACTATATGACAAAAGGAAAACTTATCTTAGTCAACACATTTCATCCTCTGATGAATTTTATCAAGGCAAATGTAAAAAAATTATTTTGCAACAAATAGAAACAAAAGTAAAAATGTTAGTTTTTAAAAAATTCTAATTTAAGAATGCTAATAATATATATTAGTCTAACTAAAAAGCCTAAGTAAATTTTTAAAAAACCCATCGTTCTCTGTGGAGCACAGGCCATTGACAAGGGGTCGTTGATACTTCAACAACTTATCTTTTTTTCAGGTAGGGCTACACAAATCCCTTTATCCTCCAGACAAGGTAACAGTCAATTAAGTGCCATACTGAATACACACTTGGTTGATTATGTCACTAGGCAGAAGATTTTCCCACAGTAGATTGTCATTTCTTTCTGTGGTAGATTGGTTGCCAACCAAGGCTACACAATCCAATCTGTCCTGCTATTTAACCCATAGCTGGAAGGAGAAGACATGGATTAAAACCTTCCCCAAGGCCATTTGTGTATAAGTGAATGCAACAAATTCAACTTGAATTTGAACTAGGCTCTTCAATTTCTTATTCAGAGCCAATATTCACAATGCAAACATTACATTAAACATTACATTTACTAAGTAAATTATAGAGGATGCTAATTTTATTTTTACCTTTATTTCTAAATACTTGTTGTAAAATAAAACATTTACATTAGCCTTGATAAATTTCATCAGATGACAAAAAGCATTGGCTAAGATAATTTTTCTTTTTGTCTTTAATCATATTTTCTGCCTGCTGGAAGTCCTCCTCCATGGTTCCAATATATAAAAACACTAGGGAACCCTCTAACCCCTCTAATTATCACCCTATCAGCATCCTACCAATTTTTGGCAAAGTGTTCAAAGCCATCATCAATGCTGAGGTGGTTCAACATCTCACAGCCCACAGACTATTCTCTGACAAACAGCATGGTTTCCGCTTCACCAGGTTTACTGCTGAAATGCTCACGACCATCATTGAATATATACACCAGTCTCTCGACAAGAAATGTGAAGCCTGATCTGTTGCCCTAGATATTTCCAAAGTGTTTGAAAGAGTCTGGCATGAAAGCTGTGAGGTTATGGTATAACTGGACAATTGTTTAACCTTATCCAGTCATTCCTTTCAAATTGCACAATGAAGGTAGCATTGAACGGATATGCCTCCTAATATGAACGCGGATGACCCTCAAGGCTCTATTCTAGGTCCTATGCTTTTCCTTATCTACATTAATTATCTCCCAGATGTAATAAGATCCCAAGTAGGCATATACGCTGACAACACTACAGTTTACTCTCACATCAATCAAAAATTTGCTGAGACTGACAAAGCAAACCTTGCTGCCAAGCTTGAAAAGGATCTCCGATTCGTGGCAGACTGAGGTAAGAAATGGCTTGTGAATTTTAATGCTTCCAAAACGAAGCTGCTATCTATTAACCATCACAGACAATCGCTCCTATTAGCATGGACCAGGCTAGTCTCCCTGAAAGCAAAACACTGCGCTTCCTTGGCTTAACTCTGAGAAAGTCGGTTCTCTGTGTAGAGCCAGGAAGTTTTTTTTTAATTCTGCTGCCATATCTGGTCGGGTGCTCCTGCTATCCATCTGGGTGTCCTTGACAAGATCCAACGGAGAATCTGTAATGTGATAGATCCTGACTTGGCAGCTCGATACAGTCACTTACTCACCGGCACAATGTGGCTTCTCTGTGTCTCTTCTACAAAATTTTTTTATGGCTTCTGCTTCGATGAACTTAGCTCACTGGTGCTCCCTATATATAAATTTACTCAAGCCACAAGATTAGCAATTAGGTCCCACCCTTTTACTGTGAAACCAATAAATTGTAAACGCAAATGCTACTCCAGCAGGTTCTTTTCTTGCACTTCCCACCTGTGAAATTCCCTTCCATTTGCTTGTTTTCCCTACAGCTATAATCTCCAAGAATTTAAATGTAAAGTCAATAGTGATCTCCTATCTTACTAACCTGCATCCTCTCTCTCATGCTCCTTTCTCCATCCACTCCACTCTCATTAGTATTCTCATCCTTCTCTTATGCATTTCCTGACACTCCCTATAACCTATCACTCTTTCTCATAACTTTCCTCCTATGTAACCCTCTGCAAAACAGTGACAGTAAAATGTCTTGCTTGGGGCAATATGATTAAAAAAAAAAAAATATATATATATATATATATATATTGTCTTGATATGGATATATTTTTAGTTATAGCTGAAATTTTACACACACACACACATATATATATATATATCACTAGTTAGAAAATGAGTGGAGATTGGATCTTACCAAAGTGTCAAGTTTGAAAACACAAGTAAACAATTAATCTTTGCTAATTTTAAATATTTCAAGATTATATTTCAGAGGATACTAAATAATGTTCACTTTTGTCCCAAAAGTATTAACAGCTATAGCTAGTTAGAAATTGTACTTTGTATTGATTTTTTTCAAATCTCTCTATTAATGTAATAAAAGACTTCTATTGCAGAAAGAATTTTCAGACAGTCAGATATAATCTGATAGTTTTTAGAGGAAATTAATCATTCTAGACTAAGATACTTTGGGAGTACATTTTAAATAAATGCAGATGATCTAACAAAAATTATATATATATATATATATATATATATATATATATAGTTTGAAGCCTTCTGATGATGACTATATTTGATCTCATGTGTTTTTCTGACTGACTCAAATGCTGTGTCTGGTAATCTTTCAGGTTTTTACTTCATTTATAATCACAATTTTCAAATAGACCCATATTTTTCAGATTCATGCTTTCTAATTTCACTAGCAATGAGGGTAGCTGATTTATGAATGGAATCTTTTGTTTCATTCAGAATGTTTCCATAGTTTCTTACAGATTATTAAGTTTGAAAAAATCCTTGAAGGCAGCAAGAGAAAAAAAGCAGCTAAAATGTGACAGACAAAACAAAACTGAGGATATTAGCCAAAATTATGAAATAATTAATGTTCTGTTTGTTTTAAGGCAAAAATAATAACTAGTAGGGAAACAAGATATGTGTACCAATATGTCCTACTGAAATCCATATGTCAATATCTCCATAACATGAGCCAATCATTGGCATAACAGAAAGACTAATTTAGATTAGGTTTCAAATTATTCTGATTACTACCATTATCTCTGTTGCTTTGCCTATTACTTTAATCATTATCTTGATTATTACATTAGGTAGACAGAGTATCATGGCAGAAATGTTATGATCTAAACAAAAGTAAGATTTAAATAGCACAGCTTATATATATATACATATATATATATATATATATATATATATATATTGAACCAGATAATAGATTTCATTTGAAACTTTTCTGTAATTGTAAATGTAATGTGCAAAAGAGACAGAAAACACTGCCAAGACATGGAACAGAATACAGAAAAACAGTAAATTCAGACATGCTAAAAAGGAATGGCTCAATGACAAATGTGCAGAAATAGAGAGATTGAGTATAACTAATAAAGGAGACATGGACAAAAAAAAAAAATAAGAGAACAAGGCAAAAAACATGCTCCTCAACAGGATGTATAAAATTCAAGGAAGGAACACTATTAGAGAAAGAGTAAATGCTTCAGTGATGGGAAGAATATATAGGAAATCTCTTCCATGACAAGAGAGAGAGAGAACAATTGACAATACACAAAAATACTGAAGGACAAGAAATATTAAAATCCAAATTAGAAGCTATACTGGTTAAACAGAACAAAAACAAAGTAGCAGGACCAGATGGCATTGTAATAGAAATACTAACAGCCTTAGATGATTTCAGTATAGACAAAATTACACAAATATTAATGAATTCTACAACAGTGGTTATATACCAGAAAACATAAGCAGATCAATTTTCATAGCACTGCCTAAGAAGCTATGCTTAAAGGAATGTGACCTGCACTGAACAATCAGCTTAATGAGTCACATAACAAAAGTCATCATCCAAATTCTGATGAATAGAGCATACAGAATCAAGCCAGAGATAGGACAAGAACAGTGAAGTTTTGTCAAGAACACTGGAACAAAAAATACAGAAAACTAAACTATTTATGTTTAGAATACTATCAGAAAGGGCAATACAGATGCAGAAAGGCATGTACCCATATTTCATAGACTATGCAAAGGCATTCAATAAAGTATGCTAGAAATACATGATAGAGATGCACCGCAACCTTGACATATTCAGAAAAGACATTAGAGAAATCGAAACCCTGTACTAGCAACAAACAGCCTGGATATGAACAGGGAATGAGTTCAGCAGATATACAAAAATAGAAAGAATGTGTCATCTCACCAGATCTATTCAACCTATACTGCAAGACAATTCTGAGCGCTCTATAAGTCCTGCCAGGATTTGTCATTGTTGGCCAAAATCTGAACAATATAAGATATGCAGATGATACAGTGCAACACTGAGATCTGAAGCTGAGTAGACTATTGAGAGACAGGAAAATTTTGCTGGAAACAAAGCTCTGAATTGTTATGTGATATGTGTCCTTCAATATAGCAGCAAATGCTAGACAATCTGATTAAGAATGGAAGAAAAACTTAAAGCAACCAAAATGTGGTTCTACAGAAAGATGCTGAGAATGTCATGGACTGAACATGTGAACAACAAGGTTTTGGAGAGAATGTAAATGAAAAAGAAACTGATACTTAACATCAGAAAAAGATAGCTGAAGTTGCTAGGACATGTAATGAGGTAAGAAGGCTTGGAGAATCTGATACTCACAGAACAGATAGAAGGAAAGAGAGATGAGAAAGCAATGTGTGACATATTTGATGGGCTTGTGCAAATGGATGGCAGAGCAGAGTTTGGGAGAAGCAACAAGAGAAAGGGTGTTAAAAGCTACAATGGATATGGAGATGTGGAAGGTCATGATCACTTATATCCTGAAGAGACACAATACATGAAAGAAGAATGTGTTAGGAAATAAAATACTTGAAGAATACATCTAATAACAGAAAGTAGAGATGAAAGCAGTAGATATATATCTTTCAAGTACTGCACATTCCAACATGCTAGATAATCCTGTTACCATTTCCACAGAAAGTAGATTTTTTTTATGGAATTAAGTTGCTAGCCTCATGTCCAAGCAGTTTTGAATTAATAGCTGTCCTTTAATAGATTTGAATTTAAGTTCACTCAATGTTCATGGGAATTAAATCTTATGAAGTCACTGCTTTTTAATAACAAGATTAAAAATTCAAATATTGTAAGATTACATGTAGATTTGAAATTAAAATATAAAATAAACTGAAATAAAAAATATTAAAATGCAGGGAGATGAAAGTAAAGAGGTCTAAAGCATAAAATGTAAAAATTTAAATATTCTAATATTACATGTAGATAAAAAATTAAGATTATAAAATTTAAATAAAAATAATAAAACTAAAATTAAAAAGTAAAATTTAGAATAAAAATTAAACAATGCAGGAAGCTAAAATTAAAGGGGCTTAACTCAATTGTTAAAAGTAATATTTGTGGTATAAGAAAGAGGAAAAAAAAGGGGCAAATGTATAGAGAAATCTGTTTAAATTTGGGTTTAAGAATTTAAGTATTTTTCTATGACAGCATGTGGTCATTAAATCACTTTTTTAAAGTAAATTATGATTATTGATATGATTTGAGATGACAAAATTTTCATTTCTTTTTTCTTGTCATCTTAAACCATATCAATAATCATAATTTAACAAAAAAAGATGATTTCATAACACATGAAACTGAGTTGTGCCATAGATGTAGGACAATATATATATATATATATATATATATATATATATTCAGTTAGATAGGTGTGAGTTTGTGACCCTGGGTTTCATGCTTTTGTGATCGTCAGACAAACTGATTAATTTTTTAAAAATTGGATAGATGTAGGGCTGTGTATATTAGTGTATTTTTGTGAAAATATGAGGAAAATTTGTCGTCGCAACGTCTCTCATACACACTTGTATATTCATTGAAGTACACAGACACGTGCTCACCCACTGTGGCTCACACAAACACTCACACCTATCTAGCTCTATCACTAATATTGAGTGCTTTCACTAAGTACCGTGCATATAAAATATATATATATATATATATATAATGCAGGTCTGTTGATACATTGAGCACTGTTTTATTAACATCTGAATAATAATACTAAACATATGTGCACCCTCATATGCATATTTATTAATTCAATTCACTATATATATATATATATATATATATATATATATAAGGAAGATGTGGGGAGATATTATAGAAAATGAAAAACTGAACATAATAATGAAGACTGAAAGGTGATTAGATGCAGGAATGAATAATAAAAACTTGTATACATTTTACATAACATGTAAACTAGTGAGAATATAGAAAACCTAGAGGAAAAATGCTTTTCTTTCAAGTTACTAGGATAGCTGAAATCTTAACAGAACTTGCGATGAACACCTTAAAGAAACAAAAACAAAAAAAACACAGGATTCTTTACCCCAAGTTTATGGAAAAATCAATCAATACTTGTCGTTTCCCCTTTATGGAAATCTTCCTTTGAGAAGAAGTGAAATGTCCAGGCTCATTAAGAAAGCTCAAGAAACTCAAACATCAAATGCAATGGTACTATGTGCAACATCTTTAATAAATTTGCAAGAGAAAATCATTTCTGGGTTGGCAACTACAAGAGAGGTTTGGGGAAGTGATAAAGCATGGGGATCAAAGAAATTGTCAAGAACAGAAACAACCAATAAGGAATAGTAAGATGGTTAAAGATCAACAGTTGGAACCATTGATAGAATGCAAATCAATGTTGGCTAGACACAAATCAACAGTGGCTAATGTCATCTAAACTGTCTTCTGTCCGTACATGCATGATACATACATGCAAAGTTTGTTGGATTTCAGCCAAAATTCCTTAACCGCTTAGAGGAATTATTTTTCTACAGTTCAAGTCACTTTCCTTGCCCTAGGAAGAATTTAAAACAAAATTATCCAGTGATTACCAAGTGTTTTTGGTCTTTATAATCTATAATATCAAAGATGAAAAAACTAGAATCAGCCAAAATGTGTTTTTCCCAAGGATGCTGAAGGTATCATGGACCAAACATGTGAGCAATGACAAGGTTTTGGAGAGGATAGAAATGAAAAGAAAACTTCTACTTAACATCAGAACAACATAGCTGAAGTTTCTGGGACATGTGATGAGGAAGGAGAGCTTGGAGAATCTGATACTCCCAGGACAGAGGGAAAGTGAGCTAAGAGAAAGCATTGCATGACATACTTCATGTGCTTGAACAAGTGGATGGCAGAGCAGGGCTTGGGAGAAATAAGAAAAAAGGTATTAATTTAAAAGCTACATGGATAGGGAGATGTGGAAAGCTGTAATCACCTATATCTTGAAGATACACGGCACATATTAAAAGAAGAATCTATTCTCAAAGTTTTTTTCTAGGCTGATAGGGCTGTGTTCATATGTGTGTATTGTGTTTCTTTAATGATTTCAAATTCTTTCTTGAAAAATGATCCAAATAATAGAAAGAAAAAACAAATATCTACTATATTTATGAGGTAAAAGTCTTCAATATATTGGATAGAACCTCTGTAAATATAAGCAGTGTGGATACAGAGTTCAACACCAAATGGCAACAGTGTCTCATGCTTGAACGAAATCTTGCTTTCTTCAAGCATGCAGCAGACTTGCCATTCTCTGTTCAACTCTGCATACATACTTCATAAAAATAAAAACTGAGTTGATGGCATTTAAGATGCAAGTGTTATTAACCATTATTGATCTTATTTTGTAGAAATATGTTTAAAATGTAATGTTATTGAACATTGGTCAGATAAATGGCAAATTAATCCATGAGAGTGTTGTGGTGGCATGATCAACATAAACAGAATTTTATTTGTAATTGCTATCTTCTACTGAATATAAGAGTTTTTATATTATGTTACAGTTTTTTGTAGGAAATTTTAAAATAGATAATTTTGTTAAAGTCAACAAGAAAGAAGTTTCTACATCTGATATTCTTCATAGCTATCTCAATCTGTTCATAATTAAGGTGCATCTGGTTATAATAAAATAACATACCACTAAAGGTGCCAACAAATTGAGAATATATAATGTGAAGAAAAAGATATGCAACCAAAAAAAATATATATATATGTATATATCAGCATATTTTCAAGTTTATTTGTACAAATATTCAGCATGAGATGGGGAAGAGAAGTTATTCTGTCTTCTCTGTGGCCTACATTGCAACTAGGATGAATAAACAGATCTTATGATTGATTGATCGGTCTGTTTAACGGCACATGCTGAAACTTAATATTGGCGCACTGAATTTGTAGGAAGAGTTTTTTTTTTTAAGTGTACATCAAACAATAGTGAGGTTTAAAAAGTTAGAGATTTTGTTTTTAAATAAGGTAGAGATTTAGATTTTTGCGTAGAGTTTGATTTCTTTCAGGAATTGTAATATTTTGTTTGGGATGGTATCATTGAACAAGTCTTAGGTTGTTTGATTGGTAATATTTTGACCAGATTGGTTCAAAGTCACTGCAGTTGATTAGTATGTGTTTCACTGAAAAAGGTTCCTGACATTCTATACATATCAGAGGTTCCTCATTTTTTAGAAGGTATGAGTGATTTGGGTGTGTCCTATTCTGAGCCTGGCCAACACACTTTCTCTTTTTATCTTTCAATAGCCTGGGTGCCATTTTCCGATGATAGGTTGGATATTTTCCAGTTTGTTGTTTGGATTGTTGTCCCATAGTTTTTGCCACTAAGCATTGATGAGATTATGGATTGTTGGTTTAAAATCTGGGTAGGGAATTTTGACGTCTGACTTGTTTTTTTTTTTTAATGATTTTTTTGTTGCTATATATCGGCTTTTTCTTTATCACAGATGCCAATATGGCTTGGTATTCAGCAAAGGATGATGACTTTATTTTTGGATAGTAGGTTTATTTTGTGCAGGAGTTTGATGATTAGTGGGTTTGTAGTTTCTTTGTTTTTCAGGGCTATAAGTGTAGATTTGGAGTCTGAAAAGATAATGAATTTGTTAAATTGAATTGCTCAAATTATTTCTAGAGTTAGATTGATAGCCAAGATTTTAGCACCATAAATTGATGATTTGTTTAGGATTCATTTTTGTAATTCTGTGTTGTTGAGTATGGCAGTACATCCCACTCCATCTTTGCTTTTAGATCCGTCAGTGTATACGTGCAAGTAATCCGGAAAATTATCTTGAACAGAAAATGTTTCTTCAATGAACAGTGATTGGGTTTGTTTTTGTTTTGGAGTATTTGGTTAACTCTAGTAAAATTGTTGGGTTTTCTACTAGCTTTTTTGAGATTGAAGAATATTGCTGTGAGGTGTTCTTTTTTTAATGAAAGCTTCACATATTGTTATATCCCGGGAGGCGATAAACAGAGAAAGAATAGTGCAAGAAATAATTCTTAACACTGAGGATATATGAATAGAGATTTATTATACCTCAGTACAATAAACCAAATACGTACACCAATGAACAGTTAATAAGAATAATAATCAAGAAGACAATGTCTCGGTATAGGACGTATGCATCCATCTTATGAAGAATGTTTCCGTCTAATAACGTATAACTCTCATCTAAGGACGATCGCTCTCGTATAATCACGATCACTCCCAGATAATGACAAAGACTCTCATATAATCACGATCACTCTGTAGTTCATTCTAGTCCCAGTCTTTTATTCCAGGGTAGGACAGGATATTTCACTATAACACATATAAAGGTTTCTAATCAGACAGGATATAACCTTTTCAATTACAAAGGGAGACATCTTTGATAAGGGGGTGTTTTCCACAGATTCTAGAAATATAAATTTATTCCTATATTTAACCAGCCTTTCTCCACTCTACGTAGCCCCCTGCACAGTAGTGGCAGTGACATGCCTTGCTCGGGGTGAAACGCTTATAAAAAAAAAAAAAATAAATCCTGGTTGGTATAGTTCGGAATCACTATCAGATTCAATATGAGGTCTTTTAAGATGATTGAAGTAAGCCATGTTATTTGATTTTGTAAACTTCCTTGTTCATGCTCCCCACCTCTTATACTGAGGCACGTCAAGGGAGAAACCCAATCACCTTGTAAGAAGTACAAGCATCTGCAAAACCATTGTTTTCTTTACCCAAGTTTTAGGAAAATTTCTGGTGACTTATAGTTGTTACAGCTTTAGTTCAACAAACAGACTGACCCTCAGCCTCAGCCTTCTAACTTAAAGTTGGGAAAGTGTTGCATGTGAATCACTGTGGTTATAGTTGGCACTATATCAAATGATGGAGTATTTCTGTGCCATTAAGTGTAATGAGGATATATATGTTAGGGCCTGACGTGACCAGCCGATTGATTGGATCGGGCCTCTCCGACCGCCAGTCTAGCCCAGGTAAGGGCCAAAGTGGTGTGTTGCAGGAACATGACCTCTTTGCACCCAGTTAATGACCTTCTCAACCACCAGGATCCCATCCCTAGACATCACAGGTCATCACCCATGGCCAACAGATGGATCCATTAAGGGATTTTTACCCTCTGCAGAGGTGCAGTCAACATTTTCTGAAGCCCCACTGCAAGGGCTAAAACAGATCTTACCTCAAAAACGTGATAAATAGCAACTGAATTTAACACACTATAAACTGATGTCACTCATTGGCCATTATATGACTCTTGTATCTTCATTACAACAAAAGTATCCTTACAAGTTGTTAACGAGAGTGAAAGAAAAAACAGATGATGATTGAAAATGTGTTTAAATTTTTGAGTTGGCAGGAAACTGGAAGTGATTTCTACAAGTGAAAAATATAAGAGAAGAAACTATTCACATAAAATTAACAATTTTAACAGCGAAATCATGAGAACTAGCTACCAATCTAGAACTGCACTTAAATTTATAAAGTCAAAGTACCAAATGGAAAAGCTAATCAGAACAAGTACAGTGAAAATATTTATAGAAAATATATAGGGGAGCTGTGTTATAGCAGTGAGAAAGTGACTGAAGCAGATATGATAGGTTAAGACCAATAACATTGCAGACTGTTTAGATTAGCTTAGAGTTAGATTCCCTCTTGATGACAATGTGAGTTGGCCTCCCACTTGATGAACTCCTGGATAGCGTAATTCAAGCAATTCAAATCGAGATATAAGTCAGATATTTGGAGCTACATGATCATGCAAATCTTTAGCTTACCATTCCTGAGTCCTGTAAGCAATGTAAGAGGGAACAAGATGTAGCCAGCTCCGAGGCACCAACTCCAAGGCTCTGAGGGGAGAAGTGGGAGTGGCATAACAAGGCCCATGTTACTCAAATTACAATATGAACTTCATGTGCACCACTGTGGATACCTCCATTGCTTTGTTAATGATCCTGATTTGGACAAAAGAGAAATTTGGTACATATATGCTAAGTCCCTTCTGGATGTTGATGATCGTAGCTATCCACAACTTCCAATCTTTTGTAGGAAAAGCAATGTTTGTTCTCTTATTATCCCTCTCAGACCCTGTCCTGCCATCCATTCATACAAACTCATCAGGTAGGTTACTTGATATTTCTCTCATCTTCAGTATGTCCTGTGTGTGTCAAACTTTCCAAGCCCTGTTACCTCATTATGTATCCTAGAAATTTTAACTGTCTTTTTCTGATTCTTATCAGTATTTTTGTTGTTACAATTTTCCTTAAAACTGCCACATGTTCTGGCCAATAAATACTTTTATGGGTTTACATTTTGCTGTCTTATTTTTAATTAAAAAAGGAGCTGTACTCTCAGGTGCCAATTAATTGGGATGGAGTCATAATAAATGAGGGTGAAAATGAAAAACTGGGTGGGAATAAATAAATTTGGATGGAAAAATAAGAACATTCAACAAATGGCGTGGTTAAAAAATTATTAAAAATATTTTCTTAAATGACAAAATGTTGAAGAAATAAAATAACAAGTAAATGTTCATCAATACCTTTAACTAAAATGCTTTAACGAAAGCAAATATATTTTCATGAAAATTTGTTAACATTACAAAATAATTAAAGTTTATCAATGGCAAACAAACAAATATATACCCAACAATATCTCAAAAATGTGTGGGCATACAGATATGAAACCAATAAATTATTAATGATAAGACCTTGCTCTACAAGAACATAATTTTCATGGAATATTATCCACTGAAGTTTTCAACATAGAAACTTTCTGTGAAAGATAACTTCTAACCTTATACTTAGTCTACCAAATTTACAAGATAAGACTATTTTGATATGTGTGGGGAGACAACTTGGAAGTATAATACATTTGGAAAAAAAACACTATAAAATCATCAACCTTAAAAAAAAATACTGTTTGTCATTAAAATAGTGGCATAATTTAAAGAGATATTAAATAAATATTAATCATATACAAGAAAAATATTCTATTTTTTGAAATAGAAAAGATTAAATTTTGTTTACATACTATTTTATCAAAATATCCTTGAAAATAAACAAGGTATCAGCTGTTGAAATTTTACTGTTTTGACACATTTTTGTGCTGTAAACTACAGAAGTTTGGGAAACCTAAAATCCTTTTACAAAATCAAAAACATTTTCATGAAACCTTGCCAACATTAAAAGTAAATAAATGCTCATCAAATAAATAATATATATCCAACAATGTCTCAATATCTTAAAAATGCGTTAATGACATTGAAAATGTTTTCCTTATCTTGTTAACTCAGAATCTTTTCTTCCTTCTTATGATCAATTTTCTTACTCCTTAATAAGGAGATAGCAGGTGAGGATGTTAATATGCTCTGAGGAGGATGTTGAAAAAAATCCTGAAAGTGATGGAGGTGAGGAGAAACATTTACTTGGTACCCAAATGCCTTTGATTTCAAAATAATTTATGTAACCTGAAAATACATTTACCTTAATTGAAAGCTAATTAACAGTGCTTGTCAGTACAATTTCAGGAGCTTGTTTGAGTTTTCACTGTTTACAAAAATCCTGAATTTCAAATCCATTGATTTATTAATACACATAAATGTGTATGTGTAGCAGTAACAGCAGCAAAGGAGACAAAAATGAACACTAAAAAGGGGAAGAATAGAGAAAATTTAAAAAATACAGCAAGAAACAAGAACCTGGAAGAAAACAAGCTCCTTTTTCAAATGAAAAAAAGAGAAAACATTACTATCACTATAGAGAGACTGGTAACAAAAAGAGTTCCTTCAACCAAAATAATGCAAATTGTTTTATTACAATAGAAAAACAAAAGATAATGTTTTGCAATTTGCCCATTGTTAACTACTTGAATTTGGCTCAGAAATGCTTACAATTATAGAGAAGAAATTAAAGAGTCAAAAAGATTAAAATTTTCTGTTTTCACTCTTGATTATTTCCTGCAATTCTGTAAAATGGTAGAAATTTCTCCAGAAATAAGGAAAACCTTCATATAGGTTGATGCAATTAGAGCATTTTAAGAATTTCCTTCAAGCAGAATCAATAAGTGCCAAAGAAAGCATCAATTCTATATCGCCTGATTCTGTTGGCAACAATCCTTGATGATCCTTTTTTTTAAAACTCATTTGCAATACATTTCATTGCAAATGTTTATACATTATTACATATATATATGGCTTACTCTGCCACTAAATTGGCAGGTAGCATAATCATTAGTGATATTGAAAGTTAAATCAAAAAGAGAAGATCAAATTCTGATCTCATCTGCTGCATTCACAAACCCTTGAGAAAGGGAAAAAGAGATGAATAAATGACTTTCTAAGAGAATGACCACTCTGAATTGAAAAGTGTGAAGAGGACAACATGAAACCACTCTACTATTTTTCGCAAGAAGTCATTATTCAGAGATAACGAAGAAAAGGAATCAGTGGAAAGTCATGATCACTGAAACAAAAACAAAACAAAATTTACCTCTGGTTTATTGAACAGCACCAGGCTTTCATTCTCTTGGGACATCAACCATTATTCATTTTGGAGAATTCACATAAATGTTCAATGCAAAGATTGTTAAAACGTGTGAAAAGAAATTGTAGATTATAAATTGCAAAATTATAGTTTAATGTTTTTCCTACTCGAAGAAATAGTTTGTTAGTACAGAAGACAGATAAATAAGAGAAGAGTCATAATCAATTTCATAGGCAGGGACAGTAAAATCTAATACTTCGTCTGTGTAAATTTATATGCAATTACTAAAAAATACAACTTGTGATTTCTTTCATTTCTCAGAATCTTGCCATGTTAAAAATTTTGTTTATGATATTGGCATTAACTGGCTAGTAACATTTTAAAGATATATTTATATATACAATACATTGTTTGGGCACTAGCTTATAATATTGTAGAGAAAAACTTCTGCATTAGTACAGATTCTTGCCTGGTCAACATTCTTGCCACAACACACTCAGCTCATCAGAAATCCTACCACCTGATTAATGAAGAACACCAGGCTTGAGACACCAACCATTAGGGAGTTTGGAGAATTTATATACATTGTGACAGCCATGTTTATACATCACTAAATGTGTGCTTGGTTTCCACAACAAGAAAGTAGCATACACGGTATCCATGACTGCTTTTCCTGTTGAGTGAGTCCAACTGTTTTCCACCACCACTACTATAGATATTGCCATTAGAAAATATTGATAATTTGTTTTGGAGAATATCAGGTTTTATACAAACAAATAAAGTGTAGTGATGATAAAAGACAAATTGATTTTTCCTTTTTCCTTCCTCGTAGATTGGAGCGAGGGAATCACAAACAAAAAATTGTAACAAATAACGGAAACCACATCACTTAAGGATTTTCAACGGATGCAACAAATGAAATGGATAGCACACCTAATTCAAAGACAAAATAATGATATAATCAGGATGTCAATATTTGACAGTACTTAAAGTAAAATGTTAGGAAGGAGACCTCTATCAATCCTGGAGAAAGCAATAACAGCTAGTGGATTTGGGAAACATATTCTCATGAAATATTGCCTTGACAAAGATTTTTATAAATTTCAACTGAATGCTTCCTTATGAAGATATAGTGAATAACACTATTAGAGACTACAAGAACAGATACTATGCTTTGATCCTAATCCTATGGCCATAGTGAAGAAAAGTAAGTTGAATAGCACTGGCCACTCAGTCAATGAAGGCCAAATGTGTAAGGAAATGGCTAATACTATCATTACGATACTAGCAATACAAAATGCAGTTTCAGCACAATCAAGCAATTGCATAGTTTCTGCTGAAAAGGTTGACAACTAACATTCTGATCTTACTTCACTGCCAATATATAGGATGATTATTTTTGAGTTCCTCAAAATATCATAAAACTCCCTTCAGAGCTTCCATCAGAGAGTAAAGAAATGTAACAGAAATAGATTTTTTAAATCTTATTAAAAGGTACAAAATTCTATTTTGGCAAAAAGAACAGGTATAATAAAACAAGACAAAAATTGGAAACAACTGCACTAGTTGGTAATACAAAATTAGAAAATAACAAGAGAACAACAGAATGAGTTAAACGATTATTGCTCCTCACATCATCAAGGAGAATAAAGAATTTTTTGTGCACAACTGACTAAAACAAATCACATTCAGTTTTAACAACTAATCCTTTTGCTTGCATAAGGAAGGTTGTCTCAATTTAATGAAAATAGTTAAGGAATTTTAAATGATAGAATATAAGGATTTAAATGATAGAATATAAGGATTTTGTTTTATCTTTTCAGAAAAAAAAAGTTACTATGGGTTACTCCATTGATTACTTTAATTTTAAGTCATCTATAGTAATCTATCTATTCTATCTTCTATATACCCTGTCTCTTCAGAACATGAGCGATTATTGCTCACTGCAACATCCTATCCTTTTTAGTAATGTTTAATTTTTTTTACCATCTATCTCATTCGTTGTTCTGTGACCCATTCACAGATGCCTTATCAGATAAGTAGCCGGCTGTTCCTTTCTGTCTTTTATATATCCTGTTAGTGTCCAATTCTTCAAAACCCCTTTCTTTATTACATGTTTTATCAATTTCAGCTGGTTTTTTTTAATTCTAATTATGCATTCTTTTTGTTTCCATTTTTCTGAAAATTTCCTTGTTTATAACTGCCATAAGATATTTAACTTACAGTGGTCAGAAGGTGACATCAGGTTTGGTATTTGTAGCTAAACAGTTTAACAGAATCAAGAACCTGTAGATTTTCTCTGAACTTTTCATCGACAACTGATAGGAACAGGTGATAATCATGCATACTGACGTTGGTTCCCTGATAAACTAACACTTTAAAGATAATATTAAGTTCAATAGATTCTAATCAAGAACATATCAATAATATGCTTTTCAAACACAAGTTCTCAACCCAAATAAAATCATCCACAAATACAAATCCTTCCATCAAACTTGGCATTATTATAAAATGAAGGTATGAAATTAGAATTAACAAAAAAAGGAAAAAGCTCTTTTCACAGAAAATTTCTTGTATCTTTCATGCTTCACATGCATCATATAATTTAGATTAGGCGCCCTAAACTTAAGGACATAAAAGAGCCATTACATGCTCAGAGAGAAGTGATACAGGCTTGTCATTAGGTTATTAACAATGGGGAATGCATCAAATCTAATGGGGTCAGAATCAAGTCTACAAGAGGTCACAGGTAGAGGTACATATTCTCACATTAAAATTAGTTTACATAAAATTCACTTCTGAGACAAACAAGGGCAGAGTGCATCTCCATGGCAATAAACGTAGCCAGAGGTAAAATAAGAAAAGGGTGTCATATTGAATATAATTATAATCTACATGCCTTATTGATTGCTACTTATTAATCAAAATGAATTTTTTTTTATAATCATTTCACCCCAAGCAAGGCAAGACTGCCACTGGTGCATAGAGTGAGGGGGTTACAGTGAGAGAAAAAACAAGATACAGGGAATGTCAAAGAAAGGATATGAGAAGGATGGGAATTAAGTAGATAGAAGATGGCAATTGACATTGCATTTAAACTTTTGGAGATTGTAGCTATCAGAGAAGCAAGCCAATGAAAGGAAGTTCCACAAAAGGAAAGTGTGAGAAAAGAAACTGTTAGAGTAAAAGAAGTGGTTACATTTAAATATTTCAACAGTAAAAAGGTGGGACCTTAATGCCAATCTAGCAACACGTGTAAATACATGTGGTCAGGGAACCAGGAAAAAAATGCTTGTCAGAGCAGTTGCCATGAAAATACTTTTAGAAAAGAGAAAATATTCAACATAACCAAAGATGGTAGTTGAACATGTGAGTATTAGATGCAAATGTTTTTTTAAATTTTTTTTTTTTTTTTTACATAATTCATATAAGTAAAATCCCAAATAAGATAAAAATTAAATTTCGCCCTATTTTACAACACAGGTGTGTTAAGAGTTAATTGTTTTTTGCAGTTTACTCATTGGGTGAGTAAGCATGCCAGTGTAGAAGGAAAAAGGGACAAATTTATTAAATTTATTCAAATTTGACAAAAATACTGTTCATGCGAATGTTTCCCCATGGGTCGCCCAAAGATAATCTGCATATTTGCGACCCCAGATCTAGACACAGTTTCCACAAACAAATTTAGTTAGAGGTAAATCTCCATCTTGGCATAGGCAGCCTTAATCTCCATAGGACATATCCACTAGTGAGAAAATCAAGAAAAGTGCAATACAAACTGCTTCCTTTGAATATGTTGATTAATCTTAATATAAATTGGCTATGCCTTTCTCAGATTCATGAGCTATCAGTCTAGCTTTAATAGCACCATCACCATTCCTTATCTTTTCAGTAATTACCCATTTCACAGTCATAACATTTTGACCTTCATCTTAATCATACACAATTAACCTTACACAATTTCACTTTCACTCATTGCCATAACTTAATCACTATAAAGCATCATGGCCATCAGTAAATCATTAGATTTACATGACCAGTCACAAAGTTTACTGAAACCAATCCAACCAGTACAGCCATCAAACATTTTGCTTTTTATTAAAAACCTAATTTATTTAACCCAATACTCAAGAGCCACTCGGTGTAGATGTTTACTGTTAAAATGGTTATAATGAATGAGGTGTGTGACATGAACAAAAAAGCTGGTAGGAAGTGAAATTTATAAAAATAAGGAAGATAGATGATAATTGATTCTTGACTTGAAGAGGTTAAAATTGTAGTGTTTAGGTAAGCATCTATGCAAGTGTCTGTTCTACAAAGCAGCAGTTTTTACAAAAAAGCTGTCTTAGTAGAACTTTCTGATTACATTTGAAAATATAGAGAAAATGGAGGTAATTCAACTTAGAGGAAGTAGCATGGTGTGTCTTAGCTATAAAGGTCTAAACTGGTGAAACTAAAAAATAGAGCACATCTGTACATTTGTCATGGAAATAATAGTTGCAATCATTTTGAATATTATAGGTGTCTTTATTTTTATCAGTAATTTTTCCATCTTTACACAATATCCTGCCACAAATACAGCATGGTAAATTGTTGCCATTTTATTTTTAATTCTGCACGTGCATGTTCTTTGCTTTTGTTGACTGCACAGTATAGTAGGGTCGGGCACCATCTGTGAGAAAAAGAGCACCATGACACATTTCACTGTCAGAAATTTGAAAACGGCATGCTGTACTGCTTGGCATTCAGGCTGGAAGTACCTGTACGAATATTTCAGACTGTTTATGTGTCAATCTGAGGACAGTGTAGAGAATTCAGAAAGAGTTGGAGGAGTCTAATGGTGATTATAAAGGTGTTTGGAGTGATCACTAGTAACAGTTATGACTTCACTCATCTTCCCACATGGCCTCAAACTCAAACATGGAGGACTACATCAAGTGTCTTGAAGAGATAGTGTTTTCCAGCAGTCACCCTCTAGACCCAGGGCACCACTATGTCTGACAACAGGACTCTGTACCACACCACACAAGCAGGAGGACCCAGTCATGGCTGTCAGACAATTTCTGCAACCTCATCACCCCTTACATCTAGCAAACTCCCCAGACAACAACTCTCTTGATTATTATATGTGGGGTACAGTTGAAAAAGACCAACAAAACTCCTAACACCAAAGATGAATGAAGGCAGAATTCACCAACTTAAGAAAATCTTCTAAAAGAATTGCAGGAGATTCTAAAGTCATCTGGAGACTGGTTTAAAGTCAATGGTAATTTTAGTAAATAAATTTACTCTCTAGTATTTTAAGATATTTTTGTACTATTTTGGTAAATATATCTTAAAATGAGATGTCAGTGTTATTTTCATTTTTGTGTCATTTAGGCAACAATTTATCCATCACTACCTGCACATTCACTTGGAATTGTTACAGCCTCAATCTCAACAACATAAGATATGCAGATGACTGTTGATAGCAGAAACAGAAAGGAAACTACAAGAACTTCTACAAAACATAATAAAAGAAACCAAGAAGGAACTAAACTTCACTTGCAAGAAGACAAAATGCATAGTTGCTAGCAAAAGAAACTGCCCAACACACAAATTACAAATTGGAGATACCAAAATCAAACAAGTACAAAATTTTTAAATATCTGGAAGTGTTTTAACTGAGAATGGAAAGTGTGACACTGATATGTGAAGGGGCATTGGGGTAGTGAAAGAAGCCTTCAAAAAGTTAAGCAAAGTATTAGGAAATATAAACATTTCTTTAGAAACAAAGAAAAGTGTATTTAACTGTTATGTAAGATCAGTCCTCCTATATAACAGTGAATGCAGAACAATCCCCTCAAAGATGAAGAGACTTGAAAAAATAGACTGAATAATTGGAGTAGATAGACTAAACTATCACCCGGTTCACACTCCACCCACGTCTATTGAACAGGTGAAGAGGCTCATCCCTTGTTTAGGATGTGGTTTCCAGCTTTCTCTTTTCCAATCTTTTCACTCCTATGTAGCCCCCTGCACTTCAGTGGTGTTACCGCCTTGCTCGGGGTGATATGATTAAAAAAAAAAAAATGGGATCAATAAAAAAGTTTTAGAGGAAATGGAAAGAAAAGGGGTACATAAAAGAAATAGTTAAATTTTCTATGGGCACATAATGAGAAAAGAAGGCTTGGAAAATTTGGTACCCACAGGACAAATTGAATGTAAAAAGAATAGAGGATAAGAATGCATTACCTACCTAGTAAATTGAAGGTGGAGCAATGTTTAAGAGAAATAACAAAGACAAAATTCATTTAAGAGCTACAAAGCACAGGAAATTCTGTAGAACTATAATTGTCTATGTCATGAAGGTATCTAGACACATTGAAGTATCACAATTTATCCATTGAAAACATTCAATGAAACCACCTAGATGTGAAGAGTTCCTAACAGTGAAGGAATATGAGAAAAAGAAGAACATTGTTAAGGAGAGAGAACAACAAAAGAACAGGAATTAAGATAGAAGATAATGATTTACATTGCATTTAAATTTTTGAAGATGAAAGTTGACTGGAAGTGCAAGAGAAGAAACTGCTAGCATAGAACTTATGATTACATTTAGCAATCTCAACTGTAAAATGAGAAGACCTAGCTGTCAATCTAGTAATGTGCTTAAATACATAAAGTTGTGGTACAAAAGAAGAAAGCTCAGAACAATTACCATAAAAATATTTATAGAAAAGGCACAAGGAAGCAACAATAGAGGTGGGAGAAACTGACTGAAGAAGAGATGCTGGTTCAGGACTGATAACATTGCAAATTCTTTTTTGATTTCCAAAACAAAGTTTTCACAATTGTTTTTGATTGTTTATCATAAATTCACTGCTGTTGCACAAACGTTTCTCACAAGATAATGACAAGATTAGCTGTTTTCTTATAAGGAAACACTGCTACTGCACAAAAGTTTGTCACAAGATAATGGCAATATTAGCTGTTTCCTTGTTAGGAAACATTCAACAATCATTGACCAAGTAAACAGTGCTAGTTTTAACTGAATTTTTTTTTTCAGTTGAAATCTTATTTTTGCTCTATTATTGATATGGTTTTCTGTTATTTGGTCCAGTGATTGAATTCTGTAGCATCAATTAATGAGGTTCAGAAAAGCATGTTTCTTGAACCCCAATAACATTTTTTATATCAATTTCATTACTTTTATTTACATAATTCACATTTAGAATCATTTTGGGGGGGGGGGACATTATCACAGCTGTTATGCCCTTCAGTCATCTTCAGATATCTGTTGATCTATAAAATATTCATGGAATTTTTAACTGAGCCTTTTATTTAATCTATTTTTCTTTATTATTGTTGATTATCCAATACGAGGTCCAAGAACCACTCATTACTGAATGAGATTTTGAAAGCAGATAATGGTCACTGCAAAACTCGAAGAGGTTAATTTGAAGTGATCATAGAATTATTTTTTCTAAATGGAAGTGGTTCTTGAGAAGAAGATGTCTGAATGGAACTTCCTTCTCACCAAAGTAATACAAATGGAATGAGGATGATTTGACACTGTATATGGAATAGAAAGTCTTAGCTGTTAAGTTCTGTTGTTTGTTTGGTTGATTGTTCTACTGTCATGTTTGAGATGACTTATTTGGTTTTCTTTAATACTGCTCAGTTTTTGTCACCCTGTTTCCATTGAGTCAGAGTCAACTTGGTTTCTTTTATGGCACATCAACATTTTCCAAGTTATTTAATGTTGAATTCTGTCATTTTGATAAACAATAGATAGTTACACATAGGCCTGGTTTACAGGATAGTAAAAAAAAAGTAAACATAGGTATAGTAAATAAGTGACCTATTTTTTAGAGGGGGAATGGGGCTACCCTACTGCACTGGAATGCAGTCTGCATATTCTTAACCCCAATCAACAAGGTGAACCCAATTTGGCACTACCTGATCCAGAGATTGAACTCCCAATTACTTTATAAATCAAAGATTTAAGTTTGAAATTCTATTATTCAGATTGTTGTCATTAACCTTTTCAAGTGCTTGTCAAAGACAAAGAAATTAATCCAAATATAATGAAAACTCATCTTGGAAATGTGGATAGAAGTTTATTTTTTCTCTAGTTCAGAATAATTCATTTTTCAATAAACTGAGCAGATTTCAGCAGTTGATTGCCCAAATTACTGCAGCATTTTCAAAGTCACCTTCTTTACATTAGTGTCCATGGACAGTAGAATAATAGCTTGTAACTTAGGGCCTCCTTTTTAGGAATAAAGTGACAAAGTAGTTTTTGTCGCATTTTTTTTAGTAATCTAGATAGTTCTACACATTTTTGCTTTCTTCATTGATTTAAAATATGACAAGAAGAATATGACATTGAATAAAATTTGTTAATATTAGTACATATACTCCCAGTCGATTGCTTCAATGATGAAAAGATTCTCAGAAGATAAAAGTGGAAGTTGAGTACTGCTCAGTAATATATGAACATTGGAAATCAGAGAGAGATACCAGGTAAGTCCCCAGCCACTGATTACTGCAAAAATCCAATATTGCTCAATCTTTTTATTCACTTATCAATGTAGGTAATTTCCTTTCAGACACATCATTCACATATCCTGTGAAAAGAGATAATTGAACACTTTCAGAATGATCATATTTCCAGACACTATTTTCGTATGCATGGAAATACTGACAGGTTGAATGTAAATGCCAGTCACATAAAATATTTTGACATCTTGTCCAAGTTTTCTATCACCCCAAAGTTAACTGATTGTTTCTGGGTAGCACCAGTTATATTACTGCAGGTGCTAGAACCATTCTGAATGGTACTAATTTAAAAGTAGCATTAAACCTGACAAAAATTATTTCTTCTGAACAAGATGATATCTAAAATATTAATTCATCCAATAAAAAAAAACAAAAAACAGCTCTACTTTAACTTTAATAATCAAACAGTTAATACATTGGTGGAAAATGACGACAATTTCTGGGCTAAAAATCACACCTTGGAATTGATTTCATGTTGATATAATTTTGACCTGTACCTGTATTGCTTAATTTTTGCACAAAAATCAGTATTCAAGTTTAAATTTTCTATGCTTGGATTGTATTAAAATGTTTTTCTTTTCTATTTATTAATAGGAAAGACATTACATGCAACTAAACTAGTAGAATTCTTGAAGACAGTATAGAAATAATGTATTCAGTAACCCTTTCTTTAATATTGCATATTTTTTTTAAATTCTTTTTTATTTTTTTAGTTACTTAAACCAAACTGAGAAGTATAAATATTTGGGAAGCGTTTTAACAGAATGTGTCACTGAGATCCGAACAAGGAAAAGAAATATTCTAATAGTTAAGCAAGGGTTGAGGAACAGAAATATTTTACCAGAAACAAGAGAGTATTCTGGATTGCTATGTGATATCCATCCTTTTATACTGCAGTGAATGTTGGACAATCTCCTCATAGATAAGGAAAAAATTGGAGACAGTAGTGGTTCTACAGAAGATTACTGAAAAATCTGTGAATAAAGCAAGTGAGTAACAAGGGCATTTAAAAAAAAAAAAAAAAAAGAAATGGCAACAAACAGAACACTTATACTCAAAATCAAGAAAAGGCAGCTGAAATCCTTTCGATACAATGAGGAAAGAGGAGTTATCTAACTTCATTCCCATGGAACATATTGGGAGCAATAGAAATGGGATAAAGCAGTGAGCCACCTTTCTAATGAGCTTGCATGAATAGTTGAAAGGGTTGGACCTTAGCAAAAGGAGAAAAACTGCTAAGGGCCATGAAGAGTAGGAAGTTATGGAGAGCCATGATCACATATCTTGAAGGACTGTGGCACATGGAAGAGTCATCAGTACTGGAGCTGCTTAAGATTTAGTAAAATTTGAATACAGTTGATTATCTTTTTAAAGCACACTGATGTCAGTAGTTGTGTTGCTTAAGATTTCCTCAAATCTGAATATAGCTGCTTAAAACAAATAGAAGAAAAATCATGTAAATGGGAAATTATGTCTGATAATGTGTCAGACATAAATGTCATATATTTAGTCTTACACTTGCTCCTGCTCAAAAGTCACTTCTGAAGTAATGTGGTGATATTCCTTGAGAGTTGTACCCACAATGGTACACTAAATGAAATGTTGTGACCTGCATTCTGCCTTTATCTGGTAAAAACAGACAATTTCTCCAGTAATATATTAATACTACTATGAGTGCAAGGTCAAATGGTTAGGATGTTTGCTTTCTGACCACAAGACCTGGGTTTGAATCTCACCAGAGTCAATTTGCCAGGGGCTTCCTGTTCAGTGAGGGAAGTGCCTAAAAACCATACCATATATTGAGCCAAACCTTGTGAGTAAGCTGTTCAAAAGACATCAATAGTCAGGCTAGCATAAAGTCACAAGTCACTATGACTGAGTGTTTGAGCATATTGGCTTTGTTAAAAAAATTGATACCCTGTTAACAAGGTTATACAAAATTTTATATATATTGGAATTTGAATAAATTATCCATATTAAAACAGTTTCAATGAAAGAAAAACCATACTTGAACTATGATTTCTGAAAGAGAAATATGACATGAAGACAAAATAAACATGAAAGTTACATTCTTTTATTGATTAGATATAAACTATTATGCTAACTTACTTTGTCATAAATATACATTTTATGATTATAGAAGCAGAAAAATTGACTCTTAAAAATGCCTGTTATCTGTGAAGTCAGAGTTAATGTTTTCTTTAACAAATTTACAATATCTAAAAATGTCAGATTAAATTTCTTGAATTTAATTAGGATAATTTAATTAGCTACATTTTTAAATGATTTTTCATTTCTTTTGTATTGTAAAATATTACATTTGCTCCTATTTTATGTTTTTGATTAGTAAACTAAAATTGAACATATTTTTAGATACCTTTTAAGAAAAACACAAATTATTCATAAACTGTATTTTATCAATATATTTGCTATTATAACCCAGTCAGTTAAGTGCCATACATGATACATGCTTGGGCAATCATGTCTCAAAAGAGACATGACTGAGCAGAAGATTATCCCGTAATAGGTTGCCATTACTTATTGTGGTAGACTGGTTGCCAGCCAAGGCTATAGAATCCAATCTGTCCTGTTATTTAACTCATAGCTGGAGGGAAGAGACAGATTAATACCTTTCCCAAGAGTACTTGTCTATTACTGAATGCAATGAATTCAGCTGGAATTTGAACTTGGCTCTCCAATTTTTTGTTCTGAGCCAATATTCACTGCACGTGCAAAGCTATTATAACTATCATTCAGAAAAATATTAATTTAACTTTATATAATAAATAATATATAAAATAAAACTGTTCAAGCAAAAAAAAGTTCAGCTGTTTAATGTGAATCATGTTTTGTGTTGCAAATGCAAGTTTTGCTAAAATAAAATTCTTTTTCTGCTCAGAAAAATTTGTCAAAATTGAAATCTTTCAAAATGTCTTTTATATTTACCATTCTATCAGATTCTCATTCATAATTTGCTTGTGTATATATAAGGATTCATAGTTTCAATTAATGCTGATCAATTTTTCATAATTAAATGATGACAGAATCCCAAACTATTGGCACCTCCACATGCAGACAGAAAATAAAACATCAGCAACCTGTTCCTTAACAGTGCTACAGAAATTTGTCATTTTGTTTGTGCCTTTGTATAATAAAATTCATACCTTGAGCAGAGAAATTATGTTCACTGAAGGTTTTCTATCAGTGGACAAATCAAGTCTAAATCCAACAGTAACATTTCACAAGGTTGTAACTATTGAATATAGAAACTGGCCTTCAGTTGGACCCTGAAAAATAAAAGACATGTGTTGCTTAGTTGGGTGAAAAATTAAATTTGAAAATAAGACATTAAAGAATAAGTCTCATTCATTATTTTAGGTCAAGCTTGGTAGTAATCTCACTAACTTTTTTTTCCTTTACATATTACAAGAATTAACAGAAGAATGAAGATGTGAAGCTAACTTTTAAAATTAATTAAGTAAACATTGACAAGAGAGAGAGAGAGAGAAATCTAAAAAAAAAAAAAAGTTACCTTTAGTGAAAATAAAATTTACAGTTTAATTTTAAATTCTTTTAGCATGATATCAGAATTAGATTAAAATTTTTTCAAGAGGACATATTCTTTATGTGGCTACCATAATATTCTAGCCTTCACATAAAAAATAAGCAAAATGAGATCTGAGTTTGTTACATTCACTTTCACACAAATACCCTTTGGTAAGATGTGAATGTATCCCTCCAGATATGGGTTAAATAGTGAAGCAAATTAGACTCTCTAGCTATGCTTAGCAATGATTCAGCAAGTGTTTAGCAAAGGAAGGACAACTCTGAATTCAAAACCATATTGAGCCCTGGCAAAGTATATACTAATGTTGCCATAGAAAGAAATATGGTATTCACAAATGTGACATGAGGTTGTGAACTATGATCATCATATGGGTCGATAAATAGTGTGTGTGTATGCCACAGAATTAATTTAATGTTGGTCTTTTCTTTGCTGATAATCATCAATGATCTGTTGAGGTTTTTTTCATTGTTGATCATGCTGAATATGTTATATGCAAGTAACATCTAATAAGTTGAAGTGGGAAATAAACATTATCTATTCTTACTTTAACTTTGAAGGTAAGAATGAGAGACAGGTTCTTCAATGTTTTTAAATGCATTCTGATGTGATGACTGCTTGAAACTTCAGATAGGCCAACTAAATCCAGGTCTGGTATAGACTTGGGAGAAATTAGCTAATTTGTTATCGCTAATATCAAGTTTAGAAGTTTAAATATCTAGGAAGTGTTTAACAGAAGATGAAAAATGTGACAATGAAATCTGAACTCATATTGGATTGAGTGAAAATACATTCTAAAAGCTAAAATTTTATAAGAAGCAAAGAAGAGTGCTAAATTGTTATGTAATATCAATAATCTTGTATAGCAGTGAATCCTAGACAATTTCCTCACAAATGAAGACAGAACCAGAGGAAACAAAAATGTGGTTCTACAGAAAGATGCTGAGAATTCCATGGATGAAGTGCATAAGCAACAACAAGTCTTTAAGAAAACAGAAGCAAAATGACACTTTGAATGAGAAAGAGACAGTTGAAATTATTTGAACACCTAATGATTTGGTTTGGTTTGGTTTGAGTTTAACGACCCATCAAGCATTATGGTCATTTAAGGGTCAGCTTTTGTTTTTTGGGATCACATTTCTTTTGAAGTTGTTGCACACATTAGATTGGTTGTACATATGAGATTGTACACATTTTTATTAAATTTTATTGTATAGTCCTATTTTCTTTAAATATGCCATTAAATGATCTATCTTGGGAACACATAATGAAGTATTTCATATCCACAAGGCCTATTGACAAAAAGAGCGACAGAGAAAAGCAGTAGGTCACCTGACTGGTTGGTTGGTTAGTTGTTTGGAGTTTTAAGGCATATCAACCACTATGGGTCACTTAATGCCAAATCCAGACTGTGCACATATATTAAAAATATATACACTTTGTATACACAATTTAGGGATAATGTCCTTGAGCCACGGTGTATTTATTCTTACTCTGGTAAATGATTTCAAATCTTTCTATCTAACATGCATGAGTTATTTATATCAAGCAGTTTAATTTGTTTGTATGGTCAATTGATGCAGTTTTCCACTACCAGTTTTATTTACAGTGAGTAAAGGGCCAGTGTAGTTTTATCCAACAGTGATTTGGTTGTTTAGTTTTTATGGTATATCAACCTTGATCGGTTGAGTATTTTGGGTTATGACGAAATATTATATTTTTGGATATAACCCTGTCTCTCTCAAGAAAGAGAGAACATCACCCATTTCCACCTTCTCAAACAAATTTCTCATATTATCTGTTTTAAAATACCACTCTCTGGTTCTAGCTAGTGCGCCACACTCCATTAGAATATGTTTGATCGTATAAGGTGTTTGACATGTCAAACACTGTGGTGGTTGTTCCTGCATGAGTATAAAAGAATGGGTGACTTTTGAGTGGCCAATACACAAGCGTGATATAATGACTTGTTCTTTCCTTGATTTTCTGAAGCCTGACCTCCATTCTCCCAGTGTCGGCTTTATTTGGTAGAGTTTGTTGTTAGTGTTGCCATTCCAACGTTGTTGCCATTTTGTCAAAAAGAATTTATATATTGGAGGTTTCAAGTCCATATATGGAATACTGATATTGTCCGGGCTGAGCTCTAAGGCCAATTTTGCTGCTGAATCAGCTCTTTCATTTCCATGCACTCCAATGTGGCTAGGTATCCAGCACATAATTATATCTTTGTGACTAGACAGAGTCTAGTCTACTCAGCAATTTAACTATTAATGGGTTTTCTAGACGTTTGTTTTTCACTGATGTTAATACTGAAAGTGAATCTGAAAATATGATAAATTTGTTGTGTTTGTCGTTGGAAATTATGTTGAGAGCAAGATCAATTGCACAGACTTCTGCTGTAAAAATGGAACTTTCCATAGGAAGGGCTTTTGGGTATACGATTTTATTAAGTACAGAAGCACATACTGATCTTTTGCCATCCTTGGATCCATCCGTAAATATATATTGGTGATTCAGATGGTTTAAGAGGATAGTATGAAATTTTTCCAGAGAGGTCCTGGGGTGTGTTTTTGCTTTTGGTAGTTTGTTTAATTGAAGGATTACTTGAGGTTCTTTGATGGTCCAAGGTGGAACTTGTGTGAATGTGCTTTTATGTATCCTTTTAATATGAATTTTGGATTCATGGAGAATAGTCTCCATTCGAAGGCCAAATGGTTTGATTGCATTTTCTTTTTGTTGAAACTGTTGCTTATGTTTAAAATTGAAAATGCAGTCATAAGCTGGGTTGGTTGGACACAACTTCAATTTTAAGTAATATTGGAGAGCCAGCTTTATACATCTAAGTTGTAGAGGAGCTTAATGGGTTTCAGTGTATAAACTTTCAGCTGGAGAAGCTCTGAAGTCTCCTAGGACCTGTTTTAGTCCTTCATGGTGAATTGGGTCAAGCTTCTTAAAGCAAGATTTCCTGGCAGATCCATAAATAAATATACTGTAATCTAATTGGGATTGGATTAGGGCTCTGTATAACTTGATGAGGGCTTGACGATCAGCTCCCCATTTTGTATGAGCGACTACTTGTAAGAGTTGTTGAGCACGGGCCATTTTAGATTTTAAATGTCTTATATGAGGTATGAAAGATAATTTCCTGTCGAATATAACTCCCAAGAATTTACACTCATTGATGACCGGTATTTTCGTGTCTTCCAGCTTTATGACTGGGTCATAGTGCATTTTCCTCAGTTGACAAAAATGCACACATTTTGTTTTGCTTTTAGATATCTTGTATCCGTTTCTATGTACCCAATGTATTATTTTATTGATGCATTGTTGCAGTTGGTGTTCTGCAGTCCTCATATATTTTGATCTGGAAGTGATGCAGAAGTCGTCAACGTAAAGATAGTCATCAATTCCAGTAGTGAGGCACTTTGTTATACTGTTAACCCTCTAGGGCCATTCGTATCATATTTGATACAGTATTTCCCTATAAGGAAACATTTGGTATTCATTGACTGAGCAGTCAGTACTGCTTTCATTTGAAATTTATAAAATATTTCTCTTAAAAAATTTTTCAGGAAAATATTTCTTTCAAGGCTTGTTTTCATACTGTATCAAATATACGAATGGCCCTAGAGGGTTAAGTTGTATATTGAAAAAAGTCACCAATAGAATACTCCCTTGTGGGACTCCCTCTTCTTGCTTGTGAAAGTTTGAAAGTGTGGATCCAATTTGAACTTGGAACTCCCTATTCAACAGAAAACTCTTAATAAAGTTTGGCAATCTACCTCACAGTCTAAGTTTATGGAGATCTTTCATTATTCCAAACTTCCAGGTGGTTTCATAAGCCTTCTCCAGGTCAAAGAAAATTGCTATAACATGTTGTTTTTGGATATTGGCCTCTCTTGTGGAGGTTTCCAATTTAACCAAATGATCCATTGTTGATCTCTGTTTTCTAAAACCACATTGAGATCTGGTGATAAGTTTATTGGATTCAAGGTACCAGATCAGTCTTTTGTTAATCATGCGCTCCAATGTTTTACAGAGGCAACTTGTGAGAGCTATTGGACAGTAGTTGGATGGGTTTGTGTGGTCTTTTCCAGGTTTAGGTATAGGAATGACAGTTGCTGTTTTCCATGTTTCTGGGACTGCCCCATGTGTCCAGATATCATTAAATATTTTGAGAAAGTAGGTGAGTGATTTGTTTGGTAGATGTATTAGAAATTCATAATGAATTTCATCAGAGCTGACTGCTGTATTGTGTGATGCTTTGATTGCTTCTTTCAGTTCCGTTAATGTAAATGGAAGATTATATTTTTCAAGATTATTTGTCTTAAAATTAAGTTTTGGTTTTTCAACGAGGTTCTTATAAGTAATGAATTGTGGATTAGAGGTGTTAAGTGAGGAATTTTGTGAGAATGTCTTGGCTAGTATATCTGCTATGCCTTCCTTTGTAGTTGCTTCTGTCTGATCTTTTCTAAGATGTCTGAGAGTGATTAGTTGTGGTTTTCCAGATATCTTATCCTCCAAATATTGTTTGTTTTAGTGGAGGAGCCAATTTGATTGACATAGTTTTGCCAACTTTCCTTTTTTGCTTCTTTAATGATTTTTCGGGTTTTTGCCCTGAGCAGTTTCAAGGTGTTGAGATTAATGGTGGTAGGTTGTTTATGAAGTTTCCGTAAGGCAGCCTTACGAAGGAGGATAGCTGTCTTGCATTCATCATTGAATCAGGGAGTTCTATGTTTGTCTGAGCTTGAGGTTTTTCTGATGGATTCATTGGCTATGGAGATTAAGAGTTTCAGTAAAATATTGTGTGGTCTATAATTTTAGAGTCTGGAAAAAGTTTTTGTTCACAGAGGGTTTCAAAAACTTCCCAGTTTGCCTTGTTAAGTTTCCAATGAGGGAGTTTTTCATCTTTAAATGATTGTAGAGTTTCAAGAAATATGGGGAAGTGGTCACTACCACAGATCATCATGAACTTTCCACCCATAGTCCATATAGCTTATGGGATTGTATAGAGTGAGGTCAATGGCTGAGTAAGAACCTGTGAATGGGTTGAGGTATGTTTTTGATTTATCATTTAGTAGACAAAGGTTATTTGATTCAATGATTTTTTTCTAGGTCTTTACCTTTTCTATTGGTTTACTGGCACCCCAAGACAGTGCTGTGACTGTTTAAGTCACCCAGCAATAAATAAGGTTTTGGTATTTGCTCAAGTAGTTTATTCATTTTAGAGTCACTGATGGGGTCATGTGGAGGGATGTAGATGGAGCAGATGTGTATTGGTTTATGCAGAGTAGCTTTAATAACAATTGCTTGGAGGTCAGTATCTATCTAAATTTGACTTTGGGGTATATCTTTCCTAACTAGGATCGACACTCCTCCAGAAGCTCTGTTTCCATCTTTGTTAAAATAGTTATACATGTGGCATTGTTTAAATTTAATAAAAGGTTGTTTCTTTTAAAAAGGCTTCTTGTAGGCAAACTATTCTGGCCAGTAGTTGGTGAAGTTCCTCATAATTAGCCCCAATTCCTCTGCAGTTCCACTGTAGGATTGTATTACTTTGTAATTTCATTGTTTGGTGTGAACTTTGTCTGAATTGGTGTTATTACTCTTTTTGGATTTGTTTTTAATACTCAGCTCATTGGTTTCCATCCTTTCCAGAAAACTAAACCTGTTTTCTGTGTCAATCTTTGAAGTTGATGGTTCTGTAGGTTGGCTTGTTAAGTTTGGACGTTCCTGTGAGGAAGATGGAGTATGGTCTTTCTTAGATTGTGATAGGTGTTTTTCTTTTGTTCTTGCTTGATTCAGGGTTTTGTGGATTATTTTTCCCATTGTTATCACTTTTAGAAGTTGAAGGACAGATTGGTGATTGTTGCAAATTCTGTTTTTTGGTAGGAGTGGTCTGTGTCTGTGACGTTTTTTTTTCTATTTCTTTTTCATTCTTTATTTTATCATTGGTTTTATTATTCTGAGCAAGGACTTCCAATTGAAATGTTTGTTGAATACTATTGGTGTATTCTTTTTTTAGTTCTGCCTGGAATTTTGTCCACTTGCTTGAATCTAATTTCATGAGTTTTTCAATTAGTGTTCTATATTTTTTATTTTCAGCTCTCCGTGTAACCAAAGCATAGCTAATCTCACCCATATAGCCCTCTACAATTTTCCTGGCCTCCAGGAATGATACATTTTTCTTATGTTTTACTGCAATGATTTCTTTTTCTTTCCTGTAGACGTCACAAGATCTTGCATATGCTGGATGATCCTGTTGACAATTTGGACATCTTGGTGGTTTCAAACATTCCTCCTCTTTATGGTTTGGTTCTTTCTATCCACATTTGGCACATGTCTGTTGTCCTCTGCAAGCGTCCCTGTGGTGTCCAAATTTCTGACATTTGAAGCACCTCAGGGGGAGCTGGAATATACTGATCCACTTTCTCCAGTCACCTGACTGATGAGCTTGTGTGAATAGATGGCAGAACAGGAGCTGGAAGGTTTGAAAAAGCTAAAAACAATGCTTGGTGCCAGAAGAGATAGAAAATTGTAGGGAGAGCCATGTTCACCTACGTCTTGAAAGGTCAAGGCACATAGTAGAAGTCCATGTAATTAAGATAAGATCATTCCCATTCTGTTTTCCTTTCTTTCTCAATGCTGAGCAATTTCTTTTTTTCCATCAATGTAATCTTTTTTTCGTAATGTAATTGTTTACATTTATTATCACTCTTTCCATTTTTCTTGGATTCTTAATGATAACAAATTAACAGAACATCTCAGATTTCTTTCTTTATCTATTTATGATTTTTTTCTTTTCTTTGTAATGCACTTTTTATTTCTTTTCTGTGAACACATTAATTTCTTCAAAGGATTACTTTTTTTCTTAATGAGTTTTGGTAAAATTACATTAAAGATAGAGAGAGAGAAAAAATAGAAAGATTTCTTTAAAATGGAAGAAACTGTATTGTTGAAAATCAAGAACTGTAGAGTTTCACAAAGACTCAAATGAGCTATACTTGATATATGCATCCAAGCCTTAGAGCCATAAGAAAAGAAATGTACCACTGACTGCTGTTTAAGTCTACATCTTACTTTTACCAAGGATTGAAACAATAGAAATAAATCTTGGATCTGCCCCATTCTTGGAAAATTCTATACTGAGATGTTTAATACAAGTAGAAGGAGTATTATTTTATTTTGAGAAAGTTGCAATGAAATGTATATAGACAAAGTTAAAAACAAATATAACTTAAATGAGATTAAAATTCAAAGTGAAATATATTGAGAGAAGCACTAGTGATACCAGTGAAGACCATCCTCCCAAAGAGAATGAGATGAGGGGGCAAAAAAAACAAACAGTGGATGACATATGAAATTTGAGATGATGAAAAAGTGACAACAAACAAGATCAAGGAATGGTACAAAATATTGAACATTAAATACAAAAATTAGAAACAAATACAGGCAGGCTAAAGAGAATGGTTTAAAATTGTGATACTGGATCTATTCAGCTATACAGCAAAACAATTCTGAAAGAAACAAAATCCTTGCCAGGATTCGACATTGGCGGCCACAGTCTCAAAAATGTAAGATACACGGATGACACTGTACTAATAGCAGGCACAGAAAGGAAAATACAGGACCTTTTACAGAAGGTAACAAAAAAGAAAGTGAGAAGAAAGGACTGAGCATAAACTTCAAGAAAACTAAATGTATGGTCATCAGCAAAAAGAAGACCCCAAAATGCCAACTACAGGTCAAAGAAACTAAAATTAAACAAGTAAAGAAATTTAAATACCTGGGAAGTATTATGACAGAGGATGAAAAGTGCGACACTGAGATCCAAAGACACATTGGAATAGCCAAGGTTGCATTTCAAAAGCTAACCAGAGTATTGAGAGACAGGAAAATCTAATTGAAAACAAAAAAAAGAGTGCTGGACTGCTATGTGATATCTGTCTTTCTGTATGAAAGTGAATGTTGGACATTTTTAATGATGAAGGACAGGCTGGGACAGCAGAAATGTGGTTTTACAGAAGGATGCTGTGGATGTCATGGACTGAGTGCATGAGCAATGATGAAGTGTTGGAGAGGATGCAAATGAGAAAAAACTCATACTTAACATCAGGAATAAACAGATTAGGTTCTTGGGACACATAATGAGGAAGGAGGGCCTAGAAAATTTAATACGCACAGGTCGAATAGAAAGAAAGAGATGGGAAAAGCAGTGCATGACATACTTGATAAGCCTGAGCAAATGGATGATGAAGTGGGGTTCGGTAAAGATGCTAAGAGGAAAAATATTGAGAGTGACAAGAGACAGTGCCAAGTGGAAATCCATGATCCTGAAGGAACATGTCACATGAAGAAGAAGAGTATTGTACATAAGACAAAAAAAAGTTAGAGAGAGAGACAATATACGTAAACATGGAGGTACCAGAAGTAAGAGGAGCACTGGACAAGAACAGTAACAAAGCAGCAAGATAAGATGGGATCCTAATAGAAACAATTTTTGCATTGGCAAAAATCACAGAAATAATAAATGAAATATAAAATAATGGCAGCATACCAGACTGCATTAGTAGATCCAGGTTTGTAACACTACCTAAGAAATCAGGTGTAAATGAATGCACGCTCTGTCAGCAAATCAGTTTAATGAGCTACATAATTAAGCTAATAATTCAAATTCTGATGAAGACCATGAAAAACAGAATAGAACAATTTTTGTCAAGGACACTAGAACAAGAAATGTTATAATTATCATCAGAATGATATTGGAGAGAGTAATGCAAATGCAGAAGGATGTGCACTTATGTTTTATAGAATATGCAAAAGCATTTCATAAGTTATGGCAGAGATTAAAACTGCTTTGAAAACTAGATCTATTTGGGGGAAAATATTAGAATAATCTAGAACTTACTTTAAATTGCAGTGTACAGCTTGAGTTTTCAAGCATAAAAAATATTTCCAAAACTAGAGGTCGGCTTATATGGCAGATATAAAATACAAACAGAATTGTAAACAAGTGAGACGGCACCCTTATCAATTACTGTAAATCATTTACTATACCCCCAGCAGAATGCTGCAATATATTTCACTAAAACTTGTGCATGAACATATTCGGCATATTTACACAGAAATTAATATAAAATAAAATAGTAACAAAAACAAAAAATAACATGTACAGCGAGAATATTTTGAGGACCCTAGAAGTTATGACTGGATTCGTAATCAGAGGCCACAATTTAAACAACCTAAGGTACGCAGATGATACAGTACTGATAGCAGACAGAAAGGAAACTACAAGACCTCCTACAGAAGGTAACAGAAGAAAGTAACAAGAAAGGACTAGAAATAAACTGCATGAAAACCAAATGCATGGTCATCAGTAAAAAGGGCAGCCCAAAATGCCAAATACAGGTTGGGGATACTAGAATCAAGCAGGTACAAAAATTTAAATACCTGGGCAGCGTTATAACAGAACATGGAAAGTGTGATACAGAGATCCGAAGGCGAATTGGCATGGTGAAAGAAGCATTCCAGAAGTTAAGTAAAGTATTAAGAAACAGGACAATTTCACTAGAAACTAGGAAGAGAGTACTAGATTGCTACGTGATGTCCGTCCTTCAATATGGCAGTGAATGCTGGACAATACCATCAAAGATGAAAGAAAAACTTGAAGCAACTGAAATGTGGTTCTATAGAAAGATGCTGCAAATATCATGGATCGAGCATGTGAGCAATGATGAGGTCTTGGAAATGACGGAAACAAAAAGGAAATTAATCAGGAAGAGACTGCTGAAGTTCCTGGGACACGCAATGAGGAAGGAGGGCTTGCATAATCTGATACTAACAGGCCAGATAGAGGGGAAAAAAGAAACAGGGGAAAGCAATGGATAACATATTTGAAGGACCTAATCAGGTGGATGACGGAATGAGGATTGCATGGTGTAACAGGAGAAGGCATGCTCAGAGCCACCAGGGATAGGGAAATGTGGAAGGCCATGATCACCTACGTCCTGAAGAGACAAGGCACATAGAAGATTTCTGTGCATTGTGGTGCAGTGGATATCAGCTTGAAACAAAAAAAAAAAAAAATACAAAAATTAAAAATCAGAGAGCTGAGTTTGAATTCTAGTGAAATTCGTTGCATTCACTTATGTGCAAATACCCTTGGGAAAAGTATGAATCCATCTCTTTTCCCTCCAACTATGGGCTGAATAGCAGAGTTGATTGGCTTCTGTAACCTTGGTTTGCAACTGGTCTACTGCAGAAAGTAATGGTAAACTACTGTGGGAATATGTTCTGCCTAGTCAGCCATATCTCAAAGGAGACATGATTGCTCAAGTGTATCATGTATGGTATTTAACTGACTATAAAAGTTTAAATATCTGAAAAGGGGCTTAACAAAGGAATAGTAAAAGATGAATCATAGAAATTAAGCAAAGTACTAAGAAACAAAAAAAATTTTGTTAGAAGCAAATAAGTTTGCTGAAATGCTATATAATATCAATTCTCCTATATGCTAATAATGCTGGACAATTTCACCACAGATGAAGAGAAGACTGGAGATGACAGAAATGTGGTTCTACAGAATGATGCTGAGAATACTATAGACAGAGCACAGGAAGTCTTGAGGAAAATGGAAATGAAAAGAACACTCAGAAAGAGAGAGCTGAAATTTCTTAGACACATAATGAGGAAGGAGGGATTGGAGAATTTGATACTCACAGGACATAAAGGCAAAATGGATAGAGGGAGCCAATGAGCAACCTATTTGAGAATCTTGTGTGAATGAATTGCAGAACAGAGGGAAGGAAGAATGGAAAAAAACAAAGTTACTAAGTGCTACAAAGGATAGAAAGTTGTGGTGAGACATGATCACCAACATCCTGAAGAGATGCAGCACAAATGAAAAGAGGATTACTTATTGAAAAAATTCCTCTCTCCCCAAAATTATTCTGATGGATGGCAAAAAACAAATTTTACTAAGAGATACAAAAGATAGGAAGCTGTGGAGAGCCAGAGACATCACAAATAAAAGGCTGCGTATTGAGAAAATTTCCTCACTCCCCTTTGGGACCAAAGAGAATTATTCATTTTCTGTTTCTCTTAGAACTGTTGAATGTCTATTTGCTGTGTTTACTAGGGGGAGTCATTAAGCAAGTAGTTTTCATTCAACCTTTTTGTTATTGTTTAATTAGCCTTCTTTAATTTCTTCCTTATGCCTATATCAGGGCTCCATCTAGTCTAAGATTAGGGTTCTCCTTTCACAGCTCTGTATAGATATGTTATTTGTTTTTTTGTTTTTGCAAAGATCAATAAGTCTACCATTCAGTCTATGTTGTCACAGATGGTCTAGTGCCCTTGCTATTTACCTTGAACTGCTTGATAAGATTTATTGTTGGTCCTTATCTGGTGACTCAGCTTCAGTAACTTTCCCACCACCATAAGGTTGCCTGTGTCTTTTCCACAAATTCTTTCATGGTAATTGTTCAGATGAGCTCTTCACTATTGTACCTAGACTTTTTGAATTTAAGCACAGCACTATACTGGCATTGAAATCTCATCAATTTACAGTTGAGCTGGCTAGATGTAACCATAAATTCTATGCTAAGAGTTTCTTTTCTCACACTTCTTGCTTGTGAAACTCCCTTCTGGCTCCATGCTTTCCAGCCAACTTTAATCTGCAAAAATTTAAATGCAATGTCACTATTTACTGTTCTGATTATTTTTTCTCATTCCGTCATTATAAATGCTTCTGTTCCTAATTCTTCCACACCCTGTGAACCCTTGTGTTTTATTGGCTCTACTGCCTTGGCTGGAGTGATACCAATTTAAAAAAAATAAAATAAATAAAATGTACATAACTATGTGTCAACAGAGATGGAAAGGGTTTTACTCAAATGTGCTTGTAAATCCCAAACTTAGTTTTAAAACCAGCTGTGCCAATTGTTTTTAGAATGACAAGAAAGAAACAATCTGTTACCTGGTTTCTGACCGAGATTAATCCCAGCAGCAGATCTGTTAACATTTCCATTACAGAATATTCATCCCTTCTTTATGTTTGGATTGTACAACAGGGAAAAAATAAAGACAAAAGAAAGATGGATGGGTCAAAAAGATGCACAGTTCTATTCAGGATTTTAACTTGTCTGTTAATTATATACAGGGTGTAATGGGTAAACTGTCATATAAATTATGCAAAAATGAAAATTATACTGACATCTCATTTTAACAGGTATATTTACCAAAATTACACAAAAATATCTTGAAATATTAAAGTAAATTTATTCAATAAGATCGCCATTGGCTTCAACCAAAACCTCTAGATAATTGAAATCTCCTGCAACTTTTCTGGACAGTCTCTTTGTTTAAGTTGGTGAATACTACCATAATCCTTGACTTCAGTTCATTTTTAGTGTTACAAGGAGGGTTTTTTTTTTGGTCTCTTGCTCAACTGTGCCTCACACATAATAATCAAGGGGCTGGCATTCTGAGGAGTTAGGCAGCCAGATGCAAGGGGTGATTTGGTCACAGAAATTGTCTGACAGACATAGGGTCTTCCAGTAGCCACCCTCTTGACCCAGCATTACCTTCACAAGGAACTTAATATAGGCCTCCATGTTGATTCTGAGGCCCTGTGGGAAGATGAATGAAGGTATAATGTTATCATCGCTAATGATCCCTCCAAACACCATGATGTTGACTGGATATATCATCCAACTCTTTCCAAATCCCCTGCATTGTCTTCAGAATGACACCCAAACACTGAAATGTTCCCATTGAAGCTTCTGACATGAATGCCAAGCAATACAGCATATCATTTCCAAATTTCTGACAGAGTGAATTACATCATGGTACTCTTTATGACAGACTGTGCCCAACTGAACCTACTATACAGTGCAGTCAACAAAATCAAAAACAAACAACACGTATATGTGAAATTAAAAGTATAAAATGATGAAAATTTATCCATTGTACTCTGTATAAACATCTGTTTTACTAGCCTATAATTTAATGATTCTCTAATATATCTTTTTGGAATGGTCAGTCACACAGCCAATTTTAAGTTTAATGTGACATTAATTTCCTTTAGTTTTTGTCTTTTGTAGTCCTGGTTCTCACTTTACTTGATATGTGAGTTTAAGAAAACATGAGAAGTTGAATCAAGGAAAGGGTTTCTTCAGAAAAAGAACAGATGTTGTTTGACTCCCACTTCCAACCAAACAGCTCTGTAGGATAGATAGATAGATAGATAGATAGCCAGTTATTTGTTTCTAAGCATATCTATATGCTAGGACAGCTAGCCAATCCCTGGATTTTGTGTTTGTTCAACACCCAGAGCCTACCTGTGTTTTATACAGTCACTGAAGAGACTTTAGTTACAGTTTCTGGGAGAAAGCACATAATCTGGTATGAATAAAGCTAGTATGCTGAAAACCTTGGTCATTATAACATTAGCAATCAATATAAGAGCTCTATAGTTATTACTGCCCTATAGAAGTTAAACCAAGAGAGAGAAGAGTGATATTTCAAAGACACCAATAGCAAGTTCTATACAGTGTTTAGATTTCATATATTTTTTCTCCACCACCATAAAGTAGCTTCTTTGTGTCTTTTCTATAAATACTTTCATGGTAATTGTTCTCATGAAATTTCTTCTATGGTACCTAGACTTTATGGATTTAAGGATAGTACTAGATTGGCATTGCTTGGGGTGAAATAAATATATATATATATATATATATATATATATATATACACACACACAGAGGAAGTGATGGGTAAATAGTTGCCACTTTATATTTTTAGTTTTATGTATGCATGTTATTTGCTTTTGTTGACTGCACAGTATAGTTGAGGGAGTTGGGCACTGTCTGTAGGGAAAAAGCAATTCATTCTGCCAGACATCTGAAAACGTCACACTGTACTGCTTAAAATTTATACCAGAAGCTCCAATAGCTCATGTATGCCAATAGCTAAAATTTCATAGTGTTTGGTTGTCAATATGAAGACTGTGTAATGATAATTACAAAAGTATAGCAGCTTGGAAAACTCACTTTGATCGCTCTAATAAGAAAAGTACTTCCAAATTTGTTGATGTAGGCTTCAGACTCAACACAGAGGCCTACATGAAGTACCTTGAAGAGGTAGTGTTGCTCTGGGTCAAGGGAGTGGCTGCTGAAAGACCCTATGACTGGCAACAGGACTCTGCACTATGCAACACAAGCTGGGAAACAAGTCATGGCTGTCAGACAATTTCTGCAACTACATCATCCCTTACATCTGATCACCTAACTCCCATGAATACAAGCCCCTTGATTATCATATGTGAGGCACAGTTGAACGAGAAACCAAAAAACTCTTTGTAACACTAAAAATGAACTGAAGGCAAGGATTATTGCAGTATTCTCCAATTTAAACAAGGAAACCACTCAGAAGAATTGCAGAAGATTCCTAAGTCATCTGGCAGTTGTGGTTGAAGCTAATGGGAATTTTATTGAATAAATTTACTCTTTAATATTTCAAGATAAGATATTTTTGTGTAATTTTGGTAAATATATCTGTTAAAATGAGATGTCATTGTTATTTTCATTTTTGTGTCATTTAGACAACAATTCATTCATTGCACCCTCTGTGTGTGTGTATATATATATATATATATATATATATATATAAGTGGATGAACCATTACCTACTTATATTAATGGCCTCAATCTATAGACTTCTACTGGGCAAAAAACTGATGTGAATATTAGATTGAATAATCTAATTGAATTTTTTAAAATAAAGTAAAAGTTTAATTTAGTGGTGAAATTCTAAACCTCATTAGTATAATATCTTGTTCTTTTTCTCTCTTCTAATAACACAGCACAAACCTGTCTTTATTAGTCATTAAAGATAAATACAACAAAAGAGAAAGAGTAATTTGGTATTCAATGATGCATAACTGAAATTGTTATATCTTGGCAACACTGAACTTTTAACACTAGACACTATACAAGAATAGGAAATGGTAACAAATAAAGAAAGCTGATAGAAAATGTGGTTCCTGAATGACATTGTCCAGTCAAATGCTGGACAATCAATAAAGAATCAATGGTCGGCATCTCTCTGGAAAAGTTACAGATAGGAATGGTGTTATTTTAAAATTCATGTGATATTTATAGAAACAGCAGTTTTTCAATGGAGTTCTAATAAGCTTCAAAGAATTTTGAAAGAACAGACAGATAAATAAAGCATAAGAAACAGATGATTGCATTTGTTTGTTTATTCCAAGTGACATAATCAGATGTGCGTATAGAAAGAAAAGTAAAAAAAATAAAAAATAATTTCTAATTTTATTATCTGTAGATTTGCGATAAATTTCCAAATCATAGCATTTCTGAAAATGTAAGATTAAGCTCACTTTAGCTATACCTCAAACAAACCTTTAACAATAAATGCAAAAACAAAAGTTGATGACATGAAAAAAGTTCAATACTAACAAGCTGGTACTCATTAAACCTGGCTTTGTGCCAAAATTAGTTGAATCACCAAGGTATTAGGACGGTACCCAGAAGTTGTGTGCTGAGTATCTTCAGCACAGTATTCATGCTAATGGGTATGAATACCAATAAGACAGAACAACTAGTAGAAAAGAGAAGAGGTTAAGTCATTAGAATCACAGAGAGTACCATTGCTAAACCTTTATCCTGTCAATATATGTCTGAACCCATTCCAAAGCATATTTGTGTGTAGAAAGTTAGGATTTTCATCAGGTTCTCTTGTGGAATACTCATACATTCTCCTAGGAGTCCAAGACCAGACTGTCTCTGAATACTGATAGTGCCTCCACTGTGGGTACTTTGGTGAACAGGCTCACCATCTGGTAATAAAGGGTTTGGTTTGAAACTTCTAGCACCTGAAGAAGGCCAGAGCATACAATGGCTGAAACGTCATAAACATGGCAGTAAAGAGGAGGATAATAGTCCGAACAATGTAAATAGTGTAAATACTCAGAAGTATAGACAAACACTAAATTTATTGTATTTAAATAGATCATTAAATTTATATAACACTGTTAATAAATATTTTTTTCTTAATTTTCTAGCATAAAATATTAAGTTTGCTCATATTTTTAAGATCTAAATCTTGTGTATATTAAAAAACAGCAATAAAGAAATAAAAACATTGGGAAACTAAATAAAATCAGCTGAGAATTTGTATCTAAACATGTGATAAACCAGAAAATCTTAAAATTTAGTATCCCTACATTTTCAGTGCATAAGTATAACCAGGATATAATGCCATTGAGGAGAACATTAAAAGGACTTCATTAGACTAAAATAAAGAATAAATTGCATAACATTATTATTTTTTATTCTCTCATACAATTACACAATACTAACCAACATATCTTATACACCACACAGACACATACACAGTGTATGATAACACATGTACAACAGATACACACATACCATGAATATTTTATTTACAGTTTTCCTTATGAAAAGGCTGAAAAATTTGTTTCATTTTTCTCTATCCATTTTTAAAAGTATTACCACCTCTACAGAAATTATTTTTATTCTGCCTACAAATGTTTTACTGCTTTAGATAGCCTCTTGTGTGTTTGTTATTCCACATGTGTATAATAATACATACCCGTGTATGATGGCATACACAAAAGAGGCAATCCAAAACAGTAAAACATTTGTATGTTAAGTAAAGATAATTACTGAAGAGGGGGCTAATATCTCTAAAAGTGGAAAAAAAAAAAAAAAATAAAAAAAATAAGACACAAAAATCTTTCATCTTTTTTTCTAATGAAAAAGGAAAACTGTAAATAAAATATTCATTGCAACGTCAACATTCATTCATTTGTGGCACTTGATTATTTTGTTTGAAATTTGAGAAACTTTTATTGATGCAGGCAAGATTGTTTTGGAAGTGACAAGTCATTAATTTTCCATGTCATATATAAAGCACAAAAGTTGAGTATGTCTGCTTGAAATGCCTAATTATATATCTAAAATTAGTTGACTATCAGTATGTCTTTGCATATGTGAATATGGAAAACTGTGACTTTATCATTTATATATCTAACTGCAGTTGTCTTATATGTTGCCTACTTAAAGGTTCTGACTTAATGTCAGTAACTAATATCCAGCTAATATCCAACTTGTGAAAAATATATTTTTAAAATAACTTTTGTTAATCAGTTCAATCCAAGACTTTTGTGATTCTTTCATAAAAGAGAACAAAGTTGTCATTTCATTGCTGACTTATTCAAAAAAAAAGAGAAAAAAAAGAAAAAAAATCAACCCTGAAAGTGATAATGACCTTAGCCTTTAGATCATGACTTGGCAGTAATCAATGTTTTCTTTTTAGTAATATATTTCATGTAAATGTCATAGTTTGTGGGTATATGTGTCTGAGCAGACATCTGTTTTTTTACATTTGGGGTACAAAAAGAAAAAAAAGTTTTTTAAGTAATTGTTTTTAAAATCTAATATTTCTTATTAGTATAAATGTTTTAATAGATATATGTGTGTGAGTAGACATCTCAATTTTGGGATGGTTTCTTTTTAATTAATGAAAGTGAAGTTAGTGTCACCCTGCTTAAAAAAATTTAAAGTTATACTAAATGGAGTAGCTGAGCCTTGCTTTGCAATGATGGCCTTGACTAACCAAATTGGTACAAAACGCTTAGCTTAAAAATAGTTTCCTTAATTTGTTCCATGTCTACTACTCAAACATGTACTTCTGAGAAATAATGTTTATTTTTTAGCTAAAAGGAATCACATTAAAAAAAAAAAAATCAATTAATTGCTTAATAATTACTTATAGTAGATTTTGAAAAGTCCGAGTTTCCTTTCCAAAATATTTTAAGTTTTTTTTCATAAAATCAAGTTAATTTATTTGTTTACTGACTTAGGATGTCCAGATAATTTAACAAATATAGACACAGAACTACTGAGCTGAGTTTCAATTCTAAGCTAGTCTATTTAATTCGCTTTCAGATTTATGCCCTTGGAAAACCCCTGAATTGATCTCTTCTCCCTCTAGCTATGGGTTAAATAGAAAGGTAGACAGAGTTCTCTAGCTTTAAGCAGCAACTAATATAAAAGAAGGAAAATACTAAATTCTAAACTGATCAACACCATTCCTCCTAACACCACCCAAAAAATGCATGGAAATTCAAAGCTAATTAAACAAAAAGGGAGCTGTATAGAGCCATGATTGTCTACATCCTGAAAAGACAAAGAAAATAAATAATGGTGTTATCTTTGAGTTTATTTATGAGAAATAAAAACAAACATTAAGGGAAAAAGAGATGAAGAATAGTAACGAAGCATTTGTATCTAACACTAGTTGTGTTGATATATTAATTACATTTATTAGGGTTAGGTTTAACCAATACCATATAATTAATTATAATAAACTAGCAGTGATACCTAGCACTGTATAGGGCAAGTCACTTTTCATAGTTGTGCAACATATTTTACTCTTGTCTAGTTAATTATCACTCAGGTAAAACATCAATATTTATTAAATGAAAGGTTCAAGTCTGTGCCATGCCAGGTATCACTGCTATTAAATAAATGAAATATCTGATAATCATCCATAATATAAAAAAAAATGTCGTTATCATGCATTTTTAAAGAATTTTTTTAAAGACTTGTATTCTGGGGAAGAATCAGTCTCCTTTTCAAGCATTGCATAACTTATATATTTAAAAAGAAAATTAGACAACAAAATAAAAAATGAAATTCAACAACAAAAACAGATAAAAAAATGAAATTAGATAAAATAAAGGAAAAGAAATTATATTTAGAAAAAATGGAAAAAAAACAAAGATATTTTCTGTTACATAGCATATTAGATGTGTTTATGAAGTTTCTAGTATTTTTTGAAAAGATACAGTTTAAAATAAACAAAGAAAGAATTGGTTGGGGGAAGACAGAGTACTGAAAGCTTGTTCACACATCTAATCCATATTTCCTTTCCTTTTCTTATTTTTAACTAATTTGACACTGAGTGTTTGTTTTTATCCTGCAAGAGGTCAATTTATATTCTCATATTGACATTGATACAGTGAGCATTGGAATCATTAGTGATCTTAATTTGGAATATAGCAACAACAATAATAATTTGTTTAAATTTAAACTTCACAAGAGCTTTTGATACTGATACTTGTCACAAAATGTTTGACTAATGTGATCATTTGCCTTCCTCATATGCAGGCAATGAAAGGTTTCATCTCAAATTAGAGTGAAATATAAAAATATGTTTCATACAATAAACCCAGTAGATAATCATATACATATACTAAAACACTTGGCAGACTTCTCCTCTCTCCCTCACTGCAAATTCTCTTTGTTCCTCAATTTTGGGATCGATTTCTTTAACACTCAAACTTGCTTTTTTCTATAGTTGACAAGAGATTGTGTTTGAGCCTAAGTAAAAGCTGGCATCTAAAATCCTGATTTTTTTAAAACACTTGGTGCAACACAATCTTATTCTCTCCAAGTTAGTTTTGTTTGTGCCAGGCTTCTTTCAGGACATGGGCAACTATGGCTCTCCAAAACTTGCTATCCCCTATGGCTTTCAACAGTTTTTCTACTTTTGCTAAGGTTCCCTCTCCATAATCAGGGAATCCTTTCACACAAGATCATGAGTTAGGTGGCTCAATGTCTTACCCTATCATTATCTTTATGAACATTATAAAAAAGAGAAATGCTAATCACAATCAAGTGATTAGAAAATGGGGGAAAGAAGTCCGTTAGAAATTTGGATTTATTTTGTTTTAGTGCATCTGAAAAAAATCCAGTAATCTGACAAAGTCTTTTTTATATATATATATATATATATATATATATATATAACACCAAGCAAGGCAGAACCACCACTGGTGTGCAGGATGTTACAATGACAGAAAAAAAAAAAAACAAGGTACAGGAGGTGCTGAAGAAAGGATAAGAGATGGATGGGAATCAAGGAGATAGAAGACGATAATTGATATTGCATTTAAACATTTGGAGATTGTAGCTATCAGGAAAGCAAGCAAACTGAAAGGAGTTCCACAAAGAGGAAGTGCAAGAAAAGAAACTGTTAGAATAGAAAAGGTAGTTAAATTTAACTATTTTGATTGTAAAATGGTGGAACACTGATGCTGATCTAGTAGCATGTGTAAGTACATGTGGTCAGGGAAACAAGGAAAAACGCATGCCAGGAAAGTTGCCATAAGAATACTTGCAAAAAAGCCCAAGGGAAGCCATATCACATTGATAAGAAAGTGACTGAAGACAGGCTGCCAAATCAGAATCAATTACAGTGCAGATCCTTCTTTGGATTTTGTCAAGAATCTCAAGATGAATAGCAGGAGCATTCAACCAGACAAGGGAAGAATAGTCAATACATGGATGAATGGTAGATTTATAAATGTGCAAAATGAATTCTGACATAAAAAAAAGCTCCCAAGCCTAACACTGTGACCTAACCTTCCTAGCAGTAGATGCAGCTATAGATTCTTTTTTTTAATCATTTCACCCCAAGCAAGGCGATGCCACTACTGATGTGCAGGGGGATACATAAGAGAGTTAAAGTTTTAGGCAGGAAGAGAGTGAAGAGAAAGACAAATCAGCTACAGGGGGTGACAGAGAAGAAGCAATAGAAGGATGTAAACACCAGAGGGGGTAGACATTTGTGAAAATAGAGAGAAAGGAAAAGTACAAGATACATGGGGTGATGTAGAAAAGACTGGAGTCAAGTGGATAAGTGCATTTAACTTCCTGGAGATAGTAGCCATCAGGAAAGCAAGTACATGGAAGGGAGTGTAGTCATTCCATTTGAGGTCATTTGAGAGCATCAGGCCAAGTCTTGCATTTATTTGACCTTGCAAAATCAGCATTGCATAATTTTAGGAACTCATAAGCATTTGTCACCATAACTTGCAAGAAATTTTCTGTTTCTGTTTCAATAGCAACAAAGATTCCTCTGGACATTTATGAAACTTCTCTCTCACCTCCAGTTATAAGGTCTTCTTACACAAATTGTACATTCCAAAACACATTCACAGAAGGAGTTGACAAGTTACAAGAAATGTTTTCATCCTTAGAGCTTTTTGATAGATTTCTTGGGTCTTATTAATCTGATAGTAAATTTAATGGTAGTTCAAATCTCTTTATAGATTGTGAGGAGGCCTGTAAAAAAATGATTGTTCTGAATCAATTACTCGATATTTTGCTAACATGTCCCATTAAAATTATTTAAAAATATTATCTCTGGCATTCAAATTTACAAATTGAAATAGCTATTTTGTTTGTTATTTCAAAATCTTAAAGACTTGATATTTACTCAGCTTAGTGAAAAAGCAAGTAAAGGAAAATGGGGAAGAAAGAATTATAGAACAAGTCAGGCCAGAGTTTGAATACAGTTCCATAGCACCAGTGGAAATTTTAATCTGGTACAAGGCCACTGTAAAAAATAAAATCATTTTTTGTGATAGTCTGTTTATTTGTCTTGGAATTCTGTCAAACAGAGTTTGTATGAAAAATTCCCGATCAGATCTAATTTTCAAAACCTGGCCAAATAGAATTTTTTCTTCTTGGTTCCCTCCTTGGCTGAACCAAAAACCTTTCAGCACCAACTCATATCTATATCAGTAGTTTATATAACACACACTATTATGGGTAGGATTCATTAAACAAATACATCAAGACATTCCTTTGCTCTAAGGATTGCAAAAGTTATACAAAGAATTATGGCTATGGAAGTAGGTTAATGAAACAAATGTTTTTCATGTGAACTGCATTTAAATCAAGTATGCACATTGTGGTATAATAGATATTGACTCGAAACAAGAAATCAGAGAGTAAAGTTTGAATTCCAGTTGAATTTGTTGCATTCACTTTATGCACAAATACCCTTGGGAAAGGTATTAATCCATCTCTTGTCCCTTCAGCAATGGGTTGAATAGCAGAGCAAATTGGGTTCTATAGCCTTGGTTGGCAACCAGCCTACTGCAGAAAGAAATGGCAACCAAGGAAAATGTCTTTGGTTCCACAGGAGTTTTTTTTTTTTTTAAATATTTTAAAGTGAGAAATATAAGTATAACTATGTGATGAAAATCATTCAATGAAATTAAGCATGAATCATGTTTCTCCAATTCAAGAAACTGACAACAGCAATGATAACATTAATAGTTTCCTTATGTGGAAACATTCAGCATTCACCGACAGAGTAGCAAGTGCTCCTGTTGTTGGTTAAAATTTATAAAATCTTTCTCTTGAAACAATTTTTCCAGAAAATATGAGGTGTGTTCAAAAATTATCTAACTGTTTATATGGGCAAAATCCTTTGGGTATGAGGTGACACCACTCTTCCTGTGTATCATGCTGAAAAGTTGCATTAGTTCCCAGCTTTTACAATTACTGACACCAAATTCATGAACCAACACTTTAATCATTAGGTCAGGTAGTGTGTACTTGAACTCTGTAGAAACAGAGCAAGCAATAACTGAGCAGTACTATAAATAAGAACTAGACAAAATATGAATAAATACAAGTAGTGAAATAAGAACTGACTATCTCTGCACTCAGAATTCCCTGTAGATTACTTGGATCATAAGGACAGAGGCCTCAACAGCCAAAATGTTGCAATAATAACAAATATTAGGATAATAGTCCATATGTAAATAGTGTAATTTATACTGTAAATAATGACAGATGGAGTTTCTACAGGAGAATTCTGAGAATACAATGGACAGTGCATGTAAGCAACAAAGAAAATGAAAACAAAAAATTGAAATTTCTTAGGAAACACAAATAAAAAAAATGGATTGGGGAATTTGACATTTACAGAACATATTGAAGGCATGAGAAGCAAAGGAAATGGGGAGTAATACACCTAATGAGATTGTTTAAATAGCTGACAGAACAGGCACTGGGTTGGTTGGTTGATTTTGTTTAGTGGCATATCATCCTCTAGGGGTTATTTAATGCCAAAATCTAAATATTTCAAACACAATTTTATAACTTTATGTAAATACATTTTAAACATAATTGTAGGTCTTAAACCACAAACAAAATGTAATGCAGACCATTTTGCTTTAAAATTGAATTGTTGGTCATTTTTATTATAAAAATGTATTTTTATGCTTTCATATGGTTTTGTTTTTTGTTGGGGTTTTACTATTTGCCCATAGATAGGACCCTAATAGGTGCTACTGTACCGGGTCAGGGCAAACCTGGGAACAACAGCAATTAAAAGGTGGTTCCATGCTCCTCAAAACCTTCAATCTATTGCTGTTAAATGTAGTTTACCATCTATCCAAGACTACAGAATTTAGGAGTGATTTTAAAGCAATAAACATTACTTAAAGGTATGCAGGATGGAATGTTTTGGAGAGCCATGAATACCAGTACCTGAAGGACCACAGCAAATAGAGAATTCTTGTATAAGGATTGTTTCATGGTAACTCAAAAAGACATAGATAGCATTATATGACAGTAAAAATATTCAAAATAGCAGTAAATATATAAAAAAAGCACCAGTGAATTATAATATTTGATAATCTGTTCAAATGATTGATACAATCTGGCTTTGAACCATAAACATCTGATGAAAGAATTTGGGTTGGACTATTGGTATATGAAGGTTATTTTGTGCATTGGATAAAGACATCTTACCTCTCAATACTCCGTCAAAATAGCTTACCTTTCAATTCTCTGCCACTCAAGCTAAACCAGCAATATAGCTTCCATCTAACACAAACAGACCCCCATTTTCAAACCCTTGCAAATGAACTTTACTCATCCTGCAGATTATGTAACAATGTTTTTTTTCTTTTTTAGCATTAAGAAGCCATGAACTGAAAGCAACTAATAATGATAAAGGTTACAAATATTTTCATCGACAGTCAATTGCAAGATGGTATTGGGTATTGATTTTGAATCCATTTTCTGGCATAAATTTAGTATTCGATGGTCAGCCAGTTTGGCATGACTTTGGAGTGTGGACTAAAAGAGCAAGAAACTTGGCATTTATAAGAAAATGACTTTGGCATCTGTTCGTGTTTTTCTATGTAAGAGCCAAGTTTCACAGCATGAACTCCAGTATGTTATTTTGCTGAAGATTTAGTAACATTTTGTCAAGAAAATTTGGTAAAATGTTTTTTGTAAAAGAAATATTTTATTGATTTTTAGAAAGATTGTTATTAGATCTTTAAAATTGCTAAATTTTTATTGAACCAATTATCAATGATTATTAATAATTTCATGTTTTCCTCAAGTTCTGAGATTAAATATCAATAATAACACATCACTCAATAAGTCCTGGGCCTGACCATATAGATGGCGCCACTAATAAAAAATCCATATGATTTTTATGAAATACTAACCTTCAACTGGCATGTAACAAAATTTGAGGCCAATCAGATTAGTTTACATATTACAGTTATTTAAATGAAGCTACTGTTGCAAACTTTCAAAACAATAGAAAAATCTAAATTTTGTGTATTCATAAACATTGCTTTCTGGTAGGAAAAAATACTGTTTAAGGAAAGATAAGTGTTATAAGTGTTATTCGGACTCTGTTCCATTGGAAACAATGGTTAAGAGGTGGTATACTGACTTTAAATGTGGTTGTACAGACACAAATTATACTGAATGCTCAGGTCGCCCAAAATCAGCAGTTGTCCCGGAAAAAAAACACTAAAAAAATTCACAAACTTGTTTTGGCCAATTGTAAATTGAAGTTGCATGAGGTAGAAGAGGAATTGAACACATGAGAAGGCAGTGTATTTATCATTTTCCATGAACATTTGTTAATGAGAAAGCTATGTTCAACATGGGTGCTGCGTTTGCTCAGAGTCAATCAAAAACAACAACTTGTCGACAATTCAGAATGCTGTTTGCAACTGTTTCAACGCAACAAGAAGGGGTTTTTGTGTAAATATGTGACAATGGATGAAACATGAATCCATCACTTCACTCTGGAGTCAAATCAGCAGTTAGATGAGTGGGCAGCAGCAAGTGAAAGCCGTCCAAATCGACCAAAGACGCAAACATCAACAGGCAAGGTTTTCGTCTCCATATTTTGAGATGCGCAAGGTATTTTATTTATGTTCATCGATTACCTTGAAAAAAGAAGAACCATCAATAGCAAATATTAAATAGCATTATTAGTACAATTGAAGGTAGAAATTGCCAAAAAATGACCACAAATGAAGAAAAAAGTAATCTTTCACCAAGGCAATTCACTACGTAACAAGTCGATTACAAAACTACATGAGTTGCACTTCGAATTGTTTCCACATCCACCCTATTCTTCAGATCTGGCCTCCAGCAACTACTGGCTATTTACAGACCTCGAAAGAATGCTCCAGGAAAAAAAAGATTTGGCTCCAATGAAGGCCAAAAACAAATTGTTCTACAAAAAAGGTGTTGAACTGTTAGAGAAGAGTTGGAATCAATGTATCACCCGAGAAGGAAACTCAGTCAGTTAAGTGCCATACATGATACACACTTAGGTGATCATGTCTTAAAAGTGACATGAGTGACTGGGCAGAAGGTTATCCCACAATATGTTGCCATTATTTTCTGCGGTAGACTGGTTGCCAGCCAAGGTTCCCAATCTGCCCTGTTATTTAACCCATAGCTGGAGAAAAGAGACAAGTTAATACTTTTCTCAAGGGTATTTGCACATAAGTGAATGCAACAAATTCAACTGGAACTCGAACTCAGTCCCCCGATTTCTGAGCTGTTACACTTTCTGATGAAGCAATTGATTTTATTCAACAAAAACAATTTCTGACAAGGAGCAAATGTTTTATGTTTGCAGTCTACCAGACTTGATCCTCATTAAGCAATCTATAATTGTGATCTTATATTAGACAACAAGAGGTGCTGAAAAATTCTCAACCCAACCTACTTTTCAAAATATAATCAAACATCAAAATTTAGTTTTTTTCTTTTTTTAAAATTCCTTTCTTGATCAGGCTGAGAACTGCTTATTATTCCTCAAACTTACTCAATATGGATATCTTGTTGGTATGGGGCCGTGGTTAGCAAATTAGTCTTTCAGATCATAATGGCTAATTAGCCTCATCTGTATTTGAAGTCAGACTAATTGCTGAGGGTTGATTTGTTTTTTTTTTGTTTTTTTTTACACCTTAACTGATTTAAGGCCAAAATATTGGGGTGTATAAGAATTTTTCTTTTTTTGCAAGTGAATATTGATATGATTTTTCCAGATACAAGTCTTAATATTTAACCCATAGCTGGAGGAAGAGATGGATTCATACCTTTGTCACAGGAATTTGTGCAGAAGTGAATTTAATAAACACAACTGTAATTTGAATTTGGCTCTCTGATTTCTCACTCCAAGTCACTATTCATTACATCCTTCGCATATACTTCCAGTTGCCAAGAGGAGATGGAGAGAGATCAAAAATGTAGAGTCTTATTTACACTGAGTTGGATATATATATATCTACCTGAGCCCATATTTTATGACAAAATTCATCAACATTGAATAAATTTAATTTTATAAAACCTTTCCATTTTACATTGAACTATTACAAAGATTTATTAAAATTAAAAACACAGTTTTATACAAAAGATTTAACGGAATTTTCTTTGCCATTGATTTTGAATTTGTATAACATTTGCTGCTCATTAATCGAAATTTAGCTCAAAAGGAAACCCACAAATAATATAAACTTGATTATTTTATTGTTTAACAAAAATTAATTCTTTTATTATTGTCCCAGTGCATTAATTTATGAATTTATAAGTAATAAACTGTTTCAAGTTTATACTGAGTAAGAGCCATTTTTTTTTTTTATTGGGAGCCTAAAGAAATAATTGATATTATTAATTATATATGGGAAAGTCCCCATAACCTTGATGCATGATTCAAATTCTAAATGCTTCTTGAACAAAAGGTTTGTTGCAGATATTAAGAACATAGTGCTCAGTGAAAGTTAAGACCAATAACAATAGTATACATTAGTGAATCTCAAACATTTTTACTATAAAAATTCCTAAAAAGCCTTTCATATTTCAAGGAACCCTGAGCACGTATGAAAGTTGTATTTATTTCTGCTTTATTTATATCAGTCATTTTCTTAGTTCAGGCCACAGCACAACTCTTGCTTCTCCCAAAGTCTGCCAGACAAAGATTAATAGTTTCTATCCTGTCACAATGACCAATGTGTTGGCAAGAGGCTTAAATTCAGAGTTGGCCTCTGCATAAGACTTATTGCCCTATTAAAGCTAAAGATACCAGTTTGCTCTACTGTTTTAGCTACAGCTAGGGTATAGATAATGTAGATTCAGGTCTTTCCAAATAGTATTATTGTGAAATAAATTTAACCACTTTGGCTGAAATTTGAACTTAGTCTGCACATTCTATTTTTTGTACTAATAGCCATTACACCATCTACACAGCTATTATAATATACACAAGAAGATTCAAATTTTTTAAGATTTTACCAAATTTGGCCAAAATTTAATATTTTTTGTTATGATTTTTTTCTCTTCTGGCACAACTTGGTGTGAAGGGAATTCCATGAACACTTTGTTCAGAATCAATGGCCAATAAGGTCAGCATGCTAACATACACTTTGCACTATGGAAACTATTATTATAATTAACGACATGCCTTGCTATTTTTCTAACTGCACAGTTTGAAATAAGAAAATTAGTGTGTCTAGTTTTCACAAATATACACTTTGTAGACACTTACAATTCAGTATATAAACATATGCTGAAAAATCTTATCTGATTGTTTCAATTAACAGTGAGAGAACAAAAAAACAACTTAAAACAGACAGACTGTCGTTGAAATGACATAAAAGCAAGTTTTTCATTGTTTCGCTCCAAATAGATCTTTAAGGACTTCCCTAAGTAACATCTGATTCTCAATGTAAGATTGTTTAACTTTATCCCTGGTAGGGTGGGGTTCTTTTTGTTTGCACACAATTTTCACTTGATACTGCTCCTTTTGTATTTGAGGGATGGATTAAAACTCTCGATACTAAAAATAAGCTTGAAAAAAAAAAAAAAATTGTTACTCTAAATGTAATTGTGCATAAAGCCAATAATTCCTTTGTTCCATTTTTGCTGATGTGAGGATTTTTGTAATTTTAGAAAATCCCATATAATCTTATTTTGGCCTTCCAATGACTTCAGTATACAAACATTTCAGAATACATTCAGCATAAAATATTTTCATTGTGAATGAATCTATTACAGTGAGGGCATTCAGTTTATTTAATTTTTAAACAGACATTTAATATAGTCACTAAAAAAAAAAAAGACAAAAGAAAAAAAAAACATCCACAAAAGAAATATAAAAAAAATAAGAAAGAAATAATGTACACAAGAAAGAAAAATACACATGTACAAAAAATATGACAACTGAATAATCCTGCAAAGTTTCAAACAATTTAAGCCATTATTTGAAGCTCTCTGGCATTTTAAAATAAAGAAAAAAGAACACAGATTTCCCACCCCACAAAAAAAAAAGTTAAAACATACATGCGCAAAAAGACAAAAAAATGCATATATGTGTACACAAACAGAAAAAAAATAGTCTTACACAAACACACACAAAGACAAAAATGCACAGATAAAGTAAGTCAAAACATACAAAATTAAAAACCAACACAAAAAAAAAAAAAATGATTTCTTCACCCTGAAAACAATTTCCATGAATGATTACTGTAAATCCTACAGACATGAAACTCAACATTTAATACCTTAATGACTTCTAATCAATACTAATTGAAAATGCAGCTCATTCTTCACTTGATAAACTAAAAGTATACATTCTACCTCATCAAAATATTGCAAATCTAAGTGCATACGCATGAATGTAAGCACACACAGAAATAGCCATTACAAATAAAAATTTTAAAGTGTGTATTATGTAGACATTCACCAATTTATTTATGTAAATGTACCTTGTATTATCTATTGAGACTATTGTTATCAGTTTCAGAATGAGATGATAAAACTGAAAACATACTTCAATAATTGATCATCAAACATAGCAGAAATGTATTTTGTCCATATTTTGATGCTTATTTCCACCATCATCAGAGCAAATATATAATGTAGATAAATATGACCTTGTGCCAATGGAGACATAAGAATTAATAAAATTTTGGTATCAATTTTCTCTAAATATATTGTCATTTCATACTTCCAAAATTAAAATAGTTTCTGTATGACTGTAGGGCATATTGAGAATCTATAAACAAAACTGTAATGCTATCAAAAATGACATAGCTTTTCATGAATAGTTTTAGTTACATTCTTATTAGAATTCAAAATGTTAGATTAAATATTAATACCATACATACAGCCTACTATAGATCTTTAGGTAGAGCCATAAGTGTTCCTAATGAAAACATAGTTAAAGTGTTGCTACTCTAAAATGAATGTCATTATGCTCAATTGGTTTGAATACAATCCATTTTTTTTAAACTAGCTGCTATTCAAGACAAGGCATCCCACTGTAAGTTATTTAACCCATGTAGTGGGGATCTGGAAAGAGACGGATTCATACCCCACCCAGGGCATTAATACAGATTATGAATCTAATCTCTGCCCAATAACCATTACACTACCTGTGCATATAAATGGATTATGTGTGTGTGTGTGTGTGTGTGAGTAGTATCATACATAGAATTATTTATTGTAAACAACAAACCTGCCATGAAATCTTTATCAGATCATACCAGCTAAAGCAGGACATTATGAATAAAGATTCTACTTAAATTTGAAACCCTGAAGCAAGTAGTAGTCATTATTTGAAAAGTTATTCAATTGAACATCCACATTATTGTTGTTTTTATCCCAATGGTTTCAGTGGTTGACACTCATTTTATTCAAGGACATTTTGTAAATTTTCACTCACCTCTCTGAAGACTAAAAGAACACACTAACTTAGAAAAATTAATTGCTTAAAAATTCAAAATAATAAGATTCGACAGACAGCTGGAGAATGTTGAAAACTTAGTGACAAAAACAACTGATGAGGATCAAATTTAGTTATTGTTTTGAGAAAAAAGTAAATAAGTAAAAACTAACATATACACAAATTTAAAAAGTAAGAATATATCTCAGTCAGTGTTGTTCATACTTAATAAGCCAATATTCCTGTATGACTTGACTAAGCATTGTACATATAATAAATCTCTTAGAATCTAATATATTTATATGATGAAAAAAAAAAAAAAAATTCTAACCACTAACAATATATAGCAATGTATGTTGCCCTTTTCACAAGTTTAAAGTTTTCAAGTGAAATTGCCTAAATATGTTTAAAAAAAAGAATTAATATCAAAATGATAAAAGCCTTTTAAAACTAAGTGCCCTTCAAATTAACAAAGGATAAAAAGCCAAAAGATGAATTTTTCTCAAGTTACTTCCCTTGATTTTCTTGTATGATCTATTCGTTTGAATACAAATAAATTAAATGCAAATAGTACCTGTGAATAATTTCAGGGTTTCTATTTTAATATTCTGCTGAATCATAATTCTTAATTTTATAACTGAAAAATCTCTATGCATGTTCCACGACTTTAAAATATTTGTAGAAATTCATCTCCTACATTGTTAAATAATTGAACTCAACATCCTTAAGGATGCAGTAACGATCATAAACATGAATGCATGTCATTATTTAAAGAAGTAAAAGAGTACAAATGAAGAGATGAAAAATTAACATTTCCCATTTCACTGAAGCAGACATTAAGTACATGAGAGTATTATCACCTCCTCAATGTTCTCTTTCTTTTTTTCACTAAAATCAAGCAGCATCTCTGATATGCTTTTCGTTCATATTTTCTCACAATCAAAATGGAATAATCTATTATTTATTTGAGGTAATAGCAAGGCATTATAATATGATGCTCAGAGTCTTTATATATAAAGGATTAGAGATTAGAAAAAATTATTAAGGGTATTTTAAGTAATAAAGTACTTTTGGTTTAACATTGAAAGATAATGGAAATTAAATAAATTATGACAAGATGTAATAGATTTGTACTCGATCTATATTGTTAAATGTCTGTAGATCTATGTGCTGCATCACTTTAGAATGTAGGTGATCATGGCCTTCTATCTTGGATTTCTTAAAACCTTTTCCATTGTTACCCTTACCAAAACCTGCTCTGCCATCCATTTGCTCAAGCCTATCAAGTATGTTACATATTTTCCCTGTCTCTTTTGCTTTATCCATCTTGTGAGTATCAGATACTCCAAGTGCTCCTTCCTCATTACATGTCTCAGAAACTTTGACTGTCTTTTTCAGATCTTAATTATAATTTTCTTTTTCATTTCCATCCTCACCAAAACTTTGTTGTTGTGCACATGTTCAGTCCATGGTATCTTCATTACAGTTCAGTCACTTCAAGTCTTTCCTTCATCTTTGATAAGATGGAGATATAGAAGGACAGACACCACATAACAATCCAGTACTCTTTTCTTTGTTTCTAACAAGATTTTTCTGTCTCTCAATATTCTGCTTAGCTTTTGGAATGCATCCTTAGCCATGCCAATAAACCCTTAGATGTCAATGTCACACTTGCCATCCTCTGTTAGAACACTGTATTTAAATTCCTGTACCTGCTCGATTTTAGTATCCCCAACCTCTGGTTAGCTTTTTAGGCTCTTCTTTTTACTGATGATCATGCATTTAGTTTTCTTGTAATTTATGTTTAGTCCTTTTTCGTTTTCTTTAGCTCCCTTCTGTAGAAGGTCATGTAGATTCTGTGCCTGATATCAGCATTGTATCATCTGTGTATCTTATATTGATCCAATTGTGGCTGCCACAACCTTTTTCAAACTGCTATTTTACCAAGGGGAATTAACTCAACACATGCAACAACTTTCATTTCTGTGGCTATGGGGCTACATTGGCCTGTCTCTAGAATTGTTTTGGGTTTTATTTCATCAGCCATGAAAGATGGATATGTGCCTTTCTTAATGGCATAAGTACAAAGTGAAAATAAACTATTAACTGGAATTTGAACTGTTCTACAATTGCATTTTCTATGCGGTTAGCTATTCAGATGGGTCACCAGTTTAACAAGACTTCACAAGTATGTTTCTCCTCCTCTCTATCACTTCCACAAAAAGATAGTTTAAAAAGGAAAAACAAACTTAGTCAAGTCTCAGATGCCACTAGAGAGTATGTGACTACAGCTCTCAAATCCTGTACATTCCCTGAGAGTATAAAGCCCACAGCTTTTAACAAGCTAAGTATTGCTGCTGTGGTTTCCATATTAACACATAGCTAGGAGAAAGAGAAAAGTGAAGGGTTTATACCTTTCCTAAAAGGCATTTGCATGCAAATGAATGTAAGAACCAAATTAGAATTTGAATGTAAGAACCCAATTGGAATTTGAACTCTGGCTCACAAATTCTTGACATGCACATTCTTTTATCAAGTTAATAGCTTTCAGATTAGATTTTTGTTATTGATTTCAACCTGTATTTTTAATGCAATACCGGTAACATATTATTAGAACAAACTTTTTTAAACATTCATTGCAAAACTTATTCTCATTCTTAATAAAAAGAACTGAATATCCTGAATGAGTTTTATTTGACTTTCAGACACAGAGGTTGACATCATCCATTCAAACCAAGAAAGTAATTCACCAAATTGAGTGGTGTTATAAAATGCATTAAAGTAACAGACACTCCCTATTCCAACATAAGATAGTATTGAAAGAATAAATAAAAGGAAGATACACATGTCTAATCTTTATCTTTCATACAAAAGAAGGATGTTAAGCTATTGGAGAAGGGATGCTTGAGCGTACCTAAGATTCCATCAAATCTGGAAACATTCTAACCTTTGCAAAAGAAATGAGAATTAGTTCTTGAGAACCTTGTTCAACACTATCCTTTTGCATGTTTGAATTATCATTGTTGTCATGACTACAATTACAACATTGTAAATAAATAAAATAATTTGATAAATAAAAGGACAGAAAATAATCAGTAGCACTGATACAGTTCTGCTTAGGAAAGTGCACTCTGTAACTCCAGATGCTCATGGGCAACAACCACTTTCCTTTCTTCTAAGGATCCATTTTACTTAGACTAAAGTGCTAAGAAATGGCACTAAACTGCAGGCAATTTCATGGCTCAGTCAAAGACTTTCTGAGTTCTGCATTAGTGATTCTCACAAACAGACAAATATGCCTAAAATAAGATGCAGTGTCAAAAGGATGTTTTTTCCATTGACACTGCTTTTTTAACTACTTTATCTTCTGCTATTTTTATTGGTTTAAAAAGCAATGATTAGAATTGGAATAAAATCTAAATATATGATGAAAATGAATTTGCGTTACTTGTTCTTGAGAATTTACAAAAATATTAAACACCATCGTGTATTTGCAAGAACAATTTTATGCTTACAAGATTCTAAAAACTAATACAACTATAACTAATGCAATCCAATATTTATCATACATCAATTTATAAGGAAATAAATATGAAAACAGTTTATTTCCTAAATTTCCTAAATTATTAAAATATGTGAACTATAAGGAAATTGTTATTTACCATTTTATGAAGTTTGAATCAATTTGCAATTAGCCAATGTTTTGCCAACCATTCTAATAAATAATATTAGAAAATAGTGTAAACAGACAATCTAATAAATAAGTAGTGTTATTTTTGTAGTCAGTTCTCAAAAACAAAGAAAATGTATAAATTAATTTTCATAGGTGTAGGTTTTATTAAAATTCTAAATCATTACTTTTTAAACAAACACCAAAGAGAGAATATAGTTAAAAAGTGGATTCAAAAGAAAAAACATAATTTTGACACTGTCTTATTGCAGGCACATTTCTCCATGTTTACTATGATTCTTCTTCTGTTAGGTATAATAAAAGAAGACTTTTGGATTTATTCTCATTTATAGCAGCAACTAGTTTGCCACTGCAGAGCCTGTACTGAAGTCAATTTCTCCTTTTACACTTTTGCCATTAACTATACTGACCCATCTGAGTTTACATCAAATGCAGATTTCCATGTATATTCATTAACCTCCTCCATGTTTGAAGCATTTTTTCTTCCCAAAACAGAAATTCTGTGACAGACTTGTTTTTAGTGTGTGCCCAAATAAAATATTAGCAAAAAAAAAAAAAAAAAAAAAGGGTAGAAAAAGAGAAGTTACACAAATTTTCTCTGAGACACTAGTTTCTAATTAAAATAAAACTAAGAATTTTGACCAATACTAATTACTATTAATTAAAATCAAATGTGAACAGGCATTGCTTTTTGATCAGTCCTCAGAAAATGTCAAAGAGAGAGAAAGTGACTTTGTAAACACTACTTGCATTTTTATTTGACTAGTCAAATAACTGGCAAAAGATAGATCCTTGAATATTATGATAATGTTGGATACTTCTTGTTTTGGCTACTAATCAGCAAGAAACTATATTAAAACTGTCAGAAGAAAGATAAAGGAACCATCCATATAAGAAATAAGAAAACCTCCATTTAGGACAAAGCTTACAGTCCATGCATCTTTTTATCTCATCATTTCCAGTTTTGAAAAAAAATTTTTTTCTCTCAGTGAATATAAAGAATAAATGAGTTTTTTTTTTATTTTTAATTGTGACCAACTGGTTTCACTAGTGCTACAAGATGGGTTACAATTGCAATTTTTTTTCATCCAATGTTTTTTCAGTTGTACCTGAATTTCTAAAATGTTCTTTCTGAAGACATTGAAAGCAACAACAGTGTAGTCTAAGCAACAGGAATTTAGCTAATATATTAATAATTGCTAGGAAGTTTTGATAATGTCATGAGTAAAGATTAAACAATTATGACACTCATCTAAGTCTCATTAAGAAAAAAAATCAAATATAATGTTATAAATTCGAGAGCAGAATTTGGATTCCAGGTGAATTTGTTGAATTCATATGCACAAATACCCTTAGGGAAAGTATGAATCTGCTTCACCCTCCAATGGTTTAAATAGCAGGAATGATTGGGTTCTATAACCCAATCAAAAAATCAGTCTACTGCAGATACTAATGGTAACCTTCTGTAGGAAAATCTTCTGCCCAGTCAGTCATGTCACTTTCAAGACATGATTGCCCTAGCATGTATCATGTATGACACTTAACTGACTGGAGGTTATAAATGTATGTCATAAACATCTAATTACAGCTGACAGCAGTCCTTAACATATATATTTATTCCCACCAGGTGTTCATGTAGAAAGCTATCATTTGTTGAGCATAGAATTCCAAACAGACAAAAGGCTAGTAATTTTACCTGGAATTGAAAATGTTTTCTTCTGTTTACTCAAGTCATTCACTTTTGCATATATTTTTTTTAATAATTATGTTATCAACTAATTAATAATAGAATTATATACTAATACATTTTGTTGACATTGCACTGTAAGGTGCAAAACATTCCAAGCACAACAGAATCATGGTTACAACATTTTTCATATATATCTTTAAGAGCATAATATTTTGTGAACATTAATTTAGAGTTTGTAACATACAAAAAAAAGTTACAAGCAAGATTGACAATTTAGATCAAAAAGCAAGAAGTAACATAGAAAGATATTTATGGCATGTAGTCCCTAATATAAAGCTAAACAATATGGTTGTTTGCAAAGCAATTTGAAAATGACACCGAATTCCGAGTCAAGCACAAATTTAAATTTTCTTAAGTTTCTTAGATTATCATTTTAGATGGCAAGTTCTTGTTCCACTTGATAAGGGAGGTCATATTTCCGTCAAGTACTAATGATAAAAGCTTAAGATGAAAGATAGGCAAATCCCACTTTGTTCACCTAATACAAAGTCCATAAATTACTCAAAATAGATGGTTACTGAATGAGGCTGTTGAATGAGCGCAAGAGAAGATAAGTGAAATTTATAGAGATATTTAGGAAAGATAACAGTTAATCCTAAACTTGAATAGGCTAATATTGTAGTGATTGGGAAAGCATCCTCTTGGGAATCTATTCCACAAAGTCATAGTTCTTGGGAAGAAGCTATTTGAATTAAACTTGCTTCTTAATAATGGACTATGAAGGGAATGGGGATTGTTCATTTTAGTATACATAACATGGTAGGTCTTAGCTGTAAAGTTTAAGACTGTTGGAAAGAGGGAATGTAGCTTGTAAGAACATTTGCCATGGAAAGAGCAATAGAGTAGTGAGAAGCTTGCAAGGTTTTGCTTGTTGAAAATGAGTTGTAGGGTGAAAAATAATTCATCAATAAGATTGTGTAGATGCTTTTAAACTATATCAAGGCTGAAAAGTGTGGATTGGACAGCTCCAGCCAATATTCCACTTTTGTTCTGGTAAAGATACAGTTGAGGTGTAATGGATATCAACTCTAAATGAGAAAAATCAGTACAGCAGAGTTCAAATTATAGTTGAAATTGTTGCATTCACTTTCACACAAATACTCTTGGGAAAGGTATGAATCTATCTCTTCTCCCTTCAGCTATGGGTTGAATAGCAGGACAGATTAGGTTCTATAACCTTGGTTGGCAATCAGTCTACCACAGAAAGAAATGGCAACCTACTGTGGAAAAATCTCCTGCCTAGTCAGTCATGAATTGAACAAAATATGGTTACCCATGCATGTATCACGTATGACACTTAACTGACTGACTGAAAAACAGAGTATCGGAGGAGGAGTCAGGTACTTACTAAGGTGGTACAAAGAACTGACTATTTTACCAGCATCTCTAGCAATGAATTGTAACATCACTCAATAAATCCCAGGCCTAACTAACAAAACAACAACTTTTAGGCAAAATTCGACTTTATTCATCAACATAATCTCCTAGGATGATACACTGATTCCAACACTTCTTTAACAATTCAAATTTTTTTTTTTTGTAGAACAATTTGTCTTTGGCCTCAAAATATGCCTCAGTTTTCATTATCACTTCTTCATTGGAGCCAAATCTCTTTTCTCGGAGTATTCTTTTGAGGTCTGTAAACAGCCAGTAGTCACTGGAGACCAGATTTGGAAAATAGGGCAAATACAGAAGCAATTCAAAGTGCAATTCATGTAATTCTGTCATCACCGCGATCGACTTGTGACATGGTGAATTGTTTTGGTGAAAGATCACTTTTCATTTGTGGTCATTTTTTTGGTGATTTCTTCCATAAAAAGCACCAATAATGCTATTAATATTCACTAATGATGGTTCTTTTCTCAAGGTAATAATCAATGAATAAAATACCTTGCACATCCCAAAATACAGAGGCCAAAACCTTGCCTTCTAAATGTTTGCATCTTTGGTCGCTTTGGATGGCTTTCACTTGCTACTTTTCACTCAGCTGACTGCCAATTTGACTCCAGAGTGAAGTAATGGATCTACATTTCATCCATTGTCACATATATGTGCAAAAACTCATTGTTGCATTGAAACAGTTGCAAACAATGCTCTGAATCATCAACACATTGTTGCTTTTGATCAACTGTGAGCAAATGCGGCACCCACTTTGAACACAGCTTTCTCATTGACCAATGTTCATGCAAAATGGTGAATACACTGCCTTCTGATATGTTCAGCTCCTCTGCTATCTTATACAACTTTAATTTACAATTGACCAAAACAAGTTTGTGTATGTTTTTTGGTGTTTTCCAAGACAACTACCAATTTTGGGCAACCTGAGTGTTCAGCATCGTTTGTATCTGTCAGTCAGTTAAGTGCCATACGTGAAACACGCTTGGGCGATCATGTCACGAAAGAGACATGACTGACTGGGCAGAAGATTATCCCGCAGTAGGTTGCCATTGCTTTCTGCGGGAGACTGGTTGCCAACCAAGGCTATAGAACCCAATCTGTCCTGTTATTTAACCCATAACTGGACGGAAGAGACAGATTAATACCTTTCCCAAGGGTATTTGCGCGTAAGTGAATGCAATGAATTCAACTGGAATTCGAACTCGGCTCTCCGATTTCTTGTTCCGAGCTGATATCCATTGGACCACCACGCACATCTGTACAACTGTATTTAAAGTCAGCATACCACCTCTTAACCATTTGTTCTGACAAAGCAAAGTTCAAATAGCACTTATCAAGCCATTGCTTTGCTTGAACAGTATTTTTTCTCATCAGAAAGCAATGCTTTATTAACAAACGAAATTCAGATTTTTCTATTGTTTTGAAAATTTGCAACTGTAATTTGTAAACTAATAATCCGATTGGGCACAAATTTTGTCATGTGCCATTTGAAAGTTAGTACTTCATAAAAATCACATGGATTTTTTATTAGTAGCACCATCTATATGTCAGGTCTGGGACTTATTGAGTGATGTGTAATATATCTCTAGAGAAGTAACAAATAAAATCAAACAAGCCATCAGAATCAAACCTTGCCACAATTTTACAAACTAAAATGACTTGGGCATTAATACAATCAGCATAGCTTGTCAAGACAATCCTGCAAGACAGTGCAAGGTGGTGGTGGTGGTGGTGGTGGGGACAAGCAGAAAAATAAATGGACAAATAAAATTCTAGAATAGGCAAAAATGAGGTTGAGCAATGCTCTGAGGGAGTCATAAAACAGAGATAGCAAGTGGTTGCCAAGTCGCATGTCAAGGTTATGATAACAAAATGCTATGATTTTCAATGTGCTTTTTTCAGTAGGAAAAGCCCATCCATTGCATTTTACCAATCTTCCTTTAGCCATGTTGTTCTGTGCCTGATTAAGCACAGTAATAGTTTTTGATTCCAGTCTCAAAATTTAAGGATACAGCACTCCTGTAAATGTTATAAGGAAACCTGTTAGACAATTGCTGTTTCCCCATATACCTATAGTTATCTTAATTATAAATGATCAACTGAATTTTACTAAGAGCACCTGATTACATGCTTGGAAATGGACACATGCCAAGTGTATGTGTGTCTACACACACACACACACACACACACACAGAGGGTGCGATGAGTAAATTGTCACCATTTTATATTTCTAATTTTGTCAACTGTACAGTATAGTAGGATAAGTTGAGCTCTTTTCTCACTGTCTGTGAGAAAAGAGCCCCATTATGCAATTTACTCCTTCAGAAATTTGAAAACAGCATGCTGTACTGCTTAGCATTCACACCAGAAGCTCCAATATGAACCTTTTAGAGTGTTTGGGTCTGAGAACAGTGCAGAGTTTTCAGAGTTATAATCTTCATTAGACTTATTCAACTTTCCCCCAAACAGCATGCTATTTTCAATTTTCTGGCAGTGTTACTTGCGTCATGGTGATCTTTTTCTCGCAGATGATCCCCAACTGACCCTACTATACAGTGCAGTTGAAAAAACATGAGAAACAAATGCACATGTGCAAAGAAAAAAATATAAATTGACAATTTACCAATTGCACCCTCTGTGTGTGTGCACATGCATGCAACCAGCATTAAATGAGGTTGACTGTCATACATTTTCCCCAAATTGAAGGGTGTATAAAATAATTAAACTACACATAAAAATTTAGTTTGATCATTGAAATGATGTCACCTTCATTGACTAAACTGGTTCCAGAAAATGATGGAATGCCAGAATTATCCAAAAGCAGTTACATAAATATACAAAAAACACAAACCTTGAAAACTAATGTGTCAACATTTGAAAGTACTCAGGGAAAAATAAAATAAAAATGAACCTTAGTCAATTTACTGATTATAAAAAACAACTAATATAGTAATTAGAAAAAGATTAAAAAAAATTAAATGCTAATGTAATTCTGGAAAACAGATCTTGGGTCTTCATTGTTTTATCTTAACTGAATTCATCAATCAACAGATACATTCTTTAGGACTTGGAATCAGAAAGCTACATTTTTAACTTTATATTTTATTTGTTTATTCTCATATAAACACATGTATGTATGTATGAGAAACACACACTAGCTGAGCATGAAGTTGTTCCATGACTTATTTGCAATTTATGTTAGATAGCTTCTTCAATTCCTGAAATAAGAAATTATTACACACCAATCTATTTGAAGTAGGATTTTCATTTTGTTTTATTCATGATTTTTTTGGTTTTGTACATTTTAACATTGAGCTTTCTTCCAACAAAATAATGTACTGACAAAAACAAATCAACAACAACCAAGATAAGGATCATAGTTCAAATAAAACAATCTATAATAAAGGAACACTAGTACCATGGTATGATGCAAACCAACTAATAGAAGTGTGTTTGCTATTTTTTGCAAGAACCAGTAGGAAAATTGAATGTATATATTTGAAATCATATATATAATTTATGCTGTTCAGTCTTGTTATGAGTGTGTGCATGAAATGAATATATATGTATGCATGTAAGATTTTGCCAGAACTAGTGAACTACTTTTCAAGATGTCTCCAAAAATGCCATCATTCACAAAAGAAATAATAAATCACACAGGCAACCAGGAAAAAGTAGAATGATAATTTGTTTTGAGATGGTCTAAGTTAATCATTTGGCATGAAATGGCAATCCTTAGCACCCATGACTTGAGATAATCAAAGACTCCAATACTAATGAAGTAGATATCAAGTGAAAAGAATAAAAAGAAAAAAAAAACAGAAATGAACATCAACAATATCATTGCTCATCTGTTGAGATGCATCAATGACATGAAGTGTCAGCCACAAATTAACATAACAAACAACCAAAAGTTGCACTGTGACCATAAAAAAAATAAAAATGAATAAAAACTTCAGAAAAGAGTCAACAAAAGCCAAGCTGGTTTTTTTGTGGGAAGTGGGGGGAAATAAAACGCATACCTATTAAAAATAAATAAAGTAATAAAACTATCGCCCGGTTCACACTCCACCCACGTCTATTGAACAGGTGAAGAGGCTCATCCCTTGTTTCCTGTTTAGGATGCAGTTTCCGGTTTTCTCTTTTCCAATCTTTTCACTTTTTTTTTTTTTTCAATTGGAGTAGATAGACTAAACTATCGCCTGGTTCACACTCCACCCACGTCTATTGAACAGGTGAAGAGGCTCATCCCCTGTTTCCTGTTTAGGATGCGGTTTCTGGTTTTTTATTTTCCAATCTTTTCACTACTATGTAGCCCCCTGCACATCGGTGACGTTACCGCCTTGCTCGGGGTGATATGATTAAAAAAAAATATAAACACAAGTAAATGTCTAAAAACATTGCAGCATTGCTAATGTCTTTGATATTAATGTATCAAAGCAAGCTTGCACCTGTTAATAAAAAAGAGGATTTAAATAGAAGAAAAAGAAAAAATGAAATAACGTTTCATTCTAAAAATTTCAGAAACTGCATGAAAATACAAAAATAAACATATACAAAAGAAAAGCAAAGAAAACAAAATGCTCGTAAATGAAAATTATATTATCTGCAGATGAAACATTTCTAAATGCCTTTAGTTTCTTTATTTCACTTATGTTTTATAATAGACATAAATATCTAATATACATTAACAGGCCTCCATTTAAAAGCTGCAGTTCAGTTTCAAATCTGGCCTTAAGAAATGCATGTGCTTCAAAATACGGGGGGGGGGGGTGAGCAAAATAATGGAAATACCTAGTACCAAAATAGCATAATTTAGAAGCTTTGATTAAACTGTCAAAACCATTTCTGTTTTTATGTTTGTTGATTTAATATTAGTAGTACTTAATTTTTTTTGTGCTAAAATTGGTGTTTTACAGATATTATTTAAATAAGTTTATTAAAATCAACAGTTAAGATTATTTAGGAATTTTAAGTAATCAACTTTATCCTATGGGTCAGCAACTGATTCTGGAGGGAAATACCATTTTTCAGGATGATTATGCACCCATTCATACTGCAAAAGTTGTAGCTGAATGGCACAAGGAACATTCTAGTGAAGTAAAACATCTTATCTGGCCACCACAATTACCAAATTAGCAAAATGTCATTGAGAATTTATGGTTAATTTTAGAAAAACAAGTGAGAAGTTGATATCTTCCACTATCACTGAAAGAACTGAAGATTGTTTTTAGCTGAAGAATAGATAAAAATTCCTCTGGAAACAATTTAAACTTTGTACAAGTCGATGCCATGAAGAATTCAAGCTGTAATTACTGCCAAAGGTAGTCCTACACTATATTGGTGTTGACTTCTCACTTGTTTTTCTAAATAGTTTAACAGCTTTTGACAGTTTAATCAAATTTTTCAAATTATGCTATTATGTAGGTACCTCCACTCATTTTCAATATCTAAATTTTGAATTAAATTTTTTTAAAATAAGAATGTTTTTTTAAACTTTTATTTTAGTTTTAATTGAAAGATAAATGATTAAATTTACTATTTCTAGCAAGCAAAATACTCTGGTGTATTTCAAACAGAAATCATATTGATTGGAATTTAAAATCTTTTAGATGTTTTTTTAATCTTTCAATTTTTCATCCATTTTAAAGTGATTGACATATTTGTAAACAAAAGTTAATTCTCAGTTTTAAAAATCTTGCAAAAATTAAATATATGTCTGTGACACATTATTTTGGAAATTTAGCAAATTTAATGTTAAATTAATCTGATTTACACAAGTATTACTTATTTATACAGTATGAAATTTAGAATAAATCACAGAGTTGAATTTCTTGATCTGTCCACTGTATTTCAAATGTATTGACAAGTTGACAGATGCAAGATAAGACAAGTGTATAGAAATCACAAGTGACATAATTTTACAAATCTTTTTCCCTGTATGGGGGAAAAAACCCTGAAACACATGACCTTTTAATTTACATAGAAATTACCAAACAAAAAAAAAAAAACTTCAAATACACAAAAAGAAAAATTAAAAATTATTTTAAAAATAGGAAGGCACGACAATTTGTATTAAACTTTTAAATTTTCGATTAGTAAGTATAATCTTTGCTTGATCAGTTTTTAAACTAACCTCAACAAATTTTTGAAGTATTTTAAAAATATATTTGACACTTTATAAATTATTCTAATTAGGCACAAAAAAAAGAAACAATTCTTTTAAAATTTCATTATTAATCGAAAAATATTTTTTTCTTCAGACTATAATGTCCTTAATTTATATTATTTATTCAAGCAATTAAAAGCTTATCAAATTAAATAATTTGACAGTTATATTGCATTTTTTATTTTATTATTGGGAGCTGATTAAAGTGGCAAAATTTTTCAAAAAAATAATAGATGATTTACATTCCCTCAATTAGTCTTGCATTTAACTAATAAAACAAATTTTTCCAACAAAATTTAATTTTTTAGAATTTCATGAATTTACGAGGGGGTAACAGCTGTAAGAAAAAAAAGATATATTTTTACCAAGATCTTTTTAAAAATAATAATTTCAAAAATAATTTAATTCATTTCTGAGTAAGTCTTGAAAATTTCATTAAAATCCAACAATTATCTAGTTTTTGCAAGAATTTTTGAATTAATGTGTTTGTCATTGGAAAAAAAAAAGTTATGTAATATGTTATTAATTGTAAACTCTCATAACGATTTGGTTACCCCCTAACTAAAATCAAAACAAGATTTAACCAAAATTTCGAATGTGTTAGAAGGGATTAAAAATCTTTTAAAAATAATTAAAAAATACTTTGACCATTCTTAATAATATAAACATTTTGATGGAAAAAGTTTGTTTTTATGAAGTCTAGGGTCTTTTTAATTTGTACTATGTTGTTTTTTTTTTTCAGCGATTTAGTTGAGGTACCTATTATGATACTAGGTGTTTCCACACCCTGTATAAATAAAATCTTTCTTAGGAATGGATGATCCAAAAACTGTTTTGTGATTGGTCAAACTATTTTGTAATAATAGCCAAGGAAATGCTATTCTCATCATAAACAAATGAGAACACTTATTCTTAAAGTATTATTTTCACTATTTTGTATGTTACCATGTTAAATAGCTATGAAAAAAAAGTGATAAAATAAGATTATACATACTACTATAACACGACCCCTGGCTGATTACGCCCACGTTGTGTTGTTGATCTCGGATTAACCAAAACAGAACCGCTAATTACCACTTGACAAGGCTGGTCTAGACATGCGAGAGATTAGTATATGATAAAAACCAGATTCAAGACCGCAATGACATGGTGTAGATTTATATAATTTATATATATTGAATAATTACAAGATTACAAACTAGTCAAAATAAGTGATGGAAAAGAAATATCAGTTGGCTGGTATTTCAGTAGAATATTCATGTTATATTATTTCCATAAGACAATCAGGTGATTCAATTTGCAATATTTCTCTCTCCCATTTTATTTTTGTAACAACAGACAAGTTATTATTTCTCAGGACAGTCAGTTATTTAACTTTCAGTTGATTGAATTTATAATATCTCTCTCCAATCAACTTTTATTTCTAGCAGCAGGCAAGTTTTCAGGCCAACCATATTTGAAATTTTCTCCCATGATACAGAAGCCAACTCGCTAATTCTCATCTAGAATTCTGATTTTGTTAAACAGCACCCCAACCAGTGTGGGAAAGAGGGTGTAAGGATTTCATTTCCATTCCTGTATAACTTTTACCAGCTCAAAAGGAAAACAATTACATTCAACCACTTCAACTTCCAATAGAGGGGAAGAAAAAACACACGCCTTGGATTTTTCTGCCTGCTCTTATCAATTGTTCTGTTAACCCAGTACACAGGAAATTGTCAAGGCCTCTTTTTGACCTAGGGTCACCCATCATCAAAACTCACTGACAGATATTTTGACTCAAATCACTTTGATAAATTTACTTAAAAATAATTTTGTACTCAGTATACTTTGTACCTGAGTTTTTCCACCTGTTAACACTTCGGCTACTTTTCCTGACAAAAATAATTGTATTCTCCAATTTTAGATATCTTTTCTCATCTTGAAAATCACTTAAAATGAAAATAGGGTTACACTACTATTACCACCAGCACCACGACTACATTATATTTCGCAGTTGCTTTGTGTAATATGAGTTATTTCCTAGGTTTCAAACACAGACTTCAAGAGACAGCAAATTACTTGTATTAGAAAATTTCTTTTTTAATCATTTCCTTTTAAGCAAAGTGAAACCACCGCTAGTATGCAGGTAGTTACAGTGAGAAAAAGCTTTGGTACAAAGGGTATTGAGGAAAGAATAAAAGATGAATAGGATTCACGAAGATAAAAGATGGCAACTGATATTGCATTTACATTTTTGGAGATTGTAACTATCAGGAAAGCAAGTAAAAAAAGGAGTTTCACAGGCGGGAAGTGCAAGAAAAACTGATAAAGTAGAAGTGGTAATTACATTTAGCTATTTCAACTATAAAAGAGTGGGACCTAGATACCAAAATTAAATTAGTGTTGGGGCACCAAAGAAAAAAGATCATTAGAGCAGTTGTCATGAAAATATTTGTAGAAAAAACAGAGGGAAGTCACATCACTTTGAGAGGAGATCTCAGAGATGCATTTTTGAACAGAGAGACTAAGAGCTTTATTCCAAGTGACATCATGAAGGAAATCACAGAACCAATCCCAATCAGCACATTGATAACAGAAAGATCTTCTGTTGGTAAGAGGTTCTTGGCTGGTAAGGGAACAGAAAGAGATGTTTACAAATATCACCTCAGGATCAGAGTTGCCAAGAGAGCAAAACAGCAGAACATGCCATTAAATAAAGGGTAGACGTAAAGAAAAGATCTTGAAGAGAAGCATGCTCTTTAGGGTTACTGGTGAAATGCGTGAGTAAGTCCACTACGTGTGAGAGAGTGAGAAATTCAGGCTTTGGATACCACAAGGTCAGTGACCGAGTGTTTAAGCCACTTGGTGTAATGGGCCTTAAAGTCACCAAACACAAAAATATTTGCAAGCAGATGTAGGGAAATTGCCTTGTCTATTTTGTCAGCAATATTATCTAGCACGCAACAGGCATGAAAAGAAGGGGAGTAGTAGAGAAAGAAGAGATAGCTGACTTAGAGATGAAAGAAAATGCAATTGTTGTCAGTGCACAGAGAGAAATCTCAGCATGATGTAAGAGGTATTAAATGAGGGTGAGTTTTTGCAATTCACATATTTTAGAGCTGCCATATCATTCTCGAGGCCTCAATAACAACAGAAAGTGGTGTTGTCTTGAGATGTCACATTCTACTGATTTCTATACCAAAATACTTGTATCTATTTAGTTGCTTAAATGTTCTCTAATATTGGTTTTGTTAGCTGGCACTGCAACATCTATCAAAAGACAGGTGTTTTGAACAATTGTGTCTGGTCACTTTCTCTGGATTTCTATATCAGTATGAATGCTGAAAATCCAGAAGATAACTTCTGTACAATTGATGCTGGTTTATGTTCCCACTAATTCTCTTTACAAGGGAGGTTGAATGCACAACATACTGACCAATATATATACAGATCATTCCTATTATATTGCTGCAGGTACCCTGTTGACACCAATCAGCCACAACCTAATATTATGTAGTGAATTGCCTCCAGATGTTCTCCACATACATAGGAGGATGGTCTGCAGTTAAGTTTCAAGATATTACATTGATATTTCCTGGTTTGAAGGCATGAGGTAGCTATTATGAATCATACAGTTGCTGTTTTGAGACCAGAGCCCGTCAGCCATTTATGAGTAATAGTATGATCAGAATCAGGATAGGTAGCTCTGGTAGGATATTTTACTGTGCAAAATTTTCTTTTTTTGCTATATTATTATTATTGTTATTATAGTTGCTGTTACCATGATATTTCAATATCTGCTATGGTCACACTACCTACTAAATCTGCGGGAAGACCAAAGGCAAGTAGTGCTGTGTTCTTATGATTACATTTCATGATTTGTTTTTATAATTTCCTTAACATCACTAGCAGTACATGGGCAAAGTTCTTAGCACATCTACTATGACTGGTACTATTCTTGTTTTCAATTTCCACATTTTTTTATTTTGATTTCCAGGTCTTATTACTTCAATAGTTTTTTCAAATTTGTTGATTGCTATGCTACAGTCCATATCAATTAGTAGGTAAGCTTTTTCTGTTTGGTTTTTGAAAATTATATCTGGCCTATTTGGTTCAATTTTCCTGTCTGGAAAGATGGTGCAATCCTATAGAATTGTGATATCTTCTCTTTCTGTAATCAGTGCTGGGTGATGTTCATACCAATGTTTTTTTTTAACATCTTTTCCAAAGTATTTGCACATTGACCAGTGTAAATATTGCTCCTCTATCATGACAATTTTCATATTCATTTGGTCTAAGTACAGAGCATCCGGAGATTAAATGGTCTATGGTTTCCTCATATCTGCCACAAAACCTGCATTTTGAATCCCCATTATTATGTATATTTGCCTGAAAGTTCTTAGTGAAAAGATTCTGGTCTTACACTACAAGAATAAAGCCTTTTGTTTCAGCCTTTAATTGAGATGCTCATAAACATTGATGAGTTAATGTTATTCAACATCAGCTTTATTTGCACATTCTGGATATTGGCCATGCAGAGTTTCTCTTGTCAGTGTTGTTTTATTTGTTCAAGAGCTTTATCCTTGGCCTTCTTTTTCATATTTTTTGCTACAACAGTTGTTTCTTGGGTTCTGTTTTGGTTTTCCACAGAATCTATTAAATGTAAATCTTGTTTGTATTTACAACCTTTCATGATTGAATATTTTTTGTTTTCATGTTTAACCTATTGTATCATCCAATCCCTTGTTTCTATATATATATATATATATATATTAGTAAGCCAATAGTTGCTGTATTATGACAATTCTAGCTGAAATAAACCTCTTTCACCTTCTTTATGGTGTATGTATAGATGGTCTGCATCAGCCATTGAATGATGCAAATTTATGCTTAGAAAGAAACTTTTTTTGTCTTAGACTCCATACAACTGGTATCATTTAGAGTCCAGTTCAAGATGTTGAGACTATTTTGAACCACTGGGAATGCAAGAAGACTATTAATGGCCATAATTATATTCTGAGAATTCAGTTCAGATTTTAATATCAGTCTTGCTCTTTTATAATACTCTTTGCCCTGTTTTTTTTTTTTTCATTTCTTAATCCTTATTTACACCAAGGTACTTATAAACTTCTTCTTGCTCTAAATCTTTGATTGTTACCCCAGGGTCTAAGCTAATAGAGGAGGTTTGTTGAAATGATTCTCGTAAAAATTGTGACATTAGCATATTTATCCAAACTGAATTCCATTCCAATGTCATCACTGAAATATTTTACAGTTTGCAGAAGACCTTTGTCATTCCTAGCATACAACTTTAAGTCATCCATGTAAAATAGATGGCTTATTTTCTTTGGAGATATCTTATAGCCATATCTTGTCCTTTTAAATTTGCTAGTTAATGCTTTTAGGGATATATAAAATAGTAAAGGGAGACAAAGAGTCACCTTGAAATATTTCTCTGTTGATGTTTATTTCACCAGACTTATAGATTTTATTTATATGATTGAGGTAAAGTGCTGTTTTCCTATTGACATACTTTGTTTGATGAAATTGATGATGACAGATGAGGCCATGTAAATATTTAAAGACTAAGATCCAATAATGGGATACACTATTGAATACCTTACAGTAATCTATCTAGGCAGTAATGAGAATTTTCTTTTTATTGAAGTAGCTTACCAAGACCATTCTGTTAATAAATAATTGGCCTTTACATCAGTAAGGGCCATGTTTGTACCATTTTTGTACAAGATGTAATGTGTAATTTTTTTTTTTAAGAAGTAATATGTTTTGTTAGAATAGATACCAACAGTTTGTAAGTTGCGGTAAAACATGTAATTGGTCTGTAGTTTTTTGGAGGGTAGAGGGATATTTATGTCAACATTCTTGGGTAGAAGGAAGGTAATTTCTTTGGTTATGCATGCTGAAATTTTAGTAGGATCATAGATCATTTCTTGAAGTTCTTTGGTTAGTTTGATTAGTTTGGTTAATTTGATCTTCATGTGTGCAAGATTGTCTTTTTTTTTTTTTACCTTTTTTTTTTTTAATTTGATAAAATTTTTTTTTTAGTTGCTGTTATTGCTGATGCATATATTGCTTTGTTGAGACTTATGTGGTCTACTTCATTCAGAATTAAAAGTGCTGCATTGTAGAGTTTAATAGTTTTGAGGTTATGCTTTATTGATTCTAATTTTGGGAGTTGCTCTCGTTCATCCATTTTAATATTTTGTGTCTGACTTATATACCTCATGAGTTTTTCCTTGGATTTTTGTATACCATTCTTGTTTTCCATAAAATAATTTGGTTCAATGTATTTTGGACTAATCTTATTGTAGGTTTATGAGTGACTAAGAGCAGTGATTGGTGTGTATTTCAGTTTCTTCATTATGACTTGTTGCTTGTGTGACATTAGTACTTTTTATGTTCATTTTTGATTCCCTTTCATGTTCTGTTGATTTACTTATTCTGGTTACATTTTCTTTTTATTCTTTAATTTCAGCCTCTGTTAATCAGTTATTTCTCATGATATACCTTCTTACATTGGCTAATTTATTTTTGTCAATATAGTTCCTAATTGCTTGTCCAATGATTTTTCTCACCAAATGTCAGTCATGATGAGTTTGTACTTATCACAAGACCATTCTATTTTTTCTTGGTTGTGGATCTAGTTCGAGCCATCATTGGAATTATCCCGGTTGTGAAGGACCTGAAGATTCATTATTTATGTAGGAGTTTGTTCCTATGGCACATTTTTTGACCTCAGGTAGGTTTCCCTGAGAAACAGGCTTCCTATTTATCCAGTGAAAGAAACATACTGAGATTTTTGGTTAGACTTAGTTCTCGTATTTTCCCACAAGTGACACACAGGCACAAAAGTTACCCAAAGTTGCCTAACACATTGCGTAAGAAGTTTTTACAGACAGGCTTTCAAAGCCTGTAGGAGAGTGCTCACCATTATTGTTACTATTATGATGACTTATGAACTATTTTAATTGGATACAAAGTGTAGAGGAAATGTGTAAAGGATATAAGTAAAAACAAGTCTCACTCATGCTTTTCAAGATGAGTTCATTACACATCATTTCACTTTTATGAAATATCTACATTAATATGGCTTTCCTCAGTTATTCCAAATGATATAAATCAAAAACAAAATTAAAATCCGCAAAAAAACTTTCTACCTGCCTAAATATCAGATGTCAATGTTCATCTTCTGCAACAGAATTAGAATATAGTATATAAAATTGTTTCGACTTAAGCATTATTCTGCCATAGTTCTTTGTAGCCATGACAACATTCTGCAAAGCTACCTTAAATATTTGTGTCTTTTCAAGTTAATAGTAATTTTTCTACAATCAGTATTGTCATGTGAAAATCTCACAAGGTCATTTTTTGATCTCGGAACATTCAAAAGTTTTTCCTGTATGAATTGATAATTATTTCTTTGTTTTGTAATATGGCTCTACTTCTAAATATTAAAACAAACCTGCATGTTGAAAGTTACTTGACAGGTGGAAAATTAGCGAAAATGTTATAATTGAAACAGCAAGTCTGGATAATCCAGAAATGAACACTAATCCCAGAATCTTAAGACATTTTACAGCAAACAATGTTAAAGTAACTTTATGAACCATTACTACTAATTCAACTTTAACAGTTCATTTGCTAAATGACAGCTATTGTGACTGCACAAATAAACAGTCTATAAGCTAAAAGAATGTTTCAAAAGAACATTTCTTTACCATTAAGACAGACATATTTTTTATAGATGCTTTTATATTTAAAACTCTTTATAGTGTTAACTTTACCTAAAAACAAAAATGACATACATAAGTGATTGGTGTGACCTCTGGCAAGATTATTTAAGCCTAAGCCTAAACCTAATATAACATACTGTTTATCTTAAAATTTCTAATTAGGAGAAAAGTATATACGAAAAGAGTATGGTTCTGTAACAGTTAACAATAAATATTTCCTCAAATTTAAAACATTTTTTAACACACATAAAAAAATCAATACATCTGTACTTTTTGTAATGCTCAATAGAAAAGTATTTTTTATAGAAATAAATTAATATTCGTATTTTGCTGATGAGAAAATCAATCAAAATGGCTGATTTAAATAGTTTATATTTTTTCTTTCCTCTCCACGTGGACATCAATATTATTCACTTTTATATCATCATCAGCAAGAAAATTATCAATATGTGTCCCAAAAGAGACATGATCTTTTTCTCTCTCTCTCTCTCTATATATATATATATACACACACACACACACACATACATATACACACTTCTCCCCATGCAAGGAAGTAAAACCACTAAGACGCAAGGAAGTTACTGAGTGTGAAAGAACAAGAAAAAAAAGAGAAACATTAGAGAGCAAAAAGAATAGAAGAGTAATCAACACAGTAGATAATGATTGACATTGCATTTAAATTTTCAAAGTTCAAAGTTGGCTGGAAAGCAAGAAATCAGAAGAGAGTTCCACAAACAAGAAATTTGAAAGAAATTGTTAGCATAAAAACTTATATTTACATCTAGCCAGCTCACCTGTAAATTGGTGAGACCTTGCTGCCAATCTAGTACTGTACTTATTCATAATGTCTAGGTACTGTAGCAAAAAGTTAATCCAAATAATTAACATTAAAGTATTTATAGAAAATGCACAGGGAAGCTACATGAAGGTAGTGGGAAAGTGGTCAGGACCAACAATATTGCTGATTCTTTGGATTTTATCAAGATTCTCCAAATATACAAAGAGATCACCAGACAAGATGTGGCAGAGCCTCAATGACTGGTAGACTTATAAATATCCAAGACAAGCAATTAGAGCTTTCCACAATTTCCTATTCTTTGTAGCTCTTAGTAATTTTTTTCTTTTTGCTATCTCTCCTAAGCTCTTTTCTGACAACCATTTACACAAGTTTATTAGGTAGATTATTCACTGCTTTCCTCTCTCTTGACTTCAATATGCCCTGTGAATGTCAAATTCTCTAAGCCCTATTTATTAAGAATATAAAATATGAAAAGTATGGATAATAATAAGGGGTGTACTTCATAACCTAATAAATGAAAGTGAGTAAATGCTGTTGTTGAATTTATATTTTAATGTAATTATTATTTATTATTTCATTTTGATAAATTATGTATGTATTTTAAATATTTAAATGGTTTTAAGTTAACCATTTTCTGTTAATTAAAAAAAAATATGGTTATCCATATTAGCTTGGAAAAAGAGTATTTTCTTTAAGGAAGGAGATATTTAAAAACATCCAGAAAGTAAGTTAACATTTTGTCAAGAATTGATAATTTCACTTTCAAGAACTTTTTTAGTTTAAGTTAGTTTTCTCTTTTAAAATGAGTGTAGCATTCTTGCAATGACAATTATAAGAATCCAGGTAATTGTCTAAAGAATTAAGAGGGTACAAATGAAAAGATTAAAAATTGACAAGGTTTTCCATTTCACTAAAGCAAACATTAAATGTTTGATTGATTTCTATTTTTTTATGTATGTTTTTTTTTCTAATACCAAATGCCGTCTCTGATGTAATTTTTTCTTCCATCATTCCTCAATTAAAAAAGAGTGGTCCATAATTTAAAATAATAACAGTAACACACGTGCTAAATAAGAAAGGAAGTAAGAGGTTGTAGAGAGACATAATCATCTATGTAATGAAAAGCAGCAGCATTCAGATATATCAACAATTATTGAAAACAATACTTTAATATATTGTTTAGTTCTTAAAATGCAAAAATGCAGTGCAAAAATCTCTTACAGTTTCTACTATAATTAACAATAGAAGCAAGAAAATGACTTGTAAAGCTAGATTCATGAACAAAATCTATTAGGTCAAAAAAAAAAAAAAATGCCAACTTGTATATTTAGGAATTGAAAAAAAATCATTTTACATGGAAGCCCTTGTATAGATGGATGTTTGTTATCAAGTTTTTAAAAATAACTATTCTTATTCTTTTTTTTAATATTTCACTTCAAGAAAGGTGATAAAGCCATTAATACATAAGAGGTTACAAATACTAAAAAACATTAACAAGGAAGGACAATAACAGGTAAGGAATATGATGCTTGACATTGCATTTAGATTTTTGAAAATCTTAGTTGGCAGGAAAACAAGACTGAATGTTGCTGTACTAGTAAAATTGAAAGAAAAAAGTGATAGATCATCTGCCAGAAAACACGTGCACAGTTGATGAATATGAAAATGACAGTTGTCTATGCACACTTAGTTAGCACTGTTCCAAAGAATCTTATCAAAAGATGAGAAAATCCTACTATTTAACCCTTACATGGAGGTCGGAGATGGATTCATAACTTTCCCAGGGGTATTTGCATGTAAGTGAATGTAACAGAGCTAAAGTGTTGTGAGTAGATCTGTTATTGCTTAATTTAAGAATGTCAACAGATTGTCAGTCAGTCAGTTAAGTGCTATATGTGATACACGCTTGGGCAACCATGTCTCAAAAAACACATGACTGACTGGGCAGACAATTTTCCCGCAGTAGGTTGCCTTGCCATTATTTTCTGCAGTAGACTGATTACCAATCAAGGATATAGAACTTAATCTGTCTTGTTATTCAAACCATAGCTGAAAGTAGAAGCAATAGATTTATACCTTTCCCAAGGGTATTTATGCATAAGTGAATGCAAGAAATTTAACAAATTTGAACTCAGAACTTTGATTTCTCATTCTGAGTCAATATCCCCTGCCTCACAACGTGTGTTCAAATCCAAAATAGTAAAAATCATTTTTGATATACAGATTTTCTTTTGCTCAGGTAAAGAAAATGAATAAAAAGTGACATTTCTCATTTCAAAACTGTTATTGGTGAAACAGCCTCTTTTTTAAAAGGATTCTTCTCTATGCATTTAACCTCTTTAAATCTCAGGTCAGCTGTTAACACATCACTCAATAAATCCTGGGTCTAACTAATAAAACAAATTCTAGGCAAAATTCAACTTTATTCATCAACAGTCTCCTTCTAGGGTGATATATCTATTCCAATGTTTCTCTAAATATTCAATGCTTTTTTTGTAGAAGAATTTGTCTTTGGCCTCAAAATATGCCACAGTTCCCAATATCACTTTTTCACTGGAGCCAAATCTCTTTTCCTGGGGCATTCTTTTGAGGTCTGCAAACAGCCAGTAGTTGCTGGGGGGCAGATCTGGAGAATAGGGTGGATGCGGAAGCAATTCAAAATGCAATTCATGTAGTTCTGCCATCGTTGCAATCAACTTGTGACAGGGTGTGTTGTCTTGGTTGAAAGATCACATGTTCTTCATTTGTGGCCATTTTTTGGGAATTTCTTCCTTCAAACACACTAGTAATGCTATATAATATTCACTATTGATGGTTCTTCCTTTGTTAAAGTAATCAATGAACAAAATACCTTGCGCATCCCAAAATACAGAGACCAAAACCTTGCCTGCTGATATTTGCATTATTGGTTACTTTAGATAGCTTTCACCTGCTGCTGTCCACTCAGCTAACTGTCCATTTGACTCCGGAGTGAAGTGATGGATCTATATTTCATCCATTGTCACATATTTACGCAAAAACTCATTGTTGCATTGAAACAGTTGCAAACAACGCTCTGAATACTCAACACATTGTTGTTTTTGATCAACTGTAAGCAAATGCAGCACCCACTTTGAACACAGCTTTCTTTCTGACAAATGTTCATGCAAAATGGTGAATACACTGCCTTTCTGATGTGTTCAACTACTTTGCTATTTCATGCAACTTCAATTTACGATTGACCAAAACTAGTGTGTGGATTTTTTGGTGTTTTCCGGGACAATTGCCGATTTTGGGAGACCTGAGTGTTCAGCATCATTTGTGTGTACGACTGCGTTTAAAATCAGCATACCACCTCTTAACCATTGTTTCTGATGGAGCAACGTCTGAATAACGCTTATCAAGCCACTGCTTTATTTGAACAGTATTTTTTCATCCATCAGAAAGCAATGCTTTATCAACACATGAAATTCACACGTTTTTATTGTTTCGAAAATTTGCAACAGTAGCTTCACTTAACCCTGTAACACGATCGTGGGATATACACCCACGACCGTGTTAACAATACTATTGCCATGACAGTGTTCCAGGGTTAAATAACTGTAATTTGTAAACTAATAATCCAATTGGACCCAAATTTTGTTACATGCCTTTTGAAGGTTAGTACTTCATAAAATTCATATGGATTTTTTCATTAGTGGCATTATCTATATGTCAGGCCTAGAACTTATTGAGTGAATTGTTATTTATCCCAAATAACTCCAGAACATACATTTTCCTGCTTCCTCTCTTTATGTATTAGCTGCAACCTCTTTCAGTAATTCTCTACATTGAGTTGCTCTTATTCCATATATTAGATGAACAGTAGTTTTAAACAAATCTCACTAGTAACTTTTATTATTTGGCAAGTTTGGCTTGACACAAAGTTACAACCATAAGGTACTCCAGAGTGAACATTAGATTAGAAATTCATCATAGAGACAACCTTGGGAATTCTTGCACTACAGAACACATCAGGTTAGCTTTTGTCACTGAATTAAGTTTTGATTTTGAGGGAAAAAAAAAATCAAAACAGCTCATGACCACAAGGAAAGAAAATGAAATAAAACAGTTTTATAGATTCCTCACTTCAGCATGCAGAAGTCTGAACATCAACAGACAACTGGTTGTGAGACTGGGCAGACATTGCACCTCACTTGCATAGAATTGGCCTCCCAACATATCATGGCAAACCAACATTGTCTGTTATATTTAACAGTATATGTTTAAAAAATTATCTGCTGCCCCAATACACTAAATATATAACAGTACACTTAGGTAACAAGAATACATTCAAACAAGTTTTGTTAAATTTCATAAAAGTTTCATATATCTGTTTTTACTTGCATTTTTCTGGTCATAGAATCAAATGTTGTACATCAGCATCAAATTATGAATTAAAAATCCAAAGAGCCTATTTGTTCTGTTCAACTCTCTCTCTCTCTCAGGGTATTATCAGTATGGTAGATGAGATTTTGTTGGATATATTTTAGTATTTTTAGTACTAAAATTGAAATTAATCCAAATTAACATGTTAAAGTAAGTTAGACCAAACTGAATGAAGAAATTATATATGATAGAGATAAAATAAAAAGTTTCCAGCAAATAACTATTCATTGCTTGATTTGTTAGGAATTAAAAGGAAAGAATAAAAAAAACTGAAGGTTACCAAATTCAACAATGAAGTGATAAAGGCAAGAGAATTAACAATAAATTCTTTGTTAATAAGGAAATGACTTACAAACAGGTGAGAAAGATTCTAAAGCATTGAATAATGTCCATATAACAAAGTTAATAGACACAAATGGAAAATTAAAGAACATACTTTGTAAAGATTGTTAATGTTTTGGCAACAGCAATAAACTTCTTGTGATTAGAAACAAATGAAGAGACTCAGATCAATGCTAATATTATCCTTTATCAAAAAGTGTTCTACATATAAAAATTATTATATTGAATACTGGGCCTAACATTGCTGTTGTTCATGAATATGTTGATATCAATGTTGTGAAGTTAAAGAGAATTAGAATGATAAGGACTGTGGATTTTCTTTCTGTTGGTTGACAGAAAACTGTATCTAATATAAAGAAAAACACTTTTTGAAAATTTTATTTGAATAAAAACTTGCAAAAAGCATATTGTCTTAGATATCCAAAAGAGAATTTTGGTTAAAGGCTGATGGAAATTCTGAGATTAAATATTTTTATTAATTTGGGATTTGTTCAGACAAGTACAAAGATACTGATTAAAGTGTCCAATAGAATTTTCTTTGCATACTAACATTGTTTTGATGTACGAGCATCAATTTGATATTTTCTCAGCACGGTCTTATGTCCGCATGGCTTGTTTTAACAATTTTTTCTTTTTTCATTCATCAAAAAAAAAGTAATTGTAGTCTAAGAAAAATAGGGGAATAATCATTTAATTATTCTTAGCACACTCATACAGGAAATGGCTATTAGACAAGATAATAAAAGGAATGAGCTACATGTAGTAAACCTCAAAAACCAAGCAAGTCTAGAAATTTAACAGATCAGTGTAGTAACCATTGACAGAAAGTGCAATTCAAAAATCCAACTATACATAAGGATAATAAAAATAGCTATCAAAAACTCAGCAAAATATTAAAAAGACAGGAAAATGTCCCTAGAAAAAAAAAAAAAAAAAAAAATGAAGAATGCTGAAATTCTATGTAATATCATATCTCTTGCCTGGAATTTAAATTTGATTCTCCTATTTTCCATCCCCAAGCTGCCATCCATTATACCACCCACACATTCGATTTTGTATATAATAAAAGTGAAACAACTATAACAATTACACTTTAAAATGATTTTCTTTTTTACCTATTTGGCATGCATGTTTGTGAAACACTTTCTTATTCTTTAATAGCAAGTAAATCACTTTTCCTTGTTGAATAATCTTTCTTATTAGGCTGTACACTTCCTTCTTGTGATAGCAAGTGACAGATCTGATGTCTTCATCAGGTCACTTCTTTCTTAGTCTTTGTTCTTTCTGTTCATACTTCAGTGACATCAATGCAAAATTGTTTAATAGCAATGTAAATTATTTCCTTTATATTGTAGCAAATCCATAAGATTTTAAGGTAAATGCACACTTTCAGATATTTATAATGTGAACATGGAAGCCATAACAACAAATTATTCCTCTTAATCAATCTTGTAAATCAATTCTGTTTATGAATCCCTTATTATCTCATCACAGGACTTTGCAACAAATGATAGTGAGTATTAAAAAAAATCCAACAATGAAAAAAAAAAATGTACACGATATTAAATACTTATTCTTTAATAAGAAATTCCTCAGCAAGATCAACTCAACAAAAGGAGTACATACTTCAAATAGATAAAGAAAAAGATATTTAATATGTCATCTCTTCAGGATACGGTGATCATGGCTCTCCACTACTTCCTATCTTATTCTTAAACTATGTTTGAGCCCCTATCTTTCCCAGTAATTACATATGCTTCTTAGATAGGTTACTCACTGTTCCTTTTGCTCCTCTTGCTTACAACAGGCCCTGCAAGCAGTGGTATATCTAGAATGTATGCAACCCAGGGTAGCCCTTGAGTTTACCCCCATTCACCTACTCCCCAGGCTCTTCACAAAAAAAAATAACATATTGCACAGTGATTACCTATATATATATATAGAGAGGGTACGTATGGATGGAATAATATTCTATATCCAAAGAAACACTATTCTTAAAAAAGTGCTCAATACAAAGTAGAGCTAATAATATTTATTCAGAAATTATAACATGAATATCTTATAACATCACTACAAAAGTAGCTATTTTGTTTCGACACTTATTGCGTCTTATCAAGTGATGAGGTTTATTTCAAGTTGAAGGGTTTTAAAAGGTTAAAAACAAGCAAAACCCCTTTAATCAAGGAGGCATTGTTGTATATACAATGTGGACCAATCAGAATAAAGCAACTTCTAATTTGAAGAATATGTGAGCAGAATTAAAAATAATTTTGGGGAGTATTAGTATTAATATTTGATTAAATTGAGATCAGCATTATTAATTGACTATTAGATTTACTTTATTATTATTGTGAAATATAAAAAAAATTTTCTAAGTTTAACAATTTATTAGGTTTAGAAAGTTATTCATATATTAAACAAGGAAGAGAAAGAACGCACACATAAATAAACCTACAAACATCCACGCATGAACAAATAGATGAGTATATACACACATACACTGGCAAACAGACACATATACAGACTAATATACACATGCATATATACATGCACAAATTTCAAAACTTTGTTTTTATCAACTTATCAATTTGTCTGTTAAATTTTAAAGCTCTATTTGGACACAGACTGAACTGCCACAATATTGGATATGGTAAGAGCAAATTTGTAACATGACTAGCTTTGAATGAATGAGGTCATGGCAGACACAATCATATTTCAGTGCATGAACAAATAAACATAATTAGATATATATTTACACAAATACACAAGCTAAAAACATACATGACTAAAAACTCCACAGATGATCATATATAAAGAAAATATATAACCACATACATGAAAATACACAAAACATCTGGCATCAAACTAGGTAGATACACTGTGCACCAATCAAGTGCATATGCATGTACAAAACATTACACATATATGCCAAGCCCCATATTGTTCACATGCAGTTATGCTTGTGTGAGCCCTGGTGGTCGAGTGCGTGTGTGCACACACACACACACACACACACACACACACACATATATATATATATATATAAAAGACACAAAGAAAACTACAGGTACTCCTACAGAAGCTAGTAAAGGAAAGCAAAAAGAAAGGACTGAACATCAACTGTAAGAAGAGAGAATCTATGGTTATCAGCCAAAGAAACAGCCCAATATGTGAATTATAAATTGGAGATACCAAAATTAAACAGGTGCGAAAATTTAAATATCTAAGAAGTTTTAATAGAGGATGACAAATGCAACATTGAAATCTCAAAGCAGGTTGGGATAGCAAAAATGCCTTCCAAAAAGTAAGCAATATATTAAGAAACAAGGAAATTTCATTGGAAATAAAAGAAAAGGGTACAGAACTTTTATATAATATTGGTTCTCCTGTGAATGCAAGACTATATCATCACAGATGAAGAAAGTTGAGAAAGCAAAAATGTTACTCTACAGAAAAATGCTGAGAATACCATAGATTGAACAGATGAGCAACAACAAAGTTTTAGAGCAAATTGAAACAAAAGGACATTTATACATCACCTCAGAAAGAAAGAGTTTAAAATTCTAGAGTACGTAATGAGAAAAGTTTACAGAACAGATTAGAAGATATGGTAAAAATAAAATCTTTACTAAGGGCTACAAACGACATTTTGGAGAGCCATGTTTGACCATATCCTGACGTGTCATAGCACATAGATACAAATTCTACTTGTTGCATTTCATGTCTATGCAGCTTATACATAGAAAAACAAACATGTATATAAGTATTATAAATACACATAAGTTCTCTTTCACCAGAAAAAGATATGAGATAGCATTGAAAAGTTCCCAAACTAATGCGTACACAGATAAGACTCATTGAGAGTCTAGATACTTTGTTAATATCAAACCTATTGGTAGACTATGTATTCAATTATTTCTTGTGAAGGGAGGTAAATCTGCTGCCCAAACACTCAAAATGCTTTGTCAGGCTATTAGTAAACATTCTTTAGGTTTCAAAGCCAGTCAGCAGATCAAGATGAGTATTTAGGGAAACAAAATACCAGTAAATGTTCGATGATAACTTTATACATTATTAAGAGATATTTTGAGATGATGGTCAAATTTAAATATCTGAATTATTTCCTAGAATTGTGGTGATACCACCGACCGAGCAAAAACGAGCAAACCGGATGTTGGCTCTATGCCGACCAGAAAGCTAATGAATAAAAAGTCATTGTACGCAAGTGGCTCCGCGCAGATGTTCTGGTTGAAAAATAAAAATTAATCAAATATCAAATTACCATTTTTATTTATCAGCCAATGAGAAGCCTGGAACCAAATACAAGGATGAAATGCGAAACAACCAGCGTTTTGAGCCAGAAGAAATATATAAAAGACACCCAGACAGACAGGCACAGACAGAAGAGAAGAGTGTAATTAGTTTCTTCCTTGACCTAGGTCAAGCGGCTACTACGTTCGCCTCTTTCTTACTCCCCTGTTCTCGAGGTACTAACTAACCTTTTCTAAGACATTCCACAAACCAATTTGCTGACCTACTGACCTTAGAAACTGCAACTTGATAATGAACATTAATCATACCACCAAGCTTTTTGCCTTTCAGTGTTATATCTTCAATGAACATTCTTTTATCTATTTCAGCCCATTACTATCAGCCAGGAACTCTCTCTAACTTCGTTGGACCTTTATTCCAAGTATTGTTTTAATTGTAAAACGTTAATTGAAATGTACATATGTATAAATGTTATTTTATACTCAACATTGCCTTTCTTGAATTCATAATCATTTATGAATTATAGTGGGCTATCTTCCCACAAGGCCAAATTCCGTTAACCTGCTACGGAATCCTACTACCCCTCACTACAAATGAAATAAGAGAAGAGATACCCGCCATAGAATCATGGTGTAGTTTTGTTGGAGTGCAGCATCTGTCACCCAAAATAATTTGTGGTTGAAGAACTGAAGGAAAAAGCAAATCAAGAAAAAATTGACTTACTGCTGACACAAAGATTTCACATGTGCATTGAATGTTAAGAAATCCAGAGAAGAAAAAAGATAGCTGCTCATGGTGGATATTTAAGAATGTTACATACTAACAAACACAAGATTCTACCGGTAACATGCAAATTTCTGACCATTGAGAAGTGTATAAAACTCACATTACTGATGGAGGAAGGGGAATTGTTTTAGATTCTAAGATCATTGCATAGTACAGTGTGTGTTTTCTGAGGTGGACTATTGGTAAGAGCATGAGAGATAGAGAAGAAGAAAGAAGAGATTTATTATTGCCAAAGCAAACATCAAAGAACTGACAAGACAGTGAAATTGATTCTCTCACAAGTGAACACAAACTACATAATTTATTAGTGGATTAAACTGTTAAAGTTGATTCTATCTATAAAATGCTAAGAAAATGGTCTAATTTTATTGGTGCCGGTATAGAATGTGGCCTACCTGGTTCAAATGTGTCCTACCTCAGTAAGAGTATATTTAGAGGTATAAGTATTCGCCTATTCTTTGAAAGTAGTTATTTTCCCTAACCCTTACCAGACAGTTAAAATACTTATATGCTTTTTAAGTTAGGCAGCATACTATACCAGTGATAGAATTTCATAGAACACATTTAAAAGGTAGGCTACATACCATACAAACACCATTTTATTTTTACTTGAGTAATAATAATTATTATTATTATTATATACCAATGTAATCAGACTTTAGTTCTCATCTTGGTAGTTGGAGACACAATCTTTCAATAATTATATTCTCTGGCTTTCTTGCAACATTTATTAAATTTGGTAAAGACAAAACACATTAGAATTAACAGATGAGATTTTTTTTTTTTGCCTCATTTTATAAAAATGTAAATTTCTAAATAAAATGTTTGGAATGCAACTTTTTGTTTCCATAACCTTTTAGATTGTAGTATTGGTAACCTTAAGTAGTAGGAGTTTAAAATCTATCTGTAAAAGAAAAATTTCTTTTTAAAGATTTTTAAGTGGTCTTAAATTTTTGATCAGGAGTGTATTATCAGAAACAATGCTGAAAATACTATCATGACATTCTTTGATAAATTAAGGTTTTCTAGTTAGCACCATATCTCTTATTTTTTTTAAAGATGATTACATTTCATATGCATAAGCAGACACTACATGTTGTCTTGTATTAAATATCACTCCAGATACAGATTTTAACTATTTTTTTATAACAATCATTTCACCCTAAGCAAGGTGATAATGCCACTAAGACTTAAGGGATTACTAAAAGTGAAAGAAAAACAAAACAAAAAAAAAACAATAAAAAGAACAGGTTTCAGGAAGACAGAAGATGGCAATTGATGTTACATTTAAATGTTTGAATATCATAGTTGAAAAGAAAGCAAAAATACTGGGAAAGGATTCCAAAGGAGAGCAGTTCAAGCACAAAAAAACAACCAGAATAGAACTTACAGTTACATCTAGCTATTTTAACAGTAAAACTATGAGACCTGGTTGCCAATCTAGTAGTACACTTAAATTCATGTGGTTGAAATACCAAGGATGAAAGCTCATTAGAACAATTGTCATGAAAGTTTTTATAGAAAAGACAGAAGCCATGTCAGTGATGAAAAAATAACTGTAGTCGAGATGCCAGGTCAGGCTGAATAACATTAACAGAACCCTTCATTAGATTTTGTCAAGAATATGGAGGTATATATCAGGAGCACCATAACTGGATTAGTAATTCATTTTTAGTTGAAAATATATTTTAGAAGATCTATGACATCATTATTCTCTTACCATCTTTATTACTTTGTACAGTGGCTATGGACAAGGGCAACAAAAAATTACCAAAAATAAGAGATGTGGAACTAATGTAATGGCTATCATTGAAAAATCAACTTGCTTTTTATGGCTTAAAAACCTTTTGTTTTTCACTTCACACTAATGTCCTAGAAAAGGGCACAAATCTATCTCCCTCTACTTATAAGTTAAATAGCAAGATAAACTTTTCTGCTGAAGTAGTAACCAATTGAGGAAAGGAAATCTAGGAATTCAAAAACAGCCTGGAAGGGAGTTGGCTGTGTCAGACATCAAAAAATATACAACTACTGCTACAGTTCTGGTATGGGTCAGAACTGGTAGAACTAAGGAATATAGCTCATTAGAACATTTGCCATGGAAATAGTGATAGAGTAGTGATAAGGCTTGCAACTCTGAATAGAGGTTGTAGGGTGAAAACTAAATCAGCAGCCACAATGACATGAAAATGCTTCTGAAATCTATCAAGACTGAAAAGTGAGAAATGGGCAGCTCCAGCCCAAATATGGCCAACAGACATTCGAGTCAAGGAGCCTCCTTGAGAGAACAACCATTCATTATGATAACCAAAAAATTCAGGGTCTACTTGGGGAAAAGGGAACATTAACAGTTTGATTTTGGAGGTATTGAATGTTACAAGTCAGGTTTTTGGCCCCATTTAGCTATTATTTCTAGGTCAGAGAAGAGATCACCTGCCAGTCTTTAGTCATCTAGATTTATGGAGGTGAACCTATTTACTAAAGATAGATGTTTTTAGGCAGATTAGCATAAAACAAAATAAGTGTAAGACCAAGAAGAGAGCCTTTGTCAACATATCTGGTGATAGAATAGAAACCAGTAAAAAGTGTATTGCTGTAAAGTAAACTCAAGTAGCCAAAAATTTTTTTAAAATTCACTTTTCTATGACAATTTTTGCCATTTTAACAAAAAACAATGACATACAAAAGAGAGCCGTCTGAAACTATATAGAATTCTTCCTATTTAAAATTATGAATAAACTGGGTGCAACACTACATAGGGATATGTTGAGTAGTAAGACTATCTTCAAATAGATTTAGCTTGTATACTTTTTTTTTTTTAATTATATTAATCAGCCTCTGAAATCCTGAGTTTGAAACATAACTACTAGTGCTATTTAGAAATATATACAAGGCACTAAGCTATAGTTTTCAATCATTAGCATAATGGTTAGCAAAAAAAAATAAAAAAATAAAAAAATCGAAGAGGTGAGTTTGAATTTCAAACAAGTTCATTACATTCACTTTTGCAGAAATATCCGTGGTGTTGAAAATCAGTGTAAGGATTGTGATTCAATAAAATCCTCTATTTTCCAGTAGACTGTGCCACTTATCTCTATAAGTTGAACTGTAAAATTGTATAACATTGTATAATGACATTCTGAAATCATATGAGTTGCACAATCCACCAGGGGTGGAGACAGCATCAACTTACTTCTGGTAAATTATTTTTGTTATAACTGTTTAATTTAAATATAAAATATAGTTTGCCTATACTTAAAAAAAAAAATCATTGTACTGAACTTTTTCTGCATTCTCTTATTTATGTTCAATATTTCATGAATATATAAAACTAGGCAAAAAATTCTATTCACCGTTCAATAACTATCATTTCTGGTTCACTGCAAAAATAATGAAAATTTTTGATGTTACAGATGAATAAATAATTATATATATGGATATTATATAACTCTGTTATTACAAGTAATTTTATAATCTAAGGTTCCATTTAATATCAAGTTTTTTTTAATTTATAAAAGTAAAAATATACAAAGAAAACTAAAACTAACCAAAAAAAAATAAAAATAAACTTACAATTAACCACATGATTTAACTTTTTGAATAAAATATTCCATTACAGTAAAAAAGATGTTTACTGCATGTGGTGTCAAATAATGCTTTGTTACCATAACAATAAAATATCATTACTATATTATGAGACTAAATTGCATGTCCAGTAAAACTGCTAAATTTTAAAGCTGTACTGCATGATTTCCAGGGATCATAATACACATGGCTGCTGAAAAGTTCTCAGCCTGATACATTTTCCAAAATGTGACTAAATGACCAAATGATAGAAATCTTTACTTTCTGGAATAACTTTTTAGTTGGGCTGAGAACTTTTTAGTACCCTGCTCAAGGAGTGTGAATTAGTCCCAAACTAACAGTGGATAATGTACTTTTTGTAGTTTTGGTACATTGGCACCCTGTGACTAAGAAAATTATCAAATCAAGCATATTCAATAAGTCTATTGTTTTTTTTAGTAGAAAATTTTGACCACTGTATAGGTCGATCTTCCAAAAGTCATCATTATCTGGTAAACCTTGACCATCACATTGGCTTTTGAAAGTTTGGTCATTCAATCAGAACAACAGATTAGCTGAAGGCTGCATGTTGAAATTGAAAACAACTGAGTCAACTTGAATATAAAAAAAAAATTGTGTAATTCAGGAGAATTTGCCTTCAATCATTCAATGATGGGCACCTACTCTAGTACAATGGTGAAAATAGTTCATAGTATAGAGAGGTTAATCCTTACTAGGAGATCTATTTTTATGGTTTTGTGTATGAGAACATAAGTAAAGGCTACTTGTACAATAATGTCTGGCAGTCTATTGCTTGCACAGACAGTGAAACCTTCCAGGACTTGGAAGATTCATTAAGTACACTTTATTAAGATAGAAATTTTTTTTTTAATTTCAGTTTCTGGCTTAGAGAAATCACAGAAAATAATATTTTAATTCTAGAAAAATCAATTAAAATATCATTCACTTTAAAATAATTTTCTCTGACTTTTTTTCCTGCCTAGTACAACATACTATATTCCCACCCCATCTAATCAAATGGGGGACTTTTTCCCTACCTCCTCTAACATGACAGTACTTTCTTATGACCTGGATCTTGAACTGTCTTACACCAGTTTCCTTGTTCCAGACCATAAACCTCAAATAATTATTGAATCTTTAAAACTAAACCTTTTTTGTTATTCATGGTATCTCTTTGAGCATTCTTCTACACCATATAACTGCATTTCAGTTCCATCATATCTCTAACTCATGCAGTCAGAATTCAGTGAACAGTCCATCCATCAAACATATTCTATTTATTTTTATAACAGAGTTGAGCCAGGACAAACATTTTTTGGTTTTTACAGTGAATCTTTTAAAAAAAAAAAAGGTCATATCATATTTTGTTTATAAATTGTTTTATTTGGATTTTTCTTCCCATGCAGCTTGTGACAGATTGTAAATTAGTCTAATAAATATTTCATCTTATTTATTTTAAACTTAAAAAAAGGGGGTTTTGTAAGTTTTCCCCATCAATCATCAGCAATTTTTTGTTTTATCAGATGTTTTATGTGCTGCCACTTTTATTTTTGCAAGCTGGAAAAAAAAGGCATCAAGTCTTTAACAGATTAGGCATTGATGCACTTTTAAATTAAAGAGGTTGCTACACATCCTTGTTGACATCAAGAATGCAATGTGTTATTTTTCTGATATTTTTTGGTTTTTGTACCAAGATGAATACAGACAAGTAAAATCTACAAAACAGAAAAAAAAAATCTTAAATTTTTCCACTCTTTTCTAATCTTATTTTAAAATGATAGAAAATTGTCCAATAAGTTAGGGAGGGGGGGAAAAAAAACAAAAAAAAACAACAAAAAGAACTTATTACAAGCAACTTCTTCAATTTTTTTTATCATTGACATTTAATGATTGTGTACATCTTGTATGTATAATTTTGTAGTAATTTGTTTGTATGTGTCTAATAGAATATAAAATAAAGAACTAATCGAAAATCTAAGGTAATCAACTTGCCAATAATGACAAATCATTGAAGCATATTTGTGATTCAATGTCTTTAGTAACTGCCAGAATATAAAAATAAATAAAATACATTTACTGTGCAAGAGAAAAAGTGTCAATTGAGTAGACATTGGTTGACAAAATCTGAATACAGAACAAAGAGAGGAACAGAAAGAAAAAAGAAAACAACCACTGTATTGAGCGGGGGTGAGGGTACAGACTGAAGATTTTATTAATTTATTTGACTTGTAAGCTTACTTCATGCAGCTCCTGGTTAATAAAGGAAAAATTACATTCTGTTACAAATGAAGTGAGGAAGAGAGATGGATAAGAAGGGGATTAATGAAGTGGTGAAAGAGAAGCGAGAGAAGGATGAAAGAAAAGAGAGAAGAGGGTGAAAGAGAGAGGGGATGTCAATGAACTGAAAGATGAACAGTCATATTTCTTAGATATGCTAAATTCGTAAATACCAACCTATGCTTTTTTTTTTTTTAAGAAGCTAAATATCTCATTCCCTTATACAACTAATTAGTTTTCAGTCAATAATTTGATTCATTACCTTTCTTCTTCCTAAATCAGACACCTTCAAATTATTACAGCTAATTTATGAAACTACTAAAATGATGGTGTTTGCAACTAAAGGCCAAGTCATAGTGCAGCGCACACCTAAAAATGGAGGCTTACCTCAAATCTCATTCTACTGCAAAGATTTTTGGTTTCGGTTTAGGCTTGCTGTAGTTGGCTCAAGAAATATTTGTTTTTTTTACATATGGAATAACATTAGCTTATTTTATTGATTAAGTATAAGATTTAATTTTAGTTTGGCTATATTATCTTATGTTTTCATTGGAAAAAGTAAAATAACTTTGTACAAAGTTCACTAAAAATGTAATATAAGAAACTTGGTTTTTATTACTTGGTAGTTAATTTAACATTTTTCATTCAAAGTTATTTTAATATTCTTCACTGTGAAACTTTTATTCATAAAAGCAAATACATTAATAATCAACTGTATTTTTGTGTCATCTGTATTTCAGCTTCTAACAAATGAAAAAATATGTTGTAAAAATTCAACACTTATACAGAAATGTAACGTTTTAATTTTACTTTATTTAAGGAAATAATTTATTAATCTAATGTTATTTTGTCTTTCTTACAACAACAAAGTCAATTTTAATAATATTTAGCTAGGTTTAATTTTGAAAATACTTCAATTCTGTTTTTACACTGGAAAATGTTTTTTAAAAATGCTATTATTTGTTATACAACAGCTCCTGCTATTCATCTTGAGGTGTGAGACAATATTTAAAGAAGGATCTGCTATATAATTGATCCCAACTTGGCACCTTGGCTTCAGTCACTTTCTCACTGATGTGATGTGGCTTCCCTCTGTCTTTTCAAGTATTTTCATGGCAGCTGCTCTGATGAGCTTTTTTCCCACATGTATTTTACTCGTGCTACTAGATTGGCATCAAGGTTGCACCCTTTTACTGTCAAAATAATAAAATGTAATTTTCTCTTTTACTCTAACAATTTCTTTTCGTGAATTTCCTGTTTGTAGAACTCTCTTCCATTTGCTTGCTTTCTTGATAGCTATAATCTCTAAAAGTTTAAATGTAACATCAATTGCTATCTTCTGTCTCCTTGATTGTCAGCTTTCTCTTATCCTTTTTTTTTGACATTCCCATTACCTTGTTTTTTTTTTCTCATTGTAATCCCCTGCACACTTTCAAGAGAATTCAAAATGTTCTAAAAATATACAAATTAGGTGTTAGCCCCTATAAAAATAGGTTTTGGGAAGAGAGTAGTCAGTTGTTAACAGGATTTGCTGACATTATCAACTCCAACTGTGATTCAAGAATCTGTGCATCGAGCCACATGAATCTCTAAGAAAAGTTGCTGACCAACTAAAACCTGAAAGAGAACCTCATGGAACTAGATGGGTAAAGATATTTTTGACTTTTTCATTGACCAAACTAATAATTATTATTTATATACACATTTGAGGATTTCCAAAATGTATAGCACTTAAACTTCTTTGCTATCTTAACTGAGTAAAGATATTTGACACCTTTCTTCCCCTTCATAGCACTTCGCCTGCCAGTAGTAAACTGTATTTTTCTTCTTGAATGCAAAAACTGTATATTTGTAAATATTTTTATTTAATGTTTTGGTAAATTAAATATTTGTTTGTGATTTATCTCTGAGTTTTGGTTAATTAAATTTTTTTTTCCTTTTGTTATACTTAACATGTAACAAAATATGCATGTGTGTGTGTGTACGTACACAAAGTACTTGGTATATGTTTAGATAAACTTATTATTTTATTTCATTTAATAAAAATGAAAAAAATAACTCAAATAACAAGACAATCATCTCATATTCTTAGACAATCCTCAGGAGGTCCAAATTCAATTAGCATATTATCTCATCAAAAATATATATATATATATATATATATATATATAGGAGAAAATAAGTATTTCATCCCCTGCTGATTTTCTGAGTTTGCCAGTTTACAAAAATAGGAACAGTCTATAATTTTCAGAGTAGATCCATCTGGAAAGTGAGAGATAGAATATAAAAAAATTCTAGAAAAGTTACATGATATTAATTTTTGAATGTTTATTTGTATTTTATTTTTAAAAAAATAAGTATTTCAACCTATAGCAAAACATAACCCAGTACTTACTGAAGAAACTTTTTTTGGAAAGCACAGCAGGCAGATGTTTACTGTAGTTGGTTATCAAGTTGTTACAGATCTCAGGAGGGATTTTGACTTAGTCTTCCTTGCAGATACTCTACAATTATTTAAGGTTTGTAGGTTGTCATTGGGAAGCTCAAAGCTGCAGCTCCTTCCAAATATTCTCTAAAAGATAAAGGTCCAGGGACTGACTAAGCCACCTTAATGTGCTTCTTCTTGATCCACTCCTTTGTTGCCTTAGCTATATGCTTTGGATCATTGTCAAGCTGGAACAATAATCCATGACTCATCTTCAGTGTCCTGGCTGAGGCAAGGAGGTTTTCATTCAAGATTTCCCTGTACTTAACCCCATCTATCTTTCCCTTGACCTGGTGAAGGTGCCCCCTTAGCAGAGAAACAGTCGCAAAGCATAATGTTCCCACCACCATGTTTAATGGTTGGGATGGTGTTCTAGGGGTTGAAGTCAGCTTCTTTTTTTTTTTTTCTGAACACGTTGATGTCAAAAAGTTCAATTTTAGTCTCATCTAACCATAGCACTTTCTCCCAACCCTCCTCTGAATCATCCAAGTACTCATTTGCAAACTTCAAATGGGTCTGTACATGTGCCTTCTTGAGTAGGGGGACCTTGCAGACACTACATGATTTCAGTCCACAATGACAGTGTGTTACTAATAGTCATCAGCAGCCTTGAGGTCATCACCAAGCTCTTGCCACATAGTTCTGGGTTGTTCCCTTACCGTTCTCATCATTAGTTTCACTCCACATTTGGAAATCTTGTGTGGAGCTTCAGACTGAGGGAGATTGATAGTCAATTGGTATTTCTTCTATCTTCTTATGACCACACCAACAGTTGATTTCTTCTCACCTAGCTGCTTGCCAATCATCTTGTAGTCCATTTCAATCTTGTGCAGGTATACAATTTTGTCCCAGATATCCTCAGACAATTCTATCATCTGAAAATGTAATGTAATGGAATTTTCTAGAACTTTGTTTTTAAAATTCTATTCTCAATTTCACCAAAGCTGAAAACTATAGATCATTCCCATTTTTGTAAGGTGGTAAACTCAGGAAATCAGCATGGGATGAAATACTTATTTTCCCCACTGTGTGTTGGTGTTTGTGTGTTAAAATCATTTCCACAAAAATGATCTAACATTGCCTGATGATGAGATAAAAATCTCGAAACATAGAAATTTTAGTGTCACGATATAAACTACATTCATTTTTAAATTAAAAAAAAAATTTATATCTATATATATATATATATATATATATATATGGACTCTCCCGTCGATTTCAACATATGAGTGTCTAACTCAGACTGCTACACAGAGAATCGTTTAGAGTGGTGAAGGCTTGTGTAGCACCATTCACACTTTTTGGAACTGTTGATAACAAACAATCAGTGCAGAAGTTTGCCACAGATCGCATGAACAGCAGACCTCAGTTATTTAACCCATAACTGGAGGGAAGGGATGGATTAGTACTTTTCCCAAGGGTACCAGTGTGTAAGTGAATACAGAGTGTTCGACTGGAATTGGAACTTGGCTCACTGATTTCCCTTTCCAAGCCGATATCTATCGCACCACAATGCACATCCATTAATAAACACTTATAGCACCTGGTATTTCTAAGCAGTCACCCATCTAAGTACTGACCAGGCTCAACGTTGCTTTATATATACATATATATATATATATATATATATATATATATATATACATACACACACACAATGAGGAAGCAAAAAGAAGGTGGCCCGTTGACCAAACAGTATCAGTCTAATTTGCATAGAGTTTAACACAATATTATTTTGCTTGCAAAATAAAGTTACTACTTTAGTGTAATCTGAAACCATTTGAGCACTTGATGCTTTGAAAATACCAGAGTCCAATGTGCATATGAATGAAAATGTTCTGTGGAGGAAGTTGAATTTTTTTTTTTGGCTTTTTAAGCTATTTTTTCCTCAAGAATTAAAACCAAAGAAGGCTGCAGAATGTGTTAACAATGATAGCAAATATACAAAGTTATAAACAAAAAAAAAAAAAAAAAAAAATCAACATTTTAATCACAAACTTTTACGTAATTATCAATCTCTGTTTTCACCAAATTGCAGAGAAATACAAGAATAGTGCTACCTCACTTATCTGAGCTCCATTACCCACAATCAAACTCACATGTTTTACTTAATACTGGTACAAAGTGTAGGAGTGGTGATGCTGCTGTTTTGATTATGCTAAAAACCTAGAAATAGTTTCCTTTTGGCAAAAAAGCCTAAAAAATTTTATTTAAATGAGAAAATAAATTGTATACTGAAATAGCTTACACTGAGATTTATAGGATGAAACACAGAAGGGATTCCTCCTCTTTAATGGGTGAAACACATGACGATTGCTGTGATTATTGCTTTATTAATTATTATTATTATTAATCACTCATTATGACTAATATGTAAACTTTTATTATAGGTATACATCTATAAAAAAAAATAATACACATGACATTGGTAATATTAACCATTTCCTTATAAGGAAACATTTGGCAGCCAGTACTATGGTTGGCTGAAATTTATAAAATCTAGCAAGAAAATAAGTTTCTCAAGTCCAGTAGTTGTTATTGCTCTTTCCAGGATTAAGGGCAGTTTCCTACATAGCATTTTATTTAAAGTAGTGTGGAATGAAAACATCTTGATTATGTTAGTTTCTCTTAAGAGAAACACACACACACATTAATGTTCAGTACTACTTCCAGTTTCAGGCATCTACAGGGGATTTGGGATAATATTCCCCTCATCCAAGAGTGAAAAGAAAACAGTATTTTTTTAAAAACCTTTTCCTTTCACTTATAACAATATAAGATCACACATTCAGCACTAAGATGAGAAACTGAGGCTAAAAGTATTTTGTCCCACTGAAAATTATTATAAAAAAAATGCATGTTCTAATTAAAACAAACCAATAGACCTTTCCAACCTGATCACATTATCATATCAAATGAAGCACATGGGATTGTCTGTATCATCAATAAGCAATAGACAACAAGCATACATTATTATGTGCAGTTATCGATCAGGATGTAGGCGATTGTAGCTCTCTACAACTTTCTGTCTCTTCTAGCCCTCAAACTGTCTGTTATTTCCCCTAAGTTCTGTTCTGCTATCCATTTACTCAAGCTCACTAAGTAAGTTATGCATTATTTTCCTCTTCCCCTGTACAGTGAGTATCAGATTTCCCAAGCCCTCCTTCCTCATTATTGATGTTTAATCCTGTATTTTCACTTTCCTTCACTACCTTCTATAGGAGTTTTTGTAGTTTTCTTTCTGTGTTTAGTATTGACACCGAGGCGTCTGAATACTTTATGTTGTTAAGATTGTAGCCACCAATAATGAATCCTGGTAGAACTTCTAGTTCTCTCAGAATTTCCTTGCCATTTAAGTTGAATAAGTCTGGTGAGAGGATATATCTTTGCATTATAACAGTTTGTATAAGTTGATATAAAGACATTTTTCATGGTTTCTTGCCACTCATAAACATAAATGGTTGTTATTATATTTTAAACCTATAATTACTTTATTTGGTTCTCAACACAACTGAGAAATGAGGAAAGTCACCAAGAGAGTAAAACACACAAAGCTTTAAATCCTTAAGCTAAACTAAAACAAGCTTATGTAAAATTCTCATTCAGTAATGAATAAAATGAAGCCAGATATAAATTAATAAAATGCCAATTTAATTAACCTTAAAACAGGGGAAAAAGTAAAACATTTTTATAGAGTCTCTTTCTCTTGTCAATAAAACCAAGATAGTGGGCTTGGTCAGACTAAATAAAATGATGCAAGAATACAGAAATATAAGAAAAGATATTTTTGTAGAAGATTATTAAAAGAACTGACAAACATTATAGTGAACTAAGTCAAAATTTTAAGAAAAACAAAATAATGAAAACCAACAAAGGGTGGAGAAAAAAAAAGAAACAAAAAAAAAACACAAGAGAGAGACATTCTATTTCTAGCTTTAGAGCTGAACACAGGAAATATCTTTAAAATAACTTTAGTTATAAGTATATATCCAGACATTTGAATAGAGAATACAAAAAAGTAAACAATAGGCAGAAGATAGTATAGAGTTCAAACCCAAGTGCCAACTGCTAAAACCAGGAGCCTCTTCCAGAAATAAATTACTTTGTCAAGACTAAGTAGAGAACAAGCTGTATTCATCATATGTTGAGAGAGAGAGAAAGAAAAAATAAAGCAAAAAAAAAAACTTGCAAATAATAAAAGCAGAATCATCAAACTGACTTGCTTTACTCTAACAAACAATTTGAAGCTAAATACAAAAATGCAAAATGATGTTCCTGAAACAATATTATGTAAAAACTGAAACTTTATAATGAACTGAATTACAAATTAATAAAATAAAAAGAAAATAGAAGAGCCAACAGGTATATAAGGTGGAGTCATAAATAATTTCCATTTTCTTTTATCAATATTATTCTTCCTAAAAATAAAGTACAATTATATCTCATTTAATTATATATTCATAATTATTTACAATGACTAGTTGCCACTTAGACAGCTATTTGATACATTGAATAAAACTGCTGGTTTTGATATGAAAAGGTTTTCAACAAACTCTTGAATCTGGTTTTCATTAGAAAAAGTTTTCCCTATCAAAGTGTTTTGCAGTAATCAAAAAATGTAATAATCGTTTGGTGCAAGGTCAGTTGAATCTGGTGGTTGGGGTAGAACACACTAATCAAGTTCCAAGTTTTTCCTCGCTCCCATGTTGTTCTTGCTTGATACAGCATTACATTGTCATGAAGAACAACATTTTTCCTTTAATCCAGTGTGTGCACTGCCACTGCTGCAAATTTATTCTTAATTGCCAAGTAAGATTAGTAATTCATTATTACAATTGGTTCCCCAAAAGTCACAATTACTTATGACTCAACAATTTCATATTATCTTTCAATGTTAACCAAACATTATGGGTTGTTTAAATGTGTGGTATGATATTTTGAGTTAGGATGATGTACCTTGACAATAAGCATTTGAAATGATTTAAATCACAACAGTGGTTGGCAATAACTATATTTTTGGCAAAAACATTAAATAGAACTTACAAGACCTAAGGAGAAAATAACAGAAGGTACAGTAACTATGGATCATATGTCTGTCCAGAAACAGATGCTGAACAGATATTCCATGTCTTGCATGTGATCTATTATCTATTCTACCACCCTCATGAGGAAATCTCAAGAACCATGTAGGAAAGGAGTATCAACTTTGGATCTAGAAGTATTGGTAGATTTTTCTTAACAACTTGAATTAGTTTCGAAGGCAACTCAGGAGAAATCACAGGAAATTAATTCTATATTACACATTAGATAAAACAAAAAAAAAGTTTGGGGAACTTGAAGATTATATATTTAAAAAAAAATAAAAATAATAATTAGAGACTTTATTTTCCAGAGAATTAATTCAGAGAGATTAAGAAAAATATCCACTAAGATACAGGAATCACATAAAACTTCTTTATACTTAAAAAAAATTTTCTTTTTTAATTAAAAGATTCAATAGTAATTATGATGGCATATTCTAAGACAAAAATATTATATATTCAACGATATACTTATCAGTGAAACAAAAGACATAATTAGTAAAATTTATGAAGATCCATCAATTCCACTGCCTAAAATAAAACCATTCAATTTAGAAAATGCTTTTAGCCAGTTTGCCACAAGTTCACCTTTATAACTACTTAGGATATATTTGCACAAACTGTGTCATTATAGGTTCACCTATCATACCAGCACTTTCAGAATTCTATATATTAACCTTAGAAAAAGAGATTAAAAGAAAACACATTAAACTAATGACTTACACATGGCACATTGACAATATATTTATATTAATTAAAAATAATAAGTTAAAATTTTGCATCAGTAGTAGAATTCACTTTTTAGATATACTAATCAGTTCAAATGAGTTTAAAACCTTATTATAAAACAACTCAGACCCATGATTACTTAAATAGAATAATGAATGCTTACAGATACAAAATAGCCATCATAACTTATAGGCACATTTAATATTCTTTGTGTATACAATATTTATAACTCAAAAATATAAATAAATTTTACATTTATGTTAATTACCATTAAAATTCAAATAATAAATGAGGCGTTAAAAAATGCTAAACAAAATTTTTTAAAATTATAATGTGAAAGCATCTTTTTGAAAAGGCAATAGATTTCAAGTAAAATTAAATAAAAAAAAAATACAAAGTAGAAAAATGAATTAAATTTGGAAGAAAAAGTCACACGCTAAAGCTTTATTACAATATCAGACATGGTATAATACATTCAGAAAAAGAAAAAGGATCATTATTACCTTCTTTGGGATGAAGTCCAAAAAGAAAGAGAACCCCATTTACAACCTTTATAATCACTCTTACATGCAACTGATATCACAAAAAGTGAAAAATAATTCTGATAACTGGATTGTTTCAGAGCTGACAGTTACAAATTTATCTACATTATTTAAATGTTGTCCTCATCTTGATTGCTATGATTACAACATTTTGGCCGTCAAGCACTTTAGTCTTCATCAGATATATTCAGGTAACCTACAGGGAATTTCAAACTGAACCCTTTATTTCTACAGAGATTGACTTTTCTTGTTCCACTACCTATGTCTTATTTTAATCTTGTAAGACAAGCCTAGTGAATTCAAGTGTTGGTTTATGATTTTGGTAACATAGTAATTGTGAATCCAATCTTTAAGTCAGTTGGTACTTGGATTTGGTGGAAACAGGGAGAGTAATAACTAAGCAGTACTAAGAATAGAAACTAGAAAAGATAACCCTAAATATGGGCAGTAGAATAAGAACAGTTTATCCCATAGATTATGTAATGGGTTCAGTTTGAAATTCTCTTTAGGTTATCTGGAGTGATATACCCCTGATGAAGGTTGGAAAGCACAGTGGTTGAAATAAATTTTTAACTTAATCAGGTGTATATTGACCTGGATAATCTACAGGGAATTTGGAACTGAACCCTTTATTAAAATCTGTGGCAGTAGATTGTTCTTGTTCCACTGCCCAGTAAAAATTTCCTATCAGTGACAAAGAACAAGTTCAAGCCCAGTTAGTAGAAGCAATTATTTTATCCTCCATTTCCAAAATTTGACCTTTGTACCAAGCAACTTTCTTAAGTGTTGAAAATAAAACATTTATAAAAATTTTAGCTTCTTTAAAAATGAATGTAAAACTGTGTTTAAAATCATCAGATGTTGTAGACAAGGGTTGAAAAATTGTACTAAAGTGAATTGAGCAACAATTGAAAGATTGGTGTTATTAAATTTTGAATTTTCTTTTTAAAAGTAGCCCAAGTTAGTCCAGATTATTTTGAAAACTAACCCAGAGAGTTTCAAGTAGGAAAATTTAAAATTTAATCAGTGCTATGTTTTCAAAAGTAGCCCACACTGGCATCTTCGCTAGGCATAGTACCCAGACTGTCTGTTCAATCATGGAATAATTTTTCAATTCAATGTTCATTTTGTTGACTTTTCAGGGCTATATTTAATGTTAAACAGCAATGGTTTAGTTAATGAAATCAATTCTATCAATGCCAAGGAAATTGAAAGTAAAGTCAAGATGGACACTTAACAAAATTGAGCGGGAGGGGGAGAAAAAATCTATCTCATTCAGCAGTATCCTCCTCAGATATGAAAACTAAGCAGCAGAATAAATAAAATCTTAAAATTTGTCAAATTTATGAGAGAAGGGTGTGTTCAATGTTAGAGGTCGATCATTTTTAGATACAGACAGTGTAGACACAGAGATTAACACTGGATGGTGACTGTCAGTTTTATGCCTCAACTGATCTTCAGACCATGTGTCACTACTCCTTACATAAATGAATTAATAAATAAACAAAGTTCATAGCCTAAACAGTCTAAATTGGAAAGAATTAGTTTCCTTTCTTCACTTCCCTAAATAATCCAGTGACTTATAAATAGATAGAGCCAGTGAAAAGAGCATTAACACACTGTCTGATTTGAAGTATGAAACTGACAGTCATCATGCAATGTTAATTCCTATCCACACTATATATAAGTTTATGGTATGCTATATTTATGGATAAATTGCTCAATATCTAGGTAGACATCTAGATCGTGTGTATAAATATAAGGGTTAACACTGATAAATAGACACATATATATATATATATATATATATATATATATATATATATATATAATGGGCATATAGCTGAGTGTTTAGAACATTTGATTTCTGACTAGGAGGCCTGAGTGTGAATCTCATCAGGACTGAGTTATCAGGAAGGTAACTTCTCGATGATATTGACCTGAGGAAGCAATCACAACATGTGGCACCTTTGAAAAGTTCCTGAAAACTTAATTATGAGTTGACCAAAGTCTTGTGAGTGTAGTTGAGTAGACAAATCTATTTGGAAGCTGTTGATGGTTGTGCTAGTATGAAGTTACAAGTCATAGTGACTGAGGATTTGAACTTACTGGCCTTGTTCAGACTGTTGATCATGCTAGATGATGCACTCTCTCCCAGAAACTGTAACTAAAGCCCATTCAACACAATTGCAGTATAAACCACCGGTAGGCTCTGTGGATGTTAAACAAATACAAAAAAAAAATTGGAAAAAGAAACAAAGAAAAATTTAAAAAAAAAGAAAATATCAAAGATAGCCACCTACCTAAACAGTAAAAGAGAGTGCTCTAAATCTAAATGAGCAAGACAGAGCAATTACACTACCCAGTAACCCTACTCAAAAAGAGAAAGTTCAAATCACTAGTTTCTTGCTAATGCAATCATAAGGCAACCAGAAAATATTTTTCTATTGGAGTGGTGGTGGCAAGGGGTATTTTTTTAAAGTCATAATTATCCACTGTTATGCTATTTGTATCAGTGTTATTTGTAAAAAAAAAAAAAAACCTTCCAACTTATTTTCCTAATGACTTCTTCAATTCATTCCACTAAATTATATTTAATATGAACTTGACACAGGTATATCCTTTTTAATAAACATACAAAATTAACCACCTTTGTATTTTTGTCTGTCTACTACAATGTACAGAGCGCTCTACTAATATATATTATTATATACTGTTGGCTTTGCATATTTAGTTCTTTTGAATGTGCACATTTTTTTAAATAACCATCCACTGGTCTAACCAGCATCTCCTTTACTGTTTATATATATATATATATATATATACACACACACACACATCCTATTTAGTCACTGCAGGATATGAAATTTACTGAAGAATATTTAAAGATCTAATAGATTAAAGCTTGCATTTTGTAATCAAGATAGAAATATATCATTCAGAATAAAAATTAAAAAAGACTTAAAAAAAAAAAAGCTCCCAAATTGAATATTTGACATGAACAATTAAAATAAAACATATCTTGTCTATTTTAATCTCTAAGCTTTTCAAGACATGCACAACTCTTAAACTGTGTAAGTTCTTTTAAGTTAGGAACAGTCATTTATTCTTTCATGAACAGTAATTCAAGAATAACGTGGTTGCACTTCAAATGATTTGATTAAAGAGCAATAATAATGAACTTGTGTATGCTGAATAAAGGAATGACTACCACAGTTGATTATAAACCAATATTACATTTGTGCGTTTGAAGGAGCTATCAATATTATAAAAACATTCCGGGCATGTTTTACTGGAAATTGCTTTTAATCCCCCCCCTACAACACATCCCCCACTCTCTATGTCATTTTTGTGTTTGGTTTTCTAATTCCCCACCTCATTCATATTTTATGTCTTTACTCCACCCAGTTTTTTTTTTTTTATGCCTCATTCCACACAACAACTTCCGGTTTCATTCTTTCTCTTTGTATAAGTACTATCCATAAATACCTCCCACTGCCTGGTCAGTAGGTCCACCAAACTCCCTCACCCACTTACAACACAGTGGATCCCTTGATCTTTCTACTCCTCATAGATGCATTCTCACTCTCCCATTTTTCCTTCCACTGTCCTCACCTCTGATTCACCAATATACATGTTAAATTGTAATGATGCTTAGTGCCAAAATAGCTGAATTTTTTTTTTCAGTAGTTTATTGGTAGGAAGGCATTTTAGGCAAGCAGGTTTTTTTTTTTGTCATAAAGTGCTCAATATCAACAAAGACATCACAACAATGCCTTCATGAAACTGAAGTCAGCATGACTGAAACAACACTGCTTAACTAAGTGACAAACTTCTTCACATTAATTATATAATTAATGTGAAGAAGTTTGTCACTTAGTTAAGCAGTGTTGTTTCAGTATATATATATATATATATATATATATATATATACACTGAAACAACACTGCTATATATATACACGCCCATTTTATATTCCAATCTCATCTAAACCCATACAGCTAACAGCTTGAGTGGCTCTTGGGCCTTGTATTGAGTAACCATTAGTAAAAAATGACTGAGATTTACTTTGATAAAAAGAAAAATCCTCTTTAAATGATTCCATCAGTTTTTGTTTTTTTTGGTTTTTTTTCACAAGTGAATCAAGTTTGTGCAAATTCTCTCCTTCACTTAAATCCATTCATTTGTTGTTGACTATTTCTTTGGTGAAACACTTATTAGTCAGCTACTTAAATTCAATGTAAATAATTAAAAAAAATGCTCCCTACTGAAATATGATTGGAGGTTTAATGATTCCTACTAAAACTGAAGGTTAAACATTTTCATGGAACTCATACTGAGAAAGATTAAGTCCTACTTCAATGTTAATCCCACAAGAATTTCAGATGATGAAGGATACTTTAAATGTTTAAAATTTGACATTCAATAATATTTGGCAAATCAAAGTATGAAATTTTGAAAGCTGAGAAATGTGAAGTCATTGTTTGTTAAAATGTTTGAGGATTCTATTTATATCTGATGACCAAAATGAAGAGAGAAAGAGGTGGGCAGGGAAAGATGCACATAGATGAAGAAAGAAAGAAACTAAGAAGTAGCTAATGAGAGTCACAGAGGGGATATGAGAGAGAGAGATGTTGGCATTGGAAGACATACATATGAGGAAAAGGAGAAACACAAAGAGGTGAGCAGTGGAAGACACAGAGACAAGGGGGAGGAAGATGGCCAACAGAAGAGAGACGCACACAAGCAATGAAATACATGCACAGACAGAGCAAAAAAAGAACAAGAAATGAAAAATACAGAGAGATGAAAAGAGAAGGTGGTTGTCAATGGGATACACAAAGACAAAAAGGAGACATCTACAGAGGAACTGAACAGGAAGAAAGACAAGATCCACAGAAAAGAAAAGAAATGAAGCATATTTCTAATCCTATCCAAGCTACAAAACTGAACAAAAGATAACTCAATTGTTTATCTAAAAATTTACACAGTAAACACAATTTTGAAAAGATCCAACTCATTAGCCATGAAGATGTTCATTAATGAAAATTAAAGTAAATAATATCTGAGAGATCAAACCGATATACCAAGTAAACTTAAATAGCCAATATCAGTTAGCGTAATTAGTTTGAGTAACTGGATAGGTGGAGGCATTGAAGATCAATTAAGATGCATCAGTCACCTCAGGTGAGTTAACTTCTGTTGAGGATGCAATATAGAAACATAATTTAATTGCAACACACAAGATAAAGATATGTCCTGATAAGCATTCAGAACACGTATCAAAGCCAAGATATGCTTAATTCCACTAAGGCCATTGCATTCATTTAAAAAAAAAAAAATCAGGACTAGAAGAGAAATTATACATATATATCATGATCATAACTTTGAAATATTATCAGTAATTTTATGTTGGGAGACTGGTGTGTTTAAAATTTGCTATATTTATAACAGTATACAATAACAAAGTTTGAGCATTTTTATAAAAACAGTGTAATCAGTAGGTGTAAAAAATGATTATTTACAAATAGATTGGCATTTCTTCAGAGAATCTATGTATTTGTTTGGTCTTTTGGCTGCAATCTGAATACAGTCTTCTTCAGCCATGACCAAAAGCTAAGTAAACCTGGTCCCAGGTATTTTAAGCATAGCACATCTTTCAACTGCAGTATACAAAGATTGATTGGAATTTTTTGATGTTTTCATGACAAGAATTGTGAGAAAGAAAAATATTAGGATCAGAGTGTTATATATGCAAACTGTAAAGAACATAACACATAGTATTCTACATTTGGAGATTATATATTTTTAAGGAATTAAAGGAGTTCATTTATAATCCACTATTATTACTGTAAATATTATATTTAATGAATACAAGTGTTAGGAAGATTGAACTTTGCTTTCATGGTGAAATTGTCTATAGTACATCTGACTTGAAGTTAGGTTCAAATCCTGCCAAAAAGCAAATTTTATTTATTAAAAATCTCATGCCCAGGATGGTATACGCCAGTTACATTGTTTAAAATTATAAGTGTGCGCATGTGTGTGTGTGTATAAGATGTATAGTAGTATTCAAAGCAAAAATGAAGTGACAAAGTGAAATATTTTTAATAGCTTATCACCTTTTAGTGTCTAGACTTAGAGAGAATCTGGACACCTATATGTTAAAATAGACTAAATATAACTATATCTGTATTAAAGAAGCTAAGGTAATTAATTTGATTTGATTCCCACTCATCCTCAGAGATTCTAAGGCATTTTTCTCACATACAATTTTGTCTTTCTTTCATTTTAACCTGGGGAAATTAAAGATAGCATATATTCTTCCTCTGGTGAAACATTTCATTAATAAAAATTTTCCACTTTGCTCCATCATCTTTATTTATATATATATATATATATATATATATATATATATATACACACACACACACAGATGGTGCGATGGATAAATTGTCACAGTCTGTGAGAAAAAGAGCATTATGACACTGCCAGAAATTTGGAAATGGCATACGGTACTACTTGGCATTTGCTTCAGAAGCTCCAATATAAATATTTTAGAGTGTTTGGGTGTCAATCTGAGGATAGTGCAGAAGATTCGGAAAGAGTTATGTCTAGTCAACATCATGGTGTTTGGAGTGATCACTAATTTGTGATACCAACATATTGCTTTCATTCATCTTCCCCACAGGGCCTTAGACTCAACACAGAAGCCTACATCAAGTGCCTTGAAGAGATAGTGCTGCCCTGGGTTAAGACTGATGGAAGACCCTATGTCTGGCAACAAGACTGCACCATGTAACACATGCAGGAGAACCCAGTCATGGCCTTCAGACAACCTTTGCAACCACATCACCCATTACATCTGACCACATAACTCCCCAGACTGCAATCCCCTTCATTATTATGTGTGGTGCACAATTGAGTGAGAAACCAACAAAATTTCTCATAATGCCAAAGATGAACTGAAAGTAAAGATTATGTTAGCATTTACAAATAGACTATCCAGAAGAGTTACAAGAGATTCCAAAATTGTCTGGAGGCCATGACTGGGTTCAGTCAAAGCTAATAGTGATTTTATAGAATAAATTTACTCTTTAGTATTTCAAGATATTGTGTAATTTTGGTAAATATATCTGTTAAAATGAAATGTCAGTGTTATTTTCATTTTAGTGTAATTTAGACAACAATTTATCCATCGCACCCAGTATATACTTAAATAGCCAATATCAGCTTACTTATACTAAAATAAAAGTAATTTTTCAATTATATAGCTTATATCTAAATGAGTAATCAAGAATTTCTATTTCTACAATAAACTATTATCACATTTTCTTTACCCACTCCCTTATTTTAACTAAAAGCAAGAATATCTTAAGAAATCTTATAAATAACCAAAGCATCAAACATAACCAAACTCTGTGGGTGCAACCATGGTGGTTAGCAACCACATTTTACAGATCAATTCACCAAATGTAATAAATGATCCTTGGATGGCCCCACAACTGTGGCCTTGTGCCAGTCTAAACTAAAAAAAAAAAAAATTATATACATGTATCTTTTATTGAATACAGCCAACAAGGAAGATTTTTTTTTTTATTAAGTTTTACCAGCATTCTAATATTCTTCCATTTTATTGGAGATAAGATATATAAAAATTGTTCATAATTTTTATCATCCCAAGTACTTTTAGCTACTTCTATAGCCATTATAAATGGTGTTTATGTCTCTGCTACTGTTATTTTTCCTCATGTTTTGATGGTTACATAGTAATTTATTTCGTTTTTGAAAAAGGAGTGTTCATTCCAAGCTCAGACATGTCGCATGTGATTGTGTTAGCATCTTTCTATTTTTAAAAACTCTCAATATTTATAGTCCTTATCTCCAACAAAACAGAAAATGTTAGAATGCTGTAAAAACTTAAAAATTAATTAAATCTTACTTTTCAGCCGTATTCAATGAAAGATGTTTGAAAGGATGCTGTCCAAGTGTGTATGTGTATATATATATATATATATATATATATATATATATTGCCCCCAGAGTATTGACTCCTAATCATCAAAACCCATGGATACACAAATAAGTTCTTTTACAAAAGTACTATGTAATGATATTAAATATCTGTAAACTTTAATGTTACTCCAGACTTGGAACATATTTGACATAACTTACATCATTCTTTCCGGTGTGAAAGAATTGATCAAGGTTTAAGTTACAAAAACAAAACAAATTTATATATATATATATATATATATATATATATTGTCAAGTTCTATAAAAACAACATCACTGATTCTGATAACAGACGACTAAGTATAAATTTCTTTGTTTATTTTTTTCTATACAGTGAAAATATGAACATTTTATGTGCATTCCTCAAATTTCAAAGATGCAACATACAATTTCTATAACATTTTTATCAGAATTGTATGCATTGTCTGAGTTTGTTTCCCTTATACCTCTATGCAGATACAACAAAAATATATATGCCCACCCTTCAACTAAAATTGCTAAGATGCACCATGCAATTTCTTCAGATAAAAATTTTAAATAAAAATGATGGTTCCAACAAAAGTTCCTTGACACAAAAGCATGGACACTATAAAGATGTAACAAGGCCTCTTTGGTTCTCTACATTCTGATTAGTTAAATTACAAATTCAAGATTAAATGTCTTTTTTACAGTTTAAAAGGAATGCCATTTACAACAGCAGACTGTCCAATTATAAAATTAGTAGATTAGAAAACAAGTTGAACATACTGGAATATAACAGAAAAACAGACAAGAAAATTAGTGTACTGCACTTACTTAAATTGTTAGCCTTTCAAAATTGTGCTAAATTATTCAAAGGAATGTACACCTTAATTGCCTGAGAACATTCTATAAATATAAAGAAGGCAATGCTAGACACTTTATTTAACAAGATACATGCCTTAAAGAAAAAATTTTGCATTTAAAAATCAGAAGAATTTTTATAATTAAGAAGCAATTGCGCTTATGAAAATGTTTAGGCAAGTTTAAAGCTTGGACACACCTTACATTCATTTAGGAAATTTTGTGTAACTGCAGCAACCATGTTTATGGACGATAATTCGCAATTTAGAAAAAAAAGATGGTCAAATTTAGTAGATACTTTTCAATAAAATTGACACACACACACACACACGGTGATTGTCATCTTCATACATTAAGCAACCATCAGACCGTAATCTGATGATTGTATAAGGTGCGAAAATGAGACAGCAAACAGTGTTTATTTCTGTCAACACTGTTTTTATCTACAAATGCTCTATCACTAATATTGAGTATCCTTTCTCATAATGTAGCAAATTTCAAACATACACAAGTCCCTGACTTACAATTGCTTCACATATAATTTTTTTTTCATTAAAATTTAAATTTTCATCACTTACTGATGATTATAGAAATTTTTTTTGTCAAATTTCAAAAATACCTCTAAAACCAAAATCTTTCAATTGAGTTTCTACATATTTTTTTTAAACAAATGTAAACAAATTTCAGACACAAAAAAACTGTTTCTATATGAAAAGAAACAAATTTTTTTTCTCCAGTTTTTTTCTCTTGAATGATATAAGGTTAGATTGAAATTGATTTAAGCCAATACTATTTTTTTTAATTCCTTTGTGAAGAGAGCTGCTGATGACCCTGTTGAAATGTATGCTTTATCTGAGCAGTGGTAGTTTGTTTATGTTGTTAGATGAACAGTAATTAACTATTTTTACATACTTTGAAATTGAATGATGTCTTAATTGAAAGAGAAACAATTTGGGCAATTTAATTTTTATTTCAATGTTACTTTGAAAAAGAAATTATCATCCAAGAATGGAAACTTAAGTTCCTATATTTAAAGAAAGATGCATTCAACTCAAGATCTCTATTTCTATGCCTAATACTACACTATTGTCAGGAATTTTTCTTTCTAAATGCTCTCTATATCAAGTACTCTTTGTCTATCACCTGAAATTAAAGCCAAAATACAATGTTTAGAACGGCTCATGATTAAACATAATAGACATTCATTGTCTGTTATATTTAACAATATATGTTCGGAAAAATATATATATATATATATATATATATATATATATTGCCAACAAAGCCCTTGAAAAGTGTTGGCTGAAAGATTCCTCGGGTTTGGGATAAGTATGACGTCTTTTCTTTTTAGAGCAATTTGTGGTTTCTGTGGGTACCGATTGTTATTCATATATATATATATATATATATATATATATATATACACACAGTAGTGTCCTATAATAGTTAAAAGTATAAAAATTTCCAATTCTATAATTTTGATAGTGCTAAAAATTGCAAATATCTCATTCTGTCATGTAATAAATTTAGATTGGAAAAAAAAAATTAAATATAGTATATTAGGAAAGAAAGTAAAAACTTTCATGATTGAACCCTGAGGTTATGAATGTCAAAAGTTTGCAAAAACATAAATATCTTATACAAACACACACAAAATAAGTCAAGAAGAATGTCAGTACACCTTTGGCAAGAAAAAAAAATAGCAGTGGTTGCAAATGGCTGGTCACTGATCAAAGACAGAAATGCAATTTGCAAAAACCAAACTCTTCAGCAGGCTGACCTCTGAACAATGTAACTGAAAGGTGCCAAAAAAACAGTATACAATGATTCCAAGAAAAAAAGAAAAAAAATTATCTAATATGGTTTTGATCACCTTAAATTGGTAAAAGAGGCTGAAGACATGGCTTTTTGGCATCACAAGATTTTCTAAGCAGCCACTTATACTGAATCAATCCACAAACTCAGATGGAGAAGAGAAGACCACAAACATGGTACTCCTCCCAACCATCAATCCCATAACAACCTTTCCAAAAAATCTGCATGTTTTTTAAAGCCATGATGAGATCAAAATCATCATATTGTGTGTGTGTGTATATATATATATATATATATATATATATATATATATATAGATATATATAGAGAGAGAGATGTGTGCGTGTGTCTGTGTTGCATAAAACTGAGTTGTGCTATAGATGTGGATATGTATATTTAATATATAATTTATAGCTCTGTCATATTACATTGAGCAGTTTTATTAACACCAGAAAAATAAATTTATGTACTTGTTTGTGTGTGTGTGTGTGTGTGTATATATATATATATATATATATAGAGAGAGAGAGAGAGAGAGTGATAGATAGATAAGATATATAAATACTTGATAAAAGTGATAAAAACAAACAAAAGCATAAAGAAAGCAAATAAAATTAGCTAGACTATACATGCAGATACATCTAAACAAATAATTTTTTTTTAATTTTGAAATATAAATTTTCAGCATCCCAGCATCTATGTATAATTATATCCAACATTTGAGTTTTTATATTCACTTCATGTGCTAATTACATCAACAAAAACATTTTAATCTAATGAAGTCCTAAAGTCCAGTTTGCCATTAATTTTCCTTGTAGATAAAAAAAAGAAAAACAAAAACAATGAAAATGGTGTTTTTTATGAATAGCTCCAAAATTAGACAAATATATTTTTGCCTTTATTTTGTCCCTTTCACTTCTCACCATTTTTAATCTAATTTTATTAATTTGCTTTCTTTCAAAATTTGCCATTAGAAAAGCTTCCAGAAGGTTGATGTTCTTTAGTGACCAATTGTATTCTACAAGCATTTTGTTGTATATTATCCTGTCACCAACAGTTATTCCAACCATTATCATACATGACTGATTAAAAATTTTAAAAAAAGGAAAAAAATGATAAACTAACTAAAAGAAGTGGGCAGTAATATTAAATCTGCAGATTAATAACATCTTCAAACCTAACACACATAAGAGAAAATCATGTTTAGAAAATTGAATATATATATAGTTTACTAAAATAACAATGCAGCAACATCTGCATAAGACTCCCAATGTTGCCACATATGTGAGAAATAATGTAAAACAGTAGCATAATTAAAATCCAGATACATACTGGCCATATTTGTGGATAATTCAAACAGTGGCATTACTCAAAATTAAGTCACAGTTATTATATATATATATATATATATATATATATATATATATATACACACAGATATAGAGAGATAAAGCAGAAATAGAGAAAGATAGAGAAAAAAGAAAAAAGAGGAAATGATACTAATGATAATAATGTAAAAACATAGAAGAATCTATATATTAACCAAGGTCAACATATTTGAGCAGATATTTATTTCCATGTTTGCATGTGGTCATCAATTCACTTCTTTTGTTTAGTAAATTACAGTTATTTAAGTGTTTGAAGATAAGTTGTTCTTTTTTTTTAAAATGGAATTCATTACATCTATTTCCTATTTCATTTTGGTTTTGTGATGATATCCCAGATAATAATTGGGTTTTTGTTGTGTTTTTTTAATTGCTTGAAATATCTTTAGAGAGGGCAATTCTTTCACTGAATTTTCTATTGAGCTTTGCAGCACCTTATAGAGACAGAGAGATGTAATTTCGGTCTACAGCATATTGCACAACTCAGATAACATAAAAAGTGTTTGTTTTTTTTTCAATTTAAGATATCCCATACTGGCAGATGACAGTTTTTATGGAGTCACCATCACTAGTTAGCTGGCCATATAAGGTTGAAGTTATGCTATCTGCCCAATAACACACCAACCAGTTTCAAATTCAGAGTTGTCCTTCTTCGAGACTGGTTGCAAACCCAGGCTAAAGAGCCTAGTCTGCCCTGCTCTTTAACACGATGGTAAGAGATAGATTCATGCATTTCTAACAGGTATTTGTGCAAAGAGGAACATAATTATGCCCACTAATTTTTCATTCTGATTAACTCACCATTTTTTTTTAATAGTAAGTTTAACCATTCCATTAAAGAAAGAAAAAAAAATGGTTACAAAATTTAAGTAGTCTTCAAATTGTTTTGGTTATATTTCCACATAAATAATCTGCAATTTTAATTTATGCCATTATCTATTGCTAAATTTAAGATATCTGATTTTTAAATCATTGAAAGCAAAAATCTTAATTGAAAACAAAATAAAAATACATCAACCTGATCCTGCTACTCACTAATGGGACTTGTTTTTGTAGCAAGATATATTTGAGTAAAATATTCTGCTATGGGAACAGAATATTTCATTACTTAGTAGGGAAGATCAGGCAGTCTAACCAATACGGTCACATTTATTAAGTTTTATAAGACAGAATAGCTATATAATCAATAAGCAGTGGTTTTTCAAATCTTTATCTCAGCATAAGCAAACAATTTAGATCAAGTTACAGAACAAATTATCTGAAACAGCCTTTGAATAATTCCCTTTTAAGTTTGGTCCCTCATAGCATTACAGCTGGAACTGTTCCATAGATAAACTTTTTTTTAACCGTTGCCAAATTAATTTTTATTTCCCTGATACCAGTTTAAACAGAATAGTCAATGAATAATGAATTCACTAAGTAACAAATGAGATTATATCCCAAGCTATAGACTAAAGTGAGTGGTCAAATTTTTGCCAAACTCCTTCAATTTGAAATATTTATTTGGTTCCAACCATTCCCCAATCCATAGGAAAAACTTTTTTGGAATATATTGCTTAATTTTAAAATCAAAGAGACATAAATCCAAAAATATTTTTTAAATTAAGATCAAAGGCAACCAAAGTTTCATGGTTCAAATCTTGCTTACATTTTGTTTATACAGTTTAAAAAAAGAAAAAAAAAAGAAAAAAAGAAGCTTATTTCAGTTCTTTTATAATCATTTCACCCCAAGCAAGGCAGGACTGCTGGTGTACAGAGGGCTACAGTAAGAGAAAAAAACAAGGTGCAGGGAATGTTAAAGAAAGCATAAGAGAAGGATGGGACTCAAGAAGAAAGAAGATAGCAATTGATGTTGCATTTAAACTTTAGGAGATTGTAGCTATCAGAGAAGTAAGCAAACAAAAGGGAAGTGCAAGAAAAGAAACTGTTAGAGTAGAAGAGGAAGTTATATTTAACTATTTCAACTGTAAAAGGAAGGGAACTTGATACCAATCTAGTCGCATGCATAAATACATGTAGTTATGGAACCAGAAAAAATAAAGCTTATCAGTACAGTTGCCATGAAAATATTTGTACAAAAGAGAAAGGAAAACCACATCATGTCAGTGAGAAAGTAACTGAAAGTGAGCTGCCAAGTTAAGATTGATTATATTGCAGATTCTCCTTTGGATTTTGTCAAGAACTTCAAAATAAATAGCAGGAGCACCCAACCAGATAATTCTAAAAAGAAATATTACCAACATCTGAAAAGTTCTCAGTCTGACCAAGAAGTCTTTCCCTCTCTCCAACAAATAAACATATTCCAATGTTTGGTCAGATTCAGGAAGTGGATAAGACTGATAACCTTTCTGCAACTCCTTGTAATACTTTAAAGATACATTAAACATAAATATTTTCAAGTTAGTCATGTAGTCTGTGTAAAAACTAACCCAACTTCACAAAGTCTCTCTCCATCTATGCAATACTACATTCATATGTGATCTCACAGCTGATCTTGCTGAAGATTTGCATACGCCCAACTACTCTCTCCAATCCTGCTAGCTCCAAGACTGTGCCCATTGTAAATTAAGGTGTCAGGGAGGACACATTTCTTTTTCCTTTCATTCACCCATTTTGCACGCCAGGCATATATGTGCTTGCTTTGGCATACGAGGTAATTCCAAGTAAAATTAATTCTACAATCCATGAAGAACATTAAAATTATGAAATGTTTAAAATGCATCAAATGATTAATCTGAAAAATTTCTGCTAAATATTCATCGACACAAGGTATAAATAAAAAACTAAACATTAGATAATGTATCAAGTAAAGAGAGGCCAAGAGTCTCTGGAATACTACAAGTAGCAGCTGGATGTAACAGACAAAGTCAGAATCACTAAGTAATCTTTCTATGTCTAATCTATTCTATCATATGAAAACTACCTTTATAACAAAAAAAAAAAAAAAAAAAAAAAAAACATTCTGTTAATATAAAAATTTTGGATTAAAACTATCTACTTTATTCTTTTTGTTTGAAAATTATATATGGGCCCACACCATCAAATATGACAGCAAAATATTTATATCAATAGCATTAGCATGGAACAGGTTTGCATCCCAGAGAGTAAAATACTACGCCTCCTTGGCCTGACACTCACAGCGGACCGCAAATGGAATGACTATATCGAATCCATTGCCAAATCCGCCGCTATGAAAGTCAGTTCTCTGTGCAGGGCCCAGAAGTTTTTCCCATCTGAATCTATCCTGTACATATATAAATCTACCATCTTCCCATGTATTGAATACTGCTGCCACATCTGGTCGGGTGCCCTGATACTCTCCTCAGGCTTCTTGACAAAATACAACGGAGAATCTGTAATGTGATCAATACGGACTTGGCAGACCAGCTGCAACCACTCTCTCACCGGCATGATGTGGCTTCCCTGTGCCTCTTCTATAAATACTTTCACGGCTTCTGCTCCGATGAACTTAGATCACTGGTGCCACCTAGGTACGAATTTACACGAGATACTAGATTAGCAACTAGGTCCCACCCTCTTACAGTAAAACAGATAAGATGTAACCATAATTTCTACTCCAACAGCTTCTTTTCTCGCGCTTCCCGCCTGTGGAATTCCCTTCCACATGTCTGCTTTCCCGATAGCTACAATTTCCAGGAGTTTAAATGTAAGGTCAATAGACACCTCCTATAACACTAACTTGCATCTATTCTCCCAACACTCTCACCATCTACCCAACACTCATTCTCGGTATCCTTACCCGTCTATCACCCTCCTGACATTTCCTATAGCTAACCATCATTTCTCACCACTTTTCCCTCTATGTAACCCCCTGCATAATAGTGGCAGTGAAATGCCTTGCTCGAGGTGAAACGATTATAAAAAAAAAATACCATTTAAAATGACAGCAACATATATATTGATGTACATACTATTGAGTATCTTATATTAAAACATAAAAAAAAAATAATAATCTAAACCCTTGAGCAGACGAGGGATATATATGTAATACACAATGCTCTTTATTATAATAGGATATATATATATATATATATATTCTTCACAACTCAATAACAATTATTGCAAAAAAAAATAATAATAATAAGGCACTGTTAAAGAGCAAACACGTAGCAAGAGCTTTCATAACTGGGAGAACATTTTCATAACTGTTAGTAAAGATAATGAAGTATGAACTGAGCTGACACTGCCTCACTATTGTCTCTCTAATGAACTGAATTAATGCCACCACACTATTGTCTCTCTCTCTCTCCATGAGCATGATTGGAGGGGAATCATATGGCTACATTTTTACTCCCTCAACCTTCTACAGTGCTTTTCTTCTTTACACTTCAACATTAGTAGATGGCCCTTTGACCAAATACAGTATTTTCTCAATTATCTGGACATGAAATGAGGAGAAAAACTGACATCATCTGAACTAAATCCAATTTAATATTTAATCTCAGACAAGCTGTTAAAGAATTCAAAATACCATACTCAACATTCAAAATTTCAATTTCAAACATGGAAACAATGATTAAGGTAGACTTACAAATACACTGGCTTTTAGCAGCAGAGAAATGCAAGGCTAAAAGGAAATGGACAAAAATTGTCACATTTTTTTTTCATTAAAAAAAAAAAAAAAAAAAAACCCTGAACAAAACCTTCAACAAAGCATTTGGAAATGTTATTTGATGATAAATGCTAAACTTCTTTCAAATTTCTTTCCTTCATTCTTTTCCAATAATTTATAAATTCAGTTATTTTGAATTATCAAAATATCTTTTTCAATTCCTATTTCAAGGTGTTCAGATAATAAAGCAAATAGTATTTAGAATTATATGATGAAAAAAAAATTGAAAATCCATTATTTTCTCTCTCCCATTATATTAATTCATGGTTTGTGCTATTTCCGAAATTTTGAAAACTAAATTTATTTTATCAGACAGAAAAAAGACTTGACAAAATTTTTATTTATTTAAATGCAGAAATATAAACTTCACAGGACTGAAGACCCAAGCTTCCATTTTATAGCGAGTCATCGACTGCACTGTTTCCTTGGCCATTGCCACAGACATTGGGGTATATTTCTTCCCTCTCTTAGTGCAATGGGAAGATGAGGCTAAAGTTTGAGAAGACAGGACAAGGTTAGGCTAGGGTAGCAAGTTGATCTTTAGCTGCATTTTCAAGATAAAATACATTTTTGGTCCTCAGCATTTTTCCTTTATGCATCAGAAAATAAAAGATAAATAAAAAAAAAACTGAATTGTGAACTTATCTTATTTTTACAAATTCCTTCTGTTTTTATATAATATATATTATAAAAAAATATTTACAGGAACCAGCATGTAAGCAGACATTTATTTATTTTATTTAGTTAAACAGGAAAACTATTACTACAACTCTGGTGGGGTTAGAGAGTAGAACTTAGAGATGAAAAATTCATTCAATGTAATAGAAGCCAAAGTGACACAATTTTGAAGCAAAGCTTTGAAAGAAAGGAGAGAAAAAGAATTCTACAAGTATTTAAATTTTTCCGTGAAGAAAAAAAATATCTGCTAACTCAATGGATTTTTTTCAAGAATGAACAAAAATAAATTTTAAAAATATACACCCAAAGAAAGTGTAACAGAATGGAAAATCTTAAAGTAATATCAAATAAAACAAGATAAACACATTTTAGATTTTACTCTGGATCTAAATAAAGAGATTTTTTGTGAATAAGCCTTAATGCTGCTTGAATGACCAGATTTAACCTTTATATATGCATCCATTGCATTAAGTCAAAATGGGGAGAAAAAAAAACAAAAAACAAATATCAAACAAGAATGAGCAAACAAGATAGTGCTGAAAAGTTCTTGGTCAGATCAAGAACCCAAAAAAATGAAAAAATGAAAAAATAAAATTGATGTTTGGTAAGATTTCAGGAAATGGCTAAGTTCAAGAACTTTTCAGCACTTTCTCTATGCACCTGAATTTTAGGTGCCTTGACTTTATAGTCTTACTTACAAAGATACTTGTTGAGGAAATCCAATAAAATTTTAATTTACTATAGTTACCACTCATATTTTTGTTTGCTTACTCTGATGAGGATATGCATATTTGCAAAAATTGGCATATACATCTCTCTCTCTCTCTCTCTCTATATATATATATATATATATATATATATATATATATTACACAGAAAAGTTTACGGCTATATCGTTTTGAATACGCCAGTTCTCGTCCGATCACAGAAGTTAAGTAACATCAAGCCTGGTCAGTACTTAGATGAGTGACCGTTTGGGAATACCAGGTGCTGTAAACTTAAGGACCAAGAATGGCCTACCGGTCCTCCAGGTTGGGCACAGGGCTAACAACCCTGCCCCATAAAAAAACAGTTTGTTATGGAAATAGTAACAAAAAGTTGCTGCCCTACACACCATTGGGTGTAACGGATAAAATGATGATGATTACACGGAAAAATGAGCACATGAAAAAATAATATTAAGATTATATTAAACCTGGAAAAGAACAGGACAGTTTATTCTACTGAAGTAAAAAATAAGAAATTTTTTAATTAAAATATTGCAGCTAAAAAAAAATTCAAATTCTATTTTTAGCTGCAATATTTTAAGTAAGAAATTTATTATTTTTTACTTCACTGTAATGTCATGTTCAGTTTTTTCCAGGTTTAATATCATCTTCAGAATATTACTTTTCATGCATGCATTTTGCCATGTAATCCATTATTTATTTATCTTTTTTTTTCAGCATTGCTATTAATTTAATATAAATTTAATGCTGAAACATGCATTCAAAAATATTTTTAAAAAAATTATATGCAATTGATTAAAAATCAACAATAAAAAATTGTTTATTTATAATTAATTCTGATAATCAATTCTGATAAAATAAGTGATAAGCAAAGTTTGATTGACAAAGATAAAAGATATTGTCAGAATTTAAATGTTGAAAACCACATGCAAAAAATATTAAACAGAAAAAAGTTAAAAAGAATAAAATTTATTATTAGAAGCGTTAGTCACTCACTTATGTACTTAGTCTCCCTTTTTGAACTTCACATATTTTGATGTAACTTTTTTCTACTAAACCAAAATTCAAATTTTATTTTTCAAAATGTACCTAAGGAGATGTCCTATCTAACTCTGTAAACTCTTTGAAATTTGGTTGAGTACAGAATTAGTGGTGAAGTTTGAATGCTGCCTAGATTCACTCAATGTTGGACTTAAGAATATATTCAACCACTGCTGTGGTTTAATTATTATATATATATATATATATATATATATATATATAAACAAATTGCTATTATTACACCAAGCTTTAAAAATGGAATTATATTTTATTAATAAAAAGGGATACAAATGTATTACAAAGTTTAAAATTTAAAGTGCCTTTCGACCGATCCTTCTTAAGAACAAAAATCATCAGTAATTTAAGACTAAGCAGCTGATAAGAAAAATTTTTATTAGCGACTGAAGTTAAAACAAACTCATTAAAGGATAAGCAGAGCGAAGAAAAAAAAATTATTCTCGTTAGGTAAGGGCTATTTTGTGTTTTGATTCTTACTGCACACACAGGGCAGGTCTCTGCATGTTAACAGTAACTATATTTTCAAGTGGAGTCTGTTCCATGCCCTGTGCAATACAGAGAAAAATTCAGGAGGATAACTTGTTCTGCAAGCAGCAGAATTTAATAAATGCTCACCAACTGCAGAGACATGAGTCTGCAAACACCCAGATGTCACTGGCTCATGTCTACGCACCTGGCCAGGGACATGTTGGACGATTTTAACCTCCAACCTCTGGATAGTTTTGCCCACATAGTTAACCTCACATTGACACTTTTATTGATATACAACTAAATTGTTTTAATCATATAAACACTATGTTGATATAGAACACTTTTGAAAAAAAAAATCTGCTTGCCAAAATACCTTTATATCAGTAAACTACTGAAAAATCAAGTCTTAGCACTAAGCATTATTATAACTCAGTACGCACATATATTTATATGCACGCACACAAAATTTTAAATTCTTTTTAAAATATTAGGTCATTCAATTGTAGTAAGCTTTTCCATTTATGATTTAGTAAATATATTTTTACATAATTACTAAATTACCTAGCCATTACAAATTAATATAGAATTTTAAGATTTAAGTTTATAAAATATTCTAATTAAAATTTTTTAAGATGAAAATAATTCTTGTAAAAATTCATTATTTATTGAAAAAAAATTTGTAACATAATATATTATTTTCATAAAAGTATTTTTAATTAAATGCCTTAGTCCTATTTTATTTTACAATTCACATTCAATTTTCTCTAAAAGGTTTTTCTGTATGACCAAATAAATTTCAAGATTTAAATTCTCTAAGGATTTGTCATAACTAATATAAACAAAGTGATACAAAAATGAATTTCTTAAAATTTCATAGTGTATGTGACTGGAGGTTGACAGAGTTAAATAAAAAAAAAATAATAATAATTTTACAAAAAAAGAATTAATTCTGAATAAGCCTCAAAAGTTTCATTAAAACTTGACAAATGTAAACAGTGACTTTTCTAGCAATTAATGTTGGAGGGAAGGCGATTAAAGGTCAAGTTGTGTGTGTGTGTGTGAGAGTGAGAGATTTATTTAAAATTTTAAAAAATACTGTTGTAATACTTTATGAAGTGAAATATCACTAAATCAAATACCTTTTTCAATGAGTGGCTGTAGTACATTATGTAGCCTATAAAAGTTTAGAGGTGGTAGCCTAGATACAAGACAAGTATGGTAGAGGATATGGTTCCCCTTTTGTCTTAACCTGTAGAATTGCCAATGGCTACAAACATTACTTGTAGCCATTCAACTGTATTTTGAATAATTACTTTTAAGGCATGTGAATTTTGCATCATTTTTTTTTTTATTGAAAAGAAAATATTAAAAGCTGAATACTTAAATCTAGTTATTGACTCTTGTATATTCTTATTTCAAAGAAATTGGCATGAAAACACTGTTTGCCTTTTTAATTTCATAATATTTCTAATTTGATTTGGTTCCCACCACTTGCAAGATCATCAAATTTCAAATCTAAATTGTTTGCCCATTTAAAATACTACATTTCTTAGAAAATGTAGTTAGTTTAAATACAGGAGTCATGACATCATAGGATTGAACATTTTAGATTTTTCTATTTCCTTTTTTGCCAAGGGTTGTTGCCAAAAAGAAAGGGAAATTAGTCCTGATTACACAATTCTTTCAAAAATAAAATATATTTATTTCAAACTTTATTCAAGGAAGATTAGCTGATTTCACGTTTAATTAATATATTTGAAATAAATATTATTTTTAGTCTAAAATATTGCTTTTAAATTATATTTTTTAATCCTTTTTAGAACCTTCAAACTTCTGGTTAAAAATCTTGTTTTTCTTGTGTCAAAAGGTGACCATAAATTAGCATGTGAAATTTTAGTGTCTTTGTGGTGAAAAAATTTTTGCAAAATTCAAATAATTGATTTTTATGAAACTTTTAAGCCTTCACAGCTTTCACAAATGAATGAAATTATTTTAGAAACAAGCATAAACATAATTTCAGTTTCTATCTTAGCCTAGCAAGTCCTGACAACATGATCCTATCCTACATGCATGCACAGTTAATAATATGACTGTGCATTGTATGCGATAAAGGGCCTGTTTTACTCATGCAAAAATTGACTAATTTAAAATACATGTTTAGATTCTGAATACCCTCTTTTAAATAGCTTTTATTTATTTATTTTTAATTTTAAATAGTGTTAAGACTGTTTAAACTGGCACTTATTTTGAAAACAATTAATTTGGAGATTGTCTTCCCTCACACTGAAAGGTTTATTGTTTCTGTTTAAATTTTTGGGATGAGGTGTTATCATAATTTACATTATTTACATGTGGACAAAGGTTCTCATCTTTATCACATTTTGATCATTGTGTATTCTGCCGTTCTTCAGATTTCTGACAATCTGTGTAACCTCTGGGGAAATTCAGACTGATCCCTTTAATATAGGGGGGTAGATTTTTCTCCTATTGTCCATGTCTCTTGGCAAGGCTGGAGGGAACAATAGCCAAAATTTTGTGATGATAACAACAAAGATGAAGACAGTCTAAATGTAAATAAAGTCTATTTGTTTGATTATTCACAAAATGTCATAAGCTCATGATTGTTTTAGCTAACAGTAGAAAAAGAAATAAAAGCATTTAAATATTTGCATAAATTGGCAGCCTGTGTTATTTTATTCCAATATGTAACATTTATTAGTATTTACTTTATTCAAATATTCCTTACTTTATTACATAATTATTTTAAATTAATTTGTTTTTCCTAACCATAATCCATCCTCTTGCTACATGACTTTCCATTATAATCATTGCTTCAATCTGTTTAGAGAAAAAGGATGAGAGTGAAATATCTTTCTTATAAGAAAAAATAAATGTATGATTGATTAAAATTAACAATTATTCATGTATGCATATATATATATATATATATATATATATATACACACACACATTATTTAAGTTTGGGAGATCAGCCGATTATGCGACCATGGTTTCAACCTTTTCGATTTCATCAGTAAAAATACAAATTGCCTGACGAAATCGAAGAGGTTGAAGCCATGGTAGCATAATTGGCTGATCTCCCCAACTTAAATATCTAAAAGCACTAAAGCTTCATTTCTCTTCAAACATGTCTTGAGCATTTTCTAATGCAACTGTATACTGGTTTAATTTAAATCTAACCTATATAACTGTTTAGTGTGTATGTATGTATGTATGTATGTATATATTATATAATATTGCATTATAAAGATATTATATATATATATATATATATATATATATATATATATATATACATAATATTGCATTATAAATTGCTGATTTTTCAGTAGTTTACTGATGGGGAGGCAGGTTTTTTTTTTTGTCATAATTGGCAGAATAAACAAAACCTCTTAAGTTTGAAGACATAATAATGCCTGCACAAAGCCATGAAATCATCATGACTGAAACAACACTACTCAGTTAAATGAAAAACCTCTCCACATTAATTTATATATATATATATATATATATATATATATATATAAAAGTCAAAGAACCTAAAATTCAATAAAAGATTACTCAGAATATTTTCTGAAATTTTAAAGATTACTCGGTAGTTCAGATTATATCCAAGTAATTTATAACAATTACTTGATGGATATAATCTGAACTACTAATTTTCTAATTGTACCCGTTAGAAAAAAAATCTCCAAACATAAGTCTATCAAGAATTATCAACATCTCATAAAAACACCCACCTCCGTATTAAAAAAAACCCACTTTTCTGCAACATTTTAAACTAAAAGTAATATTTGTTTCAAATCGGATTAATTGAACTTTAAATCAGCGAATCTTCCTCAAAGAAAGTTTCCAAAAGGATTTTTTTTAAATAGATTTAAGAAAATTACATTGAGCTGACAAATTTGTAAATATGGCTAAAATCAGCAATTTAATATTAAAAATAAAAAATAATTTCAAGCAATTTAGTTTCAAAATACAGCAAGTATTTTGCATTTTTTAATCACATTATCTCAAGCAAGGCAATAAAGTCACTAAGACAAGGGGTTACTGGGTGTGAAAAAATTAGAAAACAGAAAAAATTATGAAGGAGTGAGAACAATAGAAGAGTAATTAAGAAGACAGTAGATAATAATTCACATTGCATTTAAATTTTTGAAGATTAAAGTTGACTAGAAAGCATGTAGCTGGAATAGAGTTCCACAAGCAAGAATAGAAAAACTGTTAGCATAGAACCTGCAATTACATCTAGCCCATTCAACTGCAAATTGATGAAAACTTGTTGCCAATCTAGTACTTAAATTCATAAAGTCTAGATACCATAGTGAATAGCTCATCCAAATAATTGCCATAGAAGTATTTATAGAAAAGGCACAGGGAAGCAACTTTATGGTTGTGAGAAAGTGACTGAAGCCACAATACCAGGACCAATAATAATGCTGATTCTTCTTTGGATTTTATCAAGAATCTCTAAATATACAGCAGGAGAACTAGATCATATGCGACAGCAATATCCTAAGCATAAGCAAATGGTAGACTTACTGATATGCAAGAAAGATTATTGGAAATATTAAATTTAATCTATTGAAGTGAAATTAAAACAAAAAAGCATCACGGAAGATTTTTTATTTTTAAAAATTCATTTTAAACCTTAGGTACATTCCTTTGGAGGTACCTGCAGAAACATCATATGAACAATTCAATCACTAATCTAAATACCTAATCTATAGCTTGTATCTAATATCAATTTACAAAAATGGTGGCTTGAAATTAAATTTTTCATTTTTCAATAAAATTATACAATTTGTTGGTTATATTAAAAAAATAAAAGTTGCTTTACAATATGAATAAACAAAATATTTACTAATCTACCAACAATATTATATTTTGGCATCCCCTGCCTGTTGCATACTTCCATAATCACCCTGAGCAACTGAGTGGGTCTGGATGCATAGTGGACATCAATGAATCATTTGCATGGAAAGAAAATAATAATATATAATGGATGATTACTTTGCAGAGTTTATGTGAAATCGATATTTTAAAGGAAATCAGTGATGATTTGATACAGAAAAAAAAAAAAGATCAATTTTCATCATTTCTGGTATTAAATTGCCAAAGATTTATTTTTGATTTCCTGAATTGATATTAAATTAAAAACAACTTTATTGATGTTGACTTTTTTGTTTGAGAACAATAGTTTTCTACTGAGCAATTTAAATTTTCTAATGTGAATTTTAATGTATGGGGTGAGTAAATATATAGTTTTTAAGGAGATGGGCTACCAAACTATAATTGTGAAATTCCATAACAAAATATGCTTTGAAATGTCAGTGTAAATCATCAATTGTTATATTATAAATATGACGACTAATGAAAATTAATCTAAGAAAAATATTCTTTGAAATTTGTTCCTGCACAGCTAAGAGAAGTTCTGTTACCTTTTTTTAAATTTGATTATTCAAGAAACACGAGATGAAAAAGATGAAAATTTTAACTCTTTATACTTTATTTTTTAAATATTTTAATTAATCTTACATTTAATCTGCCATTTTCACTTTATCATTTTTTAAAACTAAGTTTGACATATAACTATGAAAGTCAATTGTATTGCATCCATCTTCCCAATGAGTGAAGTCTACTTTAAAAAAAAGATTAGGAAGGAAACTCCTATTAATATTAGGAAAAACAATAATAGTTAATAGGATTGAAAAATCTATTTCCATTAAACACTATTTTAATAAAAAGATATTTTCTATAAATTTCAACAAACACTATCTGTTCAGCCAATAAATACCAAATATTTCCTATATGGAAATAGACAATTTCACCATTATTTTACCTGGAAATTGGCATTTGAAACAAAAAAAAAAAAAAAAAAAACAGCTTTCAATTCATTTTTAGTTTGTTTTAAAAACATCAATAGAATGATGAGAGTCTATGTCTAAATAAAGTGGAATTTTTTTTTCTAACTGTTTAGAGCACTATTTTGGTCTATCCTGTAATGTTAGTTCTTAAATATATTATTGGATGGAGCACAATTACTAGATGTTTTTTGTATTAATATTCATTTATCTTACTTCGGTTGCTTTTTCTTGCAGCCATAAATTCTACTGTTATTAGTTGGTGCTGCTTTCTAACGACTGAAGAATGTCAGTCTGACAGTGACTGCATGTAGGGGAACCCAAATTAACATTTGAAGGATCATTTAAATTGTGAGCCTAATAAAATTTGGTAAGAATCTTTACAACTTCAAAATAAACCAATACAACACATAGCTCAAAGGAAGATAAAAAGGAAAAATTATATTTGCATCTATACAGAAAGTTCAGTAAAGAAAAGAAAAACATTTATTGTGTGTGTGTGTGTGTGTGTGTGTATATATATATATTACACACACGGTTTAGTGAAATCAAGTATCCAGAGACTAAGAATCCTCCCCAGATGGGAAGAGCTCAGTATTGTTGTTATTACATCCTGGAGCTAAATGAGAAATAGTAAGCCCTTTACTTTTATACCAATGCTTGCCACACCACCTAACAAGGTTAAGCAAAGCACATCGACACAGAAGGCGGGAAAATCCCACAGGTATAGCAAAAGAAAGGAGATATAAGTACTACTAGTCAAAAAATGAATAACATATCTTCTAATAACAGCATCAAAATAATATTACTAGAATAATGTTAGCAACTTTAAGGAAATGAAGAGTGAAAAAGGCACATACAACCAAAAAGAGACAGTTGAAATTTCTGAGATACATAATGAGGAAAAGAGGCTTGGAGTATTTAACACACAAGACATATTGAAGGCAAGAAGGACAGAAGGGAAACAGTCAATAACCAACCAAATGAGTTTATGTAAATGGATGGCAGAGCAGAGGCTAAGAGGGGTGGTTAGGAGACAAACATTACTTAAAACTATAAAGTTATGACCACCCACATCCTGAAGGGACACAGCATCAGAAAAAAAAAGAGTATATATTCACAGCAAATTGGACATTTGAAGATGATAAAAAATGATCAGTCAATTATGTGACATACGTGATACATGTTTGGGCAATCATCTTAAAAGAGACATGACTAACTGGGCAGAAGATTTTCCTGTTGCCATTGCTTTCAGCAGCAGACTTGTTGCCAATCAAAGCTATAGAACTCAATCTGTCCTATTTAACCCATAGCTAGAGGGAGAAGAAATGGATTGTTACCTTTCCCCAAGGGTATTTGTGTGTAAGTGAATGTGTTGTATATCGACAAACAGGAAACACGCATATATATAAAAATATAAGTTATATTTTTATTAATGACGATGAACCATGTAGCCTAGGGAACAGAGAGTGACAGAGCGCGCTTTACTGGGTTGACGGGAGTGTCGTCGTATCTGTTGTGTCTCTCTCTCTCTACTGCTACTCTGGTCTGTCTCGTGGATCCGTGCGCCGAGGTCTTTTTATAATCTCCAAACCGGGACTTTTTCTTCCGGTTTTGCCTCGCCCACGCACGCCCACGTAATTCTCAGAGACACCTGTTCTGTTTGCCTCTGTAGCCATTTCCGCTACTGCCGGAAATAAGATCAAACAAACATCCGTTCCTTTCAACGACCGGAAACACCCCCGCTTGCATCAGCCTTCCTCGGGTGGGGCCAGATTGTTATATTACAAATGTAATGAATTCAAACTTGGCTCTTGATTTCTCATTCCATGCCAACATCCACTGCATCAAAATACACAATGCAAAATGATAAGTAGCATCACTTGTGAGAAATATCTCTTGAGAAACCTGCCTATACCCTGAGGAACAAGTTTGAATCTTGTCATTGACATTCTTCCTACAATGCTTACTAATGATTGTAGAATAATGATCTAAGAGTTGCTATAAAAAGAAAACAAATATGAAAAAGAAAATACAGGTAAAAAAGTATTATTTAAGATCCAGCTGAATTTAAGTTCAATTGGTAAGAAGAGAAAAATAAGAATCAAATAACATTGACTACTTCCTCTTACGTGTTTGATAAAAGAGGGGCTTAATAATTGTGGGTTCAAAAAATAATTTCAAATAGCAAAAAGTTTACAAATTAAGAAAATTCAAAAACTGAGGTGTATTTTGAGGCCAAAGACAAATTCTACAAAAAAAAGGCATCAAATTTTTAGAGGAGTATTAGAATCAGTGTATCACCTTAGAAGTAGACTATGTTGATGAATAAAGTCGAATTTTGCCTAAAAGTTGTTGTTCTATTAGTTAGGCCAGGGACTTATTGAGTAATGTGTTATAATTGTCAGAAAGAGGAACAGTGAAACATGTGAATTGGAGATGTCAAAATCAAACAAGTACAGAAGTTTAAACACCTGAGAAGTGTTTTAACAAAAGATGAAAGATGCGATACCAAAATTTAAAGGCACATTGAAATAGCAAAAGATGCCTTCCAAAAACAAAGCAAAATGCTAAGAAACAAGAACATTTCATTAAAAACAAAAAAAGTACTGAACAGCTATGTAATATCAATCTTTCCATATGGCAGAAAATGCTGAACAATCTCCCCACAGTTGAAAAGAAAACTAGAGTCAACAGAAATGTGGTTCTTCAGAAGGATGCTGAGAATTCTAAACAGGATAAGAAAGGAAGGCCTGAAAAATTTGGCACACAAAACATGTTGAAGGCAAAAGGTACAGTGTGAGGCAGCTGGCCACCTACCTAACAAGTTTATGCGAATGGGTGGCATAAAACATAGTGGAACAAATGGTTAAAAAGAAAAACAACATTACTCAGGATTACAAAGGATAGAAAGTTGTGGAAAGCCATGATTGCCCATACTTTGAAAAGAGACAGCACATACAAAGAATATAAACAAAAGCTTTCAGTGCATATATTTGTTTAATAAACCCTAACTGTGATATATTTATTAGCTAACAATTAAACATTGAAACATTAGCCACAAATTTAAAATCACAAGTCTTATGTGTAGCCTCTCTTCAGGACACAAGTGATCATGGCTCTCCCTAACTTCCAGTCCTTTGAAGCTTGAATCAATGTTTGTCTTACTATCCCTTCCTGTTTTGCCAAGCTGGTTAAGTAGGTTTCTCACTACTTCTGTCTCTCCAGCCACTAATGTCCTGAGAATGCCAAATTCTCCAAGCTCTCTTTCCTCATTACACATCCTAGAAATTTCAACTGTTCTAAATATTCCTGAGTATCCTTTTTGTTTCCTTTACCATAAAACCTTGTTGCTCACATGCACCATTCATTCTAGAGAGCAACATCTATTGCCGCATACTTACTCTTTATATGAAAAGAATGTGTTCAGAATTCACATAACAGTTCAGCACTGCTTTTAATTAAATTTTCCTATTTCTTAATACATTGTTTAGCTTTTTCTATTCCAATCACTTTTGGGTTTCTGTTAAACAAATTACCAACAGCTGTTACAGGCAATTTACTTAATGCTATTTAAGTTTACATATTCTATTCTGTACTATCTTAATACCTGGTATATAGTATAAATTTGACACTAAGTAGAAAAAAGGAAATTTTGTTAAATGAATCATCTGTGCAGGTTTCTATTTTTTTTTCTTATTCTTGGAAAACATCAATACACAAGGCTACAGTTTTTATTTTTAAGTTACAATGCAAAAAGGATGCAGTAACTTGATCAGTCACAGGACATGAATGGAAGGATAGACAGAAGGTGACTTAACTAATTAACAAGTTTGGCTGAATGACAGTGAGAACAAAGTCTTACAGTAAAGTGTCAAATGTTGCTTAGAGCAACAAGGAAGAGGAAGTTGTGGAGAGCCGTTATTATTTATGTTCTGACGGGACATGGCACACTAAGTTGCTGATGATGCATTACATGTATGGGGGCCTGGAAAAATAATTTGCTTCATCATTTAGCATAAACTGATTTAAAAAAGCATGTGGTGAATAGATAGGCAGTAGTTAAAGCATATTGAAATATACCCTTTCCTCTTTACTAATAGAGTGACAGAGAAACTCTTTTGCTGTCAAAGCATACATCCTTTCTCTCTTTCTATTCTTCTATATTTCTGGTAACCTAGATTATAACCCAGACAAAGCTTATTTGGTCAGCTGACATAATGTGAAAATCAACCAATGACTAACACTCTCACCAAAATCAAATCTGAAACTCTTAAATATAAAAAGAACAGTGAATACGCGCATGGTGGTTAGTCTATAGTGTGCCCATTGTGCGTGTGGAGTTTCAAGTCAGCCGTCAGAGATTCAATCAACACACCAACCAGTCAAAAGAAGACTAATGCCGTGCAAACCAGACATGTGCTTAAATAATCTTCATGAAAATAATATAAAAAAGAAAGGGATGAATTCAAGAGTACAACCCACACACTCAAATACCTAGAACAAAGTATAACATAGCACAAACAGCAACCTGCCATACACATGGAGGAACAAATATGCTATATACATGGAAAAAAACTCTTTATAACCTGCAACCCAGCAATACATATGTAATAATGAACATTCACATTAATACCACAATGACTTATACAAGAAACATATCAAAGGCACAAAATACAAAATGGACAGAAATGATAATTATTCATGTATAATAAAAAGATGCAACCTTATGAAGTCAAAATAAAATGGTGGTATAGTTAACAAAACTTGGCCTTTACTCATTTATTATCTCAACCTCATCTACACCATAAGCACTAAAGTCATTTCTTTTCCATTCAATCTTAAACCAAAATCATCAACATATTTGAATGCACCAGATGTAAGAAGGATAAACATGTCTTAAATATCATTACCGAGATAGTTAAAAAAAAAAAAAAAAGAAAAAGGAAAAATATATAAAATTCTTTTTTAATTACTTTTAAAAAAATTTAAAAAGGTCATAAAAAATTACTTCTGTGACTTCACTCAATGTAAAGAAAAATAAAATTGATGAAGGTGACTATTCAGATCTACATTGTCACCATTCATAGCTGATTACTGATTGACAAAGCTCAAACATGTTTATCAGACAGTATAAGAAAAATTATTGGATTTTTATCAACTGTGGTTAACTTGATGAGTAAAACTTGCAGACGATTCACAAAATCATGTTATTTACTTAACTATGTTTAATTGAGCAATAGGACATCCTTTGTTTTCTTTAAAATGTCCAAAGAAAAGTGTAGGGAATGGGAAAAAATAGATTTTTAAAACTAAAATCTAATTGATCTTGATCAAGGTGAACAGCAAGTGTAACAGCTATTTGCTGTTTTAAGTGAACAAAGAATAGACTGTTTCACCCAACACTACAAATTACTACAAAGCCAAAACATTAGACTAACAAATTGAGACATGTTATTAAATAGCTATGTCAGATCAAGACTTTCATATTGATGTCATGCATGGTGCCAAGCTGAATCAGAAATATCTAAACTGTCAGCTGTATACAACTGCTTTCTCAAATTAATGGTAAAAAATGGCTTTGAGCAGGCATAACACAATCACAAATTAAAAAAAGAGAAACTACAACACTTGATGAATTTTAACAACAAATTAAATGCATATCACATAACTTAATGAGAAAATAATGATATAATTAAAATGATATTCATTCTACGTAATGTAGGCATCCTTCAATTAATGTTTTTGATTAGTGTACTAAAATTTTTTACATACCAAAATTTGATTAATGCATACATAATACTTGATTAGTGTGCTAAAACAGTCTTCAGTTAAACCATAGTGATTGAAAATTGATTTTTTTATAGTTACTGATGTACACATTAGCCATACTAGTTGAGTGACTACTTCAAACAAATGGTTAGGAAGAAAATATCATCATTACTGGAAAGAACAATAAACAGTTACTGGATTTCAGCATCCTATTTTCATAGTAAGTTTTAATAAATTTCAACCAAAACTAGCAGTGATTGCTCAGTCAATGAATGTCAAATGTTTTCTTATAAGAAAACATAATATTACAACTACCTATTTACTAGATATTAAAGTACATATCAGAGAGTAATTTGTCCAGCTGCTTAAGCACTCTTCTATTAGCCAAATATGTCATACCAGCAAGGAGATTTTTTGTCAAGATCAATCTAAGGAATGAAGTGGATTCATGCCTTTTTCAAGAGACGACTTCTTTATAGTTTCATCAATATTTCTTAGAAAACAAATGCCTGTGTGATTATACACTGAACCATTATAGACATCATATGCCTTTTGGTGGTTGTGGTAGTTATGTATTGTTTCCTATGAATCAATATTTGAGATCAGGTTGAGGCTTATTCTTCAAGCTGGCAGGTTCTACCAACTTACGGGTGTAAAACAATCTAACACATTTTGCAAGATTAAACTAAGATTGGAAAATATTGTCCATATACTAAAAGAGTTGAGACATTTGTCTAAATGGCAGTTACCTGAATATATACACTTGGAAATCATACATGCTCTTAATTTAACACTATATTTTTAACTCTTAATTTGACACATCACTCAATAAGTTCCAAGCCTGACATATAAATGGCACCACTAATAAAATATCCATATGATTTTTATGAAGTGCTAACCTTCAAATGGCACGTTACAAAATTTGGACCTAATTGGATTATTAGTTTACAGATCACAGTTATTTAAGTGAAGCTACAGTTGCAAATTTTCAAAACAATTTAAAAATCTAAATTTTGTGTGTTGATAAAGTATTGATTTCTGATTGGAAAAATTACTGTTCAAGCAAAGCAATGGTTTGATAAGTTATTTGAACTCTGCTCCATCAAAAACAATGGTTAAGAGGTGGTATGCTGACTTTAAGTGCAGTCATACAAACACAAATGATGCTTAAAGCCCAGGTCACCTAAAATTAGCAGTTGTCCCGGAAAACCTCACAAATTCTACAAACTCGTTTTGGCCGATTGTAAATTGAAGTTGCATGAGATAACAGAGGAATTGAACACATCAGAAAGCCAGTGTATTCACCATTTTGCATGAACATTTGTCAATGAGAAAGCTGTGTTCAAAGTGGGTACTGCATTTGTTCACAGTCTATCAAAAACAACCATGCATCAATGATTCAAAGCGTTGTTTACAACTGTTTCAGCACAACAAGAAGTAATTTTTGCATAAATATGTTACAATGGATAAAACATGGATCTACCACTTCACTCGAGTCAAATCGGCCGTTAGTTGAGTGGACAGTAGCAGGTGAAAGCCATCCAAAACGACCAAAGACACAAACATCAGCAAGCAAGTTTTTTGGGATGTACAAAGTATTTTGTTCATCGATTACCTTGAGAAAGGAAGAACCATCAATAGCAAATATTATATAGCACTGTTGGCGCATTTGAAAGAAAAAATTGCCAAAAAACGGCCACAAGTGAAGAAGAAAAAGTGATCTTTCAACAAGACAATGCACTGTATCACAAATTGATTGCAACGATGGCAAAACTACAAGAATTACACTTCTTGCTTCTGCATCCACCCTATTCTCCAGATTTGACCCACAGCAATTACTGACTGTTTGCAGACCTCAAAAAACCTCCAGGGAAAGAAATTTGGCTCCAATGAAGAAGTGATATTGGAAACTAAGGCATATTTTGAGACAAATCATTCTACAAAAGGACCAAATTGTTAGAAAAGCATTGGGATCCGTATCACCCTAGAGGAAGACTATATTGATGAATAAAATTGAATTTTGTCAAAAATTGTTGTTTTATTAGTTATGCCCGGGATTTATTGAGTGATTTGTTAACTATCCCGAAGCTCAATGCTGAAATTTTATTTACTAAGTTTTATTCATTTATTTTTTCAACAGGGGTAGATAGGTTTGTCTATTACTCAGTTCATACTCCCTCTGAGTCTTAAAAGTTGTTTATCCTTAAGGTTAGGTTTCCAGCTCATTCTAAAGTATATTTTTCATCCTGCTTGCATCTTAGTGGCATTATCACCTTGCTTTGGGTAAAATGATTAAAAAAACTACAATAAAATTAAACAAATTAATAATACTTACAAGAACATTTGTGAAATGATTCAAATAAAAAGCCAACAAATGTTAGTCAAACATTCTAAGAGGAACAAACTACAATCATAATTGAAAGGTGTGAAGTTCTACATGTGCTCAAAGTTTCTTGGGTGGAAGATTAAATTGCTTAATAAAAAAGAAAATTCTTTTAAATTCTTGATGTCAATTTTTTTTTTCTAAAAGATAAGAAAAATTAAACCTTACATTTAGAACTTTCAATTCCTACTTTCTGAAACTAATGTCTTAAAATTATTGGCATAGTGAACTGTAGTATTTTAGAGATAACATATATACATAATGACCAGCTACTATCATTTGTTGAGATCACCCATCTGCTAGAGCAGTACTTGTATTGATGACACCTGTTCAGTCATATTTCAATATCCAGAAAGCACACCTGTAATTTATACCTCAGCTATGCTGAGCAGATCTTAATAAGTTTCTTGCAGAGTGCGATTAATCTATCACGATCAGCAGTTTGAAGAATGTCAGTACACTCAAAGCCTCAGTCACGATGACTTGCAATACACACACACAGAGTTGGCATTTCGTAATTTCTATATTTTTTTTATTTTATTATTGTAATTAATATACGGCACATGATTATATTTACCTGAGTTAATCATCATTATTATACACGAATTAAATGAATAATAATTGAGAAAGCAGCAAAACCTTAGCCCCTCCCCCTGCCATATGAAATATCTTAACCTTTAGAGAATGCGATGGTTTCTCGGTACATTTCAGACAACCCTGACGGCGGATGGTGGAAATCATTAAACACGTTGTGTTTCTTTAAAAACTGATATTTCTTTCATTACTCCACCTACTCCTAAATCAGTTGACACCAGTCAAAAATTAATATTACTACTGACAATTATTTTGTCAGTAATAATTCAGCATTTAGTGTGTTGATGCGAGATCGATCGTCATTTTTACAGTCAACAGGGGAGAGAGGGAGATTCACCACAGCTTGGTAAAAAAAAAAAAAAAAAAAAAAAGAAAGGAATAACGAGAGAAAAAAAAAATCATTGATTTCGAGTTTTCGGGTATAGAATTTGATTTTCAGATTTTTCATGTTCGAGTAAGTGTCTTTTTTTACTCTTTTACGACTGCTAAAAAATAAAAATAAATAAATTTATCATTATTTTTTTTAAATTAAAAAAAAAAAAAGAGAGAAGTTGTTACATTTTAAACAAGAGTTTAAAAACCGTGTTAAGATTTTTTTTAAAAGTTGATCAACTAAAATTTAAATATCATTTTTTTCACACGTGACAATCATATTGATTTTTTTATAAATGTTCAAATGATTTTTAATTCAATTGTATTGAAAAAAAATTCAGATTTTCTTGCGAAAAATCAAGCAATATCCATAATGGTTAAACTTCCTTCCGAAATTAGCGAGTGAGTAAATTTTTAAATCTATGAAAAATAAATGAATAAAAAAAAAATAATGAAAGAAACGTAATACCTTTTTTAAGTTCCAATTATTGATCAATCAATTTTTTTGTTTGTTTGAAGGTGAGCTTAAAGTATAAAAATCAAAGCATTTAAAGAGAATTTTAAATTCATTGCTATGTGTTCGTGTGAAAACACTAACAAATTTAGTTAAACTTTCTCTAAAGAAAGAAAAAACATTTTCCCCACAACCCATCTCAAAAATAAATAAGTGCGCATCAATCGTACACAAAAAACAAAAAAAACAAATGAGTAAAAAAAGACACTGACTGAATGAATATTTTGTGCGTGTTATCTGTAATTTCTTTTTTTCATTTTTCTTTTTGAAAGGGGGAAATAGTTCACATTCGTTTTTATCTGTCTTCATATTCCAAACATTTTTTTAAATCTATAAACCGCAAACTATTATTAACTTACATAAAATTCTAACGAAAGTCATTCATAAATAAACTTCTTTGTTGGTACAATGGTAATTTTTATTACTTTTGCGCAAATTGAGTTGAGTACCTTTTTTAAAATCTGCACTGAAAACAAGCAGGAAGAGAGAGAAAAGTGTACTCAATTAGTTTGAAGACTAAAAAAACAACAAACAAACAAACAAAAACGAAAAATTTAAATTGAATATCAAAATTTAAATTGAATATCTCTACATACAATTTCTACATTTTAAATGTGATAATTATTGTCAAAATAAAAAAAAACAATATTGAAAAAAAAATCAAATTATTACGCTCATCAATGATGGGCGGTAGGGGATTCCTTCCCAATGTTTTCAAAAGTGATATTTAGAAGCAAGATGATTCTAAAAAATTGTAATAATGAGAAATTAATAATCTTTGGCAAAGAGATTATTAATTTCATAATACAAGATTCTTTGCATTCGATACGAACACGGTTTCAATTTCGATAACTGTTTCTTTTTGTTTTACAGTTCGCATTAGATGAATGATGAATTCATCATTGAATAATTTTTGGCTGTATAAAAAAAAACAAAATTAATAATATAAAAAACAAACCTGATAAAAAGGGCCGATCAATGTCAAAACAATTGATTGGTGTCTTGTCATTTTTTTTTTTTTCATTTCAACTTGTCTCATTCGCTAACGTTTACTTTTTTATCAAACAAACAAAAATAAGTTTCCCATTGTTCTCAATTGACTTTTTTTCTTTCCTTTACTTACTGAACGCCATCTAGGAACCTAATGGTTAGCAAGCCTGTCTCACTAGACAGCCTATTGCAACAGTGTAGCGAGTTCGATCTTCACTAGGTACCCCATACTTTCGGCCTTGTGCCACATTTAAGTGGCGCTTAAAAATCAGCTCACTTACGCCACATTTGATGTCAAGTAATTTTCTTTATAAAGAGCAAAGTGAGATGTTGGCAACCATGGCTCTCCACTGGTTCTTTTTCTTCATTATTTGTGCATTCTTGCGAAATATAGTGGATGCTTCTATTTCCCCCGATGCGTCTTCCACAGTTTAAAATTCAGTTTCCCTTTTTTGAGACTGGGATAGGGTGCAGTTTACCTTAATAATCCATAGCTGGTGGTAGATTTCTATTCTCGCAGACATTCGGTGCAAAAGTGAAAGTACCAGAGCAGGTGGAAATTTGAATTTAGTTTGCCGATTCCACTTTTCGCTCAAACGTCCGTTGCACTACCCACACATTAAGGCCAAATTAAAATATCATCACTGGCATGCCAGAGAGAAAAAAAAGTGAACACTTGAGGAAGTTTTTTTCTCTCTAATTTTCTTAACACAGAAACTAACTGTAGTTAGCAGTTAATAAGCCTGGCGTTATTTCCCTTGGGTATTTAAAATTAAACTTAACTAAAAATTACTGAGAAGCGTCTGATAAGATTGAAATAGAAATTGCTTTATTCTGCAAATTCTAATAATACTGCGTTATCAATGTATCGTTTTTTGTTCATTTTTTTTTTTTTTACAAAATACAAAAATAAAATCATTTACAAATTCTTTTTTTTAAGTCCTGTTTTTTTTAGTCATTTGAATTTGAACCATTGCACTAATAGTGACATAGTGTGAGTGAATTATTCCCTAATTTGCCACCAAGCTGGACATGTTCTATAGTGGGATAGCAGAGCATATGGGGGGGGGGCATTGTGAGGAGGGGTGATTTCAATCAAGACACAACCGGTCTTGATCAACTTGTTTAATTTTCGAATTTTAAAACTAAGAGACCATTTATCAGTTTGCTGATTTTATAAGAAACAGTGATTGAAATAGTTTATGCTTTTTAAACATTGTTTATTCAACAACTGTGTAGGTATTTTACAGCGTATTTTCATAAGCAACGGGAAAAAAGCTACGGCTTCGAAGTAACTTACTGGAACTATCGTGTCAGTAACATTGTTTACCAGGGATTTCCGTGCCTGATATCAAATACCAAAAATCAAATCATCATGTTATTCCCATTTTTGAAAAATGGGAATATCATGATGATTTTTTAAAAAGATTCCGTTTTTCCGATTTCGAATAATATTCTTAAAAAAAAATAAAAGAAAAGCCAAATCAAGTTTTTAAATGAAGTATTTAGTAATAAGTTTTAAAATTATGAGCCATAAAAAAACAGAAGGGATTAAAAGCCAACTAAAGTTTTCATTCTGTTTTAGCTTTAGTTTAGTTACGCTAAGTCAGGTAAAAATGCATGGTTTTACTTTTGTGATAGTAGTACTTAAAGGGGTGGACGTAGTGGCTCATGTGGTAAAGACGGCGTTTTTCCTTACCACTGTATCAGCATAATTAAAGTTCGATTCTTCAAGTCGGCATCTGTAGACAGGTGGTAAAAAGATATTTTCATTACCAAACCTACTGTAATAAGTTTAGTATATTCAAAAATAGATTTAATAAACAGATTTTATAACAATTTTACTTACTAACTACTTACACACAATAATTGCTAGCGGAATGATGACTGTATGAACGGGTGAACGACATGAACTCATTTTCATTTTATCAACACTGGAAGCAGGCAATCAGTTCGCGATTAGAGAATATATTTTAAAAAAGAATACCCTTCTTACTTCGATAAATGATTTGTGAAAGAGAGTGACAAAAACGATTGCTACTATTACATGTGATTTGTTGAATTGGGGGTAGGTACCGTGGCTCATTTGATAAAAAATACAAAAATTCAGATATCTGAATATATATAGTTTCTTTGTGGCAGCAGGGGAAGACTAATTCATAATTACTAAGTTTTTTTTGTATTTGTGATGAGGATGGTAATGTCGACGATGTCAATAAATGAAAAGAAAAAAGTGGTGGCTTATTATTTTGTTACAATTTTAGTACGGGTGTCGGTTTCTGTGTTCAAATCGATCATAAATTTCGAAGTAAAGCAATTACGATGTAAAAAAAAAAAACACTTAAAGAGAATAAATAAAAACAACACTTTGTGCAGTTTGAAATTTTTTGAATTTTTTTCCCACTCCTGCAAGAGTTTCGAATCAATCTCTCTCTACACATGGTCAGTTTGTTTGTTTGTTTTTAATGAAATATTTTCTCCATATAAAAATGTTATTTTGCGAATGAAAAAAAAAATTTCATTTTAAATAAAATAAAAACGAAGCCCGATCATCACTAGATTCGCGTTTAATATTTTATTGTCTTATACTAAATATATATATATATATATATAAAGTTGGTGGGCAGTGTTATTAATTTGGGAGTGTGTGAATATCTCACCCGGTATTATTGTCATTCTCTCTTCTAAAGACCAAATTGGCAATAATGAAGGAACATAACATGTTTTAAAAAAAGTTATGTCTGAAAATAACTGACATCGTCAATACAACATCGCTTCTTGTTTAACGAACATAAAAAGAATAAATGAAGTAAAACTTTTTACTTTACTTATTCTTTATTATTTTACTAAAAAAAAAAATGGCAAGTGGATTGCACACATGTGCTTGTTAAAAAATATTTTCATGTTTGTTTCCATGTCATGTGCGTGAATTGAAAAAGGTTCAAAATACAATTTTTTAAATAAAAAAAAAAAACATAGCTAAAGATAAACAAACGATAAAAAGTAAGAAATCTCAAGAAAAAATAAAATATTTTCAAGAAATCAGTCGATGTCAATTGCACTTTTCTTTTTTTTTTTATTACTTACTTTCTTGTGCCAAAATGAAAGAGAAGTAGTAAAACGTCTTTTCTTCTTCAATCTTTGCGATGTCTCTTTTTGTCTTTTATTTCATCACTTGAACAGCATTCAAAAAGAAGAAATTTACTATTTTTCCACGGTAAAAAGTCAACGATATTTGCACGAATAATAATTGTTTGAAAATGAAACAGGCCGAGAATAGCTACGACTAATTGACAATGACACACAGAGAAAAACAAAACCAACCACCCCGTCCGTGTGTTGTTACCAGTTCTGATCATAACAAATCTCCCTACAATGGCCTGATTTGAAAGCGAGGCTACACTGAAGATTTCTTACAGATCAAGCAGGCCAATCAGAGTTCGAACCTCAATTACGATAGTACCAAAAATATTCTTTTTATTTTTCTTACTCATTATATTACTATATTTTTTTCTTGTCACAGAATTTTTTATACTGTACCCTATTTATTCTGAAATAGTACTTTTGTTTAATATACGACATAATTTTATTATTTTTATTAACAATTAGTGAACTGAGTATATATTTTTTATTTTTTTAATAATGAGAATAGAGTTTTATACAGATAAGATGTTTGTCTGTCCGTCCATCTGTCTGTCTCCACACACACTCACATACGCACACACACATATAATACTATTCGACAATGAATATTGGTTGGTAGTGCTTGATACAACAGAGTGAAAATTTTATGCTACTTAGAATTTCATGCTAGTAGTTCATTTTCATGGGAAAATAAAAAAAAATATAATGATTAAATTAGTGTGTGTGTGTGTGTGTGTGTGTGTGTGTGTGTGCATACATCAAATCAATCAGCTTAGTAACAAATTTTATTTGCATTAATAATATATATATATATATATATATATATACAGGTTTTTAGCTAAGAAGTGTTATTTCAGTCATGCTGACTTCAAAGTTTCATGAAGGGATTAGTGTGCTGTCTTCACTGTTCAGAGTTTTTGTTTTTCTGCAGAAAAACCTATCTGTGAAAATCTTTTTCTGTGAAAAAACCTCTCCACATGAATTCTATTATTAGCACTCCATCTTTATCTTGATATCACACACTTTACGACAAAAAACCTGCTTGCCTAAAATGCTTTTCTACCAGTAAACTACTGAAAAAACATCAATTTTGGCACTAATCATTATTACTATTAACTTTCCCTCTCTCTCTCTCTCTCTCTCTATATATATATATATGTATATATATATATATATATATATCCCACACAGGTAAAAGTATAGAAAACAAATTTGAAAGTGCAACTTTTATTTAGAGTAACTCTACTGATTTCATAGCGCTATGATTTTCAGAACATAAATTGAGATGGAGCAGTTTGTGGCTATGCCACAATATGTCACAATTCAAATTGAACTACTTAACACTTCATTGTCATTAGAGATGCTCATGGAACGATGACACTCCCAATTATTGACAACAATTTTAACAGATAGCAATCTGAGTCACATTTTTGTATTAAATAGAAAGAATTCTCCATTTCCAGTTTAATGTAAAACATATGTCATACTCATGCATCTCTGCATCTCAATTTAATATTTGAAAATTACAGAACTGTGGAACTAAAAACTATTTGATATATATTCCAGTTTGATATTTATTTTTAAAAAGTGCTCAATACAGAAGTAGAGCATATATATATATATATATATATATATATATATATATATATATATGAAGGTTAGTGGAAGTTAACCAGTACCCACACCAATATATATATATATGAAGGTTGGTGGAAGTTGCCAGTACCCACACCAATTTTCCCACCTAGTGGAGGTAGAAGAGAATTTGTGAGCAAAGTACTCAACTTTGTCTGCTATTAATTAACACTCATTCGCATTCTAGAATCACACATGTAAAGGCATTTTTCTATTTCATGAATTTGACCAAAAGTTAGGTCAAGTGTTTTTAACACAAGACACTGAGATGACTTACAAAAAAAAATAACATTTACTTGTACATGCAGATCAAGAACTATTTATAACTCTTCTTAGACAGGGTCGGGTAGTTAACATTACTATCTAAGGTTAAATTTAGATCATAATATTATTTTTGTCTACCCATGCAATATACAAAATACCAGTGACTCTGTGTTTGCATAACCCAAAAATCAGTCTCAGAAAAGGAAAAAAAAAAACAATAATTGCTAGAGTAAATACTGTCAAAATACTTGTGAACATAGTTGTAGACCTACCATGTGTTTTTTGGGACTATTTAGAAATAATAATAATTCCCTTCACCACTTCGAAGAAATATTTTAAAAAAAAGATTTTTGCAAGCCAATGAGAAATTATTTTCTAACTAGCCAAAAACATTCAAAAAGTTCCACCTCTATGTGAAATTAAATTTTGAATCCCATTAAGGATATAAAAAAAGGATATAAAAATAGAGGCCTATTGCTTCTTGAGACTCAAAAACAATTTTGGAAGCTAGTTTGATCTATATATGTACACACACACATGCACACCAGTGGAAGAGAGACAACCAGCAGCTGGCCACTAAGGCCTTATCAATGCACATAATAGAAGGGAGTAACCAGAACAATCTACTGAGCCTTTGTCTACAAACTCACAAATACATTTGACTGACCATCATAAAGTAAGTCTGTCCACACATTTCACACTGCACTCAGAACATTTAATTACTTGATAAAACAAGCTTCACTGCAAGAAAAATGGAACATTTTATTGTCATTGTATATCTCGGAAAAGAATATATAATAATTACCTTAAGTGACATTCTTCTTCTACTTTCCCTCCAGAAAATAGCCTTTTATATATTTTATTTAAAAGAAAAAGTATATCTAAAAGTATTTTATTTAAAAGATGTGTTGTTGTTGTTGTTGTTGCTAAATGTTTGAAATCCCAACACGCAGTTTATTGAAGTTTTAACTTTGGGTTTCAGTGAACAACATTTCTGAATTCCACCAGTTCTAACCTTCACAATGAAGACCCATCAAGCCATATACATTGTAGTGAACCAAAATCATTTCTTTCATATTCTACTAGTGAGATATAAGTTCTACTCAAACAGCTTCTTCCAAAGGACTGCTGTTCTGTGGAACTGATTCACAAGAAGCTACTTCCACAATCACTAAAATCTTAACCTGTTCAAATCTAGCCATTAACTGTTATTTCCCCTACATATTCACATAAACTGTATCCCTTCCTTGTAGCTAATATTACCATTACCTTTTACTCTGTAACCCCCTATATCGAGTGGCTCTTGGGTCTTTTACAGGGTGAACACTATTGCAACAAATGAAATGTAAAAATAACTTAAATAAAATTACGTTTTTGATGAAATGTTACAAAATGGAATTAACCAACATACTTTTAATTTGTTTCTTTGAACATTATTTTTAATGGATACTCGTATTTGAGTAGATACTCTGTTTTTTATAATTAAATAGTATATTTATATATATATCTATCAGCCTGAACATTCAAGAAATCTTCTTAGGAAAATATACGTCCTCCAGCAGAATTTAAACTTGCAACCTCTATAGGCCTAAGGGAAGCCATTAATTGATCTAACATGTCTCAACCACTTGACCACGATGGAATTGGTAATTATAAGGTCCTCAAGAGAGAAATTGTACAACCTTTATGATATATTTTATGTCCTGATATAAGATGCATTGTATTCTCTTATTTGCCAAACTGCAACTGGTTACTGCATCATTCTCTGTCAGCACCCAAACTGCAATTGGCTATCCTCTCCAATGGGTTGACACACTGTCTCAATGGCCCTTTAAGATATCAGTAAATTCATCCTTTCAAAAGGAAAATAATCACCATCTGCATCCCTATGCAAGCAAGCACTTTATGTTTTAAAACCATTAAATCAAAGTCTTTCTCTCCCACCTTTTGACCAGTGTAGAGCAATGGATATTGGTTCAGAATGAGAAATCAGAGAGACAAGTTCAAATTCCAGTTGAATTTCTTTAATTTACTTATACGCAAATACCCTTGGTAAAGGTATTAATTAATCTTTTGTCTTTCCAGCTATGGTTGAATTACAGGACAGATTGTGTTCTATAGCCTTGGTTGGCAACTAGTCTATTGCATAAAGAAATGGTGACCTACTGTGGAAAAATCTTCTGCTTTGTTAGTCATGGATTGAAAAGACATGATCACTCACTCAAAGTAGAGAGTTACTGAATGAAGTGCATGATATGAATTTAAGAGCAGGAAGTAGTTAGTGAAGATTATGTTGGTTGGTTGATTTTTTTAGCAGCATATCAACCTGTATGGGTTATTTAATATCAAAATTTAAATATTTTGAATGCAATTGTATGTCTTCAACTACAGATAAAATGTATTGTTGTTAATTCTGTTATAAATAGGAATTGTTGCTTATTTTATTATAAATATCTATTGTTAGTAAATTTTTTATATAAAAATATATTACTAGTATTTTTTACTATAAAAATGTATTTTTATACTTTCATTGGTGTTTTGTTTTTGTTTTGGGGGGTTCACTATGTGCTCATAACTGGGATCCAAACTGGTGCTACTACCATGGATCAGCATGGTGATTTTCTAAGCGCAGTTTAGATGTGGCACAAGGCCAAAAGTATGGGACACCCAGTGAAGATCAAATTCATCAATCAGTTGTAATGATTCTAGCAAAACAAGCTTGCTAACTATTACACCACCTTGAGGTACCCACCATTGATCAGCAATTAAGAGGTGATTCCACTCTCCTCAAAACCTCCAATCTCCCAATCAGAGGCCTTGCTGTCAGACGTAGTTTATTGTCAAACCCAGGACTATGAAGATTATGAGGATAGAGAAGATAGATAATTGCTGACCTTTGGCTTGAAGAGGATCAAATCATAGCATTCAATAAAGCATTAATATAGCAATCTATTCTACACAGCAACAGTTCTGGAGAAAAAGCTGTCTGTGTAGAACTTCTCCCGTACATCTAGAAGACTGAGGAAATGAGGGCAGTTTGATTCCTTGAACATAGCATGGCAGATCTTTGCTGTAAAGGTCTGAATTGGTGGAATGGAAGAATGGAACTCATTTGAACATTTGCCATGGAAACTGCAATTGAGTAGCAACAGGCTTGTGACTTGGTATGTAATAATTTTAAGCATGTCAAGACACAAGCAACCATCTCAGCCACCAAACAATTAAAGGATATGAAAAAGTAGCATTTCATATTAGTAACAAATGGTATGGCTGCTTACTTGTCTCCAAGGATGCCTGTTTACTAGATTGGCTAGCTAATTCCCTTTGCAGATGCCTCCTCAGATCTATTTCTGTTTGTTCAACATCCACAGAACTGACTTGTAGTTTACACTGCAACTATGCTCAGCAAACTTTAGTTACAGTTTCTGGGAGGAAGCATGTTGTCCATCTGAACAACAGTCTGAATAAGGCTTGAACACTCAAACCTTCGGTCACAATGACTTGTCACTTTGTGCTAGCACAATCATCAATGGCTTCTAAAGGGTCATGTCTACTCAGTTTCACTCACAAGACTTAATATGGTTTTCTGGCACTTTTCAAAGGTGCCAGACACTTGGATCGCCTCCTCCAGACTGATAAGTAAGTAGTAACAAAAGGTGATATCTTGAACAGGCAATTATGATTTTCAGATAATATAAAGTTAATTAAGAACATGTTTCAGTTATTTTTAGCTTTTATCGTTTTAATCTTTTGTTCATTGACTCATTTCAAATAATTTTTGCTCAATATTATTTGAGCCTATTTTTTTAGGAGAGTTTGATGGATGACTGGGTCATGTGGGAAAATTGTTTAATTTGTTAGTCAGATACTTTTGAGAATAATGTGTTTTGATTTATGTCATCATTTGTGACACATTGATAAAAAGTAATTTGGCTCAAATGTTGGCAGTTATAGATGAAGAGGAAAAGAGATGTAGGCAAATTAAGATTGGTTGTATAAACAAACATGCCAATAAGATACATATGATCATAACAAGATAGATAGATAGATGTGAACAGACTGTGAAATAAATATACAGAAATATAAATATATAAACAATATGGTGATAAGACAGAAAGATATAAATAGAATGAGGAAGACTGAAAAATAGATTGTATCTGAATTAAATAGATATGAACATAACAAGATAGAAAGATATAAGATGTATAGATAAATAGATATGATCATTACTGATCATTACATAATGATCATAACAAGATTTATATATAGATATAGATAGATTTCATCATAGATAGATAGATAGATAGATAGATAGATAGATAGATTATAACAATCTATATAGATAGAAATGATAAGGATGAAAGAGAAATATAGATAGAAAGATAAGGATGAGATGCATAGACCGATATAAGATATAATCAGAATGAGATCAGTAGATAGAAATGTTTGTTTTATATTTCTTTTTACCTTTCTGTAGCCACATTTGATATAGTTTACTGTCTCATTTCCTATTTCATAAATACAGCATTTATTTTTGGTTTTCTGATATATAATTGGTCCTCATACAGTTGGTCCTGATATAATTGGTCTTGATATATTTGTTCTGGGTCATTATGATAAGACATTTTATTTTATTTTTTTTAAGGTGTCATTTGCATCAACATATCCATCACTGTTCATATACAATGATTTCTATCTGCCTTTTAAAGGCACCCAGGGGACTTTCCTTTCCCCAGTTTTCTTACCACCTTGTATTCCTCACATTTCTCATTATCTTATTACTTGCTTTAATATTAATATACAGTATTCAAGATTCATTCCCAGAATCCTTTCCAAAATGCCTTTCTTCACACACACACACACACACACACACACACACACACATTAAAGTTACCAATTTGATAAATGGAAATAGTGCACAAAAAGAAAGGAGAGATTTGATAATGCATTTCAACAGTTAGGGCTTCATCAGATCTAAGAAGAAAGGGAGAAAAGTATGTCTGTGTATATTTGTATTTGTTTAAAAATGACAATGAAACTTATTACATTTACCCTAAGCTGGATGAAAAAGAGTGATTTTGAAAAAGTTGTTAATATATTTCTTATACTAAATCAAAAGTTTTTTGTTTTTTTTTTTCTCAGCTTCTTTTAGGATTAAAGTTAAATTCCTCTTTTCATTATCAGAATGGCTCAAAAGTCAGAAAATTATGTAGCCTTTTCCGAAATGAATCTGAAGGTAGATCCTTATGTAATCCTTCAAAATGGGTTGGAAAGTAATAAATTCATCTGTGTTTTAGCCATGCTGAGAAAAAAAACTTTTGATATGGAATAAGAAATATATTAATGACTTTTTCAAAAGTTACTCTTTTTCATCCTTTTTTCATCAGAAATGCCAGCTTAGGCTAAATGGGATAAGTTTCCTGGTTTTTTGAAAAATATAAATACACACATGTATACTTTTCTCTTTCATCTTGTATCTAATGAAGCCTTAACTAGTGAAATGCATAATCAAATCTCTCTCTTTTCATGCAATATTTCTATTTATCAAATTGGTAGCTTTAAACTCTTACAGAATTTCAGTATCCTATTAAATATAATCATATATATATATATATATATATATATATATATATATATAGATAGATAGATAGATAGATAGATAGATAGATTGTATCAAAAATACTTTTTAGGAGTGGGTTCCTCACATCAAAACAAAGACAAAAGTCCATGTAAACATATATCCACAAATCCTTAAGTTTTTAGTAATTAAGTTTAAAGAAATTTTAAAGCAGATGGTGCTGCACTGCTATGTAGAACAGGTTACATTTGTCATTCATGTAAATTTCTGTCTTTGACATTTAACTTGTGTAGTAGTGAGTTAACAGGGTATTCATCTGTTAAACAATGACAGGATATTCATATCATGAGCAGGCAGATATGATTTTTACATATGGCCTCATGAATGGTAATGGACACGAGTTTGCACAGCTCTATCAGATTACATTTCCAGACCAAAGGCAGCTAAATCATCCACAAGCTTTGCTGCTGTTTATCATTGTTTTGCTGGGAAAGGAATTTATGGCATCACAAACTTGTACCCCTGGCCACAAAGGACAAATTCTACAGGTTGTTGGAAATGATCCAGGTATCAGCACCCATCAAGTGACTCTAGCATGTCATGCATCTCATAGTACTGCATGGAGAATACTTCAAGAGCAGTTCCTGTATCTGTATTGTTTGCAATGTGTACAGGGTCCTTTGTCATTTGATCACTCACCATGAGAGAACTTTTGCCAATAGTTTACTGCACAAACTGCTGATCCATTGTTTGTCTCTTCAGTCATGCTTACAGATGAGGCAACATTTGGAAGGGATGGCATAACAAATTTACACAACCAGCATTCGTGAGCAGATGGAATCCCCATGGTACAATACAGGCTCGATACCAGCATCAGTTTACAATTAACGTATGGGCTGGAATTGGATAGGTGACTGATTGGTGTGTATGTTCTCCCAGCACGTCTTACAAGATCTGTTTACAGGAACTTTTATTTTGAACACACTTCCAGACATACCAGAGGATGTCTCTCTGTTCATACAAAGAACTATATTGTTCATGCATAACAAAGCTCCAGCACATTTTTGTCACTTTGTTTGCAATGCACTGGCTGACATATACCATGAAAGATGAATAAGTAGAAGAAGACGATGACCTGCACATTACCCCAACCTCAATCCTCCTGATTTTTTTCTGTAGGGCCACCTAAAACAATTGGTTTATGCAGCAGACATGAATAATGAACAGATGCTTCATCAATATGTCATGGGAAGACTGCAAAACCATTCAACACCATGTGGGTATATGTTGAAGGATCCACCAGTCAATGATTTGACAGGTGCATACATGTGTAAAAACAAACAGAGTATATTTTGAACATTTTTATGAGTTGCTGTGTTCAATTACAATGATGGCTTTTGAACATAGGTTTATATGGATATTTTACTTTGCTCTAGTGTCAAGATCCCGCACCCAAATTTTGTAAAATTATTTTTGATACACTCTGTATATATAAAGACAAAAATCAAACTTATCTTAGGTGTTGCATTTCATCCTCTGATGGACTTTATCAAGGCAAATATGCCTTGCTATAATCCATTTTGAGGAAAAAATATATCAGCTATGATAAGTTTTTTTTTTGTATTTATTCACATTGACCTTTTACAGTTAAATATTGTGGGAAAATAAAAGAAAATTGATAAAATAATAACAATGAGTACTGAAAAAAAGAAATACATTTCCCCATGAAGCTAAAAGTAAAGGAACCAGAAATATGATTGCATCACTTAGTTTTACTAAATATCATTAGATGACATTGTTGAAGTCTATAAAAAGATGAACATTTACTGTCTTACTCTCTTTCTCATCTTTGTTCCAAGATGTGAACCATGTGATAATTACATTCCCATTGGGGAATGTTAGTTTGCCTGGTCAACTGATAATTGAACTTGCTATCCACTTTCTGATGCATGACACTCACATATGTCTTCTAAAAACCTCAGCCTATAAAGTAGGTCAAGCATTCTCATTGATTGTTCCAACTCAGCACTAGGCAGACTTGAGCACGACCATAGTAACAATGCTTGTACTGACTTACCCTAACAAGCATCCCATAACCGTGTTTAAATCTCCCAATAACGAAGTAAGTAGAAACTATCCTTTGGTTGTTTGGTTGTTACAACTCTGAGCAAAGCTGATTTGAGCTCAACCATTTTATCCTAAATTATGCAAAAGTAGCCCAAAAGTAAAATATCCAGGAGACTTTGAGGACTTTGCTTCACTCCAGTCACCAATAAAAGAATAAATAAGAAACTCAAGTTGTGTATTCTTCTTTGTTTGCAAACATTGAACATGTACTTTCACCTGAAATACATGCAAACATGCAACCTTTTAGCTTCCATAATAATTTAGTTTTATAGTTAAGTTTATATTGAATGGGAGCTTACCCACAAGAGCATTCTTAATTTTGTCCTTATGCACTCCACTATAAATAGTTATACTTATAATAAAAATAGTACAATAATACTACTTTGCATAGAGCACTTTTAAAAAGTAAATGCTACAAACTGTGGAATTTTACTCTATATGTTCTTAGTCTTACTAATATTTATATATATAGTAGCATCCAAAATTAGGGAACAAAATTGGAAAATTCAGTATCTCCAAAACTAATCAATGAAATTGTGTGCAATTTTCACTGACAGTTGACATACACCTTCTCAACAACATTGGTAGCATTCAGGTTACAAAAAAATAATAGAAAAGAGTTTATTACATATTTATTGTTTTTCATATGTCCAAAATTAAAGACAAAGTTAAATTTTAGCTAAATAAATCAGAACAAAACAAAAGACAAACTTGCAATTTAATATTTTGTGTTAAGACCTTTATTTTTGATGACTACTGCACATCTCACACAAGATTTTACCAAATTTTGACAATCAGTTACCATAATTTTAGACCATTCTTCACATAGTTTCAGCCACAAATTTTCAACATTTGATGAATTTCGTGCCATTACCTTCTCCCCTAATGTTTTCCATAAGTTTTCAATGGGGCTCATTTAAGAACTCTGAGCAAGCCAGTCAAGAATCTCAATTTCTTGCTCCTCAAAATAATTCATCACAAGCTTTGCCTTATGGCATGAAGCATTATCCTGCATAAATGCAGTAGTGTCAATACCACAATTTCGCAACACAGGAACATCATGATGTTCTAACAAATTTTTATATACTCCAGTACTTACTCTCATATTTAAACATACAAGAGGCAAAGTTCCAAGCACAGAAATGCTTCCAAAGACCATTACACTGCCTCCACCAAACTTCACTGTTTTCTTGATACAATTCTTATTCATTGGTTCACTAGTTAGTTTTCATACATATTGCTTTCCATCACTCCCAAACAAATTGAACTTTGATTTGTCACTGAAAAAACTTTGGACCAATCAGCTTCTGACCAGAGTACATGCTTCTTAATGAATGCTAACCTTGCTATTTTGTTTTTGTTGCTGATCAGTTTTTTTTGCTAGGACAGCGGGAAAATAGGCCAATTGTGTGTAATCATCTTGACACAGTTTGTCTTGAAACCTTGATATTGTATTTAATGTTTTCAGAAATGTTTCCTGCAGTTTGAAAACGGTCTTTCAATGTGAAGCGGTGCATTACCCTGTCCTGCCTGACAGTTGTTTTTCGAGGTTGGCCAGGTTTCTTCTTATTAGTTATGCTACGAGTGTCATTATATAACTTCAAAACTATGCTAACAACACTTTTCAAACAGTTTACCTTGTCAGCAATTTGTTGTCTAGTATTATTATTCTTTCTAATTTTCACAATTTCAGATTTAGCAGAAGAATCAAGTTTCTTTCATTGAGACAGGGCTGAAGCTGCTGCAATAATATTAAACAACCATCAGATTCTTTATTTTTACAGGTGTTTATCAGAAGAGTGGATGATGAGACTTTAAGCTTAACTTTTTGTTCATTGTTCCCTAATTTTGGATATGTGAAAAACAGTAAATATGTAATAAATTCTTTTCTATTATTTTCTGTAATCTGAAAGCTACTGACATTGTTGAGAAGGTGTATGTCTACTATCATTGAAAATTTTATGCAATTTTGATGGTTACTTTTGAAAATACTAAATTTTTCATTTTTCTTCCCTAATTTTGGATGCTACTATATATATATATATATATATATATATATATATATATATATATACACAGTAGTATCCAAAATTAGGGAATTTCATTTATATATATATATATATATAAAACAATCTGCTATTGGTATTATTACTATAATTAATATTACTATATATATACATATATATATAAATGAAAGAAACACAGAGCGAGAGAGAGAATACACACACACACACACACACACACACACACACACACACACACACACACACACACACACACACCAAATAAAACAATAAAAAAAAACCAAATAAATCAGGCCTAAACAATTCAAATGAAAACAAGAAAAACCTCAATGAAAACAAACAGTGCTTAATAATTCAGACCAGAAAATCCAAAAAAGAAAGCCAATCTAGCAAAGAGCAGGAACATGTTCCAACATTCCAAGATTGAAGAGACATAGTAGTTAACCATGATTCACATGCAAAGAGATCCTTGGATACTTTGAAGAAGGCTTGTTTCTTTGAATTGTCTGAGTATCACTCTGTGTGTGAAATCCTGTGTCACTTTGGTCTTGAAATATGTACATAGAATAAACAAAGTAATTGTTGCTAAAGAGAAAGTATCAAATATCATAATGCCAATATCAAGCCTGCCAAGTAAAACAATATGAACAAAAGAAGAAAAAAGAAAAGAAAAGAAAAAGAGACACCTACCCAGACAAAGGCCTAAAGTGGTCAATGCCACTAGAAATCAAACTCAGACAGAGCTGTAGTGACAACAAACACCAAAAAGTCTCAGGAACTCCAACCTGAAATTGTAACTACAAGTTTCATGCGAAGGTGATCTTCATATAATAAAGATCAAATGAGAACTAACTGAACTACCTGAATATTCACTTTGTAAAAATAAAGAAAAACCCTTTGTGTTTTATCATCTGAAGATTGTCTTAACATGAAACTTTGAGTCACGATTTCAGATCATTGCTTTTTAGTGTTTGTTATATATATAGCATGACATAGATAGACTAGTTCGCTTGTTAAAAATAGCGAAAAATATTTCTGAAAATAATTTTTATACATTAATATTCTTTAGACATCCCTTGGGCTGTGACACTTGTCAAAATTTAAAAAAAAGCATTGATTTTTTTTATCATTTCTGAAGTGATATCCTGTTTATAATATTGATACAGTGTAAAATTGATCTCTGAGTTATGAGATTTTTTTAGAAACACAGCAAAACCATTTGAGGTTAACAATTATTTATTTTAAAAGAAGGAAAAATGGATACACATGTTTATGTAAATTCCTGTTATTTAGTTAAAAATTTATATATCCATTTGTTCTTTATTTTAAAAAAAAGTCTTTTTCTAACCCCACCCACCAAATGTCTTTTCATACACAAAGCCAAGGATTGATTTGGCACTATATCAACATTATAAATAGGACATCTTTTCTAAATTGATAAAAAATCAATATTTTTCGATCCTGACAAATGTCATGGTTTTAGGAAGGTGTAAAGAATGCTAGTCTAAAAAAATTATTTCAAAAACCATTTTTATCTATTTTCTATGAGTGAACCAATGTATTTAAGTAGTGCCTACACACACACACATATCCACATATGTATCACAGTAGAATTTTCTGGGTATTATGATTACTTACCTTGTTCATTGAGCAATTGATTTGTGTTCCTTTCTTGTTCCATTTAGAAATTCTTTATTATTAATATGTCCCTTGCTACTGTTTAGTTTTGTTTATAATGTTACTAGCAGTATAGCCCGGCGCTGCTCAGGTGTAATGAAAGCTTTAAAACTAATCCATGGTCTTGGAGCTCAGACTCTGCCTAAAGAATATTTATGTGAAGTTTGGTGAGAATCGAATAAAAATTGTGGATTTGTATAAAGGACATACAGACAGATAAACAGACACACACACAAACATCTTGCCTTTTATATATATATATATATATATATATATATATATATATATATATTATCGATTTTCTGCACTATTGTAAGAACTGCAACCTTGAAACTTCTGAATATCGTTTCTTATGTCTTTGCCTATGAGTGTATCAAATTTGATTAAAATCAGACCACTCCTTCTATAACCCGATTTTTTCGATTATCGATTTTCAATATTTATCGGGGGTACCTGGACACAAGACCTAGCTAAGAACACTTGCAGACGCTTATAGTACAACTGTGTAAATTTTCAAGAAAATTGGTTCTGCCGTTTTGGAGTCTATAGGTAACGGATATATACACACACACACACACACACACACACACACACACACACACACACACACACACACACACACACACAAAGTTTCATTTATAAATAAGTTTAGATTTTCTCCTGTGGTATTTCCTTTTTAATAATTCCTTCATTTCCTTCTGTTTTGTTGAGTCACATTGAAATATTAAAGGTATTAATAACAGTCATTTATGGCTAATATCCTGATTTGTCATCTGACAATTTACTTCTATCTGTTTTCAATGCAGAAAACATTACTCCACAGTACCATTAACATTAATCCTCTGTGTGACTTTAAGACCAATTGCTCACCCACAGTCACTCATATTCTCTGCAACTACAAAGTGTAGCTACACCCTTGTGCAAATTAATTAAGACAAAACAAATAATTGTCTTCGTTGGATCTTTCACATTTTCCCTGATCATTTATATATCCTCTTCTGACTACATTTTTTTAATGATGGATCCAGTTTGTTTCTTTGCCTTATGACATGGCTGACAGCTGAAAGGCTGATGCCAACTATATCTGCAATCTCTCTTTAAGGCTTACCAGTGTGTTCATGCAGCATTACAGTTTTCCTTGGTGCAATGTACATTGCAGACAATGGTGTAGGACAACTAATCAACAATCGAGACAATTGTGTCTGGGTGTGATAAAAATCCAATGCAATCCCAGATGATGCAATATTTTTCAAGGATAAACAAACTTCATCATACACCTTGAAAATAGATTTATATTATTGCACACCACTGCAAATTACCTAATCTGAGAAAAAATAGAAGATTACACCCAGTCACTCCAGTGGGTTTAAAATTGGCCATATGATGAAAGAAAGATAACTAAAGCAGTTGTTTCAATTAATTTTCACAAAGAGTTTACCTTAATAGTGGTGACTTTATATGGTCCACCACTTGTGACTAATAGTTCTAGTTTGAAGTATGCGCACTCAACAATTATTAAACGAACCTAATGCAGTAGTAGTTTCAAGATATAGTTTTTATTTCTCTATAGTAATCATTGTTAAAGTTACCTCTGTTGTTGCTTAAAAAGATGAAGAGGAATTCTAAAATAAGATATTCATGCCAAGAATACACCATTGATAATCTCTTCTATGGATGTGTGTTATGGTCAGGGATTTGTGATTTGATGTAAATGATATTGGCTTGGAATGAGAAGTTGGAGAGTCAAGTTCGAATTCCAGTCAAATTTGTTTCATTCATTTATGGTGTTGATCCATCTGTTCTCCCTCCAGCTATGAGTTGGATAGCAGAACAGATTGGCTTCTATAGCTTTAGTTGACAACCGGTCTACCACAGAAAGTAATGTAAACCTACTGCAGGAAAATCTTCTGCCTAGTCAGTCATGTCTCGAAAGATATATGATTGCCCAAGAATATGTCACATATAGCAATTAACTGACTGACTGAGTAATCATTGTTAAAGTTACCTCTATTGTTGCTTAAAAAGATGGTAAGTAATTTTAAAGTAAGATATTTACACCAAGAATACACCATTGATAATCTCTTCTATTTTCTATATTTCAGTTAATCGGACAGCATCAAGTTGTAGCATCAGTGGGATTCAAAAATCTTAGCCTATTATGAATCTGCAATTTCAAATCAAACAAAACATATGTTGAAACTGTCCTCAAGAGACAATCCCATAACTGATTGTAGTGAAGAACTTTTGAAATTTTGGATAATCTGAGTCATAAATTTCTGTAATTACTTCCAGGAATTCATCATCACTGAGAGTAAGGACACTAGTCTCACCTTTAAAGCTTAGGAAATGATGAAGACATTTCACAGTTTTTTATTCTTCTCTGATTAGGAGCAAAGATTAGGAGCCTTTCACATTAACACAGTGATTAAAACTATAATTTTTCAGCAATATGTCAGTTAACATAAAGGAAAATAAAATAGAGAGACAATGTTGTCTTTAATTTTATGAATTTACTGAAAATTCAACTAGAATCCTGTTTAAAACCTTGTACCATTCTGCCTGCAGCATGGTTCTTTTTAGGATGTGAGCTGTGGTGCAGTGGATATCAACTTGAAATGACAAATCAGGGAGCCAGGTTCGAATTCCAGTTAAATTCACTGCATTCACTTATGCACAAATACCCTTGGAAAAGGTATTAATCTGTCTCTTCCTTTCAGTTACGGGTTAAATGATAGGACAGATTGGGTTCTATAGCCTTAGTCATCAACCAATCTACCACAGAAAGCAATGGCAACCTATTGCAGGATAATCTTCTACCCAGTCTGTCATGTCTCTTTTGAGACATGATTGCCCAAAGCATGTATCATGTATGGCACTTAACTGACTGATCATTCTTAAATCTTAATAGTTTTTATTGATTTATGGATTAAGAGCAAGGGAAAGTTTTTTTTTTCACAATGTCACCTTTAATAAAAATTTCTATTCCCACCACACTAAATAGAAATACAGGAAACTTGACTATTTTACTATATTATATTGTGACTCCATCATCAAACAGGAAAATCTCATCAAATTTTTAAATCTTGATCTCTAACAATTATTCAAGTATCTGAAGAGTCCAATATTTCCATAACAAGTGTCTTTTTTCGATCCTCTCCTATGGCAGTGAATGCTAGATGATCTCACAGATGAAGAAAAGATTTGAAGCAAGAAAAATGTGGTTCTACAGAAGAATGTTGAGAATATCATGGACTGAATATGTTGACAACAATAAAGTTTTAGAGAAAATGGAAATAAAAAAGCACTCTTTTACTTAAAATCAGAAAGAGATAATTAAAATTTCTAAAGTACATAATGAGGAAAGTGGGCTTAGAAAATTTCATACTCACAGGACAAATTGAAGCCAATCAGGACAGAGGAAAGCAGCGCATAATTTACTTAATGAGCTTGTATAAATGGTTGGCACGGATTGAGAGAGATAGCCAAAAGACAAAATTTACTAAGGGCTATGAAGGACAAGAAATTGTGGAGAGCCGCATACTGAAGGGGCAAAGCACATAGAAGTAGAAGACATTTTGTAGTATGTGTCAGAATATCTTCATTATTAAACAATGCTCTTTTCTAACAGAATTTGATAATATGCTTCAAAGTTGAATAGAATTATGTATATCTGATCAGCTATCATCAGAGCTTTAATATATTTTATATGACAATCTCTGGCAGAATGCCTAGTTGACTTACACTTAAAACATTGAATGATTTTATCATCTTTTTGTGTAGGATTCGATTTACTATTATGATAAACTTGGTAATTATGTCTTCATCCTCCATAAATTATTTGAGTCCTTCTTCTACTGTAAGGTCTGCTGTAGCTAAAAGTTACAATTTCTGGTTCAGAGTTCATGGGTAGTGCCATAATCTCAACTGACAAAATACACTGATGTATCAAAAGTCATGACGTATCATGTACAATTCCTTGTAGCTCAGCAAATCAATGGGGCATTGATTCCATAAGAGGTTTAAAAACATCTGGAGAGATGTTGAGCCATGAGTTCTTGACAGCTGTCTACATCTTCCTGATATGTGTAGATGCAGGATCCTGCATGTGAACAAACTTTACAACATATTCTATTGATGCTATATATATATATATATATATATAGAGAGAGAGAGAGAGAGAGAGCAAGCATCAATAGAATAAAAAAATTAAAAAACAAAATACTTACTTGTTACCTAAGTTTCAACCATACAGATCTCATCAGCTGGTAAGTGTCAGTGTCTCTTTTACTAATTAATACCTTTTACTGTTATATATATATACATAATGATTTCATTTAATATGACCTAATTAAATTTTCTTATTTTTTTATGTATGAATATAAGAAAAATGAATTAAAATAGCCTTTTTAAAACAATTTGGTGTATATATAAAAATACATTGCTGCCAAAATAGCTTTATGTACACACTACAGTTCAAAAGTTTGAGAATATGCCTGATAATTTTTTATACTGGCCCAGAATGTAATTATTTTGTACTTTAATTAGGGAAAATTATTATACATGGTTAAAAAAAATTGAGACATGATTTTTTATTAGAATTTTCTTATAACATTTTATTAATAATTTTGCTCTCATCAAAATATTCTCCTTTTGCCTTGATTACTGCAGCAAAAAATTTTGTGTTCATTGCAAAAGTTTCTCAAAGCATAAGCTTGATAATTGATTCCATTTTTCTTTCAATGACTACAAGAAATGTTTAATTTTTTTCAATCTTCTGTGAAGTTCATTCCATTCTAATTTTGGTGGTGCTTCAGACTTTCAAACTGTAATGTATATATGACCAAATAACTATATATATATATATATATATATATATATATATATGTATGTGTGTGTGTGTGTGTGTGTGTGTGTGTGTTATAAAATATTGAGAGGAAAACTCAACACATATTTAGATGGTTATAAATCAAGATTTATTTTGACTGTGTAAATTTACTTACATTGAATCATTCAGACCACTGAAAAATAAATAAATTTACTCAGATTCTGAGTGAATTTATTTATTTTTCAATCATTTGAATGAGTCAATGTAAGTAAATATTTCATAATGCTCTGGATAATATCCATGGAGCTCTCCATTTTGATCTAATTACTGATTCATAATAATTGGATAAAATATTTTGGAACATTCTCTCCATCTTTATGGGTCTGCCATTCTCTCCTATCTAAACTTATTTATAAATGGAACTTTGTCTGTGTGTGTGTGTGTGTCCGTTACCTATAGACTCCGAAACGGCTGAACCGATTTTCTTGAACATTTACACAATTGCACTATAAGCGTCTGCGAGTGTTCTTAGCTAGGTTTTGTTTCAAGGTACCCCCAATAAATATAAAAAATCGATGATTGAAAAAACTTATTTGATATCGATACCAGGAAATCAAAATTTGACTTACATCCATTCATTTTTCTTTCAGTCTATGGTTTCGCTTTAACTGGAAACATCTATTGCTTTTTAGTCTTTCGTGCCAACGTCCAAAGAGTCTGAGCTCCATGGATTAGTTTTAAAGCTTTCATTACACCAGAACAATGCCGGGCTATACTGCTAGTATATATATATATATATATATATATATATATATATATACTCAAATAGATGGTATTGTGATGGGATCTCCTTCAATCCACTCTTTTCTAATTATTATATGCCACATTTAAAAAATAAAATAATTAATGACAATAATAAACCCCCTATATATGTAAGATACATAGATGACATTTTCATTTAAGCTAAGAATATTGATCAAATTACACAACTTAAAAACAAATTTGAAAGTTACTCCATCCTCAAATTTACATTAGAACTTAATATTAATAATAAAATTCCATTCCTTGATGTATTTATTGATTGATTCTAGCACACATAGATTTACTACTTCTCTATATAGGAAACCAACTAGCATAAACTTGTGTCTTCTTAATTATAATAGTGAATCCCCCCATGATATAAGTTAGCTATTATAAAAAACTTAATTCAATGCACACAAATGATATCTTCTTCCAAATCTATATTTTATAAAGAATTACACAACATTAAACAAACACTTGTTAACAATGGATTTCCTAACTTGGTCATTGATCAACAAATTAAAATGTTTCTCAATAAACTTAATAATACCTCTAACAATATTAATAATATTATTAATAATAGTGTACGTCAAAATAAACATAACACTATTAACTTATACTATTGCAACCAAATGCATAATAATTACAAACAAGATGAAACAACATTGAAAAACATAACATGTAAAAATGTTAAACCAATAAATAATAATAATCAAATCAAGCTCATCATATATTATAAAAAATTTAAAACAATTGACATCATAGTCTCAAATAACCCTTCAACCACACAACTAAATCCTCTACAGAAAACCAACATAGTGTATCAATTTACATGCCCGTTCAGAGATTGTATCTCTGGTACTAATAATAAACCCACTACATATATTGGTTTTACTACAACGCCACTCTCCTATAGACTTACCTGTCACCTTTTTGATCATAGTTCAATTAAACAACATTTCTTAAAAAAAACATAGCCATGTAGATAATATTAGACAGCTTTTAGTCAATAACACAATATAACACACTCATACACACAGTAAAAAAAAAGATATTGGAGGCCATCTATATTAAATCAAAACAATTCATACTTAATAAAAACACATTTCAATCTGGTCATAACACATTACATTACATTTGGACATATGGTTCTGTTAATATTTCGATCTCTCACATGGTGAGAGAACCGCATTACAAATTTACGAACTGCATCTGCTATTCAGTGACTGTTATTGTTACTTAGCAATGTTTTATGTCAGCATAAGATAAAAACCATCTTTGATGGTGGATTTATTCATGTTAATGTCCCTGTAACCTGTTTGAAGATGGCTCATGTGAGCCAAAAGCTTAGAACCAGCATAATAAAAAAATATCCAGATGTTGGACAATTTTTGTCTTTATTTTGACCTGAAATTAAAGCCCAAATACGATGTTTAGAATGGCTCATGATTAAACATAATAGACATAATGAATGTTATATTTAACAGTATATGCTTAGAAAATTATATCTAACAGAATATGTTTAGAAAATTATCTGCTGTCTTGATACACTATATATATATATATATATATATATATATTTTTTTTTTTACATATAAAAAACAATAGTGGAAAAAGTCTATGACAAGTAGAAAAAGTTTACTTGTAATGTGTCCTTCAGGACTTCCTTGAACTGTAATGTTCTAATGAAAGTCCTGAAAGCTGAAATGCATCATAAGAAAACTTTTTCTACTTTGTCATACAATTTTCACAATATATATATATATATATATATATATATATATATATATATTTTAATCGTTTCTCTCTAAGCAAGGTGGTACTGCCACTGGTACACAGGGGGCTACATAAGAGAAGAGTGAAACCTTAAGCAGTAGGACAGCGAAGAAAAAGATGAACTGGTTACAGGGGGTGTCAGAGAAAGGGCAAGAGAAAGATGGGAATACCAGTGTGAAGACAGTTGTAAGAAAGGAAAAGAACAAGATATATAGGGTGATGGGTAAAGGATGAGAGAAGAACTGGAGTCAAGTGGATAAGAGATAGCAATTGACATTGCATTTAAATTCTTGGAGATTGTAGCCATCAGGGAAACAAGTATACAGAAGGGAGTTCCACAGGTGGGAAGTATGAGAAAAGAAGCTGGTGAAGTAGAAGTGGTGGTGTCATTTGGTTGATTTAACTGTAAAAGGGTTGGACCTTGTTGCCAGTCTGGTTGCTTGAGTAAATTCTTGTCAAAGGAGACTAGTGAGCTAATCTCATCAGAGCAGAAGCCATAAAAATATTTGTAGAAGAGACAGAGGGTGAGAAAGTGGCTGGAGTCAAGCTGCCAGGTCAGGACTGATCACATTACAGACTCTCCTTTGGAGCCTGTCAAGAACCCTGAGATGAATAGTAGAGGCACCCAACCAGATATGACAACAGTATTCAATGCACAGATGGATGATTGATTTCTATATGTGCAAGATGGACTCAGGTGCTAAAAACTTCCTGGCCCAACACAGTAACCCAAACCTTCCTAGCAGTAGATTTGGCTGTTGATACAATACAATGGTTCCACTTGAGGCTGGAAGAGAGGGTGAGGCCGAGAAGACACAGTATATTCCTTTCAGGTAGACTCACTTGGTCCATGCTGAGGGGATGTGAATAGGAGGAACTGCTTGTGGTCATTGACAGATAGCAGCTTTGTTTTAGAGGTATTAAAATTTACAAGCCATTTCTTACCCCAGTCTACCACAGAGTGGAAGTCCTTCTCAAGATCAGCAGCAAGGTTATTTTTGCTAACCTCACCAGATTTCTTACTGAGGCAAAAGTAAATGGTGATGTAATCAGTGTCGATGCCTACTTGGGATTTGATCATGTCAAGGAGATCATTTATGAAGATTAGATTAAGCGTTGAGCCTAGGATGTTGAAAATTTATTTACCAATGTACATATTAGAGAAATGATTGATATAATTATAAAGAATATTCACAACAATTCATTGAATGAGCTATTAAAAATATAAATATAAATAAAAAAGAACATAATACTTCCTCATATCAGCTTTATATTGTAATCAAATACATTCTAAATCCTGTGGTTTTCGCTGACAAAGTCGCCATTGTTTGGCCACCTCGTTCCACATCTCCCGAAAATGTTGATGTCTAATCTGATCATCTCCTGTTTTACATTTTTCATGTACTGAGAGTTATTTATTTATCTATTTTTATTGTTTGGTATGAACAGTTGTAGGATAATGGCCTGGTGACACATGTCATTCATGTCATTCCATTCCAGGCTAGGGTTCAGTTCTGAGGAATTTAGTCCCCTTTACAACATTTATGCTAATAGTCACTGGATGATGTTAAGGTGAGACCTGTTGTGCATGCTGCTTCTTCCCAGGTAAGAAGTTAGTTCCTACAGGCATGACTACCTTCATACTGTTAAGGTTCATAATTTTTGTACATATACATGATTATTCTTGGGATTAATAATGGAGTGGTTTCCTCTTGCCTTCTCAGCAGTGTTTTATTGAGACATCACCTCTAGTTAACTGGCTGTTGACACAAGAGTATTTATGTCCTTTTTGTAGGTTTTATTTTTCATCCTACAGAGTTGCTAACATCTTGCCTCACTGAAAATATTGAGTGGGGTAGCCAGTTTAATGATGGTACCATTGTTAGTAACTACCTGATGAGACATTGTTCTTTCAATGTCTAAGCAAAATGTACAATTTTGTAGTAGATTGTAGTTTGTACATGTTCTAAAGTATAATTTATAAGAAATATTCATGTTCTAAAATATAACATAATAAATATTCATTGCTCTATTTCTATATTGAGCACTGTTTTAAATTAATGTTTTGAACATTACAAATATTTTCTTCATTCCTTATTCATTTGAATATATATATATATATATATATATATATCATTATTACTAGAAATATTATTTTTAGAGTGTACATGTGCTAACTCTGTTTTTAAAAATTTTTTTTTAAGCAGGGAAATTAATAATTGGTGTAGATCAAGAAGTTATACCAAAGAGAAATTCTGTCTCCTGACATAAATTAAATGTACATCTCTTTTTCCGTTTCCTATGGCTAAAGCATGGAATTACCAATTTGGCCACATGAGATCATCTTGATAAAGCAAAATTCAATTTACTTATTTAATGAACACTCATCTCTTCCTGGGACTTCTACAAATTTATATCTGCTAGCTTCATTTTTGTACCTAAAACATAAACATTGTAATTTTTAGATGTTTTTTTTAAAAAATCCAACATTAATTATATTGTTTCATTGAATATGACAGACAAGGAAAATCAAGTTTTTCTAATGTTCTTAAAATTTTTCTATTTGTAAGGCTAAGAGATTGTTGAAACTGTCTATAATGATTATTGTCATAAGTGCTTTCAGCCAATTCATTAGGCATTTTCAAAGGGTTTGTTTTAAAAGGGAAATGATTAGATTATTAGAAAAAATTTATAAAAATTTCGTAAGATCTTTTTTGTCTGTCACATTCAGCAAGACATGTATAAAAGAATATATGTTGCCGCCCATATATATATATGTATTAGAATCAACAACTGATGTCAATTCAGTTGGGTTTCATTCCTAGCTAAAAGCATTTGGATGTCTAGTCATACTGATGAGCAGTGATACAGTGTCTGCAGATGACTATTTATGCTTTCTTTCACCCACCTATTGAGCATTATGGAGAAATGGTAGACTTTAAAAACAGTAACCACACATATATTTACACAATTGTTCATTCAGTAATGAATTTGAACACTCTCGGCTATTGACGTGTATTCACATTTTGTATATAACATGCTAAAATCCACCTTCCTCTACTGACCACCCATGGTAGAATCACTAACTGATGTCAGTTTGGTCGGGTTTCAGTCCTAGCTAGACACAAACAGATGTCTACCCATACTGATGTGTTATGATACAGTGAAACAGGACTGTCTGTGGATGACTGTATAAGATAAGAAAAATTAATTAAAAACTTCTTAAAAGCAACAGTTTTGTTATCTTTCATGAAATAAGCAAGCAAAAAATTTGCAGCACACACACACACACACACTGACTTAAGCAAAAGTACTTGTTCAGGATTAAATCTTTCAGAAATTTTACGTTTATATCTGGATAAGCTCTTTCACTTTCATACTCATGCCTTTGAGAAAGGTACTCCACCTATGGATTAAATAGCAGAGTAGACTAGGCTCAGTAGCTTTGAATGGTAGCCAATTTTGGAGAAGGGTAACCATGAAAATAGCACTTGGAAAAACATCCCACTGGCAATTTGCAGATAACAGAGAAAAAAAATTTGTTAGAGAGCTATGATTGCCTGAAGAGTTATATCCTGAAGGGTTATGTTATTCAAAAATAGCATTTAATCCACATGGGCTACTTTGAATGTTAGGTGGTTTTGTTTCTATTCTGTCTACATGGAACAAAAAATAAATAAATTTATTACCAATTCCATTCTTTGTTCCAGGTCAAAAATTGAGGAATTTGTTAATGTCAAAAAACCTTTAACTTAAAGACATCCTGGAAGTTAAATATTGACTTTGTTGACAAAAACATAATAAGCCATACGAAAGAGTCCTGATGGCTTTATCCACTAGGTCTTGGATAAATGTTTGTCTTGCAAACTATTCAACTTCAACTAAATACTTTCTTGATTCAATTATGATTATTTCCTTCATCTTTCTTTTTCCCAGTCTGTCTTCAAACACCATTCTCTCAAATTGTTTCCTTCATCCTTTTATTCTTTATTTTCCTTTGTCTATTTTTCCTTTTTACTTTTTGCTTCCAGCCTTCATTTCTTTGTTTATTTTCTCCTCTTTTTTCATAACTTAATTTTCTCCCCATTTTCTTTTTCTTTCTATTATATTTTGCTTTTCTTTTTCTTTTATTCATTATGCAAATTATTTTTCTCTTAATATCTTTTTCCTTCTTTTTACTCACTTCATTTTATTCCTTCTTTTTATCTTTGTCATTATCATCTTCTCTTTTTTTCTTTTTAACCATTTTTCTTTGTGTCTCTCTTTCTTTTTCTCTTCTGACAAAGGATGGAAAGTGCAACACTGAGATCCGAAGGCAAATTGGCAGGGCCAAATACACATTTCAAAGGCTAAGCAGACTATTGAGAGACAGGAAAATTTCATTGAAGACAAAAAAAAGAATTCAGGATTATTATGTAATATCTGCCCTCCTAAATGACAGCAAATACTGGATGAGCTTCCTCAAATATGAAAAAGAGACTTGAAGCAACAGAAATATGGTTCTACAGAAGAATGCTGAGGATATCACGGACTGAACATGTGAGCAACAATGAGGTTCTGGAGTGAATGAAAATGAAAAGGAAACTTATACTTGGCATCAGGAAGAGATAGCTGAAGTTTTTGTGACACTTAATGAGGAAGGAGTGCTTGGGGAACCCAATACTTACAGGATGGATAGAGGAAAAGAGAGACAGGGGAAAGCAGCATAAGACCTACTTGATGGGCTTGAGCAAGTGGATGGTGGAATATGGCTTGGGAGAGATGCCAAGAGGAAAAACATTAAGAGCAACAAGGAATAGGGGTGAGTGAGAATCCATGATTGCCTACACCTTGAAAGGACACAGCACATAAAAAAAGATCTCCATCAATCTCTTTTCTTACTTCATTCTTTCCTTCATCTTTTTGTCTTTGTCAGTACCACCTTCTATTCAATTAATTTTTTGTCTAATTTTTTAATTTTTCTTTTTTTTTATTCTTTCATCCTTTGTTTCATCTTCTATTTTTATTTCAAGAGAATAAGCTTTTCTTTCTTATTTACTTCTCTTCTCTTCCATTTTCATTCTTCTTTCCATCCAATGATGTTTCTTCATTCTTCTTTTTTATTTCTCTTCCTTTTTATTTTGTTTTTCTTCCTTACTTCTTCATAAATACATTCATTACATATTAGATCGAATTCAGTGTCAAAATTCTCAGAGATTGAGAGCAAGACCCTGACAGACATCTTGTCTGAATTTTTCATGCTCAATACAATTCTGCTTAAAGTTGCTCTTTCCATTGCTTATGTCATTGAGCTGCAAGTTTTCATACATCTTCAAGATGTTAACAAATATCTAGTAATCCCTCTGCGTGAAACTTATTTTAAGTAAGGAAAGATTTTGCACAGAACCAATCCCATTCTCTCAACTTCAAAAAGAACAATTTGTCTAACCATTGGATGCAAACAATATATATATATATATATACATACATATATATACTTAACTTAGCTTAGTTTGATGTTGACAAATTAAAGTGGGGATAGAACTAAAGACTAGGAAGATTGTGTTGCTGTAGCCATTCAAGTGAGAATAATCTATTTGTCACACCTTTCCTCAGCAATTAAACAGACATGTGTGCATGTGAATGTGTACATGTGTATGTATGTAGATACGTTTGTGAGATTTTTCATTATCTGTGTGCATGTATGTGTGAAAGTACGTTTTTGCATTTTTATTATAATCTGCACATTTGTGTGTGTGTCTGTGTATATGTTTTTTTTAATTATGTAATATGATCATGTTCATGTGTGTCTGTGTATTTGATTGTGTATTTTTGTCATTATCTGTGTGTGCATTTGTGTATGCTGTATACATGTTAGTGAGGTTTTGTTATTGTATATATATCTACATCTATATAAATAGATAGATATATAGATATTATGTGTGTGCATCTGTGAGTCAGAGAGCATGTATTCTTTATTAAGTCTCTTGAATGTGCAGGCCAATAGAGGGAATTAATACTGAAAAAAAATGCCCAAAAAACAAGACATCTACTCAAATGTAGTATTCTAAAAAATAGTGTTTGGAGCAGTAGGAAATGTGGTGTGTGTGTGTGTGTGTGTGTGTGTGTGTGTGTGTGTGTGTGTGTGTGTGTCTTAGTATTTATGTTTTTTTCTTTCTTTGTGTGTACATAATTTTAAGGTTTTTTTGGGATGTGTATGTGTGTACAAATGTTTGTAATGTTTTTCTTTCTGTTTGTGTACATATGTTTGTAAGGTTTTTCTTTGTGTGTATGTGTTTGTATGTGTACATATGTTTGTAAGGTTTTTCTTTGTGTGTACATGTGTGTACAAATGTTTATGATGTTTTTTCTCTCTCTCTCTGTGTGTGTGTGTGTGTGTGCTGTACAAATGTTTTTTTTTCTGTATTATGTACAAATGTTTGTGAGTTTTTCTTTTGTGTATGTGTGTGTGTATGTGTTACTGTACAAATGTTGATGTGGTTTTATCACAATCTATATTCAGCAAATACATTAAAATAGAAAGGAACATATGACAAGAATTTTTTTTTCTCACCAGGTTTATTCAAACCTACAAGCTGAAGCAATCATGAGAGATTTAGAAGTCCTACTGGGATTTTTTATTGTCAACCACAATATTAACAACATAAGATAATGGAGATGACACAGTGTTGATAGCAGACAAAGAAAAGAAACTACAAGAAATCCTACAGAAAGTAGTAAAGGAAAGCAAGAAGAAAGGACTAAACATCAATTGTAAAAAAAACAGAATGTATGGTTGTCTGCAAAAGGAACAGCCCAATATGAAAATTACAAATTGAAGATGTTAAAATTAAACAGGTACAAAATTTAAATATCTACAGGGAGGGTATGAAAATGTAACAGTGAAATATAAAGGAAAATTGGGATAGCAAAAAATGCCTTTCAAAAGCTAAGAAAAGGAATAATAAACAGTAAACTTTCATTAGAAACAAAGAAAAGAATACTGAACTGTTATGTAATATCAGTCCTACTACATGGTAGTGAATGGTGGATAATCTTCTCACAGATGAAGAAGAGATTTAAGACAACAGTAATGTGGTTCTACAGAAGGATGCTGAGAATATCATAAACTGAATCAACAACATTTGAGAGAAAATGTAAACAAAAAGGGCATTTATACTTAACATCAGAAAGAGATAAGTGAAATTTCTAATACACAAAATGAGGAAATTTGACTCTAACAGGACATAATGAAGGTAAGAGAAACAGAAGAAAGCAGCTCATAACTACCTAATGAAATTGTGTAAATGGATGGCAGAGATTAGTAGATATAACAAAATTATAAAAATTTATTAAGAGTTATAAAGGACAGGAAATTGTGGAGAGACATGATTGCCCAAATCCTGAAGGGAATATGGCACATAGAAAGAGATATGTGTATGTTTAATTATTAAATAACAAAATAATGCAAAATGATAATTTCAGAAAATTTAAGGAATTGAATGATAAAATAAAATAATTATGTAGTTTCAAAATAAAAAAGAATCATCCAAGATAAGCATTAAAAAGTCAAATGTTTCTTTTGCGTATTGAAAAATATTATTTTGGTTGGTTGGTTTTTGTTTAACAGCATATCAACCACTATGAGTTGTTTAATCCTGAAATCTAAATATTTTGCATGCAATTTCATCTTATTTTAGGAGATAATAATAGTTTAGTGATGTTTTAACAGAGTATGGAAAGATCCACCCATTCTCAGTTAGGTTAGCCAATTGCAGACAACAATTCTACTCCTGCAGCTTCTTCTCTCGCACTTCCTGCCTGTGGAACTCGCTCCCATATTCTTGCTTTCCTGACGGCTACAACCCCCAGAAATTTAAATGCAATGTCAATACTCATCTATTAACCACTTGACTCTAGCTCTTTCCCCACCCCGTAAATCCTTTCCTTCCTCTCCACTTTGAAACTGTCATCACACCTTCATTATCATCTTTCTATTGCTCCTTTCTAACTGCTTTGTATTCCTCTTCACTCTCTTCTAATTAATCTTTTTACACTTATGTAGCCCCTGCACATCAGTGGCATTTCCACCTTGCTCGGGGTGAAATGATTAAAAATAAGAAAAGTGACACTGAAATCCAAAGACATATTGGGATAGACAAGGAAGCATTCCAAAAGCTAAGCAGAATGCCAAGAAATAGGAAAATTTTGCTAAAAACAAGAAAAAAAAAGCACTAAACTGCTATGTGAGGTCTGTCCTACTATATGGCAATGAGTGCTGGATGATCACAGGGGATAAAGAGGAAACCTGAGACAACAAAAATGTGGTTCTACAGAAGGATGCTGAAGATACTGTGGACCAAACTTTGAGTAACAAGAAAATTTTGGTGAAAATGGAATCTAAAAGGAAATTAATACTTAACATCAGGAAGTGACAGTTAAGGTTTCTGGGTCACATAATAAGGAAGATGTGGGGCTTCAAAAAGCTGACACTCACAGAACAGATAGAGGGCAAGAGGCACAGAAGGAGACAATGCATAACATAGTTAAGGAGACTGATTAATGGATGGCAGAACAGAGCTTATGAGAAATAACAGAAAGATAAATTTTGCTAAGAACTAAAAAAGACAGGAAATTCTGGAGAGCCATAATTGCCTACCTTTAGCAGGAACGCAACACATAGAGAAGAAGAAGATACAAGTCTTACTAACTGACCTTTAGGTGGGGAAGAGGTGAATTCATACTTTTCCAAGGAGCTTTTATGTGTAAGTGAGTATAACAAACCCAACTGGAATTGGAACTCAGCTTTTCAAGCCATTATTCATTGCAACACCCGCATATTCATAGTTACAGCACATGGTATTCTCAAGCCATCACCCATCTAGTTCTTGACCAGGCTCAATGTTGCTTAATTTTCATGAAACTGGTGTTTTAACATGATGTGGCAATAAGCCTTAACTAATATAAAAAGTTAAACATAAAAAAAATGTTCTCTTTTTATCAGAAAATGAACATGAAATAAAAGTAAGATTTTCCAGGAATAATCTAGAATAGAAATTTTACAGGAATAATCCACAGTGGAGATTTTGCAGAAATAATCTAGAATTGAGATTTTATAGAAAAAAAAAAGCAAAAACTTCAGGAGGCAGCTTCTTGGAGTACAGTCATACCTAACAAAAAACATTTTACACCAATACAAATCCCAAGAGCCACTCAAGACAGAGAGTTACTGAATGCAATTTGTTTATGAATGTAAGAATTGTAGATTATGAGGATAGGATATATATTAGTTGACCCAAGACTTGAACAAGTTAAGATTGTGATGAGTGGGAAACTTTTTCAATGGTGTCAGTTCTAAAAAGCATCAGTTATTGCAAAGAATCTGTTCAAGTGGAATACCAATAGAATATGAAATGATTGATGATAAATTAACTCTGTGTATCTGGCAAAGCAGGTCTAAAATGCAAATGTCTGAATGGGTGGAACTAGAGAATGTAGTATATTAGAACATTTTCCATGAAAATAGAAAAACAGAACAGCAATAGACTTTTACCATTACACCTGTGGGAGAATATTGTGGATGGAAAATAATTAATCACCTACACGACCATATGGATGCTGTTGAACTCTGTCAAAGCTTGAAAGATAAAACAGGGTAGCTCCAATCCAGTAATACTCCATTTTTGGTCTGACCTCACTGTCATAAAGATGTTATATGGCAGGTGGAGTCAGCATCTTTATAAAAGTTCTACTTGATATCTAGGATGAAAATGAGTCCCAATGGATGCTCAGAGCAAGAACCCTCTTTGAGAATGCCATCATTCATCATGGTTGGTAAGAATTTAAGGTCAGTTTGGTGACGAGGAAAAAAATATTTATAAAATTATATATATTATTATAATATTATTTAATATGCCTTATATGTCATCTGGTATAATAAATGATGTACAAGAAGATATAATTTCTCTCATTTAATCTTGATGTCAACCAAAGAATATTCAATATTACTGGTTCTGGTCTGGCATCTCAGCTTCAATCTTTTTTCTTCTTGCCTAATTTCCCTGTGTCTTTTTTATAAATATTTCCATTTTAATTGTTCTGATGAACTTTCCTCTATGATACCTTGAATTTATCAGTTTAATCACAGTAAACTGGTGGCAAAGTCCCAACATTTTACAGTTGAAATGGCTGATATAACTATAAGTTCTATGCTAACAGTTTCTTTTTACATATTCCTTACTTATGGGACTCTCTTACAGCTTCTTGCATTCCAGTCAGTTTTGATCCTTAAAAATTTAAATGCAATGTCAATCATTATCTTCTTGTTAATTCCTGTTATTTTATTGTTCCCTCTCCTTAATAATGTTCTCTATTCTCTCACACTCAATAATCCCTTGCATCTTAATGGCTCTATTTCCTTGCTTGTGGTGAAATTATTACAACAAAAAAGATGAAAAGAAAGACCCCTAATTTCTAAAATATGCAAAGATACTGATAGGAAAGTTTTTGTATGTAGAGAGAGAACATTTTTCAGCATTTTTCTCTATGTAGGTTTTTGTGACCACTAATTGAGTAAGTTATCTCTATTCCCATCAGTGGAATTTCTGCCTCTTTGGGTTAGTCAATTCAAATACATTTGGTTCTGTAATCTCCTTTTGTCAGTCTTAATTAATACCTATTGGCCAGATACCATATCAAGAACAGTGTCTAGAACAGTGGTTCTCACTTTTTTGCCCAATGCACATTTTTACCATAAATCAGAATGTCATTCCCTTCTTTCCAGGATTGTCCAACTCAGAAGATGCATTCCCAATAATATAGATATTTTATTGAAAATCTTCATTTTTTTCCATATTAGTACATATATATTTATATGGATTATTTTCTATAAATGAGTTTTACAAATTTAGTAGCAACAGAAAATATTGATGGATTTTTAAACTTGAATACCTGTACAAAAATTTGCTTTAATTCATGACTAATTATTAAATAAACTGAAAAATAATTCAGTAAACTAAAAGTTAAATAGAATGCCAGGGTATTGGGATTAAATAAACACAATTCTGTAACTCAAAAACAAGAAAAAGTAAAAAAAATTGAACAGTAAGTACAAGATGCCTAATGTAAATTGCAAGTAACACAGTAATAATAATTAGTAGAACTTGAACATATAGTGAGTTGCTTATCTATTCTTTTCTGTTGGTAGTGGAGAGTCTGTTCTAGTGAAGGGTAGATGTATACTGTTGCAGGTTAACAGTATTTGGCCTTGTTGTAGATAGCCCACTATAAGTCATAAAATGATTACAAATCAAGAAAGGCAATTTGAGTAGAAAAATAACATTTTATATATACACATATTAATTAATTTTTTTACAATTGAAGTAATACATGAAGTATAGGTCCAACGGAGGTTAAAATGTTCATGGCAATAAAATGCTGAAAGTGAATTAATGCTAAGGAATTTGGGAAGCGTGTAAGTAAGGAATGACTTTGATGTATTCGCTCCTTAGGTCAGTAAGTAGTTTTTGAGGCAGGGAAGAAGGAAAGAGGTAAGGGAGGCGAGCGTAGTAAGCCACTTGACTTCGGTCAAGGGAGCTACTAATTACTCTCTTCTTGTTGAGTTGGTCTGCCCCGCAATGCTTTCTGTATCCGCTTTTTATATCTTCTTTTTGGATCACAGCAGCTCATTTAGGATTTCACACTTGTATTTGGTGCTGGGCTTCCCATTGGCTGATAAATAGAATTTGTGTAGGCTCGTGAACTGGAAATTTAATATTTAATTAATTTTTAGTTTTCAACTGGAACATCTGTGTGGAGCCAGCGGCGCACGAACAACTTTTGGTCATTTGCCTTTTGGTCGTGAAATCCAGTCCATCGCTTTTGCTCGGTATCACCACAAACATACATACCAGAAATTACAAAAAATTAAAATATTTGTTACAAAATCCCAGAATTGTCTGTCAGAAAGCTTAGTAAAAAAAACCTGGAAGATAGAACTGTACAATTTCAGTTTCAAAGACAAAAACAACTTCAAACTTCTAACAATATTGGAAATGGATTGTATAAAAGTAGTTGTAATATTAGTATCAGTAGTAGCAGCAGCAGCAGCAGTAGTAGTAGTAGTAGTAAGTAAGTAATACAACATCAACAACAACCGTTTGTCTATATTTCTGAGATGAGATAGTATACATTATTTGGACTATTGTCCTCATCTTAGTTGATATTTGTATGATGTTTTGGCTGTTGTATGCTCTGGCCTTCTTCAAGTGCTAGGAATTTTGAACCAGTGATTGTAATAAAGGGTTTGGTTCGAAATTCCTAGCACCTGAAGAAGGCTAGAGCGTACAACGACCAATACATCGTACAAATGGCAACAAAGATGAGGACAATAGTCTGAATAATGTAAATACTGTAAAAAACAACCATCATCATCATCATGCTTCTACTACTACAACAACTTTAACAATACTAATAATAATGCAACAATAAAAATAATACATCACAATCATCATACTACTACTACTAATACTACTACAACTACTACTGCTATTATTATTATTATCATTATTAGTAGTCATAGTAGTTTCTATAACAGATAATATTGAAGGTAGGGTTTATTAAACAAATATGACAAAACTTTCATACACTGTTTCATACATTATATCAACACAGTATGTTCCAGTATAATAAAAGTAAATAAAAAATAATGTATTTAATCTTACTCTATAGATAATATGATGAATGCATAGTGGAGTTGTTTTCAGTGCTGAAAGTTGGATGAATTGGCATGTTGAGTTCAAACTCCAGCCAAGACAATTGCATTTGCTTTTACACAAATATCTTTAGAAAGGTTTGAATCCATATCTCTCCAGCTAAAAAGAAGAGAGAAAAAATATTTAACTCTGTGTATCTGGCAAAGCAGATACACAGAGTTAAATCCTGCTCCTCAAAACTTTGCTTTTTTTTTTTTTGCAGATAGTTTATAAAGTGATGCACTAATCGTATTGATAAATAGAAATGATAAGTAGAAGAAATAAAAGATTGATATTTAATAAGATGCCATTTAACAATAACAAATTTTTCAATTCTGGTAATCACTCATCTTCTGAAAACAATATAAAAAAGAAGAGAATCCCACTGTTTTGGATCACATTCAAAATTTATCTTTGTTAGAGAACTTCCAAAAAGAACTGTATTAAATAAGAGAAACCATGTCACTTGAGGACTTTTGAAGGCAGCAACAACTAAAATGGATAGCATATATAACTTAAAGAAAATAATGACATAATCAAGATGCTGATGTTTCACACTAGTTTGAAGTCAGTAAGAAAGCCCCCATCAGTACTGAAGTAATAACAGTGAATTTGAGAAAGCTATTTTTCTGAAAAACTGTTTTAATAGAAAGATTTTATGAATTTTAACTGACAGTGGCACTGGCTGTTTGGTCAGTGAATAGTAAATGTTTCCTTTACTAAAAGTGGCTAATATTTTCATTGCTATTAAAGATAAGGAGAAAAGATACTACACATTGATCCCAGCCTAATAAAATGTAGAAAAGTGTAATGCAAATAGCACTGGCTGCCCAGTCAATGAAATTTTAAATATTTCCTTATAAGGAGATGGCTAGTATTACCCTTACTAATCTGTTTGTAATGTATAAAACTCCTGATGTTCCTAGTTGAGTTTATATCTGATGATTAGCCAGATAAGAAGGTGTAAATTTAAGGCACGTTCTTATGATCAGTCAGTCAGTTAATTGTCATAAGTGATACACACTTAAGGGATCATGTCTCTTTTGAGATGTGATTGACTAGGCAGAAAATTTTCCTGCAGTAGGTTGCCATTTCTTTCTGCAGTAGACTGGTTGCCAACCAAGGCTATAGAACCCAATCTGTCCTGTTGTTCAACCCATAGCTGGTGGGAGAAGAAATGGATTAATACCTGTCCCAAGGGTATTTGTCTATAAGAGAATGCAGCAAATTCAACTGAAATTTAAACTCTGCTCTATCAATTTCTTATTCTGAGCCAATATCCATTACACCACAACGCTCGTCCCACTCTTATTATAGTCTCTGCAAAAAGAAGAAATACATGTGGTTCAATTTAATCTGTTGGTGAGTGAGGGGGTGAATGTGTCTCTCCTAGGAGTGTAGAGATTTGTGTCCATCTCATTTGTGTTGTTGTCTGTAAAGAGACTTAATCTCTTGAAATTTGTGCTATGCATGTTCCCAGTTTTTTTTTTTTTTACTCAATCCCAAAAAGCTAGAGAGGATAGCTGCTGTTAGTAGTGTTTTAATGCATAAATTCTTGGTCAAACAGTGTGTAGGGGTAGCATAAAATAATTTTAAAGTCATTTTCTCTCAGATTTTGGAGGATACAGCAAAATGGCAAAAGATATTGAAATGCTGGTTGACAACATTTCAATCTGCAGAATGTCACTGTGCAATGGAAAGTAATGAATATTGCCAAATATGATGGTACTTTGTAGTTTTTCCATGCTTAATGTATCCTCTTTAACTCATAAAAGACCCAGTACTAAAATGCATCCTCAACCAGGTTTGGCAAAGATAGCCAATCAGGATTTTTAAACAAATCTTTTAAAATACTTTGTATGAACATTGCTGGTCAGTTCCACCACTCATGATTGCTTAGTTTTTTTTCTTTGATTTTTTTAACACTGGATAAATTGTAGCCAGTCTCTAACATTTGAAGGACTAAATTGGGGATTTTTGTGCAACTTCTATATTTAAAATCCTGTTAGGTTAATTTTATTTCCTCTTCTACAGTTAGTATGGATCATGCCTGGCCAGTTATGTAAATATCAACAACTAGTCAGCAAAATCCAGTATGTATAGATACAGTCTTCTGTTAAATGTTTCTAAGACAAGATATGCTCCAGAACTTATTGGTAGGCACAGCCTCTTGTAACATGATGTACCAGACTTGTGAGTGATGACTGCTTTTGCATCATCCACTGGTTTTATTTTTCAGAGTAAGATAAAAGGCATGCAACACATACTTTGTTCACATCTCTTTTAAGAAAATAAAAACTTTTTATGTTCCTCTGTTGGACATTGCTAAGACAAGATGTGCTTCAAAACTTATTAGTAGATGCAGTCTCTTGCAACATGATGTGTCTGATTTGTGAGTGATGACTGCTTTTACAGCATCTACTAGTTTTCCTTTTCAGAGTTAGAGAGAAGGTATACAGTACATTTCTCTACTTTGTTCACATCTCTTTCTAAAAGATGAAAACTTCATTCATGTTCTTCTGACATCTCCCTAACCATCATTATTTTTTGTTTTAAATGTTTGGGTAATTATTTGCTCAGTATGGCCATTCTACCAGTGCTGCTCTATATAGATTTGTTAACCCTGTTCAATCTTCTCATCAGTATCCATTTAGACACAAGACTGATTTTGATTGTTTAAATTTCCTTTGCAAATTGAAGGAGGGTTTGCTTCCTGCTCCTCAAAACTTCACTTCTGATGCAGCTGTTATTGCTTTGTATGAGAGATTTGGATGACCTGCTATCGTTTTATCATAAATAGGGAACTTCTCTTTTCACAGAACATTTAGGATGGCTTGATATGTTTTGCCAATTTAATGAAGATCTGTGGCACAATTTGCAATTTTTAATAGTTGTGTCACTATGGAACCTGTTAGCTTAGTGGAGTTATCTTGTAGAAATTTAAAAAATGGAATCTTAAATTAGCTTTAGAAGCAAATAATCAAATAAGATCTTAATGTAATTTTTAGTTCCTTGAAAGGTGTTTTTATTTTAAACATATGTCTTAGCTTAGTACGAGTTTGCAAACAAACACATACACAGAGAAAGCAGCAGTATTAGTAGTAGCACATGCAAAGTGAAATTAGTTATCTATACCAGCTATAAAATAATTTAAGAAGTCATAGAATGAAAGAAAGTACACAACAGTTTTCTATTTTTATTATGAAGTATTTATCTTAATAGGAGTGCAATGTATGAAAATTTTATTCCCAGTTTGAATCCTACCATATTATGGGCATTATTATATCCATGATATAATAACATATTATTTCAAAAATAGAATGGAATAGATAAAATAAAAGGAATGACAAACATATTTTTTTCATCAAGTTCACCCTATGCAAGGCAGTAAAGCCACTAAGACACAAGTGATTACCGGGTGTGAAAGAATTACAAGCAGAAACATTACTAATGAGTGAGAAAAAAAAGAGTAATCAGGTGAATAGTAGATAGAGATTGAAATTGCAATTAAATTTTTGAAGATCAAAGTTGACTGGAAAACATGAAGCTGGAAGGGAGTTCATGCTTTATTATCAGGGAGATTTTTATACTGCTAAGTCATACACAAAATTATATACACATATTTACATGTTCTACACAGAGAAACTATAACAGATGCACACCACACAAGCAGTGCAAAAATGAGGGAGGGTGTTACTTGTAATAATTCCATATAGGAAATTTGAGCTACCAGAGGATTTTTTATGTTTCTGGAGAAGCCATATTTAAGATTCCCAATAAAGATTCAAGTGGGCTGGATTTATCTTCCATGTCAACAGTGAGGGCATATTCCACAAACAGAATATGGCAAGTCATGGATTTTTCACAACATGAGGATTGCAAGCCAGAGATAGTTTCTATATCTGATGAAGAAATATTTCTAAAGGAAACTGGCACCATGCATTTGTGAGCTACTTCACATGGCAGCTATCTGGTCTGGGCATAAATCTTGTCTCACTCATGTGAGCAAAAACATGTGTGCCTTGACTCCAGGCAGTTAACTGACAAACTGGGCACTTTCGGCACTTTATAAACTGGTGTCAATAAGTGGCCATAACATGACCTATATGACTTAACCTCAAGCAAAGGGAGATAATTGCCTTTGTATCCTTACAATCTTATAAAATAAAAATAATAAATAAAAATCCATTTTTTTCCAAAATGCCTTTTGTTAACAAGAGAGTTGAAGTCCAAATGTCTATATAAGAAAAGTCTTACTTATTGATGAGCTGGAGTTGAGGGTTTCCTCCTTAAGGGTGTGTGATTCTATGTTGAACCAAAGGAAAAGCAAGAAAGAGTTTCTTTTTGAAAACATGTTTTTGAAGATATTGGTCAGCTGCTTCTGCTATTATGTATATTTACCACAGCCAATTATCAGTGCCTGCTGCTGTTGTTTTGATTTCTTAAATTCATGGACTGATTTTGTATTAGATATTTCTTTGTATATTAAACATTTTAAGAAATGGTACTTAATTTATGTTTTTGCTATAAAAGAAGTCATTATCATTGGATGAAAATTTTTTTTATCTATTCAAATCATTTTACAGTTGCTACCTTTGCCAAATTTGATCCAATCATTTATAGAACACATTTATTTATTTATACATTCAGCATTTATTCCTCATATTTCTTCTAATTTCTTATTCACATTTCCCTCACCAAGATTATGATTCTTACATGTCTTGATAACACACATTTTTGTTTTCTTTGTGAACAGATTATCTAAAATTACAATTCTGTCTTTAAGGTCAATGTCACATAAAATATATTTCTTTTCATCATCACTTTAATCATCCAATATTCTTTCAAGCTACTGAATTGTCTCCCTTCTATTTTACCAATAACCTAATCACTCGTAGTCATTTTATTGATTTTTATTAATTTCTGAAAAACCAATCAATCACAGATGCTACTCCTATCCATCTACAATTTTTGTTTTTTTAAAATGTATTCAGCCATCTCCATAGCTTTCTGTTGAAAATCATGATCACACACATCCTGAAGGGATATGTTACAGAGAGAGGGGGAGAGATGTTGATTCATTTAAAGTTATTCTTAAAGCAGCTTTTCTGAATTTTATTCATTGGCTTGCAAAGCCTAAAGCCAAAATTCAGCCCAGTTTTTAAATAATGATAGAATTAGAGAAGATAACAATTTGTGAAAAGTAAATTATTGTAAATGAAAAATCAACCGATAACGTTTTAGATATTTGTTTCAAGATGTGGAATTTCATATTACGCTATGCAACACATTTTAAATTATTTTAGTATAGGTTTCTAAGTAAAAACAAAACAAAAAACAGAAGCTTTTAAACATACAATTATTATGACAATATGTTTCTTGAGACTTGATAGAACACATTATCTATAATTTATAAAATTATGATAGTAATACATTTAACTTTGTTTCTATTAGTATATATATATATATAGAAATTTCATTAAAATGACAAGGTTTCTGGGGTTGAGGTTTTTATTTAATTTTTTCTTGTGTTCTTATAATTTTCTTCTTTACAGATATAAATTATGTAGAAATTGTCAGAATAGTCTGTATGTCAGAGAGGTTTTGGTTATGCTTTTAGCCATTATCAAGAATGATTTTATTATTGATTGTTTTATGTATGTATGTAGAGTTATAGGAATGTCTTATTTTTCAATAACACAGCCAGAGTATAATTTATGTCTAGAAAAGAAGAACATTATCACAAGAAAAATTAAGTAAAAAACTTAATGAAACTTGTATAAAAAAGGGGTTGCTTTACAAATACACAATATATACATACATACATACATACATACATACATATATATATATATATATATACACACACACACTACTGACCATAGTTATTAAGCCACCCCAGTGTTTCAAAAAATGATGTATTTCATACTATTTTTTAGTATTTATTGCCAAGTGAATAATTGTAAATGAAAAAAGAATGGTTCTTTTGTTAATATTGCACAATAACATGTTTTGCATATTTTATAAATAACGTTTACTACTTGTTATGAATTATGTTTTTGTGCTTGCTTTCCCTTGTCTGTCACCAGTTTAAAGCAATTCCATTCAGCTCGGCAACATTTGGCTGATTGAGAGAGAAACCCTCAAATAACAGAATTGTAATTTCATTATTTCTGTGTATGTGTTGCAGTCCTATCTTCAGCCACTATCATAATGGTGTGGTGTGAGTTGGGGTTGGGGTTGTAAAATTTAGTTGAGGAAACTGTTTGGGAGTCATTGATGGCTGTGTTAGCACAAAGATACAAGTTGTCATGACTGAAGCTTTGAGTCTACTGGCTTTATTCATCTGCTGATCACACCAGATTTACTAAGGTCTAGTCTGCATAGTTGCAATATAAGCCACAGACTGTTACTTCTGAGTATTGACTTCAATGTTCACTTTTATATTTACATATGGTCTGTACCTGATATTGAGCACTTTAACCCCATAAATATAGCATACCTTTAAAATATATATATATATGATTTCAGATTTTATTATGCAGCTCAATGTTTTCACAAAAATACTTATGCGATAAATATACTAGTGAAATTCAGCATATATCTATTTTTATTAGAATTATTTACAATAGTATAACATATTTAGTGGTGTGAGATTTATTATGCAACCTGAGTTTTGTATATGTATGTACATATGTGTAAAAGTATAATTATTCATGTTTACTTCTCAATTTCAGATATATATAAATTTTGCTCTGAGTCAAAAGAAAAGTAAAACATAAAAGAAACAAACAAGATATTGTAAAGTCATTGAACGATGGAAATCTTTGGAAATTGTAAAATATTTGAACAGAGATCAGAGAATAATTGAAAAAGAAATTGAATACATTGGTAAGAACAAGAAAAAACGCTGACTTTAAAAATGTCACAAAAAGAAATTTGAGAAAAAATAAGAATAAGCAAGGAAATTGGATTGAACAACAAGAAAATATTTGCAGAAGCTGTTGTTGCAGGTGTGAACAAAGAGAAAAAAATGCTGAATATGATAGCATTGACCAAAAACATGAAAGTAACCAAACTACCTCAAAGTTTATATCACTAGTAAATCTTTCTCTATCATAAATAATATATATGTCTCAAGAAACATATATTATCATTAAAAATTATTAGGTATGTGCAAAAGTTTTTAGAAGTTTTATTAAAAAAATGTAAAGAGAAATATGTGAGTTGGGAAAATGAAAACTGATTTCTAAACTAATTTGTAATGATGACTTTAGATCTATATTGGATTAATCTTTTAGCAAGCCTAGAGGTTGGGTCTTTGATGAAAATATAAGGGTGGGTTGAAAAGTTCATAGGTTGACTATGAAGGAGTGATGATAGAGCTGTGAAATCTTGCATTAATTAATTTAAACTTATCTTATTAATAACTACATCGTTTATTTCCAGTTAAACAGACATCTGACTGAACAAAGAAGACTTCAAATGTAACTAGCAGCAACTTCTCTTGAAAACTGACAAAATTTGGCATCATGACAGTCTTCAAAAAGGTCACACCATTAATGGAGAGTACTCCACCCATGTCTATTGAACAGATGTAGAGGCTCATCCCTTGTTCCCTGTTTAGGATGTGGTTTCCGGCTTTCTTTTTCTTTTCCAATCCCGCCTTTCTCTTTTCCAATCTTTTCATTCTTACGTAGCCCCCTGTGCTTCAGTGGCATTACCGCCTTGCTTGGGGTGATACGATTAAAAAAAAAAAAAAAAAAAAAAACTATGCTGACTTGCTGACGTAGTTACAAAACCCCAGGAAAATTAATGAAAGGAGCCTTTTTTCACCAGGACAATGTTCTAGCACACAAATTCTTGGTTTCAATGACTGCTGTGTATGACTGTGGTTTTGCAAAATAAACCTCATTTGGTCACATTACATAAGAGTATTTTGGTCAGCTTATGAACTTTTCAGCTAACCCTTGTAGTCAACCAACATCAATTAGAAGATGATAGGGGGAAGATAGTTTAATGTTTAGGACTAGTATTATAGACAGTGAAATTATAGGTTCATTTAAAATTGCTAATGACTTGAGATAAATATAAAATATTATTTTAAGTTCTTGGATGACTTGTTTTTAAGTGATACAAATGATAAGCAAGAATCTTTAAGCCCAGAATATATTCATGCAAGAAAATACTGTTTGTTTTACGGTACTGATATATGTTGTATTATAGGTAACTCAATGTGAGATGCACCCACTTTGACCAGCTTTGTGTTGACCTCAACTTGAAGAAAACATACATGAACCCTAAGTTATCACATGATATTATAAAGCTCATTTTAAATATTAAATATTGAAGTTACCTTCAGAGTTAGCTCAGTTTGCGATATGAAATACAATGCATGTTGCAATTGTTGACAGTCACACTTGGAATCATGGAGTCAATTCTGGTCTGCACTTGGAGGAAATGAACTTGTACTTCATGTAGTTCTGATGCCACATGTTCATATTGCCAGCTACACATTGGGATGTGTAGATAGGAAAGGAATTGGTAGCAGTAAAAGATAATCTATGAGATTTACATTGCAGGAGTTGTTCTAAATGTTACCTGCCAATCCACTCAATTGGATCCATGAATCTACATATAAGAACCAAGAACTCAATTGGATCCATGAATCTACATATAAGAACCAAGATTCACATTCTCATTTTTCAACAGAGCATTTGTTTTTCATCTTTGTTATCTTGTGAGTATGCAGTGGACCCTTTCCCAGTTTTTGGTGTACACAGACATGAATGAGAATGAGCAGGATAATTCTGAATTCAATGACACATTCCAAAAGCTGTATAGAGTGCTGAGAGACAGAAAAATTTTGTGGGAAACAAGGAAAAGAGTACTGGACTGTTTCTGTCCTTCTTTATAACAAGGAATGCTGGACAATTTTCTCAAAGATGAAGGAAGACTTGAATCAACAGAAATGTGATTCTACAGAAGGATGCTGAGGATACTATGGATTAAACATGTGAGCAATGACAAGGTTTTGAAAATAATGGAAACAAAAAAGAAACTTATACTCAACATCAGGAAGAAACAGCTAAAATTTCTGGGACATGCTATGAGGAAAGAGGACCTGGGGAATCTGATATTCACAGGGTGGATAGAGAGAAAGAGAGACAGGGGTAAACAGCTTGATGGGCTTAAACAAATGGATAGCAGAACAAGATTAGGGAGAAATAACAGGGCAACATATATCAAGAGCAACAAGGGATAGGAAGAACTGAAGGGGCACAACACATAAAAGAAGAAGAGATGGTAACAGAAAATTATTTCCCTAGAAGTCATATTACTTTACATATAATAATAAAAGTGCATTAATTCAAGACAGTTTTCATTACATGGTTTGATAAGAAAGATTGAATCAAATCAAAGTAACAGTCAGAAACATCATAACATTTTAACTTGTGAAAAAGATCAACATGCCAAACTCTGTCAAAATATCTAAATTAACAGTTCAAGCTTCTCCCCATTCTTTCATCAATAACCATCAACACATTGGGGGTGACCTAGAAAAACAAAAACCATATTGTATATCTCAAAAAAGAGACATTAAAACTCTCACCTTGCAAGGTCTCCTTGATATTTCAAGTTCCTTAGCCCTTTCATGTTAAATCATTTTGACAATTTTAATTCTCTACAAACTCAGTTTTTCTCTTCAGAAATTTAAATCAGCATACTTTAAAAAACAACAACAATGAAAAAAAGGGGTGGCTCTAGACTTTACACAATTTGTGTTTGATCATTTAAAAATTTTTAAGTTTGCATGAATAACTTAATTCAGGATGATGTTAATTTTGAATGGTGTCAAGTGATTCCTAGCATTTACATTTAAAAAAAAAAATAATTTCAACCCAAAGCAAGGGGATAATGGTACTAAGACACAAGGGGTTCTGAGTGTAAAAAAAAAGAAAAGAAAAGACTTTAGAAGTAACCAGAAACGAAATCCTGGGAACAGAAACTTGTAAAATAGACAGAGAAAGAGTGTGAACTTGGTGATAGGTAGAGATACCTACACCTTACATGCTTCATTTTCAATCTCAAGATGTATTTTATATTATGCTTAAATGAATATGACAACTTGCATTATTGTGTTGAATGACCACAGACACTACTCCAGAAAGTACATTGTTGAATACTTACAGCTTCTTCATAAAAATTAAACAAATTGATTTTTTACCTAGGTTTTTCTTTTGCTTGTCACTCTATATTTGTATCTACATATGGACTGTTTTGTGTTTTTCTACATCTATACATTTGTTTGGCTTAGTCAGTGATTTTTTTCAGCTATACTTGAGCACATTTAAAAAAAGACAATTTGCTCCAAGGTGCAGACTAACTTGAGATGAGTGAGAAAAAGAAATTGAAAAACACAAATAATTTCTTAATAAAAAAAGCAGTACATGATTTTAATAAGAAAGGAAACAAAAGAAAAAAGAAAACGAAAAAATGAAGTTTATGAAAATGAAAACGAATATGAAAAAAGGAAAAAAAGAATTAAAAAAGAAAAAGGAACAGAAAGTTTTAAAAAGTGGGAAGAAAGAAGAAAACCTGAAATAGAGGTAAAAAATATTCTCCTTTTATGTCTCCTCAGGATGTGGATGAGAGTAGAATGTTAAAGGAGAAAAATAGAAAGAGGTTAGAAAGAAATGAAGATAGAATAAAGAAATGAGAAAAAGAAGAATTAGGATAAAAGAAAATTTTTAAAAAGACATAAATGAGACTTAGAATAATAGAAGCAAAGGGAAACAATAAAGAAATGAAAAGGCAACATGAAAAGGGAAAAGGAAAGAGAATTAAAGAGTGGAAAGAAAAGAAAGTATAAAAAAGATGTAAAATTAAGAAAGAAAGAGCAAAAGGAATGACAGCAAGAAAATGTAGTACAGAGAAATAAAAGAAGAAATAATTAAAAAGTTTGAAGCAAAGAAAAACAGGAAAGGAGGCAAGGGAGAGAAAAAGAAAGAAAAATGAAAAAGAATTAAAAAGTGGAATGAAAAGAAAGTCAATGTCAGCTAAAAAAAAAAAAAAGAAGCAAAAGAAGAAAACGTGTTTGGTTTGTTTAATTTTGTTTTATGGAATATCAACTTCAATGGAATATCAACTTTAATTTTGTCAGCATTAAATAATAATGCTGACAAAATTTTTAGTATTGGTTCACATGAATAGAATATGTATTCTTTGTAGATCAGGTTTCATTGATATTTCGTGTAATTAGGGTTTTTATCAGAGAAAAAAGTATATTACTGGTAATTTTTTCCCCAAATGTATTACTGGCAATATATTTTTTCAAAAATGTATTGTCTGTAATTTTTTTTTAATGTATTACTGTTAATATTTTTTTGCAAATGCATTCCTGGTGATATGTTTTTATTTGCTGGTAATTTTTTTTTTTTTTTTTTTGCAAATGTATTGCTGGTAATATTTTATTTCAAAAATGTATTGCTGGTAGAATTATTTTCTAAAAAATGAAAAATGTATTGCTAGTAATTTTGTTTTTCTTAAATATATTGTGGCTAATTTTGTTTTTTTCCAAAATGTATTGCTGGTTATAATTTTTTGTCAAAAATGAAAAATGTATTGATGATAATTTTTTTGTCTAAAATACATTGCTGGTAATTTCTTTTTTTTTTTCAAAACATTTTTGCTGGTAATATTATTTTTTTCACAAATGTATTGCTGGTAATTTGTTTTTCAAAAATGTATTTCTGTTAATACTTATTTTTTGAAAATGCATTGCTGGTAATATGTTTTTTTTTGTAAACATATTGCTGGCAATTTTTTTTTGTTTTCAAATGTATTGCTGGTAATATTTTTTTTTCAAAAGTTTATTGCTGGTAATTTTCTTTTACTATCAAAATGGTAATTTGAATGTATTTTTATATTTTTCACTTTTTAAACCCCATTTGGGGTCTGCTATTTGTCTTAGGACCTTAACAGGTGCCTTCACCCTGAGTTAGGGTGGACCTGGGAGCAACAGCAATAAGAAGTGGTTCCATGCTCTTCAAAACTTCAGAGGTCTTTCTGCTAAATGTAGTTTATCATCATACCCAGGACACCAAGAAAATGGGAGAAAAAAGAAGCAAATAAACAAAACAAAGTCAGAAAGATGAAATGAAGAAAAAACAATGATGTGCACCCTGTACAAGATACAAGAACCACTTGATGTTGAAGGTTATAGAGTAAGAGATGTAATTTGTGGATATTATAGGATGCAAATCCTATATCATCCATCAACCAACTAAAAAAAAACAAAGTAAAATTGCACACCCACAAAATCGGATTCAAACAATTAAAAACATTTGGGAAAAACTCAAAGTAAAATTGCATACCCGTAAAAGTAGATTCAAATGACTTTGTTAAAAACCCAACTAGGAAAAATTCACAGATCAGTATGAAAAGCAAATTCTGAATCCTGATTGGATTAAAAACAGCAAATTCATATATGAAGTATTTTCACATCTAGATGCTGGAGCTGGCATCATGAGAAGCTTCACTATTTAAACTACAACTCTAACCTATCAAAAGCAGTCAATCAGATGGAAGTGGTAGCTGATAACATTTCACATTGTAGGAAGAAACTTCAAGCTGACTCACTTTTGCTGCCAATTTTCTTTTCTTCTTTTTCACTCCACACCAACCTGGACATAGGGCACACCACAATTTCATTCGGCCTCTTCTTCCAACGTCCTTTTCTTCTTTTTCACACCACACTGCCAAAGAGAACAACAACACCAACAAAATGGACACGTTAAGTACAACTTCTTTATTTGTTTTGCCTTCTCTCTCTCTCAGCTAGTCACAACCTACCAAAAAGAGGAAAGAACAAAGACTTTTACATTCTACTACTACATAACCATGAACTCTAAACTTTTGTGGACATTTTTAATACCTACATTTCACTACAAACAATTTTAACTACAAAACTGCATGCATTTTCTCAATGAACATTTTTCTTCTCACAAATTTGTTATAGTGTTCAGTTAACAAAATTTCACTTATATTTTCCTTCTTACACTTTTGTCAATTTGTAAATAAATCTTTGCTTTGATGTACACATGAGGTATTTTATCCTTTCACATTTCAACTTCCAACCTTCTGATATTTAAATTGTGGGGACTTTGGACATGTTTGGCACAAACTGAATAAAGGGGGCTTGGAAAGACCGATAATCACAGGACAGACTGAAGGCAAGAGAGACTGAGGAAAACAATACATAACACATAACCTACTTAAAATCTCAATTTTCATGTGGTAGTGTTCATATGAAATACAATGTATCTCAATATAAGCTAGACATGCCAGAATAGATCAACACATCTTAAATAAATCAATAATGTTTTGTGGCAATTTCTGACATCAGCTTGAGATTTTTCTTGTTAAAAAGTTGAATAATTTTAACTCACTCAACATTATGAATAAAAAATAGTGAATTTTATATAGTGTGTTTAGCATGAGCAAAACAAATTCACAGATTATGAAAAAAAAACCCAGAATGATATCAAACTCTACAAATTTTTTTTATCTTTTCATAGTCAGTTCTACTTAGTTTAATTCGTAATATATATAAATGTAGAAAGAAAAAAGTGAATTTTGATAAGATAGAAAGGGTTACAAAGCACTGTCTAGTGCCCCCAATTAGGCTCCCTCTGAGACAGTACTGCTGTTAGGTCCTAGTTATATATATATATATATATATATATATATATATATATATATATATATATATATATAATTAAATTTGAAAAAATCATCCAAAAACTGAATTTAGACAGTAATAAATGTAAATGTAGAAACCCTATAGAGTGTCCTTTGAAAAATATGTGTCATACAGAATTGATAATTTATGAAGGTACTATTTCTTCTATGAAAAAACCCTAGTAAAATAAACATTTATGTTAGTAGTATTAAGAATTCACTGGAAAAAGGATTTTATCAATACACTTCTTCATTTAATAATAAAAAACTCCTACGATAAAATGGAAAATTTTAAAAACAGCTAGAATATGTAAGTTTTTAAATGACTTATGCCCTTTGTGTCTATATGAAAAACTATATATTATTAAATTTCTTAAGAATAAAAATCTATTAAATAAATGTAATGAAATAGATGTTATATGTAAACATTGTAAAATGTTCACCTTAGAATATGGATAAAAAATTCTTCATAAAAAATAGCCATCAACTTATTTATATCCGATAATTTGTTTTGTATTATAATATAATATTAATTAAATAGATATTAAATTTTTACAAATTAAGATTTTAGGAAAAAATTAGAAAAAAATGCACTCTGAACGGAAAAAAAATAGTATACTCATACTCAAAGATCCCATCAACTTAGATAAAAAATATAAAATGTTTTCTTTTTTTCTCTTTATTGTTTTTAAAAAATACTGGGATGCAGAGAAAGCTACGACAATAATCTTGTAACAAAAATGGATACATCGCACTGAAAGATAGCAGTCTAGATGCTGGCTCAATTGACTAACACTTTCCTGTTAAGACCCAAACATATAACCTATATTTTCAAATTTTAAAAGTTAAACTTAATTCTAATTTAAATTAAACACACACATAAAATTTTCTGTCTTTCCCCATCCATATCAACTCTTTAAATAACAAGAATGTTGTTTTATGAATTCAAATGTAAATTATTTTCATAACAATAAGTCAAAATTACCTTGATGATGAGGTAAAATCTTGAAACCTAGAAATTTCCATGTCTCAATGTAAATTAAATTAGTTTCATTATAATTTAATTATAATTTTATTATATTGTTTTGAGCATTTTTTTACAAAAGTGTCAGAAGACTCAAAATTCTAAAACTGTTGGTTCTCTTTACCCGGACATATATATATATATATATATATATATATTGTATGTATTCAGGTAGAAAATGTTTTTTAAGGCAAATGTTATTAAAGACAACAGACATTTTGTGTCAATTTTATTGATCACAAATAATCCTTCTCAGAAAATTGCATCAGAAATTGTCCAAAGCTCATTTTAGGAAAAATATGCTTCAAGCTTTCAACTTTCTTAAGTTATCATCAGGGTAGATATAGACAAATCATGTGTTTCATAAAACTGATGATTGTAATGGTATGGGAAAAGAATGTGGTGACATAAGCCAGGTGTGATGTATGTTTCTTATTGAATTTCTTTCTTATCTGAGAAGGATTATTCATAATTTGGAAGAGTCAATCAATAAAATTAATTGACACAAATTACTATATTGGGTCCGGACAAAAGTTTGTAGCATTTTCAAGTGAATTTCAAAGACAAATATTTGTACGTAGATTTATTTAATTATGTGTGTACTATTTTGTTTCACTGCCTTTCACCATCTTTGGGTCAGCTACAAAATTTCATTCTCCCAGAATTTGGCATCTTACTGGGAAATGAACTGGTTTACATGGTTTTTGTTGACTTCTAAATACAGTTCTTCCCATTAAGAGAATTTTCTAGGGATCAAAATAAGTTTGGATCTGAAGGTACAAGATCAAATGAATATAGTTGGCATAGTAGGATATCCCTAACCAAGCTTTATCAATTTCTTCCAGTTCTGTAAAAAGACTTGAAATCTGGCATTGTCCTGATAAAAGACAACACCCTTCTGACTGGTCAATTCTGAATAATTTTCATTAAATGAAGCCTTTAATTGATCCAACTGGGGAACTGTACTTGTTTGAATTTGATGTTTAACTTTGTGAAAGAAGCTTGTATTATACAATGCCTTTCCAATGTCCACCAGATAAACAGAATCACTTTCTGTGGACCATATTTAAAGTGTTTAATGGTGGCACATTTCATTATTCTCAGGATATTTATATTGCATTTGAGCAAAAATTTGCAAATCAAAATTTGGTTAATTTTTTTCTATGAAATAGTGAGACATACAAATTGTAGTGATTCATGTATTCAAGAGTTTTCAAATATCCTGTAACACTCATATAAAATATGCAGGCTATCTTTTTGTATGTTTCATATCATGTGGCCTGGATTATTTCTAATTTGCATAATGATTTCTAATTTGCATCATCAACAACTGCAAGCTGCAATGTTTTTCATCTTCCTGACCAAAATTTCAAATTCTCAACTTAGTAAACAACTCTCAGCTATGGCACCATCTTCATAAATGGCACTTACCATTACATTATTTGTACAACATTTTTCCTTTCTGGAAATAAAAGAGCATCAAATGACAATGATTTTCTCCTATTTTCACTTTTAATGCAAAATCAGTTAAAATTAACAATCCACATATGAATCCTATAAAAAGATGCCTTCAAATATCACATTTCAGAACATGTATTTATGTTAAAAATTTTGTTGATGTGTAAAATGAAATCACTTTTTCAAATGTGACCAAATGTGACCTGAAGAAGGCTACAAACTTTTGTTCTAACCCAAGGTATATTAAAGAAGCAAAAATTAATCCAATTATATTTTGTTAAATTCAACTGACAAGATCTGTTTCATTTTTTTACTTATTTTTCCAATTTTCAAATAAGATAATTTATATTGGAATAAAAATTGTGAATAAATTGTCTAATGATCACATATTGTCCTGTTTTGTTCAAGTACTTTCATTCATTGCAATTATTATCAAGAACTGAGTGTTGTCTGCGTGGTAGCAGGATTTGTTAGCTACACTTTAATATTTGTTTAGAGTACTGAAATTTGAATTAGTTTAAATTGACATCATAGAGCTAGTTTACATTTCAAAGTATTTGTCCAATATTTATACACATTATTTTTATTTCACATTCATATTAAATATTTTCATTAGAAACAAAGAAGAAAGTACCAAACTGAAACTTATATATCAGCCTTCCTCTATGACAAAAAATACTGGACAGTTTCCTCAGAGATGAAGAAGAGATCTGAAGAAACAGAAATGTGGTTCTAGAGGAGAATGCTGAGAATAGCCATAAACCAAAATATGAGCAGCAAGGAAGTTTTAAGAAAAATAGAAGCAAAAAGGATGCTTATACTTAGAATTAGAAAGAGATAATTGAAATTTCTAGGGTGCATAATGAGAAAAGAGGGCTTAGAAAATGTGACACTCATGGGATATTTTGAAGGCAAGAGAGACAGAAGAAAACAGTGCACAACTTAATGAGCTTGTGTAAATAGTTGGCAGAACAGGTTTTAGGAGATATAACAAAAAGACAAACTTTACTTAAGGATACAAATGACAGGAAATTGTGGAGAGATATTACATCAAAAAGGGAAACGGCACATAAAAGAAAAAGAATTAAATATTTTATACACACTTCAAAATACCATTTCCTCTTGTGAAAAATTTGTTATTTAATGTGCATTATTTATTTTTTATAATAATAGATAATATTATTTTCAGTTTTTCTTTGTAGCAAGTAACATAGTTTTTGGTATTATCTACTAATAGTTTTTGTATGCTGATAGTTCTATTTTGGTTGTTTGTGATGTGATGATCAATATTCACACAAATTGGACTATCGACAAGTGACATGACAAGACAACCTACAAGATAAGACTTCACTGACCTATTAATATGATGAACACAGAAGCTCACGCAATAGAATCAACTGGATAACCTCATGGAAGAGTGTCTGTTCACACAGGAGGAATATGGTTCCCACTTGCTGCTCAGCTGATTCTTGAGATTATGGGGATCACTCTGACCTTGTCTACCAAGAGGCAGCTATGTTTTAGAACGATAAACTCTTTATCTTTTTTTGCTCCAGAATGAAGTAGAGAAAACAACTGGACTTCTCTTTTGCTGGAGATTTCTCCAATGGCAAGCCATATTCTTAATTTCAGACAGCTATGTGGCACATGCTTTTTTTATGTTTTTCAGCTATGTATGAGCACACAAGTATACTTTTCTTCTCTTGAATCATGTTATTCTTTATATAAAAATACATATGTAAAATATGCCCATGTGTGAAAAACTAAATTTTTTTAAAAATGTTTAATTTGTTTCTTTTGAAAATGTTAGATTCATTTCTTTGAAACTTCTCAACCTCTTCATTAAACAACTGTATTTATTACAAAGTAGCACCTCCCACTACAAGATGATGACCAACAGCAGCCTCATTCATTTAAATCTGTAGCTCAAAATGACTGCATACTTTCCATTCAGAACTAGTATAATAGTTAATAATTAACAGTACCTATTAAAATTTTATGGTTTCTCTATTTGAATTTCTTGATGGATCTTAATTCTTAATTTAATGATTGAATAAGCTACTTGCGAGTTCCACAACCATAAAATACCTGTTGAAATTCTCTTATTGCAGCATTAAATATTTGAGCTTAACAACTTTAGCAAAATATTCCAATTACAATCATAAGAAAGAATTCAGATTATTATTTAAAGAAGTAAGAGGGTAAAAATAAACAGATTAAAATTGACAAGTTTTCCATTACACTGAATTGGTTGGTTGATTTTGTTTAGTGGTAAATCAAGCTCAATATTTTGTAAGTAATTTATGCTTTCAACTACAAATATTTTATACTTAATTGTATACCTTTAGAGTAATGGTATGTTTTTTTATATATATAATTTGTAGACCACAAAATGTATTGTTGATAACTTTAATATGAAAAGTATTTTCATATTTTCTTAGAGTTGCATTAATTGACATTTTGTTATAAAAATGTATTGTTGATGTTTTGGTTGGGGGTTCACTATCTGCCCAAAGCTTTGACTTTAACAAGTGCTACCAGCCTGGGTCAGGGTAGAACTGGAAACTGGCAGTTAAGAGGTGGTTTCATGCTCCTCAAAACCTCAAACCTCTTGATCAAAGACCTTACTGCCAAGTGTCATTTATCGTCATACCCAGGATAAATATTTCACTGAAGCAGATGTTAAGTGCATTACTACATCATCACCTTTCCTTTCTTTCTTTCTTTGCTTCTGATATAGCAAGAATTTATGAGTGTTGATAGCAATTCTGAACACTCTTCTTCTACCAGTATTTATAGATAGCCTGACAAGTCCAACATAGAAAAAATTTTCCCCTATTTAGTTTGGTGAAAATTTCTTCCAGGCTTCCTAATGGGCAATTATAATTTTGTAAGCTTTCATTAAGCTCTATTGAGAAATCAGCACATACACAGATTTTTTTCTTCTTCTTCTTCTTCATGTAAATAGTCAGCAATGCCTATTCAGGGTAATCTACTTTGGTAATGACCCTAATCCTTCTAGCCTTTCCAATTCCTAATCGATTGGATCTAATGCTGCGAAAGGTACTCTCCTTTTCAGTCTGAATATTGGTTTTGCATTTTCTTTAGCTTTAAATCTCACAATTGCTTTCATGCACATGCCATGACCTTCTGAAAAACTTCTGAGAATTTTCTTTTTAATTCAGTTTTGAATTTTCCCATTGCTTTACTAGGTACTTGTGGTGACAATATTTACTTGGTTGCAGAATGAATTGATTGGCAGGTCCCAAAAATTAAATAAGGAAATGGCATCAGTTCTCAATAATTGTTTTGTATTTTTTAATACAAATACCACTGCTTTTAACAAAATAAATATTAAAAATGAATGCATCTAAAAAATTTAACTTCTTCGCTTAAACACCACAAGCAATTTTTCTCAAAGTCAATAAACTAGGCTTACCTAGTTTTTGCCAAGACTTTTCATTAATTATAGTAATATCAGACCCAGTATCCAATTGTAATTTTATTTTTATATTGTTAATTGTGGCAAAAACAAGTTTTCTCTTTGGAGATGTTTTGTTCAAAGTCTTGCCAATTTTTTTTTTCGTTTGTTGACTTTACCTAATGTATTTATTTTGTTGACATACTTTTTGTTTCTCTTCCATTTTTTGAATTTACAACAAGTACTCTTATGTCTTAATCTTCCATATTGATAGCATTTTTTGTTTCTAAAGAAACAATCAGTTTTAAAATGCTTACCACCACAACAATTTGAAAAACATTTGTTACTGTTTTTGTAACTGAAATTGTGTTTGTAAAAATGGAATATAGACGCTGACAACTGTGTGAAGGGAAGTTAATTTTTATTTCACCACGTGTGAACCACTCACCACCATATTTCAAAACAAAACTGTCCTCTACCCGTTTCTGGTGATTAAATTGTCTCCATTGTGAAGAGCGGCCAAGGGACACCACTCAGTGGAGTTAACAATTCTTCTTTCTTATCTTTTAGATGATCTCTGAAAAATAGAGAGGAAGAAAAAGAGAAAAAAAATATTGTATTAAATATATAGTTCTTTGGGCTCTGCCACAAACCCAAGTATTTTAAAAGAAGGCACACCCTTCTTAGTTAAACAATCAGCAACTTGTTCATTTGTAGGTATCTAAGAGAACTCTGCTATTTCCTTTCTTTCCATCATTTCTCTCAAAATATCCATCTCTATGCAAAGCCTCTTGTCTAAAATCTGTGTGGATGAATGTACAGTCATAGAGACAGGAATTGTCCATTTTGCATATTATCTTGATGTTCTCAGGTTCATCCTTCAACTGCAGTAATTCCAATAATAGCTTCCTATAAATAAGCTGGCTACTGACATGTCAACAATGGCTAGTGTTTCAGCAGCTAGTGTACTTTTGACCACTCTTCAAATGCGCTTAGATTGCCAGGCTATGAGCATATATTTGTTGTTATCACCAACCAAAAAGATTATATAACCTCCCTGAGATCCTCTATCTGTCAGGTTAGCAAATGAAGCATCACTGTAGGCAACAATCTTTAGGTGATCAAGAGTTCCTAAGTCGGGAATGTCTATCTGAGATTTTTCCTTCTTTGCTTTCTTAACTACTCTATTGGTATATTTTATACATTCTACATTGCTTTGTTTGAGAATAGAATTTAAAGCACTAACATCGTAGCTAAGATCAGGTCTGGTTTGGGTAGCCAGCCAGTTAAGTTGACCAAATAGCTTGCTTGATTTCAGTAATTTCTGTTGTAGATATTGTGTCTTTTAGGTTCCTGCCTGTTTCAACTGGAATATATTTTAATTTTTTTACATATTTTTTCTTGTGGTAACTGTAGTTCTTGCTGTTGCTTTTGCACTGCCAATATTTTAAGCATAATTGATTTCTGTTTGTCCATTGTTCTTGTATTTTGCTGAATATTTAAATTACTATGTGTAGGATAGTTATTTTTTCTCTGTAGTCCTTGTGAAAGTTCAGAACAATATCTTCATCACCATTTTTATATTGTTAGCTTTCATAGCATTATTTTGAAAGGAAGTTTTGGTAATTCATTATTGGCAAGTTATAATATTTTGGCATCTTTACACAAAGTCAATGTACTAAACAAATCCTTTGAATAATGCACAATAATGTTCTTGGAATAATTCTCTCAAGTAATTTACTCAGAAACAATCTCTTCAATGATGCGCAACACTGAAATATGCACAACACAGAACACATACAAACTTCTGTCTGAGTGCTTTATATACTAAATATTTATGGTCACATGATCCCAGTAGCATAATTCATTCAAAGATCATGTTTGCTGCCTGGAGATCCGTGTTCAACCATGTTGATATTGACACATTCTTCCTACATAATGATTTCGAAAATTTACAAAAATGTGGCTCAGATTCAATGTTCTAAAAATAACCAACCAAAATGAAACCTGATGGTTTATAAAAAAATACAAATTTGTAATAAAAAAAGAAGCCCCAGTCTGATGGCCTCCAAAAAAATTTGTGAACAGGTGTGGGTTAAAAAGATACTTTCCCTGGTGGATAAAAAAAATGTAAGTTATGAACCCGTAGATTTTAAAAACGTTTGATTCAATTTGAAGTTGATTTGTGGTTACTTAAGAAGACTGGTTTGTCTGATAAATAATAGGATTTTGACTTTGACAGGCAAATGAACATAAGCTGTTTCTGGGATCTGATTACAAGGAAAACTAAACATCAACAACAATGACAAAAAGGAAGAAACAATATAAAAAAGAAAGGGAAGAAGCAGAATGAAGATTCACAAATTTAGAGAAAAATATATGATTAGTTATTTATGAAAATTTGTCACAAATAATTTGAAGTATTAGCTCTGATTTTGAACTTATGAAAATTTGAGTTTTATCTCATTTCTAAATCTGTCATTTAAAATATTTTTTTTTAATAATTGTTTCAACCCAAGCAAGACAATAGTGCCTCTGGTGTGCAGGGTGTTACATAAGAGGAGAGTGATGAGAAAGAGGAAAAGGTGACAGAGGTTGTTAGAAAATGGGTAAGAGAAGGATGGGAAGATTGGTGTGAATAGAGCTGTGTGAGAGAAGAGTGGAAAGGGAGAAGAACAAGATACAGGTGTGTCAGGGAAAGGATGGGAGTCAAGGAGATAGGAGATGGCAATTAACATTGCATTTAAACTCTTGGAGATTGCAGCTATCAGGGTAGTAAATATACAGAAGGGAGTTCCACAGGCAGGAAGTGCATGAAAAGAAGCTGATAGAGTAGAATCTGTGGTTATTTTTATTATTTTCACTGTAAACAGGTGGGACCTAGTTGCCAGTCTAGTGGCTTGAGTAAATTCATGCAGAGTTGGTACCAGGGAGCTAAGCTTGTCAAAGCAGAAGCTGTAAAAGTATTTGTAGAAGAGACTGAGGGAAGCCAAATCACGTCAGTGAGAAAGTGACTGGAGTTGAGTTTCCAGGTTGGGATCGATTACATTGGAGATTCTCCTTTGGATTTTATCAAAAACCCTGAAATGAATAGCAGAGGCACCCAACCAGATGTGACAACAGTATTCATTGCACAGGCAGATGGTAGATTTGTATATATGTAAGATGGATTCAGATGAGAAAATCTTCCTGGACCAACACAGTGACCCAACCTTCCTAGCAGTAGACAGTTATGCCAAAGTGGTGTAATGTATTTCTGTTGAGTAGACTAGTGTGATCCATACTGATATGGGTTAGGAAAGATTTTTTATAGTGGTTAAAGGATAGCAGCTTCATTTTGGAAGCATTAAAATTTACGAACCATTTCTTACCTCATTTAACCACAGATTGAAGGTTCATTTCAATATCAGCAGCAAGGTTTGTTTGTCAGCCTTGGCTGATTTGTTATTGAGGAGGGAGTAAATGGTGATGTCATCAGTGTAGATGCCTACTTGGGATCTGATTACATCAGAAGATTGTTGATGAAAATCAGAAAAGGTGTAGGACCTAGGATAGAGCAAACAGATGAGCGGAAATGGCCTTGTCTATATTGTTTGAGATGCTGTTTAGTATGAAACAGTCAGGAGAGGAAAGGGAGTTGTAGAGAAAGAAAAGATAACTAACCATGCTTAATAGAGGGAGACAGAGACACATGTAAATATGGTGTTTGCATGATAGGATCTGGAAGCATGTCCAGTCAATACAACCTTCATTACACGATTTGATAGAAATGATTGGATCAAATCAAACAAATGTCCAGTCATACCATAGACCTGTAGCTTGGGCAGTAGGCCAGCGTGTCAGACTCTATCAAATGCTTTGGAGATATCCAGAGCAAGAGCTCAAGCTTTGCCATTCTTATCAAAAGTCTGGCATATGTACAATCTCATGGTTGTTAGCTGGTAAAATGGAAGCCATAATGTTTGTCAGAGAATTGGCTGTGAAATGTTGAACCACTTCAGCATTAATAATAGTCTCAAATACTTTGCCAAAAATCAATAGAAGGCTGATAAGGTGATAATTTGAGGGGTCTGAGTTTTTAACAGAGTTCTTAAAAACAGGAACCACAGAGGAGAACTTCCAGCAGGCAGGAAAGCAAAAAGCAGAGAAGCAGTAGTTGTAGAGTTTGGAGAGGACAGAGAAGAGTTCAGGGGCACATTTCTTCATGACAATGACTGGGATTCTGTCAACTCTGCTCAAGCTTTTAAATTATGTTAGAGACCAGTGGGTGGGTAATACAAATGTTACTCAGTTGAGCCCCAGTACTAGATGTGAAATCGAGTGTGGATACTCCTGACAAATCAAATGTTGGGAGTTAGTAGAGAATCTGTGAGCAAAAAACTGGCCTTGTCTGTTGAAGTTGTGAGAACCTCAAAATCATTGATTAAATAAGTGATGGCAGGTTTAACACACTTTTGCAGAGTTGTCAATTGTTTTTGGAGTCAAACTTACTGGATGCTATATGCTGCTTCATTCTGTCAACAAACAAGAACTCAGCATCATTTAGGATCATCTTGCACTTATTATGAGCAGAGGCAAAAAGGCACCGATTATAGTAAGAGGTGTGGCTTCAATAAAGCTGGAAGAAGTGATTCCTGTCGGCAGTGATGGCTGAGCAAGCAGGAGAGAACCAGGGGGACGAATGAAGTTAAAGTCAGAACTTCCTGGTTGGGATGAAAGCATTGATGCTAGCCAAGAGGAGACCTCGGATGTACAGTCTTCAGTGGGTGAGAGTAAAAACTTTGTTCCAAGGGACATCATGCAGAAAATCATGGAATGACTCTCAGTTTGCTCTTTGGTAGCAGGAAGAAATTCTGCTGGTCAGAGGTTCACTGGTGAAAGGGAAGTGGAGAGAGACATTAATGAAAATCAAACCATGATCAGAGTTTCCAAGAGGGTAAAGATGCATGGCATGGATAGAAGTGAAACAGAGATCTAGCAGTGAGCCAAGTCCATTAAAGTTATTGGAGAAATGTGTGGGGAAATCCACCACTTGTGTGAGTGAATGAGTGACTGAAAAGTTCATGGTATGGACACCATCAAGATCTGGCATGGTGGGTATTAAAGTCTCTTAACACAAATATATTAGCAAATGAATGAGAGAAAATGGCCTTGTCTATATTGCTTGAGATGCTATCTAGTATGAAACACTCAAGAGAGGAAGGGGAGTGGTAAAGAAAGAAAAGATAACTAACCATGCTTACTAGAGAGAGGTGGAGACACGTGTAAGAATGTTCTAGAGATTCAAGAGAAATCATCCTAGCTAGAGAGAAATGTTTACTGACATAAACGCCAAGTCTATGCATATGGACATTGGAGTCCTTTTTAAAGATAGAAGGTAACCAGAGCTATAGAAATCAGAGGAAGGAATAGAAGGGTTATGGTTAATTTCACAGAGAGCTAAGATGTCAGGTGAGTTTATGTGGAGAAAGAATTCAACACTGCAAAAGTTGGTATGGATACCATGAACATTCGAGAAAGAAATGTTGAGAGGTTTAGGTGTTTTCTGGTAAATAAAATTCGCGAAGGCTCGCGAAGGCTCGCGAAGGCTCGCGAAGGTTCGCGAAATGGTAATTTGATATTTGATTAATTTTTATTTTTCAACCGGAACATCTATGCGAACTCGGATGCGCACGACGATTTTTATTCATTTGCCTTTTAGTTGTGAGAGAGCACACATCCGGTTCATCGCTTTTGTTCGGTCGGTATCACCACAGACGAAAACAATTGGAGAAAGAATTTTTTTTTAATTCATAACTCCTCAGGTGGAACTCGCTGAAACACAGCCGAGATGATTAGAAAGTCAAATGTTAAATTGATTTTATTGAGAGAAGGGAAAAACCAATTGTTAATAGTTCGAAAAATTATCATTCTCAATTTCCCTGAGAGAAATTGACGCCATGTAATAGCTCCTCCCAAAGAGGAGGGAGAATTTTCCAGAATTGGAAGTGTGAAGCAGAAAAATAGGACTGGTTGAATTTTAAGATATTTGCATGACACCCCTTATGCGTCCTTACCACACAAGTAAAAAGGACACCCATAAATACGAGAGCCCACAGAGGCTAAAATCAGTTCCCATTCCAGCGCCACCCAGAGATGAAGTGAGAAGCAGTTTCCAGTTAGTTGCCTCCACAGTTGATGTCGTCTGAGTTCAGTTCGCATCCCAGTAGGTTGGAGTTTGAAGTTGCCAGTTGCTACCCAAAGTTTGAAATAATAATAACCAAAGTTATCTACTGAAGAAGAGAAAACTCTCATGAAACCCTTGTGCCAAACTGATGATGAAAATAATAAAAAAAACTCCGACGAATCATTTTCAAAAAGTACAAACAACGGTGTTTGAATTTACCAGTTACCTAATTACCAAGTCTGGCCACTTCTGAGAGAAACTAACCAAAATTTTCATTCCGTTGCTAATTATTAGGAACGGGTTGGGAAGAAGAAGAACTGTAATTATTTTTTAAAATTTTTTTGTGTATAAATACCATCTAATGATTTATTCAGGCGTAGTCCACTTTATTTCCAAAATTGGTGCCGTTTTATTTCCACAATTGTGTGCACGTATCCAATTTGGTTTAGCTTGGCTGAGATACCCCAGCGATAATTCAGCTTAACTCTCTTAAGATCAAAAATTACAACGTAGATAAGTGAGATTACAGTTGAAAAGGTTAACCCAAAGACCAGCTGCTGTGTCAACGCCATCAATGACCGACGAGTGTGGGCTAACAGCTTGTTCTCCTGATTGAAAGGGACAACAAGCAATGGCTTCGGTAAGCCGCGACACTAGAAATTCAAAGGAAATATAAATAAAATCAACCATTGCTGAGTTAACTATGAAATCTTGACTAACACAAGTATATTCAAACATTTAAGCAATGCTTTATGGAAGAAAAAATTTTTTTAAAATTAAACTGTCAGAAAAAATAGATTCAATGAAGCTTACTAGAGGTGAAATCTTTTGCCATATGAATATTAACTGAGTTGAGTGAAACTTAAAATTCATTATGCTGAATATTTTTGTAGTTGTTATTAATTCAGTTGGTGAGAAGTTTCGTAGACCATAAGATATTATCCAATATATATGTAAAACAGAAATAGGGTTGTTCCAACGAGAGAAATTGGTATAGAATAAAAAGTGCGAGAAGCCGTGAACGTTTTGTTTGAAGTGTAGATTTATTGCTGTTATTATTATTTTCTATTCAAAAGAAGGCCCTCATAAGGCCATTATTTAAGTTAACTACGGTTGACGAAAAGTCAACCGAAAACCCCCAAAACTTCCCACAAGCCCCAGGTGTATTAACCCTTATTAGGAGCACTGGAGGCAACCTAAGGGCGTGGGATTTCATAAAAGGAGCTACTGATGCTTTCCCTGAAATTAGGATGTCTCAAATAGGGACACCACATTTAAGAAAATTGTCAAATTATTGTGCTGGGAGGGTCACTGTTATCCTCCACCTCTCGTTATATAGGGCTGTAACGCTAACGTTTCCCATGGATGTCGGCGGCATTGTCCGGGACGGATGAATTACGTCTGATATCGGAACAGGAAGCCTGGGAAAATCCGTTGGTGTCCCTACTGCTATTGATTTCCTCTCGGTATGTGACTAGGAGTAATTTTTTTGCTTTTTCTTTTCAGGTCTAAAAGATGTCAATTAAGTTAGCCAGCTTGAATGCAAAGGAGCTTAGGGATTCGGTGTGGATGTCGCCGCGATCCAAGAGATTCACTTTGCAAGGCCTATGCTTGTGTGCTGTCTAACGACTTTGTCGTCTATTCAGCATATGGGAACCTGCTGGCCAGAGGAGTTTCTTTGCTGGTTAAGCATACCCTGAACGCGAAGGTGGATCTTGTCCATGTCGGTGCCGAGGGCCGGCTGATCGTGGCCGATATTGCAGTGAAAAGCAATGCATTTCGACTGGTTGCGGTTTATGCGCCCAATGACCGAGAGGAAGGCATCTCGTTTTTCGGCGGTTGGAGCCTTTCCTGGTGAATTCAACGCGACTCGTCTTAGTGGAGGACTGAAATGCCATCTTGGACCCCAAGCTGGATAGAGGGTGGGAAGCTAGAGGGAAGGCACGTGATCGTAACTTGGTCGATTTCATCGAAGAGTTCGGGCTCGTCGATAGATACCGGGTCGATCACAAGGGTGGGTGGGAAAATGTGAACGTGGCTTAATAGTTGGCCTTCTACCAAGGTAGCTAGCTACCTGAATAGAATGTTAGTTCGTGAAGCTGATATAGATATTTTAGATTGTTGTGCCCGGGTAGATTTAGAAAATAGGCCTAGAATGGCTGGTTACTGGAAGTTCAACATGTCCTTACTGGACAAGCGGGACTTCCAGCGCCAGCTAATTAACTTAGTGCAGCGGGCGTTAACTGGGGGGGGGGGAGTCATTGGGAATAAGTGATGGAAGAATCTTAAGAATAATATTAGGTCTTTCACCACCAAGTTCAGCAAACGGCTCAAACTAGATAAGGCTGACAAAATGAAGACACTTACAGCTAATTACTCTCGTGCGGAGGCTGGTGGGGATCCCCTAGAGATAGCCGTAGCTAAGGAGGCCCTGGAGCGGTCGAATAGCGAGCGTTACATTGGCCAGGTAATCAGACATAGGTTCAGCAAGATGTCTTCCGAAGCTGTGAACATGGGCGCAGAACTGTGCAAGGTAGAGATTCGCCGACCGGTACATTCGAGAGGTTCGCAACCCAGAGGGTTGCGAACCTCTTTGGTCGACTGAAGACACGTGCGAGGCGTTTCGGCGGCATTTCGAGATCCTGTTTACCAAGTAGCCTGGTTTTCGTGATGAGGAGTTTCGCAGCTATTTGGCTTTTGCCGGCTGATGCAGCTAGCTGCGAGGGAGCGATTACGGAGGGCGAAGTCTACGCGGCTTTGAAGAAGGTCGGCAGAGGCAAATCGCCGGGTCTCGATGGTTTGCCCTATGAATTGTACTTGAGGCTGTCGCACATCCTTGTCCTGATTTTGACTGCCGTGTTCAACAACTGGTTCCAGCAGGGGTTCATCCCCAACCGGTTCACCAGGGGTGTGATCGTGTTGTTGATAAAAGGCAGGGATGTTGGGAAGATGTTAGAGGGTTACCGGCCCATAACTCTGCTAAACACAGAGTTAAAGATTTTGGCCAAGATCTTGTCACATCGTTTGCAATTAGTTGCCCTGTCTCTGTTGTGACCTGAGCAGACTTGTGCTGTCAAGGGCCGAACAATTCAGCGCAACCTGCATCTGATACGCACGATCATAGAGGGGATAAAAGACGACGAAGAAGCCGCGTTGATCAATTTGGATCAATCCAAGACATTTGATAGTTGACCATCGTTACCTGGTGGCTGTCCTGCAGGCAGCTGGATTCGAAACCAACTTCCGACGCTAGATTAGCCTCCTGTGCAGGTGAACGGAAAGTTGTCGGGCGTTCTGGCGCTGTCTAGGTCGGTCCGACAGAGTTGTTCACTGTCGCCCCTACTTTATGCTTTGACGTTGGACCCCCGCCGGCTAAGGGACAGGGCGTGCAGTCCGGCCCTACGTGGAATCGCTGTGCCTGGTGGTGCTCGAGCCAGTGTTTCCGCGTACGCCGATGATGTCACTACTTTCGTGTCTCCTCCGAGTGACATCGAGGTGGTACAGAAGGCGCTTGAACGGTACGAACAGGTGACAGGGGCCAAGATTAACCGCAACAATCCGGCTTGCGGTTAGGTGCCTGGAAGTGTGTTACCTTCCCGAGGCCCTTCGACTGAACGGACAGCCCTGTCCGCATTCTTGGAGTGTGGTTTGGGCCCGACCTCCAGTTGGAGAAAAATTGTCAGAAGTAATGGCAAAGGTAGGCGCGTCGTTCGAGATTTGGAGTCGAAGGAATTTGTCCTTAAAGGTTTTGGCTGAGGCGTGTGTTACATACGTCTTTCCCATTATCCTTTACCGGTTGTCAGTACTTCCACTTTGTAAATGGCGTAGGAAGGCGATCGAGCGTTTGCTATTCTCCCTTCTGTGGAGAGGACGCAAACACTACGTCGACAAATGTGTCTATTACCAACATCCGTGTCATGGGGATCTGCAATGCCGTACCTGATGGGCCAGAAGGTTGCGTCAAGGTTGTTTTTTTTCAGGTGAGCAATTTTGGAAGACTCATTGCTGGCGGGGATAGTGAGGGACATGTTGCCTAGCCTTACTATCACCCCCCCATCTCGAGGTGGTGCTGTAGGCCTCGAGGGCAATCGTGTTTTCTCCTCGAATGTCTGGCGGCCTTGCGGGCCATCCCACGGTCCAGTGACTTTTCACAGCCTAGGAGAGTCTTCTATCATGGGTTAGTGGAGGGCGTCGCGAAGGATTCATTACGTGATGTGCTCCGCTTGTTGGAGGAGTTTCGCTCGTTCTGGTCTTGAGCGCCAGGTACCGATTATCTCAGCAACTCTGAGTTTTAGCTCACCTGGTGATTGGCTCGGAATCGGTTGCCTCTCAATGACAAGCCCGTTATATGGGGCCTGGCGGATTTGCCAGATTGTGAACGGTACAACCTTGGCTTGGAAGAAACGGCTTCGCACGACTTCTACCATTGTTTGTAGGTTCGCAATCTATGGGACCGTGTCGGTGAGTTGACTGCTCGTATCGCGCTGCGAGAGCTTGTGCTCATTGATCATGCATTCACCTGCAGCAATGTGTCGCCCCCATTTTCTGGGATGAAGCGTAAGGTGTTTGTATCGCTGCTAGCCACGGCTCGAATGGTGATTTGGACGACGCGAACGGAGGAAGTCTTGCGAGGTCAGCGTCTTTCACATCAGGATCTGATCCGATATTTTGAGCATCAGCTCAGAATAAGGATTAGAACTGATTGAAAACATTTGACTTCGACAGACTTCAGCAAAAGGTGGGTAAATGTGGCGAGCCTGGTTCGTGTGAACGGGCTAGCCTTGATTTTCTCTTTTAGATCTGCTGGTTACATCGGGGTGGATTCCTTTGTGTACCTAGTTAATGAGAATGAATGTGTTTCTTTTGTGTACCTAGTTAATGAGAATGAATGTGTTCCTAGCCTGTACCCGGCTTACTCTTTTGTCATGATCCAAGTCGAGATTCCCAACCTCCCCAGTTTGTTTTGGCCTCCTTTTATCTCGGCTGGTTCAGCTTTTGATTGTCCCATTCCATTAATTATTTTACCCCTCCCCCTTACCGAGTGTGCTTCTTGATTTCGCCGTTTGGTGGAATACAGCAGTCACTCTTTTTCTGGGATGAACAGGTTTTACTAACATTGTTTATTATTTTAGTTCAAAATTTGTTGTATTTTTAGTTTGTTTTTGGGTTCATCCCCCTCCCATCATTTCATCTTTCATTAAATGTTTTGAATTTGTATATTAATGAATTTTTATTGTCATGGGTTTCCCACTTTTTTAAGTACCCCTTGTAAATTTGTGGTATTGTGGTGTATGAAGGATTGAGAGGTGATGGATGGGTTCTTGTGGTGAATGTGTAAATTGTAATGTGTGATTGGGTCGTGATATTGTTTAGCTAGGTATAGGATAGTTAAGTGAATACCACTCTCTACCCCTCTCCTTTTTGGCCTTGTGCCAGAATTGTATTTTTAATACAATAAATATTGGAAGGTCTTAGGCAAAGGCATTTACTATTCGATAGTCTATTCCGCTCCAACTCATTGCTTGCCTATATGTGTATTATTGTTAATTGTACCTTAGTACAATAAATCTGTTTATACCTTATTCCTGGTGTTGAGTACCATTCTTCAACTGATCTATTTGCACTGTATTCCTTCTTGGAATTGATGGTTAGTCCTTTGATCACCTTTTTTCTTTAATACCTTGTCTAGGAAGTTCTGTAGTTTTTCTTCTGTTTCTTCCATTAACACTGTCACCTGTATATCTGATAACCAGTAGTCACATCAGATGAAAATAACAGTCAAGATAATTCAGGGTTCTCCAAGAATTAAATATCCAAACCTAAAAAAAAAAACACTTAACATATTTTAAGGATACTGAAAACTTCTTGGCTCAGTTTAAATCCCCCCTCTCCACATTTTAATGTTTGGTCATATTTCAGTGAGTCTGCATCTGTTTGTATTAGATTAATTGTGCAAAATCTGAAATTCTTTTCATAAATACTTTTGTAAGTGTAAGAGACTAAGTTTGACAGCTGTCGTTCTGTACAATTCCCACCAATGTTTTCTTAATTTGAAATTTGAATTGGACATGATTTGAATAAACATATGCTATATTTGACTAAGCCAAGATTTACTGGTTTAAAATGACAGTGAGAGCATTAAAAGTTTATTATTTAAATACAAGATCTTCTAACTAAATATTAATTTATAATGGACAAAAAAACATGATCCAGCTGTCATGTTCTGCACTTGTCACAATGAGGTGAATTTGATCTTCAATGTTCTAGACATTTTTATTAGGATTTGTAGGTTGTGTAGAGAGCAGCAACATAGAATGAGAAATTGGAGAACAGAGTTCAAGCAAATAATCCTAGAAGAAGGTATAAATCTATCTCTTCTCTTGTCTGCTATAGATTAAATAATAAGGCAGCTTTGGTTGACAACTAGTCCAGGAGAAGGACAACTCTGAATTCAATTTGGGCATAGAGCTAGCAACTTCATCCTGTAAAAAGCCTAATTACAATGGAAACCACAGCAGTAATTCCTAATATGTTGAAACTATGGTCCGATACTCCACAGTTGGAGTGTATGGGAACTGATATATATATATAGCTATTATCTGTGTTTTCCAAAGTAAATATGCTACTGAATAATTACTGGTGATTTTAAATGTGTAAAACATTTTGATTGTCTATAAAACAGTTTCTGTATATAGATATATTATTATTTGTGTACATGTACAAGGTTTCTTTTAATCATTTTACCTCAAGTAAGGCAAAGCCACTAAGATGCAAGAGGTACTGTGTGTTAGAGAATATGAGGAAAAAAATCTATTAAGGAGAGAGAACAATATATTAGAATTAAGAAGACAAAAGATACTGATTGACATTGCATTTAAATTTTTGAAGACTAATGTTGACTGAGAATCAAGAAACTGGAAGAGAGTTATATAAATGAGAAGTTAAATGACAGAGTAAAAAGTTGTAACTAACCTGGATTTGCACCCAGTCTAGGAAAAGGATAACTCAAAAACAAAGAATCAACACAAAACCATTCCACTATCTTTCCCAAAAAGAAATTATGGCAATACACTGTTTGTAAATATTAAAGAAAAAGGAAACTGTGAAAGACCAAGGTCACCTTTGTTATGTTTCCAGAAGAGACTTGGCACTTAAGAGACTTCTTCAAGTTCAATGCATCAGATGTTTTCAGATTTTTTTAATTCACTGTTTTAATGACATTAAAAATTACATTAAAAGAAAGTCAACCCAGTTTTTCCAAAGAAAATTTCTTCATTTGATGCACTTCCTAAAATGTAACAAATTAACTAAATAACAAAGATTATTGCGAATAAGTCTTGGTCAGGTTGAGGACTCTTCAAACATCCCTATATATTTACAAGTTCTGTCCAAAATATATGCAGTCATTCTAAATATCTTGAGAACTGGTTTGTATGGCCTTAATGGGGCTTGGCAACAAATCAAGGTGACCTTACTGCACATGCATGAACAGAAATCCTCTGTGCATTTACCCAGTCAGTAGTTTCCACTTCATGATTTAGTACCTTGGTGTACCATCCAACCTAGGTGAGCATTCATTATTTAGTCTTTTTATGGTTGTTTCTACCTTGGCAAGTGATGGAAAGTGGCCAGCTCTTTTTAGTGGGTCTGTTAAGAATAAGAATTCTATTGGAAAATTTCTCATCCAATGTAGAAGGACAGTTTAACAAATTTTCAGGCCATCTTTTAAAGATACTATTGCATTCATGAATAAGAATATTTACACCTTTTGTGGTTTCACATATACTTAAATAATTAATCTATCTGATTAATATTCACTGATTAAGTACATTGACATGGGAGAAGATTATACTAAAATGATGTGTAAAATAAATGTTACTTCATAATGAAATTGTGCAAATACACACATATATACATATAAAAAACAAGTTTTGTTAAATTCAAGCCAATTTCCAAATAAGAAGTCTATCACTATCAAAGCTGTGGATAAACTATCTGAATTTCATGCTTTGTTGCAGTCATTATCAAGAACTGGGTGTTGTCAGTATGTTAGATAAGAATTTGTTGGCTACATCCTCATATTTTTTGTGAGACAATGCTGTGATTCAAATTAACCAAAAGCAACATCATGTATAACATAGTTACATGAGCTAGACTCTAAGAGAAAAAGTGAATCATATATTTATACATATCATATTTTTAACATCCCAAATTCTCAGCGGGTATGAATAATTTTGCACTTCAAATATATAGATATGAAGCAAAAAGAGAAAGAGAGAGAGAGAGAGAGAGAGAGAGAGGGAGAGTGAAAAGGAAGTGGGATATAGATATAAGTATATATATATAAGTATATATACACGCACACACACACACACACACACATACACACACACACACACACACACACACACACACACACACACACACACACATACAGATACATATATATATATATATATATAACCCACTTTCTCTTATTTGAGTTTATTTTTTCTGTCTTGGTAATTTAGACAAAGAGCAATATATATATATTACTGTTTGGGTAGGGTAGTTGTTTAGCATTGTTTTTTTTCTTCTTAATTCATGTTTTCTTTTCTCTTTTTTTTAATGTTTTTTCTGTTGGTTTTTCTTTGGTCAGCTGGCCAGCTTTTACCAGTACAAAGCTTTTGTACCCAAGTTTGGTAGGATTTTGTATCAAAAGTACCAGTAGGCTTTTGTACCAAAGGTTTGGTGTCTCCAAACTTAATAATAAGTAACTTTCATAAAATGTTTGGTTTAATAAGCTCCTGCTAAGCTATGATGCTGAAGCTATTTAATCAATGAATGCATGACATTCAATTTATTAGAGGTGGCTACATAACATTTCAAATCTGCCACCCTAAGATTATTATTAGCCAGCAAGATAGATTGGGCAAAAAGAGCTAAGATTTCTAAGAAACCTTACAGAATGGGTTAATTTTGTCATTATTATTATTGCACTACTACTATTGAATAGATGATAAAACCCTTCAGGAAGCAAAAGTCCCTCTAACCTGAGGAGAGCTAGTAAATTTGTTTTGAAAAATGCATGCATCCATCAATTTTAGGCAATTCTGCAAAATCCAGAGTCATTCAAATATTTGACATATAGTGTATGATATATATATATACACACACATTAATAATTTAAATATTTGATCCAGAGTGTATGATATATATATATATATATATATATATATATATATATATATAGAAATATATAAGGTGCTGAGTTGTGATGATGCATAGTGCTAAGATTGCTGTTTTTCAGTGGTTACTCAAAAAAAGATATTAAGTTGTCCCAAAAGTTCATAAACACTTGCAAAAAATTGAAATTTTACTTGCAAAGACAACAAAAATTATTGCTCAAAATAAAGACCACCATTTTCCAAGACTTTCTGACATCAATCTGCAAGCTTTTGGATCTGGTCAAAGCACCATTCAGCCGGCTACAAATGAAAGAATTCTTGACACGCTTCCTCGACTTCATCAAATGAGTTGAATCGGCGGCCCTTCAGAAAGTTTTGCATTGAGCGGAAAAGGCCATAATCTGATGCAGCACAGTCAGGACTGTAGGCTGGATGTGGTAGAACCTCAACACCGTCCAGCTCTTCAAACTTGTCTTTGGTCACCTGGTGGTGTGTAGCTTGGCATTGTCCTGCTGCATCAAAGCGCGCTTTCAGTTGATCAGAGCCAGGGACTTTTGCTTCAACTTTTCATAGACCTGCTCAAGTTGCTGACAGTAAAGTTCAGCACTGATGGCATGACCATTCGGAACCAACTCAAAATACACGATTCCTTCAAAGTTCCACCAAACATACAACATGACTTTCTTGCTGAATCGATCTTGTTTTGGAACCAACAGGGTCTCTTACCCTTTCTGAAGCTATCGCTTGTCTCGATTGTGCTGGACCAGATGGACCCATTTCTTGTCGGATGTCATAATGTGCTTCCAAAAACGCTCGTCCAATGGATTGCTGAGCAATTGACAGCAAATTTCAACTCATCTGTTGGCTTGTGCTTCGGTGAGTTTGTGCAGATCTTGGCGCGGCTTTTTGTTAACAAAATCAAGTTGCTTCAAATGTCGGTGAATTGTCAATTTGCCAACTCCAAGCTCATCAGCCAATTCTCGAGTGCTCGATGAAGGTGCAATGTCCAACCCAATTTGCAAGTCTCCACCATCTAACTTTAACGGCCATCCCAAACGAAGCTTATCTTCCATACTCATGTCACCAAAATCGAAACTCTTGTACCACTTTGAGATCACCACATATGCAATTGTTCCTTTACCTTCAGCAGCACAAATCTCTTCTGCAGCTTTTCTGGTTGAAAGACCTCACTTCCACCAGTAACGAATCAAAACTCGCAGCTCAATTTTATCAATTGCCATCTGGAATACAAAGATGAAGATCACTATAACAATATAAATGCAAAATTGCATAAAACATTCAATTTTTCGCAAGTGTTTACGAACTTTTGGGATAACCTAATATTAGAGCATGCATAAAACAGCTTTTTTGTCATAAAATGCTCAATATGGAGATTGAGATAGAGCATTAATATGATTAAAGTGATGAATAAATAGCCCTGAGAAGTAGAGATGTATCATCAGATGTATGCATTTCTGATGAACACCCCACAAACATAAGCACCCCACAAACACTGCAAAATAACTCTCCTTGTTTAATGCTTGACCAGGTGGAGCACACTAATGGAGAACAATGTCTTTGTAGTTGAAGATCTCTGTCAACAGTATCTTCACATTGCTTTGACTCATTCATCCTTTCTTTGGTCTTGAAGAGGTTATAATCTTTCACTGTGAAGAAGCCTTGATTTTAGGGGTCATAGCCATAGACCCATGATGATTGTTTGCAAAATGTTTGCTCCTGCACAAGTGAAACTTGATTTTTTTTTTCAACAATTGAAAGCAGAATTGGCACAAACTTGACAGACACATGTCTCCTATTCAAATTTTAAATGATAAGGGACTGAACTGAACCATAACTAATGTTCACTTCCACTGAAAATTCACACACAGTGATTTCGGGTTTTTTCCAAACAGCTGCACACACATCTGCAATGATTCATACTCATACACTTGTGTCTAACTGATACACTCCTCTCCATACGGTTTCTGCAACTTTGCATAGGTCTCTGCGCAGATATCCCCAAGCTTTTGGCAAAATTTGATGCATATTCTCTGCTTAATTTTCTCTGTGATGGTCACTGATGGAACGTGTGGTGTGGTATAAAGACCACTGTATACACTTCTTTTCAAGCACTGCTATAAACAATGGAAGTGAGTGAGAACATTCTGATTTACTGTGCATGTGTGACAGAGTTCAAGGTCACTCTGTGCCAAGTGGCTTCACTTTGTATACTCTGTTACTATTGTGGCAGTCACACTACTTTTTAATCAGACTTCTAATTTATGAGAGATAGACAGACACACTGACAGATAGACATATTGGTGTATGTTTGCTTATACATTTTTCATAGAAATATTCAAACTTGAATTTGTGGACATTATAAATATTGTTTTCTGGTAAAGATCTATAGTATTGCACAATATGGCAGGGTTTCTTTCTACTGTTTCCTCAGCAAATATAAATATTGATTGCTATTGTAAAATTAATGTAACTGCCAAGTTAATTGGACTAAAATAAACTGAAAGCACCATTTGAATTTCAAATCTCTTCCAATTATTTCTCAAGGTTTTTATTTTGTTGATTGTGAATGAGGCATCATTAAAGTTTTAGTTAGAAAAACATGCCGACAATACATTCTCCTTGAAGGCAAATTTTTATTCAACTGGACATATTTTTATTAATATACACACTCTCTGTCTCTCCTTCTCTCTCTTTCTTTATATATATATATATATGTATATATATTTTTTTTCTATCTCTGTTTCTCAATCTGTCTCTCTCTCTCTTTCTCTCTCTCTCTCTCTCTCTATATATATATATATATGGACATGATGAACATGCTAAAAACATGAGCTTACCATGTTTAGAATATAATATATGCACATGACTCTACACACAGGCATAAACACTATGCATATTCAGTCATAAAATAGAATTGATCCTCAATAATGGCTACAAGTATAGCCGAAAGTGATCTGAAAAACAAAACATTTTACCTATTTTTATATAATTTATGTTCTGAAAAAAAATCATGTAATCACATGAAAAAATTACATAAAAAACTTGTAACTTGTCTGTTATTCCTTTCCTGACTATTACATCCTAGATTGCATTTCTGACACTATAGACAAGGCCATTTCCCTACGTTGGTTTTTTTAAGTATATTTGTGTTCAGTGACTTTAATGCTCATCATGCCAAGTGACTTCAGTATTCTTGCACTGACCTTGATGGCACCTAAACCTTGAACTTCTCAATCTCTTACACAAGTAATAGACTTCTTCATGAATTTCCTCAGTAACCATGAAGGACACACATCTATTCTAGATTTCTTATTTACCTCTATCTCTGACTCATGTTGTGCTATGCAGCTCTGCTCTCTTGGCAACTCTGATCATGCAGGGGTGTCTGTGAACATCCTTTCAACTCTTCTGCTATCCAAGAACCTCCTGTCTTTTTTTTTATTAATGTACAGATGGGGCTCATTTTGTAATTTCCTTTGTGACATCCCTTAAAATAAAGTTTTTAATCTTTAGGTTAAAAAAATGTACCTCTGTGGTCTCTTTCTGGGTGAAAGCCAACACCTATGCTTTTATTCCAGAAAAGAAATTCCAAGTTAAATCTCATTCATCTCCTTGGTTCTCGCCTGCATGCTAGGCTGCTATTGCCTACAGGAATCACTGCATCTGGCTGCATTGGAGTGACATGTCTGATTTTAATAGACGCCTCTTAGTCTCTGCTTATATCAAGTACAAGCATGTCTTAAATGCAGTAAAGTTATTGTTTGCTGATAGAATGAAACAGTATATAGTCTCTCTCAAGTTTGCTTCTAGAGATTATTGACAGCTATACAAAAATGTGCTAAATAACAGTAAACTCTCAACCCCTCCTCTATTTAATCAATTTGAAGTCCTTATCTACAGCAGACAAGGTTGAATGCTTCACTCAAAAAATTCTCTTTAAATTCACCACTTGATTTGTCTGAAATCAAACCTAAAAAGGATTCCAATTCCTTTTTATCATTTGGAGTCACTACCTCTGTAAACTTTTTTGTTAGCCTTTTGTTAGGTGCTATACCAGTCTTCAATATTTAGTAGCCCAAATATGCTAGGTTCTTGCAATCAAAGTTATGTTTGTCTTTATCACTGGTTAACCTAGCCTTTTTCAATTGCTATAATATTTGATCCAGTTTTTGTTTTAACTCTTGTTTGGTCTTCGCTCCTACCCCCCTATATCATCTTGGTAAATAATCATGTTAGTTACCTTACAATATTCCTTTGATTGCTCTTTGAAATATATGACTAGAAGTTTTAATTCCAAATCTATCTTAACAGGCATATAGGGGTGTTGATCATGGTAACATCTTTAAATTTTTTGTCAATCTGAAATTGGTTGTAGGCAAAGCTCAAGTCAGTTTTTGCAAAAATTTTCATGTTTGCCAGTTCATCGCTCGCAGTTGATATTCATAAAAACAAGTCCAAGCATATCTGGTGAGTTACTCCAATTTTATAGTCACTGCATATCTGCAAATCTTCAGCAGTCTTTTTTATTGCTACATGAAGTGAGGCTTAGTTACTTCCACCGTGTGTAACTTCTTTGAGAATGCCTTGCTTGATCATTAACTTGACTACCACTAAAAGCAGTATATGCACTGGTACTTTTCTGGCCTGAATGTATTTGGGGTGGTGATTTTCTTTTAATCAAATACTCGCTTTGTATCCTTTTAGAAGTTCTAGCTCACTCTCTTGTGTTTCGATGGAGTTTATTAATTTGGTTGTATCTACTTTTACTATGTCAATACCTAATAATCCATGGTCCTTCTTTCACACTACTACCACAATTTGAATAACCCCAAACCAAGCATCCATTTCAAACGTGCCAAGGAAGGTAACCAATATATCTTTATTGTTGTTCTGTCAAATTGTTTTAACTTTAAACCACTTTCTTTTAACTTGGGTCCAAAGATTTCTTGAAATTAGTGTTATCTTGCTACCTGTGTCAACTTGTATGCTAAAGTATAGCCATTTATTTTCACATTCTCTCTACAATTTCTTGAAATTAGTGTTATCTGTGTCAACTTGTATGCTAAATGTATAGCCATTTATTTTCACATTCTCTCTACAATTCTTTTGTGTATTTACTGCAAATACACTTGCTTCCTGCTATTCTTAAGGAGGGGGAGTTATTACTTACATTTTTCTACATGTTTTTCACTTCTGTAAATGGTCTTAAAATGATTCATTTTTCTGCATTTAAGACATCGTTTCCCCAGCACCAGACTCTTGAATTTATTCTTTCCATGTGCCATTCTGCAATGACTGCTTTTTACTTCAGCTTTAGTTATATTCAACCTGAATGACTCTAACTCTTCTTCTGTCTGGTTAAAATCTTTGATTTGCTCCAGCTGCTCTAAATAGTTCACATTTAATTCTAAGCTCATATGGCCACCTTGCATGCATTCCATTACTTTTTGTTTATGCTGCAGGTCATTAAGTCCCTCGATTGTTTGTAATAGAATCAGCTCATCTTCATCTGACATGCATCGAGTCTCTAGTTTCTCAAATTTGCGGCACTGCCTGTCCCTTGTGTCTGTGTACATACTGCATAATATATTCCTTCAGCTGCTGCTCGGCTTCTAGAAATTTTATCCTTTCAGCAATGATTCGTCTTCTTTTTGACCTGATGATTTTTTTATTATGCTGACAACTTTCTTAAAAGACATCAGTTCTAATTCCTGTGGGTACACCATTGTTGAGATTTTTTTCAACACCTTGCACCCAACAGAAGCCATAAAATAGTCCATTATTTGGTTCTGCCTGTCTTCCATTCTTGAGTCTTTGAGATTATGCACTCTTACAGTAGCAGCAAAGGTTTTTATCCAAATTTCAACGTATTCAGGATCATCCATGCAACCCAAGCTTCCTATCAGTGACCCCATTTGTTATGTCTGGTATAGCTTGCAGTTTCAGTACTCGATACCTAGTACATATTACACATAATGTAATGGAGTGCCAACAGTTAGCAGCTTTGCACTTAAATACAACTCAGCTCATTTACATAGGATACCACAGTTTACTTGTTTTCCTGATAACTACAATCTCTAAAAAATTGAATGCAATATCAATCACCATCTTCTATCTTCTTGAATTCCATTCATATTTTATCCTTTCCTCAATACTCTCTCCACCCAGTGTTTTCTCTCAAAGACAAAAAAAAAACTATTTGGTTTTTACAAAAGAAATTTTTAAAAACAAAATAATCACAGATCTACATTTAAGCTGGAAAACTTTAAAAATTGTACCAAACTGGCTAGCCATATGTGCAAATTAAAACAAGAAAGTGGAAAAGACCCTGATATAACACAGATTATAGTAAAAAAATAAAATGGTGGTGATGTCTGCAGATTGTGCCAAAGAACTGTTTCCAGATTGTTTTCAGAACAAAAATATTACTAAATGAAAAATCAGAAGTAATATCCAGGTGTAATCACACCTATAGATACATTTTAAGATCATACAAACCTGTATTTATGTTTTAAGATCCTTAAGTAACCACACCTAGTTTTGAAAATTTTCAGTTGTTTAAAAATTTTAGTTGCGTGTTCATAAAAATCCCTGTTAGATGTTTGAAAAACATTGGAAAATCATTTATTATATATTGCTTGAAGATACCAAAAATGGTGAAACCTAGCTTGTCAGAATAACTCATTTCCAAATGAAAAATATTTACATAAAATATATACTGTAATATACATTTTTTTTTTTTTTAATCATATCACCCCGAGCAAGGCGGTAATGCCACTGATGTGCAGGGGGCTACGTAAGAGTGAAAAGAGTGGAAAAGAGAAAAGAGAAAGCCGGAAACCACATCCTAAACAGGGAACAAGGGATGAGCCTCTTCACCTCTTCAATAGACGTGGGTGGAGTGTGAACGGGACGATAGGTTAGTCTATCTACTCAAATTGAAAAAAAAAAAGGAACAAGAGTGAAAAGATTGGAAAAGAGAAGGCCGGAAACCACATCCTCAACAGGGAACAAGGATTTAAGCTGGAAAACTTTAAAAATTGTACCAAAAATATATATTGTAATTTTATATATATATATATATATATATATTTTATATATATATATATATATAACAATAATTTTGTATAACACTTTATACAGTACTGATATTAGCATCTTGTTTTTTAACATGTGTTTTGTTAGTGTGTATCATAATAGATAATAAGAGATATTATTCATGATTGTTGTTATGTTAATGAAACATTATGAATTCACTACAAAATATTAGCTTTGTGTGTAACTAAACACTCTTCCATTGGAGCCTGGTGCATCATATAATAGTACCTATACTCTATTGGCCACTGAAGTTACTAATAACCAAATAAAATTCTTATCTCTATACATTTTTTTTGTTGTGCCATATTGTTTTGTTATTTGTTTTTTTGTTTGCTAATGATCATAATAGAAGAACTATCAAAAACATTTTGTCCCATCAATTAGTTCATTGAATGTTCATTCAAATACCAAATGATATTTTATATAAGACATCTGAACAACAGTTTAAAATAAAGACTAATTGTATAATAAGTACAAATCTTTAAACTGCAGAATTTTGAAACACCCACGAGAAGTCATAAAATTTAATTCCTGTGAATACCAAAATAAACTTATGGTCTCATTATCCAAGGAATTTTAATTGCCATTTTCTGTTAGAAATAACAGCAAAATAAGTATGAATCATTAAATGACAGAATTTGAAACATATTTTCAAAGAAACCATTTATTTGAGTGATGATAAAAATCTCTAAAAATAACCACTTGGAAATGTTTTGGAGAGAGAGAAAGAGAGTAAAAGTAAAAGAGAGAGAAAGATAAATAGAGAAAGAGAGTGAAAAAGTGAGAGAGAGAGAAAGAGAGCCAATAAAATCTTTTGTGTATAAACTAATTTTCCATATTCATAATTAAGAGCTCATTCAAGATAATGAATACATAATTGTCGAAACCACGAACAAGACTAATGGCATGCTTAGAAAGAGAGAGAAAATATGTTGGTCTTCTCTACAATCAAAGGTCTACTACAAGCGTTCTAGCAAGTATGAACATTTTAATATCTGGGAAGTGTTTTAATAGAGGTTAGGAAACCTGACACTGTAATCCAAATGCACATTAGAATAGTAAAAAATGCCTTCTGAAAGTTAAGCATACTATTAAGAAACAAGAAAATTTAACTAGAAACAAATAAAAAAGTGCTGAACAGTTATGTAATATCGGCCTTTCTATAGGACAATTAATGATGAACACTCTCCTTAAAGATGAAAAAGAGACTTGAGGTATCAGAAATATGGTTCTACAGAAAAGATGCTAAGAATACCATGGAACTGAAAATATGAATAACAAGAAAGTTTTAAACAAAATGGAAATAAAAAGGTCACTTATATTTAGAATCAGAAAAAGACATTTGAAATTTCTAGGATGTATAATACAGAAAGAGGTTTTGGAGAATTTGACACTCACAGGACATATGGAAGGCAAGAGGGAATAGAAGAATAAAGTGAGTAACCTACCTAATGGGACTATGTAAATGGATTGAAGAACTGGGACTGGGAAAAGAGCTAAAAAGGATAAGAATTGTGGAGAGCCATGATAGCTCACATTCTGAAGGGAAACTGAATAAATGATATCCATGATATCAGTCAGTCAGTTGAGTGCCATACGTGATACACGCTTGGGCGATCATGTCTCGACAGAGACATGACTGACTTGGGCAGAAGATTATCCCGCAGTAGGTTGCCATTGCTTTCTGTGGTAGACTGGTTGCTGACCAAGGCTATAGAACCCAATCTGTCCTGTTATTTAACCCATAACTGGAAGGAATAAATGGATTAATACCTTTCCCAAGGGTATTTGCACGTAAGTGGATGCAAGGAATTCAGCTGGAATTCGAACTCGACTCCCCGATTTCTCGTTCCGAGCCGATATCCAATGCACCACAACGCACATCCTCATTCATGATATACTAATAACAAAATAAAAAAAGCATGAGAATAACCCAAACAAATGAGTTTTGACAATGAGTTATACATGATAAAATTTTATGTAAGAAATTGAAGTATACAAATATGTCATACTAACATGCAATACATATGCATATATGTCTAGAATTGTCCCACACACAAAAAAATGCCCACTCAGTATTTGAAGGGGACAAATATAAAGATGAACTCACTTGTAATATCCCCAATGGGGACACAGTACAACCCAGTGGTATATTTTTGTTTCCTTTCTAAGATGCATGACTGAAACTTCAACTGACAATGGCATTTGTCTCCATGGTGAGCTAAACAGTAATTATTCTTATCAGTTTGTCATGTGACCTTGTTTTTTGTTTTTGTATTTTTTTATTGTTAGTTCACCCTATACAAGGCCGAAAGGCCACTCAAGTTAGATGTTTACTGAGAAAGATTGTTGTAAGAAATGAGGAGAAGGAAATAAGAAGAGGACATTATAAGGATGCCTAGGATAGATATTGGTTGACCCTGGACTGAAAAAGACCAAGGTTGTAGTTGTCAAGGAACTAAGGGTTGTAACTCATCCAAACATCTGCCATAGTAATATGGATAGAGTAGAGAGAGGCTAACAACATTTCATCTGTGGGACTAGGGGTTACAGGGTGGAGAATAATTTGTCACCCACAAGACTGCAAAATTACTTTTGAACAGTGGCTGAACAGTGAAGACTTGGCAGCACCAGTCCAGACATGACAGCAATACTCCATTCTAAGTCTGATCTGATTCTTGTAAAGACAGAACATAGAATCAGGAGTTAGGTTTCATGTTGGTAGTGAGCTTTAAACTGATGAGATATGCAAATTAAGAGGCTTCTTTGAGAGTATGACTACTCATCAGGTTTAATGTGGGTTTAGAGTTGGCTTGATGGTGATGAAATCATACTAACCTTGTTTTGGAGGTATTGAATGATAGAAACCAGTCTTTCTCACATTTAGCTGTAAGAGTTAGGTCAGAGCTGAGATCAGCTGCCATGCATTGGTCATCCAGATATTTAGAGGTGTACCTCTATATATGCATATATATTTACTACAGATCTGAGGATGTTTTGGCAGATTTTTTTTAATCCAGTTTACCCCAAAGCAAAGCAGTAAAGCCACTAAGATACAAGGGTGTGAAAGAATTACAAAGCAGAAACATTACAAAGAAGCAAGAGCAATAGAAGAGTAATCAAGAAGACAGTAAAGATTGACATTTAATTTAATTGTAAAGCAGAAAGAAAGTAAGACCAAGGAGAGAGCCATGAAGGATGTCAGCTTTAAGTCATATGTGCCTCAAATGATTGGTTATTAACAACAACCTTCATAGGCCTAACTGACAGGAAGGATTTGTTAAGTGAGAGGACTCTCCTAGATGTTCCATACCTGGCAAGTTTGTGTAGCAATCCCTTGTGCCACACCTTTGTCAAATCTGTTTGATATATCTCAGGCAATCATTCTTGAAATGTTTTTGTTATTAAGCACTTTATTGATTCCATACATGATAATAGTTAAGACATCAACAGGGTACTTAGAAGTGTGAAAACCATAGTGTTTGTCACTCAGAAGTTTGTTTTTGTTGATGATAATTGCTTCAAAAAGTTTTCTAATAACAATAAAGCGGTTGATGGTCAATATTGTGATGGGAGTGAGGGCAGGGCACACTCTAGACACATTCCAAATTCCACATCTTCTTAAGGCAACAATTTCACTAAGATTAGAGACAGTTCTGGTATAAGTTTCTTCAGAACAACTACAAGGATTTTATCTGGACTAGTAGCTTTCAGAGAGTCAAGTCTGGAAACCTCCCAAGCTGAGTGAGATTTATTTTAAAGGACTGCTTAAGACATCAGTAAATTCTTTTCATCAAAAGTGAAATATTTACATTCTACTTTTTGTTTTTTTAATCGTTTCACCCCAAGCAAGGCAGAAATGCCACTGGTGTGCAGGGGGCTACATAAGTGTAAAAAGATTAATTAGAAGAGAGTGAAGAGGAAGAGGAACCAGTTAGAAAGGAGCAATAGAAAGATGAGAATGCAGGTGTGATGACAGTTTCAAAGGTGGAGAGAAAGGAAAGGATATACGGGGTGGGGAAAGAACTAGAGTCAAGTGGTTAATAGGTGAGTATTGACATTGCATTTAAATTCTTGGAGGTTGTAGCTGTCAGGAAAGCAAGAATATGGGAGCGAGTTCCACAGGCGGGAAGTGCGAGAGAAGCTGCAGAAGTAGAATTGTCATCTGCATTTGGCTAACCTAACTGTGAATGGGTGGACCCAGTTGCCAATCTGGTTGCACGAGTAAATACCTGTTGAGGAGGCACCAGTGACTTAAGTTCGTCTGAGCAGAAGCCATGAAAGTATTTATAGAACAGACAAAGGGAGGCCACATTTCATCGGTGGGGAAGTGGCTGTAGTCGAGCTACCAAGTCAGTACCTATCACATTACTGATTCTCCTTTGGAGCCTGTTGAGAACACTGAGGTGAACGGCAGGGGCTCCTGACCATATATGGCAGCAGTACTCCATGCATGGACGAATGGTTGACTTGTATATATGCAGGATGGATTCAGGTGGGAAAAACATCCTGGCCCGACACAGTGACCCAACCTAATGCAAAATGTTTATGAAAACATTTCTGAAATTAATAACTTATCAGATTTATTCAAACATGAGTTCATTAATCTTTAAATGTACCAATTTTCTTCATTAGAATAAAACTGGTAATACCATTATAGTTTCATATTAGTACAATGTAACTAATCAAGACTATAGGCAAAGTATTTGGTTGGAACAAAATTTGTACTGTTTTTCGAAAAGTTGGAAATTGAAAATAGTATTTCACTTCACATATGACTGAAATTTATAACATATATACATATTCTAAAAAGTGACATTTTAGTGTATCTATGTGATTTGTGTAAAATATGGTTTTTAAATGCATTTACATTAAAACTGAAAAATGGAGGAAAATCAGATAAATTATAATCATTTGATGCTCTTAAGCACTGTAAAACAGCAAAATAATATGTACCATTTTTAAAGTTGGTGTGATAGCTGAAAGTGTTGTTTGTAAGTGGTTCACTGGGTTCAAAAGTGGAAATTTTGATAACCAAATTGAAATGCTGATTAAGAATCATCCAGGTCACATATAATCAAATAAAAATTTCATTTTATGCAATATGAAAGGAATTCTGAACTCAGTTCTATAAAGGTGTGATTAAAGATGATGCATTAATAACTTACTTTTCAATTACTTATATAGTTCCTTCTCAAAGTGGTGAAGAATTCATGCTGCCATCACCATTTATGTTGAGCTAAAATGAATTTACCAATAAGCCATTATTAATGCCTTGAAGCACATATAATTTATAAAACTTTTTAACAAGTGAACATGATTTAACATATAAAAACAGAAACAAAGAAAGTGAAGCAATCAAGTTATAGATATATATATATATTCATACTTAAATGTTTTTTTAAATATTTTTATCTTACAAATGTCTATGATACACTCATATTTAAGAAATAAATTAAAATTATTTTAATTATGAATTTTTTATTTAAATTATGAATTTTTTATTTTTTTATTATGAATTTTTTATAAAAGACTTGCTGAAGATCTAAAAGAAATTAACATTTTGGTTAGAAATTTTGATTTATAAATATTATTATTATTATTATCCTTTTATCAACTAAATTTGCTAATAGCATAATGGCTATCAGCATGAAAAATGAAATCAGCATACTGAGTTCAAATACGAGTCTAGTCTGTTGCATTCACTTTTGCACCAACATCTTTGGAAAACCCATGAATCCATCTCTTCTCCCTACCAACCAAAGAATATATTGAATTCAAAACTGTGGAGAAAACAACAGGAAACTACTCCCTTATCTTTCCCAAGAAGTCAGTTTATGAATAATAAAGAAAAGAAACCAATGGAGAGTCATGACTGCCTACATCTTGAAGGAACATTACATTTGAAAGCATTTTATTAATTTTTATACAGTGAATAACTAGTGGCTTTCAATGTGGATCAAGTAACAGCAAGTTCCACCACTTTCCTCAGTATCCTAGTTAATTTCAATATAACATGAATTTTCCTTTAACTTATATCTAATGACTTATTTTGGATGTCAAGTGACACCAAATCTCCCCCACAGACTTTTCGCATTCTTGTAGATTTTAATAAAGCTGTTTTCATATTTTCAATTTTTCCAGACTTTTTACAAGGATCTTCAATCTATTCTAAACACTCCAATAATTCTTGGTGCTCTTACCACATATATATATATATATATATATATATATATATATATATATATATACTACAATTTTTCAGTTCTATGTCACTTTCAGTCTTTGATCTGTTGAAATAATAACATCTGTTTATCTGACAAATAATCATGTCTTCAGAATAACAAGATTTGGTCAACAGGTCTGGACTAGTCGACCTGTATAAATTCTCAAGTTCCAAAGAATCTCGTTTGTTCTTATTCCCTATTCATTGTTATAAAAATGTTTGTCATTTGCAATGATAACATTATTAATTTACATGGATTTTAACAGATTTTCAATATCATTCAGTGAAAATTCTTGTAATTCAGGTGCAGAAAAGTAGAACTAAGGCTCACCTGGGTCTCCCTGTAAATTGGTTTCAGTGAGAATTTAACAAATTCTTGTCTTACCCTTTATCTTTCTCTGCTATGCTGACTGCTGGCTATTTGCACCCTACCTAATTTCTTTCTTCACTTTTCTGATTTCCATCAGCAACACATCTACATGAATCTCATGAACAGCAAACGACAAAAAAGGCCACTTCCCTCTTCATTCTTCTTTTATAAACACTACCTTTACCCACAATCCCCCACTGCTGCTAGTTGTGGTTGCCACACCACCTTATAACTTGGTATCTCACTTCATTCACTTTATCTCTCACTTCCGAACAGGTAAGGTTCATTACCCTTTTTGTATTTCAAATTACATGACTGTATTATATTAGAGTTAAGCAATGAAATGTTTACATTAGTCATATACAATGGCTGAATGTAAAGCTGGAAATCATGCTTGTAGGTTATATGTGATGTATGAACAAATGCTAGAGAATATTTAAATATTCATTTACATCATCATTAAAAAAGATTAATGACCAGTAAATTTATTTACAAGTAGTATAACCTATTAATTATGAAAATTATTTCTTATAATTTTAGCAGAATAAAAGAATTAAATGTATAATTTTAGCAGAATAAAAGGATTATTTCTTTTACCAAAAAACAACATGTTCAACTCTAGTAGTATAAGAATTTATTCTTGTGGGAAGGTATAATTTAACCTCCTTAAATTTTTCTTCAGCATTTAAGGAGAGCAACTCTTCTCTCTAATGTGGTGTTCACTGCGACAAAGTAAAATAAGATTAAAAAGGCATGTGTCTCAATTACAGAACTATTTATTACAACATATAAAATTAGAATACATAAAAAGGTTTTTACATTTAACATGTACAGTTCAATAAATGATTAGCATTAGAAATAGGTACAATAAAGACAGGAGAACTGCTAAAATTATAGGTATTTTAGCGTCAAAACTGATTGCGGAACATACAAAAAAAATATTGCAACCAAGTCACGAATTAACCAAGAGGGAAAGAGGGAGGTATGCTTTACAAACACAGATAGAAAGTACTTACGAGAAGGTTGAAATACAAATGGCATTCTCTTACATTCGAATTAGCGGGAGGCGGACAATTCAAGGTTCCCATAGCTGAAAGCTTCTTTCTTCAGGGACTTGTTGGGTTAACACTTCCTTTTCTTCTTCTTCTTCATCTTCTTTAGGGTAGCGGCTCTTGTCAACCAGCACTTGAAAGGTTTCTCAATCACAGCAACAATTCAATATGAAGTTGAATATTTAAGGGACTCCGGAAAACACAATTATATGATTTGAATTGGTTAATGGGATAACCAACAATTAGCCAGACAAGTGTATATTTTCTACACTACAAAAAATACTTCAACAATTATATCCCATTAATATGGGGATAAAACACACACTTCAGGTGTTCGAAGATGAGTGACGGCTAATGACCCCTCTAGGTGTAAGGGAAAACACAAAGCTGGTATTGCATCATGCGATCACACTGCAGCGAAAAGTCTGACGCCCTTCCTGCCCAGTGCTGCTACTGCTGCCTCTGCCTGTTGTCCTGCCAGCTGGTGCAAGTCCCTGGGGGAAAATCTTCCTGTTTCCTCATCAAGTTACATGCCTTGTGGTTGGTTAGCAGCGAGGGTATGCTGAAAGCGCCTCTGGCATTGGCCCACAGCCCCTGCTGCTTCACAAAAGAGGATGACCAAATGAAATCAAGAGTCAGTACTAGTTTAAAAAGTACCACCTGAAATAAATCTCCCTTCTAACCAAATTAATTCTTACATAATATATAGCTGGTCTATTTCCCTATTCTATGATGTAAGCTTGTTTGTGGAACCTCAGATAGATAGATAGATAGATAGATAGATAGATAGATAGATAGATCCTCTAACAAATAGATACATACAGAAAAATCATTAAGATGAGATAGATAGATAGATAGAGAGAGAGAGAGAGAGAGAGAGAAATGCTTATAAAAAAGGAAGCTAAAATAAATATAGAAAGAGACAGAGGTTGATGTAAAGATAGATAGATAGATAGATAGATAGATAGATAGATAGATAGATAGATAGATAAATAGATAGATAGATAGTACCTGTGATGAATAGATGCAAAGAAAGAAATTCAGCCTGCGATAGATGAACAGATAAATGTGCTGAGAGTAAGTACTCAACTATTTCAGCTATGAAACAAACAAAATATCTCTTGAGTGTAGCTTTCAGTTTCTTGATGATAATATTTTCTTCTGAATATATTTTAACTATTCAAACTAATTTTCTCATCTTGTTTATTTTAGATGATATTATAAACACAGCATTTCAACCAAGTAAAATCTGGTCATCTACATGTGTCCTTTATTTTCAGCTGACATATGATATCTGTTGAATATTATATTAAACAGTACATCCATAATAACATCTATAATAGTCAAGATAAGAACAATTAAGTAAAATTAAACCACATTGACAAATGAAATACAAAATTATCAAAAATGATCCAAAACCATCATGATAACCAAATGTTGAAACTCTCTGACATTAAATATCAAGGCTCCAAAAATACTCTACTGATGCCCTTTGAGATGGTGGTATGATGAATATACAGCGGATGGACAAAATAATAGTACCATAATTGCATAATTTGAGAAATTTGATTAAACTGTCAAAAGCTTACTTATTCTTATCTTTGTTGGTTTAACATTAGTAGTACTTCATTTTTTGGCTAAAATTATTTTTTACAGATATTATTTAAATAAAATCAAGTCAGGAGTATTTAAGAATTTTAAGTCATCAACTTTATCCTATGGTTCTGGAACTGTTTCCAGATGAAAATGCCATTTTCCAGGATGATAATGCACCCATTCATACTGTTAAAGTTGTAGCTGAATAACACAAGGAAAATTCTTGTGAAGCAGAACATCTTATCTAGCTACCACAGTCCCTAGATCTCAATGTCAGTGAACATTTATGGATCATTTTAGAAAAACAAGTGAGGAGTTGATATCTGCCACCATTATCATTGAAAGAATTGGAGACTGTTTTAACTAAAGAATGAATAAATATTCCTCTGGAAGCAATTCAAACTTTGTATGAGTTGATCTCACATAAAATTGCATATTGAAATAAATTTGCTTGAAATTTCAAGGTGTTTCCATTATTTTGTCCACCCCTGTAGATGATAGTTGAACATACAAGTTCAATCCCTGGATCTGGTAGTGACATAATATACATGTGTTCAGCAAAACAAAAACTGATATCTTCTTCTTTTAAGTGCCATATCCATTCAAGTCACTGGTGATCATGGCTCTCCGCAATTTCTTGTCCTTTCCAACTCTTAATAATCTTTTTCTTTTTGTTATTTCTCCTCAACCTTGTTTTGCCATCCATTCCCAGGAAGTCATTAGATAGGTTATGTATTGTTTTCTCTGTCCTTCTTGCCTTCAATCTATCCTGTGAGTATCAGTATTTTCTAAGCCCTCTTTCCTCGTAATGTGCCCTAAAAATTTCAACTGCCTCTTCCTGATAATAAGTATAGTTATACTTTTTGATTTTATTTTCTCTAAGAATTTGTTGTTGCTCACATATTCAGTCCATAGTATTTTCAGTATGCTTCTGTAAAACCACACCTCTGTTGCTTCAAGTCTCTGTAATGAGATTGTTTAACATTCACTGCCATATAGGAGCAATGATATTACATAAAAGTCCAGTATTTTTTTTTGTTTCTAATGATTTTTTCTGTTTCTTAATACTTTGGTTACCTTTTCAAAGGCATCTTTCACTATCTCCATGTCCCTTCAGATCAAAATAACACACTAATAAGATATCTCATACCAGTAAAAAATAATGGGTACCTAAAGATGGCCATTGTGTCTATCACATCTATAATAATTAAGATCAAAAGAATAGTTCAAATAAAATAAAATGGTATTGACAATTCCTCATTTCTAAAAATGAATACTAAAATATTATTCTGAAGATTGTAGCTGAGACCATGAGACCAAAAGAGTTTAATTATTTGAAGTGAAATTGAATAAAATATAATTCTAGCCAATCAGAACACCGTGTAGAATAAAATGTATTTTATAACCAATCAGGTTATGCTGCACTTGTATGATTTACTTTGCCATTATTACAAGAATTACTATATCATTATCAAAAGAATATCACAGTTGAAACTCAGTCTCATCAAGTTTTGCAAACCCATGAGCATATATCACACTGTTAACTAATATGGGTCTTCTGCTACAATTCCTTTTATTTAATTTTCATCAACTCACAAATATACCACATCAATCTGACCTCTGTATTAACTCTAGTCAAGCTGTTATCATTCTGACTCAATCAATGAAAGACTTCATTTAATTAATGGCAATAAATTTATTTGTTATTGTTATTTATAAATATGTTTTTTTTTCTCTCATTTTTCAAATCTTATTGGTGATTTTAGTAAATCTTCATATTTTTCAAACTAGATTTTGCTAGGTTTTCTTTTTTTTTTAATTACTGGCAAAAATTTGAATTGAAAATTCCATCTGTAAATCATTTGAAAGTTACATAAAACAATTTCTTCAACAGCTCATCTCTAGTTTTGTTTCAGTGCCAAAGAACATAATTGTTCTCTTGACAAGAAACTGGTCTGCAGATATTAATGGAATTATACAAAGTTGGTAAACACTGCATTAGACTTAATTAAATTTAAATAGATTTTTACTGACAGCATTTGCAGAATTCATTGTGTTGACTTTTTGAAGGATAACCGGCAATATATTGTATGCTTGTTGTGAATGGATAATTGTCTTGAGCTCTTGAAATTAAAAAAAATAGTTCCTTTTTGCCTGTTTTTGTAAATATTACTTAGTATTGATCTATTGTTGCAGAACTGAAGCTATATATTCTATTTTATAGGATGTGCAGTTGGTGTAATGTTTAGCAATTCAGAATAAGAAATCAATGAGTCCAGTTCAAATAACTGCCTAGTTCATTACATTATCTTTTGTGCAAATATCCTTAGGAAAAGTATGAATCCATCTCTGCTCCACACTCATCTCTGGTCAAAATAGTAGAGTAGATTAGATTCTTCAACCTTGGTTGGCAACCCATCAAAGAAAAGGACAACTCTAAAAATTTGTTGGGCATGAGGTTAGCAATTCTATCCCATAAACACCTATTTACTAGGGAAACCAGAACCCCCATGTATCTAATTCCCGAAGAAAAGAAATACATTGAAAATACTTTTATAGTCCTCCAATTCCTAACCTATTTTTTATTTACTGCCAAATGCAAAGCTGACAAAATCTACAGAAGAAGAATACACAAATCCACAAATAATAATAATCATCACCACCACAACATTAGTAGCCACATAATCTCACTTATCAACTTCATAACAGTCACCATCAAAAATAACTTATCCAACTTTAACCCAACGTTTGTCTACACCACCTCTAAAAAAAAATAAGAGGCATGGCTTGTATCTGTTGTAGAGCAGCTAACACCTCTCTGACACTCTCAAGAATGTAATGTTCTGTGAACTGAGATAGCGATAAATATAGAGAGTAATAACAGTCTGAGATTTGAAGTGTCATTGACAATTAGTATCAGGCTGTGCACTCTGCAATTCTAATGATTTAACCTCTCCATTCTTCTATTATTTGTTGTTCTGACTTCTGGTGTTTGCTTTATTTGTATTAATATCCCTTAGCACTGATATTGATATCCCTTAGCACTGATATGATACTTAGCCCACATCTTCAGAATATCAGCCTGCCACCTTGGCAATAAAATAGTAACAAACCAGATAGCAAAGACAACAGGAGACAGGCAGGAATATACAGGACAGAATATACAAAATGCCTAATGGTGTACATCAGCAAAACATACAGAAACCTTAAAAAAAGGATGATATGATCATCGAAGAAATATGCTACATGACAACATTTTTAAACTCAGTGGTAGTTCAACAGTGAATGTACATTTGTGGTTTAATGGATATCGGCTTGAAATGAGAAATCGAAGAACCGAGTTTGAATTCCATTTGAATTCATTTTCTTTCACTTACACACAAATATCCTTAGGAAAGGTATTTATCTATCTCTTCTCTCTTCAGCTAAGGGTTGAATAGCAGGACTGATTGGGTTCTATGGTATTAATTGGCAGCCAGTCTACCACAAAAGAGACAAGATTGCCCAAGTATGTCTCATATGTGACAATTAACTAACTGACAGTTCACCATAATAAACCTGACCCCAATTTTGACTTAATAAATGACAGTGAATACATTTCTCTCCTGATCAGACTAACAAGAAAGTGCATTAAAAGTGTGCTGATCTCACAATTCTTGGTAATAAGCCCAGGACCATACATAATATCACTGATCATCAACAAAGCAATAATAGCACAATTTATAGGATATAAGCTAATAGAGAAAAGAACAGAGAGTTGATTCAAGATCCATAGACACCAACAGATCTAATATATATATATATATATATATATATATATATATATATATATATATATAAGAAAAATTAAGGCAGACACGTTATTTCATGGGAAATTGTAAGTATAGGCCTATTTCAGGCAAACCATCATCAGCTTCCGTCTTTATTTTACAAAGGATTTTACAAAGGTTTGTGTAAAATCCTTTGTAAAATAAAGACAGAAGCTGATAATGGTTTGCCTGAAATAGGCCTACACTTCCAATTTATCATGAAATAACGTGTCTGCCTTAATTTTTCTTATATTTGTTCTATATGTATATTTATATACATATATATTTAGAGCTCTCTTAGAGAGTTATCCTACCACTGTATGTACAGGATACTCCTTTGGATTCTTCTATACCCACACTGCATGCTGATATATATATATATATATAAAATTAAATTTATTTTTATTCAAAATTAATTTACATTGCAACAAGAAAATTGGTTTTGAGATTTAAAGCTTTAAATCTTGAAACATAGAAATTTTCATGTTGCAATGTAAGTTAAATTAATTTAAAATAAAAAAACAAATTTAATTATATTATGCTCTATGACCTACATTGTATAGAGCACTTTCTTAAAAAGTAAATATCAGAGAACACTGGATTCTAAACCTGTTGGTTCTTTTATCTGTATATATATATATATATATATATATATATATTAGTCATCCACATACAAACCTGTTTTGCTGTATCACAGGATTGAAACTCGGCCAATTTGGTGTCAGTCGGAGTCAATATTCCCTAAGCAATAGGCACATAGAATCAGAGAAGGGAAATTTTAATGTGTTGTATATAAGGAGTGTATACACATGCCAGTCACTGAAAGAACTCAATTCATTTCTGAAGAGTCACGCTTATATAGCAGAAGTGGAAACTGTTTTGAAATTTTTCTTCTCTAGAGAGCTCAATTGTAATGAAAGCATAGTATATTAGTCGTCCACACACACACACACACACACACACACACACATATATATATATATATATATATATATATATATATATATATATATATATATTATGACTATTTATGCTCTCACACCCTGATTGAGCACTCTGGAAGAGTGGTAGACTTTGAAAAACAGTAGCTACTCTGGCATCTATGCCTCATTCATTCAGCAATGAATTAGAACACTCTCAGCTACTGGGTATGTATAATGATAATATACATGCTAAAAAGTCTGCCTCCTTCTACCGAGCACCCATGGCTCAGAGGTAGAATCGCTGACTGATGCCAATTCGGTCAGGTTTCAATCCTGGGTAAAAAGCAATCGGCTGTCTAACTGTACTGATGAGCTGTGATACAGCAAAACAGATCTGTCTGCAGATGACTATATATATATACATACATTATGCTATTCCCAAACAAAAATGAATTACTGAATGAAAGAACAGAAATTATGACTAAGTGTAACCATACCATAAAATACCTATGAAAATGTTATAATTTCTTCTAATTTTGAATATTGTGCATTCAAAAAATCCCCATTATGTGAGCATTCAAAAAAATCCCTGTTACATGAGCATTCTTAAAAAAAATGGTAAAATCAGTTATTGCAAATTGCCTAAAGACACCACCTGGTAGAAACCTAGGTTGCATAATAACCTGTTTATAAATTTAAAAAAAAAAATATATATATATAGGTGAAACAAACAAACAAACACTTTCTGGTCTCCTGTTATTACATCTGATAAGTTATATCCTTAAAAACCGTGATGCATTTTTATTACACACAGTTTTATCTTTCATTCTAACTTGAAGAAGCTGAACCAAATATACACCACATTCAGCAAAAAACACTCTCTATAAGTTTTTCCACTTTGTCACATTTCTACTTTTGTTTTGGATAATATCATATATCCTACAACCACACATAGTATATATAATATACATATAGTATATAACATACATATAATACATAAAATTATGTATTTTGCAGCAATCCTTCTTTTATCCAAGTATCATTAAAAATGACTGACAAGGTGCTGTGGTTAAGCTCTTTGTATCATTTTTATGTCATCTTATAATTTTTTCTTTTCAGGATATAATTATATAAAAATTGTCAGAATGATTTATATATCCATGCACCTTTAGCCATTCTCAAGGATGAGTTTTAGTTTACTTTTAACTTAACATATGGATAGTTTTATCTTTGTATCTAGAGCTATAGGAATGTTTTATTTTCCAAACATGGTCAGCACATTGTGGCCATGTTTATGGTTGATATTACTGAGTGTTGGTTTTTTCTTTCTTTTTTTAATCATTTCACCCCAAGCAAGGTAAGACTGCCACTAGTGCACAGGAAGTTACAGTGAGAAAAAATACTGAAGACAGGATAAAAGATGGATTGGATTTAAAGAGATAGATGATGGAAATTGACATTGCATTTAAATTTTTGGAAATTGTAGCTATGAGGGAAGCAAGTAAATCAAATGAAAATGCAAGAAAAGAAAATGTTAGAAGAGAAGAGGCGGTTACATTTAACTATTTCAATGGTGAAAAACTGGGACCTAAATGCCAATCTAGTAGCATGCTTAAATTTTTAAATCTATGTGTTTGGGGCTCCAGGAAAAAAGCTTGCCAGAGCAGTTGCCATGAAAATATTTGTAGAAAAGACAGAGGGAAGCCACATTACATCGGTGAGAAAGTGACTAAAATCAAGCCACTTTTTGGCCTGAAACAGTGACCCAACCATAGATGCAGCTATAGATTCAATGTAGTAGTTCCACTTCAGGCCAATCGAAAAAGTGAGGCCGAGAAGGTGCAGTGTGTTACTCTCCAAGAGGCCAGCTTCATCCATTCTGATGACTGGCAGGAAAGTTTCTCTATAGTGTTTAAAAGAAAGCAGTTTTGTTTTTAAGGCATTCAAATTTACAAGCCAATTCTTACACCAATCCATCACTGATTGTATGTTCTTTTCATGAGCAGCAGCAACATTTACTTTGTCATCCCTGGCAGATTTCTTATTGAAAGGAGAGTAAAATGGTGGTGTCATCTACATAGATGCCTACTTGGAAACTGATTACATCAGGAATTAATTGATGAATATCAGAAACAGTGTAGGATCTCGGACTTTCTTTTTTTATTAATAATGCTTCTATCATTTTTAGCTATTTTACATATGGATGATGATATTATATTTGTATTATTGAGGAGTATGTTACATATAGAATTTGATATGTCTGTATGCATATTTAAATGAGACCTAATTGAATTATGGTCAAAGAGATTTAATATGAGATTTCTTATTAAGTATATATATCCAATAATTATAATTATTTATGAATTTGGATTAGTCAGTAACACATTTCCTTAAGGGACATGTAAATTTGTAAATAATATTGGTTCTCTATAATTTGGTTCTTGCACATGAGTTTTTTGTTTTTGACAGTTATGTTAGCAATTTAAATTTTTTATAATTAATTTAATTTTCTTGCTTTTGTCAACTGGAGTTGTGTATCTTCTTATAATATTTCTAAGATAAGCAAGCTGAATCTTCACTTAGAAATGTGTGTATTTTGTTTTTGATTTTGTAGACTGCACAGTATAGTATGTTAAGTTGGGCATCATCTGTAAGAAAAAAGAGTAAAAGGTCACAATTCACTTTGCCAGAAATTTGGAGACAGCATGCTGTACAACATGGAATTCATGTTGTAAGCTACAATGCAAATATTTCAGAGTGTTTGGGTCTCAATCTGAGTGCAGGGGATTCAGAAAGAATTGGATGAGACTAATAAAGATTACAATGGTGTTTAGAGTGATTACTAGTGATAGCAAAGTTATGCCTTCATTCATCTTCCAATAGGGCCTCAGATTCAACACAGGGGCCCACATCAAGTGTTTAGGTAGTGCTTCCCTGGGTTGAGACTGGCTGCTAAAAGACTCCGTGTCTGGTAACAGGATTCTGCAACATGCCATGCAAGCAGGAGAACCCAACATGCCTGTCAGACAATTTCTGCAACCACATCGTCCCTTACATCCTGGCCACCTAACTACCCAGGCTTCAACCCCCTTGATTATTATGTGTAAGACAACTGAGTGAGAAACCAACAAAATTTCTTATTAAACCAAGGATGATCAGAAGGATCTGAAAGATTATAGCAGCATTCAACTTAAACTTAAACAAAGAAACCCTCTAGAAGAGTTGAAGGAGATTCTAAAGTTGTCTGGAGATCATGGTTGAAGCCAATGGCGACTTTATTGAATACATTTTCCTGTTTAGTATTTGACAATATTTTTGTGCAGTTTTGGTAAGTATGTCTGTTAAAATGAGTTGTCAGTGCAGATTTCATTTTTGTGTAATTTATATGACAATTTATTCATCTCACTCTAGAAAAATATATATATATATCTAAACTTATTTATAAATGGAACTTTGTGTGTGTGTGTATGTGTCCGTTACCTATAGACTCTGAAATGGCTGAACCAATTTTCTTGAAAATTTACACAGTTGTACTATAAGCATCTGTGAGTGTTCTTAGCTAGGTTTTGTGTCGAGGTACCCCAGATAAATATCGAAAATCGATAATTGAAAAAATCGGGTTATAGAAGGAGTGGTCTGATTTTTATCAAATTTGATACACTCATAGACAAAGACATAAGAAAAGATATTCAGAAGTTTCAAGGTTGCAGTTCTTACAATAGTGCAGAAAATCGATAATATATATATATATATATATAAAAGGCAAGATGTTTGTGTGTGTGTCTGTTTATCTGCCTGTATGTCTATATCTTTTCAGCCCTTTTATTTTAGTTTTTGCTTCGGATTTGGCTCTAAGTAGGTATAATTGTAGTTCTTAGTCTCAGCCATGATACCATTTACTCAGAGGACTTATTTAGCCTTCAAAATTTAGTTTACGATGAAAAAAACTTATTTGATATCGATACCAGGAAATCAAAATTTGACTTACATCCATTCATTTTTCTTTCAGTTTCGCTTTAACTGGAAACAACTATTGCTTTTTAGTCTTTCATGCCAATGTCCAAAGAGTCTGAGCTCCAGGACCATATATTAGTTTTAAAGCTTTCATTACACCTGAGCAACACCAGGCTATACTGCTAGTATACTATACACAGGTATTTTTTTTGGAGAAGTTAAAAATCACACAAAAATTCAGGAGTAGTACTATACATGAAATCAGCTTATACATACAGTAAATTTAAGATTGCAAATATTTTTTAATTAATTTAACAGAGATTACAATTTTGGTATGGTTACTGAATGAAAAACATTTCCTTTCTAAATCAGTGTTGCAGCCACTGAATTTCCCACAAATGACCAATCATAAACCAAACTTTATTCTGTATAATTGTCCACTTCTCGAAATCTGAAAAGTAATTATTAATCTAGTCAGTAGATTATCCATTGACTTTATTCCTTGTCCACTTTCACCTACTGTTATTCACTCAGGTTCTTATTCACATTTTCATTCATTCCTTTTCATTCTCAAAATTCATCGTTTCTGTGTTGACAAATGTTTTTATCTTTGTTGTCATTTAGAAAAAAATTCATTTGTCATTTCAGTCTTTTTGTATGTTACACATTTAAATAATTTTGATTATATAAATATATATCTAGTCACAAGACCATAAGCCTGAGAGATTTAAGTTATAGAGTTCAAAAGATAAGTCTTGGTTACGAAAAGTAATTTTGTTCATCTTCAGTGATAGCAAATATGTGTTCTACTTTTCTAGTAATGATAAAATGAGAAAAACTGCCACAAGAGAAATTCTTATGCACTGCTTATGGAAAAATCAATTTGTATATAAAATGAGAAAAATGAAACAAGAAAATATAATGTACTTCAGGAACAAATCAGAAAAATATCTTCAGGTGTTTGATCCTGATGACCAGTATGCTCTCCATAGATTTATTTAAACGTTAAAGATGAATAAGTGTTCTTCTAATATCAGTTATCGATTAGTATTTTCAACTTTTTTGTTTCAATCAGTCTAGTTGAATCTTAGTATTCTACAGCCTTCCATGGATTATCTGATGTAATCAAATGAAGAATTGTCATTATTATATCAGTTATTGACTAGTATCTTCATTTTACTTGTTTTAATCAATCTAGTTGAATCAGCACTACAGCTTTCCATTGGCTATCTGATGTACTTAGATGAAGAATTGTCATTATTACATCAGTTATTGACTAGTATCTTTATCTTACTTGTTTTAATCACTTCTTGTTAACTCTTAGCACTCTACAACCTTCCATGTGTTATCTGACATACTCAGATGGAGAACTATTATCGATACATAATCTTTTTCTTACTTGTTTCAGGCATTGATTAAAACCATGCACATTGAAGTTCTTCTAATTATGTCTCAAATTCTGAATTGAAATATTATCATCATTATAATAAATTGTGCATTCATCTTAATGCTATTCTTATCTTCAAATCTTTGGCTATTTCTGAGCGTAATGTGAAGTCCTGTCATTATTAAGTCAATTATTTCTGCGCATCATTATCTTTCTTGTTTTCATCATGATACTTTGATAATCACTCTCATTATCCTTCCTCATATTTTCTGAACACTGAGATGAAGTACTGTTTCAATAGGGTGCTGAAAATTCTTGACTTGTAAATGAATATCTGATTTTTCATTACTTGTTCCGATCTTTAGAATAGGATCATGGCAAGAATTTTCAGCACCCCCCTGTTCACTAAGTATTGACAAATTAGTTGTAAGCTTCTCTTCTTAAAAGCTTGCTTCTCACCTTTGAAGAAACTAACTAAAAAAAAGTGAAATTTCTATCTTTTTTTTTGTTTAATTTAATTTTTTTTATTTTATTTTTGTAAATTTAAATTACACTTTATTCAGTAGATAAATATTCTAATTTGAAGCTAGATTTCCTACGTTTTTGATAAGCCTTTTTATTGAACCATTGTTGTTATGGTATGAAAGATTATTTTTGGAAACCTTTTATATTATCATTGTTGAAATATATTTGTATGAGTCGTTTTAATTTTCTCTTCACCCTATATATCTACATGTAGACATTTTGACGACACACTGACCAAAAAAGTTTTTTCTTTAAAGTTCTACAGAATGATTCTAACTCAGAGTAACCTCTGTGGCTTGGGTCACCCTCCCCCACTTCCTCTCTCTCTCTCTCTCTCTCTCTCTCTCTCTCTCTCTTAATAATATATATACTGGCTTTGCTCTGACTTTTCTATAAATATTTTTACTGCTTTTGCTCTAATGAGTTTCTTTCCCTGATGCCTCAACCACGTGAATTTACTTGAATTTGTGCTACTAGATTGGCACCAGTGTCCCACCCTTTTATTGTCAAAATAGTCAAATGCAGCCATCACTTTTACTCAAGCATTTTCTTTTCTCACACTCCCTTCCATATAATTTCTTCCCTGATAGCTACAATTTCCAAAAGTTTAAATGCAATGTCAATTTCCATCTTCTATCTCCTTGATTCCCATCTTTTTCTTTTCTTTTCTTTTCTTCAACATCCCTGGTAACTTGTTACCTCTGTTTTTCTCTTTCCTTTTTTTATTACTGCAGTAAGCAAGGCAGTACCACTAGTGATGGCACTGCCTTGCTTGGGGTGAAACAATTATTAAAAAAAATGACTATTTTCATCTTGCTTCTTCCAGTCATTGTACTTTCCAACCTTTCTATTGTCATCTTGTCATTTAAACTAGTGATAAAAATTAACCTTTGTGATAGTACAGAATTGGCTCTTTCATTTAATTCTCTACAGACCAATACAAATTTTATTCATATAAATTAAATCTCACTGATCCAGAATTCATTGATCTAACATGAGAATTATTTGAATCAGTCATAGGTTTAGTAGAAATATTGGTGGAAAATTGACATCTAAGGTCAAAAAAAAAATTGTATTATTTGATAATTAAATTCTTTAAGTCAAAAATAAAAATAAAAATTCCTGCACACTTTTCTTATATATTTTATGTAGTATAGTATGTACCAAAAATACATGATTTTTAATATCTTCAAAAAAATTATCTAAGCAGAGTGTGACCTCCTTATTTTTTGCATAAAAAACTGATCCTCAAAATATGCACTATATTCAAATATATATGATAATTAAAATTATGCAAAATTGAATAATATATATGAAAAATGTAAGATTTAATAAAAAGGAAGTAAAATAGAACATATTTAAAATGTTAAATTTATAAAAAGAGTGTAAAATTTTATAAAAAATATGTCAGTCAAAAAATTTTATATCATTACATTAATAAAATTATGAAGAATCTTAAATTTAATAAAATTAGATCAAATATAATAATATAATGGACGTAAGATTTAATCAATATACATTTCTGACTAGTTTTTTCTTTAATCTTATTTTTCTGGATTTTTTATCATTAATGTTAATCAAACTTGTAAAATGTTAAAATTAATTCAGTGAGCCTCATTATTTTAAAAAGAATTTTGAATTTTATTCATGTGTGTATAAACATACTAATTTTTGTAAATAGGGACATGCATACATAAAATTATCATAAAATAAGAGTGCTAACTAAAGTAAATTTAAAATTTGTTGGTAATTTTCTAACATTTTCTTAACAAGCATCTATAAAGCCAAAATACCTAGCTTTAGAATTAAATTGTATCTTTAGCAAAAGAATCAGAATCAATATAGCCAAAAAGAAGGAGAATGACAGTTTAACCGTTATTTCATGTTAAAAAATACAAGAAGATTGTAAATGGATTTACTGAGAGCAGCATATACTTTTACCCATTGTAAAGTAATTTGGCCATGGTTATTTGCCATTGGCAATAATGCTTAACAAATGAGATTGACAAAGTTTTCAATAAACAATTAGAAAGGGAAGAAAAAACAGGGCAAATAATAGTGAGCAAACAATATATATGCAACTATTATGTTTCTGTAGTCTTATTTGTTCAAGCCTTTCTTGCAAGACACTAAGAGATCTAAGTGATCTCTTAAATGATCATCTTGCTTGAAGTGAGTGTCTTCTTTCAACTTGCTCTTTATCTTTCTGTTATTGATTTTCTTTTCTGCCAGATATGGAGGAACCTGTAACTTGAATTTGACACTTGTATTTAACCTGTGGCAAAATTAGATAAAATAATAATAATTAAAACAAGAAATACATTTTCCCTTGATGCTAGTAAATCTTATTACCCCACTTGGCTTCACAAAACGTCCCTTTTAAACAGTAGCACTGTTTATGTCTATAAAAAGACAAACATTTCCTTCTACTCTCTTCTCTCTCTCTCTCTCTCTCTCTCTCTCTCTCTCACTCACTCCAAGATGTAGCACCTCATAATAAAAGGACATCTAAGCCGTGATATCTTCGTTTCCCCAGTCCACTGATGCCTGAACTCTTTCCACTTTCCAAGTGTTTTCCAAAATCTCCACTTATGAAGTAAATCAAACTTTTTTGGTTGTTTCAACTCGACCATTATAACCATGCATAAACCCTCTAGCAATAAAATAAATATAAACTTCCTTTGGTCATTCCAACTCTGCACAAGACTGACTTGAGTTCAACCATTATATTATGTTACCGTAACTTCTGGATCAAAAAAAGAAAATGGATATACCTAAGTGACATTGCAAACTTTGTTTCCCTGCAGTCACCATAAAAAGGGAACAAATGGTCCATGGTAAAATCCCAAGTTTTTGTATGTTTCTTCTTAATTGTTTAAATATTAACATGTACACACCTTACCATACACCCTACCACACACCAACATGCAACTTTAAATTCTATAGATCCTTCATAAATCTTTTGGACAGAACTGCTACTTTCAAATTCAGTTTATTTTTTTTAACTTTTAATAATAATAGTATGTGGATGTGTGTTGTGGTGCAGTGGATATAGACTCAGAACAAGAAATCGGAGAACCGAGTTCGAATTCCAGTTGAATCCATTGCATTCACTTATGCACAAATACCCTTGGGAAAGGTATTAATCTGTCTCTTCCTTCCAGTTATGGGTTAAATAGCAGGACAGATTGGGTTCTATAGCCTTGGCTGGCAACCAATCTACCACAGAAAGCAATGGCAACCTACTGCGGGATAATCTTCTGCCCAGTCAGTCATGTCTTGAAAGAGACATGATCGCCCAAGCATGTTTCACGTATGGCACTTAACTGACTGAATAATAATATAGACAACATAGCTAGATAATGCCAACAGCTAGATGTGGCAAAAGGCTGAAAGTATGGAAAGCCCATTGCTGCTTTTCACCTGATGACTGACATCAAAATAGCAATTTTAACAAAATCATTCTTTCTTTTACTTAATCTTTGAAATTAAACTCTCAACAAATAACAAATCAGGAACAAATCTCAGTTGTAGTGATATTGAGGATCCTCTGATCATTAAGAAAAACTCTTACTTTGATGAAAAACTGGGCTCCAATTAGTAAGCACTTGATTTTAAAACACTTCATTGATTCCAATACCAGGTTTGGTAATCAATATTGAATGAATACTTACCAAAACATGTGAAGGTTGCTGGTCAGGTAGTCAGCTTTACGGTGATTTTACATATGATGATGATGATGACGATTCAGTGTTTACTTATATGCATCAGAGCCAAATAGAGCATCTGTTAATCTGGGTAGCAATGGTCAATAAGAGAAAGGAAGAAATAAACATTGAAAGTGATGCTTTAAGGCAAAGGGAGGTAATTAGCGTCAAACAAAATAATTGACTTGCTAGAACACATTTGGTGGACTCTTTGCTTAGAATTTTATTTTAGTGGTTCGACAAGTGAACTGAACATTTAATTAGTTGTCATATTGTGACTGTATTTCTTCCCAGCAAGGCAATCTGGAATTGTTCATGTAAAAAATATCTTGCAATTATTATTGTTTCTGCAATAATTTTTGTTTAGTTTGGCATAAGGCTACAAGTATGAGTTGCTCCATAATAAAGGTCACTGAAACCAACTTTCTAAACACTAGCTCAAACTATCACAAGGTACAGACTACTGTGTTCTCATTTAATTCAATAGGCAGGAATATCCTTATCTTCCTTTTCAAATTGCATGTTTCCCTTTTTTTCAAGGCTTACGGCCATATCATGTTGAATAAACTGGTTCTCACTCAATCACCGAAGTTAAGCAACGTTGAGCCTGGTCAGTACTTAGATGGGTGATTGCTTGGGAATACCAGGTGCTGTAAGCGTATAGTGACGGATGTGCGTTGTGGTGCAGTGGATATCAGCTTGGAAAGAGAAATCGGTGAGCTGAGTTCAAATTCCAGTTGAATATCCTGCATTCACTTAAGCACTGGTACCCACTTGGGAAAGGTATTAATCTGTCCCTTCCTTCCAGTTATGGGTTAAATAACAGGGTAGGACTTGGGGATCCTTCCCTTAAAAACAAATCTCAATGAATCTTGATACTCAAAAAGAAAAAAGTATTACTAGACACAAAACATATAAAAACAACAATAAATTGCTGAAAGAAAAAGGTATTACCAGCAATAAATAAATAAAAATTTAGTTGGCAATAAATGACTCACTGAGGTTGATATGCCATAAAAAAAAAACAACCAACAACCAACTTTTTTTCATCAGTTTGCAATGTCTCTATCAACCAAATTAAGTAGCAGTGTCTTCTACAACACCATCAGGCTGCATTGTCCACCTCTCCATCATCAACCTGTAGTGTCTCTATCTCCCATGGAGCCTCTAAAAATAATGCTTCCTATTTATTTCTATAGAAACTACAAAAAACAAGGGTAGTATAGTAACACCATTGGGTACAGCAGGTTTTCTACTACATAAAAAAATACTTTTTTGATTATTGCTGATTAAGAAATTGTGCACTGAGGTATAGCCAAAACTATTACAACTATTGTCAACCTTGACAAACATCAGAGAGATATTCTATATGTTATTCAGAAAATGTCATCAGTTCTAAGCTGGCATCTCAACTTCAGTCTTTTTCCCACTGCTGTAATATAGTTTTCCTGAACCTTTTCTACAAATATTTTCATGGCAATTGTCCTGATGAGCTTCTTTCTATGGTATCTCAGCTTCATAAATTTAAACACCATGCTAGATTGGCAGATAGGTCTCATCATTTTACAGTTGAAATTGATAAGTGTAAGCATGTTCTATGCTAATGGTTTCTTATATTCCAGCTTCTAACTTTCTAATCAAACATAATTTCCCAAAAATTAAATGCAACATCAATTGTTGCATTCTGTCTCCTTGAATCCTGGTCTTTTAATGTCTTTTCTCTTCTCAATGTTTTTTCAGTTTCTTGTGCTCTCTGTAACTCCTTGCACCTTTGTTGCTTTATCACCTTGCTTGGAGTGAAATGATTTACAGAAAAACAGTTAGTTGGGTTGGTTAATTTTACATATCAACTATTGTTGGATTATTTAATGTCTAATTTTTGTATGGAACACCCAGTGAGGAGCAAACTTATTACTCAATAGTTATGGTCAACCTGATGAGTCTGGAGTCACATTTCTTAGATGATTCTTATGTTTTTGTTCTACTAGAGTTAATAAAAAATAGAAAAAATTAAAAGATGAGATGAAAAGTAAGGCAATTTTCAAATAAAATGATACCTGAATGATTTTTTTCATAAGATGTGATCAATTTCATGTCCCCATGTAATTGGCTTCCCTCTGGTTGTTTACAGAAGCAGCAAACAAAAAAAACAAAAAAAAATAGCAAAAAAAAAACAAAGATACTAACTGAACAGACAAGCATTTATGATCACAAAATAATAATGGCAAGCTGAAGCCAGTATTTGATTTTGCTGATTGGCCAGTGGTGGTCTGGTATTTCTCTTTTCTGGCAGAAGTCAGTCAGGAAGGGGCTGAAAGAAGGATAAGTGTTGCATCCTATTTTTTTTAGTAGTATTATTAGTGTGAAATAAGTATGTCAATCTAAATACTTACCTGAAATAGTTATAACCCAGCAGTATTTTGTTTAATAAGAAATAGACTCAAACTTGCTTTAAAAGGAAAATCAAAAGGTACACATTAACTTGGAACAAAGAACAAGAGGCAAATTCAAAATTGAGGCAATAAAATTAGTAGTTTTAAGAAACATAAGTCTGGAGCCAAATGAAAACGATGTTTCTCATTTGTTCAAAATGATAACTGCCATTATGAAGGAGTACTACAAATAACTGTTAAAGGCCAAATGGAAATTATCCCTTTGATTGGCCAAATCACTAAAACATTAAGCAAATCTCACTTGGTCAGAATTACTATATAGAACTGAATAAAATCATCTCGTTTGAGTAGGCAAATATTGTTACAATTCTTCTAATGTGGAAGCTATTTCAGAATGCTAATGATTGCTCTTGGCTGGACTTATGGAAGAGAAAATCTGATGTCATGGAAACACAAAACTTTCTATGATCCCCATAATAGACATCACTGAGAAAGCAACTGGTGCACAATATATGCATATAAAATGGATAATAATTATTATAGGAAAAAAACTAGTATTTTTTTAATCATTTCACCCCAAGCAAGAAAAAAGTATTCCACAAGATACATTTACCTAAATCTCCTTCTATGTGCTGAATCTCTTCAACACTAGAGCAATTAAGGTTCTCCACAACATCCTATCCTTTGTATCTCTTAGCAATGTCTTTTTATTATCCCTCCCATTCCTTGTGTTATCCACAAGCTTGTTTGGTAATTTACTCATTGTTCCTCTTCATTTTTCTTACCTTCAATATGTGATTGAGTGTCAAATTCTCCAAGCCCTTTGTCCTCATTTCAGATGTCTCTTTCTGGTTCTAAGGATAAGCATCTTTTTTCTTCTTTTTTCTAAAACTCTGTTGTGCTCCATATGTGGATTTCTAAACATCCTACAATATAGTTTATCATAGCCATTGCTACTCTGTACATTTGACCTAACCAGATGCTTCAACCTTGACCTTTTCATTCTGCAATTCAATTTCATTTAGTTTTTAATTAACCTAATGACTTTTTAGTTATTGTTATGTCCTGAACCAAGTTGTAATACATGACCACTTTGTACCTTCATATTTTGTAGCAGGTCTCACCATTTTTTCTTTTACTTTTTCTCGTGATTGTTAGTATTTTGTGAAACCTGCAAATGTTGTTACATGTCCTCACCAATATAAACCGGAGACTTTTCGGCCTCTAAAGAGAAGAAGGAGAGAAGAAGGTGGAGAAAACAACAATGGAAGTCTGCCCTGTGGCAACTAAGTTATGATGCCAGTACCATATCACACACCTGTCACCGATAGCATATAAGTCTGGTATTCACCAGCTTCCTGGCAACATCACAGTCTGTACTTCAACCTAACCCACATGGTCCATCTTTGTTAAAAGACCCACTTATGACAGCTCTAAACTTGTGGGAGGTTCACCACTAGACCTGACTGACATCTTCACAACACCAGCATTGGATTTGACCAGTTATGACTGGACATTGACCAGTATCTATTTAACCACTTCACTGGACTCACATGCTAGTCTACAACAACTCTGGCCAAGCATTGTGAATAAAATTTCTATTTATCTTAAATATCCTTGTTCTGTTGTCCATTTTTACCCTTCTGTCAGATTCCACAACTTTCAAAAAAGTTAGTGGGCCTCTTGAGACCACAACTGAATTGGGGTACTTGGGCCAATTTGCATTGCGCACCCTCTAGACAGATCCACTACAAGTCACTTGTGAGTATCAATTTCTCCAAACCCTCTTTCCTCATTATGCAGCCCAAAAATTTCAATTGCCTCTTTCTGATTCTAAGTATAAATTTCCTTTTTGTTTGTATTTTTCTTAAAACTTCCTCATTGCTCACATGCTCCATCCATGGTATTCTCAGCATTCCATCTATAGAATCATTTCTTTGTTACTTCAAGTCTTCTCTTCATCTGTGGGGAAATTGTCTAGCATTCACTTACATATAGGAAAAGTAGTATCACATCACAATTCTTTTCTTTGTTTTTAATGAAATTTTTCTGTTTGTTTAATTTCTGGAAGTTATCTTTTTTTCCTTAAAACATTCCCATTGTCCATGTGCACTGTCCATTGTATTCTCAACATTCTTCACTGGAACCACATGTGAGTACCAAATTCTCTAAACCCTCATTATATTTTCTCATTCTCAAACATTTCAACTGCCTCTTTAGAGCAATGCACCTTCAAATTTCCATATCAGAACTTGTTTGATTTTGGTATTTCTAATTTGTAGCACACATCTTGTATGAAGACAAAAAAATAAATTATACTATTCTTGTTGCACATAAATCAGTGTAATTGTTGCTTCAACAGAGAATTACAATCTCATAAATACCGTTTTGTTACCATAGTACAGCACTTCTATCATATTATTTTCCTCTTGTTCATCCACTTTTAATTTAGGTACATTTGTGATTAGTAACGGTTTTGACTTCTTCCTCTTTAGTTCAAAGTAATTACTAGGATGTACATTTGTGGTGCCATAGATACCGACTTGGAATGAGAAATTGGAAAGCTGAGTTTGAATTCTAGTGGAATTTGATGCATTCACTTATGTGCAAATGAAAAGTAAAAAGGAAAAGGTTTGAGTTCATCCCTTCTCCCTCCAGCTATGGGTTGAAAAACAGGACAGATTGGGTTCTATAGCCTTGGTTGGCAACCAGTTTACCACAGAAAGAAATTATGTACTGCAGAAAAAATCTTCTTCCAAGTCAGTCATTGAAAGAGATCACCCAAGCATGTATCACGTATGACAATTAACTGACTGACGCATCTGGTATATGATACATTGAATGAGGATTAGATCTTAGATCATTCTCTTCGCATATTCATATAGCACTTAACTGAGTGACTGAATTACCAGGACCACCTCAATAAAGCTCAAGATCAAAGCATGAGATCCTTACTTTCTTGTCCTCCTAATTCTACCCTCAAATGATAACACCACTGGTATGTAACTTCTTAACCTTTTTCTCTAAACATTGTTCTCCTTTAATGTCTTATTATTTGAACATTTGTTTAAGGTAGCCACTTTGTATGCATTTATTTTTACTGCTAAACTTCATCATGTAGAACTCCTTTCACTATGTGTTGACTGTTCTCCCATTGTGTCATACTGTAATTTCATGTAACTTTCTTTCTTTCTACATACTTATTATTGTAAATTTTATAACATATTCCTGTCAGCAAACTACTTGCTACCTCCTTTGCCTATTTAGACCATCAATCTCCCAGTTATGTTCAGCCTTTGGGCAACCATTGCCATATTTTTTTCTTATCTATTTACTTATTGTGTTATTCAACCTAACACATAATGAAGAAGGAGGGCTTGGAAACTATTATGGCAAGAAAGATAGGGGAAGGAAATGAGCCACTTAATTTGTGTTTTTTTAATAACTGTTTCACTCTCAAGCAAAGCAGAACCACCACTGGTGTACAGGGGGTTACAGTGAGAGAAAAAGCCAGGTCCAGGGAATGTCAAAGAAAGGATAAGAGAAGGATAAGAATCAAGGTGATAGAGGATTGCAATTGACATTGTATTTTGACTTTTGGAGATTGTAGCTATTGATGGGTTTGTGTGAATGAATGGCAGAACGGGATGGGCAGGGACTTTAGCAAGAGAGGAAAACTGTTAAGTGCCACACAAAATAGAAATTTGTGGTGAGTGATGATCGCCTATGTTCTGAATGCATAGAAGTAATAGTGGTGTAATGGTTAGTAAACTTGTCAATCATTACAATTGATTAGTGAGTTTGATCCTCACTGGGTGCTCCATACTTTTGGCTTTGTGCCACATCTATGCTGCACTTAGAAAATCACCATAGAAGAAGGTTCTAACTAAACTAGTTTACATTTTATTAAAAAGTGTGTATTTCTTTTTCCAGTTTCACTCTCTTAGCTTTCAATAAACTTGGAGATGAACAGGTCTTTGTCTTTAGAGTTTTCATTGCTATAAGTCTTTTATCTGGTTGTCTGAAGTACATATATGTGTGAGACGGAATTTGTATTGGAAGGCAATACAAATATATTTGCTCTAGAACTTGAGAATGATAATGAGAGGGACAGAAAAAGATTCTACCACATGGAGTGTAAGATTCACGGTGATCCACTGCATCAACAAAATTGCTTTAAGCCAATATGTCTTATTTGTTATCTGAAATCTGACTCGTCTATTGATGCTGTATTAAGTTGTACTGCATGATGTGTCATAAACAAAAGGATTTCTGTAGCAATCAAGAGAGATTTGAGTAGAGATCTAAAAGTCTATCATTTGTTATTGCAAATCTGGCAATTGTCCCATTGCATTAGGTTAAACATGATGTATTGGACATGCAATAGGTTATGATTTAAGTAAGCATGTATTCTTTTAGCTATTTTACTGTTGGACCTGATTTTTCATTTCATCCTTTTCTTATTTTTTTTACATCCTTCAAACTATATTGGCCGCATAACAAGTATGATGAGTCCTTTTATAGCCTCTAGTGTCTTAGTAGCTTTATTACCTTGTTTGGCATGAAATGATTAAAAATTAAATGAGTTTAAATGCGGAGAAAAATATCAAATTTGCATTAGGTAATGGAACTAATGACAAGTAAAAAATACAAAAGATTACTGAAAAGTTCTCAGGCCTACCAAGGAATCCTTTAAAAATTTCAATGTTTAACCTTCATGCCTGTAAAAACGACAGTGTCAAAAGTACAGTTTTCTTTTCACACTATTATTATTTTAACTATCTTCACTCCTTGGCAATGTTTACTGCTTTCATAAGTGATTATTAGAATTGTAATAAAACCTAATCATATGATGAAAGTTATTTATACATAATTTTATTCTTGATGATTTATAACAAAAATATTAAACAATATTTATTAGCTGGTTTATTCACAAGTATAATTTTATATTTACAACATTTTAAAAACTAATACAATTATATCAAAACTAATGCAATGCAATATTTATCATTTACCAACTTATGCAGAAATAACTATGAAAACAATTTTTTTATTTATAAACATTTACTAAATTATTAAAACATGTAAACCAGCTATAAGGAAACTTTACTATTTACCATTTTATAAAGTTTGAATCAATTGGTAATTTAGCCAATTTTTGCCAACCATTCCAAAAAACATTATTATTTTTGTTTGAAATTCTCAAGAACAAAGCAAATGTATAAATGCACTTTCATGTGCTTACAATCCTAATCATTGATTTTTAAAACAAACATTGCCGAAAAGGTAGCTAAAGTTACAGCAGTGTCAAGGGTAAAAAATACTGTTTGATTTTGGAAAAGTGGGTTGTGTTGAAAACATTTTGGTATTTACTGGGTTTTGAAATTTCACCTTACAAGTGAGAATATTAAAACTGAGGAAGTTTTACAAATATCATCAGTGATGAAGAATTGAGCAAAATTGTGAAAGGTGTAGCAAAAAACAATTCAACCTCTTTAAAGAAAGCTTACAGTTTGTGAGGATTACCCACACTTGATCTACCAGGATGTCCATTTTAAGTGGTGAAGTTTTATGACTTTCTCCTTTCTTTTGCTTCAAGATGTAGCAGTGTCTATATATGAGCATTTGTCCTCACTGAGGAAAACTTCTTTTCCCTGGACTACTAATGTCAAAACTTTTGCACAAATGTGTATCATACACAAACATTATCAAATCAGGATTATTCCAGCCAAACTGGGACATATAGTAAGCTTATTGTTGGTAAAAAGCAGAAGTTCTATGGCATTAAATCTTGACTGTGGAGAAAGGGCTAATTTAACTGAAGGCCAAAAATCCCTGTAAAAAAAAAATTAAGAATAAACAGCTGCAATGGCTGCACAGTTCACAATGGTATTTCACTGCCAACTGAATAACTCCATGGGGGGAATGTCTGTTCATGTATGCATTGTAAATATCAACATTGACTGACAAGTTATATCAAGGCGGCACAAGTGGTTTTCAAAATATTCAAAATGAATAATTTCTAGAGTTTATATATTGTGACACAAAGAACATACTTTTTCTATAAAATTAAGTGTTTTACTTTATAAATGTTTTACTTTTAAGAGTTTTGTTCCCAAACATTTTAGGTTACAATTAATGATATAGTGTTTAATTGTGATAATATTTAGTGCCAAGGTTGTTATTTTTCAGCAGTTATTACTGATAAAATGTATGCTGGCAAGCAGTTTTTTATCATAAAGTGCTCAATATCAGGGTGTAGATAAAGCATTGATAGGTACAAAGAGTTTGTCTCTTTAAAAGAGCATATTCATGCCAACTTTGAAGTTATGTGAGGGACACCGTTATGATGTTCTCACTCATCCAGGCTGTATGTTGTTAAGTTACATTTTTTCTGGTTTATATAGAATAAGATGTGATATTATGAGTGTAGTCTTGTTTGTGATTAGTTAATTATTTTTTTTCTTCTTGTTTATGATTTGTTGATTTTTTAATTTTAATTTTTGTTTTTATCCCATAGTTGTTTAATTTATTTTTATTTTTAGTATATTCCTGAATGGATGTTTGTTTAGTTGGGATGGGTCCTTTTGTTTTGCTGACCTCGATTTTACATTTTTCTTAGTGTGTTGGTATGTTTTGTAGCCAGATGGTTTATTTTTTTCTGGCTCATGGTTGGGTTTATTGTACTTGTGTTTGTAAGCTTTACTTGTGTTTGTTTTCATTTGCGCTTTTATTATTATTTTTTGTTTAGTGGCTGTTGTATTATTTTCTGTGTTTTCATTACTGGGTGTTTGCATGTTTTTAATTTTTATTTCTCTTATTTATATTATATTCTTTGCATGTTTTATTTTTGTTTATCATGGTTTCATATTTATAGTTATATTTTTAGTTTTTAGTTTTTAATTTTTTAATTTTTAGTTTTTATTTTTTTATATTTTTTATGCCTATTTTTTGTTTGATTTTGTTGTTTATTTTTCTTTGTGTAGCAAAGTAGGTATTTATTCACATCTCTGCATTTTCCCATTATCTCTTTTTTTTGTTTAAAATTTTACTTTAGTTTTTAGAACTAATTATTGCTAGTTTCTCTTCTAGTCATAATTTACAACTTTTGCTATTACTGTTGTATGGTGACTCTTATTTTACTATTTTCCATTTGATTTTGGTTGTAATGTTGTTTTCTTTCTGGTTCCATATGTATTTTGATAATGTTGTGTTGTTTTTGTATTTTTATGTGTTGAATAACATTTTGTAATTATTAAATCTTTCTTTAAACGAAATTTGTACTGCTCTTACGTAAATCTTTTTATCTGTACTGGTGTTATTTGTTACAGTTGCTTTGTATATCATGTTGTTGGTAAGACATTTGTTATTAAGTGGACTGTTGTCTTTTTCTTTTGGCAGTTACATTTGTTCATATGGTCTTGTTGGTTTGTGTTGTTATTATTAGTTTTATTAAGTATTTTCTTGTTGTATTTGGTTATTATCTTTTCCATATTTTCCATACAGCTGTAGCTGATTTTGACTGTATTTTTGTCAATAATTTTTTATAGTTTGTTGTGTTTGGGAAAGTGTTTTTCTATTTTTCTTTTTATATTGTTGTTGTAGGGTAGGTCAAACCAGTTTATATTTTTTTCTATTTCTTTTGTTTGATTTCACTTTATTTGTGTATTCAAGTTTGTTTGAGTATCTGCTATTTTTTAGTGCTGACTCATATGTTTCTTTGTTTTCATTGAATAATTTTATATTACTTGAGTTCACAGATAATCTTATTTATGGGTATGCGTCTGAATATGCTTGGAGGGTGATTAAAATTTTTGTTGATATATATGGGGTTGTTGTTTCCTTTTCTATATGGTTTATGTGTGCTTTTGTTTAGGTTGAGTATTATATCTAGGAAATTTACTATTTTTAGATTTGGTTTTATGTCCATTGTAAATCCTAGAGTGTTGAAGATTTCTATAATTTGTTTTCTAAATATTTTCTGTAGTTTTACCATTACAATTTCTTAGAATTATGAGTCTGTCATCTCTGTATAAACCTATATCTTTATGTTGAGGATTTTTGGTAGTTTGTAGATTATTTAAATTTCTATAATTTTGCATATTTATGCACTATTGTAACTTCCCATTGTTACATCTCGTTGTAGTCCTTATTTGTATTGTTGTTAGTGGTGTTGCATTTTTTGGCATATTTTATCATGATAGTATAGAATGGACTTTCTGTAAATTTCTTACTTATGTCTATTTTTATTTTAATTCTCTTGTAGTCACAAATAAGTTTCTTAGTATAATGATTAAAACACCAAGAAAGGAACTGTATGTATTTTCATTATTTTTATTTTTATTTCTTATCCACATTCATGATTTACATGCATACTCCACCATGAAAATAATGGATAAAAACTTCAAGTTATCAAAGCCATCTTTATGATATTTTAAGGCCAAAAGTACTTTTAATTATGAGTAAAACAACAATGTTCTAAAATGTTGCTTCCCTTACACCATATAATTTTGAAGTTGGTGCAGTGTTCTTATGTGTAGGTTCAAAACTCATAATGCTTAAACCACAGGATATTCAAAACTGATAACTTTTCATAACAGACAACTACATTAATTATGTCTTAACAATCAACACCCTGAAAATGATTTCAGGTAAGATTGAAAATACTTAAAACTATGAAAGTTAAAAAAGTAAAAAGTTAAAATTAAAATTTAACTAATGAAAATACAATATTCATGACTACAAGAGTATTTAAATTAAAAATAAAGAGATAATATCTTTAAATTATTTAATCAAACATGCTTAAATGAAGATATACTGCTATATTTAATTTAAGATATTTGAAAGAAAAGTTGCTGCCCAAGTATACATTGATCATATATATATATATATATATATATAGCTTCAATTTGCTTAGTTTCAGCAGATTGAAACTAAGCCCTGACAAGTGAGGACATCATATTGGTGCCTTCACAAAACTTCGAAGCCAACATGAATCAGCTCATTCTCCACATTAATCTTATTAACTCTCTATCTCAATATTGAGCACTTTACAACAAAAAACCTGCTTGCCAAAATATCTTTTTATCAGTACAGCACTGAAAAAGCAACAATCTTGGCACTAAGCTTTATCACAACTCAACATACATACATACATATATATATATATATATATATATATATATATATATATAGGTACTATCGATTTGGTGTGTAAGCAGTAGTATATAGAATGCTGGTTTTCAGTGTCTATTTAAGTCAACATGACATATTTCCTTCATAAGATCCACATATACTCATACACATGCATACACACACAAACACACACACACATATATATATATTTAGCAGCACATTAATTTAGAAGTGTTGTTATTTTTTGTTTGAGAGCTAAATTCAATGTGGTAGAATGCAGCAACATACAATGAAGTAATTTTTATTTTTATTTTTTATACACCTTCAAGAATATGGGGTCTTAGACTAAAGATATTTTTAATTAATGTCTGGTTGCTTATGTTGATTGTTAATTCAATAATTTTTAGTCAGTTTTACAATTGGATTCATAGCCAAAATTCACATAGTGTCCAACCTTTCAACTCATATGTGTCATTGTCAGAAATGTAAGCAAGCAAACAGAAGAGAAGAAAAGTTAGTATGTCTTAAGCAGCATTTTGTTTTAAAAGAGTCAATATTTTTTTTGCTTGAAAGCTAAAGAATAGAATGCACTAAGTCATATATCATCAACATGTATGATCATCTAATTTAAATTCAGTATATCTTGGCAATAACTGTGCTTGCAAACAAGTCTTATTAAAAAGAATAGACATTTTATGTTTGTTATCTTTAGCCAGGTGCAAATGAATGTAAACTCTATTGGGAAATCAGTCTAATGAGCCACATAATAAAACATATCAACCAAATTCTGATGAATGGAGCATGTAGCAGAATTAGACTGGAAATGATACAAGAACAGTGCAGTTTTGCTAAAGTCACTAGAACAAGAAACATGATATTTATGTTCTGAATAAAATCAGAAAGAGCAATACAAATGTAAAAGTATAGATTATACAAAAGTGTTTGATAAAATATGTCACAGTGAACTGTTTCAACAACTAGATAAGCATGATTTATTAAGGAAGGATATTAAAATAATCCAGAACTGATAAATGCAAACAAGCCACCTGCATTACGGAAAATGAATTCAGTAAATACACAAAGATAGAAAGCAGCTTAAAGCAAAGATATGTCTACTCACTGAACTTATTCAACTATTACAGTGAATTAATCCTGAGAGAAGTCTTACCAAGATTCATTATTGTTAGCCACAATCTTGACAACATTAAATATACAGATGATACAATGTTGATAGCAGACCAGAAAGGAAATTACAGGAACTACTACAGGCTAGTAAAGTAAAGTGAGAAGAAATGACAAAACATCAACTGTAAGAAGACAAAATGTATGATTATCAGCAAAAGAAAGAACCCGCCATATAAACTACAAATTGGAGACATCAAAATAAAGTGAGTTCAAAAAAGTTAATATCTGGGGTATTTTAACAGAGGATGGAAAATGTGATATTGAAATGTGAATGCGTACTGGGATAGTGAAAGATGTCATCCAAAAGCTAAGCACAGTATTAAGAAACAGAAAAATTTTATTGAAAAACAGAGAAGATTACTGAACTGTTATACAATATCGGTCTTCCTATATAGTAGTGAATACTAGATAACCTCCTCGCAGATGAAGAAGAGACTTGAGGCAACAGAAATGTGGTTCTACAAAGGGATGATGAGAATAAAATGAATTGAACATGCAAAGTAATAACAAAGTTTTAGAGAAAATGGAAACAAAAAGGATATATATTTAACATCAGAAAAATTTCCAGGACACATAAGGAGGAAAGAGGACTTAAAAAATTTGACACCCTCAAGAAGAATATGAAGGCAAGAGAAACAGAGGAAAGAAGTTCATAACCTATCTAACTACCTTGGTGAAATGTTTGGCAGAACAAGAAAAAGGATTTCTTGGATATATAAAGAGGAAGGAGGACTTGGAGAAGGGAAAGCCACCTACATGATGAGCTTGTGTTTATGGATGGAAAAATTGGGTGATAGGCTTGGCTTAGGGACAAATGTTGTTATGGGCTGCAAGAGATAGGAGGTTGTGGATAGCTACAATTGGCCATGTCCCGTGTCCCTTGAGACAAGAAACTTAGAAAAAGAAGAATAGAATGTCTGCACTGTAGAGAATAAGTTTTCTGTAGAAATTTATCATCTCAAGAATATTCTTAAAAAATTGTTACTTACAAAATTTTTCACCCAATGTATGCCCTGTATAAGGCCCAAGAGGCACTCAAAGTTGAAGGTTACTAACAAAGATTGTTCTATGAACAATAAAAGTAAGAAATAAAAAGCACAGGTTATGTTGGAAATATGATGCTTAACTCTAGACTTGAAGAGGTTAAGATTGTCGTGGTCATGAAATCATCCTCTTGGAAGCTTGTTCACAATAAAGTAGCTCATAGGAAGAAGTTGTTTGAGTAGAACTTTCTTCATGCTAAGAGAATACAAAGAGAAAAAGGATGGTTTGCCTCAGTGTACTTGACAGTGTAGGTTTTGGCTTTGAGTGTTAAAGTTTTCTATGAAAATAGCAATAGAGTAGCAAGAGATTTGCAGCATTTTGTCTATGAGGAAGGGGTTGTAGGGTGTAAAATAAGTGAAAAACCACTATAATATAATGCAATCAAAATCTTGACAGGAGAAATTTAACAAGGAACAACACATATTTTCATTTCCAATGATTGTTAAACTATAAGCAGATCCATCACACTTTCCTTTGATATAAAAATTACATTTAAAAAATTTCACACTGATTCTTAAAATCATATAACTTAGAAAAAGTCTACAACCCCTTTGAAATGTCTTCAGCTAATACTTTGTGGCTGATCCCACTGCGTCAATTACAGCCTGCAGATGCCTCAGGTAGCCTTCCATGAGCTTGCTGCAGTGGTCTGCTGACAGTTTTTGCCATTCTCCATGGCAGAACTTCTTGAGCTGTGTCAGATTGGATGGGGAATGTTGGTGCACAGCCAGCTTTAGATTTTGCCATAGATTTTCTATAGGACTGAGGTCTAGAGAATGGCTGGGCCACTCCAAAACTGTGATCTTCTTGCTAGCAAACCGAGCTTGAGTGCTTTTTGACACATGCTTGGGGTCTTTATCTTGTTGAAACTTGAAATTGCAACCCAAGCGCAGAGCTCTAGCAGGCTTCAGCAGGTATGCCTCCAATATTTCTTAGTATTTGACACTGTTCATGACACCTTGGATGGTTACCAGCTCTCCAGGCTCTGAAAAACAACCTCAAAGCATGATTGAGCCACTGCCATGATTTACAGTGGGGACAGTGTAATGAGGTTGGTGAAAAGTGCCTTTTTTCTGCAAAACATTGCATTTCGGATTTGTTTCAAATAATTCAACTTTGGTCTCATCTGACCACAAAATCTTTCGCCACATAGTCATGGAATCATTAATGTAACTTTTGACAAAGTTTAGCCTAGCTTGTTTGTGCATAGGCACAGACAAGCTAAGCTAGAAGTGGCTTTTTTCTAGTTACCCTCCCTTGCATACCAGACTGATGTATTACTCTGGAAATTGTAGATGCATGGACATCTATCTCAGTACTAGAAACTGAAGCTTTCAAGTCTTCCTGTGCTGCACTGGGATTGGAAGTTTCCTTCCAGACCAGTTTTGATTTTGCTGTTCTGGTAAGTTTGCTTGGTGTCCCAGATTTTGGTAGGGTAACCAGTGGTTTTGTGCACTAACCACTTTTTAACTACAGTTTTAACAGTGCTTAGTAGCAATTCTAAAGTTTTTGTAATCTTTTTATAGCCATTATTTTCATTGTACTTTTGAATAATAAGGTTTTTAAGTTCCTGAGACAGAGGCTTGCCCATTTTCTTTCTCGAGTTGGACAACTTATAGTTTACAATCAAAGTTCAAAGACCAACATACCAAGAAACCATGTGGTGGATGATTTTGTAGACAGTTAAAACATTTTATATAGAAAAATAATAGGCCGGCCAAGTTTGTTTGTTATGGTAGAATGCAAATGTCACTATTGATTGTTCTGGATTGTATACATCAATGATAAACTACATGACAACATTGTATAATATCTGGGGGTGTAGACTTTTGCAAAGTTATATGATTATTAAGAATCAGTGTGAAGTTTTTTTAAATGTAATTTTTATATAAAAGGAAAGTGTGATGGATCTGCTTAACAATCATTGGAATTGAAAACATGTGTTGTTCCCTGTTAAATTATACAAAATATATAAATTTTCAAAGTGGGTGTAGACTTTTGCAAGCCACTGTGCATCAAGGATGATGGGTGAGTCCATTGTATATATATATATATATATATATATATATATATATATATATATATACTTAATACCACTGTTATATTACATTGTGCACTGTTCTATTAACACTTGATAAATATCTATTCATGTGTACCTGTGTGTATACACATATGTATATGTATTTACATCCATACCAATATATATATATATATATATATATATATCAGTCAGTTAAGTGCCATACATGATACATGGTTGGATGATCATGTCTCTTTCAGTCCATGACTGACTAAGCAGAAGATTCTCCCGCAGTATGTTGACATTTCTTTCTGCAGTAGACTGGTTGCCAACCAAGGCTATAAAATCCAATCTGTTCTGCTATTCAAACCTTAGCTAGATAGAGAAGAGATAGATTAATACCTTTCCCAAGGGGATTTGCAAGTAAGTCAATGCAATGAATGCAACTGAAATTCAAACTTGACTCCCTGATTATTCATTCCAAGCTGAAATTCATTACAGCACAATGCACATTATATGTAAATAATTTAAAATTCAATCTTTGACCAAAGATGATATTTACTAAAAGAATGGCTTAATTAACGGTGTATTCAATGCAATTATCATAAAACAAAAATGTACGGTAAGTTAAGATAAAAAAATACTGCCTTATTTACTCACGGTTTTTATCAAGTTGGAGTCATCAGGCTTCTTGTCAATCTGCCTTATGAATCTTGGTAAAAGCTATGATTGCAGCAAGTATAGGATACTTTATATATATATATATATATATATATATATTTCAAATATAAATATATATTTCAAAGAAATCTTTAATTTGAAACAAATGCTTGTCAACAACTGCTTTCCAAATTATTTACTTGACTACCATATCAAACTTTTTCTTCATAATGTAAACAATGGCAACTACAAACATGTGGACAAAAACAATAACATTAATAATTCTTACAAAAAAAACAAAACAAAAATGCACAGTAACTACAGACAGGACAAATCTTCACTTTGCAATATCATCCGAAATTATGCAACACTAACTCAAGTAAGAAAGTTAAATTAATTATCTATCACAAAAAATTTAAAACTGCCAACCTCATCATCAATAATGATAATGCACCTGCAAAATCTAACAACAGAGAACCAGTGTGATCTACAAATTTATATATCCACTGAAGAACTGTATTCTTCAACTATCCAAATCCGTAAAAAATTACATTGGCTGCACCACCACAAACTTTATGAGAAGATTGGCATTGCACCTTTTCCACAACAGTTCCATCTAATCTCATTTAAACACACATCCAGGACCTATCTGTGATATACTTGTCAACAATACAATACGTAATAGCATCATCCAAATGCATAAGAAGATTAGAAACAATGGAGGCATTACTAATAAAAAAGAGAAATCCTCCATTTAATAACAACATTTATGAACACAGTAACAATTTGTTTACCGTGTTCAGAAATTAACATGCACATGACACTGTATACATAAACTTTACACGTTTATTTACAAATAAAACAAAATTCATTCTTGATAATGGCTACAAGTATAGACAAAAGTGCTCAAAAGCAGAAAACCTTTGGACAATTCTTATATAATTTGAAATTCTGAAAAGAAAAAAATTCATAAAAAGACATGAAAAATTATATATAAAACTTAATGATAATATCTTGTTTGTCATCATCAATGAAACCTGTATAAAAGTGAGATTGTTGTCCAAATACACAATATCTATATTAAGCACTCTGGAAGAATGGTAGACTTTGAAAAAATAGTAGCTACTCTAGCATCTATGCATCGTTCATTTAGTAATGAATTAGAACACTCTAACTACTGGTGTATGTTTACATGGTATAACACACGCGAAAAGTCTGCCTACTTCTACCGAGCCCTTATAGCTCATAGGTAGAATTGCCAACTGATGCCAATTCGGTTGTGTTTCAATCCTGGGTAAAAGCAATCAGATATCTAACCATACTGATAATGATAAAGTGAAACAGCTCTATCTGCAGATGATTATATATATATATATATATATATATATATATAATGCAAAAATATGTATATTTTTTTACACAGGCACATGAACACATGCACACACACACACACACAAATATATATATTATATAAGAAAAGAAATATTATAAATTTTATATATATATATATATATATATATATATATATATATATGCATTGTATATATTGTATGGTAAATTTCTGGTTGCCACCAGAATTAGTCATAGAAGAGCTAGGAACATTTCTTTCATATATTCAGACAATCAAATCTGGTAGTAGAATCCATCATTTGTACACAATGCAAAGTTGTGTTTCTCCAATGACTTCATCTGACCTGACCAGATGACCTTTTATAATGTGAATTTATCCTGTCTTTCCGAGACAAACAAATCATGTCCTTGTCTTCATCCGTATAGAACACATTTAGACAGTAAATTTAATATGAAGCAATGCTCCATTTCTAAAATGGGGCATGCCAATAACAATTCATGATGTAGTTGAATGCAAAAGTAGTCATTTATATTCAGATTGATAGATTGATATTTCAATGCAACTAATTATCATTCAAATTTATCCAGATAGCCTGTATTTCTTTCCTTTCCCCTAATGCCTGATGCCCAGTCATTTTCTTTATAAATACATATTTATATGTATTAGCAGCAGCAGTAGTAGTAGTTGTAGTAATTATGGCTGTATTATTTCTTAGATGGAGCATTGGCGATTACTTTTAATTTTATATCTGTCAGTACACTTACACATATAAACACGCATATTTTGCTGATACCCACTGAAGAGTAGACAGACAGGTCTGCCTTTATAAAACTCTGGAGTTGCCATGGATGCAAGGATAATTTTTTACAGAGTAGATGAATTATTAATACAAATAAATATAATTTGTTACTTTACTGATTGATGTTATATCCAGCTTCATCTGCACCCTGTGACTCAAGAGATTTACAGATGAACTTTTTGGTAAATGTTATCATTTTATCATATATATATATATATATATATATATATATATATTATGCAGACACACAGGCAAACACATTAACATTGCAAATCAATAAATATCAAATATATTTGTGTGACATATGTAAATGTATATATGTGGTTTAAAAATATTTCCTTGGACATGTTGTAGACATTCCTACATAAATTTAGACAGCACTAGAAGATTAAGAATGAACTGAAAATTCTATACTGGGGAGACATATATATATATATATATATATATATATACATATATATATATATATTTATTTATTTATTTATTTAAATTGAAAACTATTTAAGATACTTTTTAATCATTATTTTAATATCATTATATGTATTATGTTATCTTTTTTATTTTGCACATATGTGTTTGTTTTTCATTTTGACTCTTGTACAGTATTGTAGGGTCAGTTGGGTACTGGCTATGAGAAGAAGAGCACCTGACACAATTCACTCCACTAGAAATTTGGGAACCGCATGCTGTACTGCTTGGCATTTGCACCAGAAGCTTCAATATGAACATTTTAAAGTGTTTGGATGTCAATCTGAGGAAAGTGCAGAGTATTCAAAAAGTGTTGGATGAGTCTAATAGTGATTACAAAGGTATTTGATGTTATCATGACAATATGCCTCCATTCATCTTACTACAGGTTTTCAGACTCAACATGGTGGCCTACATTTACCCATCTGCAAATAGTGCAATCCCCTTGATTATTATGTGTAGGGTGCAGTTGAGTAAGAGACCAACAAAACTCCTTATAAAACCAAAGATGAACTAAAAGCAAGGATCATACCAGCATTTACCAATTTAATTAAAGAGACCATCCAACAGAGATGCAGAAGATTCTGAAGTCATCTGGAGGCTTTGATTGAAGCCAATGGTGATTTCATTGAATAAATTTACTCTTTAGTATTTCAAGATATTTTTTTGTAATTTTGATACAATTTAGGGTGCAAGAGATAAATTGCCGTCTAAATTGCACAGAAATGAAAATAATACTGACATATCATTTTAACAGATATATTTACCAAAATTACACAAAAATATTAGTCATCCACATTCAAGCCTGTTTCACTGTATCACAGCTCATCAGTGTGGTTAGACACATCCACTTGCTTCTGGCTGGGATCAAAACTCGACCAATTTGGTGTCAGTCGGAGTTGCTACTCCCTAAGCCATACGCGCATAGAATCAGAGAAGGGAAATTTTAACGTGTTGTATATAAGCAGTGTATACACACACCAGTCACTGAAAGAACTCAATTCATTTCTGAAGAGTCATGCTCGCTCATATATATATATATATATATGATAAAAACAAACACACACATATAATATCCATTGAGCTGTCTTTTATGTCTGTCTGTTTATGTATTTAATATTTTATATTAATTAGATAAAATGTTTGGATTATCCCCTCCATTTTTACAGGTTTGGTTTTTCATTGTTTTATTTATATATATATATATATATATATATATATATATATATTTTTTCCATTTGTAAGCAAGTAATTACGCGAACTAGGTTTCCATCATGAGTGGTGTCTTCAGACAATTTTCAATAACTGATTTAATACAAATGTGCACTGATCTAATCTTATTATGACCAGAAACTAAGTAATTAAACAATACAATCAATCAATATATATATATATATATATATATATATATATATATATATATATATAAGTGCATGTTTCATTAAATAATATAAACAAGTTTTGTCTATTTATTTTATGTAAATTTTTTTCATATTCTCTGATAAGCTAAATACCATTATCATTAAATGAAGAAAGAAAATTACAATATTGATACATAATTTTTTAATAATCAAATCTAAACTTTTGTCTTACATAAGCCATTTTCAAAGATGTCAAATTACATCATATATTATAAACACGGAAAAATGATAATGACAAACTGTCTTTGTTTACATGGAAGATTTCCAAGCAACAACAAACTCGTGCATATAAGACACTGGAAGGGAATGTCGCATCACAGCTCATGACGTCACACATGACCAAGCGAGAGTGAAAACAAGAAATATTAAGTATGGGAAACCATTGGAATAAACAATGGCTTCTGTTATTAATTATAGGCATTTAAGGATATTTGTGGAGATTTCATAGTTTATCTTGTTCAGGTTAGGTTTCAACTGTTTTATGTATATAGCTTTGAGAATTTTATATATATATATAATGATGAAAGCAAAAACATCATGTTTATGTTTGCATATATGTACAAGTTAGTTTGTATGCACATATATAGAGTGTATCAAGATAATGATATTTATAAAAAAAGAAAAGAAAATATTTTAAATAATTTTAAATTTAAATGTTTTTATGTTTTTAATGACATTGTAATGTGGCAAGAATTTGAAATTTATGATTAGTGTTTGCTATGAGATCTGATCATGCCCTTAAAGCAAATCTCTGGAGTTGGTCAATTAGATAAGTCCATTGATTTATTGAATATATATGTATTCAATGAATCAATAAAAGTTAAATATATATAAATATGTTTGGTTCAGATTACTTTCAGTTAATATTGATCATCTTCAAAGACAGAAAGTCAAAAATGAAAAGATAGCCACTGCTGTACAATTAGTTACAATCTGAAATTTGAAATGAATGTGGGTTTACCTGCTATGGTAGTTGATTTCTAGTGGCATGTGACTAAAATGACTAATAGTACAATGACATTTAAACACATGAGTGACTAGATTGAAACACTTTGTTTACCCATTACTGATTGTTTTTTTTAATTTGTTTGCACTTGGATTGATAAAGTACAGTGGTACTAGTGACCAAAATCTGACATAAATTATTAGGTATATATTTTATATTTACAAATGGCACTTTTCTCCGGGATATGACAGATCAATTTTCTCATGAAAAACATTGTTATATGAACATTATATATTGATGATTTGTATTTTTTATTGGCAATAAACACAGTCTCACAAAAGAAAAGTGAATTGATATATATACAGTTTTGACAGAGAAGTGCTGTTAGTTAAATCCTCTGCCCAGTCAACAATGTCTCTTTCGAGAACTGATTGCCCAAGCATGTATCAGGTATGGCATTTAATGACTGACTGTTGCTAGTAACTATAGTAATATATAGTAACTAATCTGTTGGGGAAATTTTCTTCAGACATCATTGGTCACTACTGTTGGGATCTGTCTACCCAGGATTTTTGTTGCTATCTGAGGGTCGGAATTCCAAATATTTAACAGCAACAACAATACATCTTTTAAATAAAACATAAAAATGTTATTTTCTGAAGGAAAAGTAGAAGCAGAACATCAGTTGAAATAACATTTATATATTCTTTACAATATACAATAGCAATAAAATGTTCAATTTTCCTTGCAGGGACGTTTGTTTTATAAAGTAATTAAGTGTTCTTAATATGGTGTGAAATGTGCGGTCACCTACTTTATATCAGTCAGCCTCATGTCTTTGTGAGTTCATAAATAAAGGCTTACTGGTTAATCCTTTCTCTTGTGTGCATGAACAAGGCCTTAGTTTGTGACTGCTTGCTGTCTTTCTTCCATTGTATGCGTGTATGTGTATGCATGTAGTGATCAAACTGATCTCTGAAATTGTGAGCCCTGATATTCATCTGTTTTTATACTAGCAGTATAGCCCGGTGTTGCTTGGGAGTAATAAAAGCTTTAAAACTAATCCATGGTCCTAGAGCTCAGACTCAGCCTAAAGAATATTTGTGTGAAGTTTGGTGGGAATTGGATAAAAATTGTAGATTTGTATAAAGAACATACAGACAGATAAACAGACACACACAAATATCTTGCCTTTTATATATATATATATATATATATATATATATATATATATATATATATATAATCGATTTTCTGCACTATTGCAAAAACTGCAGCTTTGAAACTTCTGAATATCATTTCTTATGTCTTTGTCTGTGAGTGTATCAAATTTGATTAAAATCAGACCACTCCTTCTATAACGTGATTTTTTCGATTATCGGTTTTCAATATTTATCGGGGGTACCTCAACACAAAACCTAGCTAAGAACACTCACAGATGCTTATAGTACAACTGTGTAAATTTTCAAGAAAATCGGTTCAGCCATTTCGAAGTCTATAGGTAACGGATACACACACACACAGACACACACACACACAGACAAAGTTCCATTTATAAATAAGTTTAGATAGATACATAAAAGGATTCAAAAATTAATTTTATATAGAAGTGTGAACTTTTTGAATGCAAGGTTTTCCTAGAATAGAAAATAATCTCACACTTGCTTGTGAAAATTATTTTCTCAAAATTGCAGGAGTGGTGAAAGGAGTTATTATTGTTATTCTTTAAATGGTCCAAAAATAACACTTGGTAGGTCTACAACTATATCCGCTAAGTATTTTGGTGGTAATTTTTGTTTTTTTTAATCATCTCACCCCAAGCAAGGCATTCCACTGCCACTATTGCGCATGGGGCTACATAGGGGAAAGGTAAAGAGAAGGAGTGGTTAGACATAGGGAATGTCAGGAGGAAGGTGACAGATGAGTAAGGATACCGAGGATGAGGGTTGGGCAGATGGGAAGAGTGTTTGATAGAATGGGAGCAGGTTAGTGTGTTAGGAGGTGTCTATTGACCTTACATTTAAACTCCTGGAGATTGTAGCTGTCAGGGAAGCAATCGTTTGGAAGAGAATTCCACAGTCGGGAAGTGCGAGGAAAGAAACTGTTGGAGTAGAAGTTACGGCTGCATTTTATCGGTTTCACTGTAAAAGGGTGAAATTTACCCTTGTAATGATTGTTTATCAAACAAACATTCTGATGGGATTTTATTGGTTGAAAAATATGTATAGGATTTAATACCTATCAATCTTTGGCAAATTTTACTATCTACAGTAATTATATATCAATAGAATAAATTCTTTTTATTTTATTTTAATTAAATCATTTTTATTTGTTTTTCATCTTTTATATCATTGAAGTATATTTGATTGCAGTAAAATAAGTTTCCGCCTGACTTTCAAACAACTTATTCAACTGTGGGAGAAATTCATCAAAAGGCAGAAGACAATCTCTATCCGCTCTATCTAATAAAACACATTTAAGCAAAGGATTACTGCCTAAATATACAATGTATATATGTAGAATTAATATAAGTAAATGTTTTGTCACTTCACTGATTGATGTTACCTTTAGCATTCTGACTCCAGAATTTCATAGACAGAATGTCTGTACACTTATCAGGGGGCATCAAAAATTCATAGCTTATACTTCTCAGTTTTTCGTTTTTATATGCAATTATTATTTTTTTCATAGTGTGAGTGTGTGTATGTGCATGTACATTTGCATGTATGCGCATGTGTATGTGTGTCCATGTGCCTGTATGTACAGATGTGTGTCCATGTCTTGATTATTCGTCCTTTTTTTTGTTTTTTTTCTTTACTTTACACTCACTTTTTAGCCTTTTCTCTCTTTTTTCTTTTTCCTCTTTTCTTTCATTTGTAGCCATTTGTTGCTATTTGATTTCCATTTTAATTTCTTTTTCTAGACATTGCTATTTTCAATTTTTGAGCATTCTAGTCTTTTCTTGGGTTAAAAAAATAGTATTTCGTTTTTTTACATGAGTAATTGATTTTAATGCTTAAATTATAAAGTAAATATTTATATATGTCTTCACTTGACCATTATTTTGTCTTCTTATTTAGTTTAGGGATATCTTGAGTACTATTAAAGTATTAATTGTAGGAGGTTAAATTTATAATTAATTTTTTTATTTATTTATTGTTTAAATTTATTTCTGTATTTATTCACTTGCACACACCACACACAAACACACACACACACACACATACATTCTTATGCATATATAGATAGACACACATGCACATATATACACTTACAAACATTCATACACTAGCACATGTATGCTTGTGTCTGTGCTTTGATATTAATATACAAGTGCTTAAATCATAAAGTTATTTTTTCTATTTCTAGGGTATTAATTGTGGTTGGTTGAGTTTATGAAGTATTTTCTTTGAATATATGTATATAGAGTATACAATATATACTCCCATACACTCAAGTATACATGCACACATATGTAATTGCTCATAGTTTATATGTAGTAAATCAAATATTTGCTTGTATCATGTTATGATTTATTTAATGTTTCATTTTTATTTTTAATTAATGCTTAGCAGTTTATTTACTTTTACCTTTCGGTGTTATATTTTGAGGTATTAGTTATGGGAAGTTAGGTTTATTCATTTCTAGTTGTTTGTTTGTGCATGCATGTGTGTGTGTGTGTGTGTGTGTGTGTGTGTGTGTGTGTGTGTGTATTTTTATGTGCATACCCACATATGTAAAGATGTGTATATTTAATATTTGTTCATTTATTCATTTAATAAAAATTTTAAGTTCATATTATATTTATTTCATTTATTTAAAGCTTATATTTGTTTATTTTTAATTAGTGTTTAGATGGCAAAATAAGTATCTATTTTTACCCATTATTTAAGTTTTCTTGTTTCAGAGTTTATTTTGCTTTTTAAAACTAATTGTTATTAATTTTTCCTCTAAGCTTAGTTTACAATTTTTACTGTTAACAATGTATGTGGGTATTCTTTTTATAATTTCCTATTTGATTTTAGTGGGAATATTGTTTGCTTTTTGGCTCCATACATATTTTGATAGGTTTGTATTGTTTGTGTATTTTTTCTTTCAAAGAACATTTTATGGCTATATGTTTCTTTGAAGGGTTTTTTTATGGTGCTTATATAAATTTTTTACCTGTGTTAATGTTACTAGTTATGGTAGCTTTGTATATCATCTTATTAGTTAAACCTTTGTTGTTAAGTGGGCAAGTTTCTTTGTCTCTGTAGTTACATTTGATGGTATTATTTTGATGGATGTTATTGTTATTGTTGTTGTAATTATTATTGATTATTGAGTATTTTTTATTGTGCTTAGTTATTATATTCTCCATCTTATCTATGCAGCTGCAAATAATTTTGATTTTATTTTTATTGATAATTTTTTATAATTTTCTATAAAACATATTTTTTTTATTTAAAGTGTTTATTTAGGCTCTACACAATAGTAAAGACTTTTACGGAACTTTTTTATATTAGCTTGCACTGACAATATATATATATATATATATATATATAATTAATTAATTAGTTTTTAGTCATAATTAAATTAGACCAGTACACAGTTGAATTAAAAGGTGTTCAATACAATTATATTGCAGAACTTTTGAATATTTTTAATTTGGAAATGAGTTATTTTGTGATCTAGTTTTCTACCTTTTAGTGTTTTCAGTCATTTTACAATAACTGACTTTACCATATTTCAAACATAACAGGGTTTTTCTATGAACGTGCAATTTTCAAAATTAGGAGAAGTTACCTAAATATCTTAGAACACTTTCATCCATGATTGTATGATCTTAATAGGAATTTTTGGTATGGTTACCCTTGGACATAATTTCTGTTATTTCATTTAGTAATTTATTTTTGTCTGGGAACAACATAATAGCCAATTTTTCCTTCTGGCATAATTTGCATATTTTACCACCGTTGTAACATATGCAGATTGCAGGAGGAAAAATTCGTTATTATGTGAATATCTTTCCACTTAGTGACTGAACTTTATTCACACACACACACACACACACACACACACACACACACACACACACACACACACACACACACACACACAGAGTATCACCTACATATTTCCTAACTTTTCCTTTTTTGCATGCATACTTGTTCATTTCCTCTCTCTTGTTACTCAGTTATATAAAAATCAAAATATAAAGTATTGCATTGTTGAAATTCATTAATTTCCTTACACTCATCATTTACTTATGTAAAATATTGTCTTCACTGCTTTTAGTCTAAGTAAAATAATGATGATTTGAGATCTCATCAATTTACAGTTTAACTGGTTAGATGTAACCGTAAATTTTATGCTAACAGTTTCTTTCCTTGCATTTCTCATTAGTAGAATTCCCTTCTGGCTTCATGTTTTCCAGACAACTTTAATCTGCAAAAATGTAAATGCAATCTCAATCACTATCTACTCTTCTTCCGATTACTCTTTCCTCTTCCTACTCATTATTAAGATTTCTGTTCTTAATTCTGCCACACTCTGTAACCTGTTGTGTCTTAGCGGATTTACTGATTCACTAATTAAAAAGAAAAAAGTTGACTTGTGGTACTATTGAAATGTGTCCCATGTTAATAATATTTTGTTTGTTTATGATGTGCTGACTGATATGTGCATGGATTGCACTTGATTTTGATAAGTCAAACTATGAGAGAGTGTGGTGCATGTGTGTTCAATGTAAATATTTAATGCTATCTATGATTATTAATATAGGACATACAACCTTCCAAAAAACATGAGAATTCATAAATAACATTATTTTGAAATCAGTTACTTTTTATAGGTACTTTTTTATTGGTAATAGATTAGGCATTATACATTTTTTACAGTAAATCTAAAATATTTGTTAGGTTTGTTAACTGTGCTATACTGATGAATTATATTCTTAATGGCTTTTTCATCTATTTTATAATTAGAATGCATTTGGTTGCAATAAAATATTTTAATGGAGTCATTATTTTTGTTTATATCAAGATGCTTGCTTATTTTATATTTTTCATATTTCTTTAAAGCCAATCTTATTTCTTCAGCAACAACATTGTTTAAGAAATTATTGTTGATAAGTTTTGGATTTATATTGCTTAACTCTATAAAATAATGTGTCTGAAGAAATAATAAATAATAATTTTAATACGGTTAATCATGTTTTAATAACACCTATTTTATATCTATGAGGTCACTCCCTTTTATAATTAAGAAAACATAAATTGTTACTTGTAGGTTTTTATATATAGAAGTAATAATGTTTTAACCTGAAAGCATCAACTAGAATATCAAGGAAAGAGATTCTATTTTTAATGTTGAGTTCATAAGTGAAGTGTAGAACAATTATTTTCAAGTGTTTCTTAAGGGTTTTTATTTCATCTATAGTAATGGTAATGGTAACATTAGCCAAATCCTTATAAGAAAGCATCAGGTATTAATTAACCAAGCAGCTTATACTATTCTTGGTTCAAACTTATAAAATCTTTCTATAAAAACAACTTTTCAGGAAAATAGGTTTCTCATGTCCAGTAGCTGTTATCACTCTTTACAGTATTGATGGAGATTTCCTTTCTAACATTTTGTTTGTAGTGTAGAATGTCAACATTTTGATTATGTCATTATTCTCTCTTCATGTTAGATGTGCTATCCGTTTTAGCTCTTGCTGCTGTTGGTAGTCCTCAAGTGATGCTGCTTCTATTATTCAATACAGTTTTGTTTGTGATTCCGTTGTGCCGATCTACAAGTTTCTTTTTTTGTTAATATGAAAATGCTTTTAATATCTCACACATATAAAGGGTATGGCAAAATTATTAAAGGTTTTGTTTTCTACACATAGACATTTGATAAAGTGGGACAAAGAGACAAGCCCATAGTTACACAATAAGCCTGTGTGTAAATACTACCATAATGGTTGTAAAAAGGTACTCATATTGTGCAAGATAGAAAAAGGTTATGGAAAATTGTTGGCCTTAAATTAACATGGAGGTTTTTTATAATGAGGTTTATTCTTTCTTTGACAGGGACATTATTGAACAGACTTTCAATATCTAACAAAGTTATTGTTAGATTTATTAAAATTTGTTGATGGCATCAATGCTGTATTTATTTCATATAAGTATGGCTGGATCAGTTTGTTTAGAGTTTTAGACACATTATATAGAGGAATAGGAATTCAAGAAATTATGAGACATAGAGGGAAGTCAAAGTTTTAACATTTCTGTATAAATAAACAGAATGATATTCACCCAACACAATTTTGATAAGTTTCAAATTTTCATGAATCCAATTTCTGCTTTATTAGTTGTAATAAATCTGTTTATTTGTGTCTTAAGGAGATTGCTATTACTTTTATTTAATTTTCTAAATTTGGCTGTATTGTTGGGAATCAAGAATTTTTTATTATAGTTATTTATATTCAAAATAGTATAAATATTACTGTTAACAGTAATATTTACAAGAGCTAATGATACCTTGATTCTTCACAAAAAAAGGTAATGAAAACAACAACATGGTTGCTGGACAATAAACCATGTGTAGACAGTAATTTGTTAGTCCACCCAATCCTGCTGTATCGTGGTTGGTGAGAATAAAAAAAAACAAATATTGTGTTTCAAAATATATTTAACTGTTTTTGTTATATTTGTTGTTCCTAATATTTGGGATTACAATAATTACGTTTATCACTCTTCCTAATTATATTTTTTGTTTTCTTTACTTTCATTATAGTGCATTTTTAATATATTTTTTAAAAATGGCTTCCTCTTTTATTTCTACCTTCTATGCTTTTAACTTTGAGTAACATTTTTTGTCCAGGGTCAATTCTGATGAGTTTGTTGTTTTGTAGCTATAGAATTTGTTTGCGTAATATTTCAGTCTACTTTTTTTTAATATTATTATCAAAAGAAACTCTTACCAGAGATAGTGAAGGATATTAAGAAGAAAAGACTAAACCTCAATTGCAAGAAGACAGAATGCATTGCTGTTAGCAAAAAGAACAGCTTAACAAGTAAATTAAAAATTATAGATACCAAAATCAAACAAGTACAAGAATTTAAATAACTGGGAAATGTTTTAACAGAAGATAGAAAATGTGATAGTGAAATCTGAAAGTGCATAAAAAAAAGACACCTTCCAAAAGCTAAGTAAAGTATTAAGAAACTGAAAAATTTTGTTAGGAACAAAGAAAAGAGTATTGAACTGTTACATAATCTCAGTCTTCCTGAGTGTATGCTGGCAATTTCATCACAGATTAAGAGGAGACTTGAAGCAACAAAAATGTAGTTCTACAGAAGGATGCTGCAAATATCATGAACTCAAAATGTGTGCAATTATAGAGTTTTAGAGAAAATGAAAGCAAAAAGGGTACTGATACTTATCATCAGAAAGAGAGAGTTGAAATTTCTAGGGCACATAATGAAAAAAGAGGGCTTGGAAAATTTTATATTCACAGGAGAGATTGAAGGCAAGAAGAAAACAATGCATAACTTACCTAGTGAACTTGAGTAAATGGATAGAAGAACAAGATTTAGAAGAAATAAGAAAAAATAAAATTTATTAAATTACAAAGGACAAGAAATGTTGGAGAGCCATTATCACCAACATCCTGAAGAAAGAGAATGACCTGTATATCAAGCCAGAGAATTTTTATGAAAATAAACATTATAATAATATAATTACCTGGGCTATTGAGATAAAAGGCAAAAATAACATGAATTAAAATTCTTAACAAAATCATAGTAATAATAATAGAGTCAGATCCCCAGGTTGCAGCTCAGCCAGACCACTGGCAATGGTCAATGTTACAAGTGACTGAGGGATTTTGTTAGCAAGATTTTGTATCTGCTTTTGAGTAGCCTATTGTCATGTTGTTTGGAGGAGTGTTCCTCATAGCACACAATCTTCCACAGATGGGTTGTTCATCCTGGAGATATATCCTGCTCAACATAGCTGTATCTTCAAACTCATGACCTCAATGTTACTGACCTCTGTCTGTTCTAGGACTTCACCTTTGGAATACAAGCACTGACAGAAGTGCTCAAAAAGTAATGGGTGGTAATGGTAGCTGACCCAAGACTCAGAGCTGTACAGGAAAGTGTGGTCAGTACAGCAGTTGTGTATTAATTGATCTTAGTGCTTGTCTTCATATATTTATTGTTCTAGACTCGTTTATATAATCTTCTGAATGCATAGTTTGTTTTTATCAGTCTGCTGTTGATCTTGATGTCTGATGAAATTATGCCAATTAGCTCAATTGATATAGTGTCTTTATCTCAGTTTAACAGATGTTAATGTGTTTTGGGTAGTATTTGTCCTGAGGTGTAGGCTAATGAAGAATTGTCTTCTTCAAGGCTTCTTTAAATAAGCTGGGTAGCTTCTGAAAAATAAGAGTTTATATGGTATATCACAGATAAGCTGGTATTCCTTATGAAACAAATGTGGCAAAATAAATAGGAGAAAAATATCAGTTGGAGATAATTGGCACATAATGGGACAAATTTTTAAAATCAAAATTTCATTCCGAACCCACTGCTGATTTCTTCAAGAAATATGTTTTGCCAAGCAAAAAATATACACATTTATGCAAAGATGATGGTATTGTTATTTGCAAGTACATAGTCTTGTGAACAACCTTTTTTGAAAATGAAATATACTAAAAGACATTTAAGAACAAGGTTGGATGATGACTACATGGACAATGTTTTGCTTCCGTCATTGACAAGTATTTCATCTGATGTATAACAATAAGCATAAACAAGTGCCCCATTAAATAATTTACTATTTTTAAACTGTCTTTCATTTGTTATAAGGAATTTGCATTTTTGTTGATTGTCCTGTTATTCCTGCAGTAAAATAAAAAAAACCTTGTTTAAATAATAAAGCATTAATTTTGTTGTTTTTCAAACCTCCAGCAGACCAAGGCAGAATTATGGATGGAGTGGTTTGGGATTGAGGCAATTTATTATGGTACATTTGATATCATTTCCTCGGAGATACTGCATAGCTGTCTGGCCTGCTCTTTCCAAAAAGTTGCCAACTTCTGACTTATACTATCTGGCTTTATTTTGGTGATGCTTTATAATATCTTTATTGGTTTCTTTAACAAGAAACTGTGTTACTAACATTCTAATTTTCTTTATTAGCGTTTCATTTAATTCAATTCAATATTATCTGTTTTAGAAATAATTTTTATATTAATTTTTACACATTCCAAAATTTTCAAAATATCATCATAAAATTTTAATATTATCATTTTTGTTATGTTTGGTATATCTTGCAGTTTCAGTACTTGATACATGGTACACTGTTATACGTGATGTAAGGAAGTGCTGAGAGTTATCAGCTTAGCACATAAATACAACTCGGCTAATCTGTATAGGATACCACACCTTCCTTGAACCAGTGTTTGTATTGTGGCGATACCGAGCAAAAGCGATGGACTGGATGTTTGCGCTTTCATGACCAAAAAGCAAATGACCAAAAGTCATTGCTGTGCTGCCGGCTCTGCGCAGATGTTCCAGTTGAAAACTAAAAATTAATTAAATATCAAATTTCCAGTTCGCAAGCCGATGCGAATTTTATTTATCAGCCAATGGGAAGCCCAGAACCAAATACAAGTGTGAAATCCCAAATGAGCTGCTGTGATCCAAAAAGAAGATATAAAAAGCGGATACAGAAAGCATCGACAGGCAGACCGACTTGAGGAGAAAAGAGTAATTAGTATCTTCCTTGACCAAGTCAAATGGCTTATTACACTCGCCTCCTTTACCTCTTTCCTTCTTCCCTGCCTCAAAAACTACTTACTCACCTAAGGAGTGAATACATCAAAGGCATTCCTTACTTACACGCTCCCAAATTCCTAAGCATTTCAGCATTTTATTGCCATGAACATTTTAACCTCCGTTGGATCTATACTTCAAATATTACTTCAATTGTAAAAACATTAATTGATATGTGTATATATAAAATGTTATTTTTCTACTCAAATTGCCTTTCTTGATTTGTAATCATTTTATGACTTATAGTGTGCTATCTACAACAAGGCCAAATTCCGTTAACCTGCAACAATATACAACTACCCTTCACTCGAACGGACACCCACTACTAACAGAAAAGGAATAGATAACCCCACTATAGTATCTCCTTATTTTTCCTTTTGTTACATCCAACTACTCTTGATTTATAAGTTCTTGCTTTTGCTCCTTTCTTCTCCTTTTTTATCAGTGACTTTGGTCTTCATTCAGCCTCTTCTTTATCGGTGTTTTTCTTTTCCACTTATGTCCATTTCTTGTTCATCATCATCATCACTGTAGTTTTCTCTTCCTTCTTGCTCTTTTGTTTCTGTTCTCTGCTCTGCCTATTCATTGTAGTTATCTTCCCCCTCCTCCCAACTTTAGTCTTCCATCTCCACATCGTCCAACACAATCCTTTTTCTAAATTGATACTCATGAGTCTAAATATACTACTCCTTCTTCTTGATCAAAGCTGTATTATCTAAACTTATTTATAACTGGAACTTTGTCTGTGTGTGTGTGTGTGTGTGTGTGTGTGTGCGTCCATTACCTATAGACTCTGAAACAGCTGAACCAATTTTCTTGAAAATTTACACAGTTGTACTATAAGCGTCTGCGAGTGTTCTTAGCTAGGTTTTGTGTCGAGGTACCCTCAATAAATATCAAAAATCAAGAATCGAAAAAATCGGGTTATAGAAGAAGTGGTCTGATTTTAACCAAATTTGATACACTCATAGACAAAGACATAAGAAATGATATTCAGAAGTTTCAAGGCTGCAATTTTTACAATAGTGCAGAAAATCGATAATATATATATATATATATATATAAGGCAAGATGTTTGTGTGTGTGTCTATTTATCTGCCTGTATGTCTGTATTTTTTTCAGCCCTTTTATTTTAGTTTTGGCTCTAAGTAGGTATAATTGTCGTTCTTAGTCTCAGCCATGATACCATTTACTCAGAATACTTATTTAGTTTTCAAAATTCAGTTTACGACGAAAAATACTTATTTGATATCGATACCAGGAAATCAAAATTTGACTTACATCTATTCATTTTTCTTTCAATCTATGGTTTCACTTTAACTGGAAACAACTATTGCTTTTTAGTCTTTCGTGCCAACGTCCAAAGAGTCTGAGTTCCAGGACCATGGATTAGTTTTAAAGCTTTAATTACACCCAAGCAACACCAGGCTATACTGCTAGTTGATTCTAAGCAAAAGGAAGTTTATTTTTGTCTTTCTTTTACCATACTCTCTCCCTTGTGGTGAAAGACATGGTAATGGGGGCTCTAATCTGTCCACCCATAAGGGCCAATGGGTTCAACTTCCTCTCCATGTGTGGTATCGACCTTTAACTTAGGAGCATTTTATCTAGAAACACTTCAATGCCTTCAGTGATGGGTGAGAATGCCTTCAATGTCATTTTAACTGTGATTCCATTTGATTGAGGATGGTACGGAAGAGTTTTATCAGCCTATTTGCCTCAACCATGTACACAAATTTTCGTCCCAAAACTCAGAAGCATTTATCTGATACTAATATTTGCGGTATTCCATTTCTTGTAAATACTTCTCTCAAAACCTATTTGACTGTAGATGCTCTCCGGTCATTAACCTTGTTACTAATGTGTGCATGGTCCATATATGCTGTAAGCCATGGTTGTGCCTCTTTAGGACATGAATGAAGCTCTTTTTGCCTGAATCTTATAATTTCATTGCATTTTGGACATTTATTGATAAATACTTCAATATCTTTTGCGTAATCTTGTCACCATGCTTGTGATTTTAATTTTCTGCATGTCACTGTGATGCCGCAGTGTATATCATCATGTACCCTTCTCAATATGTCTGTCTTTAACGTCTGTGGAGCTACTATCACTTCAGCATTGCATATTATTCCATTTTCAACTGTTAACTTATGCCATGCCATATCTCCTTAAACAGCTGCTTCATTATTAAACAATTGTTCCACTTATTATTTCTTATTCTTTCACTTATTTTGCCCAGTACTGGATCTTGCTTGGTCTCATTTTTTAACCTGTTGACCAGAAGTACATCTGTCTCTATCCATTGAATTATTTTGTTGTCTTCAGTTCCATGTTCATAATCTGTTCCTTTTACAAACCATAATTTCAACACAGCATCTACATGAGGGATAATATTTCCCTTAACATATGCAATGTCAAAATCAGACACCAGAATTTTAATGGCCCAGCATAAAATTCTCGAAGACATGATCTTTGGCAACTCCTTCCTTGGGTTAAAAATAAACTCTAATGGCTTGTGGTCTAACTTTAGTAGAAATTTCTTACCTAGTAAAAAGTTTTGTGCCCTCTTCATCCTATAAATGATTGCTAGAGCCACTTTTTCAATGTTTGAATAATTTATCTCTACTATTGTCAATCTCCTAGATAAATACATTATCGAATGATCTTCCTGCAATAGGATGGCAGCAATTGCTTTCTCACTTGCACCTGTGGTCAACGTTACCTCTTCCTTAGGATCAAACACCCTTGTTATAGGTTTTTTTCATAATTGCTTTCAGTATTATAAAAGGATTATTTTGTCTTTGTGTCTATTCAAACTCTGTGTTCTTTTTACACAACTCTGACAATGGTTTAATTATTTCACTATATTTCAGGATATATCTACTGTAAAAATTTATCAAACCTAAAAAGGATTCCAATTCCTTTTTATTGGTTGGAGTCGCTACCTCCGTAATTTTTTGTTAGCCTTTTGTCAGAGGACTATACTGGTCTTTAATATTTGCTAGTCCAAATATGCCAGATTCTTGCAATCAAAGTTACATTTGTCTCTATTAATGGTTAATCCAGCCTTTTTCAGTCACGATAATATTTGATCCACTTTTTGTTTTAACTCTTTTTTGGTTGTTGCTCCTACCCCGAGATCATCTTGGTAAATAATCAAGTTAATTACCTTGCCTAACAATATTTCTTTGATTGCCCTTTGAAATATATGACTAGATGTTTTAATTCCAAATGGTAAGTGAGCCTACCTTAACAGGCCTATAGGGGTATTGATCTTGGAAACTTCTTTAAATTTTTCATCAATCTAAATTTGGTTGTAGACAGATCTCAAGTCAATTTTGCAAAATATTCCATGTTTACCAGTTCATGGCTCACCGTTTTGATGTTTGGTAATTATTGCATATCCACAAATCTCTATCAGCCTTTTTTATTGCTATGATAGGTGAGACCCATTTACTTCCACCAAGCGTAACTTTTTCAAGAATGCCTTGCTTGATCATGTGGTTTAACTTGGCTACCACTAAAGGCAATATATGAAATGGTACATTTCTGGCTTGAATTTATTTGGGGTGGTAATTTCCTTTTAATCGAATACTCACTCTGTATCCTTTTAGAAGTCCTAGCTCACTCTCTTGTGCTTCCATGGAGTTTATTAATTTGGCTGTTTACTTTTTGGCTCCCCCTATCACCTGTGCCTGGCCAATCCTTGTCGCTGACCATAGCAGCAGCAGCAGCCACCACCAGCAGTCAGCAGGAGCAGCTCTAGCAAAACCAGCCCCTTTCAGCCTAGTTTGCCAACTCCAGCAGCAGCAGCAACCACCACCAGCAACAGTCCTTTTTAGGTCTTTCTGATTACATATGCTACAGTCCTTTTTAGGACTTTCCGATTACATATGCACCAGTCCTTTTAAGGGCTCTTCGGCTACATATGCAACAGCCCTTTTCAGGGCTACTCAGTTATATATACAACAGTCCTTCTAAGGACTAACCGACTCCAGCAGCAGCAGCCACCAGCACCAGCAGGTACCAGCTGGAGAAACACGCACCAGGCACCAGGCACCAGCAGAAACACCAGGTACCAGCTGGAACACCAAGCACCAGGCACCATCAGAAGCACCAGGTACCAGCCAAAGCACCAAGCACCAAGCACCAGCAGAAGCTGCAGTCCCAGCTACATATGCAACAGTTCTTTTAAGGGCTAGTTTATTACATGTGCAACAGTCCTTTTTAGGACTAGCTGGTTACGTATGTGACAGTTCTTCTAAGAACTAATCGTTTACTTATGCGACAGTCTTTCTAAGGACTAACTGTTTACATATGCCACAGTCCTTCTAAGGACTGTCTCCAGCAGCAGCCACCAGCAACATTCCTTCCTGGAATTACCAAGCAGAACTTCTAGCAACCATCATCCTGTGGACGAACAGGCTACCTTTACACTGCCCTGCCAGCCGCTGGTCTACCGCCCTGAAACCAGGCGATCCTTTCGATTGGCACTGCCTGACTTAACAATCATTCTGTACATACATTTGCCAGATTTTGTAAATAAAATTTGGCTTGAATTTATAAATCCCCGTCTTCGTTGTCCTTGATTCGATTGTATTACTTTAAGTCTTTGCGGGGTTAACGGCATATGCTTTGTCGACCCCGCTACAAAGGTACCCAACATCTTTATTTTTGTTCCGTCAAATTGTTTTAACTTTAAACCACTTTCTTTTAACTTGGGTTGGCCTAACTTGATCCAAAAATTTCTTGGAATTAGTGTTATCTTACTACCTGCATCAACTGGCATGCTAAATGTACGTCCATTGATTTTCACATTCTATCTACCGTTCTTTTGTGTATTTACTGCAAAAACACTGGCTTCCTGCTGTTCTTCACGGTGGGTCATTTATAACTCACATTTTTTCTACATGCTTTTTACTTCTGCAAACCGTCTTAAAATGATTCATTTTTTCATATTTATGATACTGTTTCCCCAGCACCAGACACTAGAATTTATTCTTTTCATGCCTTATTCTGCAATAACTGCACTTTACTTTGGCTTTGGTTACGTTCAACTTGTATAACTCTAACATTTCACTTGGCTAGTTGAAATGACTGATTTGCTCCAGCTGTTGTAAATAGTCGATACTTAATTTTAAGTTCATATGGCCGCCTTGCACGCATTCAAATACTTTTCGTTTATACTGCAGTTCACTAAGTCTTTCAATTGTTCGTAACACAATCAGCTTATCTTTAGTTGACATGCCTTGAGTCCCTAGTTTTTCAAATTCATAGTGCTTTGCCTGTCCCTTGAGCCTACTGCATAATAGATTCCACTGGCTGCTGCCTGGCTTCTGAAAATTTCATCCTTTCAGAAATGACCAGTTTTCTTTTTGGCCTAATGTTTGGTTCTGTCTGCCATACATTCTTGAGTCTTTGAGATTACATACAGTTGCTGTAGCTGCAAAGGCTTTTATCCAAATTTCAATGATTTCAGGATTGTGCATGGGACCCAAGCCTCCTATTGGTGATGCCATTTGTTATGTCTGATATATCTTGCCGTTTCAGTACTCGATACATAGTACACCATTACATGTGACATAATGGATTATTTATTATTGTATGAAAAATACAATTAAGTGGCACATAGCCAAAGGGGGAGTGGATTGCGGCCGGTCAACACTATCCTATAATTAGCTAATCACATTCAGAAACCAATCACTCATAACAATTTCTTAATTTACCACAAAACATAGCACATCATCTTACTATCCTACATAAACCATAATACCACATACACTCCTGATCAAAAATTTAAGACCACTTAAAAATCTTTAAAAAGAAACTTTTTTTTACAGATAGATTTTAAACTCCTACCACTTAAGGTTACCAATACTACAATCTAAAAGGTTATGGAAACAAAAAGCTACATTCCAAACATTTTATTTAGAAATTTACATTTTTATAAAATGAGGCGATTTACGCATGATCAAAATTATAAGACCAGGGGTATAAATTGTTAGATCTATGGTAATCCCAATGTTTTTAGTTCAGTTAGAGATTAGCAATCACTGCGTAAAGGTGTTACCATGCCTAAAGCAAGCAAACTTACCAAAGTTGAGCGTTCTCGAATTTTAGAATTCCATAAGCAAGGTTTGTCACAGTGGGCGATTGCAGCTAAGGTAAATCGCAGTAAAACTGTGATTTGCAACTTTCTAAAGAACAGTGAGTTATGGAAAAGCAAAATTCTCTGGTAGGCCCCAAAAAATTTCTCCTGCATTGAATAAGAGAATAAGACGGGTTGTTATGAAAGAGGCGGGACTTTCTTCTAGTCAAATTAAGGCAGTCACAGATGTTGATTGCAGTCCTGTAACCATCAGACAACACTTACGACAAAAAGGCATGGTAAATAAAAAGCGTAAACAAATTCCTTGGCTGCTTCCACGTCACAAGGTGGACTACTTAAAGTTTGGTTGTGAATACCAAACATGGGACGTTGAGAAGTGGAAGAAAGTCCTGTTTTCTGATGAGAAAAAATCAATCTAGATGGTCCTGATGGCTTCCATCAATATTGGCATAACAAAAACATACCTCCTGAAATTGTCTGCACACGTCATAGTGGTAGAGAGTCCCTAATGGTATGGGGTGCTTTTTCTTACAGAGGGATGATGGAGCTCCAGGTGGTGCAGGGTTGTCAAACAGCAGCTGGTTATGTTAGTATGCTACAAAAAGCATCATTGATGATGGAGGGCCATCGTTTGTGTGTGGATGGATGGTTATTCCAACAGAATAATGCTGCAATCCATGCTGCAAGACGGACCTTGACCTTTCTACAAGAAAATGGGGTCTATTTCTTGGGACATCCTGCATGCTCACCAGACTTGAACCCAATTGAAAATGTTTGAGGATGGATGACAAGAGATGTTTATCGAAATGGCAAACAATATTCAACAAAAAATGCACTTTATGAAGCCATATTCAGAAGCTGGAGCAACATCCCCCGCACCTTAATGGAAACACTTGTTTCTAGCATGCCCGACAGAACTTTTGAAGTCATCAAAAGCAGTGGAGGTAGAACTCATTATTAAATTTGGTTGTTGAATGTTTTCATACACTTTTTGTACAATTTCGTAGAAATTTTGTTTCTGGTCTTATAATTTTGATCATGTGTAAATCGCCTCATTTTATGAAAATATAAATTTCTAAATAAAATGTTTGGAATATAGCTTTTTGTTTCCATAGCCTTTTAGATTGTAGTATTGGTAACCTTAAGTAGGAGGAGTTTAAAATCTATCCGTAAAAAAAAATATTTCTTTTTAAAGATTTTTAAGTGGTCTTAAAATTTTGATCAGGAGTGTATTCACAAGGGAATCTAACAAAAATGTGGAGTAAAAAAAACCCATGAGATAAAAATGTATTTGTATACAATAATTTAATAAAATATATATAAAATTTGCAGTCAATTAAGTGCCATATGTGATACACGCTTGGGCAATCATGTCTTGAAAGAGACATGACTGACTTGGCAGAAGATTATCCGGCAGTAGGTGGCAGAAGATTATCCGGCAGAAGATTATTTCGGCAGTAGACTGGTTGACAGCCAAGGCCATAGAGCCCAATCTGTCCTGTTGTTTAACCCATAATTGGAGGGAAGAGATGGATTAATACCTTTCCCAAGGGTATCTGCGCATAAGTAAATGCAAGGAATTCAACTGGAATTTGAAGCGATAAGAAAAATAAGATGGGGTGGGGATAAATAGCCAAAAAAATAAGTAAAATATAACAAAATCAAATTAACATAAACAAATGTTAGTAAGATCCATCAATCTCACAAAAATTCTGAGTGGCTTCTGTATTCTGCTAAATGACAAAATCAAGTAGCACACTCACAAATGAAGAGAGAAAGGATAAAATAATGGAACCAGACTTGCTACAGTTAGCCACCTTTTGCTAAAATCTATTGACATTTAACACTTTCTATCAGATCTGATCTTCATCTTGAGTTGATGCTCAAAGAATTTAATCAGATACTGATAAGAATAATGTTCATATAGCAAGATTCCCTCTATGTGTGACGTCCAAATCACCATTTTTGCTACAACCAGCAATGTGAGAAACACCATTCATTTCACCCCAGTATATGGGGGCGAAACGTCATGTTCCTTAATCTTGCATATGCAAGATTTAGGGACATGAGCTTTTCGGTAGTGATATGAGCTGTCAACTCACCGAGATTTTTTTTTTTTTTTAATCATGTCACCCCAAGCAAGGCATTCCACTGCCACTATAGCGCAGGGGGTTACATAGAGGGATTGGGTATGGGAAATGTCAGAAGGAGGGTGATAGACGACTTAGGATGTACATAGGGAGAGAGTTGGAGAGAGTGGGTGTGAGTGCATTAGGAGGTGTCTGTTGACCCTACATTTAAACTTCTGGAGGTTGTAGTCGTCGGGGAAGCAAGCATGCGGTAGGGAATTCCACAGGCGGGAAGTGTGAGGAAAGAAGCTGTTGGAGTAGAAATTGCGGTTACATTTCATTGGTTTCACTGTAAAAGGGTAGGACCTAGTTGCCAATCTAGTATCTCATGCAAATTCACATCTAGGGGGCACCAGTGATTTAAGTTCGTCAGAGCAGAAGCCATGAAAGTATTTATAGAAGAGGCACAGTGAAGCCAAGTCACGCCGGTGAGAGAGATACTGCAGGTAGTCAGCCAAGTCGGTATCAATCACATTACAGATTCTTCGCTGTATTTTGTCAAGAACCCCGAGGAGAATAGAAGGGGCACCCGACCAGATGTGGAAACAGTACTCAATACACGGGCAGATGGTGGATTTATATAATTGCAGGATAGATTCAGGCGGAAAGAATTTCCGGGCCCTGCACAGAGAGCCGACTTTCATAGCTGCGGATTTAGCAATGGATTCAACGTAGTCATTCCACTTGAGGTCCGCTGAGAGTGTCAGGCCAAGCAGGCGTAGTGATTTACTCTCTGGGAGGCAAGCCTGTTCAAAGGTCATACCTGAGAACAATGGTAGAAGGCGTGCTCAACTGTTTCTTCTAAACCAAGGTCACACCAATGACAGTCAGACAAATCTTCTCTGCCCCATCGGCAATGTCATTGAGAGATAGCCCATTCTAAATCAATCACCAGGTAAGTGAAAACTCAGAGCAAAAGGAGCACAACTCAGTCACTGACAAGCCGAGCTGATGAGTAAGAGGGTCCTTCATCGTGACTCCCTCCACTAATAAATGATACAAGAGCCTCTGAGGCCTAGAAAAGTCAGTGGACTGAGGAATGGCCTGCAAGGCTTCTCAACACTCGAGTAATAATTTTGAATGATTTCAGGGCTTAGGTTGGCGCTCAGTTCACAAAATGGGAGGAGTGATATTAAGGTTGGAGAAGGCTTCCCTGACACTCCCTGCCAAAATCGAATTCTCTGTCAACTCATGGTATAGGAAAGCCCATTTGGAGGTGTGTTGATGACTCATGTGTAGCATTTCCAGCCCCATTTTACAAGAGAGCTTGATCACCATCTTGCAGTTATCACAGTGAGGGAGTACCGACAACCAGTAAAGGATGAAGGGAAAGACGTAAGGCTAAAGCGTGTACACTGTACTAAGTACAGTGTACACGCTTTAGTCTTTCCTTTCATGGACAACCGTTGTTGAAGTCAACTCTGGACTGACACTTTTTCGACCTTTGCCAGTACCTTCAACCAATTCTTCATCTACCCCCGACTCGCAAAAGCCGGAAAAAATAGAAAAAAATTCATAAATATAAGCACAAAAACAACGAAACGAAACAACTGACGCAGAACAAACACACCCACTCGACAACAAAGGCATCTCGCAAAAAAACAGTTCAATTCAACTTGAATGAACAAACAACCAAAACGGGGGGGAATTATGCGTGCCGACAGTTATTGGCTTAGCACAGTTTGTTAAAAATAATTTTAATTATTAAAAAAAAAAGTTAAGTAAGTGTGTAAATTAAAAAATAATCAATAAGGCAAGAATTTAAAAATATAAAATACTATCTTGGGAACTGAATTTAAGTGCTTCACTAAGGGATCGAACGCATGTCCCGATTATACGAAGACATATCAAATTTTTATTATAAACATTAATCAATATTATTCGTTTTTGACGAGATTTTCTTTTATCTTATTTATTCGAACAGTTACAATATTTCGTCCTCAAATCAAATTATCAGCTGTAAATATATAAGATTCTAAGGTAAATAACTCTATTTTTTACTTTGCAAAATTTTTCGGTTGCCTCCCTTATGTATTTCACTTTTCTTTTTTACTTTTTTTTTTCGATAAAGAATAGGCTGGTGAGCCCAAATCAATTAGAAATGGTTCCATTGTTACTTTCGATTCTGTCTTTAAAAACTCAAAGTCATAATTATTTAACTGGTAAGCACAAAATCAAGCTTATAAAAACAACGAGGCTTATTTTTGTTAAAAATAACGAAAATAAAATCTAAAAATTAATTTTATTAGAAATTAAACATGATTTTTTTGTATAATAAAAAAAGAAATAGAATTGCCATTTGTTACGACTTTTAATCATCATAACATGAAAATCTTAAAAAATTAATTTATGCTTGCATATTATTTTCAAATATGTTTTAGAAATTCATGATTTTAATTTTTTTCTTTTTTTTTGAGATTAACTTAAGCATGATAAAACATCTTCAGATAGATTTCATATACAAATAATCAACATTAAATGATAACATCACACAGCAATCTTGCTTAAATTAAAGAAGAAACTGAAACATTAAGGAGGAAACAGAAATTAAATTTTTATTCTGGATTTATATATACTTTTCAAGCTCAATCAATTTTTTTAAATAATAAAATTAAAATACTTTGATCAGAAACAATTTTGAAAGGTCAGAATCATCCGAAATTTTATAGATTTGTTAAATCAATATAAGCCACCAGTTTAAAATAGGCAGAAACTATAGACCTATTTATTGAATGGAAAATAATGAATGTAACAGTATATTCTTATACAAGCAGAATTTTAAAAAGTACATATAAAATGTAGCTTACCTTATAAAAGTTTGGTTTATACCAAATCCAAGCTCCTTTTCCAGAAACAAAAACTTATTTAGTAGAAACAACAAAACATATTAATAGATGCAAATTTTTAAAACACATGACAACCACTACATAAAATTTAAAAAGGAAAAACATTTATTTAGTAATTTACAACTATGAAAAAAATGATAAAAACAAAATTTGCACACAATTTCCTTTGAGCCTCTATTAAAGCAGGATAACAATTTATGATAAAGAATCACCTGTGAAAAATGGGGAAAAATTACAACTCAAGAAAAGACAAGAATTTTTAAAAGTGATGAAAAACAAAGGTACCTTTGAGAAAAAACAAAAACACCTACTTGCAAATTGCCTCACGGGCATCTCTGGGATACAGTCATTTTTTTTGTTTCTTTTTAAAGAAACCCTTTTATTTTAAGCTGTCTAACCTCAGGAGAATTTTTACTGGAACTTCAAATTTCTCTTGTACTCTCTGTGGCTGGCTAGAAACAGAGCCTTCTTGATGTTCTCTTGATGTCAGTGCCTTCATTGATGTTGACCTGCCTTTTCACCTTTCTATCAAAAGATCTTCTCCTCATATCCACTGACCTGCGTCTAATTTATTAAAAAATTTAGGCTCACCTCTGTCTCACTAATCAGTATGTTATTAGAGAATGAAACCACATTTCTTACTGGTCAATATATATGAAAAAATAACTTCCATAAGCTGAAAGTTAATCCTTTCCAAATTTTGGTGGGTTTTAACCACTGAGACCAAAAAATATACATCTGTAGCAAATTTTACACAAATTATCTGGTCTACATAAAATACAATTCTCTCAAAAGAATACACTTAAAAACAACCTAGATGATTATACATTTAAACAAAGTTAACATTTTAAAAATAATAAAAATAAAATTTTTAAAAACCAGACCAAGATGGAAAAAAACCTTATCTAAATTGTGTCTGATGCAGATAAGAGTTTTGTTCTCCTGAATAATTGGCTATTTGGCAATCTTTTCAGCACATACAGCATCACTGCTAAATTTGCACAAGAGCAGTTGTGGTATTTTGCACAAGAATGGTGACACATTTACATCAATAACTCACAACTGATCTGTATAGTTACAGACATAACAGAATGACATTTTTCAGTTTCAGAGGCTTGGTTGGTGCTAACAGTCAAGAGGAAACAGTTCAGATTTGTGACAATCCAATTTATTTTTATGAACAAGTGCATATAAGTTATGTTAAAATCAGCAGAGATTAAGTAGAGTATATTATAATAATATTGTTAATAAAATAATATCAAAATTCACTAATCAGAGTTACATACATTAACAGAATCATCACATGGATAAAATATATATTTCAGCATGTAATGGAATGTTTGCCTATATATATATATATATATATACAAATGACAGAATATAAGTTAAAACTTTAAAATATAAAATAAACTGAGGGCTCAATATCAAAGCCAGCAGATCTTAAAAAATAATAAAAATAATAATAATAAAATATATATATATATATATATATATATATATATATATATATACCCAGAGTAATACTTACCCAAAATTTTATGAGGTTTGATAGATATGAAGTGTGCTGAAAATTCTGGAGATGACCCATTGACCAAACATAATTTATTTTGGAATTCTTTCTTAGGCTGAGAACCTTTTTTAGCAACCACTTATGTGTGAGTGCGAGTGCGAGTGCATGTGTGCATGTATGTGTGTAATGGAAAACAAAAGATTAGCATGTATCTATTCTCTCTCTCTCTCTCTCTCTCTCTCCCCCTCATATTTATATATAATATTCCATACATTCTATTAATATTGTTATCATTTGAAATAATATCAGAAAATGTAAACTTTTTTCATCTCATTAAGTAAAAATAAAATATTTCTTTTTTATATTAACTCATTTGAAAAATATAACCTCCTTTTTTTCTGCTACCTTCTGCCATTTTTGAACCATCCTTATTTTTCAAGATTTTTGGTCTTTCCTTTGCATATTTTGCAGTTTTCCAGGGTATTAAAAACTTTTTATTAAGAAAATATTGCAGAGATTAGAACAGATGCTAATCCACAAAATGCAATACATGTTGAAGAAGACAGATGAATGGAAACTTTCAAGCCAAGCTGCAACATATTTTACCTTCTCATCAAATGCTTTTTTTTATGTTGCCCTGGTAAAATATTTTTTGCCCTTTCTCTTAACTAATACTGAATGATTTTTGTTGATTGTGCTTTAGTCTAATTGGGAGTGGTATTTCTTCAAACCAATTGTCTGGTCATCTAAAACAAGTTCATTCTTTTACAATCCTACCATATACAAAATGTCACATTGAGTAAAAACTAGACACAGTTAGTGATTGTTTGTTTCATCTGTTCAACATCACTGTAAAGCATTTATTGTACATTGCTCGTCATAATTTGTTTTTTAAAAAAGGAACATTTATATAGAGTCCAGTCGAGACTTTTTCCCACTTTAACTAATATGGAGGTCACACATCAAAGTGCCTAACATAATAAATTTACTGAAAATGACTTTCAATACTTGATTTGAATATATCTTAAATACATTGACTATCTCCTGCATTGTTTAATGGTGATTAATGTCAAAATAATATTTTGATTGGATCTCTTTCAGCTTCGATCAATCTGTCAGGTTGAAGAGTGCTGTTCTTGTTCATTACTTTTTGTAGCATTTGCTAAAAATCAAAAATGTTGTCTGAAAAAGTCTTTACAATGGCAACAACCCTTCAGCCTTCAAAAATATAACACCAACAATTGATAAAAACAGAGAAAAACAATAAAAAAGAAAACAGTGTTCAGTTTATGTCATCAGGGATGCATAACAACCATGCAACTTTTATTTATGAAAAGCCATTCAAGAAATTCTATGTTACAACACTTTAATCTCTCACCCCACCCCAATCCAAAGGAGAAAAATAAAAATAAACAGTGTAATCACAACTTTTGGTGTTCACATTATTGTAAGTGCTCGGTGTACTGCATAACTGTTATGGCAGTCAAGTTGTGGAGGTGTACCACCTGTACTTCGAGGACGGAGTCTTTCTCTGGAAAGCAAAGAAAAATAAGATGAAATGTAGATTAAACTCTCACTCTAACAATTTCTGAGTAATCATTGTTTATTTGTATTAACAAGCTTTATTTTTTAACTTTATATAATTACAACAAATTTAGTATAAAAAATAATGAAAAATGAAAAAAAATGGTAGTCAACTGCTTAATCCTCCTAACGAGAGGATTTAACAATTACAAAAAACAGTTTGTCTAGAAATTCTGGAGTTGAGGTGCTCATTATAACAATAATAAACTAAGTGACAAATTTTATATATGTATTAATCCTATATATGGGCACACAAATAACTACATGAGCCCTTTTCTTAAATTCAACAATTATGGTAATTTAATTTTCCTCAATAACCAAAATGAATGCAAAATATTACAGGTAATAAAATAATTCAGGATGTGTTGCAAAAGGCAAGCACTGCTGATTGATTTGATATGTGCAAGAATATTGATGGCTATCATAACAAAGTCTACTACTGATAATTTAATAAGTGCTGCGAACCTTTCATTCTTTAGATAAAGCAATTATAATTTCTGTTTCAATAGTATATGCACCATATACACCTTTGTGCAAATTAATTGAAACAAAATGAATAATGTCTTCTTAGAATTGTTCACACTTTCCCTGATTACATATACATCATCTCTTGGCATGGTTTTTTCCCTTCTAACTGCATTTTCTTTTATGTTTTGGACTGATTGATCCAGTTGATGACATGACTGACCGTTGAAAAGCTGACACTAATATATATGTGATCTCCCTGTAAGGCTTGCCAGTATGTTTGTGCAGTGTTACAATTTTTGTACACTTCCTTGGAGTAATGTCCATTGCAGACAATGACCCTAGGAAAACTAATCAACAGTCAAGACAATAGTGTCCGAGTGTGATAAAAATCTGATACAATTTGGATGACGCAATATTTTTTAAGGCCAAACAAATTTCATCATGCACCCCAAGAGTAGATTCATATTACCATATCAGCAATTGATTGCTTATATTTTTCAATTTTTCTATGTGAAGAGTTTTCTCTGTTTTCTTTTTTTGTGCTTGTGTACATACAGCCATGTGCTCATCTGTGCAAATGTGTGTTCATGTGTGTGTGCTCGGTTGTGCTGATGTGTGTATGTATAAATGCCATGATCATTTGTCGTCTTTTTAATTTTTTTTCCACTTTCCACTTGCTTAGCTTTTTCTTTTTCCCTTTTTTCCCTTTTCCTCTTTTCTTACAGTTGTAGCCATTTGTGGCTAATTATTATGACCTCTAGACATGCCACCATTTTTAATTTTTGATTTTTTAGTGTTTGACTCTTTTCAAGTTAGGAAAATCATATTTTGTTTTTGCATAGATAATTGATATTAGTGCTTAAATGATAAATATATGATAATAAAGACATTAATGCTTATTATATATATATAAAGGCAAACTCAATGCATCATCTAAAGTGGTTATAAATTATAATCAATTTTGACTAGCTAATAAGCTCATCTCATCAGACCACTATTTTATTTTGTATAAAATTTTGTCAGAACATCCACAAAAAATATCCTTGAAGAAATAGAAATCAAGTAACATGACCCAGAATAGAAATCTTTAGTCTTATCCTGTAATGGTCACAAAGGTTAGAGGAGAAAAAATTCATTTAACAGAATGAGTAATTATAAACCCATACACACCTACCCAAATACGTATAGACATATATACATACATATATATATATATATATGAATACATGCACATAAATACATATACACACACACAAACACACATTCATATATACACATATATACATACACATATACACATGTATACATATGTATACACACATCCATCCATATATCATTAATACTAACACTTATATACACAAGTATATTAACAAACTTCGCATATACACACAAAAGAACCTACATTCAATTACATACATAAGATAAAATAGCTGTACATATATAGTGGTATATTTATCAATGACATTGGAGGTTTCAACCACAATTTCCTCAATATGAAAAAAAATATCAGAGGGTAGTTTACATAAAAAAGAAAGGGAATCTACAAGTATGATAGAGTCGGGTAAACACCCACCTACATGCACATGAATATATATATATATATATATATATATATATATATATATATACACATATTTTAGTGCAATGTATTTATCTTTATTAAAAACTTTTCAAAAATCAAATATACTTTTCTGTTATCAATTTAAGTCATCCTGAGTTCCATTGTATCATAGCACATATCTGTAAAAATTACTTAAGGATTATAATATGACTACATTTTTTGTGTAATTTTGAACTGTTCAGTAATTTTAATAATTTAGGAAAATATTCTCCGTAATCTGATTTTATATTTAATTTTAGGTACTTTGGTTTTGAATTTACTGTAATTACTATTTTTATTTTTTGGTAATGTCAAGCATGGATGTCCGTATTTTCAAAAATCCCATTTATGATTAGTAAATATAGATTTTACTTAATAGAAATATCACCTAACAAGTACAGATCAATACAGAAATTTGAAAGATTTAAAACTTTATAAATTGTTCTAATTAAAATTTTAAAAAATGTAAACAGTTCCTGTTAAAATTTATATTGCGAATAAACAAATTCTTTCCATTTCAACATCACATTGAGTAACACTCCTATTTATTGCAGTATATATATATATATATATATATATATATATATATATATATATATATATGTAAATATTCTCAGTTAAAAACTGAGGAAAGGAACAGTATGATTAAAAAAGACACAAGAGGAAACTATATTTGTTTTAACCTACGTGTTTTTTCTTCTGATGGACTTTAGCAATGCAACAAACGAAATGAATTTAATTTTGAAAAGGTTCAACACATGGTCGCTGATGGAGGAGGAAAAACGTTCTCCTGAAATTATTTTTAATAAATTCATAGAGCAGCTAAAACCAAAAGAAAATTTCAGAGTCATTCGTTTAAAACTAATGTCATATAAACAGAAACAAGAAGAGTCGTTATATGATTTTGTAAATAGATGTAGACGACTCACACAGAGATGTTCGTTATCTGAATCCAAACAACAACAGCGGATAATTGAACTTATTATCGCCAGCACGCCAATTCCAGATCTTCAAAAAGAGTTACTAAGAAAAGACGATATTCTAACACTGGAAGAAACTGTTTGTATTGGCAAAACATACAAAGCTTCTAACTTACACCTAAAACAACTTAGGGTTATGCTGAACAATAACGAGGAAAAAATCACCACTATTGAAGCTATAAGAATGCCAACATGTTCTAAGAAATCAAGCAACTGCCTCAATTATGGTAGAAGCCATGAATTTCACCATGAAGCCTGCCCAGCATTTGGATCAAAATGTAACGCATGTGGTAGAGTTAACCACTGGGTGACAGTTTGTTTATCAAACAAGCCAAAACAAAGATCAAGGTCACAAAGCAAAGACCATAGAAAATCGAAATCAGAGCATCAACCACAACATCAAAGAAACCAGTCCAAGAAAAGGCAATCCATCCAAACAGATGCAGTATTCAACACCCAAGGATTAGCGGAACAACTCGAAGGCATAACATTCAATAGCATCAAAGCATTCTCTATCACTCAGAGAGATGAAGCTTTTGTTTATGTAAACATCAAATTGCCAAACAGAAGTGGAGTCCACAGGTTGCGATTGAAAATTGACACAGGAGCCCAAGGAAACACACTACCAGTCTCTACATTTCGTAGAATGTTCCCAGAAAAACTAGATGCAGATGGTTTACCAAACAACAAAGAAATCCAAACAAAGGACAAGAAACTGGTAGCATACAACGGCACCCCAATAAAATGTTATGGTAGCATTAATATACCATGTAAATACAACAAATCAGACTGGCATAACAGCACTTTCTACATTGTAGATGTACAAGGGCCAGCAATTCTGGGACTACCCTCACTAGAACTACTGAAAATAATTACGCTTCAATGCACAGTTAAAAAAGATGCACACCAAACTCATTCAGTAACACCAATCAATGCAACCAAAGACCTGATGCAGATGTATCCAGACTGGTTTGATAAAATTGGCTCCATGCCAGGGTCTGTGAGACTATCGGTCAACAAAAGCATACAGCCCCATATTGATGCACCTAGAAAAACCCCAATTGCTCTAAAAGACAGCATAAAAAAGGAACTTGACAACATGGTCAAAAACAATATTATCAGGAAGGTGACAGAACCAACAGACTGGGTTTCAAGCTTAGCATACTCACATAAAAAAGATGGGAGTCTAAGAATCTGTTTAGACCTAAGACACCTGAACACAGCGCTCAAAAGACCACACCATGCAACTCCTACAGTAGAAGAGCTAACACACCATTTCGCAGGTGCCAAGTTATTTTCTAAACATGATGCTAAAGCTGGCTATTGGTCTATACACCTGGACAGCGACTACTAACAACATTCCAATCTCCTTATGGCAGGTACTGTTTTCAGAGGTTACCATTTTGACTGAGTGTATCACAAGATATTTTTCAAATAAAGATGGACCAGATACTTGAACAAGTTGATGGTGCAATAGGAATCACTGATGATGTTGTTGTCTATAGCAAAACAGAAGAAGAACACGACAAGATTCTACACCGGCTCATGCAAGTAGATGCTGATAATGGTCTCATGTTTAATTCAACAAAATGCAAAATCAAGTCAAAAAGCATATCTTTCTTCGGGATGATCTATAGTGAAAATGGTGTCAGCCCAGACCCAGAAAAGCTCAAGGACCAACAAAACATTCCTTACCCAACTTGTAAGAAAGAGCTACAAGAATTCTTAGGTCTTATCACATACTTATCACCGTTCATTCCTAACCTGGCTGACAAGACACATACACTAAGAGGACTGTTAAAGAAGGATGCACCCTTTCTTTGGGAAGGACACCACAAGGAATGTGGTGAAAAACTCAAAACAGTAATCAGCCAAGATTCTACACTGACATATTTTAACACAGCTGAAATACCAGTACTACAAACCGATGCAAGTTTGAAAGGACTTGGAGCTGCATTAATGCAAAACAAAAAACCTATCACATATGCATCAAAGTCTCTAACAGACACTGAGAAGCAGTACGCATGCATAGAAAGAGAACTTCTTGCAATTGTATTTGGTGTCCAAAGATTTCATATGGGTGTATATTTAAAGTACTCACCGACCATAAGCCACTCATCATGAAAGGGTCAAGGATTATCATCCCTGAAACCCAACAGAAAATCATCTTGGACCAGCTGCATTACAGCCATCAAGGTATTGAAAAAACACGTCTTCAAGCCAGAGATACTGTATACTGGGAGTGGATTAATGCTGATATTGAGAACATGATCAAGAAATGCTCAATATGCCAGGAAAATCTCCCAGCACAACCAAAGGAAGTTTTACAGCCACATGACATCCCTAGCAGAGCATGGGAAGTTGTTGGCACTGATTTGTTCCACTGCAATGATCAGGAATACCTAATAATTGCTGATTACTACAGCAAATTTCCAAGTATACGGAAAATGACTGGCCTGACTACAAGCAATATGGTCATCTCAGCAATGAAGCAGATATTCTCTGAACATGGTATTCCCACTAAAGTTGTTAGTGACAATGGGCCACAATATTCCAGTGAAGCATTCAAAGAATTTGCCAAACAATGGCAATTCGATCACATAACATCATCACCAAAGTTCCCAAAATCGAATGGTTTTATTGAACAACAAATTCAAACAGTCAAAAGAACATTAACTAAGGCAAAGCAAGCAGGAAGAGATCCTAACTTAGAAATGCTATGCCTATGAACAACACCAATCAACCAGAACCTCCCAAGTCCAGCTGAACTCTTAAACAATCGCATTATGAGATCAAACATAACTGTGAAAGTTCCAAACTTAAGATTTCCCAACCCTGACCATATCCATGAACAACTGAAACACAGACAGGATATGCAGAAAGTGTATCATGATAGAACAGTTCATGATTTACCAGCACTTTTCCCTGGACAGGATATATGTATGCTGGATAACCAAACGGGGAAATGGAAACGAGCAAAGGTTCTGAGTAAATGTGCAGAACCAAGATCGTACATCCTTCAACTACCAGATGGATCTACAAAAAGACGAAACAGAGTTCAGATAATAACAGCAGGAACATCCACCCATAAACAAATTCATTTTAATGATCACATTACCGCATCACAAACTGGACACACTAACACAAGCAACATCTCACACCAATTAACCCCAAAACAATCAGCATACAACACAACAAGAAGTGGCCGTGAAATACATAGGATACAAATAAGATACAAATAACAAATGTACTACCGCACATAACAAACATCTGAACAATGTCTTTCTTTTCTATCTGGTAAGGGGGATGTAGTAATATCATGGAACTATTTTCCTACATGCAATTTACATCTAACCCCTTGGCGTAGGAATCGACAAGTCACACTTTCACTTCACGCCTAGCATGCCTTAGAACAACACATATATCCTCTTTATGTAAATATGTCAAATAAATCTCAATTTATATAACAATGTCTCTGTTGCAATTTACCACGCCTTAACACATCAACATCTTTACAGTATCTATATACAAATGTTATTCACTGGAAATAAATATTCATAAAGTCAACGGAAAATATTAAACATTTAAAAAAATTTTTCATACTCAAAGAGATTTTTTCTTTTTTTCCTGTGCAGTTTATCATTATGTTATAAGATGTTGAAATGATGGAAATTAACTGTTTTATTTATTATTTTTAAATGTTTGTTATATATGTTGACTTTGGAAAGTATTAGTTCTATTAGGAATTGTAAGATTGGGAATAAATCAGATCATAGATTAATATTTTGGTAATATTTGAGAGCAGCTTGCTTGATGATTTTCCCTTTGAGTAAATTATTTTTTCTTTTGATGAATATGACATTTTTTAGGTCAAAATTGTGGTCAAATTTATTTATATATATGACCAGTGCATTTTTTAAATTGTTATTCATGTGGCCTCTTTTGTGTTCATAGATTTTTTTTTTCATTTCTGCATGCTTCTCTAATGTATTGTGAGGAACATCTTTAATGACTTATTTTATATATGCCTGCTTTTGAGTTATTATTGTTAAAGTTGTTTTTAGATCTGATTATATTCATTTCAAGAACATCCGCATAGTCACAAACACTTCCAAAAGCATTATGGATATTTGATAATAGATTTACTGCTGCATTTGCATCAAGAATATGAAAAGAAGGGTACCAAAATATTCTAACCATTTTAATTAAATGACATAAACATGGTACTGACAGTCAATAAAGTTTTCACTCTACAAGATTACTACCTTTTGAGCTAAGGTGAGGTGAGGTCCAGTGGATATCGGCTTGGAACAAGAAATCGGAGAGCCGAGTTCGAATTCCAGTTGAATTCATTGCATTCACTTACGCGCAAATACCCTTGGGAAAGGTATTAATCCGTCTCTTCCTTCCAGTTATGGGTTAAATAACAGGACAGATTGGGTTCTCTAGCCTTGGCTGGCAACCAGTCTACCGCAGAAAGCAATGGCAACCTACTGCGGGATAATCTTCTGTCCAGTCAGTCATGTCTCTTTCGAGGCATGATCGCCCAAGCGTGTTTCACGTATGGCACTTAACTGACTGACTGAGGTGAGGTCATCAGCTATCATCTACAAATATCTTTGTTCCCCATGTGTGGGCATTGGTTGCAGCTTGTATTGTTCTAACCTCTTCTCTGGACCAAACTGGTATCTAACTGCAGCAAGGGCATTAACTCACCTCACTTATCTGCTCACTAGATGAAGTGTTCTATCTAAAACCCTGCAACAGTTACCAAGATAACATTACATTGAGTTTCATACTTACTGTATTACTTTGAGCATACTTCCTGTCCATGGTCCAGTTTTAGAGTTAAACACACTTTGATGACCATTTCTGAACTGGGTGTCTTCCCATTTTTGCAAATCATAACGGTCAGGAGCAATCATATTCTAAAAACACAAAGAAAAGAAAATGGGTCATATTAGTACTTTACATTTAATGGGAATCAGAAACTATATCATGATTATGTAATAATACTAATTTTTAGTTAAGATTACAATGATTACAGTTAATTGATATTCATCAACTACTGTAATTATTGTAATCTTATTGTAATCGGATGGGGTTTAAACACACACACAGACCTACCAAACCCTATCTGGAACATACTTGTTGATAACACAAATATCGTAGCATTATCCACATGCAAAAAAAGACTAAAAATAATGAAGGCCTTATTAATAAAAATGAAAAACTCAACACTCAATAACATCAACTACGAATATGCTAATAACATACTTACCGTGTTCGATACATAACACATACCACTACTCCATATTATACATAACACCACTTACATTCTGTTACACATACAGTAACATTCATCCTCAAAAATGGTTAAAAGTATAGCCAAAAGCAATTATATAAACAGCATTTGGAAAAAATTACATAAATAGTTAACCATCATATCTTGCCTGTAAGTTTTAATAAAACCTGCATAAAAGAGAGGTTGCTGCCCAAATATATATATATAGTTTTAAGGTATGCAAAATTTATGGGCTAAAGTGCTCAATACCAGGAATAGAGTGTAATTAAATATAAAACTGGACATTGATGGATAACTTGTCTTAATTGTGCAAAAAGAAAAATAACATTGAGATTTCAGTTTAACAGATATATTTACCAAAATTACACAAAATTATCTTGAAATACTAAAGAGTAAATTTATTCAATAAAATCTTCATTGGCTTCAGCCATGGCTTCCAGACAACTTTGGAATCTCCTGCAACTCTTCTGGATAGGTCTCCTTGTTTAAGTTGATGAATACTGCTTAATTTTTTGTCTCAGTTCATTTTTCGTGTTATAACTGTGCTCCACACATAATAATCAAGGTGGTTGTAGTCTGGGGAGTTAAGTGGCCAGATTTAATGGATGATATTGTTGCATAAATTGTCTGACAGCCATGAATGGGTTCTTCTGCTTGTGTGGGATGGTGTAGTCCTGTTGCCAAACATAGGGCCTTCTAGCAGCCACCCCTTGACCCAGGGCAGCACTACCTCCTTAAAGCACTTGAAGCAGGCCTCTATTTTGAGTTTGAGGCTCTTACCAACAAATTCTTTTCTTATCAGAAGGATCAGAGAGAATTTTCTGAGTTGCCATATTTTCATAATCACCATTAGACTCATCCGACTCTTTCTGAATCCTCTGCATTGTCCTCAAATTAACACCCAAAGACTCCGGAACATTTGTATTGGAGCCTCCAGCCTGAATGGCAAGTAATACAGAATGCCATTTCCAAATTTCTGGTGGAGTGAATTGCATCATGGTGCCCCTTTTTTTTTTTTTTTTTTTACAGACAATGCCCAACTGACCCCACTTTACTGTGCAATCAATAAAATTCAGAACAAACAACATGCATGTGCAAAATTAAAAATATAAAGTGACAATTTATCCATCGCATCATGTAATATAATTCAATAATATTTGAAGAATGATGTTTCAGTTTATGATGTTTTTACTAAATTATTACTGAAACAATGTGAGATTACATTACAGCAATTATAATTATCATTAATTCATTCTTTCTAACCCACTGTAAATTGGCTCCATTTTCCCCCTCTACATACACAAACACATGACAATCTCACTATTGAACAAGCAGTCAACATGGACTGGTGCATCAATAAAAATTTCAGCTGCTTTTTTTTTAGGCTATAATAGTAACATTTATCTCTTAGCACTCAACAAAAATTCCCATATACTTTTTGTATTTTTCCAACTAAATTATTTGGATACTAATTACAAACATTTATAAAAGAAAATATAAGAAGAAAGTATTAACTTATTTTTTAGCTTATTCATCTAACAGATTCCCATCCCATTTAATCTACATTTGACATCAAACTCACAATTTTACTCAGTATCACTGCCTCTTGTGTCTCCAATAGCATATAATAATGAGAAAATAAATAATACTTGTTTTGTTGTTTCCATGTTTGGTAGTTTGTAACTTTTTAAAGTATTTTTGTATATATAAATGTTATGGAGTTCATAGTTATTTACTTGCAGTTATAACTACTTTACAAATTAATAGTAGAGTTTTGTTGAAGAACAAAGAAAAAATATTTCACTAAAAGTTTGAATAAACAGCATAGATTTGGATATTCAAATGGACACAGGCAATAAAGTAAACCTAACCCCAAGAAATTTTGGGGAGCTTATAAGCAAACCAAAACTATATCAAAGTCATCTGCAGTTATGCCAGTTTGATTGGTAAATCTTAAAAACCATGAGATATTTTGAAAGGTCCCTAGAAATGGAAAACATATTTGAAATAATACTCACCATTGTTGCAAATTGCAAAAATATTATGGACTTGTTAGAAATTATGTACTAAGTCTACAAAATTAATTAATGTAAAGATAGAAGAAAAAAGTGTGTTAAAAAAAAATCTATGAAGCAAAAAAAAATGTTAGCCCCTCCTATTATGAGATAAAGAAATTACCAGTGTGTTTATTACTGTTAGTATTAACAAAATTGTGAAAATTAGTAGAGCAAGACCATCTAACACATATCCTAAACCAAATATAAAGTGGCCTTATATTTTTTAGCAGGACTGGATGTTTTTACCAAAATAGACCTAACAACTGCATATCACCAGATACCAGTAGCTGAAAAGTTTAATGAAGTAACAACAATGAACTTTCTGATAAGTCTCTTGATGTGAAAAAGCATGTCATGGAAAAATGATGACATGTGCCATATTTCAAAAGTCCATTTAAAAAGTCTTGAGAAATTATATTAAAAATATGGTATGTTAAAAAGATGATATATGCCTAGGAGTCATTAATCAAAAAAACAAACTGACATTGTCTTGAGTAGATTAAGAAATGCAGGGATGATAATAAATGAGATGAAATCCATACACAATAGTGACAATTGTTTCTATGATATTTCATTTCAAAAGAAGGAATATCATCAGATCAAACATTAATAAAAAAAATACTAAAAGTATTGATACCCATAAATAAAAAAGAACTTCATTCTTTCATATACTATAGAGATATAATGGAACCATTTGCCAAACTGAGAAAAAAGAATGCTGAATTCATGTGGACCAAAGAGCAACAAAAAGCTTTTGTTAAGTTAAAGTTAACCCTTGTCATGCAACCAGTGGTGAATGTGTTTGACTCCAGAAAGAAAATCATGTTGAATTACCAGTGAACATTCAATATCTGGAATATTATCACAAGAAGGACTTCAATAATGGACTTATCAAGAAGGTTGATAAATGCTGAATTTAATTATTCAAACATCAAAAAGTAAGCGAAGTAAGCGTTAGTCATTGTATGGATGGCTATGAGATCTCAACAGTTTTTTATTAGAAGAAATTTATATTGAAGCCATAGACCATTAAAATTTAATCTAAAAAAAGAATTACCCAAAGTCACAACATTGAGAATATTGAGGTGGGTGTTAAGATTAATGGCCTTTGACTTTGATACAGGATATTGTAATGTCCTGACCAATAAAAGGGAAATAACCTCCGGGTCACAGAGGTTACGGCCCCTGCGGATCCCGAGGGAAGATATAATAAGAAGGGACACAAAGCATGCTAAGAGGGTTTGTCTTCGCTCTCTCATTAATCCTCATCCATCCTGTGAATCCACGATGACAGTAGTCGATGTTTAGCAAGCATCAGTTGTCTACAACACCAAACATTACATTGGCGATGAGGACAGAGTCATTTACTCAACAACAACAACAAAAAAAAGACAAAGAAATGTAAAAAGCAACAACAAACATTCCAACGTGCTACATAACAAACATGGCCGTTCTATCACACTATCCGGAATTCGACTGTGAATCGGAAGCCAAAGCTGCAAGATGGACAAAATACGTCAACAGATTAAAAAATTATTTCATCGCACATAACATAGAGAACGATAACAGACAAAAAGCAATCCTGCTAACGTTTGTGGGCGAAGCAATGAACGACCTTATCGACGAACTGCCGCCTGAACAGATCACACCAGGAGAAAACAAAACACATTTTGATAAACTCATCTTGGCTGTGCAGAACCACTTCAACCCACAGAACAACACGGAATATAACTGGTTTGTGTTTCGAAAGCTGAAACAAACTGCTCCTAACATAGAGGATTTTTACCGGAAATTAAAAGAGGCAGCAGCCATGTGTCACTTCGCAGACATAAATGCTGAAATAAAATCTCAGCTAATAACAGGCTGCTTATATGAGAAAGTCTGCCAAAAAGAACTGATGAACTCAAATATGTCCTTAAGCGACCTAATAAATTACGCCAGAACAACGGAAACTATGGCAACACACTTAGAACGAATGCGCCTAGAAGACGCCAACATCACTACTGGAACTTCCACTGCACAAGTGAACAAAGTCTTGTATGAACAGCAACGGCCACACAACCCTCACCAGCAAAATAGGTGCAGAAATTGCAATGGGAAATACCCACATGAACGGGGACCAACGTCTTGTCCTGCATTCCACAACCAGTACACCTATTGCCGGAGATGGGGGCATTTTATCTCTGTCTGTTTCAGAAGACTAAATGACGAAAACAAACAACAGAGAACAAATCATCTCCCACACTCACAAAACCAAACCCATCAACGACTGGTGAACTGCATCGAGGATCATCAACGGGACTCAACCAGCGACAGTGACACTGAATATGTATTCCATACAGGTAAGATGAAAAACCTTCCTTGCTTCAATGTATCTTTTGGCAATAGCCACCAAACGTTTAATGTATTAGTGGACTCAGGCGCCACCCTTAACGTCCTGTCTGAAGCAGACTTCAAGTGCTTAAGACCAACACCCCACCATCAACCCACAAAAACTGTAATATCTGGATTTGGTGTCAAAGGAACCACCCCGGTTCTAGGTAAATTTAGCACACTTCTAGAGTTTGGGGGTATCTTTTGCCAAGCTGATATACACATAATAAAGGGCCCAGAAAAACCCATCATCGGCTGGGAAACATGTAAGAGGCTCAAACTACTGTTAGCGAACAAGCTCTCAGTTAACCACATCAGTAACTCTGATGCACAAACCCCACCCTCTACCCTCAAACTTCTGGAGGACTATGCAGACCTGTTCAATGGTCTAGGTAGACTAAAAGGTAAGAAAGTTTACCTACACATAGACAAAAACGTGCCACCCATTGCTCAGAGATACCGCAGAGTTCCCTTTCAAGTGAGGAAAGACATAGAAGAACTGATACGCAAAGATGAGAAACTGGGAGTAATTGAAAAAGCAGATGGACCGACACCATGGGTATCTCCTATTGTAGTGGTACCAAAAAAGGACCAAAAGAAAATCAGGGTTTGCATTGATATGAGAGCAGCAAACAAAGCTATTAAAAGGGAACGGCATCCAACCCCTACACTTGATGAGCTGAAAACTATTCTATCAGGAGCTAACATCTTCAGCAAATTAGACCTCAATCAGGGTTACAACCAATTGGAATTAGCTGAAGAATCCCGATATCTTTGCAACACACCTAGGTCTGTACAGATACAAAAGGCTATTCTTTGGTGTCAACTCTGCCAGTGAAATATTCCAGGAAGAAATCAGCCAAGCACTTGCAAGGATAAAGGGAGCCATCAACATCAGCAATGACATCCTTTGCTTCGGATCAGACCAGCAGGATCATGACAAAAAACTCCATGCAATATTCCAACGTCTTCGCGAAAAAGGCCTCACCCTGAATGGGGGCAAATGCGAGTATAACAAGAAATCACTAGAATTCCTTGGACACACCTTCGGTAATGAAGGCATCAGCCCAAGTAATCTTAAAATAAAAACAATCCTTGGACTACCCGACCCTAAAAATGCATCAGAAGTCAGAAGCTTGTTGGGGATGACCAACTTTTGCGGTGCCCAATTCATTCCCAACTATGCAACTCTGACCCATGAACTACGTCAGTTAACAAAAAAAAATACGCAGTGGTCCTGGACTGAACGCCACACTAAATGTCTAAAAAACATCAAGGAAGCCCTGAGCAAAGCATGCTCACTTGCCTACTTTGATCCAAACAAACACACTGAGATACACACCAATGCCAGCCTGGTAGTCATCTCCACTGTGCTGTCCCAAAATGGATGGATAGTACAGTTTGCAAGCTGAGCACTATCCACAGTCGAACAAAGATACTCCCAAACAGAACATGAAGCACTTGCTATCACATGGGCATGCGAACACTTTCACATATATATTTTCGGAGCCCCATTTACTGTCCACACAGACCACAAACCCCTAACATCTATTTTCAACAACGCCAGCTCCCGACTGTCAGCACGCATTGAATGTTGGGTTTTGAGAACACAACCGTACGACATGACTGTCATATACCGACCAGGCCATGACAACCCAGCCGACTATCTCAGCCGCCATCCAATGTGCCTGCCACCAAGCGGCAGAGAACAGAAAATAGCAGAGGAATATATAAACTGCATCCTCTCAACTTCAACCCCCAAAGCAATGACAATTGATGAAGTTGCAATAGAAACTGCAAAAGACAAGACACTTACCAATGTCATCCAAGCTATTCTTACCAACAAATGGCATGGTCTGGAGGACGGCATAAGCAAAGCAACATTCCACGCCCTGCATGCCAACAGTGCCAAACTATCACTAGCATATAAGGACAGCATAATTCTCAAAGGGCACCAGATAGTGCTGCCTGAATCGCTACAGAACAGAGCTGTCAAATTAGCACACGCTGGACATCAGGGCATTGTGAAAACCATGGCCTTCCTTTGAGAAAAGGTCTGGTTCAAGAACATGCAGCCCCTAGTGGAAGAAAACATCAGGAACTGCCACACCTGCCAGATCATTACCCACAAACCGACAAGAGAGCCACTGCAAATGTCCCCACTACCAGCAGCCCCGTGGGCAGCCCTGTGGGCAGAAGTGCTGATTTTGGACACCTCCAAAATGGAAAGTACCTTCTAGTTGTCACAGATGAATACTCACGCTATGTTGTTGTTGACATCCTAGACTCCATCTCAACAACATCGGTCATACCCCGTCTGGACAAGATATTTGCTGAATTTGGAGTGCCAGTCTCCCTCAAAACGGACAATGGCCCACCATTCAACAGCTATGACTTCAAAGCCTATGCCTCCATCACCGGGTTCGGGCACAGAAAAATAACACCACTATGGCCCCAAGCCAATGCTGAAACAGAACGTTTTATGCGCACTGTAAAAAAGTCCATCAAAGCCGCCCTAACCAAAGGCCGAAGCTGAAAGCAGGAATTATTCAACTACCGGACAATGCCACACTGTACTACTGGCGTAGCCCCAGCCTCAATCCTATTTGGCCGGACCATAAAAAACTGCCTGCCACACCTAACCACACCTATAGCCGAGGACCCCCATATTAGGGAACATGACACCCAAGCCAAGAGAACGATAAAGCGATACGCTGATAGAAAGGCACATGTGAAACCTAATGACCTCAGTGTGGGTGACACAGTCGTCGTAAAAAGCGACCACACCTCAAAGGCCCTCACACCTTACAAACCTAACCCAATGACTGTAACAAAGAAAAAGGGATCCATGATCACCGCCACACACGAGGGCAACCAAACTACAAGAAATGCCAGTTTCTTCAAGAAAATCCCTAAACAACCAACAACCCCCCACACATAACCTACATGATTACTCCTCCTCTGAAGATGAAAGCCACACACACCAAAACCCAAAGACAACCAGGCAAAACACACAACCCTAAAACCTCAGGCGTTCAGGCCGGACAAGACGGCCACCTAAAAGACTTGAGTACTAATAAAAAAAAAAAAAACCACATCTCTGTACATAACAATCTGATTCATTGTCATCTTTCTTTTACTTAGGTTAACAGACGTCTCCTCCTACACAAAGTCCAACCCATCGGTACAACTACTCCAGCCATATTGGATGAACCCTCTCCAGTTAAAAAAAAAAAAAGCATTGTAATGTCCTGACCAATAAAAGGGAAATAACCTCCGGGTCACAGAGGTTACAGCCCCTGCGGATCCCGAGGGAAGATATAATAAGAAGGGACACAAAGCACGCGAGGAGGGTTCGTCTTCGCTCTCTCATTAATTCTCATCCATCCTGTGAATCCATGATGACAGTAGTCGATGTTTAGCAAGCATCAGTCATCTACAACACCAAACATTACAGATATGTCAAGGGAAATTTATTTCCATATGTGGGCACATTATTGAGGTTTCAGTTTTACAAAGATCCAAAAGAAAATATAAAAGGGACTTTTTAGGATACCTTTTTACATTGGGTAAATGTAAAAAGGTTTTGTCTTTGGATAGATTGACTGATGAAACTATACAGAACCCAATACTAAAAAGCATAACAGCAGGAATAAAAAAGGACATAATGGGGTAATTGTTCCAAGGCAGAAAGACCATACAAGAGAATAAGACACAAATTAATGACTTAGAATGAAATGAAATGGTTTGTAATGGTAATTTAGTCATACTCCTAGAAACTTAAAGAAAAATTGTGATGAAAAGTGTACATAGTGACATACACTGTGGAATAGCATCTATGCAAAAAAAAAGGCTACAGTTAGAAACATGGTGGCTCAGATATTCGCAAGATATGGAAGAATATGTTAAAAAAGTTCAAAATTAAAGAAATAAGGAACATTACAAAAAGTAATGTTGCAGGCTTCAGCACTTTTGGGATTTTATATGTGCTCTGGTACATTTGACTTGCAAACAATGTTTGGTGAACTTTTGTAAGTCCAAAAGAAAAATAAGACATAGAATTTGAACAAAGAAATTTTAACAAATATATTGATTAGACATTTTATAAGAGGAAGAAATGAAGAATGAAATTAAATGTAAAGTGTTCAAAGCCACCTTCAGTGTCTGCATTTGAAGTACTTACATTTTTGTTGGAGTGCAAAGAATACGACTTTTCAATAATAAAAACCATCAAGAAAGAGATTGATTCTTTCAAATCTTGCACCATCTGTAATTATCGTCAGTGGATGGTAATTCAAAATCTCACCGCTTATAAATATCATCAGGTAATCCATCAATGTATGACCCAAAGAGTTGGAAGCATGGTGTTGCATTCACATGAATTAGGTGTATATCAATGGATTGTCTATCTTATTAGTATTAGTAGACTCTTTTTCATTTTTTTTTTAATTCATTAAAATCATTTGTAATATTTTATTTTCATAATTTTAATTATAACACATTAATTTCAATTTTTATGTTTTGATAAATAATAATAATAATAATAATAATAATAATAATAAATTTTCAAGCAAAGAGGTGTGTGAATGATGGGGTTAAACAGTTTGCTTGTTTGAAGGAATGATATGTTTATTATTAATATGTTATTATTTATATGTTTGTATAATCAATACAATACATTTTGTCTGCATGTTTTGTTTTCATTACTGTATACTTACTTATGCATCCCACTGTTTTTTTTTTCATGGAAATTTCAGATAATAGCCAAAAAAAAAAAAGATTTGTACATGAGAAATTAATTTAAAATATCTAAGTTTTTACTTTTAATATTAGCAAATTATACAAATGAAATACATTTTGATTATGTAACATTTATATTTATCCATTAAATGCAGTAGAAATATCCATCATTTCAGTTGAACCATAGAAATTTGATGATGGAAAATTTTATCATTTGCAGTAATGAGTTTATTCCTGGCCAGTAATAATCTTATTAGGTTTTTATTAAGTTTTTCAAATGTTCTTAGAGTTTTCCATTTTTATCCAACAGAGATCTCCTGCTCGATCAACGTTCACTTCCTGAACCTAATCCCTTGTTGCCACCACCATAACTTCAGCAACAAATGCGCCTTACCACAAATTGACCCACTGCCTTAATCAACCAACCTGCCAACCCAATGTATCAGGCAGTTTGACTTCAACATCTTGGCATCACTCAACCACCAGCCTATCAAGCAATTCACAGATGCTGATTTAAAACTTTAAAAAATGTGTGCATCAAGCCTCATCAGCAACAAATCCACTCCAAACCTATCCTCTGACCCCAATTATAACCTCAGTCAACCAACCCAAGAACTAGGTCAACACCCAACCCTACTGACAACACCCTTATGTCTAAATGCTTTCTTGGCAACTGAAGAATCACACATGCACAATTTTTGCCAACTTTCAAACTATATATATATTTCAAATTTTAATGAATCTTCTTCTATGTGCCATGTCCCTTCAAGATGTAGGTGATCACAGCCTTCCACAAATCCCTTTTCCTTGTAACTCTCAAAGCCCTTTCTCTTGTTACCCCTTCCAAACCCTGTTTTGCCATCCATTTGCTTAAGCTCATCAAGTATATCACACGTTGATTTCCTGTCTCTCTTTCCCCTCTATCCATCCTGTAAGTATCAAGCCCTCCTTCCTCATTATATGTCCCAGAAATTTCAGCTGTCTTTTTCTGATGAATCTTTTTCTTTTCATTCCCATCCTCTCCAAAAACTTGTTGTTCACATGTTCATTCCCTGGTATCCTCAGCATCCTTCTGTAGAACCACATTTCAGTATCCTTCTGTAGAATGACATTTCTGTTGATTTAAGTATTTACATGCTGATAAAAATTTAATTCTTTTTTGTTTTTTTTCGTTTGCAACCAAATGCTTGTTATAACAAGACTTACTATTTAAAAGTTAACTACAAATTTTTCCTGTGTACTAACTGCCTAAAGACTTTAACTCAACTGAAGACTATTTTTACTTCTATTTACTCTTGAATTCAGGTAAACATGTTTGTAAATACAAATGATTTATTTAACAGATATACCCATGTTTTCTTTATTTTTATTTTATTATTGTTTGAAATTCAGATGTTCAGATATTTGATATAAAAAATATGACTGGATGACTGGATATTCTACACTATAGCCTGCAATTGTCAGTTTTGTTAAGATATCTACCAAAACTTAGGGCACTAACATATGTGGAGTCATGCATTTTTCAAGTGAACACTAACTGCCTCGGCTTAATTTCAAATTAAGATGATTTTTTTCGTGTTAGTAAACCATTATACCTCCCAAACCATTTCATATTATAAACAATACTAAACAATCAAAATAATACTTACTCAGAAATGGTTAAATGTAAACATACTTAAATGTAAATGTTATTGTAGATAAAACAATACTTATATAGCAAATCTTACTCACATAATTTTGCAAAAATGCTTTTTGTGACCTTTTATCATTTCGCTTAGTTGCTGTCCAAAATGGCGCTATATTTTTTGTAGTTGGTTTGGAAGGGTATCGTGGGTTGTAGGCACCAGGACCTGGGAATTTCTGAAAAACATAATAGCCAGAAAAAAAAGACTTGTACATGTAAAATTAATTTAAAATATCTAAGTTTTTACTTTTAATATTTGCAAATTATATATATAAAATAAATTTTGATTTATGTAACAGTTATATTAACCCATTAAATGCAGTAAAAATATCCATCATTTGCAGTTGAACCATAGAAATTTGATGATGGAAAGTTTTATCATTTGCAGTAATGGGTTAATTCCTGGCCACTGACAATCCTCTTTTTCATGATTTTTAATACATTACATACAGATGACATTCTGAAATTTGCTGAAACATATTTTAGATAAAAGTTGCAGCTAAGTCAGTAGGCTGTGATAAAAAAAGTTAAAACTTTATTGATATATATCCTTTTTTATTGTGTGTGTCCTTTCAAGACATCAAGATCATGCCTCTCCATAGCTTCCTTTCATTCATAGCACTAAACAATGTTTGTCTTCTTATTAACCCTCTCTGTTCTGATTCTGCCATCTATTTACACAAGCTCATTAAGTATGTTACTCACTGTTTCTTGCTGCCCTTCCTGCCTCCTAGATATCCTCTGAGTATCAAATTCTCCAAACCCTCATTCTTCATTATGTGACCCAGAAATTTCAACCGTCTTTTTCTGGTTCTACATACAAGTGTCTTTTTTGTTTTCATTTTTCTCAAAATGTTCTGTCTGTAGTGAGTCTCTCTCTCTCTCTCTCTCTCTCTCTCTCTCTCTCTCACACACACACACACACACACAGAGCAGCAGCTCTTAGTCTCTTTTCACCTTCAAAACAGGATAAACAATAAGAACTCATCTGACACCATATGCCAGACATTTTCAAAAGCAAAACGATCATCATTCTGTAACAATATACAATATACAACATAAAAATGTTCATGATATTCTCAGCATCCCTCTGTAGAACCACAACTCTATTGTCTCAAGTCTTCTCTTCAACTGTGAGGAAATTGTCCAATATTTTCTGCTATATAGAGAGGATTGAAATTACGTAGCAGTTTAGTACTCTTTCTTTAGTTTCTAACAAAATTTTCCTATTTTTTAAAAACATTGTTTAATTTTTGGAAGTGTTGCATTGTCTTCTAATCTGTAACCTAGTAGCAATTCTTCTCCCACGTCACCTGAATAATTTGTAATCATTTGATTTTATGAGCTATCTTAAAATTATAATGAATTTAGTTAACTTTTTTCTGGGGTTAAAAATAAACTCTAATGGTTTATGGTCAGATTTAAGCAGAAACCTCCTACCTAATAAAAATTAGCATAAGTTCATTCTGCATATCTCACTCTACTTCCCAGAAACAGTGGTTTTATACCTTTTCTCTTAGCTAGAGTAAAAGATTTTGTCTGTCTCTCTTGAAGTGTGTAGCTGTTTCTTTTTACTGAGGATCTTGGTCTGAAATCATCTTTGTTCTGATATTCCATGACAGATATGTGTGTACTATCTCCATAGTTTCTTTCTTTTGTATATATATATTTTTTTTTAATCATATCACCCCAAGCAAGGTGGTAACGCCACTGATGTGCAGGGGGCTACATAAGAGTGAAAAGATTGGAAAAGAGAAAGCCGGAAGCCACATCCTAAACAGGAAACAAGGGATGAGCCTCTTCACCCGTTCAATAAACATGGGTGGAGTGTGAACCGGGCATCTTTGTACATATTTTTTAACATCACGTGAATACCCAGGCTACACACTTCTAATTTTAATTGTCTCTGTGCTGCTGTTATTCCACAATAAACATGATCATATACATTTTATATTTTAATCTTTCTGGTTTAATGGTATTAAAATATTTCCATTGCATAGGCTCTTCTCTATAGTTAACTAATGCTTTATCTCTTTATTGGATCTCTCTACCCCTAAAAATCACTTCAATTGTTTCTTTTTTTTCTGTATGAAATTTTGCTTAATATTGGATCCTGTAAGGTTTCAAATGCAAAATAACTTAGGGGTAATACATCAGTTTCAATCCAATGCAATATTTTATTTTCTGAACTGTCTGATCTTTATAATTATTTATTGCTGAATTTTAATCTTGTTCAACATGTGGAATATTGTTTCCTTTCATATATTCAATGTCAAATCAAAGGCCATGAACTATCTTAAAATTATAGTGACTTTAGGTAACTTCTTTGTAGGGTTAAAAATAGACTCTAATAGTTTATGGCCAGATTTAAGCAGAAACTTCCCGCCTAATAAAAATAAGCAAGCCTTATCTGTGCTCCAGATGAAAACTAAGACTTCTTTTTCAATGTTTGAATAGTTTTGAATGGCATTAATCTTCTAGGGTGATCCTCTTGAGACAAAACTGCTGATAAGATATGCTCACTTGCGTCTGTGTGACACTGGGACTTCAGAAGAAAGAAAAAGAGAGAAGAAAGAGACTGGATGATAACTGTTGGAATTCTCAGGAAAGTGGATTGAAAAGCCGAGAAGAAAATTAAAAACAAAATATGTTCAAAATTATGTTCAAAATAATAATATGAAATCAAGAACAGTTCCAAGAAGAATTGAGCACAAATTTAACTAGATGTAATTTAGAGCAAAATCATGACTACCAGTCCTTTCCACCAATAAGAGACAATGTATCATCAAAGATGTCGATCCTGGAAAATAGAAAAACATATATTGTCAATAAAGAAAACAGGTGGTAACCAAAATAATGGCTAAGTTGTTCTGGACAAAGAGTCATGAAAAACAAATTGTTTGCATCAGCCACCCAGATAAAGAAAATTCCTACAAAAAAAAAAAAAAAGATTAGCACCTAAGATTGAGGAAGAGTTTGTTTATTTTAATTTCTGTAATATTTGTGAAAATTTTTATAGCCAACATTATTTTTTATTTTTTGGGGTGAAAAGCTGATAAATTAAAATTAATTACTAGTTTGAAGTGACCATAGGCAACAGGCTATGTGCTATGATGGACCAAAAAAACACATCAACAGAGAAAGATAACTTTTTTTATTACTAAAGATATTAAGGATATTTTTTCCTTTTCTTTCCAGCCCATAATGACCTTGGATGAACAAAACAATACTTGAGATTGGCTGGCAGGGGGTCATCTAAATGGGATCATCTTAGATATGGTCAAGTCCCTAGCTTTGGAAAATCACCAAAAACAACCAGCATGAGACAAGCTGATAAAGAAAGATTAATTACTGGAAATACCCTTTTTGCCTGCATATTCTAAAAGTTTAGATTTGTCACAAAGACAGTTGTACCAGTCTTTGAAAATAGTCTGAGGTTGGGTGCTGAGATGGTAGGAGAAGGGAGAGAAGGATTAGCATTGCCTATATGGGTGAAAGGAAAAGTGAAGGGAGTTGGATTTAAGGGGCAAATTTATTTCTATGACCACTCTCAAAAGGGAGCTGGACAACCCCTAAATTTAGAAAATTACTTCAGTAAACTTATTTTGAAAATATTTGATTTTAGAAAAAGCTTGATGCTAAGGTTGGGAGATAACCAAACCCCAGATCCTGGTCAACTCTACACCTGTTAGACACAGGACTCCATATAAGCTAGAAGTTTAAACAACTTACAGGGTCCCCACATTGTTTGCCAAGACTTCATAACCAAGAAACAATCTCTGAAGACCAGAACTTTGAAATTTAAATTACTACTAACACAGGCTGTAAATTCTAATATAAAAACCCAGTGTCATTTGATTGTAACAGAAGTGGAAAGGATTAAAACCACTGTATACAACAAATTATATATAAACCAAGTCATTGCATTTCTAACCAGAGTTAATTCTTTATTCCAAAGAAATTTTTTTTGTGTAGCTCCTCACCATCAACCTGCCCTTCACTCCAGCTTACTTCACCAGTGATCTTCTCACCCTCTGAGACCAAAAGCACAACGCGGTAGAGGAATGAATGATTATGAAGCAGCCAGCTAGATCAAGTAGAACCATGCTTAACATTATATGAAACCAGCAATGCATTAACAAGTGAGGAGTCTGCTCGATGATAACCATGGTAATCTGAGGGAACCTAAAGACCCATGTGGTGAGAGAATGGGTTACATCTATAGTTAAAGTAATTTCCTTTTTAGGGTTAAAAATTTTTATAATGGGTTTTTTTATGAGTGTTTTCTTTAAATTTTTAAATGCTATATTCTGCCATTGAGTTCATTTAAATTCATTAATCTTCCTACATAATGCCACAAAGTGTTCTATTAATTCCCTATATTTTGGTAAATATTGGTTATAAAATTGGATAACCTTAAAAAAAAGATTTCAATTTTTTTTATTTGTGGGTGCAAATAACTGATATTTTCTTTATCAGCTTTATGTCTGGTGAAATCTGTCTAGAAATCTGGCATCCCAAATTTTCTATTTTGTTGCAATTTAATACAAATTTATTCTTGGTTTTGTCATCCCAGAATTTTTTTATTTGTTTAAAAACCAAATAATCCATTTTTTTGTTTTAAATCTTCTTTACTGGAAGCACTGATGCATATATCATTTTGATAAATAATCATATGCTTAACCTCACCAACTAGTACATTTACAATTTCTCTGAAAAATAGCACTTGCCACTTTTACACCATAAAGCCTATGTTTCTATCTGAATAAATCTATTGAGGAATTAATTATAGTAATTTCTTTAATATTTTATCAATTTGTATCTGGTTATAGACAGATTTGGGGTCAATTTTGGCAAAGTATTTAATTCCCAACAATGCATGAATAGCAGTTTCAATGTTAGGAATATGAAACAAATGAGACCATATTTTGTGATTTGCACCTGTTTTGTAACCCCCACATATCCTTAAAACTCCATCCAGTTTTCATAAAATAACAGTGGGTGAGACCCAACAACTACCACCAGGAGCAACATATTTTAAAATCACTTGGTTGGTACACTACTGTTTTTAGTTTAGCAACTACTAAAGTTAGAATGGAAATAGTCAGTCTGCAAGATTCAAAGTAACTATTTTCCTTTAATGCTCACTTTATACCCTTTTAAAAATTCCTGTGTTAGTTCTTTCTAACTTGATATTTTTATTAATTTTGCTGTATAAACCTTTAAGACAAGATTTCCAAGAGTTCATGACTTTTTTTGCATTTCACTACCATAATGGGAATAATTTTAAAGTGATCATTAATCTTAAAAGTTTCCTCAAAACAACTTAACATTTTGATAAAAGCCATCAAACTGTCCTTCAGATAACTTACCTTTAATTTAGGTTTTTATTGGGATTAGGGTGACGTTTTTTCTAGTATTTATTTACGTGGGAAAAGTTATACCATTTAATTTACTCTTTTCCCCAGCACTTTTCTCTTTATACCTTTCTATTGCATATACAGCTGTATTTTCTTGAGAGGGATTTAAATTTTCCACCATTTTATTTTCACACAGAATGGAAATAACTTTCCTTCTCATAATTCCAGCATATTTGTCCTAAAGCTGGAATTTTTGATTGTCTGTTTATGCTTTTTATTGAAGTATTTGCACCATATAAAGTGGTTTGATGCACTATATGATTGATCTTAGATGTATTGAATTTATTAATTAATTCTAATAGTTGCAGAAACTCTACATATGCATATAAGAACATTTTTTACTCAATTGAAATTGTTAAAAAATGTTGCGTTTATACGAAGCATCAAACATACCTTCTATTAATCTCAATTGTATTAATTTGATTTCTGTGGTCATTTTTTTTCATATCAACTTCTTAAAACTTACAGATTCTGGAGGCTTCTTGTAACTTCTAAGCCCTTCAGTTGTCATCATGGAGTTTGTCAAGACAAAACAAGGAGAAAGAAAGCTTTTATTAGAGGGATATAACTGTATTGTTGACAAAACTAGAGAATCTAAAAGTTACTGGAGGTGCAAACAATGAAAATTGTGCAAGACTGACAAAAATTGATGATGTAATTAGAAAAACATCTTCGAAAGACTCGCAATCACCAACACCTGAACAGTTTGTCAACAGTTTATTAAAAAAAAAACTGGACAGGAGTTTGAACTTGAAAAGTCTTAAAGTGTCAACCAATTATTCTGTCTGTGAGTTGTCTTTTAGTAAAATGTCCATTGGCAAATTGTCTTTTAGTGAACAATCTATTAGCGAATTGTCTTTTAGTGAAATGTCCATTGGCAAATTGTCTTTTAGTGAAATGTCCATTGGCAAATTGTCTTTTAGTGAAATGTCCATTGGCAAACTGTCTTTTGACAAACTGTCCACACATGCACCTCCTGTGTCATTTAACAATTGACTAATTTGTAGTTTTCATTCAGGAGAAGCAAATTATTTCCGATCTGAACTGTTTGCTGCTTAGACCCCAACTATTTTCCACCAGAAATCTTAGTTTCACTTGCCTTCTACTTGACGAATCAATGTGCCCTCTTATCAACCAAATAACATCTAACTGGACATGTCCAAGAAAATATTCAAGGACAAGATGAAATGGGATCAAATACAGTACAAATACAAATGTGTTTCCTATTTGTTCTTTATCCTATCATTCTGCTTGATTTTGATCTTCACATGCATGTGTAGTCACATCAACATAAAAATCACTTTAGTCCAATGAAGTCCTAAAGGATAAAACACATCACACAAAACCTTTTCTACCTTGTCATAGTTTTCCTTAAAATTGTTCTTGATATATAAAAAATTACATATCATTTTTTCATATATTTTCATATAGAAATAAAATTTAACTGCTAATTAGAGTAGTTTCTCTTTATTTTTTACTTGCAAATAATTATAGATTCTATAAATAGCAAGTGATTTGACATCAAGCTTAAAAGCCACCTTTGGTGGCCTTCTAGCAAATAATAATAAAGATAAACACAGTAAAAGAAATTCATAAGAATTAAACCTTATTTTGTGCTAAGAAACTAAGAGTCAAGTAAATAAGTTATGTCAAGAAAGGAAATCGTATTACTTGTATTCTCATCAAGAATTAATTATTTTTAAGAAAAAGCAGAAACGGAGACAGACAGAGTTTAAACAAAGGACAATGATTTTATCATTCATTTCTCATTTGCTTGCAGTATCACATCAAGTTCAAAAAGGCCTGAAATACATTTTAGTAATTTCAATTTTGGCTTTAGAAATAAGTTCAGATCTGCAAAGAATTCAGTAAAAAAGAGGGAAACAAGTGTTGAAAAATAAGCATACGGGATTCTTGGGGTATGTTGAATCAGTACTCCAGAAAATTCGCTCTGTTGGTGGATCAGGCCAGCGGTCAATTTTGGCAAATTTTCCATGTTTAATTTTATGGGGATGATTTAGCTTTTCCATTGGATTTTTCATTTCATATTGTCCTGGGCCTAAATTGGATCTTTTCTATTCAAAGAAAAAAAAAACATTTAAATGAGGGAAAATGAATATAAATACAAAAATAGGAATCATAAAATCATTATTTATGCTTGAAAATGGGTCATTAATGTTACTGGAGAAGAAAGAAGTTTCCAGGATATTAGAAGAATCTATTCAATATTATTTTTTTTTGGAGAAAGAAGAAGAAAAATGAACTAATAAATACATGACAGAAAAATAGACATTCTGTCAATGTTGCAAAAATAGCATTTTTACAGAAATACACCTCTTCAAGGGATAATCATTTTTATAAACTTTCTTTTTCATATTACTGCTAAATAAAATCATGAATATTAATTTATTTTTTCTATTTGCTAAATTTTAAGATAAGGGGTTCAGTTTACTATATAAATTCATTGTAAATTGATCTCATAATGTAAAACAAAAATTGATCTCATAATGTAAAACAAAAATAAAATAATCATAGTACATAATAAAGTACATTCTTACAAAATTTCAAATAATTTCAAATTAGAATTAAAAGAAATTTATTATTTACATTATTTAAATATTTCTTTTTTTAATCTTGTGTTAAAATACTGCTTACACAGAAAATTTCAAATAATTTCCAAACAACTGTGTAATATGAATTTTAAAGCACATTCTTACCCTTTTTCCTTTAATATTAATATTATTTCCCTTACTTATATTGATTTTAATTAATTTATTTTTGTTGTTGGGGGAGGGCTTGCTAAGGGAAATTTTTTTTTCAAACATATAAAATCATTAGTCATAAATAAAATTTACAAAAATCACTTTGAGCAAAAACATTTTATGCTTTGCAATATATCAAAAGGTTAATTTTGATAATTCTTTGAATTACAGCATGTTAAGCATGCTTCAGAGGCTCAGCAGTCCAATTTGAAAAAAATATTTTTCTCCCTCTTTGAACTATCAAAAATTAAAACCTGTTAAAATTGATTCTTCAATTTCTTTTGTAATCACCAAAGCTGAAAAGTAACACAAATTCTTTAATAAAATTCCATTCTTTATTTATATCATCATTTATAAATATTGGATGTAAAAGTTCTTGTTTGCTAATTAAGAACAGATTAATAACAATTATTCTACATGGAATCACCTTTATTCTGTTTTACTTTAGAACTATCTGACAAACCATTTTTAAAATAATCAAACTATAGTGAAAGAAGAATTAAAGCACTTACCCCTAATGCCCAATGTCCAGTTGTCAATGGATAACTTCGTACCCCAGTGAAGAGGTCATAGGGACCTCTTTGACTTACAACTTTAGAGAGCAAAGAATCCACCTCACTTGCTAAGTCATAGGTCCCAGGTGCTGGATTATTATTCTGTAATAAAAAGAAGAAATATTACAATGTCAACTATGGTAACAAGATTCTAATGAGGAGCTATATTTTACCAGTTACTACTAATGGAAAATCAAACTAGGTTAGGTCTAGCCAGAAAGTGCTATGAGTTTTTAACATGTATTTTTCCAAGACAATGTCAAATTCATCTGAATAATAAAAACTTTTTCATCTAAGAATTTTAAAAGATTTTTTGTACTACTCCCTCCTTTGGCAAATGAAGGGATTTTAAAAGTTCTTTCCAATTATTATTGTTATACTCTTCTTTTTACAGAGTTGGGTTTTTTTCACCTCCCAGTTTCATAAATATGTTGAAATCGTACACTGCTATCATAACAAAGACACAACCAAATTGTTTTGAGGTTATAAATAAACTATTAGGCAGTTTTGGGGTTATATATATAAAACTTTAAGGTGTTTTCATATTATAAGTAAAACTTCAAGCTGATTTGAGATTATGAATAAAACGTTAGGTTTTTTAGGATTACGAATAAAACTTTAACCTGCTTTGTGGTTACAAATAAAACATTAAGCTGTTTTGGAGTTATAAATAAAACATTAAGCTGTTTTATGTTTATAAATAAAACATTAAGCTGTTTTAGGGTCATAAATAAAACATTAAGCTGTTTTAGGGTCATAAATAAAACGTTAAGCTGTTTTATGCTTAGAAATAAAACATTAAGCTGTTTTGGAGTTATAAATAAAACATTAAGCTGTTTTATGCTTAGAAATAAAACATTAAGTTGTTTTCTGCTTTAAAAAAACATTAAGCTGTTTTAAGGTTATAAATAAAGCATTAAGCTATTTTATGTTTATAAATAAAACATTATGCTATTATAGGTTTTTACATAAAATTTGAATCTGATTTAATCTGTTTTGTGTTTATAGATAAAGCTCTATCCTGACAAGATAAAGTCTTTTCAATTTTACATAATTGTCACAGTTAAAACAAAGATGTCATCTCCCATCAAAAGTGGACACTATAGTGAGAAGACAAGCATAAAATAAGTATTCCTCTTACTATTTTAAGTACTTCCATGAGTATCTCCAACATTTTACATTTTCTCAATGGCAATGCAATTATCTAGTGAGACAATTTGAATTTCTATTGTAAATTCATTTGCTATGCATATATATAGTAAATATTTATACATCATTCATTTGACAGACCAATTTTGTCAGTAGCACTTGCATTAATTCCTGACCACTGACAATCCCTTTCTTCTTGATTTTCAATGAATTTATATAACAAAAGATGGTGCATTGATCAGCCTTATGGAAAATTGTGTATGTCAGATCAGTTTAGATCTTAACATAGAATGGATTTCTTTGATTTGTAAAAAAAAATGAATGCAAAGCCCATGAGATGCTGTGAGGTTTGATATAATTGGTTAATTAATCCATTATATATCAATTAAATAACTTTCCTTTTGCTTGTTTGCATTGATAAATATCTAAGAAAGAGAAAACATTTTATAAAAAGTTTCTCACTCCAACAGGAATTTTAAACTTGCAGATGGCAGAAAAATTGATCAGCCTCAACAAAGTTTTAACAAAGTTGTTAAACATCTGTTTAAACCCTTCTCTCTCTTCTTTTTCTTTCTTTCTTTTTTTTTCCACTCTGGTCTCTTTCATTCCAAGATAACTTCCCTCTTCACTCTGGGTGGACTATATATATATATATATAAATGAGGTGAGCTTAATGATTGGACAATAATAATCTTATAATTAATCCCATATAATTAGTTTAGCAGTGCCACCTGTGTAGATCTACATTTTCCAAACTCCCATTTTGGCAATAGGAATTAACAGAAGTATCTGGCAACACTTGAAATCTTTAACTTTGGTCAAAAGAGATAAATAAAAGGGGTATACTCACACATTTTTCAATTTCTCGTGGGATTCTTGCATCAATAATTCCAATACAACCAAAGGATGTTTTCTCTTTTTCCTCTTGGCTTGTTGGTTTCGCCTTATATGTACCTGGGCCAGGGACACACTGAAATATTGAAAAGTTTGGTTGAATATAGCTAGACTGGTTTCATGATGTATGTTTATTCAAATGTAGTATGTGTCTCACCTTAGATCATGCCAGAATAAACTTTGCACTCAATGCACTTCAGAAAAACTAAAGGCAGGGCTAACATGATAAATAACCTCCTAGCCACTAAGTGGACTAGATAATAATAGATACATACATACATAAACATCCACCCCAGTAGTAAGAGCAGCAGTCTCTATCAGATATCATAGTCAAGAATGTTAAGGTTCATATTTCAGATATATAAATACCCACTCCAGTGATAAGAGGAGCATCCTCTATCAAACATTGTAGCTGAGAATGAGACATTGTAGACAAGAATGTAAGGTCCACATTTCAGATATATAAACACTTACATCAACAGTAAGAGGTGCAGTCTCTATCAGACATTGTAGATGAGAATGTATGACTCATGTTTTGGATGAGGTCCCAGGTCCAAGCACACAAAGTGGCTAACAGTAATTAAAGTCAAAATTTGGAAAAGTATGAACCCATCTCTTCTCCTCCCAGCTATGGATTAAATAGCTGAACAGATTGGGTTCTATAGCCTTGGTTAGCGACCAGTCTAATACCCTTAGGAAAATTATGAATCCATCTCTACTTTGCCCCCAATTAAGGGTTAATAGCCAAGTAGATTAGGCTATCTAGCTTTGGTTGACAACTAGTCTAGGAGAAGGAAAACTCTGAATTCAAATCTAGCTGTGTCTGAGGATAACAACAGCAGCAACACCTAGTGTGTTGTGGTTATGGCTCTATAGTCCACAGGCAAATCTGCAGGGTCAGTAATGCCTAACATGGGGAGACTGTTGCCCTATACTCCACAGCAGAGTCTACAGGGTCAGCACACCTAGCATAGTGGGGTCTACAGACTTAATATAACATTCTTCCCAGCTGATTCTTTTTACATATTGAGTGTTTTAATAAAGTTACTATCATAAAAATCTAAGACTTTGAACAAACATGCTTTACTACAGAAATATTTGAACTTGATTTTACCCAGGATACTGCTCCACACTGGCTCCATCTGTCATACTCTATCTTTACAAGAGTCAGATCTGACCAGATATGAGGTATTGTTGTTGTATTTAGGTTAGAGCTGCCTAACCTTCACTTTTCACTTTCTACACAGCTCAAAAGATTTTATGATTCCTTTTATGAATTATTTTCCACCAACAATCTCTTTTCACAGATGCAACATTACAAACCTGTCACTAATTTTATTTCTATGGAAAATGTTCTGACAAGCTATATTCCTGGGTTTCACCTGTTCAAACCTTTAGAGCTAAAACACATCATAACATTTATGCAGGGGTAAACCATCTTCATTCTCTTCGTAATCCATTTGTAAGAAGGGAGTTTCATTCAAACAGTTTCTTCCCAAGAGCTGCTAGTTTGCAAAACATGCTCCCAAGAGATTAATTCCCTACCAACTACACTCTTAGCTTCTTCAATCAACCATTAGTTATTCTACATATGCTTATAATCTACGATTCTTACATTCATAAAAACAATTCCATTCAGAAACCTCT